>JAWQUS010000030.1:16370000-18770000 GCA_036365455.1 Macrosoma leucophasiata
TTTAGTTAAAGCAAAAATCGACATGAAAATTTGACGGCAATGACAACGGCAATAGCAATGTCGATAGGCGGTCGCACCCCAGGTGATGAGTAGCTAATTGTTTTTGTTTTTCAATTTTGAAGACTCTGAATATCATTGGAGTTTGGAAATTATACCCTAAATGAATCGGCTTGCTGCCTACCACATGGAATGAAACTCAATTGCTGAGATCATTATTATTATCTGAATTGAAAACAATTATAATTTACTTTCCGACTCAGGTAGAAATTGGATACAGAAAGTCGCGCGTCGGGCCTAGTCATCTCTACCTCTAGATAAGTCATTGAATATGAATACTAATATCGCAAATTAGATCGTTTATTTTTTGACACACACAGTACATCACTAAGTACCTAAATAAATAATAATAATTAAAAAAAAAATAGAGAAGACAACATAACACAACGGTATGATGCTTGTGTGAGACCAAAAAAAGTGGTGTTCTGATGGGAGCGTAAGTGATGTTACTGTTGTCGTACATACATAGATTCGCCTAAGGATACCGGATAAGTTTTGGTGACTTTTGGTTTGCTTTGATGTACTTTTTTTATTTTTATTTTTTTTTTATTTTTTATTTAATAGAAGTTGTAAACGAGCATGCTGTTCACATTGATGTTAAGTCATGACTGCAGCCTATAGACACCCACACAAAGACCAAGGTCAAAATGCAGATGCGTTGCCACTCCTGAGGCCTAAGGTCTTATGCCTCTGTGCCGGAAATTACAGGGCCGTACATTACCACCTGACCGGAACACGATAGTTTTGAACACTACCGTTTAGCGGCAAGTATATTAGGTAATGCGGTGGTGCCTACGCCCGCAAGCTCTGTCACTGGAGCTCTACCACCAGTAAAATTTGTAATGTATTCTTAAATTAAAAAAAAAAGTGACTTCGAACCACAAGTCGCCCAATTTCACAAAACTTCCTTGCATACTAATGATATATTTATATATAATGTTACGTACCGTTACATATATAACGTTACATATACAAACTTTAACATTAACCCACTCAAACCGTGTGAACTAGCCATTCCGTCCGAAGATTGCCTCAGAAAATGTGAACCATTAAAATTATTCCAAACAGCCTCACGGCAGCGGCATTTTTCTTAATAGCCGAGACGACAACATAATAGTTTACCTCGGGGCGACGGTGCCGAGACTATTTTTCCGTGTCCACAGTAATACTCGGCCATTTGACTAGATTTGCTGAACGCTGCTCAATGCTTTTTTCCTTTGCGCAAATTATACAGTATGATGAGATTTTTTCATGATACTCGAATGATGTGGCTTTTTTTTACAATGTGGAATTGTCTTCGCATTCAACCGGCTCTCTAGAAGGAGAGAGTCGGGATATGAGGGACTGGAACCCTCTAAAACCACCTCGGTGCCGACTTCAGTGCACGAAGGGGGGGGGGGGGATCCGGGTACACTAAAACACTGCTACGGTTCCCCCCCACGCACTCGCCTCCATAAGGCTCGTACACGGGGACTCTGACAGCCCCATTCTGCGCATAACACAACGACCTGCGGCTACCACGGTCGCCGTCTTCTCGGAACTGCGAGTGCTGGACGGCTAGAGCCCCCACTCTGGCCGCCCGCGATTCATCATTTCATCATCTCATGATACTGGAATGATGTGCCTTGATCATCTGTTAGCTTGACCCTTATGTGTATCTTTATTAATTTAATTAATAATTACGAAATCGTACCCAGTGAGGGAGCGGTGTTTGGCGTGGCTCTGCCTGATACTCGCTGCAGCGGTGGAATAGGTGTACGGGTATGTCGTTGGGCCTGCATCCTATCCCACACCGCCTAACATTGTCCCACCGTCCAATAGGGATGTGGTGGGGCCGCAGTGAGCGGCTGAGGGTCGAACTCTTTCGACGCACCCGATCCCTCGAGGCCAAACTATATATCTTTTTAAATACTAGGGTATGTCCGTCGCCCGAATAGAAAAAGGTTCCGAGGTGGCTGGTGTGCACGTGTTCCGCACGCCACTATTGTTGGTTAGGGCCAAAGAGCTTTGAGCATGTCGCGGATGTAAACTATCCCGTAACCTCGCTACTACAGTAAATAGATACAAACAGTATGGAAACTAAGCCCATTTTATAAAATATTTACCTACACTACACTCCATTGAAGCAATAGGGATGTCACTATATTTTTTATATAATGGTGTTATTATTTTAGCATTTACTGAAGTTTCTGCATTTATTATAATTTCTATTGCTACTGTGAATTCGGTCTTAAGAATAACAAAACTGAGTGCTAATTACTTGGTTGATTTTTATAGTTCTTACGACAGTACAATCTGTGCAATACTGCAACGAGTTGTCGAGACCGGGCGAGTTTCTCTTCCCCTCACCCACTCGGGTAAGCAGGATAATAAATAGCTGCCGCGACAAACTTCGTGTCGCCTTAGAGGTATAAACAACTTAAAGGTCCAAAAAATCGAGAAAAAAAATTGTTGAGAATCACCATTACCATTAGGGATAGAAAAAACTGCAACCGATTCTCATACCTACCAACTATACACGCAAAATTTCATAATGATCGGTCTAGCCGCTGCGGAAGTGTATTGTTACAAACAATGTCACACGTGAATTTTAAAAATATGTTAGATATTATAACAATACATCATTCTTGCCTTTCAAAATCACCAGGAAGTTTAACGATAGCTCCGGTTTTGATGATGCAGAGCTCAAACAGTCGTATGCCACGCAATACACTCGTGCCATTTTTAAAACACTCGTGGAAACAAAAACAAATCGCAACGTGGCCGCTCGTCTCGACGCGACACTCGCTACTGTAGCACCGTGAGAACCGCTTAGAGGCCTCGTAGATGCGCATGTTTGTGTGAGTGTGACGTTTCGAACGTTTTGTACGTAGTTACATTACTGTTTGTAATCTATTTACTGTGTCGCTACTGATGGTGGACGAGTTGGAACACCGCGGAGTTTTAGTGAGTACGAGTCTCACAATATCCGCCGTCTGTTTTCCCTTGACGGCATGAGCCAATGAGGGTTTCCCCGCGTAAAAAAAAGGTTACATCCCCCACAACTTCTTCCTTTGGGACTGTGGCTCCTATCATTGGATTAGTAGTATAAACATAGATTGGAAAATCCGATGGTGCGTACCCCTACAACATCAGTAATATAGCGACAGTAGTAGTTTTGTCACCAATAAAAATATTTATGTATGTATGTATGTATCTTCACGCCAGATTCCTAACGAGGTAGGCAGAGAGTGTAGAGCGCCAGATATTCCGGTCCTGACATCCCTCTCGTGCCTCGTCTACCTTCATCATTATCATAAAAATATTTGTTATGTAATATTAATTCTATTAAGTCATACTTGCGTTGCTTTTCTTCTTTCAATGTAATAACGTACCTACGCATCGTTTCCATCATGAATTTTAAGGACTCGAAATAATCAGAATAAAAGCGAAACGTAATGCAATAAACATTTATTCATAAAGTCTTAGTTTATGACTTTGAACTTCGCCGTATGAAATATGCCCCGATATTTAAACGTTTATTTAACTCAATCGAACTTAGCTCTCGAGAAAATGGGGGGGTAAATTCGTAATTTCAATATCGTTGTCGTATCATGTATTACCATAAATGAATAATTTATCCGCGACTATATTATTTATTCGCAACAGTCGACGAGATATCCGTGTTTGTCGACCTCGACATAAAGCGTTAATATACGTTGTCGAGCTCCGTTCTGATGACACCGGTGTGTACATATCGGGAGCATTTCGCGCGCAATGTACCTATTTTCGCACTGTTTACCCGGCCCGGCTGTAATTCTCTATAAAATCCTTATCTACCCGCATTGCGAATCCGTCCGGCCGCCATCACCGACCATATTCAGAATGGCATTCCGTTGGCGTTTTTTTTTTCCTGTCGTGAACGATTACTCGTATATCGTCTCGTCCGACGGAGATTCAGTACTAATAACTCTGTTTCTATTAGATCGTTTTGCTTTTTATAACACGACACAAAACGACTCCACCGGGCTTAATTGTACGTTGCAGTGTTCCGACGCGCGCTGTTCACACACAAAACAGGATATTGCATATGAATTCGACACTGGTACGCCCGCGTTTTAGTGTTGTCTATTTATTCGCAACAATCAACGGGATTTCCGTGTGTCGTCCTCCGACATAAAACGTTAATATACGTTGTCGGGCTCCGTTCCGATGACACCTATATACATATCGGAGGCATTGCGCGCACAATATACCTATTTTCGCACTTTGTAGAAATTAAACTTGCGGATTTTCTCGCGTATACAACACTCCCAAACTTCTTACACCCGACGTTTCGGCCGCTTTCCAGCTACCGTGGTCACGGGCAGACTGTTGTTTACGCGAGAAAATCCGCAAGTTTAATTTCTACAATGTATGAAGCTCGCGAAAACCTACGAAAACGTTATTTCGCACTGTTTACCCGGACCGGCTGTATGTATTCGCTATAAAATCCTTATCTACCCGCATTTCGAATCCGTCCGGCCGCCATTACCCTAATATATTCAGATTGGCATGCCGTTGCCGTTTCTTTTTTTTCCTGTCGTACACGACCAGGCGTATATCTCGTCACGTCCGATGAAGATTCAGTCCTAATAACTCTGTTTCTGTTAGATTATTTTGCTTTTTATGACGACACAACACAACACCGTCGGGTTTAATTCGTAGTACGTTGCAGTGTGCCGACGCGCATTGTTCGCACACAAAACAGGAGTACGATACGCATACACCCACGATTTAGTGTTGTCGTGGAAGTTAGGGCGTTCTGAACCGAGTGTAAATAAAACGAAAGCGGCCCAAACTTGTATGCAAACAGGGGAAACTTGCCCTAATAAAGTGCAAACATTGCGGAACGTTTTGGCGCCCAACCTGGGGCTCGACGCTTGTCGCTGTCTCTGTAATTAGGGTATATTTTAATTAACTTTGAGCGTTATGAACGACGATTTCAAATCCTATTTTCTGTTAATTGAATACGCGGCCCGTGGCTTTGTTTGATATTCGTTAATACGTCTGGTTGCGTTGATTGTTTTCTGCAATGTTCGTCGGTTGTTGTGGTATTCAATTTGATTTTGTTGCTGTTGGTAGGGAACTTAAAATTGTATAGTTCAATATTAAGTGGTTAACTAATTCAGGTGTAGTCGCGTAGTCTTTAGGCTATGTACTAATGTAAAGTGCAGGAGGCGTTGAGTTTGTAATAAACTTACATATAAAATAAAAGGTACGTCAGTCAGACGCTGTTTGTGAGACTAGTGGATACAAAAACTGTCACCAACCCACGAGATCCCGAATAGCAATGTCTTAACTCTTCCTGCTACGCAATATAAAGACAGTTTGATAAGATGAGTAGCAGCGCTCCATTGGCAGTAATGGCGGACATTACCTCATGCCTGTTTCGAAAGGGTAATAGTAGGGTAGCCAAAGATGATGGAGGATTTTTTGATTTACTCGACCGCGTCAGATTAAGATATCAGGGATACCTTGCACCCTACTCCTCCACATTCGCAAAATATAAGCCGGTCGCTGCTCTGAGTAGAGAGCTTACATTTGGTGGAGGTACTCAACAGGGAGGAAGGTATCCCTTCTCCGTATTTTATGATGCGCTTGAGTAAATCCAAAAGTCCCCTCATTGGGGTCTCGTACTGTAGGTAGTAATTGCTTGTATTCATATTTGTATGTTCGTACAATCACGTCCTATGTAACGAGAAAACTGACATCCTCGGGCTTATTATCCAACCTCCGAGAGTGACATTGAGAAACTTCCAGAAAGTTCGAAAATCCCAATAGCAGTTACCGACCCGGGAATCGGATCAGTAGGTCCCCAGCGCAGCGTAGCAGTATGGCTAGAGAATATGTAATAATACTATATAATGGTCACTTCGACGTCCCGCCCGATTTCCCCGCCTCACCCAACCTCCTCCCCTCTTATGGGCGACGTTTGGTATTTTCTACGTGCTACCGTACATAGGTGCACGTGTAAATACACGTCACTGATTGATGTCTGTGTAATAGAGACCAAATAAAGCGTTTGTATGGAATTTTGGCGTTGTGTCCGCGGTGTGGTATGGTTCCATTGTAGCGGTAGCGGCGGTAGTAGCGATTATTGATAATACGATTCCTTCACTGATTTGACCGGATTTGCAACTAAATACCTACAAACCGTCAACTACAGAATTACTTAGCTCTAAGTAAATTCGCGTAATCAAACTGTATGTCTAAGCTTACATATATTATATTTATATGTTTGTGTGGTTATCATTTTATTGTTATGTCTCTCGTCAGCACGGGGTCCAATTTGAACCCCGGACCTTTGTCAGGCTTGCGCGGGGACATGGGGGGTCCAACACGTAGAGGCCCTTTCGAGGATTTTGATCTACTTTGTAATGGGTTATATTCGGCGGGACCTCTCTCTGACTGCATCAATAGTTAATACAGGCACAGACAGACCCCGCAGAATATAATGGGACTATTGTAATGATAAGTGATTCGCCAAACTTTGGGCTATGTGGGTGAACTGGGGGGACTAGCTGGCTGGGCCTATGGAGTGAGATCCGGCACCTGCCTATATTCAACATCTCACATTATCGAATCCTACTTTAGGCAGGTGGTGACTCTCCTTGGTGGGCCCCCCAAACAGCCAACCCGATGGTCGACAGGGGGCAACACTGTTGAGAGAGGCTGGGGGTGTCGAGAGGTGTGGCCCCGGTTTCACCATCATGAGCGAGTAATCTCGAGCTCGGAGCGGGCTTCCCCGCTATTATGCCTTTAGACACTTCCACCCCCGAGTGTATGGCTCTTGCAGAAATTTAGACAACAGCCTATTATCTAAATTTCTGCAAATGCCATACCTCTAGCGCCCCACTCTGACCGGCCAATGAAGGCAAGCCAGAGGTGAGAGACCTGATGCTCTGTCCGGCCGTACCTCTGTGTGGCGGACGAGGCGGAGCCCAGTTCTGTTATTGTTATTATTATTATTCTGCTATAATTTAAAAACCTAGGCACACTTAATTTTATTCTGCATCGTAAGTATTTAGGTATGCACCGTGCCGATTCATCCCCTAATTTGCAGACGTTCGCTGTTCAAATGCATGCATATGCATATTTTCGAGATAAGAAAACGCGAAAATGTCTTATCGAGAAGTTTATTCCACCATCATTTTTACATTTTGTTGCTGTAGAAATATTTTTAGTATTCCACATTTTCTTCGAATCGGTAATTCTATTTTTCTACTGTGGCAACAACCACACTTGAGGTAATTCTGCCTAAATTTGGTAATTAAAGACCGGAGAACTGTGCAAATCTGTTCTTAGGCTTTGGTAAACCCAGTGTATTGTACTTTTTATTTATAATTTACATGCAATCAAAACTTGAATACCTAATCCTTGCATCGATTCTTTTCATCTGGGCGGAGGTAGGTAACTAAAATCTTATAAAATATGTCAAATTTTAGACCTAATACGAAAAAGTATTTTTAATAAGACGACATGAAAACGAGGGTTTTTGTATATCACTTAATAGTTTTATTAGTTAAACACGATCGTTATATTTTTTTTCTTTGCATCTAGAAGCTAAGGTGCCGGCGATAATGCATAGTTGCATTGCGACCGCCAAAAATATTTGTATGAATAAATAAACTATCGGTATCAGGTGAACCACAGCCAAGAGAGTTCCCAGCTGACGTCACGAACTTCGCTAATTAATGTATCATGATACAATTCCGCGCCGCGCAAGTTTTAAGTACCCCTATATTATATTCATAGTTTCACCGCCTCGAGGTACCGGTATTTTCAGGGTTAATTCATCTCTGTTCTTTTCACTATGCTCTTGTCAAACATGTTGTCATTGAACGGGTTGATTAGATCACCATGGCCTTTTATTGCGAAATTAAACCGAATCGCTATTAAGCTTTGTCTCGTCCCTTCATACAAGCTGTCGTTATCTATACTTACTAATATAATAAAGCTGAAGAGTTTGTTTGTTTGCTTGTACGCGCTAATCTCAGGAACTACTGGTCCGATTTGAATAATTCTATCAGTGTTAGATAGCCCATTTATCGAGGAAGGCTTAAGGCTATACACACAACATAATCATCAATCATAATCCGCCGCGGCCGGTGGCCCGTGTTGTTCTACGACTTCACTAGTCTACTTCACCGGGCAATCGGCTAGTGCAGAGGGCTCCCTCAGTGGACGTCTTTCGGCTGTAATTATGTTAATGATGGATAATTGCATGTTTTAGAAACATACAAAAACGTGTGCATGAATTTGGTACGTTCCTGATGACTCAACTCATCTTTTGAACTTTGTGTGAAACTTTACGCCTCGTTGGCTGTGCGAGTTAAAAGCGTGTAAAAAAAACTGTTATGTAGTTCAAGCCCATTGTTTAAGCGGTTGCGATGTTAGGATATTTAACATAAAGGATGAATATGTTTGTCGAAACTATGTTTTTCAAGCGGCTTGAGCCGGCTTCACACGTATGTAATCAAGGTAGGTTCGAACATAATATTATGACTATAAATTGAAATGTAAGCTATCCTATCTTTCAAGTTGGATCAAACTGCATACGGTTTGCAAAGTTTGATTAAAATCAGTTAAGTGGTTTAGGCGTCTATTGCGGATAAACAACGTGACGCGTAATTTATATATGTTAAGATTACTCACTACTACTTGCTATCAAAGTGTAATGTTGACATTATATTGTTAATTTTAAGCTTGTTTAAATTATGGAAAATTGTAAAAATATGCCTAAGATATATTTTTAAAAGAGCCGACTGAGTTTTTTCCGGCAAGTTTTTCTCAGATCATATTGGCCTTTGGAACTTTGCCGGTGAATGACAAAGAATGACTCTTTTTCTTTTCTTTTTACTCTTTGTTATCAGTTTGTAAAGGGGAAAAGAGACATTCTACTGATATACTTTTACATTAGTTTATTATATTTAGTTTTATCTTAGTGATATTCTTGACTTTACATATATTTTTTATCTTGTTTGAAATGTATATCAATTGTTATTCGCTTTAATTTATTTTGTTTGTTTTTGACGTGTCATAAGAGGTGCCTTCTGATTCTGATTCTGATTCTCTTCTGCGCTACTAGGTACTAATATTAATAGTTTTATCACTTACAACCTACAAGGCAGAGCAAAAACAAAAAAAAACAAGACAAAAATGTTAAGTGCTGACTGCAGCCTTATAGGTATCAACACAAAAACCAGAAGTCAAATGCGTTGCCACCCCTGAGACGTTATTATGTCTGTGTGATAGTTATTACGGAGCCATAGACTTTACTTTTTTTTTCACGTCCCGCTGCTGTGCACGAGTCTCTCCCCTATTCGGGAAGGTCTGGAACTCCACCACGCTGCTCCAATGCGGGTTGGTGTTGTCAAGACTCAACTCAATAGGTCAACCAACACTACCGCAGGGCCTTTAGTGAACCCTACTTTAGACTTAGGGGCCATCCATAAATTACGTCACACGAATTTCGGGACTTTTGGACCCCTCCCCCCGTCCTTGTCACAGGTTGTCACATTTTTATAAGCCCCCCCTCCTGATGTGACGTCACATATTTTTAAAATTTATTCATGTACTCAAAAATAATCGAGAGAAAACAGCTTTTTCCATTTTTTGCTTATTTTTATTAAATAATCTTATAAAATCAACATAAATTCGACACCTAGTGTTATTTCACCCAACTATGTCGAAGGCTACTCATGTCGATGGCTACTCAGGTCGATTAGATGAAGTGTAGACAGGCACGCCATCTAGTAGTTTGTTGAGGAACTTCGTTGCCATAATCAATAGGTAGAGAACGAAGGACGACGAGGTAGGGAGTTCTCTTTGGATCAGGACAGTCAATGGTCATGATTCCGTGCCGACAGAGTGCGTTGGTGCAAGGCAAAGCACCAACTATTTTATTAAAGGACTATTTTAAAACAATCTGGATTACAGATGTTTAACTGATTTAGCTTAATTATTTATATTATAAATTTTGAACTTACTTCACTGTCCTGTGGCTTTACTAGTGCCAATGCTTTTGATGAAGAAGGATTTTTTGAGAAAAAACTCAAAAGTGTCCCTTTTTTTTTGGTCAATTTTACTTGTAATTCTTTAATTTTTGATTCTGTTTCATCTTCAATGTTATCATTATTTTTTAACCTTTTCCATAAGGTATTAACTTCGTCTTGTATTACTTGTTTTTTTTTTGTCAGCATAGGCTACACTATAGGCGTCAAATAATCTACGGTAGAGAATACCTAAATCTATCTTTTTATTCATTTTAAAATAATTTAATGATAAATTAAAAATATTAAAATAAGTATTTAAACTGAGATAACTTTGACTGTCACTCGGCAAAAGACAATGGTCAAGTAAACAATAGGAACGTATTGAAGTCACTGCGCCGGCGCATGTGGCAGTACTTGTCGCAGGTCTCGCTAACAACCGACGCGCGGAACGGTAGAAAAGCGAGCGAGCACTCGCAGACGACTTAAACCTATTTAAACCCTTACCATTCAAAATTCTTGTGAAGTTGAGTCTCACTCGAATCAATAAATATAGTGAATTATTGATAAATATAGATCAAGTTCGTAGATTTTTAGAGTTTTTTATTCACATCTAGATTTCACGTTTCAGTATTTTAAATTTTAACATGTGACGTCACAAAACTTTCGACCCCTCCTGTCCCTTGTCACACATTGTCACATTTCGGTGATACCCTCCCTCCCCATTTACGTGTGACGTAATTTATGGATGGCCCCTTACCATTGAATTAACTTACTTATGGGTATTACAGTAGTAGTATCTTCACGCCAGGTCCCTAACGGGGTAGGCAGAGAGTGTAGAGCGCCAGATATCCCGGTTCTGACAAACCTCTCGTGCCTCCTACCTTCATCATTATCTTCATACATGCACGCCGATTCCTAAGACTATTGACCCCACCATCAGACAGAACTCGACCTATTTGGTAAGTCAGTCTTGGTCTTCCTGGGCCTCTGTAACCATCCACATTCGCATTGTATATCTGTTTAGTCATTCGCTCATTCTATATTACATTCGGTATTATAGTAATTTTATAATCTGTAAAAGTAGAAAGGTTTTATACTATTAAAGATCATGATATTATTATTATATAAACACACACAGTATAAAATGCTTTATATGAGTTAAGCGAGGATCTCAAAAGTATAACTGCATGGGCAGATAAAAATAGTTTAGTTTTAAATCCGGCTAAAACTAAATATCTAATATTTGGGACAAGAATGCAACTAAGTAAAATGCCTCAGTCACTGAATATATTTTTAAGGGGTGAGGAAATAGTACAAGTCAGAGAAGCTCGTAACTTGGGACTTATTATAGACACAAATCTAAGATTTGAGAAACATGTAGCTGAAGTAGTACGAAACTGTTTTTATCGCTTAAAAATAATCTACAAAATACGACCGTACCTGTCCGAGGCACTTCGTATACAACTTACAGAGTCTCTAGTGTTATCGAAATTTAATTATGCCGACACAGTTTATGGCTGCTAGCTCGCACTCAGAGACTTATACAACGAGTACAAAACGCCTGCGCTCGCTTTTTTAAAATACCACCCAGAGCTCATGTCACACCATTTTTAGTTAAACACTCGCTGCTTAAAATGAAGACGAGACGGAAGTTTCATTTGGCCTGCCTACTATTTGACATCACAAAGATAAAAAAACCGACATATCTCTATAATAAATTAAAATTGACTCACAGCACACGTGAATGTTCTGTCAGACCAAGCGCACGACTGTTATCAATACAACCACATAAATCTGCTTCTTTTAAAGGCTCTTTCCGTTACGCTGCTTCCAAAATATGCAATAACATACCTCCACCCTTACATCAAATTAATGGTGGCTACAGGTATAAATTAAAACTTCGTAACCATCTGTTAAATACGCAGCGGAAAGTAGCAAATATAAATCAAGACTTATCTATTATATAATTACAAAAAGAAGTATTATAGATATTATAAAATAAGTAGTACATTATTAATAGTTTAATCATAATTATTCTTTGAATTCAGTAGATTACATACTTATACATATATTATAATATAAAAGTAATATATATTTTATTTTAATCTTTTATCTTATTTATTTTTTATTTGTATATATAAAAATTAAACGCTATTTAGTTGCAACAATAATTTACCTAGTATACCAATTTTAAAATACCTCTATGGTTTAAATAATACATTTTTGCAGCTCCGATCTTGATATTCCTGATATCACCCAGTTGGTAGGGGTCCGGTTGAAAATCAGCGCCAGTTTCAATCTGGCAAATGCTGAACCGGCTACCCTTTTAGTGCTACCGTGAGACACCCCTAAAAAAGAATTATATATATATATGTTTATTTTTCTTTGTATAAATATAATAAGGAATTTTTCTCTGTAATGTTAAGTACTGTGTTTTTTTTTTTGTTTTATTTTTTTATGCACATTTTTTTTGGTTTCTTTTTTCTGTGCCTTTTATGTGTCTCAGGTGCATTAAATAAACGTATTTTCTTTCTTTTCATCTTTTTCTTTACACGTATCACATTAGATAAAATATCATTATCTGTCCAAACACGTCACACAGTAATTATGTCACAATTATTCATCCATGCATGCATAAGTACTCACAATCTGCTTCACAAAGGTAGCTTACAAAAAGTGAAAGTCCACACATACATAAGCGACAGTTACATTTTTATGTCGTAGACATAATATTTTGTACTGTGTTTGTATGTGCTTCAATGCATTGAGCAACACGAGCCACCGGCCGCGGCGTACTGGAGAGGAGTAGCCATAGCGCTTATTACCGATGCAAAACAGTCTGTCATTTTTTGCGGGGGGAAATGCGTGCGACACACACGCACACTACAAAAATCGTTTATTACTACGAAACTCACACCTTGACTTTAACAAAATACATAAACAATTTCACGCACACATTTAAACATCTAGGCGACAGGTATAGGCCGATTTGGGCTTGTACTTTGACAGAGGGGAAAGCCTGCATATGGCTACCCCCCTCCGGTGTTGCTCTACGGCTTCAATGCATACATTTAGCCTTCGGTAATTACGACGTTAGGTTTGAAGTAATTTATGATTGTTCAGTATCTACCCGGACGTTGTCGTGGGCGCAGCTAGTGTCAAAGTAGTTAAGTTACTCCTCATTACATCAGCTATCTGCCAGTGAAAGTCCCGTCAAAATCGGTCCAGCCGTTCCCAAGATTAGCCCCGCCAAACAGACAGACAGACAGACAAAAATTGTAAAAAATGTTGTTTTGGTATATGTACCGTGTATACATTCATATGCATTTAGTAAAAAGCTGTTATTTTTATATTACAAACAGACACTCCAATTTTATTTATTTGTATAGATTGGATAGTCACTTTATCGAGCAAAGTGATGTTGTATATTTTGTTTCGTTTATTTATGAGTTCGTATACCGTTACGTTTGTAATATCTGTTTTCATTGCTTGTCTCAACGCTGCGTAACGTCATCAAATATTAATGGCGTATATTTGGGCTATCACGGAAGCTGTGGGTGTAATTGGTCCAATCGTCTTCGTTGTATGACGCACTCGAATTGCCCATGCCGGGGCGGTCTGATTGTGAATTAGACCTCCTTTTTATTTAGTCGCTGGAGCTAGCTATAAATTGAGGTTCTAATATGGAATTTTATGGCCCTGTAATTTCCGACACAGAGGCAAAACACTTTAGGCCTCAGTAGTGGTAACGCATCTGCATTTTGACCTAAGTCTTTGTGTGGGTGTCTATAGGCTGCAGTCATCACTTAACATCAAGGTGAACTGCATGCTTGTTTGCCACGTATATTACATTAAAAAAAAATGATAAATATATCGAGGTGAAGAAATAAAAAAGTTTCATTCATTCATTCATTTCATTCAAGAAATTATCCGATTATTTTTAGTATCATTAACGAAAGATATGATCGACGATGTTGATATTCTCAGATTGATTATATTTTTAGTACAAAATAACGACCTAGTCCCTTCCCTGGCAACCCAGAAATGTCTTATTAGGCAGCGAGGAGTTTTGGCGGGAACGCGGAAAAGAGCTGTGTCGCTGCGTGATATTATTTTCGAAATTTGTGTATAGTCGCGTTTTTATGTGTAAAAATGGTGGGATTTTTATCATAAAGCATTCGATAATGTTCACGAGTGTATGAAAGTGATATTATGAAGTGAAAAGTGATTTTTCGTATTGCCTCCAAAACTTCGCAAATACTCCTAGTAAAGTTCCCATCGCTTTACTGGAGCCATCCCATCATCTCATCATATTCCTCATGGAAGCATTTAATCATCGTCATCTTCCATATGGATATTCATTAATTTAAAGAAATGTGAAATTCAATAAGTATACGACTGAAAGACTCTGTATCTATGGTCATGAATAAATTATTAAAAAAAAAAAATTATTAGGCAGCAAAATTAAGACTGATAACAAATTTTACTGGTGGTAGAGCTCCAGTGACGGAGCTCACGGGCGTTGGCACCACCGCATTGCCTATGGTAGTGTTCATCACTATCGTGTTCCAGTCAGGTGGTAATGTACGGACCTGTAATTTCCGGTACATAGGTGTAACACCTAATGCCTCAGGAGTGGCAGCGCATCTGCATTTTGACCTGTGGTCATTGTGTTAGTGTCTATAGGTTGCAGTCATCACTTAAATCAATGTGAACTGCATGCTTGTTTGCCACTTTCATTACATAAAAAAACGGCGTGTTAAAGGTTTTCTTATACTATATATTATTTAATGTTAACTTGCGTGATTTTTTAGGTGGATATTATCGGCACCAATATCTATTTCAGAATGTGAACCCTCATTCGATCATTTGAGTGTCTTTTTAACCGACTTCAAAAAAAGAAGGAGGTTCTCAATTCGTCCGGATCATTTTTTTTTGTTTAATGTACGTTCAGCGATAATTTGCAAACGCTTGTACTGATTTGGATATTTTTTTTATTGCTCTTTTTCAGTTCGTCATTGTGTATGTGTTGTCTTAAATTTGTCCCCTTTCATATATATATTTTCATTGATTGTCTCACCGCATCGTAACGTCATCAAATATTAATGGTGTATAATTGGGCTGTCATGGAAGCTGTGGGTGTAGGTAATTGACCCAATCATCTTCGTTGTATGACGCACTCGAATTGCCCGGGGCGGTCTGATTGTGAATAGCGATCTCTTTTATTTAGTCGCTGGTGGTCGTAATAACGTAGAAAAATGGTTTAAACTTAGAAATTAAATAAAAAATGGAAAGAAAAATTTGACTTCGGACAGGAATCAAACCACCTTTGTATAACTAGCCCAGCCGCTTTACCACTAAGCTAGTTTGTGGGGCTTCGGTAGCTTAGTGGTAAAGCGGCTGGTGGAAGTAAAATGTTTCTTTCCATTTTTTTCTTTGATTTCTATATTCACTCGCATGTGTTATTGCGAAAAATAAAACATAAAACGTAACTTCACACCTGTAATCCCCGAAGGGGTAGGCAGAGGTAAATGCATGCATTCAATCATACATGCAAACACCCACGATTCCCCGGTTACGTTTTGGCCCATGTAACAGGTGGCGAGCCTGTTGACATCTCCGGGCACATTACCAAACTTCGAGGTACTGGGAAATTTCCAGAAAATGGAAAAATCCCAATAGAACCAGAGGTAAAGGACTTTACCATTATCTCTGATAACTCCCTACCCGGGAATGGAACCCAGAACCTCAGCGTAGTAGTAGTGGCCTGCTACCACTAGGCTACCGAGGCAGTTACAAATAAAACATGGTAATTATATTATTTTATTTATTTAAAGAGAACCAACAGCTTTTACAATCTTAATAGCATAGAATCAATTTGAAAACAGAGAGCGGATTATAGGTTCCCGCGAATATAAAACTATTTCGCGGGAAACTATAATTAGCTCTTATTATGATTATTTGCGACCTTTCCTGTTTTTATATTTATAACCTTGTAATTTATCTTAATTTACCTGTTATAGCAATGTATTACATTATACAGATAATCCATATAATAATACCTACCATTCACTCCATTATCACATCCTTAAAATAATTCAAATTAAAATGTCGCATGATTATCCCGACCTCAATACAAGAGAACAGTTAGATCGGGCAATGGCCGCGATCCCGTGATGACGCCACAGCTACGTTATTCTGTAAGACGATTCTTACTTCACCGAAGTGAGATTTCATTGCGAGCTGAGCGGACCAATTAATGACTCCGTTTCGTTCAAGAAATAAATTGTGTTCTTGTTTCAACAATTTATCAAGCGAAAATTTCTGAATGAGCGAAGTGATACGAAATAACATTCGAATGATTTCTCCATCGCGTCAGGCGTAACGATGTAACAACAAACACGTCGTCTAAATGTGTATTTACTTATACCAATTGTTGAACTCATTTTGTTGCCAATTTATTTACGTGTTCGCGCAATGTGGGGGTTGTACTGTTCATCTAGGTTTTGCTCCATTTTCTACAATTCTTATTGAAATTAAAATAAGGTTAATGAAATTCACATAAGCCACACATTAGGGAGCGTAATAAAGTCATTACGGAATTCGTTTCTTCCAATGCCAATTTTTTTAATTGTTTGTAACTAGTCCGCTACCCAATGTTTTGCTCAATCTCTTTGATGATTGTATATAAACCGTCTTGCCAAAAGAGTCAGTTTCGCTTGACCATTTTCACTCATTCACTCCTTCGAAAGCGATTTCGATTCGCGTTTGTTAACGTAGGCGCGTGAACTCACTTCACTATGTTGGAGCGATTTGTGTGTTATGGAATAAGCTAGTTTTTAAAATTAAGATCCGGTGTACACTCGATATGATTACCAAGAATAATTGACTCTGGCTCAGTTGCAGCAAGCTGTTGTGAAGTATATTCGCGTGTTATTTAAGCGAGAAAAGATCACGGTAAGGTTTCTTCAAACATGTAAAATGATGATGATGTTTAAAAATTGTAACTCATAAGGTAAATGTGTAACTCATCAAAGTAAAATCGGAGGTTTCAATCCAGACGCGTTGCCACTCCTGAAATCCGTACATCCTTTGCTTCTGTGTAAGAAATTAAAATGGCCACCCTGTTTAATAATCCTCTTGTTCATTGATAGATTGGACGAGAACACATTTGCAGAAGTTCGAAGAAAAGAAAATGATGTTGGTTGATAAAATGTAAGGCAGAGCAATATTTTTATATGTTGACGAGCTAACTAGATTTTTCAGAATACGGAATTATCGTGCGTCGGCGGAACATGACGACTCCACCGCCCACTATCGAAAGTATTATCTTCTGGTGGAAGCGATTTCTTCCGCTATTGCAGTCAATCATCCGAACAATAGTAACCGGGTAGTAAGAGCAACAACGCAAGATGGACAGCAGCGTGCTGCGATAAAACTACCGACACTGCGATCGCCAATGCCAAGCGTGGCGATTATGGCATATCCCTCCTGGAGGCTCTGGTCCAGGAGTGAACGACTTTCGTTGATTTACACGATTTGACGTAAAGTGTTAGCTCCTTGAAGTAATGCGATGGTGACTTCGCCCTTGATTGACGATCCCGACCCGTGGTACAACTGCGATGTCCAACTAGTTATACTACGGAGAAGTAAAGTTACCCATAGTTCAACTGGTAGTTCTATGGGGAAATATCTTTACCAATGGTTCAACTCGAGTGAGTAGTGCTTTCCTTGGTCCAACTAGTTGTACTACTGGGAATTGAATGTATCTATCTATGGAACAACTGATAATAAACAGGAAAAGGTTATGTATCAATGCTGCCCTTGAGTTCTTACTGCAATAAAAGTTAATTCGTAATTATTGCAATAAAAGTGAATTCGTAAATATTATTTTATTCACCGCTAAACAAATATGTTAATATTCAGAAGAAATTAACATTTTGTCTACGTTTAATTCTGCGCGATATATTTCGCTACGCCTACATGTTGTGATGATGCTTAACTAATTCATATATTTCAAGTGCTCCTTTCATATTTAAGATGTTTTGGTACAATCTACCGTTGGCTCGACGTGTGTTTATTTTACGTCTGGGTTGCTTGTGTAATTAAATGAGTGCTTGGAGTTCTTAAAATCTTTAGATCAGTATTATACAGATAATGTTATCAAATTATTTCATTAATCATCGACTATTTCTAATGTTGTGAAGTGGCAAATTAAAATTAAATTATTACTTGTACTTTTAAATTCGAAGTCTAAAAATTAAAAAAAAATACTGTAAATACTTAGTTCTGCGTCTATCGATTATATATAAAGCAAATAATGTATCTATAGACACAGGAAAATCTATAAGAAATCTCTGGTTTAAAGGTAACAGGCAATTTCTCAATTGCACGAAAGCGTCTGCGCGCGAGTCAGGCTCGCGTTTATCCGGTTTTTTTAAATCTTATTTCCGACTCTAGTGTTTCGATTGCACTTTCGTTATCCGAGTTGGACAGTAAAACGCAAATCAAACACCCGAAGGGGACAAGTGTATGCGATTGAATGGACGATAATAAACGACTTAGGTAATAATTCGAACAACAACCAGTAAACAAACTTGGATCTACCGGTACTTTCTCTCGTATACTCACCGAATGGAAATGGACTCTATTGTGATGTGTTAAAGTGTATTGAAGTTGAACGTTTTTATGCACATCGAGCACAAAGAACTCCAGGGGAGTCCCCCCAATCATTAAGTACTTTTATGTTACCAGATTTTTTTTGTTGGCATATTAAATTAAATGAATTTCAATATTGGTACTGTCAACACCATAGAGCAACACGGGCCACCGGCCGCGGCGGACTGGAGGGGAGAAGCCATAGCGTTTATTACCGATGCAAAACAGTCTGTCATTTCTTGCGGGGGGTAATGCGTGCGAAACTCACACCTTGACTAACAAAATACAGAGACAATTTCACGCACACATTTTAACATCTAGGCGACAAGTATAGGCCCATTTGGGCTTGTACTTTGACTATGGGGCATATGGCTACTCCCCTCCGGTGTTGCTCTATGGTCAACATGCACAAATAAGGTTTTTTTTGTTACGGTGGTGGCAAACAAAGATGCTGTTCACATTAATAGGCATCAGATCAGAGGCATAGAAACCAAACTCTGGGCTACTATTACGATTTCTTCAAAAAACCCAATAATTTATTTGACTGACCTAGAGATCAAAGCCTCGGATTCAGTATCGCGTTTGCGACCACTTGACCAAGGAGGCAGTCGAGAAATTTTGAATAACTTACAGCCTTGCACGTTGTGAAGTGTAGTCGTGCGAAGCTGCAATTGTAAAATTTTGGTAATTATTCTCACGCCAGATCCTTTACGGAGTAGCCTGAGAGCGTGGAGCGCCAAATATTGCGGTTCTTGCATACTTCTTGTGCCTCTTCTAGATTCATCACTCTCTTCATTCATTCAGGTCGATTCCGAAAGATCCTCACTCACCTCCGGACCTCTGCACTGACACTGACTCACTCCGCACTGACCTTACTTTCGGATTGTACACTACCTCCTATTTGGTCAAGATAGGTCGGTCATGGTCTTCTTGGGACGCCCATCCATCCATGGGACATCCATCTTCATTCGCGTTGTTTATCTGATATGTGATTCCTTCATTCCACATTCCTTCTCAATGCCTGAATCATCGGAGCATGCCTTTTTTTTTCATTTTAACACATAAGTATACTTTTTTGAAGCGGGCATGACCCCGCGGCTGGTGTAGAACATAGGCGATCTACTCGGTTACATTACTGGCGCTGTCGGATGTGTGATGGGTGACCGCTAGTGGAAATGAAAATGCGCGTTTCCGTGCTTCGGAGCGTTAAGCCGTCAGTCCCGGTTGCAGTCGTTAAACCTTGTCTTAGGCCTTATGGGCGGTTTGAAAACATCTGACAGCGGGTTGGCCACTAACTCTTATCTCCACCAACCCGCTTTGGAGCAGCGTCGTGAAGTAAGCTCCAGGCCTCGCTCCAAAAAGGGGAGAGACTCGTGCCCAGCAGTGGGACGTATAATGGGTTGCCATTATTATTATATTATTTATACTTTTTAATGTTGAACACAGTGAATACATGTAATATCACATACATATATACTTCTGAACTCAAAATACATCCACTCTGTACTCACCTTTCATCTTGATATTGACTTAAGTCGCCCGTAAACCGTAGCGAGGACTTCTGTCAAGTCATTCACAACAATACTTACTCCTCTTGTATAAATATACAAAGGAAGCGAATAAAAAAACCTAAATTCGCACTCGTATAAAAATTGAGACTACATTTAGTAGATCGGTCCCATTACGTCCATTGTATTTCCATACGATCGCGCTCATTGCCGTTAATTGTCTCGATGATCGAGCGGCGGAGGCCGTGACGGCTAATTGGCGGCGCGGCGGCGCTGGCGCATGGGAAACAGTGGCGTTGTGAAAATCAGTGCGCGTACGCGTGTTCTTTGCGCGCCAACCCACCGCCGCGATCTACCGATAGTGCGCGCCGATGTGACAGTTCGTTTCGAAATGTCTACCGCGCGGTGTGCGGCTAACGCGTTCGCGCGTTTCGGCCATTAGAATGGTATCGTTGACCTCGCAGGTACCGGAACGACCGATGGTTTTGTGTTTGTTTTCGATCAGTTTTTCGTGTTTTCCTGTTGTCCCTGTCGGATAAGCGTGACCCACATCTTTCGGTTTCACCTTTTCACCAGCGGCGCATACTCTCGACGTGGGTTTCGTTAAACGCTCACCGATAAGAGGATCAAGATCGACTCGCATTGTGTACGTGTTTGTTTTGCAGGTAAACACTGCAAAGTTTGCGATGCCTGTGTTTCGGATTACAGACGTACTCGAATCGATGTCGGATGCCGATTGCCTCGATATTCGCATAATATCTTTGATGTCCGACACAAAGGGTCTCAGTGCGGTTATCTAGGCGAATTGGAAGTGAAACAACGATTGCGTTAGCCCGGTCCAGTGAAGCCGGTCTTTGTGCTACAGAAGTGGCGCTGACCGTATACGTAAAAAGTGCAAAAAAATACGACGACACTCGAGTCGATTGCGGTGTTTGGACTAAATAAAACACGCCTGCAACGTTGCCGCATTAGAGGATAAAGGATTTAAGTCGACCTGTATTGTTTTGAACTTTGTCGCTTAATGTAAGTGCTTTCGCGAGCGTAAAATTTAACATCTAAACGGGGTGCGCGCGGCGTCTAAACTGCAGATGATAATGTAGTCGGAATTAACTTAATATTTACATTCGCGGGCTAATGGGATGCTTACGAGCGTACCCATGTGTTATTATAAATCGTACGTCTCAGTTTATAACATAAACAATGTATCGGCGACATCCGTTCCACTTGGGGTATTCTGTCATATAAAATTCAATATGTGTACCTATTCGGATTTTCTGACTTTAAATTGTTGTTGGGAAACTTTTGGAAACGTTTTTAAGAGATTGTTGTTTGTGAAGTAGACAGAGTAGTTTTCTATTGGGATTAGCGATACGTATAGATAAGAATAAATAAGATCATAGACTGTTTGACTATGAGGGATGAGGGACAGGAGATCCTTAGATGGGTGTCAAAGAATCGGTCTACAGGAGCGATCTACTCGGTTCGCTTAACCCAGTAGATCGCTTCTGATCTGCTCCTTCTCTTCTCTACAGGCCCGGTCGGGTGTGTGATGGGTGACCGTTAGTTACAAATTAAAAATGCGCGTTTCCGTGCTTCGGAGGGCACGTTAAGCCGTCGGTCCCGGATGCTATCGAAAGATAGCAGTCGTTAAACGGTCCATAAGGCCTCCGCGATTTGAAAACATCCGACAACGGGTTGGCCACTAACCCTTATCTCCACCAAGCCGCATTGGAGCAGCGTGGTGGTGTAAGCTCCAGGCCTCCTCCCGAGAAGGGGAGAGACTCGTAGGTACCCAGCAGTGGGACGCATCAAGGGTTGCCAATATTAAATGCAATAAATGCGGGGGTTAAATGATAGTGTTCGGCACTATCGTGTGCCGGTTAGATGGTAATGTATGGCCCCGTAATACCTAACTATTACGGAGACATGACACCTTTGGTCTCAGGGGTGGTAACTCATCTATATTTTGACCTCTGGTTTTTATGTAGATAAGCTGCAGTCATCACTAAACATCAATGTGAGCTGCTGCATGTTTGCCACCTTCCTAACATAAAAAAAACAATATGCAATAGGATATCTTTCAAATGGGCGGCTGCAAATGTGGACGTCTTTTAACTGGAATTATGATGACCACAACACGAAGACGATAATCATATCAACGAGGATATCCATTTATGTCCATTAACTATTAATATGACTGTCTACTAACGTCACTACAATTTCGGCAGGCCGATAGCCCCAACCTTGATCTCACGCTTGAGAACCTTGAGTGACTCATATGCAGATGTTATGCCAAAACATTTTGCATACGTAATGAGATATACTTGATGTTTTTGTACCTGGTTTACGCAGACGGAGCGGGGTCTGCTAATTGTCGGTTGAACACTTTAAAAAAATGTAGCGAATGTTTGTAGAGTTCCGTAGTTGTGAGTATGTAATAACAAGTACTCAAACGACCAACACGGTATGTTGAAATGTACAAAGAATTTTTTTTTTTTCAGTAAATTTTAATGTTTATTTTAACATGTAATTTTGATTAGGTCCGGATAAAACTTCGCGATATGCTGTTGTTTTTCTCTTACTTAACACAGTCAAAGGGTAAATCAATTATTTATGTTTTGTATTTAATTTTATGCTAGCGGTAGAGCACTAGTGACAGAGCTCGAGGATGTAGGCAAACAAAAGGTTGTGACTATGGAAGGTGAAAAGTAAAAAAAACGTGCTAAAAGCACAGCATATTATTATTCTAAATAATTTGCGGCTCCGCAATTTATGGTAATAAGCCACACTAGCAAATCGTAAGGAGTCGCTATGCATCAGCACCTCGAACTCTGGTTTTTATTCTAGGTAGGTATTCTTAAACCATCAGTGTGTACTATGTACTTGGTACGTATATATAATTTCCACGAGATAAGGAAGTAAACAATAATGTTAACATTAGCTATGTAGCGCTGCGTCACATCATAAAGCGATCCATGTTTCCTGGTTCCTAATATCTTGATACATTAGAAAGTAAAGCCGTCATATTAAAAAAAAATATTACGCCAGAGGCTTAAAAAACAAAATGATGCATCAAGTATATGGTTCTGCCATCCATATTTCCATAATCAAATCATCCACATCTAAGAAACATTTCGAATGCATAGATTCTGTCTGTTCCACTAAAGCCACTTTATTCTGGGTAGCGAGATTAGTATCCAAGGCAATCTCGAATCTCGCACTATAACCAGCCTCATTACTGTGCGTAATGTATACACATGCATTTTGTATTTGGAGCGTTGTAAATGCGGCACTTCTCGTTACTTATCTGCTAAGTTATTATATCAACATCAGGTGACAACAAAAAAATATAAGATAGGGTTTGAACATTTAGGCCATTACTATTGGTTGAGCTTTAGGGAGTATCGGCAACTGAATGGTTATGTCCTGCTTTAACATAATAGGACTGTGCATATTAAACTTTTAATAATATCGTTCTTTGGTATACTTTGCAAGTTTAATTGGCCTTGCGTGTTTTTTTTTATTTGTATTATCATTAGTTAATTGCTTCTGCGGTATAACGTTGCAACGACACATCGTAATATAATGCTTATTTTTTTAATTAAAAAATATCTAGTAGTATGTCATAAAGTAACGCTAATACAAAGCTTACCTTCAATGTTCATAGCAACTAGAAAATAACTATTTAATTTCCATAAACATATCATCTAGATTCAAGAAACATGCAAGCTGTTCCAGTAAGACCACTCCAGTCTGGGAAACGAGATTCGTATCCGAGTACATTATTATTCGTAGTATCCGAGGCAATCTCGAATCTCGCACTGTAACTTGTCTCATTACTGTGTGGTATATGTAGATACACAATATGGACATAAAATATGTATTGAGAGCGTGAGAGCGTAGTGCTAGTTACAAGTTATGGCTAAATTTGCAAGCCTAGTTTGACTTACTTGTACTAGTGTATGAGATTAACCCCCTTATTCATAAACGTACATTAGATACGTTTTAGCTATAGAATGCTTTGTCTTTGTCAGTTGCATTGTCAAATGTACAGGATAGAAAAAGACAAAGGAGAGATTAGCAACACTTTAGCTAAAATACGTTTATGAATAAGGGGGTAAGTGTATATCGGCTACTGAATGATTATGTTCTACTTTATTATAATAGAACTATACATACATAACGTGAAAATCTTTTTAAAAATATACTACAACTTTTGATGCCCTTTGCAGGATTTTATTAAATTTGCATTGCATTCATTATTCTTTTTTTATTTGTTATTTTAATAATGAAGATCTCCGTCTCTGATCTCGTCTCCTGGGGGCTGACCGCTACTTTAACTCTAATACTTTAATTTAGCTTTCGATTATGACACCATCTTGCCCGTTTCGTACCGCCTAACTTTTCCTTGGAAGTGTTTTCATCCGCAGGTAAATACTTAAAAGCAAAATGATTTAATAGGCGGTACGAAACAAGCAAAATAACGTACTAAACGAAAGCATAGCATATCATTTTAGTTTAATATACGCGAGATTAATCCAAAAACTAGTTTTATTTCAACAAAAGCATAGAGAGGCGGTTTGCCCCTAGGTCTTGTCTTACTTTTACATCTGATCCCTGCTAACCTTTAGACAACCAAATGAACTAGTGATATCTATAGGTCGCACGTCTCCAGAATATCGTATTTCAAATCTAAAGTTGTAGAAATATTTTTAATTAAAAGTCTTATTTATTGCCCGTAGATATCCGTGTTGTATATGACACAAACCAGAAACGTTGGAAATTCTTACTTTAGCGATACTCTGTATTGGTATCATCAGGTTTCATTTTCTCTGACCCGTTCCATATTCGAGTTTGAAATTAGATAGCGTCTACTAAATGGTAGGTTAGAAAAAATTAGAAACAATAAATCTAATTGGTGTAGAATTTGGTCCGAATATACATTTCAAATGCGGTTCTTAACATACGAGACCGTTTTTTTTTTCATCATTAATATAAAGTTTTTTTTTTGTTTATTACTCCTTACGTTTCATTCCTTACTCCTTTAAAAGATTATACTTATAGCATTATATTGTTTTTATAGCGCACGTGCGCTAATTGTCTTTTATAATTATAAAATTCTCATACAATTGTTTTTATGTTATATCCGTTTTGATATGTGCTAGCTTATTAATGTAGAGTTTTATTTATCTTCTGTTTAAAAAGACAATCGTTTATTTTTTGTAATTGGTTGTTAAAGTACGGTTTTATGACTACGTGTACATACGTCTCGTTTTGAATGGGACTGTCCACATTTTACGACATTCAATGACAGTGTTTCCAAGGTAAGCTTTAGGATGCAAAATTATGAAGTTTCAGTTAATACCTATTAGCTAAATCTAACTAAAAATAATAAACACTCAGTGAAACGAAATTATGTTATTGTACTTGAACCCATGGGTGAACAATGAACTGTTCATCATCTTCTTCTTCTTATAATATACTTAATAATAATAATAGCAATCCATTGCACGTCTGAGTCTCTCTCCTTTTGGGGGAAGGCCTGGAGCTTATTCCACCACGCTGCTCTAATGCGGGTAGGTGGAGATACGGGTTAGTGGCAACCCTCTGTCTTGATGTTTTCAAACCGCCCCTATGGCCTCCGACTCTCCTACAAGATTTAACGAAACTGACCGGGACCGACGGCTGAACGTGCCGAAGCATGGAAACTCGCATTTTCATGTGCCACTACCGGTCACCCATCACACACCCGACCGCGCCTTTATCGCTTCACCGAGTAGATCGCTTGTGATCTATAAATCTATACTAGCCGCGAGGCCATGCGCGCTTCATGTAATCAATATGTAAAAATTACGCGTCACGTTGTTTGTCTGCGATGGACGCCTACAACTTAACCGATTTTAATCAAACTTTGCATCGTGTGCAGTTTGATTCAACTTGAAAGATAGGATACCTTACATCTCAATTTATAGTCGCAATATTATGTAAGTACGAGTAATTCAACCCGTGCGAAGCCGGTGTGGGCCGGTAGTAAATAAATAAAGGTTTATTGTTAGTCAGTTTTTTTTATGTTATAAAAGTGGCAAACAAGCATTGATGTTAAGTGACGACTGCAGCCTATAGATCCCCACAAAAAGACCAAGGTTAAAATGCAGATGCGTTACCACTCCTGAGGCCTAAGGTGTTATGCCTCTGTGCACACAAATTACAGGGCCGTACATTACCACCTGACCGGAACACGATAGAGCTGAACACTACCATTTAGCGGCAAGTATATTAGGTAATGCGGTGGTGTCTACGCCTGCGAGCTTCGTCACTGGAGCTCTACGACCAGTAAAAAAAGTTAGTGTAGTATATGCGACAGAAGTTCTTTTAGAAATATTATTTTCGTGACTTTGTAGTCTCCTTTGTTACTGTCGTTCGGTTATTTCTTAATTCGTGTACTATTATTAGCAATGAGGTTATCACGTTATATCTTTATCTTTATGTAAAGTAGAGTGAGCAAGCTGAATATTTTCAGACAAAATATCAACACCAGCAAACGATTTGGTTCTATTCTTGGGTTACACCAAGATGTTTGTTAAAGTTGAGGCAATTGTAACATTTAACACCCTTCTCTTCACAACGCAGCTTAATTCTATCGTCGGTGCAAAGTGCATATACCAAAACATTTTTTTTTTTAAATTTTTTGTATGTTTGTCTGTTTGTTGGAACGGCTACACCGATTTTGACGGGTCTTTCACTGGCAGATAGCTCATGTAATAGGGAGTAACTTTGGCAAGATTACCACTAAATGTGGTAGTTGCCACCGTAAAAGAATTGAATTAGGCTACTTTTATTAATGAATTATACTATACTAGCTGTACCCACGAGTTCGTCCGCGTAGATACTGAACAATAATTTTGTTAAATTCTACGCGGAAGTCACGGGCACAGCTAGTCTTAGAATAAAATACGTCAACGACGTCTCTATTCATTTCTCTCAATACGTCAGAGTAAGAAATCACCGCGGACCATTCCACTTTTGTGTTCGAACAAAAAACCTACTTCATTAATCATTACTTTTTATTTTCTATGGAAACCGTTCGTCTCTGGTAAATGGAACGTTGAAATTGACGAAATTCTCTCGGTTATTGATAACTTGGTAATCAAAGATGTACCTGTAGTAGTTTCATTATATAACTGCGAACGACTGCCACGTTGGCTCAGTGGTCGCAATAGCGATGGTGAAGCCTGAGGTCCTGGGTTCGATCCCCAGGTCGGGAAAATCAGATAATGGGTTTTTTTCTGTGAAGAAATTGCCAGTAGTAGCCCGGAGTCTGGTCGTGCCTCCTAGAGCACGTAGAGCCGTTGGTCCTCGCCCCATCTTTCTCAGATCGTGTCGGATTGCCGTCCCATCGGGCTATGAGAGTAAAGGAATTAGAGAGTGCACCTGTGTTTGCGCATACACTTGTGCACTATAATATCTCCCGCGCAATTGGCAAGTAAGTATAATAATAAGGTGCGGGTAGTGATTTTGTGTGTTTGTATATTTTGTTTTAGTAGACCGTTATGTCGACTATGAGTAGTCGTTTGAATAATAAATATAAAATAGATTTAATCGCCAATTTTACTTCGTACGTGATATTTTAGTAGTAGCCACAGCTTTTGCTACGAAGTTCCACCCTCACCGTCTGGACACCTAGCAGTGCTCAACGGTGCGGTTTTCACGTTCGTTCCTGTCCAGAACGTGTAAATTGTGAAACGAACTTCCCTCTGAGGTGTTCCCTATTTGCATGATACAATATGGGGTTCTTGGCGTCAAAAGAGTCTTCCAGGGCTAGCAGCGCGTTGGCAACTCTCCTGGTGTTGTAAATGTTCATAGGCGACGGTGACCACTTTCCATGAGGCGGCCCCCGTCTGCTTGTCTGTCAAACTTCAGACAAAAACTGGACAAGTGCGAGTTCGACTCGCGTGGTGAGGGTTCCGTAATTTAAATAAATATTTTCGAAAATATTACAGATTTAAAATGCAGGGACATAGCGGTTACGGTGATACCGGCAGGGGGGTTATATTATTAAGAATTTTCTATTTAATTTGAATACTCAAACTTCTTATAGGTTTTCCAGTAATTCCAGAAAAAAATGTGGAAAATAGTTCTTTGCCTATAGGCAAAGAAATATTTTCCACATTTTTTTCAAAATTTTAAGTTAAGTAGTTTCGGAGATAGGGGGGGGGGGGGGGAATGGTCAATTTTCGTCGTTTTTCTTAAATAACTTCAAATTTGCTTATGCAAAAATTAATTATAAAAAAAAATGTATCTGAGATGCTGACAACAACCTCTTTCATTTGATATGACACACGACACAGTTTACGATTTTTTTTTCATAATTTTCTGATTTACCCCTCGAAAGTGGCCCCCCTGTTTCAAATTTAATATTTTACTTGACGTGTTCATCTTTGGGTCACCAATTTACATATATTCATCAAATTTCAACTCAATCGGTCGAGTAGTTTCGGAGCAAATTGGCTGTGACAGACGGACAGACAGACAGACAGATAGACAGACAGACTCACGAGTGATCCTATAAGGGTTCCTTTTTTCCTTTTAAGGTACGGAACCCTAAAAAAGTAGCTTGAATTTCAATCTTCTGTTCCACTATTGATCGTTTACACGCGGAACTCCAATAATGCCATAGTTCCAACGCAAGTAACTCACAGTGATTATATCTACTTTGCTATTTGGTTCATATTCATTAAAATTATTTCGCCTTGTCGACCTCGCTTGAAGTATGACCAATCGAGACTGCTTGTGTTTTATGAGGGCAGACCTCGGAGATCATTTTATATTAAACAGGCTTCCGCTGGCGATTTCGCTTTCGTAGTCTGACATTAAATGGCCAGCGCGTATGAAAAATAAGCCATGTGCGTATCAAATTGTACTGTGTGTACGAAATGAAAATGCACACATAGTGAAAATTGTCCATTGACCAGTTTTTGGATTTCTCGTTGTCGGGAATAAGATAATAAGTATTAAAATATTATATTAATCAAAAAATGAAATACATATTTTATTTTTAAAGAAAAATGGAAAGAAAAATTTGACTTCAGGCGAGGCCCGAACTCGCGACCTACTGGGAATCTAGTTGGTAATAGATGGCGCTACTGCTACCATAAAGCAATGCAATAGATGTGAAGGAAAGATTTGACAAATCGGGCAGGGCTTCAGTAGCTCAATTGGAAGAGCGGCTGGACTAGATTCCCAGTAGGTCGCGAGTTCGGGCCTCGCCTGAAGTCAAATTTTTCTTTCCATTTTTCTTTAAAAATAAAATATATTTCACAAGCATGTGTTAATGCGAAAATAATATAAAAACAATTAATGAAATACATTATAAGGTAGGGTAGTAACTTACATAGTATGTTCTTAGGTATTCGCGAGCTACACTCATTTATTAAAACTAGTTTTCGGATTTATCTCGCGTATATCAAACTAAAATGATTATTTAAAATCGATCATAACTTACATGGTAGGTTAGGGTTTGAGGGTAAAGCGGAACGGAGTTTTCCGGGTCAGCCAGTTATTTAAATTCGATCCACTTTTGAAATTATGTACAAGCTTTATTCATTTTTGTTGGCAAATTTTTATCCTTAAACATCGACATATGTATACCTATCGCGGTCATTGTACCAACCGCAAACCTACCTACCTACATCACAAAAACACAAACACTGTTTTTGTTATGTAGGTAGTTACAAATATATTGGTTTCGGATTTTTTTTGCTCCATGGCCGTATTAAAACTTAACCAGATCCCAGTGCCAGAATGTGACATTAAGATCCCGTTTGGTGTGAAAAAACACTCCAGATCAGGATCATTTTTTCCAAATCTCCACTTACATCATGTTCGTCTGTACGGAACCGTTTATTCAGCGTATGCCGGTAAAGCATCACATCTTGCTCAATTCCCGCTGACAGAATATAAATATACCATTATTTTTTTCTGAACTTACTGTTCAATCATAAATATAACCTATAGCACTCCTGAATAGTAGCTTTCTGATTGTGAAAGAATTTTCATGATCGGTTCAGTACTGCCGAAGATTAGCCCCTACAATTAAAGTTACACACTTTACTCGTTATTATATAAGTAGATATAGATTAATATAACCTATAGCACTCCTGAATAGTAGCTTTCTGATTGTGAAAGAATTTTCATGATCGGTTCAGTACTGCCGAAGATTAGCCCCTACAATCAAAGTTACACACTTAACTCTTTATTATATAAGTAGATATAGATTAAATTGATAATTACATAAGATATTAATAACTACCAACACAAAGTGTACTGCCTATCCATTGGGAATCTATCTACCTACATTAATTTACAAAGCCTATGAATATTAATTAAGGAGGGTAAATATGTAATTACTCAATAAGTTGATTCGAAAGCACTATTAATTAAAATCATGAAATAATGATTTGGAATCATTTAATTGGAATTCGTACCTATAGCATTAAATTTGATTGTAAATAACCAATTAAAGCGTAATTTGATACAGTTCGGCATCTAAGCTATCCGTTACAATTTTTATTGCATTAACCAGAGCTATTGGAGCGGTTCGATATTTTTTGCCGCCAATTACAGGAATTTATCGTACTCGAAATGCAACATAATTGTATCATTAGGGCTCTCGAATACGGTGCGATTTGGGGTAATTGTAGCATTTTGTTTGAGTTTATGTGATGACATAAACGGTGGCAACCTAACTAGCATTTATTAGACACACTGACTCAAAAACGAACTAGTAATGCAAATCATTGAATTCGAAATAGGAGTCATATTAAGGGTGTACATTAAAAAAAGTTTTACAAACCATATGTTGTGATATATTATATTTAAAAGGTTTGTTCTTAGATTTTTTATCACTTTTTTATTATTTTAGTATAAGCTGTTTCGAAATTATTTAAGAAAATGGGCGAAAATTTACCACTGCCATACGTTATACGAAATTACTGGGCCTATTTTTGAGAATATTATAAAAACATTTGTTTGTTTATAAAATACGAAATTCTATAAGAAGTAAAGGTAACGTAGACTATACCTCAATTATACGGAGCCCTGTACACACGAGTCTGAATCTCACTTCGCCGGTTTATTGGTTGGTACATATTTGTTTAAGCCGCTTGCGAGTCGCAACTCTATAGTCACGTGTGCGGCGATCTTAGCAGATCGAGATTATCAAATCAGCTGATCGGGTTCACGTGTTGAAAACGATAGTACTTTCACTTGAGGTTAAGTAAACACGCTCGAAATACTTGTGACCTGGTTTCGAGCTGTTGCCAAGTGATCTGATGGTTATGTGTAAGAGCATCGATCGACATAATAATATCATGTTGATTGTGATTAAAAAGTAAAGTAAGTATAGGTACTTTATGTCATAGAAATGTAAGGTATAGGTACTTAAGTATAAAATAAGCGGTATGTTGAGTATTGAGTGCAACACGCACACCTACATTAAATTATATTTTAATGTGTGCGTATAGCACTAGGCACTGATTTCTTTAAAAAACTGTTAATATATCGGGAACTTGGACGTTAAACATTAGATTTAGACTTTTAACAATGTGCGACGATTCGTTGGGTTATTCCGTACCGCATTTTTAAAAAAATGTGCGTCTAATTTTGTATGTCCAAGTCCCCGATATAATAGGTTGGGGAAAAAGTCTTTTCGCATTATAGTATGTATGAACTTGTAATAAAATCTCTTTGGCTGTAGTATTTGTATCTGGCTGGTTTTGGTATCATTGAAAGTTAAAATTTTAAAGAACATAATTCCAAATTCAAATTAGGCAAATGTGTGATTTTCATTTGTTTTTCGTACTGTCAAGATGAGTGAATCTAATGAAGAAAATTTTACTACAAAAAAGGTAAAAATGCAAAGCAAGCCGCAAAAAAAATTTGCGATGTTTATGGACCTAGTGCAGTGTCTGTGAGAGTAGCACAAATTTGGTTTAAGCGTTTTCAATCCGGAAATTTTGTTGTCAATGATGCACCTCGTTCTGGTCGCCCTATTACGGATAAAATGGATGCCATTTTTGAAAAAGTGGAGCAAGATCGACATATCAGTAGTTACGACGTAGCTGAAGAACTGAGAATTGATCACAAAACAGTTTTGGCGCATTTGAAAAAAGCTAGGTACAAAAAAAAGCTCGATATTTGGGTAGCTCACGAGCTCACTGAAAGAAACCTAATGAACCGTGTACTCATTTGTGATTCTTTATTACGACGTAATGAAACCGAATCATGTTTGAAGAAGCTGATAACTGGTGATGAAAAGTGGATCACGTACGACAAGAACGTGCGAAAAAGGTCGTGGTCAAAGGCCGGTCAGGCTTCACAGACTGTGGCGAAACCCGGGTTAACTCGCAATAAGGTGATGTTGTGTGTGTGGTGGGATTGGAAGGGCATTATTCATTATGAGCTATTACCACCAGGCAGGACTATCGATTCTGAACTCTACTGCGAACAACTGATGAGATTAAAGCAAGAAGTTGAGATAAAGCGGCCGGAATTGATCAACAGAAGGGGTGTGGTGTTTCATCATGATAACGCTAGACCTCACACATCTATAGCCACTCAGCAAAAATTAAGAGTTTGGCTGAGAGGTGTTAATGCATCCGCCGTATATTCCTGACCTTGCACCTTCAGATTTCCACCTGTTTCGGTTTCTCCAGAATTCTTTATGCAATGTTAGGTTAACATCACAAGAGGACTGCCAAATCCACTTGTCGCGGTATTTTGATGAGAAGTCCCAAAATTTTTATAGCAATGGGATCATGTCCCTACCTACAAGATGGCAAAAGGTTATCGAACAAAATAGTACATACATACTTTAGTTAAATTTAAATAAACTATATTAAAAAATGTTTTGAATTATCTTAAAAAATGCGAAGAAACTTTTTCCCCAACCTGATATTTCCATATTCCTATACTTCGACAAGGATGATAATGAGAACATATTATAATAATTTCTAAGTTATTGTAGATCTGCCTTGGTGGTTGTTAAACCTGTAGCATCGTGTACATTAGCATTTTTTTCATTTTTTTTTCACGTTTTTCAAAACTATTTTCGCATTTCAGATCAAGATCGTGTAGAAGTTTATAAACTACAATATTAGTTACCATCAACGTAAACTGTATGATTGTTTTCCACTTCAGAATATAAAAAAAAAAAAATAGAGAATCGCGGTTGTGTCTATACCTGCTTCTTTACCATCCCCTCTATCCATAGAGCAACGCGGCCCACCGGTCACGGCGGACTCGAGGGGAGTAGCCATAGCGTGTATAACCGATGCAATACAGTCTGTCATTTTTTGCGGGGGATATGAGTGCGACACACACGCACACTACAAAAATCGTCTATTACTACGAAACTCACACCTTGATTTTAACAAAATATAGAAACAATTTCACGCACACATTTAAACATCTAGGCGACAGGTATAGGCCCATTTGGGCTTGTACTTTGACAGAGGGGAAAGCCTGCATATGGCTACTCCCCTCCGGTGTTGCTCTATGCCTCTATCCCTTAGAAAGCTAAGGAAAGGAACACAGGCCTGAACTTACGTCTAAGTAATAAGTAACAACCACTGTCTATATTTCCTGTTTACACAGATGATGATTCTCTTAACAAATATGTTTCTGTGTTACTTTCGCACCCACACAGGTTTAGCAGTGTCAGAGTGGGATGCACTAGGTCTAGCCAGACCAGTATGCTTAGACTTTGATTGAGAGAAAGTGCGTTGTAATGTAATCGCTGGGCAGCTTTCTACCATTGAGACGTTTTTTTTATACCGAGACAATCAGTGACTATGTTATACCTTCGACTTCGTATGGGTAAAGTGCGTAATTTTCATCCTTTATTATCATTTATTAATCTTTAGGGATTGATTCAAATGAAACATAGTGTTTAGTTGTTTTTTTTTTTTAATTTCGGATCGTGAAATCGGAAAAATCCGTGAAATTTTTATTTTTTCTCCATACAAATTTAACCTCCTATTACACCATCTTATAAAAATGAATTTTGAAAAATCCTGTGTTTCCTCTTTTTTATTGTAACAACAACCTTAATAAAAAGTATCAGCTTCTTTGGTGCAGGGGTTTAGGCTGAGCGTTGATAATTATGTCACGTTCTTTATACGGTGGCGGTGATAATATAAGTCAGGTCTCTGATGGCCGAATACTCAAACGTCACTCAATTTTAAGCAACCCTCAAATGTGCGCTATATCTACCGTTTGGACGTGTTTTATAAAGACAGAAGAATTTTAAGTCCCACTTAGATTTGAGTGACATTTAAGTATTTGGCCGTGAGTTTTTTCTTTTTTGAGGAGCTGTTTGGTCCAGCGATGTGTGACGATCGACTCCCGACGTTCGTTCCTCGTACTGGGACAAATATTTGTTTGGCCTACAGATATTTGTTTTATATTATTTCGCATTAACACATGCTTGTGAAATATATTTTTTTAAAGAAAAATGGAAAGAAAAATTTGACTTCAGGCGAGACTTGAACTCGAACATTATTAAGGGTAAAGGGGACTTCTTTACGATATTCAATAAACTGCAAAGTTTATTATATCGGTTGCCTAACTAGCATAGTGTGGCAATAGATGGCGCTACTGCCACCTTAAGGCAATGCAATAAATGTGAAGGAAGGATTTGACAAATCGGGCAGGACTTCGGTAGCTCAGTTGGAAGAGCGGCTGGACTAGATTCTACAGATATTTGTTTCGGGCCTGGGTGTTTGTGTCTGTTTCGTGTGTGAAAAACAAACAAACAACAAACATCGTGACACGAGATTTATATATATTAAGATTATTTACCGACAGATAGTTTCAATTACGTTTGATTACGCTTCAACAAGATTCTTAATACGTGATTGAATGAAGGTTGGATGTAATTTTTTTGTTCAATCTTAGTTTATAAATATCTCGATATCACGTTTCTTGTTAGATTAAATGCCTGATGTGTTGGAGTCATATTTTAATACAATCTTAATTTTTGTTTTATTATTAACAATAAAACAAAAAACTACGTTTGAACGATTCATCTTATTAATGGCCAGATTATTTAAAAATGTTTTTATAATTTTTGCTAATTATCTATACATGTTTTGCATTGTTATTGCCTAGTTATTGCCCGCGACTTCGTTTTCAGTGGGATTCATAGTACGAGTATACTAGCGGCCCGCACCGGCTTCGCACGGGTGCAATTTAGGTACTTACATAATATTGCAAATATAAACTGAGATGAACGCTATCCTATCTAGTAAGTTGGATCAAAGTGCACACGGTGTGCAAGTTTGATTAAAATCGGTTAAGTAGTTTAGGAGTCCGTCGCGGACAAACACCGTGACACGTAATTTATATATATTAGGTAAAATAAATATCCATCCCCCTATTTCAGCCTATTACCCGACGGACGAAAACACTTTTAGACAAAAGTTAGGCGGTACGAGGCTGGCAGGATTGTCTCATGATCGTTTTGCTTTCGATTATGATATCATCTTGTCAGTTTCGTACCGCCTAACTGTTTCCTGAAAGTGTTTTCGTCGGCAGGTACTTATAAACTTAAGAGCAGAATATTTGAATAGGCGGTACGAAACTAACAAGATAACGTATTATTAATAATAAATAATAATGGCAACCAATTATACGTCCCACTGCTGGGCACGAGTCACCCCTTTTTGGAGGGAGGCCTGGAGTTTACTCCACCACGCTGCTCCAATGCGGGTTGGTGGAGATACGGATTAGTGGCTAACCCGCTGTCGGATGTTTTCAAACCGCCCATAAGGCCTCCGACAAGGTTTAACGACTGCTATCTACCGATAGCAACCGGGACCGACGGCTTATCGTGCCTTCCGAAACACGAAAACGCGCATTTTAATGTGCCACTAGCGGTCACCCATCATACACCCGACCGCGCCCGTATCGCTTAACCGAGTAGATCGCTTAAAACCAGCCCCGGGGTCATGCCCGCTCATAACGTATTAAAAGAAAGCATTAAGAGTTAGGCGGTAACCAGTTACCAGGTTAACCAGTCCAGACGCTTTACCACTAAGCTACCGAATTTTTATTATAATGTGTATATTGTAGGTATCCCAAACAATATAGCCGAAAATGTAATTATAGAGCGTTTGTGCCGTGTGTGAATACGGCATGTGATGTTTGATTGTTGAAATGAAGTCAGCGCCGGCGCAATGACCTCTTCACAATTCTGTTTGACAATCTTGCTCGCGACGTCTGTTTGTTGGATAGCCGATTATATTTCATGCCTAAAAAACAATACAACGCGCCGTTTGTTTTTTTTTTCAAATTTTTTTAAAGTATAAGTTAAATAAAAAGAAAATACTTCTGGTGGTCACTTGAGCCGTGACCATAGGATTACTAGTCCTGTCGTTCTATCTACTAAGCTACCGACATTCCACACGGAACTGTAGAATTTTCTTCCACGTTTTAGGTAGTGCATCGCATTGTGGCGGTTTTTTTTTCAATACCTTCAGCATTTTCAAATTTATCAGATATAGTCTTTTGCTGTGGAACCGCTTCCCGTTAATACGTTTACTGTGTGAAGATTAAAATTTTGACATCTATTTTGACTTGATTCCGACATATCCACAAATAACTACTATATACTAGTGGTGGTAGAGCTCTGGTGACGGAGCTCGCGGGGTTAGGCACCACCGCATTACCTATTTTACTTGCCGCTAAATGGTAGTGTTCAGCACTATCGTGTTCCGGTCAGGTAGTAATGGCCCTGTAATTTCAGGCACAGAGGCATTATACCTTTGACCTCAGGAGTGGTTACGCATCTGCATTTTGACCTTGGTCTTTGTGTAAGTGTCTACAGGCTGCAGTCGTCACTTAAGATCAATGTGAACTGCATGCTTGTTTACCACTTCCATTACATAAAAAATATATCCACAAATTAATCTGACGTCCTTAAAAACATAACCTCACCTTCATTAGCCGTCTATAATTGCTAAGCTGCTATTAAATCTTTTAATATGCATAACGTTCAACGATGCTATGCCTGTATGATTGCACACCGCGGACGGATATCCGGCACACCTGCATGATAGTGGAATTACCTAATGAGCATAAGTACAACTGATGTATGTCTTGTAAATGTTTTGTTTGTGATTTTTAAGGTTCAGTACTTCAAAAGGAAATAGCGGAACCCGTATAAGATTACTCGTGCTTCTTCTATCTATTACAGCCACTTGCTCCGCAAATAGCGTGTCGATGCATTTGTAACGTGCATGTTCGAGTTAATAATTTTCGTTCATTATTAGAACACCGCCTAATCGGTGCTTGTGTGTTAATAAAAGGAACGTACACAACACAAATTCATATTTATGTATGATGATGAATTAGCAAATTAGATCAAACGATTTTAGGTATAGAGATTTTAAGAAACGAACCCCCTTATTCATAAACGTATTTTAGCTAAACGGTGCCAATCTCTCCTTTGCCTTTTTTTACACTGACAATGCAACTGACAAAGACAAAGCATTCTATAGCTAAAACGTATCTAATATACGTTTATGAATAACGGGGTAAATATTTACGAACATATTAAAACATCTGTTTTACTAGCGTGACGCACAGAAACGCATGCATATAATCACCCATACACGTACGCAGACTGTAGACGCGCGCGCTCCCGCACACATAAAATGCCAATCTGTGACATAACATAATAACTCACGACTCTACCACCTACACGAATTAAATATATAGGCAGTCTTTGAGCACCCAAGACCCAAGACATAAATACATTATGTAAGTGTGTAGAAAGCTAACCAATACATCAGAGTGCGAAGAACCTTATCGGTCGTGTTCCCAAAAAAACATGTTACAATTTGCCGAGAGGCACATCTTGATAAAGGATATTAGGTAAATGGAATTTCTTCTTCATAATGTGAATACATTCGGTAGATCTGTCTGGTGATGCCATGTTGTCTGTGATCTTGTTTTGTGTAGTAAAGGTTACATTGATATAGAATAAAAATGGAAAGTTTACGATTAGGGTTGCCACTTGCAGTCTACTTATAGAAAACATTGTACTCAATTTTCTATAGCTGGAAATGTTTCAAATCTTAAGAGTCTGTAACGCGTCTCCATTGAAACTTCTTGTTTTATGTGGATAGAAATCTATACATTAATCGACATTTTACGGCAGCTTTCGTAAGCTTTTTAGAATCAAATTTTGAAGATAGTCTAGTAGTGCTTACTGATAATAATAATAACTGACAATAATTGATAAATAATTCACTCAGCCAAATCAGTTGAACCATCCTCAACGCCCCATAATACAACAGAACTGACGATTGCATTTTATTAAATTTGCTAATACGCGGATAGAAAAACATTCCATAACATCTTTAACACAAACCCTTTAACCAATATCACTTTATTACCGCCAATCAATTGATTAACATACAAACAATCAGCTTGGCTATGGCTTCGGCTTTCTTAATCAATTGTCCTACGTAAACTGTGACGTCATAGTCCAGAATAAACATACAGCAAAGAAACATTCACACTAATGTATCAATTCAACTCCACATGACAGGCCGGGGACACACTGAGACCGTAATATCCACTTAGGGTTAATGAGAACTTCTAACCGACCGGTAAACAACTTTTATTTTTCAACTATTTACAAATCCTCGAATATTTCAGAAAAATGTGCAGTCTTTCAATTCAGGCAGGGCCATGTGTAATTCTTCTTGAACTGTAAAGTGCAGAAGATTTAATAAACCCGTACTCGGCCGCGCAAAGTGGCATAATTAAACGTGCCGCCAATGATCTTATCACTAAAAGTCGCTACATTCCCCGGCCAAATGCAACTTTTACAAAGGTACAAAGTTTGCCGGGTTAGCTATTAGTAAACATTTTCAGCCCCCATACAAAAAAAGGCTTTTATATCTTTCTAAATATAGAATCCAATGCATGTGCATCGTTTGTGCTGGGCTTAACCGAGTCATTTATCATATTGATATCGACGTGCGTATGTATACACCGGGAATTGATTACGCGATTTGGGAATTCATTTATTTTCATTTACCTACATACGCGTCGTGATGTATCGTTCTCTTGATACGTATTCAATAAGCCGCGATCCACAAAACGATAAAAGCTTATTGGCGTTTGCGAAATATTGATTATGGATATCATTTTATATTTTCTATGGGACTGTCAAAGGTTGACATCGAAGTAATCTCAGGGTTGTATTTTTTGGGGCGCGATGAGAAAGCCTTTATTTATCGTTAGATATTATTATGTAGGTTACATGTACATTACATGTACATTACATCTCTTATTTGATACAAGCTGTGCCCGCGACTTCGCCCGCGTCATAATCTATGATTGTTCAGTTCACTGGTGGTAGAGCTCCAGTGACGGAGCTCGCGAGCATAGGCACCACCGCATTACCTATAAACTTGCCGCTAAATGGTAGTGTTCAGTACTATCGTGTCCCGGTCAGGTGGTAATGTACGGCCCTGTAATATCCGGCACAGAGGCATAACACCTTAGGCCTCAGGAGTGGTAACGCATCTGCATTTTGACCTTGGTCTTTGTGTAGGTGTCTATAGGCTGCAGTCATCGCTTAACATCAATGTGAACTGTAAGCTTGTTTGCCACTTCCATAACATAAAAAAAAAACATTTCACATGTACGAATGTATTAGTGGTAATAAATAAAACAATACCTAATGGCTTTCCTCAAAGGTATCGCGTAAACGAAGGATGAAAGAACTCATTAAGTATAACTCATGTTCAAAACACAAAATATTCCTCTTATTTTTACTTAAAAATCTTAAACCTTTAACCTTCGAAAACGAAGTTACCAAAACGATTTGGGAGAATTAAGGGTCGTTTACTAGAATGAGTGAATAGCGAAATATAATTTGTATGCTCAGTGCACCTCAAACCGGTCCGCTAGCCGAGATAATTGGCCACAATTGAGCGGGGCCTCTCCGCTGATTTAGTCAATATGGCGTCTCCACTCGAAATAACTGCGGTTTCAGTCCGCCAGTACTTGGACGTTCCGTTTACGATATACGTTGCACATGGCGACTAACGAAGCTGATATTGCACTATAAGTAGCTTTATTCCGTTTTAAAAGGATTATCCAATAAGCCGATACAAGATTTTACTTCTGCTTTAGATCAGAGAATGAGTCATCTAATACGTTTGCTGCTTTTAAAGATACCGGGTTCTTAGCAAGTCTTTTATCGCCAAATATACGAGTTCTTCGCACCTCCCGTGCCTGTTCTACATTCGCCACTCTGTGCATATTTTTTTTTTATGTAATGACAGTGGCAAACAAGCATGCAGTTCACATTGATGTTAAGTGATGACTGCAGCCTATAGACACCCAAACGAAGACCAAGGTCAAAATGCAGATGCGTTACCACTCCTGAGGCCTAAGGTGTTATACCTCTGTGCCGGAAATTACAGGGCCGTACATTACAACCTGACCGAAACACGATAGTGCTGAACACTACCATTTAGAGGCAAGTAAATTAGGTAATGCGATGGTGCCTACGCCCGCGAGCTTCGTCACTGGAGCTCTACCACCAGTTCATGTATGCATGCTGATTCCGAAGACTCTTGACTTCACCGGTGGACAGTACTCGGACTTCAAGGATCTAGTTGAATTACAAAGCTTATGTCACAGAGACGAATTTTAAGTTTATTGTTTTAGCAAAACGTATTTGAATAGAGCTCTATAGGATTTCGTAATCAGTCATCATCAATATGGACAGTTAACTATATATGAAACATTATTTCGCTTAGTGATAATGATAAGAATTTAAATATTATCAAATAAATTCTTCATATTCCCAAGTCTAGATAAAGTAGTATAGATAAAACATTCAGTGTTATTTCAGCATGTTCATTTGAGAGAATTCATCGAACACAAGGCTCTGAGCTTAGATTATATCTCGATAAACTTCACAATCAACATTACACAATTATTGCTACCTTCAGTAATTACGCAGTGGGTTGAATTAATGCGTAAATAGAAGCGGTATTTGATCAGCTAATTAACGCTCGCGGAATTTCTCCACGCTGTCTAAATGTTTGCCACGTGCTGATTGGAAACAGTTCTTTGAAGAGTTATTCATATAACTTTAAGGTGACTAGTGCTTACATATATCTATAGATGTATATAAATAAATAAAATTGGAGTGTCTGTTTGTAATATAAAAATAACCGCTTTTTACTAAATTCGTATGTACGAGTATGTATACACGGTACATAAACCAAAAAAACTTTTTTTTTTTTAAATTGTCTCTTCATCCCCGCTAATCTCAGGAACGGCTTTACCGATTTGGTCGGGACTTTCACTGGCAGATAGCTTATATAATAAGGAGTAACTATGGCTACTTTTATATTAGCTGCGCCCACGACTTCGTCTGGGTAGATACTCAGCAATCACAAATTCTCACGCGGACGAAGTCGCGGGCACAGCTAGTGTTCAATATAATTCTGTTTTACGATTATCAGGAATAACGGGCTGAAGATCTCATTTTCGGATATACTCGTGAGTAACTACCTACTAAAGTAAGTACGAGACAGGACACTCCCCTTGGTAGCATGGTTCCAGCTTTTTGCATTCAATTTACCACACTTTCAACATGACAGCTGACGTGAAAACGTCTTACATAAATATCTGTCAAATAAAATTAAAAATGGAACCGCCTGTTTGCTTCCGGTTTCTTCTCCTATAAACGCACACCCTGAAAGTAGTTTGTTCATATTCGATAGAAGAATCGATTTTAGGCATCTTTAATATACCAAGTTAATTTTTTATTCCAAAATTAATTACGATTAAGTAAATTATGGTCACCCGTTTAGTGAACAGTTAATACAAACGGTGTAGAGGAACGGGTGGAAGTGTTCCTCCGATGAAAAGGGAGGATCCTCCGACCAGGCGAGGTGATAGCGAATGGCGGGCCGCGGCCCAACGATTGACGTTGGGAAGTTGTATAAAAGCCAATTGTTGAGAATACTTCGTATGTGCGATGTAATTCGATTGCACACCATCTACCGTACTAGATAAGTACTGTGAGGTTTCATTATATTCCACTAGTTGGCGCCTTAATGTAGTGGACGCTACAACGGCAATGAGACTAACGTCTATTTAAAATAAAATGCGAGTCTCGACAATTTCAATGAAACTCGTTGAGACGTGCATTTTTGCGGTGTTCGATCAGCTAAACAACGTTCGCAGAATTTCTCCGACCTATCTTAAAAAAACCACAAAGGCTAATCAGTTATTTAACCTCAATTATAACGATATCTTTATATTTACTTGCATTCGCATTTTGAACTCTGGTGGTAGTTTTATACACAAGGCTAAGTTTGCTTTCCGAACTTCACAATAACGCAATTGTAGCTATCTTGTATGTATGAATCAGCGGTTTTTTGAATTAACGCCGAAATAGAAGCGAGTTGTTTGATTAGTTAATTAATGTGCGCGAAATTTCTCGAAACTAACCCCCTTATTCATAAACGTACATTAGATACGTTTTAGTTATAGAATGCTTTGTCTTTGTCAGTTGCATAGTCAAATGTGCAGGATAGAAAAAGACAAAGGAGTGATTAGCAACACTTTAGCCAAAATACGTTTATGAATAAGGGGGTTTGTGTTTGGTACAAATTGTAGGATTCGCCACTGTTTTAATTGGAATTTAAGATGTTTGGTATTTTTGATAGTTCACTGTTCACTAGTGCACATAGCGCAACTCGGTCCACCGGTCGCGGCGGACTGGAGAGGAGTAGCCATAGCGTTTATTACCGATGCAAAACAGTCTGTCATTTTTTGCGGGGGGTAATAAGTGTGACACTCACTCACACTACGAAATCGTCTATTACTACGAAACTCACACCTTGACTTTAAAATTACATAAACAATTTCACGCACACATTTAAATAACTGGGCGTCGTAAATAAATAACCGACCATTTGGTCTTGTACTTTGACATAGGGGAAAGCCTGCATATGGCTTCTTCCCTCCGGTCCGTCGCGGCCGGTGGTCCGGGTTGCTTGCTCTTTGCTAGTGCAGCAACATATACCGTGTCTACCTGCATTTTAGGTGATGATTAGATAATTTTAGATAAGTACTGTATAAAGATTTCCCCCCTTATTCATAAACGTACATTAGATACGTTTTATCTATAGAATGCTTTGTCTTTGTCAGTTGCATTGTCAAATGTGCAGGATAGAAAAAGGCAAAGGAGTGATTAGCAACACTTTAGCTAAAATACGTTTATGAATAAGGGGGTTCGTGTGTAAATTCATTATGTTCAGAATTATATTGTTAAATCTTTAATTTTGCTGATTAGAGTTCCATTATTCAAAGCTTTTAGCTTCCTTCTCGTAACATTTTAGAATAAGTGACTACCTACCTGACTGACTGTTGCTACCTTCTATAATTCCACGGTGGTTTGAATTAATGCGTAAATTGAAGCGTTAAGCGTTGGAGGTGTTTGATCAGTTAATTAATATGCGCGAAATTGATCCGAACTGTCTAAGTGTTTTTTATACAAAATGTATTTCCAGATTGCTAATTTCACTTAGCTTTGAGCCTTGTTTCCTTCTTGATACGTCTGACTATGAACAATTTTAATAAAATGAGAATAATAATTAAATCCTCACTATATTAATATTATATAGGCGAGAAAACGGCACGTCGAATATTTTATCTATTTATTTATTTAATCTTTTATACACTAAAACGATACATTAGGCGGACTTAATGCCACAAGGCTTTTTCTATCAGTCAACCTTAGGGTAGTGAGGATAGCAACGAAGTAGGTGCATCACTGGTGAAAATATATGAGGATAACAAATATTTTGTACAAAACGAAGTAAATGAGGAATACGAGCAAGTGTTTAATGATGTAAGTACATTATGTATTGAGATTAAACAGTTATGAGTTCGATATTCGATATATCGAACTGTTAAGTTCAAAGTGGAAGTGAATATCGCTCGTGAACACGTTCAAAGCGAATGTTAATTCGAGCAATTACAAAAAGTATCGGCGTGAGATCAAAGCGGCAACTGGCAACGTGATAATATAAGCCTTAGGCACGTATTCGACATATGACCATTTACTGGTGGTAGAGCTCCATTGACGGAGCTCGCGGGCGTAGGCACCACCGCATTACCTAATATACTTGCCGCTAAATGGTAGTGTTCAGCACTATCGTGTTCCGGTCAGGTGGTAATGTACGGCCCTGTAATTTCCGACATAGACGCTTAACACCTTAGGCCTCAGGAGTGGTAACGCATCTGCATTTTGACCTCTGGTCTTTGTGTGGGTATCTATAGGCTACAGTCATCACTTAACATCAATGTGAGCTGCATGCTTGTTTGCCACTTTCATCTATATATAAAAATGCAACCCGTTTTTCTTGGTCACGGCATCACGCGTGAATGACTGGACCGATTTGGCTAATATTGATTTTGAATGATTTTGGAAGTCCAGGGAATGTTTAAAAGGTAAGAAAATATGAATAAATTGAAGGGAAATAGTAAAAACCACCATTTCATTGTCCCATACAAATAGTCCGTATCTATCAAACCTAAGACACATGTCATATTTTTGTTCTGAGGCAATACGAAGTTTGCCGGGTCAGCTAGTTACATATAAAAATATACTCGTATATATGATAATCCTTAACATGAATAAATATTGGTACCGAAATCAAAACACAAAACGTTTTAATCGGATCGGGTGCCATAGCACCTTGATTTATGCGTTATTTAAACAGTACTCTCATATTGTGATACGGCGGTCGTGTGATTTATAGTCTGCTGATTAATTGCATTAGTCATACTTTTAATGAATGTTTGGAATCATAGAGCAACACGGGCCACCGGCGGACCGGAGGGGAGTAGCCATAGCGTTTATTACCGATGCAGAACAGTCTGTCATTGTTGGCGGGGGGAAATTTGTGTGACACACACACACACACACACACGCACACACACACACACACACACACACACACACACACACACACACACACACACACAACTAAAATCGTCTATTACTACGAAACTCATACCTTGACTTTAACAAAATACATGAACAATTACACACACACATTAAAATATCTCGGCGACAGGCATCGGACCACTTGCGCTTGTACTTTGACAGAGGGAATAGCCTGCATACGGCTACACCCCTCCGGTCCGCCGCGGCCGGTGATCCGTGTTGCTCTATGCTTGGCAAAGTTGATTTTGTAGAGCTCTCTTTTAGGAGATCAAGGGCATATAATTTACTTCCACCACCACATTACTTAAACTACCTATCGCTGTATTGTAGGTACTGTTTATTGCTAACGTGTTTTGATTAGGCGGATACGGTATAGAGATAAATAGTTTTGATTTCAAGAACGGCAACGCTTCTATATTGAGATCTCATGTTTTCAAATATTAAATTAGATAAATTAGACAATTGTTTTTTTTCACTAAGCATTTTGGATTGAATAGTTTTGTACTATCGTGACATAAAAATAAAACAAGAGACGTGTGGCACTCGGAGACTGCCGCGGTAAGTGCGTGATATTTAAAAAAAAAGTCTTTAATAGTTCTGCTATTCATCGATAGACGGCAAAACTAAAAAGTATCACCGCTGTGCCGGTCGGGGTGGGGGTGTTAGGTTATTTTCGTTACGGCATATCTGGATTCGGTCTCCACGCTCAAGGCCAGCGATAGAAGCTATGCAATAGGTTAAAAAAAATAGTATCCTTCTTCGGTAGGGATATTTCCCTACTACTATGATCAATGAAACAAACAATACCGTCTTAGCGCTAAAGTACACCAAATTCCTTGAAGCACACGCGTTAAAACGTAATTTCAAGTACAAAAGCATATTAGGTATATGCTACAAATTAAGGTCTAGCACAGACACAATTTGTGCTCATATCATTTATTGTAGGAAAATCTCGTTCATACGATCATGATTTACATATTGGCACAGATAACAGTCTGATAGAAGTAATATATTATAGGCATCTAGATATAGCGCCCTTGTAACTCGACATTTTCATATAAATAAGCGTCGTGGAATGGATTCGAATCATCTATTGAGGAATCGAGTATCGCGGAATATAAATGACTCGTTCTCTTTCCCATTTGTGCAGGTAGGTACAGGTTTTTGGAAGAAAACTATTTAGGAAAGATTGATGAACTTATAAGGTACAGGTTTTTGCAAGAAAATTGATCAACTTATAAAAAAAAACACTCAAAAATTTATTTAATCACTTGGAAATAATATAATTTGCTTGTGATAGGTCAAATTATTAAATTAAAAATTAAAGCGAATAACAACTGATACGTTGATTAATATGTCTAAGTTAACAAAATAAAATAAATAATGGTCCAAAAATACTTAATAATAAAAATATGTATCAACAGAATGTTCCATACTCTCTTTTACAAACGGCAAGACAAAACTAAACAAAAAAATTCATTGTAGAAATTAAACTTGCGGATTTTCTCGCGTTTACAACACTCCCAAACTTCTTCATACACCCTAACCTACGAAAACGTTAAAAAAATCATATTCACTGGCAGAGTTCCAAAGCCCACATTACTGAGATAAAAACTGCCAAAAAGAAAACACAGTAGGGTCTTTTCAAAATATGTTCCTGTATAAAGTTCGAAGTGGTCCTAATAGCATTTTCTAATGGTGGTAGAGTCCAGTAGAAAATGCTGTAGGGACTCGACGGCGTAGGCACCACTGCATTATCTAATCTGCCGCCAAATGGTAGTCACAGAGACATAACAACTAAGGTCTCAGGGGTGGTACCGTATCTGCATTTTGACCTCTGCTTTTTATATAGATGTCTATAGGCTGCAGTAATCACTTAACATCAGTGTGAGCTGCAAGCATGTTTGCCCCCTTCCTTTCATAAAAAAACTTACAAAGTGTATATAACGTCAATGTAATATATGTGCCGGCAATTACAGGGCCGTAGATTTAAGTAAGGCAAGTATATTACGTAATGCGGTGGTGCCTACGCCTGCGAGCTCCGTCACTGTAGCCCTACCACCAGTTAAAAGTAAAATTACGTATCTAATGCAGCCTTGTACTTGTATTACATAGCAAACGTGACCTCCGCAAGGATATCCAAGGATATCTGGAGGGCCAGGGTTTCATCACGATTACACAACCGATTAACATTCGCGATACAACTGTGTGAATTATATTTATTGGCCATTGTTGTCTGTTTGCTAATTTATGGCTTAAAACATGCTTACGAATTATTCCTAATGTTCATACAAAAAATTACCATTGGTAAATTTATACAAGAGCTGATTTTTGAAGAGCAATTATAAATCTTTTGTATTTTAAAGATGTATAGATTTTTGTCGTTTTTGCCGATTGTACCACTCCGAATATCATAAATCTAAATGTATTTTTACTCATTTTACAAACCGGGTCGTGACGCGATACAGATATTGGGTAAAAACACTTTTTACCTTTATTCCGACGTTTCGACTCGGTTGCACAAGCCGTGGTCGCGAAATGTGGTCGTCTAAATGTATGTTAACTAAATATACTTAGAAACAATAATTAGTCAATAATAAGAATGACATGTCCTTTCCTCAAAGATTTTAGGGAAGTGCTTCATAAGTCCAGAGTAATCTTAGCATTTATTCGCATTTATTTTAACGAATATGTTAATTATTATCAATTAAACGTTTTAACAATTTTTCGTTTGCATTTTTTAACACAAAATATTGGCTACAAAACTGCGAAACCCACTTAATATATACTAAAACATAATTTAAAACAACGACTGCAGAAGCGCCCTTCCAAAACTTCAGCTAAAAGGGTTGTGGCGTAAAATTTTCAGCTCTCATTTCACTTCCTTCAAAACAACACGTTTGGGTGTTCGCAGTCTGTGTATACAGCGTAATGATATTAGCTCGGCACGAGTCTCACTGGAACAATGCTAGTGCACCAATTTCACATACAGAACAGTCGGAATCTTCCCAAATCTGATAAGATTTAAGCGCGTACCACACTTACAGGGGATGATTGATTATAACTATGTCTCGAGTTGATGATTGTCATCGCGAACTGATAATATCTTTGCCTGGATATCGTAAAAGATCTATATCATATATATTGATCAGAAGAAGGTGTCTAGGGAGTATTAACTCTGAGGAGGGAAACGGTACCTACTTATAAAGGAAAATCCGTCCTTGACTAATCGATATAACTGACAAGCTGAACCCGACGTTGAATTTTTATACCATATTATAAAAATTCAAATGTTAAATTTTAATTGAAAATTTTAGGGTTTTTTAATACGATAATCGTAGTACACAATCATTGTGTAATAGAGAAAGCTAGTAATATTTTTATATAATTATCGGTAGTCGGACAACTCAATCTATATGTAATACGAATGCATTTCAGTTCTATACCTATCTAAATATTCTACTTGGGTAAAATTTCATCCACAAGTATGGTCTAGGCTTTACGTAGCTGGTAATTTTATCACGCTCTCCCCTCACAATGCCGCTTTGTTCGTCCTGACAGATGGGATTCCCGTTGAAATCTCACCTCAGACAATTCCGCAGATAAGCTGACTTACTTTGAATTTTCCAGTCTTTATAAATCTTTTCTTTGAATTAAAGCGATTTGCATTTATATCTAATTCTGGTTGCCGTATAATCAGCCACTCGTTTTGTCTTTTTGGACTGCCTAAATTTATTATCTTTGTGAATTTAATTTGACTTTTTATCCTCGATGATTTCATAAAAGCAATTAAAAATGGAAACAGGTTTGTGTATACCTAGTAGAGATAACCTTAAATGATTATCTAAAAAAATATACTAAAACAGTTTAGATTGACTTCTCATATATTATTCAGAGCGCTCCGTCCAACGCCGAACAAAATACTGCTCAAGGGCGGCCCACTTTAAAATATTCTATGCGCCTGAATAATTCCTGATTGGTCGTAAAGAATGCATTTGCATACTGTTTCGCTGCAACGGACATTTTGATCTCACAATACACAACATTGCCTCAGTTTAACGATCGAAGATAAACACAAAACCATATTTTGTCCCCAAACAGTGTAGTGTTTGATGTGCAACGCAACAGTGAAATGAATAAGGAATGCAGTGATGGAATTTTTAACTTACATCGGAACTTTGAAGGCAGTGAAAATGATCGTGCTCTCGAACATATTCCGGGCGAGTCATCCTCAGCAGTTGGGTACCAAAGATATAACCGATCTGTCGGAGAGACCGAAAAAGCTGTCGCAGAGTTCGCTCCGAATACAGCGGAAGAGCCAAGATAGTATCGATAAAATGGGACAACCGAAGGCGAACGATAAACGTCTTTCTAATAGCGTCGATGCGATCGTAACGCACAAAGATGCCAAAAATAAAGTGATATGTAGTGCCAAAGGTTTATTAGAAACAAATTTAGATGATCTGTTCAACGATGTGCAGAAACTTGACGGGTGGGACGTGGAGACGAAGAGTTTGGGTGCCAGTGAACCGACGTTAAGGTTGAGTGATACAAAAAAGTTGAAGCGTGCGTCTCTCATGTCAGAAGATGACTATGGAGACGATAGTGCGACGGACAGTGATTGTGTAGACGAAGTGGTGCGAGAGCAGAGGAAGTGCATGGGTGCAAGGCGGTTCGGACACATGTTGAGGCGGGTTATATCCAGAAATGGTGAGTTGTTTACTGAATTGTAATGTTAACGTAAAATGATAGGATGGTTTTACGTTTGGAACATCTTCACGGTTTTTAGTTTTAGTCCCGAATAATGTTATGGGTTTAGTCTCAAGTATGTGCCGCATACTAGTTTATTGTGATTTCCTTACGTGTTTCAAGATTCATGAAGGACTTTTAGGCGACTCAAAACAGAAAAAATATTGTTTGAAATAAAATGTTTTTATTCAATCAGATTCATGACTAACTTATTTGAAGCTGTATATAGCAGCACTTTAGGGTATTATTTCTGTTATGGGATATTGGATCACAGGTTTAGTTACTTGCCTATATTGAACGTAGTTAATAAACTATGATTTTATGTGCAGATTAATATTAAAAGTAAAGCTATTTAAGTTTTGTAAATTCATGTTAAAGACAATTGAATGTACAGGTTCATATCAAAATTTACGATTTGAAAACTCTACTTGAATTTTAAAACTCATTTCTAACATCGTATCGCTGCCGATCAACGACAACTAAGCACGTAATTCCGTCACCTGAGGTGTCTATTTTTATGTCAACCGCAGTGACTGTCAGCTCAATTAACGGTATATTAACTTTTTAATAGAAAACACGAAAGCGATTAAACGGTGTCGACAACAATGCCCGTAGAAATCCACACGCGACGTCAGCAACCGTATCTGATATTGTACAATGTACATCATTGTGTTGTTTGTATAAATATCGAATTTGGCGATTATGCACGTTTTTTTTATGTAATGGAAGTGGCAAACAAGCATGCAGTTCACACTGATGTTTAGCGATGACTGCAGCCTATAGAAACGCACACAAAGACCAAGGTCAAAATGCAGATGCGTTACCACCAGGCCTAAGGTGTTATGCCTCTGTGCCCGGAAATTACAGGGCCGTACAATAAACCGGACCGGAACACGATAGTGCTGAACGGTTGATGATTTAGCGGCAAGTATATTAGGCAACGCGGTGGTGCCTACGCTCGAGCTTCGTCACTGGACCTCTACCACCAGTAAAATAGTACCACGTGTAGATGAGGTCTAACACTAGCTTAGTAGACCACCATTGCAACGCTAGTGATCTGGGTTCGATCGGGGGCTATCAGAGATAATGGTCTGGTAAAGAGGATTTTTTAATTTAAATTTTATAATATCAGAATCAGAAATTCATTTAGGGTGACAAGCGCCGCTTATGACAATTATAAAACAAACAAATTAATTGAAAATTATCGATAATTGATATACATGTCAAATTACTCATCCAAAAGGGCTGGACCGATCATTATGACATTTTGTGTGTATGTTTGGTAGGTATGAGAATCGGTTGTAGTCAATTTTTTATATCCCTAAATGGTATGATGGTAATGAATCTGCCCATGTATTTTTTTTCGATTTTTCGCACATTGATTTTTTTACACCTAAGGCGATGCGCAGTTCGTCGGGGTAGTTAGTATTATTATATAAATATAAAGTTATAATGAATTGACATTAGTATGTATGTATCTCCACGCCAGGTCCCTAACGGGGTAGGCAGAGAGTGTAGACCGCATAACATTAGTTCTTTCTATAAACGGCATCAATAGGTACAAGTGACAAAAAAAAAACAGACTTCTTATGATCATGTCATTTCTTTCGTTCAACTAATAAACCATTAACATCTGTGACAATAAACATTATGCCGTGTCGAATTGAACTGCGATCATTTATTTATCTCCAATTGTAGCAAATTGCTTCGTTCGCTCTGATTGAGGTGCTCGTGGAATCTTGTTACGTCCCGATCTTATCGTGATGTCACTTTGATATAAAACACCGAGAGCACTGAAGATAAGTTGAGCGAACTGTCGACTTTAGGAAACTGTACACACTTCGCTGACGGATACGAAATCTCAGATCTTAGACCTCAGGAATAGTAATGCGTCTACGTTTAAATCTCTTGGTTTTATGTGTCTATATATTTACATTGATTACTTATTATCAGTGTGAACTGTATGCTTGTTTGCCAATTTCGCTATATAAAAATGTAACTGCCTTGTTATGATCAAGTCATTTGCGTTCACCTAACAAACCATTAACATCTGTAACAAAAAACATTTTCACGACCGTGTTAAATTAAACTGCGTTCATTTATTTATCTTCAATTGTACCAAATGGCTTCGTTCGCTCTGATTGATGTGTGCTCGTATAGCCTTGTTACGTCTCGATCTTATCGCGTTGTCACTTTGATATAAAACACTGAGAGCGCTGAAGTTAAGTAGAGCGACGCACATACAGGACCCAACAAGAAATGCACATCGACTTTAGGAAACGGTACACACTTCGCTTACGGATACGAAATCTCAGAGTTTAAACCTCAGGAATGGTAACGCGTCTACGTTATAGTCTCTCGTTCTATGTGTCGAGGTATTTGAATTGATTACTTATTTATCAATGTGAACTGTATTCTTGTTATTTATAAAAAGTAGTTTCCTAGTTCTGGTCAAGTCATTTCTTGTGTTCACCTAACAAACCATTAACATAAAACTGTACAAACTGTAACAAAAAAGATTTTCACGACCCTGTTAAATTAAACTGCGATCATTTATTTGTCTTCAATTGTACCAAATTGCTTCGTTCGCTCTGATTGATGTGTGCTCGTAGAGCCTTGTTACGTCCTGATGTTATTGCGTTGTCATTTAGATATAAAACACCGAGAGCACCGAAAATGTGGTGACCAACGCTCGTACACACTACAGTATACGAAAACATAAACACTTCGCTGACGGATACGAAATCCCGGAACAACGCATTGTTCACGGTATTGGTTGGGACGTCTTCTAAGATTTCGTTCATCGCCTTAAACTACCTATTTTTAATTTTTGTCTGCAACTTTTGCAAAGTGCTTCGTTAACTTTGATTGAGGTGTTCGTAGAATCCTGTTACTTCCCGATCTTATGATGTTGTCACTTTTGATACAAAACACCGAGAGCATGGAAGACAGCTTATAGGCTCCAGTGACTGAGCTTGTCCTCGTAGGTATTACCTTACCATAATCGTAAATAAATTAAATTGTAGTATATAGCGCTAATAATGTTTTCTCAGTATTCGTTTATCGTTGTTTCAACGAATTTATATGTGATTATCCAATGGGGAGAAAATTCCACAAAATGACAATAGTTCTATCATCGACTCTTGCCTACGGAAGCAATCAAACATCGTCGACCACGTTGAATCGAATCGCGATTATTTATTTGTCTCCAATTACAGCAAATTGTTTTGTTCGCTCTGATTGAGGTGCTCGTAAAATCTTGTTACGTCCCGATCTTATCGCGTTGTCGCTTCTGTGATTGGCGATGGCGTCATTTAGTGATGTTCGATATTATATCGATATTTGAAATATCAATAGGATTAATTGTGTATCAACACTGAATATATTCTATGATTTTTCTATAAAGGAAGTATTATTATCGATATATTTTAGCTGACATACGACATACGAAATATTGTTAATTGAAATGACTTTTCCTCCTTATATTTGGGACTAGCTTATGTCCGCGGACGTTTTGCATTAGTTTAGGTGGTGCTGTGTCAGTCATCCAGTCAGCCAGTCACTCAATCAGTAACGAAAGTGGTTCATAAATATATGGATATTATATTTTAGTTTCACGTTATGTGCATGTACAACATGTCGATGTTTCATTTTAGAAAAAGTATCGATATTTATTGTAAATTATCATCACTTACGTCGTTTTAGTTTCGAGAGTGTTGACCACTTTCTATTGGGGCACATAATTCTTCATAATACTGTTCTAGAAACGTCATTTCGTATTAATGCCGTTCAGTCGATAGAGTTAACTTTCAGTAACTCTAGTCATCATGGTTGCACCACAGTCTAAAGAAAACGAACGTGTTAATTACCTGCAGTCATCCAACGAACGTGTAATGTCAGAGCAATCGTGCGGGGTGTGCGACGCGAGGGACGGAGGGGGCGGTACCAAGTAGCCCATACAAAAACTGTCATCTACTTGGGACTTAGCGATAAGGGGTGCGAGATTTAAAATTTCTTTTACTAAGTTTTTGGAAAGATGATATTGAAAAATTTGATGTCAACTTTACTGTTAATATTGTATTCTAATTTTCATTTATTAATAATATCTGTTATATTTTACACTTTACGTACATACTTACTTCACAAAACGAAAAAATCTTTAAAGAAAACTCTAAATATTTTTTTTGTTTGTATGTATTTGATATTCGGATTATATTGAACGGAGTTAAAAAGGTATGGATTAATATTAGGATTGGTACATTATAATTGTTAGAATTATGGCGTACTGATAGACCGCCCAACCGGAATACTGGTAGATTGATGATAGACTGGTAAATTGTTGATAGGTTGAGATATTTATAGTTCGATAGATTTTTCCATTTTCTGAAGGCTTCCCAGTACCTCAAAGTTTGGTAAAGTGCCCGGAGATGTCAACAGGCTTGCCGACTGTTACATGGGCCAAAACGTGACCGGCGAATCTAGGATGTATGCATGAATCCGATTTACCTCTCCCTATTCCTAAGGGGATTACAAGCGTGATGTTTTTAGCATTTTTATATATGTTCAACGTAAACTGACGCGTTACAAACAACGTAAATAATAACCAAAAACGTGACAACCTTAATGATTTTTCGTTTTGATGGGTGAAGGCGGCATATCACAAAACTTCAAAGGCGATAAACTACTGTATGTACTTATACTGTGGTTGCACTATGACTAAGAAATTTAATAGTCTTGTGATGTCATGAACTATTTGTATCGATAACATACTCGAGTTAACTATTACTCTAATTCTTCTACTTATTCTGAAAACCAGATCAATTTTCTTGAACGTCTTCTTGGTTTTTTTCACGAGTTGTTTTATGTGTTCGGTTTTATGTATACCAACACAAGCTCCGCCACTGAAGCGCTACCATCAGAAATATCTTGGGGGATGCGTACGTACATCATACGAATATGTATTTTCTCTATTTTAATTTCAAATACGTATGTTATCTTGAAATACGAGAGTTGAATAACAAGTAAGTTTGCTATTTAATTTCACGAACACAACAAACTCAGTTGCAAGGAAATGCAATTAGTTGCTGCTCCAGGAAAATCATAACTCATAAAAAGTTAATTTGTCTCAGTAACGCTCGGGAAATTAAGTTTTGGACATTACCGTTCTTCATGACAATATGACTGTCCCCCATTTAACTTGTGCCAACGTTGTTAAGGCTCGACAAACACTCGTAAACGCAAATGAAAATTATTTTACGGCAGTGAAAATTAGGTGCACTTTTTATCGACATCAAAACCATTGTTACAGACTTAACAAAAAATATAGTCGAAGAATTAAGACCGTTTTTTTTCAATCGAACACAACTATTTTGACAGTAATATTTGGCTGCTCTTTTTGCTATAAACGAAATCATAACTTCCATTCAATTCATTTGTACTAGTAACAATGCGGCAGTTACATTTTTAACATTACCGTTCTTGATAATGTAACCTATAAACTTCTTCATAATATGACTGTCTCCCATTTGGAGTCTGCCTACGTTGTAAAGGCTCGGCAAATAGGTACTCGTAAAGGTACTTATATATATATATGAAAATTGTTTTCCAGCGATGTAATTGAGGCCAGATTTCTTTCATTTTATGTTGGTGCCTTTTTATGGTTCTGTAGCTGAATGGCGATAAACGGAACCCTTGAATCCGTCATGTCTGTCTGTTTGTGCGTCCGTATGTCACAGCCATTTTATTCTGAAACTATTAAGACTACATACTTGTACTTGGTAGGTAGATGTGTTCTCTGAACCGCTTTACGAATTTTATACAAAACTAGCTAATCCGGCGAACTCCTTTCCGCCTTAAAATTCTCCAATAAATTAATTAATACTACTTACCATATCCTACCCTACTAAAGTGCTCCGTCTTAGATTTTTTTTTCTCTTTCCATGTACGAAATTTTGCTGTCAAATAGAAAGAAAAAGCTGACCAAAAGAAAGCTCTTCATTTTAATTTGAATTACTTGCTGAATGAATCAAAAGTTTTCCAAAACAAAAAAACTAATCGGGTGCCAATGCATCTGCATTTTGACCATCGGTTATTGTGTACATATCTAGAGGTTACAGTATTCGATTACCATCAATGTGAACTGCATGATAATTTGCCACCACCGTAACATAAAAAAAGGTTTCCAATAGGGTTTGCTGATCCGAGAAATACATGTCACCTACACCACAAAACGTCCACTTGCCAAAACGGTCCCATAAAATGCCATGGAGCGTCAACAAAGGGTCAGTTAAATCAGCACGGCCGCACAATATGGTTGACGAACCGTGGCGCGGGTGGGGCCACAAAGACTTGTTACGGTCACGTAGTACGGGGCCGCGGGAAACTGGCGGTCCCTTTCGACACGCCTGACCCTATCCGTCAGATGCTGTTACTACTTACGATCAGTTTCCATTTAAGGATGCTTTTCCACCAGAGATGTGCTATCCTACGTTGGTATGGATGCGTTTGATATCCACCGATCATATTAATTGGTGCACATAGCTTAACACCGGTGGAAACGGATTCAACTAATAGTCGTAACACACGTTCGGATTTGGTACAGAGCGGAAAGCGGATTCGGTACGCTCCGAACCAAATTTGGCCGTGTGTAGCGACCGCGGATTTGGTCCGATGCGGTCCGCTAGCGCACCGGTCGGCGGAGTCGGTCCGCCGGACCGAATCCGGTCGTGTGTTTCTACTATAACATATGTTTTATATGGAAGGGTGTGCTATGGATGCGTGCTATGGATGCGAGCTATGGATGCGTGCTATGGGCCGTCGCGAGTGGTATAGCTAGCGTTCGCCGGTTCTCTACTATCGATATATCGCATAGCTCGAGCTGCGCATCTTTCTCACGGAGCTAATTTGCGGCGGCGCATCTATTTTCCTCGTAAAGCAACATAGCTTAGTATTGGTGGAAACGGTCACATAATTTCGCAGCGTAGATTTCACATCTTAGCAGCGTAGCTGCGTAGCACATCTCGTTTTTTATGTTATGGAAGTGGCAAACGAGCATGTAGTAAACGTTGATGTTAAGTGATGACTGCAGCCTATAGACACTTACACAAAGGCCAAGGTCAAAATGCAGATGCGTTACCACTCCTGAGGTTTAAGGTATTATGCCTCTGCACCGGCAATTACATGGCCGTACATCTTCGATGAGCACCCTAAATACCGATGATAGCGTAGGGATGTGACGTCCACATCGCCTGATAGTGGAGGGGAATTCTTTCGCTAGTGTAGTCTGACATCTGAGCAATAGCAATCGAATCATTCTAATTGGACGGTAGTGAATACGCGGGATGGGCAGAGGCATTTCGCGATAAAACTACCGTCTCTACGATTGCCAACCAGTCTGCCAAGCGTAACGATTATAACATCTCCCCTAATGACGGAATGATTTTGTTCAGAAATGAGGATCATTGGAATCTATAATTGGTATTTTGTTTGTCAATTGATCATGAATCTGCGTTTCTATTCTCCCACCAAATCCATAGAAATGAATCTGTCATTTGTGTACAAATATAACCGTAAAAATATCGATTTGATGTATCATTGTCTGGGTTACTATTTTTCGTATACGGTATGCGTTTCAAAGCAAATTCTTTGTGAAAGAGGGATAGACAGACACGAGTTATATTTTTGCGTATATAAAGTTTTCATATTATTTTATTATATATCATAAATATTTTAAAAAATCTAATTAGCCTATTAATGAAAATATATGTAAAATTCTTTCCCGTGTGATAGTGAGGTTAATTTTAACATTAACCAGCGTAGTTTGGCTAGTAACGGTTAGCAGTTAAAGCAAAGACTTCATTTAACAATGTCGTTCAAATGTGTGTTCAAATGGTAAAACTTTCTTTATTACCCTTAACCGATACCTTAACAAATTTCCTAAAGCTAAAGTGAGATAATGCAACCCAGACTAAAGATGACAAAGTGCTGCAGTAACTATTTATAATCAAGACTCCTCGTAATGTTACTTGCCAAAAAGTACGTACAACATTATGGTGGAAAATTCAAAATGTAGGAGCAAATATTTGACACACCTAACAGCAAACAGGCTGAACAGTGTAAGCTGTTGCAGAGTCAGAAGACTTAGCCACGTTTAAACAGGTCAGCGTCTAACGAGTTTTTAACTTTTACGTTTATTAAACAGAAAGCTATTTTAGCGAGGCCGGTCGGCGTATCTTCTCGTTTAATGATTTGTTTTCTTTCATGTTACGGGTACAATAAATATATTAGATGAAAATTGAAAATAGAGTAAGTACATAGGTACAAACAGTGCGGGTACCTACTATAATAATATTGTTTTTACTGGTGGTAGAGCTCCAGTGACGGAGCTCGCGGGGGTAGACACCACCGCATTACCTTATATACTTGCCTCTAAATGGTAGTGTTCAGCACTATCCGGTCAGGTGGTATTGTACGGCCCTGTAATTTCCGGCACAGAGGCATAACACCTTAGGCCTCAGGAGTGGTTACGCATCTGTATTTTGACCTTGGTCTTTGTGTGGGTGTCTATAGGCTGCAGTCATCACTTAACATCAATGTGAACGGCATGCTTGTTTACCACTTCCATTACTTAAAAAAAAGTATTTGGACTGAAGGACTCATTTGCACGGAAAGTCACAAACACCAACTAACTTTGAAATGTATATTAAGAATCGTCCAACATTTAAACTTATTTCTCTTTCTGCAGTCATTTGGTCAATATAATTTATCTGCGACTACAGAAGTGTTGAACTTGTTAAAATCCTGAACTTGGGTAGTTTAAACTTCTTACTATAAATGCGAAAGTTTAAATGTTCCAGTCGCCGTTATGGCTGAATGGCTTTTAATAATACATGAATAAATATTTTTCACTTTGTAGATGTATTTGTAATAATCCGAACTAGCAATTGCTCTCACAAAAAGATTTGGTAAACTCAGATGATATAAAAATATAATAAACTAGCTGACCCAGCAAACTTCGTATTGCCTCAGAATGAAATAATGTGTCAAAGGTTTGATAGATTTGTGTGAAAATATAATTGTGGTTTTGATTGTTTCCCTTCAATTCCTTCATATTTTCTTAGCTCTTAAACCTTCCCTGGGCTTTCAAAAATCATTCAAAACCAAAATTAGCCAATACGGTCCAGCCGTTCTCGAGTTTTAGCGAGACTAACGCACAGCAATTGATTTTTATATAAATAGATGGTGAACAGATAATTGAAGCAACCAACTTTGGTGGTAGCGAACGAACGACTATTTATTTCAAACTGTGCTGTGTCACATACAAACAGATTATTCATTCGTCAATCAAATACAGATTTTACATAATCTTATATTTAGTACGAAATATACTCCATAGATGGGGTTGCAGGTTTCATACGATGTTATTAACATTAAAAAAATATCGTGCTTTCCACTAATTTTCTGTTACGGTAGTTGGGACAGAGTTTCAAATTGTTGAATCATGAGTAGTGAGCTAAGAAAAGTTTTAATATTAAACTGCCTCGGTAGCCTAGTGGTAGCAGGCCACTACTACTACGCTGAGGTCCTGGGTTCGATTCCCGCGTCGTGGGTTATATCGTGGATAATGGTGTAAAGTTCTTTATCTCTGGTTCTATTGTGATTTTCCATTTTCTGGAAGTTTTCCAGTACCGCGGCGTTTGGTAATGTGCCCGGAGATGGCAACAAGTTCGCCACCTGTTACATGGGCCAAAACGTAACCGGCGAATCGTGGGTGTTAGCATGTATGGTTGAATGCATGCATTTACCTCTGCCTACCCCTTCGGGGATTACAGGCGTGAAGTTACCTTAATATTAAACTCTTTGCTGGTGGTAAAGTTCTAGAATTGGAGGCCTAGGGCGTAGGCATCACTGCGGTACACAGGTTAGGTTAGGTTAGGTTAGGTGCGGTACACAGCTGCCGCCAAATGGTAGTGTCCAGAATTTTCGTGTTCCGGTTAGAGGTAATGTATGGCCTCGTTATGACTATCACGAAAGCAAAACAACTTAAGTGTCAGGGGTGGCAACGCATCTGCATTTTTGTCTTTCGGTTTTTGTGTAAATGTCTATAGGCTTCAGCAGCTTTTCTCAAAGTGTCCTCCGCGGAACCCTGGGGCAAAGCCTTTGTAAGGGCTCCGCGAGAATCTATACTAATATTATAAAGCTGAAGAGTTTGTTTGTTTGAACGCGCTAATCTCAGCGCTCATATCATCACGCTATGACTAATAGGAACAGAGCAGCGCGGGCGAAGCCGAGGCGGGCCGATAGTACTAGATATAATGAGTAAAATACACTTCTATCCATCAGTGTACTGATTCAGAGTTTTTTATGTATTCGATTACGAAACCGATATATGACTTCAACTCTCTTCGATCAAACAAATTGGTGAAAAATAAGAAACAGTTTCATACATCCCATTAGATTTTTTTTTTATTTTGATAAACTACTAGCGACAAAAAATACAAAACTACGTTGTCTGTCAGTCACTCAGTAACGTAATAGATTTATATTGATTATAATAGGTACCTTTACACTTCCATTGTAAGATGATAACTAATTGTTTTATATTATTTCGCATTAACACATGCTTGTGAAATATATTTTATTTTTAAAGAAAAATGGAAAGAAAAATTTGACTTCAGGCGAGACTCGAGCCTGAAGTCCTTCTTCCAGGACTTCAGTAGCTCAATTGGAAGAGCGGCTGGACTAGATTCCCAGTAGGCCGCGAGTTCGAGTCTCGCCTGAAGTCAAATTTTTCTTTCTATTTTTCTTTAAAAATAAAATCATAACTTATTATTAATCTAAAATTATAATAATTAAAGAATGCATGTAACTTTTTCTTTTATTTTGGGGTTCAAAAATTTATCTTTTCAAAAGGGTTCCACCACCAAAAAAGTTTGAGAAACGCTGGGCTACAGTATCTCAGATAGTTCACTGACAGACGAGCGGATAAATAGTTGAATATTATCAGAAAAACCTGTTTCGATCCACTTATAATTTATCTGGGGTCGGACTCGAAAGTATCTATACGAAAAAGGTCAACTCTACCTTACCTATCCTTGCAAAATATTAAGGCTCAATAAACTTGAAAAACCGCACGAGTCGCGTTTTGGACAATCTCCATTTAGGTGCTTACTCCAATAACAGTGAAGATTCAATTTGCTCGGAGCAAACTCAGACAAAACTTGACTTGACAGCCAGTCCGAGTGGTCTAAGAGCCAGTATCCACTTAGATTAAATCGACCAGACTGTAGTAGTTTATTGCAAACTATCAGCTACATTTTTGTATCAGATTTTCAAATAATAGAATCTATTGTAATTTTTACGAGCAAACGTCTTTAGCTACGTACCAAACATAAAAAAAAACCCCAAAATTCTACAAAATTCGACTTATTTACGTTTATTCTATGTAAAACTCCAACGGTGGACATAGTAAAACATAATGAACGGTTAGATGGCAATGCCAGTTCATCATTACAAAATCGCAATTTCTGGCAAGAAGAAAAAATATTATCAGGTGGCACGTTTCATATGTTTATGTTCTAATAAGTATACATTATCTAGTTTCAAAATTTAGGTTGATGTCTTGTGAGGCTTTAGACTCAATTCATGTTAATAATGTATGAATATTAATTTCACGAGATGTATATGAGGGCCTTGCGATGTCCTCGTCAACTTGATGGAGATTTAAATTAAATGCGAAATTTTATAACAACTTGCGTATAATTATGCGTAAAGATACAAGTGTACAGTTTTATGTGGGTTTAAAGGCGATCTCTTCGGTTCTGTAGAGTTCTAACGGTCTTCGAGTTTCTTGATGGCCCTACCACCCGTGGCCGAGCCGGTGATTTCATTGGCTGGCCGTAGCGGAAGTCATACGTCTACCAATGATGTCGCAGCCCGATGACGTCTCACAATTTGTGTGGTGGTCGCGGTGGCCGCCATAGTGTCTATGGTCGCAGTCGTGTGGCCTATTGGTCGACTGCGTCTATTGGTGGCTCGAACATGCCCCCGGCCTTGGAGTCTTCAGCTTCCAACGAAATAGGTTCCGGATGAAGAAGTGGACAAATTTTCGAAAAAGCGCGTCGTATAACTCCAGAAGCTGTCTTGATGTCAGCGACTCTGTTTATGCCGTCTTTCCCTGGTACAGTAGCTACAATGCGGCCTAAACTCCAGTTAAGTGGACTTGTGTTGTCTTCCTTTATTACAACCAGAGTATTAGGCTGTAAATCTAGGTCTCTCCTTGACCATTTACTCCGGATCTGCAGCTCTGAGATGTACTCCTTCGCCCATCTTGTCCAGAAATGCTGACGAATTTGTTCGATTCGCTGGTATCTATCAAGTCGCAGCATCGGGATATCAGTGAGGTCGCTACTGGCAGGCGCTGTCAGTGGTCGACCAACCAGGAAATGGCCAGGACACAGGGGAAGGTAATCATTGGGATCTGCGGACATCGGACTTAAAGGTCGGGAATTAAGGAGAGCCTCTATTTGCGTCAACAGTGTGGAAAATTCCTCATAGGTTAAATGCGCGTTACCCATTGACCGACGTAAGTGATGCTTACAGGATTTTATACCTGCCTCCCACAGACCACCAAAATGAGGAGAATATGGCGGTATGAAACTGAATTTAATGTTTTGACTAGTTGCGTATTCAATAATATCAGCAGAACAATTTGATAAAAATTTGTTAAATTCATTCATGAGGCCAACAAAATTTTTACCATTGTCAGAAAAAATCTCAGTTGGTTTTCCGCGACGAGAGATAAATCTTTTCAGCGCTAATAAATATGCGTTCGTGGATAAATCACTGACCAGCTCTAGATGAACAGCTTTAGTGGCAAAACAGACAAACAAACAAATATATGCCTTGACTAATCTCGAACCCCTACCTTTGCGATTCAAGATATAAACAGGACCCGCGTAGTCCACGCCACAATGATTAAACGGAAATGATCGTGTAATTCTTTCTTGTGGCAAATTTCCCATCAGGGGCGTTAATGTCCTACCTTTAAAGCGTCTACAGATAACACAGTTTTGTACTATTTGTCGAGCCAGGTTCCTACCTCCTACTGGCCAATAACACTCGCGCGCTATACAGAAGTGCTTGCGGTCCAGCATGTTGCAATCGTATGTGCTCGTAGCGAAATAATAATACAGAAAACCAATGTTTCGAGGATATTAGAATAGGATGTTTTTTATCGTATGTAAATTCACACGAATTATTTAAGCGGCCACCTACTCTTAATATTTTATCATTGTCTAAAAATAAATTTAATTTGGATAAATTGCCTTTATTTACTATTTGTTTATGATTAATTAATAGATTATATTCGATTGTAAATGATTCTGATTGAGATAGCCGCAATAACATAATATCTGCGTATTTTAATTCTTCTACGGTTAAATTACCACTCCTACGCTCTTTAGCATTTCGTACATTATATATAAAGCGCAATACATATGCAGCAGTACGTCTCATGCGATTAAATAGCGAAAATCTATGAAAAGGAAATATAGCTGGTAAAGAATCAGTCTCCGCCAAAAAGGAATGCGTCGCCTTAGCCCTTAATTCAGGCAATGACTCAATTGCATTTTCCTGAGTTTGTTCTAATTCAGTTTCACTAATATTAAACTCACGAAGGAACGATGGGCCTTCCCACCAGTGCGAGGAAGTAGAAAGATCCTCCAGCCGAACTCCACGCGAAACTAAATCAGCTGGATTTTCCTTACCACTTACATGTCGCCATGATGACCCCTTCGTAAGTTCATGTATTTCAACGGTACGATTCTGAACGAATGTTTTTAAAGTGTTAGGTGCCATGCGCAGCCAGCCTAACACGATCGTGGAGTCGCACCAAAAAACTACTGAACGAAAATCGCAACGAAGTGACTGACAAACCCTTTCATACAATCTAGCACCAAGTAAAGCACCGCATAGCTCGAGCCTAGGTACGCTTATAGGTTTTAGAGGAGCGACTTTACTTTTTGAACAAAGTAATTTACTGAAAACTGCAGACTTAGTGACAGTGCGTACGTACGCACATGCACCATACGCTGTTTCCGACGCGTCTGTGAATATGTGCAGTTCTAAGTACGAAGGGTTAAAACCTATGACAAGCCTAGGTATGCGTATTGTGTTAAGTATGGGCAGAGCGGTAGCGAACTGATACCATACATGCTTCACGTCTATAGGTACCTCATCATCCCAGTCTAGCTTCAGCAACCATAACCTTTGAAGTAACACCTTCGCTGTTATTATAACCGGACTAAGTAAACCGAGCGGGTCAAATATTTGCGATATAACAGACATCATATAACGCTTTGTTACTGTTTGAGACAATCCTTTAAATTGAGAATCAAAATAAAATTCATCTTTCAAATTATTCCAACCCAAACCTAAAGTTTTTGAATGTACATTATCATCCAAAGCTAGTAATTTTGAAGATGAATCAGAACTCAATGTGGGTTTATCATTGCAATCGAAATTGAATAGCCACTTACGCAATGGAAATCCGCCTGATTCCAATAACTCTGTTATGGAGTGACAATTATTTATTAATTCGTGTTTGTCATCACTCCCCGTGATCATGTCATCGACAAAAAAATCTTCGTTGATAATACGCTTAATCTCAGGATCTGTACAATCTATTGCTAATTGTTTGAGACATCTACAGCTGAGATAAGGGGCAGACGCAGTGCCATAGGTGACTGTATTTAATTTATAGATGTCAATCGGCTTAGAGGGATCATCACGCCACAAAATAAGCTGTAGATCACGTTGTTTTTTGTCAAGCAAGCATTGCCGAAACATTTTCTCTACATCTGCACAAGCTATATATTTATGCTGTCGAAACCGCAATAAGATTGACAATAAGTCCCCTTGAATAGGTGGACCAACTAATTGTAAGTCGTTTAGTGAAATATTCGTACTAGTCGCAGCACTGGCATCGAACACCACACGCAATTTAGTAGTAGTACTTTGTTCTCGGAAAACACCGTGATGCGGCATAAAATAATGAGGACTACTGTATGTCTGAATGCGAGACATATGACCTAATTCAATATACTCATGAATGAAGTCTGCATATAGTTTTTTATACGCTGAATGACGCTGTAAACGCTTCTCGAGGGCTAAAAATCTGGTTTCAGCTCTGGTATAAGATTCACCTAGCAAATCAGGGGAGGATTTGAATGGTATACGTACAATAAACCTTCCATCCTCATTGCGCATCGTGGTGTCAACAAAATGTTTCTCACACGTACGCTCGTCGTCAGTGCGAGCGTCCACGTTCATTTTTAATATTTCCTCTAGCTCCCAGAATTGCCGTAATTGCCGCTCGAGAGACTGTGTAAAATTACAATAAATTTTATTAATATTATTGCGCGTATACGTATTAATTTGACCGGAAATTATCCAGCCTAAATGCGTATCCTGTAAGAAAGGTCCATTAGGTAACCTAAACTTACTAGTTTTAAGTAATTCCCAAAACTTATCTGCGCCTATTAGGATATCAATGTTATGGGAATCATAAAAGTGCGGATCGGCCAGCTGAATAGTCGTAGGTATGACCTGCGCGCATTGACTGGGAACCGCTGGCAGAGATGACGTAATGTTAGGCAAAACGTAACATCTCAAACGCGTAAAATAATCGGGGTCGGTGCGCGATTTAACTTCAATTTCACAGACTTCTGAAGTCTGTGTCACCGAACTTCCGACACCACGTATTTCTGCAGTGGACTGTATTACTGGCGTATTTAATAAATTGCATAAGGATTTCGTAATGAAGCATCTCTGACTGCCACTATCAAGAAGGGCACGCGCTAGATGATAATTGTTACAATTATCTGCAACTTCGACTAATGCAGTTGATAGCAAAACAGGTTGCACACTAGAACACTGCGCGTATTGTGTATCATGTATGTGTGCCTCGTTTACCTGAATGGCACCGGGCGCAGGAGTCGCGGAGAGGTGAAGTGAGGGATGCGGCGCGGATGCCACCTCCTTGCACTCCGTGCACTCATTAGTTAATTGTGACGAATGACACGAAACGGTCTGGTTTAGCTCGTCCCTATGTTCACTATGTATTAGCGAATTGTGTTTCATATTACATAATCTACACGGTCCGCCTCTACAGTTGACAACACTGTGTCCCGCGCGCAAGCAATTAACGCATAGATTATGTCTTTTAACAAATTCAAGCTTACCTTTTAAATCTAAATCGATAAATTTCTGGCACGAATAAATCGGATGATTTGCGTTACATGCGAGGCAAGTTTTTTTTATTGTGTTATCGCGAGAGTGTGGCTTATTAGCAGCAATGTTGCAGTGCACTTTAGATTTAACAATGTTAGAACTTGTGAAATTATTATGCGGTTTGTTTCGTGAAACTAATAGTGCATCTAACATGTCAGCCCGTTTTTTTAGAAAACTGAGTAAATCGTTTACTTTGAGAATTGAGTTCATATCGGCGGTATTAGACAATAATGTGCCTTTATGTTGTTCCCATTCTCGTTCGGTGGCTTGATCTAATTTAGATACAAGGAGGTATATGACCAGTGTATCCCAAGTGTCTGTTGGCTCACCGAGAATTTTAAGAGCGCGTAGGTTTTTTAAAACTGAATCAATTAACCTTCTTATTAAACTGGGCGATTCTTTATTTAATATCGGCAAATTAAATAAGGCTTTGACATGGTTGTGCACTAATAATCTGCTATTATTGAATCTATTAAGTAGTAGTTCCCATGCAATCTCGTAATTATTGCTGGAGAATTCTAAAGAATCGATGACCAAAGATGCACTGCCCTTAACAGATGATTTCAAATAATGAAATTTCTGAACATTGCTTATTTCGTTTGAATTATGAACTAACGATAAAAACGTGTCGCGGAATTCGAGCCACTGTTCATAAGAACCGTCAAAGGTAGGCATATTAATCGTCGGCAATTTGATTGAACTTAACTTATTGCTTTTATTAGATTCAGTTACGGTATTTTTATTCACATTCCGCTTGAGCACACACAGTATAGTAGTTGTCTTCGAACAATTCTCTTTGCGTCAGCTGTTCATCTAGGCCTATATCAGGCACTGACTCCTCTATTTGAGTCTGAATATTATTAAATTCGGAAAATAAATTGCTAACACCTTGCATACGCAACTTAAGATCAACAATTTGCTGACTAGATAGATCAACCTCAGATTTTAATAATTTTAAATAGCTAACGAACTTAGTGAATCTACCTTTGATAATGCCACGTTTTTTAACAAAATCTTTAATTTTTACATCGTCACTCGCTCTGTAAGGGGATTTATCGCGGGATTTCCCGGCAGTTTCTAAATTATCGGTTAAACTCATTTTGGTAGTCATAGAAGCCAAGTAAGTAGGTACTCACGTTTATGCGTACGTGTGTTCAGCTCGATATAGATGCTAGCAGCGGCACTATAGCGAGTCAGCTGATTTCACGGGTAACGCGTATTCACACCGAATCACTGAAATCAGTTGAAGCACACTATCAACACAAAAGATAAAGGAGAGGTCTGGAATAAGATGGGTGGTTGGTCGTACCGTTGCGCTTTCTGTAGATATGGCTCCGTCCACTGCCTTAGCTCAGGTTCCAGACTGCTCCAGAGACTCCAGACTCCAAGTATTTCACCGCTTTCTTCCACAGGTCGTTGATGATTTTTCAGGATTTGGCTCTGAAGGTCCAATGTATATGAGGGCCTTGCGATGTCCTCGTCAACTTGATGGAGATTTAAATTAAATGCGAAATTTTATAACAACTTGCGTATAATTATGCGTAAAGATACAAGTGTACAGTTTTATGTGGGTTTAAAGGCGATCTCTTCGGTTCTGTAGAGTTCTAACGGTCTTCGAGTTTCTTGATGGCCCTACCACCCGTGGCCGAGCCGGTGATTTCATTGGCTGGCCGTAGCGGAAGTCATACGTCTACCAATGATGTCGCAGCCCGATGACGTCTCACAATTTGTGTGGTGGTCGCGGTGGCCGCCATAGTGTCTATGGTCGCAGTCGTGTGGCCTATTGGTCGACTGCGTCTATTGGTGGCTCGAACACGAGAAAAGAAAAAACAATCATTTATCTCGATCTTCAATGTTTGTAAATATTACATGTTTACAAAATTGCCGGTTTTATGCAAAAATGTAATACTAAAGTAATTTCCAAATGTGGTTTCTAAACACTAGTGCACGCAAAAGATCAAACGTATTGAACAAATATTGAATTCAGGTTTGATTTAATTTTCAAGGCAATCTGTCAAATCTTGCAGACAACCATATTGTGTACAAAAATCGTCAAACGAATTATTTGTCATACCAGTGCGTGGCGTCTTAACGAATTACATATTCAATACCTGTGTTCTCATGCGTAGCATTTAAAAAATATTTGAAATATATATGTCATTAAATCAAATAACCCACATAGAGCAACTGAGGCCAATTTCAACAGTAATTTCCATGTACAAGACGGCTTTCACCCAGTTTCAATAGTTGGCAATCTCGAGAGTGGTCGAATCGCCTGGACTTTCGGTCATTGTGCTCTGTTCACACGCAAACCTTTGTTCCTAATATACCATTTATGGTTTCGTTCCAATAGACTGCGGTTCGCCAATTAGCCTTTAAGCAGTGTTTAAAAGCTAACAAATATGTATGTAAAACTTAAATGTCTGTTTGTGTGGTTATCCTAAGCTGATGTCAAAAGAGTTATTCAGCATTGGCTAACCCCGCAATACGCCGATAACCATTTTCCATCAGATTCTCCGTCTGCTTGCCTGTAAATATTTGAAAAACGTTCAAAAAAACTGAATGAATCATGAAAACTGAATGCATTTCGTCGGCTGTCGGTGAAACCTTTTCAAACATTCATAATGTTTGCTAGACTCATCATACATAAACGTAGACTATCTAATCATTTGACAAATAGATATGTAGAATGTCGCGACTTACAAACAGATAGGTAAACAAACTTTTCCTTTTATGTTACGAGTGACACAAGACAATAATTTTACAATAACAGACACAACAAAAAAAAGATGAATTGCCAAAATCAGACCAGCCGATCTTGAGTCTTATACTTAGCAACGCATTTAACGATTAATTTTAATTTCATAGAAGATACGTCCTAAATTAACCCACATTGAGCACAAGCCAATTTCAACAATAGCGTTATAGTAATTTCCAATGTTCAAGACGGCTTTCATTCCGTTTCAATAGTTGGCAATCTCGAGAGTGGTCCAATCGTCTGGACTTTCGGTCATTGTGCTTCATTCACACGCGAACCTTTGTTCGCATTATGCAATTTATGGTTTCGTTCGAATGGACTGTTCGCTAATTAGCCTATAATTGCAGTGATTGAGAGCTAACAAACATGAACAAGAGTAAAATGATCCTATATGGGATTCGCTTAAACTGGCGCCAAGATAACTTCGAGGTGCGTAGGCAATGCCCCGGCATAATATCCATGTTATCATGTGTAGTCCTAAAATAGTTTATTTTAAATATGACGTATAGTTAACTAACGCACATTTTGCAACCGAGGCTAATCCCAACCGTAATTTCCACGTCAAGATGGATTTCATTCCGTTTCAATAGTTGGCAATCTCGAGAGTGGCCCAATTGTCTGGACTTTCGGCCATTGTGCTCCGTTCATACGTAAACCTTTGTTCCTATTATGCCATATATGGTATCGTTCCAATGGCCTGCATGGTTCGCTAATTAGACTTAAATATTATTTGTGCATACAAATAAGAATTTCTGAACTAAATTGTCATATTGTATTTCTCGCAACTACACATTCGAGTTTTCTTTAAAAATATTTTAGTCTATTATTTTAATGTATAGTAAAGTGGCGGGAAAAGAACCCTGAAGACGTAACCCTGGAAACGCCCATGGGTGTCAGTAAGCCCATTCTGTTAGCTGATCGTGCTGATTATGGTTTCGTTACAATGGAAGCTCCTATCTAAAAATCTGACGATATTATTATGAGGCAAGTTCAAGATTTACTCGACAGAATTCCATGTCTTTTTTTTTTAATTTATGTAACATAGGTGGCAAACAAGCATGCAACTCACATTGATGTTAAGTGATGACTGTAGCTATCTATATATATCTACTAGATATCTACACAAAAACCAGAGGTAAAAATGCAGATGCGTTGCCACCCATGAGACCGAAGTTGTTATGTCTCTGTGATAGTTATTATGGGGCTATACATTACAATCCAACTGGAACACGATAGTGCTGAACACTACCATTTAGTAATGATGTATGGCCCCGTAATAACTACCACATAGACATAATAACTAAGGTCTCAAGGGTAGCAACGCATCTGCATTTTGACCTATGGTCTTTGTGTGGGTGTCTATAGGCTGCAGTCATCACTTAACATCAATATGAACTGCATGATTGTTTACCACCTTCATTAAGTAATAAAAATGTGGTGGTGTCTCCGCCTTCGAGCTCCTACACTGGAACTCTACCACCAGTAAAAATCTTTTCGAGTTAATCCAAAAATGCCCTTGTGGGCCATCGTACATATTTGCTTTTGTGTTTGAATACATACTTTAACCTGTTTGAGAAGTAATAGCATCTAAAGTATTATTAGAATTATTAAATTTGATATTGTTAAACCCCTAAAATTTAATGTCAGTATTTATGTTTCACAGCAAATATTTACTAATTGTAAATGTGCGTCGGGCGAAAGATAAAATGGATGGTCTTTACATTGCATTACCCATAGAGCAACACGGGCCACTAGCCCCCGCGGCGGACAGGAGGGGAGTCGCCATAGCGTTTATTACTGATGCAAAACAGTCTGTCATTTTTTGCGGGGCCAACTACGTGTGATACACACACACACACTACAAAAATCGTATATTACTACGAAACTCACACTTTGACTTTAACAAAATACATAAACAATTTCACGCACACACTTAAACATCTGGGCGACAGGCGTAGGACCATTTGAGCTTGTACTTTGACAGAGGGGAAAGCCTGCATATGGCTACTCCACTCCGGTCCGCCGCGGCCGGTGGCCCGTGTTGCTCTATGGCATTACCTAACAGGAAACTGGAGCGTTATTAAGTTTTGAAGATAAATTGTATCGCTTAAGAAGGAGGAAAATATTAAAATAAAGTGATTTGTGTTCGATCCACCCTACCGGTTTATTTTTTATGTAAAGTGGTTGTATGCAGTCCAGGGTTTATTATAGTAATAGCTGTAGGGTTTAAATTTTAATACACTTAGACCAACAATGGCTTATTTTACTCTATTTCAGGGTAACAACAAGGAGTCTTCAAATGCTATACACACATTATGCTCATCACATTATGATCATTCTGTTGAATGATAGTAAGGTTTGATATCGCGACGTTGGGACGTGACGACCCCACCGCCCATTAGTGGAGGAGAATTCTTCCGCTAGTGCACTTAGTCGGCCGAACAATGGCGGTCAAACCTTCAATAGTGCCGTAGTAAATACAATAATGCAAAATGGCCAGAAGCGTCCCCTGATATCTAACTTACGTGTTACGTGGCAGTCATGCCAAAGCGCCACGAGCCAAGTAAATAGGGTTGCCAGCAAGAATGCACTTGCACATGGTTGTTAAGTGATGACTGAAGCCTGTGTAGCCTATCTACACAAAAACCAGAGGTCAAATGCGAAGCGCGCATGGCCCCGCGGCTGGTGTAGATCGTAAGCGATCTACTCGGTTAAGCATTGCGGGCGCGGCGGGGTGTGTGATGGGTGACCGTTAGTGGAAAATTAAAATGAGCGTTTCCGTGCTTCGGAGGGCACGTTAAGCCGTCGGTCCCGGCTGCTATGGATAGATAGCAGTCGTTAAACCTTGTCGGACGCCTTATGGGCGGTTTGAAAACATCCGACAGCGGTTTGGCCACTAACCCGTATTTCCACCAATCCGCTTTGGAGCAGCGTGGTGGAGTAAGCTCCGGGCCTCCGCTCAAAGAAGGGAGAGACTCGTGCCGAGCAGCGGGACGTATAATGGGTTGCCATTATTATTCCACTTATTTATTGTATCAACTTATTTTATAATTTTTTACATATATATGTATAAAAAAAAAAACAACAAATATATATATAAAAAATTAAAAAATAGTGTGCCGCCGGCAGCGAGAGCAGGGTCCAAGCTGCCGGTGGTTAGGGACACAGAGACAGGAACCTCCTCACTATGCGTGCCGTGCCGAGGAGTACTGCTTTCTGTATCAGACCCTTGATCCATCCACCTAGCGAGAGCCTCTTGAGATGTTGGTCGAGGCTCTTCGCTATCAGCCCGTTCACCGATACGACTATCGGCACAATGATGGCCGAATCCACATCCCACATGGCGACAACCTCGTGAGCCAGATCAAGATATTTTATTTCCTTGTCTTTTTCGGCTTTCACGAGATTCTCATCATGCGGGACGGTGATGTCGATCATCATTACGCGGCGCTCCGAGCGATCTATCACCACTATATCAGGCTTATTGGCAACAATAGTCCTGTCAGTGATGATAGATCGGTCCCAATACATCGTGACATGGTCATTTTCCAGAACTGGGTCGGGCACATACCTGTAGTACGGCACCTCCGCGGCTACAAGACCGTATTTCAAGGCAAGTTGCTGATGGATTATCCTGGCTACTTGGTTGTGTCTGTGCAAGTATTCGCCGTTGGCAAGACTCGAACAGCCGGAAACAATATGCCTGATTGATTCACCCGGTCGATGGCATGCCCGACATATGTCGACCGTTCCATCCTTCAGGATAAACTTCCGGTAGTTGTTGGTCATTACCACTTCGTCCATAATTGCACAAACAAAACCTTCGGTTTCGCCAAAGAGGTCACCGAATCGTAGCCAGGCCACAGAAGCTAAGAAATCTACATCGGGCCCATGGAGGGCCCGGTAAAAACGCCCGTGTAGCTCCTTGCCTTGCCATACAATCCTGCGGTCGCTAGTCGTGAGCACCTCAGGTTTGCGCCAGTTCTTTTTAGCCAAAGAGAGTGGGGTGAGTCCGCTGTCGACCGCCACCACATCCCGATGCATCTCTCCGCCGGCGGTCAGAAAGTATTCTCGGAGATTACACACCTCACGGTTGTGTAGGGTCTTAGCGCTTAGAACGCCACGACCCCCACATCTCCGTGGGATGTATAATCTCATCACCGAAGACCGTGGGTGATGCATGCGGTGCGCTGTCAGTAAAGAGCGAACTCGCCTGTCAAGGGCATCCAGTTCGGTCTGAGTCCACTTGAGTATGCCGAAGGAGTACAGCAAGACCGGCATGACCCAACCGTTGAAGGCGCGCACCCTATTACCGCCCGACAAAAGACTTTTCAGTACTTTTGTCAGGCGACCAAAGAAACGTTCCTTCAACGATTGTCTCATCTCGACCTCGCGTATACCTAAGGCCTCCGCCATACCCAAGTACTTATAGCTCTCGGTGGCAGAGAGGCTTCGGAACGGGATGGAACCCGGGAGATTCATTCCCTCGGATTCCATTATCTGCCCCTGTCGTACATGCATAACAGCGCATTTTTCGATTCCGAATTCCATCCTGATAGAGTTACTGAAGTTTTCAGTTACCTTCAGTAGCTCAGACAGGTTGGAATTACTGGAACCGAACAATTTCAGGTCATCCATGTATAGCAGGTGAGATATCGTCCGACCACCTCTTCGCAACCGATAGCCAAGCCCCGAAGCCTCTAGCAGCGTGCTGAGAGGATTCAGGGCCAGGCAAAACCATAAGGGGCTCAGACTATCGCCCTGGAAAATGCCCCTGGCAATTCTCACAGGTTCGCCAACCGCCAGGGGCTGCCGAGACCCTGGATAGCGAAGAACCGTACTCCACTGCAGCATACATGAGCCCAGAAAGGCCCGAAGAGTTGAATGAATTTTATACAACTCCAGGATCCGCATGAGCCATGTATGCGGCACGGAATCGTAGGCCTTCTTATAATCTATCCAGCATGTCGACAGACTCTTTCGGTTACGACGAACCTGCTGGCTAATTGCCATGTCTATGAGGAGTAGCTCCTTAGTACCGCGGGACCCACTCCTACATCCATTCTGAGAGAGAGACAAGATGGAGGAGTCTTCAATGTGTTTAGTTATTTTAACTCTCAGAATGGATGTAAGAACCTTATAAACCGTCGGTAGACAAGTTATTGGTCTATAATTTTTGGGTTCCGCGGTACTACCTGATTTATGGAGCAGGTGGGTCACACCAGTCGTTAGAAACTGTGGGAGTGAGCCTGATTCCAGAGATGCCTGGAACTGGATTGCTAAACGAGCGTGCGAACTTCGTAGCCACTTTAACCAGAAATTATGCAGTCCGTCCGGTCCCGGCGATTTCCAGTTCGGCATCGGACGGACTGCATTGGCTACGTCTTCTTCTGTGATACTTATAGAATTCATTTCTTGTATTGGTTCGCACGCTCTTTCAACATCCTGCATCCAGCCACCCTCAGAGTGATCGACCGGTTCCGACCAGATGCTGCGCCAAAATGAAAGCATCGCGTCATCATCTGGCCGACTCCGGTCAGCCACTCCTTGGTTAGGCCGCTCCCACATTCTATAGACCCTCCTTTGATCACTTTGGAACATGCTATTCTGTTCGTACCGGTCCACGCGTTCTTTATAACGCCTAATCCGGTTTGCCCATGCATAAACTTTCTGCTTCAGGAAGTCAATGCGCTCTGTGAGGCGAGCTGGATAGTCCTGGGGGCTGACTCCAGTCCCTGAAAACGCCCGCCTCACAAAACGCACCACCCTTGGGCGTGTATTGCCCATCCTGAAGCAGATTAGCTTGCCAATGAGTGCTCTGGCCTCAGCGATACGCCGCTCGATCCGGCACTGCCAGACTGGCGATGTAGGTTTTGGCCGCGTAGCTGTATCAGAACTTGGTAACTTGACACGAGCTACACGGCACACCGCGACAGCCGCGACACCGCGACAGCCGCGACAGCCGCCATTATTATTATTATTATGAATCCAGATGCGTTTTCATCCCTGAGACCTTAGTCGTTATCTCTCCGTGATAGTTATTATAAATAAAATAAAATTACGGGGCCCATACATTACCATCTAACCGGAGCACGATAGTGCAGAACACTACCATTTGGCGGCAGATAGATTAGGTAATGCGGTGGTGCCTACGTCCTCGAGCCCATACACTGGAACTTAACCACCGGTTATAAGGTACGGCATATCCCATATGGTTTTGTTAGGAATCGAAAGAAATATTTTTTTTCTATGCTTTCACTTACACATAACATTTGTACAATAAAAGATTCCGTCGAATTGATAACCTCCTAACGTTTTCGTAGGTTTTCGCGTCATACATTGTAGAAATTGAACTTGCGGATTTTCTCGCGTATACAACACTCCCAAACTTTTTCTTAGAAGAAGCAAGAAATTACAACAAAATGTGATTGTGTGAAGCCCAAAAAAACGACACCCATCTCAGCTTATTGCTGCTATGCTGCAGCGCTGGCATTCTGAAGGAACCTTTAGAGAATACACAGTTACAGAAGTTATATGTTCGCCTTTGGTATTCTCTGCCTTCTATGATTAGCTATCATACATTGCTAATATTGCTATCGTCACACAATAAGAGAGTATACAGATACTAGTAAAACAATATTGTCGTATATCGTGTATATTCCTTGTACAACATCCAATTGATGGAGTACCATAACATTCGGCAACAATAAGGCTAGAGTGGTGTGTCCATCGACTAATTGGTTGATTCTGGTATTGTTATCAAAGCAATAGGAAGAACATATCTGTGTGTGCACCATATACATGAATGTGAAGAACCAGTGGAGCTATATTGATAGTATTAATATTTGTACAAAGCACATTGTTTCATTGTTTCGTTTCAAGCTAGTGAATCATCATTATAATATATTAGGGATGCCACTTAAAAAACAAGTTAAAAACAATAACAACTTGATGAAAACTTAAAAAATATATGTGTATGTATGTATTTTCACGCCAAATTCCTGACGGGGTAGGCAGAGAGTGATCAGATTTGTTGGAGATACTTCCGCCCCCCCCCCCCTATTTCTTAACAAAAACTAGGGGTCACAATGCAATTTTTTACTGGTGGTAGAGCTCCAGTGACGAAGCTCGCGGGCGTAGGCACCTAAGACACTTGCTGTTAAATGGTAGTGTTCAGCATTATCGTGTTCTGGTCAGGTGGTAATGTACGGCCCTGTAATTTCCGGCACAGAGGCATAACACCTTAGGCCTCAGGAGTGGTAATGCATCTGCATTTTGACCTTGGTCTTCGTGTGATTTTCGTCTATAGGCTGCAGTCATCATTTAACATCAATGTGAACTGCATGCTTGTTTGCCACTTCCATTACATAAAAAAATACGTTGACACCCCAGAGGGCTTAATAAGTTTCGCCGCTGTGGGAAAAATTACAGGTCATACATCTAATAAAATGATGGTGCTGAAAACTACCAATATGGCGGCAGATAGATAAGGCAACAGTACGTATTTCTACCACCATAAAATATATTTCGGGTTTGGGTGTTTGTGTATATTATTATGTTGTGTATGTATAATGGCACACACGACACAGGTTTGTACTTAGTGTAGTGATTCGTGTTAGTAAACTTACGGGGACGTGATATTCGGTGTTACACTTTTCGAAGTCCCGTATCGCACCCAGTAGAGTGCAAGCATATTTTATTTATATCAATGCACCTTCCGTACGGGGTAAGCAGAGAGTGTAAAGCGCCAGATAATCCCGTCCAGACACACCTCCCGTGCTTCTTCCACATTCATCATTCTCTTCATACACGCACGCCGATTCCGAAGATTTGTGAAGGGTCAAAAGTATTTTTTTTTCGTTATGTTACCACTTCTGAGGCCTGTGTTATGCCTGTGTGCCGGAAATTACAGGGCCGTATATTACCACTTGACCGGAACACGACAGTGTCTGAGGGTTGGTCATGGTATATACAACGTGTAACAGGATTAAATGTACAACTCGAAACTAGTGTGCTCAGAATCGATAACCGAATCGATTTCAGGCATTTTTTATATAGATAATAATTTGTCCCAAAATTAATTACAATTAAGGAAATTATGGTCACCCATGTGATGAACAGTCAATCCAAACGGAAATGAGACCAACGTCTATCCAAAACAATATGCTTATCTCAACAAGTTTATTAAAACTCGTTGAGACGTGCTTTTTATTATAAATGAATAATTGAAGAAAAAAAATAGTGAAAATTAATCTTGATACTAGCGAGTGTTAAATAAGGGTACGCAGGTTACGCTACATCACATTGCAACAGTGTGCGTGTGTGAGTAGGTTCGTGTTTTATGTGCGACCGTAGGTAAGGTAAGTACGCATAGGGTGTGCATACTGTACGTACAAATTGTGGACAACTTATTTCTTAAATAATAAATATTAAATGCATTAACATGTAATTACATTTCATGTATTATGATTAAAACTCGATTTTCTAATCGGGGTGTTGGAGAGTGTGCATTATTCCCGTTCATGTTGTATATTTCATATTTATGTTTATAGATAGCTTCATTTCCAGCACACAGTGCTGCGAATGTGAACGCAGTAGCAATAACCGAATGATAATAACAAATGGTACAATTACGTCAAACAGTGTAAATGTCGATTAATTGCGACGATTCGCTTTCCCCATTGTTTTTAACAGCGGGCGTCGATCACCGTGACAGTACACTTTTACTGACGTCGCCGGTGCTAATGAAACAATCGGTCGTTTTAGAAATTGCATTTTGTAGATAGGCGTTGTATACATTTTTACAACAGAGTTCTTTAAAATGGAGTTAAGCGTTAGGACTGAATCATAGAGCAACACGGGAGGGGAGTAGCCATATGCAGGCTTTTCCCTTTGTCAAAGTACAAGCCAAATGGGCCTATACCTGTCGCCTGGATGTTTAAATGTGTGCGTGAAATTGTTTCTGCATTTTGTTAAAGTCAAGGTGTGAGTTTCGTAGTAATAGAGAATTAGAATGTTTCTTCACGCTATCTCACCTATTTTACATCCGTGGAACACAGGGTCTCAGATCAAAATCAGCTTCAAGTCGATTGATATTATTGACTTGACTGATCTGGGCTCCCATTTGGATCAGCCGTGACACTTAATCTCTTTTTTTGTTCTAACCTAGCCTAACACTAGGTATAAGGTAGGTCACCTGTGTTGTAGGTGCCGTTATACACGCACAACACGTACACAAACACCCAGATCCGAAACAAATATGTGAAGGCCGTACAAATATTTGTCCCAGTGCGGGAATCGAACTAGCAACCCTTCGAATCAAACGGTCGCCTCACATCGCTATACTAACCAGGTCGTCTAAAATTATAATACAAATAATATTAATAAATAAAAACAAAATATGTCATACATTTCAAATTTTTATTTTCGCCACGGCAACCCAAAAATCATTACATAGACACAATTTCCTTTCATCGATGGGCGCAAAACATCTACGAGATATTCCCATACCGGGGAAAAAAAATTCGAACAAAAATAATTCTATCAGTCCTGTTCTGATTTCGTATTCCCGCCGCGGAAGGCATCTTCCAAACTCGAACTCGAAACAAATATTTGGTTTTGTCCGCGGTTGAGTGGGAAATATGAATTTGTAAATAAAGCTAGTATTACATTTTCTTCGGCTGTTATAGTGCTAATTAAATTTACGAGATGTTTGGGAGAGAAACCGTCGCTTTAAAATAATAATAAAAATGGGAATCCTTGATACGCCCCACTGCTGGGCGAGTCTCTCCCCTTTTTGGGGGAGGCTTGGAGCTTACTCCACCACGCTCCTCCGATCGGATGTTTTGAAAACGCCCATAAGGCCTCCGATAAGGTTGAACGACTGCTTAACGTTCTCTCCGAAGCACGTAAACGCATTTTAATTTGCCACTAGCGGTGACCCATCACTAACCCGACCGCGCCCGCATTTCTTAACCGAGTAGATCGCTTGCGATTGCACCGTCGATATTTAAAAAATATATATGGTAGCAGTTGCCGGTTTCTGCATAATTAACCAAAACTATTGTTTGGGGGAAGTACGTTGAAATGGTGAAAAATTCAATCCGTCTATTCGTCCATCTGCCCACGCGTCTGTCCGCCCAACTATCCATCAGTTCATCCGTATATCTGAACAGCCGTCCAGCCGTCCGGCCGTCCGGCTGTCCAGTCGTCCAGTCGTCCAGTCGCCCATCCGTCCGTCCATCCACCCGCATTGTAGTCCTATCGAAAGTCGCATTAAAAAACTTAGTTCAAAAAAATGTAGTTCTGTCTTTACCGCTACATCGTGCCTCACGAGTCACTGCACGTTGCAAGATGAAAATTTAATTAAACTTTCACAAACTACGATACAGTAGAGAGAGGTAGTATCTTTATAAAGGAAATACGTAAGGATTATTCATAAGAGTCTACGAGTGTCTCTATTTTGAAAACATAAAAAATAATCTGAAGGTACTATACAGTAAGTAAGAAAGAAAAACATTTATTCGGCGCAGGGTCCACGACACAAAATTAACAGTGTTTAAATAAAATTAAATAACAAACAGTCAAAATAAAAAAGGCAAAAAAAATTTCTCAGATAAGAAAAAAATTGTACTTTAGTATATGTCTCATATATTTATGTATAGATGTATCACAATAGGTACCTTTCTGTTCTGTGCAAAAGATACCCAGTTCAGCCATTACATAAACTTAACGCTGGATTTCAACTGGTACCCGAGTTGTGCGTTGTAATTTTATATATTTTTTTATATTTGTCAATACTACATTTTATTTATTTTGTCCACATACCTACATATTTTTTCTACCTTTCTTTTCGTCATGTCATTCTTTCTTTTTTTCTAAATCATTAGATACTTATTCGTAGCGGATAACCCTGAAATAGTCTGAAGTTAAATTTGGATACAATTTATCTCGCGCCTTGTTTAAAAGTATTTTGTTTTCCACATAAAGCGGCAGTTTATTTTCTGTGAGACGCTCCCACGAAAAAAGTAAATTGCTTCGGTGGACCGTAAAATAATCCGCGCGTATGTTAAATAAGGGCCTTTGAATAAGTCTAAGTTACATTAGAGCCGGTATCTAGGAGATTATTTCGGGTAACTAAGAGAAAATTGTTAGTTTAGTGGTCTTTTATTTATTTATTCTTTTAAGGACAATATAAGTATGTGAAACAGACTTAATGTTAGGTCGCCTTCTCTGCCAGACAATCTTAAGGTTGTGTAGAAAACGTAATGTGGTAGTGCAGTAGTTCTTTTTCTAATTGTTTTTCTTTTTGAGGGAAAGGATTATGCTGTATAATAAACTACTTTACTGGACTTAGAGTTCCGGCACTTCAGTTGTATACCCCATTCAAATAAACTTGCCAAAAAGGGAAAATAAACATGGCGTACCGGAAAATTTTGTGATGTGCATTATTGAGTGATCCAAGTCCTGAGAATTAGTGATTTGAATATGAAAAATAATGATCGCACGTGAATGATATACATCCATTAAAAATCGTATAATTTCTTTTCAAATATTTTAATCGACGAAGATTTTTTCAATGAAATAATAAATACTGTCTATCTTAAATCCTGAACTGAACGTCAATCTCGAACACAGTCTGTATTATCTGTGGAAAGCATGGACGCAACTACGTCGTAATTACGAAAATTGAAAATTAATGTAATGTGCTAGGTGTATTTGCCCTGTTTTTTTATGGAAATCAATGTGTTATATAATATGAATACTGTTAACATTGTACTGTATCTATTATTAAGATCATTTAAATTTCATGGTAATTTCCTAAAATTTAACGTCACAATTTTATTGTTTCAGGTAAGTACGTCGGACTTGGCTTCCGCAGGTAGTCGGTCAGGTATATTTCTCTTCATTTCTATATTCATTTGGGACTGGGTATGTTGATTTTACCGAAATTTCCGTTATAGCTTGGGATACTTTTATGAGCTCGAGTTTTATTCAAATTAGATGTGTTTTCTTTTCGATCATAGGACACAAACAGTGTACTTGTGTATAGTGTATTTGCTTGGTAATTAAACAATTTGATTTCATAGTTGTAACAATATCAAAAGTATTAAAACGTTAAAATGAAAGCATTCAGAAATCTTGATGTGTAAATTACTATTTTGAATGTCGTCCATGATGAAGTTAGACTTAGAAATTTATCGAGAATTTTTTTTTTCTATGTAATAAAAGTGGCAAACAGGCATGCAGTTCACATTGATGTTAAGTGATGACTGCAGCCTATAGACACCCACACAATGACCAGAGGTCAACATGCAGATGCGCTGCCACTCTTGAGGCATTAGGTGTTATGCATCTGTGCCTGAAATTACAGGGCCGTACATTACCACCTGACCGGAACACGATAGTGCTGAACACTACCATTTAGCGGCAAGTATATTAGGTAATGCGGTGGTGCCTACGCCCGCGAGCTCCGTCAGTGGAGCTCTACCACCAGTAAAAAAATGAAACATTAGATGTACACTTTTGTGATAATACGCTACTTTGCGTTGCACTAAGTGCCTTAACGCACTAGCGCTAACCGCTTTTACAGTATTGCCTGTTATGTATAGTGCGTACAATAACAGACGGTTGCATATGAAACTGTAAAAGCGGTTAGCCGCGCGGCTACCCGCTCCCGCGGCTAATGCAACCGCCTGTTATGTAATATAGTGCGTACAATAACAGGCGGTTGCATATTAAACTGTAAAAGCAGCTAACCGCTTATAGTAGTAGTGCAACGGTGAAGCAAGGATGAAGCAATATGGAAAATGAATACCGATGAAAAGACAAATCTGTATCCAATAAACTACTCCGGTATGTCTTGCTTCCATTACTATTTCCAAGACGATAAGATTAGATCCTCTCACTTGGAGACTATTCTCGTTTATCGGAAGACTCGCTATAGCGTTAGTTCCATTGAGTTCTTAGTTGCGTTAACCATCGTACCAAGATCTGAAGTTTGTAAATGAACAACGTTCAAGAGACAAATCCAACAAACAACTCCAGCGTCTTGCTTCCAGTTCGATTCGGAGGAAGAGAGTGAAATTTGAATCGTAAAGCGAACATTTAATTGTCTGTTAGCGAAATCCAAGGAGTTACCCAACGCCTTTTCACGGACCAATGGGACCGTGGTTGTGGTTTAAGGATCTTGTTAATTCTGAAAGAATGCCCCCGAAGAATTTGTTAGGTGTTCACTTGGAGCCGCTGAGTGTTTACTGATAAATCTTATATTTCGATGGTTTGAACTCTTAGAAAAACGATGATCTGACTAAGCATTAAATCATACAACGAGTATCGGGGTAAAACGAAAAATGAACACCTCTCAATAGACAAATCTTTATCCAATAAACTACGCCGGTACACCTTGCTTCCATTATTATTTCCAAGACGATTAGATTAGATCCTCTCATTTAAAGACTATTGTCGATTATCGGAAGACTCGCTATAGCGTTAGTTCCATTGAGTTCTTAGTTGTATTTTAACCATCGTATCAAGATATTAAGTTTTTTTAAAAATACGGGAAATGAACAACGTTCAAGAGACAAATCCAACAAACAACTCCAGCATCTTGCGTCCATTTCAATTTGGAGGAAGACAGTGAAATTTGAATCGTAAAGCCAACGTTTAATTGTCCGTGAGCAAAATCAAAGGAGTTTCCCGACGCCTTTTCACGGACCAATGGGACCGCGGTCGCGGTTGAAGTATCTTGTTAAATCTGAAAGATTGCCCCCGAAGAATTTGTTAGGTGTTTAATTGGTGCTCTTGTCTTGAGTGTTTAGTAGAAAATCATCGTATATCACGCATAAATATTTTCATGGAATGATGGCAAATACAATACTGCATCCTATCGATATTCCTTGCAATGTTGGATGACATTAGAATCCAACTTGGTGGTAATGGGACGTGAACACACTTGAAAATGTATCCTTTCAAACGACAGAAGAAATTTTTAAATCGTTTTACAATTGACGGAGTAGGTAACATACATTAAAAAAACCGGTCCAGTGCGTGTCGGGCCACGCGCAGTGTAGGGTTCCGTAGTCACAGAGTAAGAGATGTGATGAAAAAAATAAATAAATATTTTCTATGGAGTTGATCGAAATTTTCGAGTAAAATACATTTGGTCGACTATTACTCGAAAACTTGCAAGGCCAACTTAAGTGTGATAGTTTTCCTTTTAATTTCGTTATATGCTGATACTATTGCCGTAACGTTTGAATTTCTAACAACAACCGTTTAGTTGGTAGGGACACATGTTTACTACGGAACCCAACGTAAAAACCGTCCAACGTAAAAACCGTAAAACGTAAAAAACGTAAAAACCGTCCAACAGAGAACTTTTTTTTTGAAGTCAGTTAAAAAAGTCACCCTTCGTATCAGTCATCCCCCCACACGTGAAAAACTCATAAACCGAAACACATTCCGTATTGTGCGCCACTATGTTATTTATTAAACTACGAGTCATAAACTGTAAGCAACGCCCAAATATAAATCGCCGGTAATAAAGCAAGATCTCCCAACATTAATACGTCACAGAAATTTATATTACGATGTTTTCATAACGAAACACAACAACAAATCTGGGAGGCTGCCGTTTCTAGAATATTCAATACGGCTGAATGATGACACGGCTGGGCTTGAATTATCAAACTGACAACAGCCTTTTAGTCGCCAATGTACTTACAAGTTTGTGGGCGCCGTAATTTGGACGTCAAAGGGAGGTAATCGCCTTATGGAAACTTTATTTAGGCGGTCGCTACACTTGTTAAAAATTAATTGTATACTAAAAACTTTGGACAAAAGAACGTTGTTGCGCGAACAATTTTAACGCTCCATTTTTTGATAAACGTGGTGAAACGGGGAAGATTTCCATGATAAGAGATATTTTTGATACTAAACATTTTCTGTCTACGCTTTTTTTTATGTTATAAAAGTGGCAAACTAGCATGCAGTTCACATTGATGTTAAGTGATGACTGCAGCCTAGAGACACCCACACAGATCAGAGGTCAAAAAGCAGATGCGTTACCACTTCTGAGGCCTAAGGTGTTATGCCTCTGTGCCGGAAATTACAGGGCCGTACATTACCACCTGGCCGGAACACGACAGTGCCGAACACTACCATTTAGCGGCAAGTATATTATTAGGTGATGCGGTGGTGCCTACGCCTGCGATCTCCGTCTCTGGAGCTCTAGGACCAGTAGAGAAATTGATATCCTGCGGGTGTAACCTAAATTAATTCCCTATTAGTTTAGTCCTCTTAATACGGATGCGAGACGTGGAAGTTCACAAAGGACATCTCGCGCCGACTTCAGGTCTTTGCGAACCGCTGCCTTCGACGTATTCTCGGTGTTTACTGGCCCGAGAAAATTTCAAATGAAAACCTGTGGGAGCGCTGCAATGAAGACCCGATCGCCCAGCAGATCAAACGCCGAAAATGGAACTGGATTGGCCACACGCTCCGAAGGGACCCTGACCACATACTGAGGCAAGCCTTAGACTGGAATCCCCAAGGAAAGCGCAAGCGTGGCCAAACAGACCTGGCGGAGGTCTTTCATCACAGAGGCGGGAAACATAGGAAGGACCTGGAGTGAAATGAAGCGCGAAGCTCAAGACCGACAGGGATTGCGACGCACTGTGGACGCCCTCTGCCCCAGCTAGTGGACATAGGACCTAAAGTCAAGTAAGTAAGTCTTAATACCCGCTGCCGTAAAAACAAATGTAATTTAGCACTTCTCGTCGTATATTTTATCTGCAAACGATCTTCTTGTCTGAATGTGCGCCCTCAACAAAATGATAAAGGCTGAATCAGCTCGTAGCGAAAACAGTTCCACCAAACTCCGTTCCAGAATCCAAAGTTATGCCAGACGTTTCAAAATGGATGACTGCGGCGCAAACTAACCGTGAAATCCTTTAAAAACTGTTGAAAGCATAAAAGGCATGACAATCGAAAACTATATTATATGTGGAGCGAGCAGATCGTAATGCCTGCGAACTCGCCAACTAAAACTTTAACACTCCCGGAGTTTATCTTCGGAAGGAGATTTATGTGAGTTTTACAAGGACGGACCTAGTTTATAGTTTTGTATCGAGGGATTTAGTGCGTGACTACAGTGGCATTATGTAACATCTATACAAATAAATAAAATTGGAGTGTCTGTTTGTAATATTGGTTGGGGAAAAAGTTTCTTCGCATTTTTTAAGATAATTCAAAACATTTTTTAATATAGTTTATTTAAATTTTTATTATGTACCATTTTGTTTGATAACCTTTTGCCATCTTGTAGGTAGGGACATGATCCCATTGCTATAAAATTTTTTGGGACATCTCATCAAAATACCGCGACAAGTGGATTTGGCAGTCCTCTCGTGATGTTAACCTAACATTGCATTCTTCGAATTCTGAAGAGACCGAAACAGGTGGAAATCTGAAGGTGCAAGGTCAGGACTATACGACAGATGCATTAACAGCTCCCAGCCAAACTCTCTTAATTTTTGCTGAGTGGCTATAGATGTGTGAGGTCTAGCGTTATCATGATGAAACACCACACCCCTTCTGTTGATCAATTCCGGCCGCTTTCTCTCAACTTCTTGCTTTAATCTCATCAGTTGTTCGCAGTAGAGTTCAGAATCGATAGTCCTGCTATATAGCTCATAATGAATAATGCCCTTCCAATCCCACCACTCACACAACATCACCTTATTGCGAGTTAACCCTGGTTTCGTTACAGTCTGTGAAGCCTGACCGGCCTTTGACCACGACCTTTTTCGCACGTTCTTGTCGTACGTGATCCACTTTTCATCACCAGTTATCAGCTTCTTCAAAAATGATTCGGTTTCATTACGTCGTAATAAAGAATCACAAATGAGTACACGGTTCATTAGGTTTCTTTCAGTGAGCTCGTGAGGTACCCAAATATCGAGTTTTTTTTTTACCCAGCTTTTTTCAAATGCGCCAAAACTGTTTTGTGATCAATTCTCAGTTCTTCAGCTACGTCGTAACTACTGATATGTCGATCTTGCTCCACTTTTTCAAAAATGGCATCCATTTTATCCGTAATAGGGCGACCAGAGCGAGGTGCATCTTTGACATCAAAATTTTCGGATTGAAAACGCTTAAACCAAATTTGTGCTACTCTCACGGACACTGAACTAGGTCCATAAACATCGCAAATTTTTTTCGCAGCTTGCGTTGCATTTACCTTTTTTGTAGTAAAAATTTAAAATGTACCGAATTTCTTCATTAGATTCACTCATCTTGACAGTACGAAAAACAAATGAAAATCACGCATTTGCCTAATTTGAATTAGGAAGTTATGTTCTTTAAAATTTTAACTTTCAATGATACCAAAACCAGCCAGATACAAATACTACAGCCAAAGAGATTTTATTACAAGTTCATACATACTATAATGCGAAAAGACTTTTTCCCCAACCTATTATAAAAATAACCGCTTTTTAGTAAATGCATATGTATGTATACACGGCACATATACCAAAACAATATTTTTTACTATTTTTGTCTGTCTGTCTGTTTGTCTGTTTGGCGGGGCTAATCTTTCACTGGCATATAGCTGATGTAACAAGGAATAACTTAGGCTACTTTTATACTAGCTGCGCCCACCACTTCGTCCGGGTAGATACTGAACAATCATAAATCCTCTCGTTGGCGAAGTCGCGGGCACAGCTAGTGTTTTAATAAAAAATGATTTCGATGGAGCGTAAGAAATATTGTTCCCTGTTCTCTCCGATGGAGCAGATTGGAATGAGCGCTAAATAATCTAATTGTAGTTGTAAAAGTTTAGTGTTTTACGGGTGGAGATGAACTGAAGTAAAATGTTGGCAAAACCTGACAACGCTACCAAAATTATCTGTCAGTATGGCTAGAATTGTTACTACCAACTCGTACTGTCTTCGCACGACAAGCCCCGTATATATAATAATATAAATATATTATCCATAAAAAATGATAACACATCGTAAAAAGTTTTTTTTTAGATATTAAATCTAATCTTGAAAATTTTTTTTAACGAACTGTCTATTTATAATTTAAACAGATATCTTGTGACGAGTGTTAAATACAGATTTGAGAACGGAATTAAGAGAAATTGTATCATATTTATGTAAAAACGACGATCTTGTGTGAAAGTAATTCTCGTGTTGTCGTTGTTTTCTAGTTTATATACGACATAGAATAATTCGTGATCGACAATGTTTAAATAACAATGTTAACATTCTTTTATCTCAGTATACGACACTATCCATCCATACTCAATTATTCACCGATCGAAGCGCATTCTTATCTCGACTATAAATTACCCAACGGAACAGTTTCTCTATCGAATACCTGTTCCAGTAAATTTATTTCGAAAAAATAATATAAAAATTAAAGCGCTCTCTTGTTTCAACAGAAAAATCTTACAACACTAACTGATGAAATATTCAAATCGGGGCTACAGGAATGCTTCCCCGTGCCAAGAAAACGACAGTTTAGGGGCCTGAATAAACGATTTTTTTTTATGTTGGTAGCGCCACTTTCGGCAAAAATTGCTTGTAATTATACTTTGTCTCATCGCACCCGCAATACCCATCATAACCTATCCTTTTCCCTCTCGTGCACTATCGCTTACCGCCTCGCAAACCGCGAGGACACGAGTCGCCGCCAAATCGTCGACATCAACGGACATACTTTTTTCGAAGTCCTCGCATTCCCGCTAACCCAAGTGTGTAGTGTGGTGACTGTGGTGCGCCTGGTAAAACTTAACACCTAACCCACCGCGAGTGTCTGTGTGGTGTGCATATGTAATGGAAGTGGCCATAGAGCAACACCAGAGGGGAGTAGCCATATGCAGGCTTTCCCTTCTGTCAAAGTACAATCCCAAATGGGCCTATACATGTCGCCTAGATGTTTATATGTGTGCGTGAAATTGTTTCTGTATTTTTGTTAAAGTCAAGGCATGAGTTTCGTAGTAATAGACGATTTTTGTAGTGAGCGTGTGAGTCGCACGCATTGCCCCCCGCAAAAAATTATAGACTGTCTTGCACCGGTAATAAACGCTATGGCTTCTCTCCTCCAGTCCGCCGCGGCCGGTGGCCCGTGTTGCTCTATGAAAGTGGCAAACAAGCATGCAGTTCACATTGATGTTAGGTGATGACTGCAGCCTATAGACACCCACACAAAGACAAAAAAGGTTAAAATGCAGATGCGTTACCACTTACACAACACATTACCACCTGACCGGAATACGATGGTGCTGAACATTACCATTTAGCGGCAAGTAAATTAGGTAATGCGGTGGTGCCTACGCCCGCGAGCTCAGTCACTGGAGCTCTACCACCAGTAAACTTTTTACTTAAGCAGTATTTTCTTATACATAATATTTATTATAATTTGTACTGGTGGTAGTTTCAGTGCAGGAGTCACCGCATTACCTAATTTATCTGCCGCTAAATGGTAGTATTCAACACTATCGTGTTCCGGTTGGATGTTAAAGTATGGTCCCGTAATAACTGTCACAGAGACATGATAGCTTAGGTCTCAGCGGTGGCAACACATCTGCAGTTTGATCTCTGGTTTTTGTGTAAGTAGATGTTATAGACTGCAGTCATCACTTAATATCAATGTGAGCTGCATGCGTATTTGCCACTTTCCTTACTTACATAAAAAAGACTTAAAAGGTCCGCAAAAATGCTTCAAGTAATCGAATATTTGTACCAGTAAAATTATTTCGAAAAAATAACACAAAATTAAAGCGTAAGTGAATCTTGTTTTAGAAGAAATATCTTACAACACTAACTGATGAAATATTCAAATCGGGGCTACAGGAACGCTTCCCCGTGCCAAGATAGCGATACTGTTTTGTTGCCTGAATAAAACAGAGTTTCCTTAACCGGTCTTTTCTTATACATAAAGGGTCCGCAAAAAAGCTTCAAGTAAATCGATGGGGGATTTCGTATGTCTCGACTTTCAGGGTATTTGCATCGATTAATATCAATTGACAGTGCCCTAGCAATCACTCAGCGTTTTAAGCCTATGGGACTCTGGAAAAAGTTGTTCAGTTATTTTTTTATTTCGTTCGTAAACTTCATATTTGTATTTCCCCGTAGTAAGACAGACAATAATATAGGTATAGTAATCCAGAAATTAATGAATACTATGAATGTCTATGAAGTTATGATGTGTGATAAATCTCTCTCCTATGCACCTACAAGAGAACAGGCCTAGTAACACTCGGAATGTATTTAAATGGAAAATAGAATTATAAAAATTAATATCTTTCTTTTTTTTGTGGGCTGGTGTAGATCGGAAGCGATCTACTCGGTTAAGCGCTACGGGCGCGGTCGGGTGTGTGATGGGAGACCGCTAGTAACAAATTAAAATGCGCGTTTCCGTGCTTCGTAGGACACGTTAAGCCATAGATCCCGGTTTCTATCGATAGATAGCAGTCGTTAAACCTTGTCGAAGGCCTTATAGGGCGGTTTGAAAACATCCGACAGGGGGTTGGCCACTAACCCTTATCTCCACCCGCATTGGAGCGGCCTTGTGGAGTAAGCTCTAGGCCTCCTTCCCAAAAAGGGGAGTAACTCGTGCTCAGCAGTGGGACGTATCAAGGGTTGCAATTATTATTATTATAAAAATGTTCTAACGATATTAAAGCTGACTGAAATATCTGTTAAGTTTGACTTTAATTGGACTTAAATAAAATTACGCAAATGCCTTTGAAAATGTTATGAAATTGAATTAAACCTTTAAGCCAACCATAATAATCGCCTACAGCTATTTAATTTCACATAAAAGATCATTATAGTGATTTCCGTAAATGGACCTTCCTTATCTTTCGGGACGCATATATAGGTCTGTACCATCCGGACCCGCAATCCGTGGTGAATAGTTTTCCCAAACATCCTGTCGGTTTATTACCGTGAATAGCCATTGGTTATGTGATAGTTTTGATTCTGATTTTGATCGGGCGATATTTATCGAACTTTTGACAGTATGAATGAACGGTCTTGGGGGTTTCTGAGATGTGCTTCTCCCTGCAAGATAACTTTGGCCTCAATATATCTGCAATTTGATCTTTGCCGATTTCTTTACCATGAGAGTCATCATAATTTTTGTTACTTTCTTGAGAAAATAAGAAACGAAAGAGGAATCTATTTATACGGGTCTCGGACCAGTAACTTTTCGAACAAATAATTTTTACAAACAAATATTTGTATCGGACAAATAATAGGGTAGAAAAAGGTGTCGGTAATGCATAGTTCGCGGTATAGATATAAAAGTTTTATTTTTATATATATGTATGTATGTATCTTCACGCCAGGTCCCTAACGGGGTAGGCAGAGAGTGTAGAGCGCCAGATATCTCGGTCCTGACATACCTCTCGTGCCTCGTCTACCTTCATACATGCACGCCGATTCCTAAGACTTTTGACCCCACCATCAGACAGAACTCGGTTGATCTGGTTGTCGAACATTTGGTCATAGTAGATCAGCCTTGGTCTTCCTGAGCCTCTGCAACCATCCACATTCGCATTGTATATCTGTTTAGTCATTTGCTCATTCGACATTCTTATAAGTTTTATTTTTGTTATCTATATAACCTCAAAATTAATATACTAGGTGAAACCTTCAAAATATAAGAGGGTTGAGAATATTGATTATTGTTTTAACAATCACGAACATTTAACTAATATAACCGACCTAACCTAACTGGTCCACTCAGATCTTTATGAGCTTCTTATCCAAGTCAATCTGATTTTTTTAAAAACAACCCGGTAATATTACCCGGTGGAATAATTGTATAAGTATCTATTACTAATCCAGTACCCGTACAAACAGCTACTTTAATAAATGAATGCCCATATTTATTCTCTATCTTCGTGTTAGATCGATAAAAATAAAGGCATGTTTGCGCGAAGTAATATATCTGCTTCTACAGTTCAGCAGCAAATATATAGAGGACAGTTATGATAAAAGTCAATACGGATGATTGAACGACTGCTTCTTGTTCATAGTCATCTAATTCATAGACTAGTATTAGGTGGAACATGATATCGGCCTAGATAATAGTTTTATTCCTACTAAAAGCTGTAATTTCATAGCAACCAGTTGCTATTGACGTGATCTGTATTACCATCTGATCAATATCATCATATAATTCTCACTCGCAAACCCTGAAATTGATTCTAATAGCGATTGAGAGGCAAAAGTAATCACCCTGTTGTAACATTTATACGTAAGTAATCTTATTATCCTGGCCTTATCTATTCCGTTTGGGGGAATCTGGTAACGAACTTTGCCTTTTTAACGTACTACGTATTTAACTGTATAAATAGAAGCTTTGCTTTTATTTGAGTCGTTTACTGCTTTGATCTTTGTCGTTAAAGTCGTATGTGCTGTGTGTGTTCGCTCTCTCTTTGCAATAACAAATACAATGTCAAAGTAGGCGTGGTGAAACTTGGTTATGTTAAAGATGTTTATGTTAAAAGATCATTATTAGATAACACGATATAAAGGAATATATGAAGACTCTTCAACTCTTCATGTAGTTTTATATAGGAATATTCGATAGGATCCATACATAGAGCAACTCAGCCCACCGGTCTCGGTGGACCGGAGGGGAGTAGCCATAGCGTTTATTACCGATGCAAAACAGTCTGTCATTTTTTGCGGGTGGAAATACGCATGACACACACTCACACTACAATAATCGTCTATTACTACGAAACTCACACTGACTTTAACGAAATACATAAACAATTTCACGCACACATTTAAATATCTGGGCTACAGGCATAGGACCATTTGGTCTTGTACTTTGAGATTTGAGAGAGGGAAAGCCGATGTCCCGTTTTACTCTATGGATCCATAGAAACATGCAAAAGTTTGATTTCTATGGTTGTCCCTATATATACTTTTTTTTGATGTTCACATTGATGTTAAGCGATGACTACAGCCTACTAGTCTAGACGTCTACACAAAAACCAGAGGTCAAAATGCAGATGCGTTTGCCACCCCTGAGACCTATGTTTTTATGTCTCGGTGATAGTTATGACGGGGCCATACATTACCATCTAACCGGAACACGATAATGCTGAACACTACCCTTCCAATCAAACAGTCATCTCACACCGCTGGACTAACCGGGTCGTCAAATGTGGAAATATCTATAGTACCATCATTTCCAAGATGTGTTGGTTGCGAAAACCTGAAGAAATACATTGTATGTTGTTGTCAACATTTCACTGTTCCATAGCATCGACAAAATATAGCAGCAGCCACCACTTCATTGTGAGCCTTTCGCACTAAATAACTTGAAAATCAAACGGACAATCGTGAACGATAGGTGATCCCAACTGATCCGCAACCGGTCATGTGTCAGGGAGGCGATAACCTGTCCGCCGCATCAGTTTTGACGCTGCAGTGCCATAAATACGTGCTGTTTACAATGTTAGTTGATCTGTTTGGTATTGCAGTTGAATTCTAACGCTCACTTTTGTGATAAAAGTACCTGCAGCCTGCTGTGTACGTTGATGGGGATTTAATGTCTCTGCATTTTAATGGTAGTGTTATATCGGTGAGCTGTCGCGGAAGTATCGAAGAGGCGCCGACGAGGAACTCCACTGGGTTTTAGTGAGTAAGAGTCTCACACTACCCACCGTCAGTTCACCACTAGACAGTGGGTGCCCATTATGGGTTTCCCTGCTTAAAAGACATAAAAAGAGAAAAAAAAATATAGGTTAGCTGGTAGAAATGGCAACATTATTTTGTATTTTTTTCTCACCATTGAGAATTGTTGAACATTATTATTTATGAAATTACTAGCTGTTGCCCGCGGCTTCGCCCGCGTGGATTTCGTTTTATAAATAATTTAAATTTTACAATCTCATGGAAATGTCCTAATCAAGTTTCCCGTCGCGTACCTATATGTGGAGTTCTTAATCACGTCTATAACTTAGAAATCTCTATTTAATTTTGGCCCCTTATATTTGAAAGTTTAGGGGTGATTGTGGCAAAATACTGAAGCACGTACCTATTTTTTTATACCTAACAGAAAGACTGGAACATCACTTTTCAAGTCTAACTTAGAAACTACCAAAATTCCCACGCAAATTTTAACCTCAATTCCATACAAACAGTACCCCTCCATTGTGCCTCTTTAGCGGGAAATTTTGTCCATTTCACTTAAACAGATAATTTTTACAATTCCTAATCATGAGCCTGTTTTTATACTGTTTAGTTCAGGAATGCGAAACTTTCCATAAAAAAATTACCACTTCATTTTTCCCCTCTATGACAGAATTAGTCCATTTCGTCTACACAGAATTTTTATTGTAATCCAAAATGTTTATACCTGTTGTCATATAGTCCTTTATATTTATCTCTAAAAATCCTTTCTTATACATCAAAGGAACCCTTGTACCAAATTTTAAGTCTCTAGGAACAGTAGTTTTATATAACATTTTCGTATACAATTACAAAATCAAAAGCATATAAATAATCAATGTAGAATTAACCGTCTAACTCAGAGCAAAGGTAGCGCGGCCGCTGCTCCGACTTAAGTGCAGATCAAGAAGACAGCGTTAGCGCGTTTTTAAAAACTTGTGACCCCATCCATTAAAGGCTATGGGTAACACTGCTTCTTATCTTTTGCCATTTTATTGCTTTATCTTTTTTTTTGTACCAAAGAGCCTGTTCACTAATATTCCACCTTGAAAATTGCGGTAAGTCCCATACCAATTTCCATTACCCATTTTTAGGGGTGTGGAGAAACATATCAAAATAATTATTGATGCAACTATTTTTCGTACATAACATAAGAAGCCCGTTAACTAATTTTCAAAAAAACAATTTTTCTGGTGTTAGAGCTCCAGTGAAGCAGCTCGCGGGCGTAGGTACCACCGAATTACCTAATATTCTTGCCGCTAAATGGTAGTGTTCAGCACTATCGTGTTCTGGTCAGGAGGTAATGTACGGCCCTGTAATTTCCGGCACAGAGGCATATAACACCTTAGGCCTCAGAAGTGGTAACGCATCTGCATTTTGACCTCTGAGCTTTGTGTGGGTGTCTATAGGCTGCAGTCATCACTTAACATCAATGTGAACTGCATGCTTGTTTGCCACTTTCACGACATAAAAAACGGCATTAAAAACTGACAAAATACCCGCACCAACTATCAACTTCTCTCTTAATAGGGGTTGGAGCAGATTTCTAAACAATTGTGTGTATGTTAAGAACTTTAACGTTGTTTTGTTTTGTAACAAAGAGTCCGGATACCAATTGTTGGCTAAAGTCCAATACAAAATTTTACCCCCTCTGTTAGGGGAAGGGGGCAGATGTCCAAAAAAAATTAGATACGAAATTATTTGTTAGGCTAAAAGAGTCCGCATACCTATTTGTGGCTTTCCAGCTTGAACACTGCCTTAAGCCCAATACCTTCAAATTTCGCCCCCCCGTGTTAAAGAATGAAGGCAGATTTCTAAAAAAAAATGATGTACGTATTATTTGTTAAACTCAAAGAGTTCACATACCGAGTTTTAACTTTCTATCTTGAAAATTGTGGAATGCTCCCTACAAATTTCCATCCCCTATGTTAGGGGGTGCAGCAGATTTCTAAAAAAAAATATTCAATAATAAGCAAATGTTGTTTTTTTTTAGTAATAAAGAGTCCGCATACCTATTTTATATTTTTGAAGCGCGCATGGCCCAGCGGCTGGTGTAGATCGTAAGCGATCTGCTCGGTTAAGCACTACGGGCGCGGTCGGGTAGTGTGATGGGTGACCGCTAGTGGCAAATTAAATGCGCGTTTCCGTGCTTCGGAGGGCACGTTAAGCCGTCGGTCCCGGTTGCTATCGATGGATAGCAGTCGTTAAACCTTGTCGGAGGCCTAATGGGCGGTTTGAAAACATCCGACAGTGGGTTGGCCACTAACCCACCCACCTCCAGCAATCCGCATTGGAGCAGCGTGGTGGAGTAAGCTCCAGGCCTCCCCCCAAAAAGGGAAGAGACTCGTGCCCAGCAGTGGGACGTATAATGAGTTGCCATTATTATACCTATTTTTGGCTTTCCAGCTTGAACACTGCCTTAAGCCCAATACCTTCAAATTTCGCCCCCCGTGTTAAAGGGATGAAGGCAGATTTCTAAAAAAAAAATGATGTACGTATTGTTTGTTAAACTCAAAGAGTTCACATTGAAAGATGACTGCAAGCCGGACTCTCAGAATATTATCAAGACTGAAACCCCGTTCTGTAAATGAACGAGTTGAATAAAAAGCTGTTTGTTTGGTACACTGATATTTATTTATTTAACCTATGTTTTTAAATTGTAACTTACAAATTCCTATTACATGTTTTTACCAATGTGATCCAGTAACAAACTCTCAAGAAAACAGGGTCGTGAATATGAAATGGTTCGAGTGGTGACGATTACTGCTCCTTTATTCATTTAATTTAATATATTTACTTTACTTTATTACCTGTCCCCGGGCATGGTAATGCCGGTAACCCTAATCCTTTCTACAAATCCTTGAGATGGTACCTTTGTAGCCAGCTTCGGAGGAGTCCAGTATTCTCTACTCCACTAGGCTTCAGGGTAACCGGTCACACCCCGCATCCAGAGGTCAGTCAGATTTAACACCATCATTGGGGAAGGAAAAAAATATTCTAACAATGATCCGTACTTAAAAGGTATGTTGAGGATTCCCTATGCTAAATTATGACCTAACCAATGAACAAATTTACGTATGAATTAGATAAATCAAAATAACTAATTCAAAATAATAAACTGATTCAAAATAACAATAAAGAACAAAAACCCGCATCTGAAACAAAATCACACTGGTTACAATCTGCATTATCTCTGTTTGGTTCATGAAGAATCTAGTACCAAACTCAACATGAATCAAACAGCCTCCCTATACAAAACTTGTGGAAGTGGAAATTATTACTTACGAGGACTTTTCGCTATAATTTCATAACTGAATAAAGCCTCTGCATCCCAACTCCTCCCGAAATTAGGGAAACTGGCTGCAACAAACAACCCAACATGAAGTCATCACGCCATTTCTCAAATCGACATGTGAACGAGAAAATATCCAAAGATTCTTGAAGATCTTACCTCAATTGGTGATAAAAATACCTATTGAATAGGCATTTAGGCCATGATGGCTAAAATATTCAAGGCTTTCAGCCTTTTCATAATTTCGAGTGTGTCACCACTAACTAGTTGCACAGAGAAAAATCAAATGACGGATGACGTCTAATAACCTCTCAGACCTTTCCCTTTACCGGCCCTGGATTCGTGTCTTTTTTTTAGACTTTCAGCCACAATGCCAATTAAATTCACCGAATAATATTTTGATTATGTTCTTGTCGTTATATCTAATATTTAATTTGGAAATATCGAAATTGTATTTTTAAGACAAATTATAAGTATTAGATAAATTATGTAATCAAACTATGCGTCGTATGGAATACGTGATACTATTGATAATGTTGACCTAGTACGGCGGTGATTAACTAGATGGCGTTGTGACCATTTTTAAAACCAGAAAAAATACAACGTTACAACATACCGAGTTTTAACTTTCTATCTTGAAAATTGTGGAATGCTCCATACAAATTTCCACCCCCTATTTTAGGGGGATGGGAATAATATAAGGAGACAAAAAGTAGTCTATGTTCGTTCCCAAAGTCAACTCTATCTCTGTACCAAATTTCATCAAAATCGGTTCACTCGTTTGGACGTGAAAAGGTAACAGACAGACAGACAGACAGAGTTACTTTCACATTTATAATATTAAGTAGGGATGGTGGTAAACAAATATCTAGTTCACACATACAGGTAAGTGAATACAGCTTTATGTGTAGACGTTTACACAAAATCCAGTGGTCAAATTAATGATGCGTTGATTGAACGCGCGATCCCTGTAGTCTAAGTGGTTTTGAAGGAATTAAAAGATTTGATGTGTAAAATCAGTTAAATTTAAATAAATTTGAGATTTTTAATATGATTATTGTTAATACCCATTGAATAATAATAAATCCTATTTTCCTACTTTATATTATAAATGCGAAAGTAACTCTGTCTGTCTGTCTGTCTGTTACCTTTTCACGTCCAAATGACTGAACCGATTTTAATGAAATTTGGTACAGAGATAGAGTTGACTTTGAGAAAGAACATAGGCTACGTTTTAAACAATTGACAATGCAAAAGTGCTCTTCTAGACCAATTTGAAATAAAAATATTAAGATTGAGTAGAGTTTGAGTTTAGAGAGGTAGTTTGATTGCCATAAATGATTGATTGAGTATCGAAAATGTAAGACCAAATCAAAGAAAATAAATGTTTGTTACAATCTCTTATTATTTCTATACTTTTGATTGCTATAAAAATAATTACAGGCGTCATGGAAAATTCTTCGCGATAAAATCGACTGTATTCTCAAACTTCTATTGTAGTTTAATTTTGTGCATGTCGGAATAATACTGGACTAAGCTTATTGAAGCAAGGCATGTATGTAATTTAATCAGGGCCGGCATCCAGTGCGGGGCATAACCCGTATGATGAATGGTCCGATTGATTAATTGACGCAGCTTAATTAGAATATCTCACTAATAAGGATGGGATGTGGCGCTCAGTTTATAGGGATATGTTGCTTGATCGCTGGGTGCTGGACAAAGTTGGTGGTGGTGATTTATGAGACAAGATGGGATTATTTTAAAAGAGAGTAATACTGTTCCATATATTTCTGGGCCCAGATGTTGTAACACTGAACAAATTATGTCATTTTCAAATGACTATAAAATAAATAATTTGAAATTCGGGCATTTTTTTAATTGCCAGTAATTGAAGTATATATGATCAAGTAAAAGTTGGGTTAGATTGTTATTTTTTTTAACGTTTTAGTAATTTTTTGCAAGGCCAAAATTACACGTCTCCTTTGTGTGCAAGTTTAAAGTATGGTATTAGGATTAAAAATACGTAGTTTTTAAAGACCTGTGTAACTAATTTTTGTGCTTGAGTTATTATAGAAGAACCAACAGAGATCTGCATGGTCCCGTAATTATTATCACATCTCTCTGCATTTTGACCTCTGGTCTTTGTGTGGGTGTCTATAGGCTGCAGTCATCGCTTAACATCAATGTGAACTGCATGATTGGTTGCCACCCTCATACATTAAAAAAATCTACAAACCATGAAAATTTGACAGCAATAATAATATCGATAGGTGGTCGCTCTCGTCGTCAATTTCACATGCGTAAGTACAAACGCATTACTTAATATTTCCTTACTAATATATTGCGGCAGGATGCAAATTATCCTAGACTTCAGGAGTGGAAAACCTTTTGCCTTGTGACTTCTGTTTTTAAAAAAGTCATTAATCAAAGACTGATAAAAACAAGATACTTGTTTACTCAATTCGAAATTAAAACGTAGGTAGGTATACCTACTACGTCTAGATACGTTTGGTGTGCCTATTAATGGCACAACAAAGTGGATAAAAAATTGTAAGTATCCTACGGACCTTTCATTTACATGATGGATATGCCCTGAGCTGATTTTTTCTGCTAATAACTTTAAAAAACATTGTAAATAATTTTCCAAATCTATCGAATTCAATTTTGAACACACCAGGTGTCCCTGAAGATATTAGGCGCACTTCGGAGACGTGAACGTTTCGATATTTGCCAGTTTACAAAGAGTCATATTTCTCTGTTCGATGTGGAACACAATGGGTGTCTCAGCGGGTTTGTCCCGCTGCGAGCTTATTCCTTTGCAAACGACAAGTAGCCCGACGTAAATTATTACATATCCTTGTATCAGATACAAGAAACTTATAAAATATGCCTGTATTTTCCAAACGCTCATGATTCGTTGGTTACGTTTTGGTGTATTGCGTATTTGCGGATTTATATATTTATACATATGGATATGCAATAATTGTACCTGTTGACTAACGGATTGCACTGATTTGCTATGAAACTCGATCACAGCGCCACCCGCCGCGTCTTATGGTGCTGGAAAACTGTGTAGGAACACTAAAAATATTGTTTTTAACCGACTTCAAAAAGGAGGAGATTCTCATTTCGAATGTATGATTGTTTTTTTAATTATACCAGGTTGTGAAGGTATCATAAATCTTACCTGCGCTGAATAAGAACTAAACATCATAATTTCGAGCTGCCTCAGTAATCTAGTGGTAGCAGGCGACGCTGGAGTCCTGTGTTCGATTCCTAGGTCGGAGGCTATCAGAGATGAAGGTGCAAAACTATCTCTATTTCTATTCGTTTTCCCATTTTATGCATGTTTACCAGTACTTTGAAGTTTGCTAATATACCCGGAGTGTCAACAGGCGCCATTTGTTACAGGGGCCTAAACGTAATCAGCGAATCGTGGGAGTTTGCGTGTATACTTGAATGCATACACTTACCTCTGCCTTCCGCTTCGGGGATACAGGCGTGACGTTACGTCATCACAATATTTAATATCGAGAATAGAGCTCTTGGTGCAAATGCACCGTATCCAATTTTGAACACTCGCAAGTGTTCCTGAGGATTTTATGTGCACGTCTTGAACGTCTCAAGTGCCAATACTCTCAGTACTTGCAAGTTTATAAAGCGACTTATTTCACTGTTCGTCGTGGAACACAACAGCTATCCCGGCGGTTTTGTACAGCTGTGAGTGTATTCTCTTGCAAACGGCAAATGACCCATGTACATTATTATAATTGCCGAATGTACGAGTATCTTTGCATCACGCTGATAATGCCTTATTTTCCCTAACGCAGGAAGATTTTTATGCACTCTCATATTCGTCAGTTATATTTTGGTGTGTTGTGAAAACACTATATTCGTGTCTTATTCGGTTCAGCACGAGCCGAAATAAATACAGAGGCAATGGACATGTTTGCAGATAATTATGTTTATAGGTACATACGATATATCATTTGCCAATAACTGCATTGTGATCGTTCAATTTCTTGGTTATGTTAACGTAGTTTAATGTTAACGTTTTGTTAACATCGTAGTTTAATGTTAACGTTAACACTCATAGGAGACACACTGAGACTGTAACATGCGCCAAAAACGTAACCGGCGAATCGTGGGTTTGCATGTATGTTCGAATGCATGTATTTACCTCTGCCTACCCCTCGGGGATTACAGGCGTGAAGTTACGTTTAACTATCACAACTATCAAAATGGCTGAGTATGGAAGTATTTTTTTGTATGTTGATGCAAATCCGACTATTCAATAATAGATGCTAGAATCTTAGAAACTGTAAGATCAGGTTCACCAAATATAATGCAAGCAACTTTTATGCAATGCGAATTTTACATTTCTTTCTACTGGTGGTAGACTTCCAGTGACGGAGCTCGCAGACATAGGCACCACCGCATTACCAAATATATTTGCCGCTAAATGGTAGTGTTCAGCACTATCCGGTTCCGGTCAGGTGGTAATATCTGGCACAGAGGCATATAACACCTTAGGCCTCAGAAGTGGTAACGCATCTGCATTTTGACCTTTGTTTTTGTGTAAGTGTCTATAGACTGCAGTCATGACTTATCATCAATGTGAACTGCATGTTTTTTGCCACTTCCATTACAAAAAAAAAAGTACATGTGAGACGCTATTATCTCGCGTCTCACATAGAAACCTGACATCGCTAAACCTGTGACAACGTACGAAATTACGAAATTAAACTGTAACAACACTTGCAAAGCCGAACCGTTGCCCCTAAATTTGCTCGGTTGAAATTTCATATTCAAATCCCTTATGGAAAAGATAAAAGGCCGATGAATATAGAATTTTTAGTAGCTTTAGAGAATAAAAGTTTCCAATTGAACATAAAAACGGTAGAAATATTCATGAAAATTTGAGTGAGGCTGAAATTTAAAGCTTAAAAATCATTGTTCTTCTTTCAAATGCCTCAGTAGACTAATCGTAGCAGGCCACTTTTGCTACGTTGTAGTCCTGGATTCGATTCTCGGGTCGGGACTTACCAGAGATATAGGCGTAAAATTCTTTATCACTGGTTCTTTTGGGATTTTTCCATTTTTCTGGAAGTTTACCCGTAACTTGTCAAACCCGGAGCCGTAAACAGGCTTACCACCTTTTACAACCGGCGAATCGTGGGTGTTTACATGTAGGTATGCTTGAATGCATGCATATACCTCTGCTTACCCCTTCATGGATTACAGTCGTAGTTACGTTACTGTGTTCTTCTATATTTATAAATCTACTAGCTGACCCGGCCACGCGTTGCTGTGGCAAAAGTTTTTGTTATATTACATTATAGTAAACAATCTAAGAGGAACAATAAGAGAACATCAGTCACGGAGTCCACTATGCTTTTTCACACTAATGGTATTTGTAAAAAAATTTGATGATCTCCTTTTCACTACAAAATAAATTTAATTAATTTTATAGCGTCAACAACACGTGGTAATTATGCTGTTAAAATGTAGCTTATATGACACGTTTGTAGATTTACCATAGCAGCGACATCTATTGATTACTGACTCAACCCAGTCGAAAGGTATCGACATCTGTTAGAATAATTTGGAGTTAACAGATAATTGTGACTGTCAAATAATAACGGACAAATAATTAGCAATAAATTAAAATTGCGACTTTAATTTGAGATTTAAACTATCCTATCTCTCAAGTTGGATCGAACTGCACATGGTGTGCGAATTTTATTATAATCGGTTAAGTGGTTTAGGAGTCCATTGAGGACAAACATTGTGACACGAGATTTATATATATTAAGATCTAAGGTTTATGTTTGTCTATTTTCGCGAGCTACGATTATTGAGATGAAACACATTTTATTTTCTATAAACATAGTATGTATTAATCCGAAGCTCTTATTTTTTGTCTTGTTAAAACAAATTAGTTGTTGTGTTTATGAGCAATTTATTTCGCAGTTATTTTTGAGGTTGGGTGAAATATAAAATGCCTGGGTGGGGATGTTTATGCCAGATTTCCGAAACTGCAATGCAGATTCTATGCGGTTTAACTTGTTATTCTTATTTATTCCTCTGCAGATGTGCATTTAATGTATTAATTAGTACAGTAGCGATCTCGAAGCGGTGACTAAAAAAAAATCCCCACCATGAGAAATGTAATTATTTTTGTATTATAAGTTTGCGGTCAAGTATGTATGTATCTTCACGCCAATACCTCCCGTGCTTCTTCTACATTCGGTCAAGTCCTCCGCTAAATACGAATTCTGGCAGATCTAGATTTTTTATTTTACTAAACATTTACAAATACAACTATATGGACGTAGTAAAGACTGGTGCAGAATACCCATAAGGATCACAGCGTAGATCGAGTTGTAGGCGCCTCCGTAATGTTTAGTGTTTTTTCCGGCAAACTTTACTGTTTACCGTACCGTATACCATAATCCGGTTAGTACCGTGATTTCAGAAGAAAAAAATCGTGTACTACCAATTTTTGTGTAGATTCGTGTACACTTGTAGACTAGTGTACATCACTGCTGGACCAATGCCTCGCCATATAGGGGATAATATGCCATAATCGCCACGCTTGGCATGCGGATTGGCGATCGCAGTGGCGATAGTTTTATCGCAGTACGCTGCTAGTGTACCTACTTAAAAGGCTATTACACGACACGGTATTCAGGGTCCGGCAGAAAGGGTGGGCGTGGCCTCGGTTCGGGTTGCCGCTTATTACACTATCCGGTCGCAGTACAAATACACGGGCCGCTCCGGTTGCCCTAATTAGGGCCCTAACTCTCTAAATGTTATTACACTACCCTGACCCTTGCTATCGTACCCTGAATACCGTGCCGTGTAATAAGTCCTTTAAGCACCTTTATTGACCTTTGTACAAAATGTATTTGTACCACTTCAAGACTAAAACAACATTTATAATTCGTTCTCGCTATATAATATATCAATTACAATAGTTATCCATTTCCATACTATCGTTTTCCAGAGCCTTTCGAACTTAAAAGCATTTAATTTACAATGCAGTATCCATTTCGGTGCATGTTTACCCAAGGTACATTATACTCATTGCTAATAGATTGCGCAAGCCAATTTACTGAGAAACCGAGCCACGGAAATAGGTTACTTGCATTCGTGTAGCAAGTTTGTTCGACAACTTGTTGGGAACTATCGACGGGCAGCAAAAACTGTTAAAGGCTTGCTCTATTTCGTGGCTATCTTTGCGAAGTTTTTAGTTGGTTTTTTGTAAGCGAACGATGTTCACGGTAGACGGTGATTGTGAAAAAAGTAGATTTTTTTAAAAATTGTATTAAACGCTCTTTTACTGGTTGGGCCAGATTTTGGTGGTTATGTACGACCTTGTAATTTCTGGCACAGAGGCATAACACCTTACGCCTCAGGAGTGGTAACGCATCTGCATTTGGACCTTGGTCTTTGTGTGGGTGTCTATAGGCTGCTGTCATCACTTAACATCTATTTGAACTGCATGCTAGTTTGCCACTTACATAACATAAAAAAAATCATCGAAAATGAAGAATGCGCTATTTAATACTTAATCCTCGAGACAGATGTGAACAACGTGAGTAAATAGCTCTGTAAAGTAGAAAATTGTAATAAAAAATAGGGTATGACCCCGTACTATCTTAATAAATGTATGATTTTTTTTATGTAATGGAAGTGGCAAACAGGCAATCAGTTCACATTGATGTTAAGTGATGACTGCAGGCTATAGACACTTACATGAAGACCAAGGTCAAAATGCAGATGCGTTACCACTCCTGAGGCCTAAGGTGTTATGCTTCTGTACCGGAAATTACAGGGCCGTACATTACCACCTGACCGGAACACGATAATGCTGAACACTAACATTTAGCGGCAAGTAAATTAGGTAATGCGGTGGTGCCTACGCCCGCGAGCTCCGTCACTGGAGCTCTACCACCAGTTGCATATACCAGTAGAGTGTACCCAACAAGAAATATTGCACATCGAGCTTAGGAAAGAGATAATCGACTAGTTTCGACTTCATAGAGCATTATCTCTGTTGCACACTGCCTACCGACCGAAAGCTATATAAACAGGTCAGCTGCATTCGGGTACCAAGTTTGTCTAGCTTGTTGATGTGTAAGAATCGAGATATTTGGCGATTCACGCTCTTCTTGGCATGTTAGGAACAAGTCGCTAACGGCTTACATACATATCGCTAATGGCTTCTATGTAAGCCATTAGCGATATGTAAGTCTCGAGACGGTATTAGTCTACCTCACCAAGCAATTGCTGAGCACGAAGGGCTCTCAGCCTAAAGCGCCAAGACATGGAGATACATATATTTATACTTATACCGTATACAACCTATCCCTTCCATATATCCGTTTAGGTAAGTAATACGCAGATTTAGAGCATCCGCAAAAGTAAAGATTAAACTGGGATTAGCTTTTAATATTTCATAACGCACGGCGCGATACAGTGGCAGGGCGCGTATAAATCGTGAGTGAACTACGCCCGCGGTACGGCCGGGGCACTCTCGTAAATACCAGATTCCCGTTCGTAGGGGTGCGAAGTGAAGTCTGTTTTAATTTTTTTTTTAAAGGAGGTTAATCGACCAGGTTTTTCACCCAGTTTTAATAAGCGGCTATCGCCTACACTAAGTTTCCTTCGGATAAAAGTAAGCGTAGCTGCAGTTCGGATATTCGCAGTAACAAAAAAAAAATAATTATCAAGATAATTTCTCACGGTTTTGAAATGGTAATAATGTTAAAGTTTCTTGAATTAAAAAAAAGGTTCGTACTGGTTTCGACAATACTACTGTAGACAAAAAATATGCTGTAAAATCGAAAAAGAATACTTTACAAGAAAAGGTTTAACAAATCGTGCAAACTGTGCACCTTTTTCCGATAGCAACCGAGTCAATAAACTTTCTGCGGGATAAGATTGCCTGTGGGTCGGATGGGCGGAGTTCAAGATATCTCAAGTATTTTCAACCTAACCATTGTCATGGACATGTAAAGTTTAACCCGTTATGTCAAATCTTACTTATTTTGCCAATAACCGTTTGGGAGACGAGATTTTTCTTTAGTCTAGTGACCGGGCTCATATGCGCTTAAATTAGTGTAGCATATTTAACGTGAAAATATGAATAATCTAAATTTTGCATGCCTGAACACGTGAAACTTGGCGAAACAACTGTTTATTATATTGTTACAACAATTCTTTATACTTATGTTTATGCAAATAAAGTGATTTGATTTGAATAAATATCAGATTAGGTAGGCTTTCAGTATGAGATTCACAGACCGCACTACGATTTACTGTGATCAAAGTACACTTAGAACTGTCAGTACAGTATGGGTTTTGACAGTTCTAAGCGTACTATGCCCAAAGTAAAGTTGTAGTGCCGTCTGTGACATCACCCTTAGTGTGTCGTAACGCGACTCAAAAAGGCCCAAAAAAATGCTTATATGCAATCTGCAACTTTGTATATGTATTTATTATTAGACGATGTTCAATTATGGCTGGAACAGAACTGATTGAAGGTTAATCGAAGTCAATCGACTTCACGACGAAGCTGCCAATTGATGAATTACGTTTTGCAAATTAACGCCGACCTTAGATAGACTTTTCATGTCGGTGTAGCAGGTCTAGAAGCTTCTACGAAGTGTTGGTACACTATAGATTTTATACCTGATACACATGATTTTTTCTTCTGTATCATTAATAACTTACTATCTGCCGCCAAACGGTAGTGTTCAGTGCTATCGTATTCCAAATGGATGGTGATAACTATCAGAAAGGAAAAATAACGTACACCCATATTCTAAGACGTTACTTGAAACATTGTTTGACTCACACTCAGCTTAAGATACTTTATGAGGACGCTTCGAAATCCATATTCTTAGTTGTAGTAGTTAGTTAGGGCTTTCTGCGTCCCGTGTGTAACGCCGTTCTGGTATATAATTCACAAAGTCCTGCAAAATCAATTTTTATTTAATTATATTTCCAGACAGTTTCGACACGAAAAACTTATTGAGGGCTAACGTAAATGTAAATACTCCTCGAAACTTCAAGGTAGGTTGTGACGTAGCTTGGAGTTTGACAATTGCTCTCTTACCTCAAACGGAGGCAGAATGTCGAGTTGACGTTATTAGTTACAACTAAGAATACCAATTCCATTGAGTAAGGTTGAGTTAAGTTCGAGATTAGAATGTAAGACTTCAAGAGTCGCAACGCATCTGCTGCTTAGACTGCGGTTGTGTGTAGATGTCTATGGACTAGCATATTCACTTATCATTCACGTGAACTGAATTTATTTTACATCTATACATAATAATATAATAAAACAGTAAAATCCGCGTGTCTGTACATAGTATATATTTACGAAAAACCAATTGGGGGCGATGTTAAAATAGTATTAGAAAACTTTTCAATGATTTTTAATTTTTTTGTCTGTCTGTTTGTCCTTTTGTCCAGGATAATCTCCGAAGATACTGGACGGATTCGAATGAGACTTTTTGTGGTGTATAGATACTAAACCTGGCACACATTTAGGCTACTTTTTACTGCGGGAAAATCACTAATTCCCACGGGAATCTCTACATCTAATTTCAATTTCCTATACAAATAGTCCGTATCTATCAAACTTTTGACACATAAATTCTATTAAGATATCACTGAACATCAATGTGAACTGCATGCTTGTTGCCTTCCATGACATTAAAAAAACGCTACTAAGTAAACTATGTAATGCAATGATGCCTACGATATATCGGGCTTAGTCACCTGTGCTATACGCTTGTTAGTAGAAGTTGACGTTTTCGCTTCATGGCTGCTAATATAATCTTCTGTCCTCGCAATACATAAACTTTTTTATGGCATAATTCGTAACCGTCACAAATCTTGCCTTAAAAGTATTATTTCGAGGTTAAGTTTTAGTTCGCCTTACCGTATTTGGCAAGCAAACGGGCTGCACGCCAAATTAAATAAGTGACTACCGAGCCCAGCCGTACCGCGCGGCCAATACCCGCCCCATTAAATTTCACGAGCGTATTAACGACTCATTTGATAACACTCTAGTGTGTATTTTGTATGTTTTGAAAATGACTAGCAAACAACATGTAGTTCGCATTGATTTTCCAGTTGGACTCGAAGTTGTATTGCCATTTCTGGCTCTGCCTTTACGGATCTTAGCGGAACACGGCTGCGTCAAGCACTACTATTAAGCAGCATATAGATTAAGTAAAGCGGTGAAGCCTATGCTAGCGTCCTACATAACTGGTGCTCTACTTTGAAAGTAGAAGCTTAAGGATACGGTTTAATGTTGAAACTCATTAATTCTTTTAGGGTGACAGGCACCTCTTATGACACGTCAAAAACAAACAAATTAAATAAAGTGAATAACAATTGATATACATGTCAAACGAGATAAAAAATATATGTATAGTCAAGAATATCACTAAGATAAAACTAAATGAGACTAATGTAAAAAGTATATCAGTAGAATGTCTCATTTCCCCTTTACAAACTGATAACAAAAAGTAAAAAGAAAAGAAAAAGAGTCATTCGTTGTCATTCACCGGCCGAGTTTGTATAGACCGAGTTCATGTTTTTGCTTCATGGCTGTTAATAAAATCTGTCCTCGCAGTATTTTTTTATATGTAACATAAATCCGCAACCGTCACAAATCCTACTTAAAATAAGATTGCACCAAGAAGAATTTTTAATTGGCTTAACCACATTTGGCAATCAAACGGGCAGGGCGCCAAATTAAATAAGCGACTCCCGAGCCCATCCCTACCGCGACGCCAATACCCGCCCCGTTAAATTTCACGAGCGTATTAACGACTCATTTTATAATACTCTCGCGTGATAAGCCCGGTTATTGTTTAAATATTGTTCAACGTGGATATCTAGGTTGCACATGATAGTTTATGGACACAGTTTCATGTGGACCTGGTTGATGTTCTCTGTTTATAGCTGATAGTAAAATATTTGTTACGTTGTATAGTAAAAAGTATGAGGATGGATAGCGAGATTGTGAGTGTTATTTTATCTACAGCTATGATCAAATTTCTTGTTGAATATGTATGTATGATGTACAAGCTAAGATCGCCATGTCACATTGTCCGAGCTCTTGTGTGCTCTTTTCTCGGGTTTCCTGTAATGGGTGGTATTGAAGTGGATACATTCCACTTCAATACCATATATAAGCTCTATAAGTTATACCCCGTATTGTGGGTACCGTACACATACAACACATAAGTACATAACACCCAGACCCGAAACAAACAGCTGTAGCTGTATCTACAAATATTTGTCCCGCGGCGGGGTCGAACCCGCGACCCTCGGATCAAGCAGACGTCACACACTGCTGGACGAACTGGGTAGTTTAATGAAGCTAGGGATTATAAATATAATTTGGCCTACTCCAGGAAATTTTAATTAATCCAAATTTAGAAATCGCAAAAGAATTATGTAAGCGAATTCCTCGCCAGTAACATTTTCCTTTCTATTTATATAAATTATTATCAGTAATGGTTTAAGTTAGTATTGGGTACGATGGGGTTGACATATCGTAGGACAAAACCCCTTTAAAAAATAGAAAAAAATATATATATATATATAATTTGAAATCACTGTTTCAAATTATTTTATCCGAAACAATAATGCAATTGATAAAAATAGTTCATATTTTACGAGAGTTCAGAGATAATCAGAGAGACGGGCAAACAGTGGAGTCAGGCTTCGTAAGTATGCTTTAAGCCTAAAACCGTAAAAAATAAAAGGACCTAGACTGTCAAACGTTCTTAAATCTTATAATATTGTATAATCGTTAGTGTTTTTCCAGTTTCAGTTTATTAAATTGTGAAAAGCTAAAATTTCAGTTGCTGTAATAGCATACCTTTTGCCGTGACTCTCAAATGTAACACACTCAAAGGATTTAAGTCGTGTTTGGATGTGCGAAGATTAAATGTTTTTTTCATTCTCGTAGTGTGCAAAAGGAATAAATACTGCAAACACTCAACTGGGTGTATCTTAGTTGACAGTGTAGCAAAAAAAGTGCAATCCACAGTCGCCAACACGGTCAAGGCGGAAAATTGCCGCGGTGGGGAAAAAGGGAAAATTAAGCTCCCAAGAATAACATTTAGAGTGGTAATATTTTGTTTGCGGGAAATTGGACTAATTTTCGTATAATAATTTGTCGTTTCATAGATCTGAAGGTTCTTTTTTGTTTAACTGTGTTTAATTGTAAAGTAGCTGACTTTAGAAAAATAGTTAAGACATTTTTCAACACAGGATCAAGTGGGCCACTTTGTGAAATTGTCAGCCCAACTTGTAAATTACAATTATGAATAACAAGTATTTTGTGCATTGCTGTTGAATTAAATTTATATTCTGTTATTTTACACTTCTTAATGTTGCAGCTGTGTTTTGTAGTAGTTATATTCTGTGAAAAAGCCCTCCAAAATATAAATTTAAGACCAAGTAAATACAACTTAAATGAAATTCGGGGATCGTCCTGGCTCATAGAGCAACTAGTCCAAATGGGCCTATACCTGTCGCCCAGATGTTTAAATGTGTGCGTGAAATTGTTTCTGTATTTTGTTAAAGTCAAGGTGTGAGTTTCGTAGTAATAGACGATTTTTGTAGTGTGCGTGTGTGTCGCACGCATTTCTGTTGGTAATAGACAATAACATTGTATCAAAATGTAACTACTAGCGACACCTAGTCTGTGAACTAAATATAGTCTGTCTGCACTGAATAACCAAACGTGTTTTACTTTAGAGGTTATGGGCTATTCAACGCTTCATAAAATAAAGTGATAAAGTTATTAATTTTGGATCACGATTGTGTTGTGCGATATGTCGATGAACTATTTAGCCAGTGTGCCTAAATTAAAAGGTCGAGAGAACTTTGACGAGTGGACATTTGCAATTGAAAATGTGCTGGTATTGGATGGCATGTTACATTGTGTACGACCGGTAGCAGAAAAGGAAATAAAACCCGAAGATGATGCGAAGGCTCGGGCCAAATTATGCCTAACTATCGACCCAGCTTTGTACGTGCATATCAAGACGACGAAAACTTCGAAAGAGTTATGGGATAAACTTAAATCTCTTTTTGATGACTCAGGTTTTTCGAGAAAGATTTCGTTACTACGTCACTTGATTTCAATACGGCGAGAAAATTGTGAAGATATGACCGCCTACGTGACTCAAATTGTGGAGACATCACAAAGGTTGAGTGGAACCGGCTTTGAAATAACAGATCAGTGGATAGGATCTTTGATGCTTGCTGGACTACCAGATAAATTCACACCAATGATTATGGCCATAGAACACTCAGGTATTGCGATTACGGCTGACGTCATTAAAACAAAGTTATTAGATTCGGAGCCGTTAGAATTATTGACCTTGAAAGATGCGCAGAATACTGAATCGGCGTTTGCGTCAAAATGGGAAAAATTTAAACCAAAATATGGCAACACCAATCAGAGCGGCAATAGCGGTAAATCAACCACAAACGTCAAAATGACAAGTAAAAATAAAAACATTACCTGCTACAAATGTAAAACTCCGGGTCATTATCGTAATCAGTGTCCAATGTTAGAAAAATCAAGCAAATATAAGTCGAGTAATGCTTTTAGTGCTGTTTTCTTGAGTGCTAAATATAGTAAAGACGATTGGTACGTGGATTCAGGAGCCAGTGTTCACATGACGGCTGTCCAAAGTTGGTTGCAAGAAGTTTCAAGTCCAGAGACATGCACCGAGATTATGATAGCTAACAATGAGAAGCTTAATGTATTGTGCAAAGGCAGTATTGAAATATCAACACAGCAAGGCTATGATATCAAGATAAAGGATGTTCTGTTTGTACCAGGCCTTACAACAAATTTGTTGTCAGTCAGCCAAATAATTAAAAACAACAACAGTGTTTCTTTCTCAAATAGTCAGTGTTTAATTCACAATGCAAAGAATGAATTAGTGGCAGTTGCTAACCTCATTGATGGTGTGTATAAACTAGATTTAAGAAATACACCGGCACCAAAATGTTTGATTGCCAGAGAAAGTGCCTTATTATGGCACAGGAGGTTAGGCCACATAAATACAAAAGATTTGACCAAAATGAAGAATGGTTCTGTGGAAGGTGTTGACTATAAAGATTCTTTTAAAGTGACAAAATCTAATTGTACGGTTTGTTGTCAAGGAAAACAACCCCGATTACCGTTCCCCACAGGCACGAGAGCAACAGCAGTGCTGGAAATTGTGCATGCAGATGTATGTGGGCCAATGGAAACCCAATCCATTGGTTTATCTAAATACTTCCTCCTTCTGGTCGATGACTACAGTCGCATGTCTTTTGTCTACTTTATGAGACAGAAAAATGAGGTTTATAAATACTTCAGAGAATTCAAAGCAATGGTGGAGAAGCAAAAGAATGTACAGATTAAAATATTACGTACAGATAATGGTGGAGAGTTCTGTTCAAAAGAAATGGAAGGTTTTTTGAAATCTTGCGGCATCATACATCAGAAAACAAACCCCTACTCGCCAGAACAAAATGGTATGGCAGAGAGAAACAATAGAACAATTATTGAAAAGGCAAGATGCCTGTTGTTTGATGCTGACTTAGGTAAAAAGTTTTGGGCAGAGGCAGTATCAACTGCCGTATACTTAAAAAATCGATCTATAGTATCAGGCCTCAATGACAAGACACCATTTGAGATGTGGCAAGGAACGAAGCCCAATTTGAGCAATATAAGGATCTTTGGCAGTCCAGTCATGGTGCATGTTCCCAAAGAAAAGAGAAACAAATGGGACAAGAAAGCTCAGCAGCATATTCTTGTTGGATATTCAGAACATGTAAAGGGCTACCGAGTATACAATCCTGTCACCAACCAGGTTACTACAAGCCGAGATGTAGTGGTGATGGAGTCACTAGTGTCAGAAGCAATGCATGCAACTACAGAAACAACATGGAATGTAGAAGAAAGCTTGGCTGATTCAGTAGGGGATGATCGTTCAGTGGGGGCAGAATGTCTGGAACGATCAGAACTAGATACCGAAGAAAACTCTGACAGTGAATCATCACAGTTGACATTCTATGAAGCTGATGAGACCTACGTTCCTGATTGTTCATCATTGGGCAGCCCAAGTCATTCGCCAGAACAGATCTCCGACAGACCAAAGAGGGAGAGACGTAAGCCAGATTGGTACAATCAGACAGGCTTGTTGGCTACAGAGGATACTGAACTGACAGTGACTGAAGCCTTGAATGGTCCTGAAAGCGAGCAATGGAAGAAAGCAATGGATGAGGAAATGGAGTCGTTCAGGAAGAATGAAGTTTATGAGCTTGTTGATGCTCCAAAAGGGGCTACAATTGTGAAATGTCGTTGGGTGTTAAAGAAAAAGATCAAAAGTGATAGTGAAGTGCAATATCGTGCGCGATTAGTCGCAAAAGGTTTTACCCAAAAACGTGGACTGGACTATAGTGAGACCTTTTCACCAGTGGTGCGACACTCTACACTAAGACTATTGTTTGCAATAAGTGTAAAACTAAGACTGAACATTACTCAGTTAGATGTTAAGACTGCTTATCTAAATGGTCATTTAAATGAGGAAATTTATATGTGTGCCCCTGAAGGTTATGTATCAGAAACATCAGGGAAAGTACTCAAACTAAATAAGGCAGTATATGGATTAAAACAATCCGCCTTGGCTTGGTATGAGAGAGTTTCTGATGTATTATGTAAAAATGAGTATAAAAACTGTATACAAGAGCCTTGTTTATTTATAAAGATGTGTAAAGATATAAAGATTATAATAGCTTTGTATGTAGATGACTTTCTCATATTTTCAAATAGCAAGAATGAGACTAAAAAGTTAAAAGATATTTTAAATTCAGAATTTGAAATCAAAGACTTGGGTGAGGTTAAGCAATATCTAGGTATGAATATTAGTGTTCAGAAAGATTGTAATAAATATGAGATAACTATAAGTCAGCAACAGTATATAGAAGAATTATTGTTGAAATTTAATATGAGCGATTGTAGTACAATTGATACACCTATAGAAAATAAATTGAATATACCAAAAGCAGAAAAATGTACAGTAGGACTTAGTTATCAAAAACTCTTGGGTTGTCTTATGTATCTTGCGGTCATGACAAGACCTGATATCACCTACTCTGTATCTTATTTGAGTCAATTTAATACTTGTTATAGTACTGAACACTGGAACTATGCCAAAAGAGTTCTTAAATATCTAAAAAGGACGAAAAAGTATTGTTTAAAATTTAGTAGTCATGGAGGGGACTTGCAAGGTTTTGTTGACGCTGATTGGGCAAGCGATAACTTAGATAGAAAATCGTATACCGGATTTTGTTTTGTAATGTCGGGTACAGCTATCTCATGGCAGAGTCGGAAGCAGAGAGTTACTGCCCTTTCGAGCACCGAAGCCGAGTATGTCGCGCTCTCTGAAGCCTGTAGGGAGGCTGTATATTTAAGAGAACTATTGTATGAGCTGACTGGATCTTTGTCAACAATTAGGTTGAATTGCGACAATCAAAGTGCATTGAAGATGGCTACAAATCATCAATGTCACAACAGGACAAAACATATTGATGTTAAACATCATTTTGTTAGAGAGACTGTCAATAGTGGAAAAGTAAAAGTCAATTATTTATCTACAAATGAAATGCCGGCAGATTTGTTGACTAAAGGTCTAAGTGCAGTCAAACACTATAAATTTATGGAATCTTTGGGTATATTAAAATTGTAATGTTTAGTTTATTTTGATAAGTGGGGGTGTTGGTAATAGACAATAACATTGTCTATTACCAACACCCCCTTTATTTTTTTACTTTAGAATTTCCCCCCGCAAAAAAATACAGACTGTTTTGCATCGGTAATAAACGCTATGGCTACTCCCCTCCAGTCCGCCGCGGCCGGTGGCCCGTGTTGCTCTATGTTCTGGCTAGATATTATGTCAGAAGAACTTCCGATTTTCCGTTTAAAGTGTAAAACTTGATCCAAGCTTATACAAGCTTTTATCTCGTTTTATCTTCGTATAGAATAACTGTTATTTACAACATGCTATGAAGAATAGATGTGCATTTCCAAGTTACGTTCCTTTCCCAACTCGAACTATTTCTCCTCATTGTATTGTATGGTTAATATAAGAGCAAGTTTCAATAAGTTGGTCGTGTAGAACGCGTTTTACAATGGGATAGTTGTTAATTGAAGTCTTAGTCATGTTATCATTCGTGTTTACTTCGAAATAAACTAATAAGAGATTCATTTTGCTTATAATAATACTAGCTCCTACCCGCGACATCGTCCCCGTGGAATTCGTAACAAAACTGAATAAAAACTGTCATTCCTATTTAAACGCTAAATTCGCGTTTTTAAGAAAAAAGGACCCATGTCATTCCTTGGGACTTGACCTATCTCTATTCCAAACTTCATTAAAATCGTTTTCGCCGTGGGTGAGGAACATTCAGGTGGACAGACACATCTTCGGATGTATAATATTCTTAGGGATGCTGGGTAACTTTGTGCTTATTTTATGCTGGAAAAGTTAATATTTATCATATTCTTCATAGATTTATGTTCATTTCTCATCACAAACTATTTCTATTCATTGTATTGTATGGTTAATGGAAGAGCAAGATCCGATAACTTGGTCTAACTCCGTCTAGAGCGCGTTTTACAATGGGATAGTTCTGTTGTTAATTGAAGTCTTAGTCATGTTTTCAGTCGTGTTTACTTCGAACTAAGCAAACAAAAGGATTGTTTTGCTTATAAAAATATGCTGAGTAACTTTATACTTCTTTTGTGCTAGCAAAAGTTTATTTTCGTTATACGTGGTAAAATTTTAGTGCTTGTTTCTCCGCATTTAAGCTATTTTGCTTTGGTAGTTTGTTCATCATCATCATTTCAAGCGAAAGATGTCAACTGCTTGACAAAATCCTCGCCTAATAGTCGTAACACACTTCCTGATTTGGCCCGATGCGGTCCGCTTACGCGGGTTTGGTCGACGGAGTTGGTCCGCCGAACCGAATCCGGGCGTGTGTAGCTACACCAGATTGGGTCGGATAAGTAACGGTTAAGCAAAAACGAGTTGCACGAGGCGCTGGTGACATTAACAACAGCTGACAATTATTTTCATTATTCAGTTGCAACCATGGTAACATAACGATGTCGAAAATACGTTGGTGCAACGCAAAGTGTAAGGCCGGGTATCTTCCAAAGCGGAGAGGAGAGTAGACAAGAGGAGATGTGTTGGAATAAACCAATCAGATTTCGTAAGTTCCACAAGCAAAGAGGACAGGAGATGTCTCATTTTATTTTTTATAGAATTTTGTGCGGCGAGCGAGTAAGCGGCGCGTCAGAGCGGAGAAGTGTCTAGTTGGGCGGCCAAGCGACGCCGCGGGCGCCGCCTGGCTGGCCGAACTTGACTGGTTTCGATCTCTCACAGTTCACATCACATCTCTGCTACACAAAGCTCACATCTGTCCGCTCTGGTGGAAATAACCTGCCAGCTTTGCAGCATATCTCCCTTCGTCTCCTCTCCACTCCGCTTTGGTGGATACCGGGCCTCAAGCAGCGGAAGCCCGCCGTGCTAAACAAGATCATCTGCGTAAACACGTAACTTGAGTTGAGTGAATGTTACTGTTATTGTTAAATTTGACAAAACCACTTTAACAAATAAATATTTGATGCTAAATATTTGATACACTGACCGCACTACGACTTTACTTTGAGCAAAGTATAGAAGGACTGTCAGTACAGTATGAGTTTTGTCTTATCTCCCACTAAGCCTGGGGTGCACCGAAATATTTATTAAAGTTAAAGATATTGTAACATTTTTGCCGTGCGAAAACCACCATTCAAATACCACCCTGTATTAAAGCTTTTTTTTTGTTGAAATTATTTTGCATTATCCCTGTTTTACATAATTAATTCAGCTCGCATCTTCATAGAAACAATATGGTTTCACCATTCTGTTGTAACGGGCTGAAAGAGGCGTTTTCGAGTTGTATTTACTCATAGAGCAACACGGGCCACCGGCCGCGGCGGACCGGAGGGGAGTAATCATATGCAGGCTTTCCCCTCTGTCAAAGTACAAGCCCAAATGGTCCTATGCATGTCGCCCAGTTATTTAAATGTGTGCGTGAAATTGTTTATGTATTCTGTTAAAGTCAAGGTGTGAGTTTCGTAGTAATAGACGATTTTTGTAGTGTGAGTGTGTGTCACACGTATTCCCCCCGCGAAAAATGACAGACTGTTTTGCATCGGTAATAAACGCTATGGCTACTCCCCTCCGGTCCGCCGCGACCGGTGGGCCGAGTTGCTCTATGTATTTACTGCATTGTAGGTGGTTACACCGGTGTAGACGGCACTTCAACGTGAAATATTATTATTTTTATGTTTATTCACCATGCGCCATGAGTTTCGCGTTGGGGTGTATTGTATTTGTAATGCTCGACCTTTTTGGTTGTTTGAATAAATTTGGATTGATTGTAATTATTATGGCTTTTTGTTCTTCATTAGGTATATAAATCAAGGATTATCAGATAGCAGTGCCTGTACTCGCGTTAGTTGCATAATTTGAATGGCTGTTAATGATAAACTGTTCTCTCATATTTTAGGATCGGTCTGTGGGAAACTGACCTGTTTGGGAACTCTATATGTGTCCAGCAAACTATTATGAGCTATTTTTATTTTTTTATCATTTTTTTACGTAATGGAAGTGGCTAAGAAGCCTACAGTTCACATTGATGTTAAGTGATGACTGCAGCCTATAGACACCCACATGAAGATCAAGGAACCAAAATGCAGATGCGTTACCACTCCTGAGGCCTAAGGTGTTATGCCTCTGTGCCGAAAATTACAGGGCCGTACATTACCACCTGACCGGAACACGATAGTGCTGAACACTACCATTTAGCGGCTAGTAAATTAGGTAATGCGGTTGTGCCTACGCCCGCGAGCTCCATCACTGGAGCTCTACCACCAGTGAAAAGACTTATAATATTTATATTAGTCGTTTCATAGTTACATCAAATTATTCATTGCACTAATTTTTTTAGTATATAAAAATAAGTCGGGTTTTCCTTCCTGACGCTATAACTCCAGAACGCACTAACCGATTTCCACGATTTTGCATTCGTTGGAAAGGTCTCGGGCTCCGTGAGGTTTATAGCAAAGAAAATTCAGGTTAAAATAAACGCGGGCGAAGCCGCGGGCAACAGCTAGTTTTAGTATATAAGTAAAGATTAGTATTTATCTTCGCGCCAAGTCCCTTACGGGGTATAGGGTGTTGACCGTGTAGATTAGTACCGTGTTAGTATGAGTAATGTAGGTAACATTGCACAAGTGCGAAGTGAAAACGGGCTGTTAGTTTTTAAAATAAATTGATGTTGTCGTTTGGACCACGAAAGATATGACAATGGCTTTTATACTAAGATCAGATCTTACTGGTGGTAGAGCTCCAGTGACGGAGCTCACGGGCGTAGGCACCACCGCATTACCTAATATACTTGCCGCTAAATGGTAGTGTTCAACAATATCGTGTTCCGGTCAGGTGGTAATGTACGGCCCTGTAATTTCCGGCACAGAGGCATAAGACCTTAGGCCTCAGGAGTGGTAACGCATCTGCATTTTGACCTTGGTCTTTGTGTGGGTGTCTATAGGCTGCAGTCATCACTTAACATCAATGTGAACTGCATGCTTGCTTACCACTTCCATTACATAAAAAAAAAAGATTGATTGCTCTGAAAGTATAAAACCTATTCCACGATATTCTAATTTCGCAAATGCTCGTTTATGTAATATATTTAAACGACAGCCACTAAACGTTTATCGCGCGATTCGCGCAAGTCTAACGCTATCGGTCTCGCAATCGATGGATTCTTCGATTGAAATGTATTTGTAAAAACATACGGCACGTATCGCGAGGTAATGTAAAGCGATTTTCGATTACAAAGCAATCCCGTGAACGTAATGAGTTTGTTCACTCGACGTGCTTTTGCGATGTTCCATGTTCAATATTTCTGAATCAATTTATTCAGAAATTGTATTCCTTGTATTGTAGGTAGAGGTAAATCCATGCATTCTAGCATACATATACACTGGCGATTCGCCCGTTATATTTTGGACCATGTAACAGGTGGCGAGCATGTTGATATTAGGTACCAAACTTCGAAACCACTAGGAAACTTCCAGAAAATTAAAAGCTTTGAATAGCACCAGAGATAAAGGATAATACCCCCTTATTGAACTGAATTCAAGAATCAAGAGCAGAATTTCGGCTCTACATTTATTATACGTACAGCTAAGTTATGGAATACTTTGCCGGCTCCTTTGTTTCCAAAAAACTACAACCTGGGCATCTTCAAATCTAGAGTGAATAGGTACTTTCTAGACCAATGTGCTTCATCTTCGGCTACATCTTCACTTTCCATCAGGTGAGTTGGTGGTCAAACGTTGGTCTATACATATTAAAAAAAAAAGAATCAATTTACCTTATGTATTTTGTGTTTTTTTTGTCATGAAGCTGAAGAAGCTTTAACTACTATTACGCTGGAGGTCCTGGGTTCGATTCCCGGGTCGGGGGATATTAAAGATAACGGTTTAAAATCCTTTATCTCTACTTCTATTGGGATTTTTCCATTTTCTGGAAATTTCCCAGTACCCCGGAGTTTGGTAATGTGCCCGGAGATGGCAACAGGTTCGCCACCTGTCACGTGGGCCAAAACGTGACCGGCGAGTCGTGGGTGTTTGCATGTATGATTGAATGCATGCATTTACCTCTGCCTACCCCTTCGGGGATTACAGGCGTGAAGTTACGTTTATGAAGCTGAAGAAAGCTGCTTATGAAACTCATAAAGTACAACAAAAATCACATCCACATTTTTTCTTTTACGATATATGGGTCCATGGATAATACTGAGCACGGTTCCCATAAACTTTGTTTACTTAATGCGTCATAAACAATGTAAGAGCCTTAAAGAATGTCTCCCGAACGAATATCAAGTTTTTAACCTTCTTTTGTGAACCTACATATTTTTAATGGCAATTCTGAATCTCAGAGAGGAGCTCATCCTGCAACTATGTTTATGATCTCTTTATAAGTCAAGCAGGTAGAAATTTAATTCCGTGAACCAGACAGTTTTTACATTATTCTGGTAGACAATTGGCATGTGAAGTTCATTTTAAGGAATAATGGAGTTAAAAATCAACGCGGATGTTAAGTGATGACCGCAGCCTATAGATATCTAAACAAAAACCAGAGGTCAAAATGCAGATGCGTTGCCACCCCTTAGACCTTAGTTGTTATGCCACTGTGTATAGTTATTACGGGGCCATACATTACCAGATAACCGGAACACGATAATGCTGACCACTAGCACTTGGAACACTAACACTGAAACTCTACTACCAGTAGTTAGTACTGTTTTTATATCTCTGTTTATCTGTAGTTTGATCCAAATCTGATCCAAATCACACAAACTTAGTATCCATAGTAAAACTGTGCTGAATACGGGAAATTGTGTTATACACACTGTAGCATAAAAAATTGCTATGTGTGTAAATAAGAACAAAATAATTTTGTATTTTATTATTAAAGAAAAATGGAAAGAAAAATTTGACTTCAGGCGAGGCTCGAACTCGCGACCTACTGGGAATCTAGTCCAGCCGCTCTTCGAATTGAGCTAAAATAAAATATATTTTCACAAGCATGTGTTAATGCGAAATAATATAAAACAAAATAATTTTGATAGTAATTTCTTTCGCCGGTCTCAGCGATAATCATCACGCGTCCAAATATGCGTTGTGACAATAAGTGAACGTGTCACGTGAACGCGGGATGGGCAGTAGCGTCCCGCGATAAAACTACTGTCATTACGATCGCCAATCCGCCTGCCAAGCGTGGCGATTATGGCATATTCTCCCCTAATGTCATACAACACTATTGTAGTCGTCTTTGGGGAAAACTTTGTCCAGCAGTGGACGTCATTCAGCTGGAGTGATGATGATGAGCTTCAGAGAAAAGTATACTGACAGCTTTGGATAGATACTGCTTTAGTTTCCATGGAGTCACTCTGCAAGCCATTTAGATAGGTTTTGTTTTCAGACGTGCTCCACAACAACAGATATACCTAGGACGTGATTCAATATAGGTAAGCATCAAGACTTTGAATAAAAAAGTAAACGTTCGTCCCACTGTTGAGCACGAGTCTCTCTCCTTCATGGGAGGAGGCCTGGAGCTTACTCCACCACGCTGCTCCAATGCGGGTTAGATTTCATACCGCCCATAAGGCCTCCGACATGGTTTAATGACTGCTATCTAACGATAGCAACCGGGACCGACATTTATTAATAATTATTTATCATTAATTTGTCACTAGCGGTCACCCATCACATCATTTTTACTGGTGGTAGAGCTCCAGTGACGGAGCTCGCGGGCGTAGGCACCACCGCATTACCTAATATACTTGCCGCTAAATGGTAGTGTTCAACACTATCGTGTTCCGGTCAGGTGTTAATGTACGGCCCTGTAATTTCCGGCACAGAGGCATAAGACCTTAGGCCTCAGGAGTGGTAACGCATCTGCATTTTGACCTTGGTCTTTGTGTGGGTGTCTATAGGCTGCAGTCATCACTTAACATCAATGTGAACTGCATGCTTGTTTACCACTTCCATTACATAAAAAAAAAAAAAAAAAAACATACCCGAACGCGCCAGTATCGCTTAACCGAGTAGATCGCTTCCGATCTACAACAGACGCAGGGACATGCACGCTTCAAAAAAAATACGTCTACTATTTCTATCCTAATAGAAATAGTAGAAATTACTGTTGTGTTCATCAAGCACAGCCAATTTGGCCGAAGCCTGAGTCAATGCAGTAGGCTAGGTATTTAGGTATAAACTCCCGACAAAGACGCGACGCGACCTATTTGGACGGCGACCAGGAAACCGATCGAACGCATTACAAAAACGATGCACGAATGTTTCGCTCTCATGAAAAAAATAACGTGAACTTTGTTTGGCGTTCCAGCGTTTGCTTTCGGATATTGAGTTTTGAATACTTGTTCGGCGATGTGGAAAAAAACCGTTGTGGTAGCGAATGCTGGGGGCTGTTCGCAATATTGATTGTGTGGTGTTCTGTTGCAATTGTATGTGCTAAACATGATTCAGAATATCAGGATCTGATGTTGACAGTTAACAATCTATTCTTTTTTTATTTAACGAAGGTGTCGATCGGAGTTTACCTAGAGACATTGGGTCTCCTGGCTCTGTCTTTTATTCTGTATGTTTTCACGCAAAAACGACAAAATTACGTACATTGCACATTGATGCATATGAATACTCCACCGACTAGATGCCTCAACGTCCCGTCATCATTCCTTAGGCCTATTCGACGGCGACCACTACCATTCAGAGTCCAAAGAGAGAAATTTAGTTAAACCCTTCTTTCCAATGTGTCATCTTTTTATAAACAAACACTTTCCATTTGAACAATTAATGTGACAACAGCTTTTAAACTCATCCAACCAAATTAACAAGCGCATGTTCCGTGCGTTCATTAACGAGGAACTTGGGAAGTTCGAAGAACGCCTTTGTCATATTTGACCTTGAGCTTTGATGAGTTCGGATGAAAGTTGGTCCTTCGTCGACCTTAGTTGAACTGACACAAAGCCACGGAGTACTGCTATTAGTCCGCATTGTTAAGGGACATCAATCATCTTTGGGTGGCCCTTGTAGTTTTTATTAGAAACAAAAGCAATTTTTATTTATTAGGTAAATCCATATAAAAAGTTCATTGTTGCGCGGTAAAATGTATCATAAACAGCTGTTTTCATTTTGTTGAATGACTCCATCCATTCATCCATTCATATATTCAGCGTATACAGTCATTACACTGATTTTACGAACCGGGTCGTGACGCGATATAGATATTTCGATAAAAACACTATTTTACCTTTATTCCGACGTTTCGGCACGGTTGCACGAGCCGTGGTCGCGGACGGACTGTTGTACCAGCAAGATGTCAGTTTTCGGGTGGCTTGATGCTCTTCTACCTTCAAGTTTGCGCGATTATTGTGGAGGCCGGCACACAACACTCACTGTACCCGACGATAGATCCGATGTTACACCGCGCGATCCTAAATTGTTTATGACCGGTGTCCATGTCGGAGACAATTTAAATCCGTCTTTACTATTGAAATTGTTTTTGTTCTCATATGTCTCAATCGCCTCTCGTATTATCCTGGGATAATAATGGCGTTCAGTAGAGAGGACTTTTGGACATACAGTCATGTCATAATAAGGACTCTTAGTAATAAATTATATTAGAAGAAATCGGCGAAGGTTAAAATACTCACTTTCAGCCCCCTAAACTGAGGCACTGTTTTTCAAAAAAGGCCACTGTAGTAAACTAGTATTAGGTATATATGTATGCATTTCCACGCCAAGTCCCTTACGGAGTTGGCAGAGAGTGTGGAGCGCTAGATATCCCGGTCCTGACACAACAGCCTTTTCTACATTTATTATTCTCTTCATACATGCATGCCGATTCCCGAAACCACTCTCAGACAGTACTTACTGGTCCTCCTCTGCATCCATCCACATTCGCAATGTATATCTGCTTATTATTCGCTCATTCGACATAAATTCTACATGCCCGAACCATCGGAGCATGCCTTTTTCATTTTTACACCGATACTCTCATTCACAGAAAGTCTTCTTACACATATGCAACGCGGATCTTGCTCAATCATCTTACATCGACCGCATTAAATTTGCTTTCATACTCTTTCCTGCATAAGTAAACTAGTAAAGTACATTTGCTAAAGAACATTTTTTGCCATGCCATTAGTCCATACTCCACATGCTGCAGTAAATTGTACAGAATCCCGATGAGAATAACCGGTTTTTTTCACTTAGCGCTTGTGCTCTCGGAAAATTGAGTTATCACCATTAGTTCAGCAGCGCTATTTCCGACAGCTATTAGGAGGCTATCGGCACTACCGAATAATCTGTTTATGTGCTCGAACGTTTTAATGTGAGGTTTTACGTAAAAAATCATCCATTATTTCACTTTTTTTAAAAATTAATGCTGCACATTAAAGGATGGGTTTATTTAATAGGGTTAATATAAATTAGCGCATCACCTCTTGCAGGCAGCTTCTCTACATCAATCCAGACAGCATTTGTTCTACGACTTTTCAAAATTTAGGTTTGCCCATACAACATTTTCATTTTGCCTCTGCACTGGCATTTATTCTGAGCCTAGCTATGCCACGCACCTTTGTCGAACCAAAATATCGCGCGCGCTGGGTTTCGGGGTGACGTAGCGGCGGCAATGCTGTTTTGGACTTTTGAAATATTTTTTTTTTGTTTATTTTTTTGGGTTATTTATCAAGATTTGCAAAAAATTGTTGCATAAATGTTGTTGGGATTGATGTAGAGAGGCTGCCTGTAAGAGGTGATTCAATTAACCCTGTATAGAGTTAAAAAAAAAAGGAAACAACATGAAACGTAAAAACTTTTATGGAAAGTTTTTTAAAAAAATGTCTACTCCATGATTACATCTTGCATTATATTGATTGAAGATACTAAACCCACCCTTATTTTCTAAAGCAGGTGAAGCGGCGGATAAAAGCTAGTGAAAAATGCTTAATAAATGATCGTAGTTTAAAAGATATCGCTAACACGGCACTGGCCGGTCGAACGTATAATATGTTACGCTATCTTACACTTTCCGATACTGTGCGCTGTCATATAAAATAAAATGTCGTATATCACCATTATAAAAATTCCGCATTTTCCAAAAATATGTGGCCAGATTTTCCATGAAAGGAATGGAATTCTCTTGGAACCTGCGAACGCCCCAAACATTGGTGGCATATGATTGTAAATAACTTTTATCATTAAAATGGGTTGAAGTGGCATTTCTCCAGTACACTAACTTGTTAATATGTGAAGTTGTGTCTGGTGTTACGTGATGCTGGCAATTATTTCGTCTGTACACGTTAATAGCCTAAATTGGACGAAGTTACTGACATGAGAGCACATTACGGTACTAAACTCTCAAGTTGTTTGTTAGTCCATGTTTTAGAAGTCATTGGAGCCAACTTTGAAGTCTTTGAAGTTTACCTACTGCTCGATAGTAGGTTTCAATGTCGAAAAACTCAGAATCGATCCGGTTCGTACAGCGTTGTGAGACGAATGAAGCCAACTTCACTCAGGATCAGATTCACAGACCGCACAACGACTTTACTTTCGAGCGAAGTACGCTTCGAACTGTCACAACCCATACATTTCTGACAGTTCTAAGCATACTTTGCTCAAAGTAAAGTCGTAGTGTGGTCTGTGAATCTCACCATCAGTGGCTTTTCGGAAAAAAAATATGTGTAAATTTTAAACATCTATCTGTTAGGTACCGTTTTTAACTCATTGTCCCTTAACCCCTGTACCATGTACCACATGTGTCCATTTGCATTGTTTTAACTATTGTGTCTGCTTACTGGACAGTTAACGTTTATATTGAGCAAAAATACGAATATATTTTAATTTTTTTATTTTTAGTATTTGTTATAGCGGCAACGGAAATATACATATAATGCGCTGGTCAATGTGAAAATTTCAGCTTTCTATCTATCACGGTTTATGAGATACAGCCTGGTGATAGACAGACATACGGAGAGACCGACAGCGGAGGCTTAGTAATAGGGTCCCGTTTTTACCTTTTAGTTACGGAACCCTAAAAAATTTACTGCATAGTATTCAATTAGCAACTTAATATCATAGTATGCATCATATTAAAACAGCATCCAAAATCCTTAGCCCATAGGTTTCTACATGAAAATCAGACATCACAATGCAGATACGTTAGTTATTGTTACTCTTGGCTTGACGTCTTTTGTCTCTGTGCCAGAATAGACGGTAATATACAGCCTCGGTATGAAGCCGTATATTACTATTTATCAGCGACAATGGAGCACTGAAGGCAACTATTCAGCGATTTGTATATCTATAGGCTGCAGTCATCACTTAACATCAATGTGAACTGCATGCTTGTTTGCCACTTCCATAATATAAAAAAAAGAAAGTTAAAATTTAATACTTCGCCGAATTTCCCGTTTCCTACGAGTATATACGAGACCGCCATGTACGTCAATAATGCTTTGCGCTTAAGAAATCAGCATCCAAAATCCTTAGCTCATAGGCTTCTGCAGATAGGTTTGTTATTGTTACTCTTGGCTTGACGTCTTTTGTCCCTGTGCCAGAATAGATGGTAATATACAGCCTCGGCATGAAGCCGTATATTACCATTTATCAGCGACAATGGAGCACTGAAGACAACTATTCAGCGATTTGTAAATTATGTTCCAGTTGGTTAAATGCATTTTCCGACTTATATGTAAATCGTAGCTAAATTCACGTGCATGATTTTTTTAATTCTTTGGATACACTACCACACCATTTCTCAAGTGAAACTTTAATTTTTCAAACTGCTGTCAGACAAATGCCTTCAGTCTGCCCGAGACCACGGATGCTGAAAAGCGATCGAAACGTCGGGTTCGATTTTAAATAATCATTTTAGTTTAATATACGCGAGATTTATCCGAAAACTAGTTTTATTTCAATAAGTGAAACTTTGTTTTTTTTTGTGACACTTACGTGACTTCTAGTTCGTACATCTTTTCTACGACAGCAGCGCGTGTATTTACGAATATTCGTATTTTTTAAATTTATCTTTTGCCTAAGGCCGCTGCTTCGACTTACAGTAATAACAAGCCACATAAAGATGCAATAAAAAGGTACAATAGATGCACGTATTCCACGCACGACTTCACCGCGAGTGGGCGCATATCGACAGCGCTCGGCCTATTTGTTTAGCATCTGCCTCGTTCGGCTTTCTCCTCTTACTGCAGACGAGGGTAGAATTCGAAACGAAAATAATGTGTTAATACTCGGTTATTTGCGAAAAGTTTGAGGCGGTAGTATGTGCAATAACGCAAGATGGGCAGCAACGTCTTGCGATAAAACTACCGCCACTGTCCACCGCCGTTTGTCGACCATTTTGATCAAGTTTTGACCAATACCGGACTACGGATGCTTACGTAGGCAGTGTGCAGCAGAGATAAAGCTCTATAAAGCCAAAACTAGCCGATTGTCACTTTCATAGGCTCGATGTGCATTATTTCTTGTTGAGCACTGTACTTTATTCGTTCAGTCATGAAACTAGGGACACATAAATCCTGTTGCATGTTGTTATCCATTATGTAGGAATTGGTGTACCGTTTTCCTTATTGAAAGAAAAAAACAAAACTTATAGGGTCACTCGTGTCTGTCTGTGTCTATGTCCGCCAATGTCAATGTCTATGTTTATAGCAGCCAATGCTTTAAATGCTGGTCTAATTGCTTTAAAATTTAGTATGTGTAGTATATCATTGACAAATTTTACCTGCCTATCCCTTCGAGGAACGTTGACGTCAAGTAGTTTTTTATTTTTGCAAGGAAAGCTTTGACTCCTTGTAAAATCTATTACAATCTACAAAAATATTTCATTCAATATCATAGGATTACATGTCTTATAACCAGGAACATTTTCATCTTAAAAGAATGTTCTAACTCTAGACTGACTGAACGTCAAACCTGATTTCATATTCAAGGGCTGTACAGGGCTGTACAGGGCTGTAATGCAGCACTACCCTAACTTATTGGCTGATATCGAGAGCGGTAAGTCTTACAATTGCGTTATTTGTGATTTTATTATCAACGGTTTTGCGGCACGTGTGTTGTTTGCGAGATATCTTTATCGTAGTTGTGAGTTTAGGACTGAATTTGCATATACCTGTTTGGCTTTGGAATTTGCGTGTTCTAAGCGACGTGTAGGTACGTTTTGTGAAATGGTAAGTATGAAGTTTACTTTACTTTAGCTGTTATGTCTCTGTGATAAGTTATTAGGGCCGTACATTACCATCTAACCGGAATACGGTAGTGCTGAACACTACATTTGGCGGGCAAATAGATTAGGTAATGCGGTGGTGCCTACTCCTTCGAGTTCCTACACTGGAACCGTACCACCAGTTAATCAGTAATCATTTCTGGGCTCTTTTAGGGTTATATTGCCAGAAATGTTTAGGAAAGAAAAAATAAAATAAAATACTTCGCCAAATTTCCCGTTTTTTTTTAAGGAATGGATGTGGCAAACTAGCATGCAGTCCACATTGATGTTAAGTGATGACTGTAGCCTATCGACACCCACACAATGACCAAGGTCAAAATGCAGATGCGTTACCACTCCTGAGGCTTAAGGTGTTATGCCTCTGTGTTGGAAATTACTGGGCCGTACATTACCACCTGACCGGAACACGATAGTGCTGAACACTACCATTAAGCGGCAAGTATGTTAGGTAATGCGGTGGTGCCTACGCCCGCGAGCTCCGTCACTGGAGCTCTACCACCAGTAGAGTAGTCCCGTTTCCTATATACGAGACCGCCATGTACGCCAATAATGCTTTGCGCTTAAGAAACTGTTGTTTTTCTACTAAGTGTTAACTAAGTGAATACTAAGGGCGAGATTCACAGACCGCACTACGACTTTACTTTCGAGCAAAGTTCGCTTCGAACTGTCAAACCCCATACATTTCTGACAGTTCTAAGCATACTTTGCTCAAAGTAAAGTCGTAGTGCGGTCTGTGAATCTCGCACTAAGTGTTCCGTGCTTATAATATATCATACGGCCGTTTTTCTGGCCACAATTTAGTGTCCTCTTGGCGCCAAGAGTTTCTTGTCTCTTGAATCTTGGCGCAGATTACCTTTGTCGTACTGTTTTCTGGAAGAATCTCGCAAATCTCTCTGAATCTCGCGAGAACACAAAAAAATTGTTGAAGTACCTTTTGAGTATAAAAACGAGTTGCACTATTTGAAAAATTACGTCATTACTTTAACTGTTAATCTTAACTGACCGAGGTGCACTGGTTAATGTTAATCTCAATTATCTGACAGGCAATTTGGGAATCTATGATTACTTCAACAATTTGTTTTTTTTTACTGGTGGTAGAGCTCCAGTGACTGAGCTCGCGGGCGTAGGCACTACCTCATTACCGAATAAACTTGCCGCTAAATGGTAGTATTCAGCACTATCGTGTTCCGGTCAGGTGGTAATGTACGGCCCTGTAATTTCCGGCACAGAGGCATAACACCATAGGCCTCAGGAGTGGTAACGCATCTGCATTTTGACCTTGGTCTTTGTGTGAGTGTCTATAGGCTGCAGTCATCACTTAACATCAATGTGTACTGCATGCTTGTTTGCCACTTCTATACCATAAAAAAACTGTGCTTAAATATTACGATGGTACAACGCATTTCACACTTTTATTGTTAAATTTGACAAAAACCATAACTTTAACTTATATTTTGGTACAACTAAACCTAAGTATCATCTTTGTATTACGAAGGTTCAAGTTTTTGTTTCGGGTTGCTGTCTTCCCTCTAAAATGATCGAAAAGGGCAATGGCTGTCACATGCGTCATACTCGTGAACGGGTCCTGTTGGTGGGACTGGTCTGTTCTGGTTTGCAGGAGCTACATCTCATTTAGTAAATAGCAGTTTATTTGCATATTTGCTATGGACGTTCACATTATTTGATTTTTATGATTATCTGTACTTGATTTCAGCTCTCATTTAAATGAGCCCTTACTGAGTTTGTTGGGTAGCGGAGTTCTTCTCAGTGGTGACTGCACTCGGAACTCTGCTAAGTGAATAACTTTGATTTTGACGAATAAGTTCTTCTTTTTCTTCATTTATCATCATTGGTGGAATTGAATTTTTTTGTGATAACGATATTTTAACTTTAAATTCTAATTAACTATTTTAATATGGTTTGCTTTTACTAAATATAATGGTTATTAACTCCAGGTAATAAATGATTTATTGACGTTTTGAGAGTATCTGTAAAGATCTCTTCGAAATAAAAATATTTACCTTCTTTCTTTCTTCAAATATTCAAGCTTTAAGTTACCGATATAAGAGTGTCACATCCAAAAATAATGTTCCTCTTTATAAATGCTTCCATTTGTGAAAGCAAGTCGAATTATGCGGAGGACTAAATGTTTGGTGCTTATGCTGGAGATATATTATCACAGTCGTTTTTCCTTCTACAATTCACTGGCCGCGGCGTCAAGAGTTTTTGGTCGATCGAGTCGCGCCGCACCTTTATCTGACTGTTTTGTGGGAGCATATTGCATATTATTCTACTAATATATATATTTTTTTATGTAATGGAAGTGGCAAACAAGCATGTCCACATTGATTTTAGGGGATGACTGCAGCCTATAGACACCTATAGAGGGACCAAGGTCAAATTGCAAATGTGTTACCACTCCTTAGGCCTAAGGTGTTATGCCTTTGTACCGGAAATTACAGGGCCGTACATATACCGTACTAATATAATAAATGCGAAAGCTTGTGAGTATGTATGGATGGATGGATTAATGTTTGTTACTTTTTCACGAAAAAACTACTGGACGGATTTCGATAAACCTTTACAGTTATAAAGGTTCATCGTATTCATATATTGGAATAACAAATAGCCAACAATTTGCAATTATTATTGAAGTACACGCGGACGAAGTCGCGGGCAAAAACGAGTAATAAATAATTTTGATAGATAACAATAAATAATTTGTTTTATATTTTTTCGTATTAACACATGCGTGTGAAATATATTTTATTTTAAAGAAAAATGGAAAGAAAAATTTGACTTCAGGCGAGACTCGAACTCGCGGCCTACTGGGAATCTAGTCCAGCCGCTCTTCCAATTGGGCTACTGAAGTCCTGCCCGGTTCCTACAAGAAATATTCCATGTCGACCTTAGCCAACTAGACTTCGGCTTATTTCGCGGTTGTAGAGCGTATTTTTTTTTTCATACTTTTATTATAACCACTTTGTCGGCGTGATTTAGGTGTATACTTGTGCCAAATTTCAAATCTCTAGTACCAATAGTTTTGCGCTAAACCGCCGACGAATTGACAGACAGACGGACATGGCGAAACTATAAGGGTTTTTTTTTGTTTACTACGGAACCCTAAAATTGGTGCAAGGTCGAACATTGACAAAATATGCACCTCCGAGGCATTATGTAAATAAATATTATGCAAACCGTCATGCATCGTGCAATAATAACCGATTCGATCCGTTGTGTGTGAAACAATCGCGATTTGTTTGTGTAATGGAACGTTAACAGTGAAATTGTTACTGCAGTGTGGGAATCGACGAATAACGGATAATTTTACGATCGTATTTTAATGCATTTGATATTTCACGCTGTCCTATTTTCAGGGTACCTAGCGAACCTCAAAAGGAGGAGCATATCGACTTAAATATTTTTTTTTACAATATTTAACCTATTTAAAAAAAATCGACTAAATTTAACCGATTAAAAGTTTTGATAAAAAAATACATATAACGTTCTGTACCGGTACATGTATCCCGATAAGAAGTTTGTGGTAGGTATTAAAATTAACAAAGAATAAATCTTAATTGTACGTGAGCTAGCGAACAGATTTATGCATAAAAAGTATTCATATTCTATGTGAATACTATTTTTGTAGAATTAATTGCTTCCTATTTTTGTTAGAATTAATTCCGTTTATCTTGAAAAATTAAGACGAAAATTCCGTGAAAGGTGCATGATCTCCGACAAGCACTCCATTATATTGTGTTTAGGGTTTTCTACCCGGGTACCCGGACCCGGGTATACCCGGGTATGACCTTTTTTGTATTCGGGTAATTTTTTACTGCCAGACCAGGGTACCCGGGCACTTACATTGGTTCGAGAATACATCAAAATCCTCGGCAAATTACAAAATTACAAAGTAAGGTCTAAAAAATAATACTTATTAGCAAATGTGACACACAATAAAAATAAATCTAAAGGCGTAGAGTTTTTTAGAAAAATCCAGTAACTATGAGGTTAGATTTGGTTATGTATTACGTTCTTGTTTACGTCGGTGTGTTTTGTTTTTGTTTCGTTGGAGTGTGATTAGAAAGTTTTATTTTCATAGGTATTGAAATACGCTAATTTCTTTTTTTTATGTCTCTAGGTCGACAGACAAGCAAACGGGCCACCTGATGGAAATTGGTCATAGTCGCCTATGAACATTTACAACACCAGGGGAGTTGCCAACGCGTAGCCAGCCCTGAAGGACTCTTTTGACGCCATTTTTGAAAAACCTTATATTGTAGCACCTAGGGAACACCTCAGAGGGAAGTTCCACAATTTACACGTTCTGGGCAGGAACGAACGTGAAAACCGCATCGTTGAGCACTGCCAGTTGTCCAGTCGGTGTGGGTGGAACTTCTCTCTTCGGCGGGTAGTATGGTGTAGGAAAATGGCACCATGTCAAACAGTTCAGTAGAGCACTCACCATTGTAGAGAGGGTACAACACGCACAGACTCCCAATGTCTCTGCGCAGGCTCAGATGTTCGAGCCTGTCAGTAAGTCCTAGATCGTTAACAATACGAACGGCGCGTTTTTGTAGGGAGTCAAGTGGACCAAGCTGGTATTTGGGGGCTCCCGCCCACAAATGAGAGCAGTATTCCAGATGGGGCCGCACTTGGGCCTTATAAAGCTGTAGTAGCTGCCCCGATGTGAAATACTGCCTCGCTTTGTTAAGCACATCCAACTTTTTGGATGCCAACTTGGTCTTACACTCAATGTGACTCCCGAATAGCACTAGGATACCGATACTCTTATCAACGGCGAGCGGAATGCCCTGGAACTGTGGTGCTACAATGAATGTTTTTTTTTTTAGCGGTGAACGCGCAGACTTGTGTCTTCGAGGAGTTAAAATGTACTAAATTAAGTCGACCCCAATCCGAGACCCGCTCCAGAGAGTGCTCGATTTCAGACACAAGTCTAGTCCTGCTTTCCTCGATAAGTGCCCGAGAGGCATTTGCACGGCTAGTGTAGTGTGCATCTCCCGTACTATCATCGGTATAGCAATGAAAATTCGAGTTTTGCTCCAATATTTCATTAATATGCAGAAGAAAAAGCGTGGGAGATAGCACAGAGCCTTGCGGCACACCAGCGTCAATAGGTAGAATGTTAGAGCGCTGACCGTCAACTAAGACTTGTATTTAACGCTCAGACAGAAAGCTGGCTGTCCAGTTGCATAGCCTCTCGGGAAGACCGTAGGATGGAAGTTTCGCGAGGAGTGCCCATTGCCAGACCCGGTCAAAGGCCTTAGCAATGTCCAGGCTTACAGCCAATGCCTGCCCACTCACCACCACCCACCCACTGTGGGATCAATGGTGCGTTAGATATACTAGAAGATCACCAGCAGATCTACCATGACGAAATTCATATTTGCGGTCACTGATCAGCTGATGATCCTCTAGATACTCTATTATTTTCATAGAAATGTACAAAATGTTGGTTGTTATTGTTGACAATTTTAATATTGTTCAGTGAACGCTAAGTAATTGAATTAAATGTTATTAAAACAAAACGAAAGAAAAAAATGAATCTAGTGGACCTGTAAAATTTTACTAAACGATGGTTTATTTTTCGTTGGCAAAATGGATAGATCTGTATCTGGAGCGTGGAAATATTTGTTTTATATTATTTCGCATTAACACATGCTTGTGAAATATATTTTATTTTTAAAGAAAAATGGAAAGAAAAATTTGACTTCAGGCGAGACTCGAACTCGCGGCCTACTGGGAATCTAGTCCAGTCGTCCTCCACACACTCTTTCGTAATATACAACCTAATTATAAGAAAATTGTATCTTTTTCTGTATTAATTGTAAATACCCGGGTACCCGGGTATATCCGAGTATATGCAAAAATAATACCCGATACCCGGGTATTAAAAAATCGGGTATGCGAAAACCCTAATTGTGTTCAAATTACCTTTAAAAAAAAAGAAAGAGACAAAACATTCTAAAGTATCGCAGAGAATTAACTCTCACAAAGCGATATAAAAAAAACTGGTCAAGTGCGTGTCGGGGCACGCGCAGTGTAGGGTTCCGTCATTATTTATTAGGTTTTACATCAGCCAAGTGCGAATCGAATTTACTGACAGAAGTCACGGAAGTGTCCGCTAGTCCGCTTCTAACACCAACAGACACCTCACTGAGGTGACCTCACCTCAATTAAGCGACAGAATTTATTTATAACTAGCTGTGCCCGCGACTTCGTCCGCGTGAGAATTTATGATTGTTCAGTATTCCGGGTAAATCGTGATCGCAGCTAGTATAAAAGTAGCCTTAGTTACCCCTTGTTACATAAGCTATCTGCCAGTGAAAGTCCCGTCAAAATCGGTCCAACCGTTCCCGAGATTAGTGGGAACAAACAGACAGACAGACAGACAGACAAAAATTGTAAAAAATGTTGTTTTGGTATATGTACCGTGTATACATACATATGCGTGTGTATCTTCACGCCAGGTCCCTAACGGGGTAGGCAGAGAGTGTAGAGCGCCAGATATCTCGGTCCTGACATACCTCTCGTGCTTTGTCTACCTTCATCATTCTCTTCATACATGCACGCCGATTCCTAAGACTTTTGACCCCACCATCAGACAGAACTCGACCTATTTGGTCATGCATCACATATGCAATTAGTAAAAAGCTGTTATTTTTATATTACTACTAGCGGCCCGCCCCGGCTTCGCCCGCGCTGCTCTGCTCCTATTAGTCATAGCGTGATGTAAGCTATCCTATCTCTCAAGTTGGATCGAACTGCACATGGTGTGCGAATTTTATTCTAATCGGTTAAGTGGTTTAGGAGTCCATTGAGGACAAACATTGTGACACGAGATTTATATATATTAAGATAGGTATATATAGGTTCCTTGTTTATTTCGGAACCCTAAAAAGGAAGCGGTAAATAATAACATCGAAACAACCGATAAACAAACGAACTCGACACCGTGAAACAAAGAAAATGAAATGCTTTTAAACGGGCCAAGTTTGAACGAGGGTTTTATGAGGAGTCATTTCAGGTTAATTTGTATTGTTGAGTGGCATCGATAGTCATTCCATCGGAAGTTTATATTCATTTATTATGTAGATACTTAAATGCACGTCTTTGTTTCCTATAACCATAGAGCAACACGGGCCACCGGCCGCGGCGGACTGGAGGGGAGTAGCCATAGCGTTTATTACCGATGCAAAACAGTCTGTCATTTTTTGCGGGGGGAAATGCGTGCGACACACACGCACATTATAAAAATCGTCCATTACTACAAAACTCACACCTTGACCTTAACAAAATACAGAAACAATTTCACGCACACGTTTAAACATCTAGGTGACAGGTATAGGCCCATTGTACTTTGACAGAGGGGAAAGCTTGCATATGGCTACTCCCCTCCGGTGTTGCTCTATGCCTATAACCGTGAGTTTGCATTGATGAAACATTCACATAAAAACATGTTAAAATGATAGCTTTGACAGCAGTGCGAACGCTAGCACCAACAAGACATTCATCGCAATACATACTTTATGCGACGAGTTGCGAAACGTTTAAGGTTTTTAGTGCAAACTAGGGGTAAGGAATACGTAAAGTTGCAAAACATTTTTTTTATATAACGATGGTGGCAAATAAGCATGCAGTTCACATAGATGCTGACTGATGACTACAGCCTATAGACATCTACACAAAAACTGGAAGTCATAATGCATATGTTATTCCTGAAACCTTAGTTGTAATGTCTCTAAGAGACTTATTACTTGGCTATACGTTACAATGTCCTGCAGACCGAATTTCGGTCACGGCGGCCAATCTCAACGGAGACTAGCCAACTGCGCGGGTGATACTATAGTGCACAAGTGTTTTAACATACATAAGTGCACTTTCTATTCCCTCACTCTCATAGCCCGATGGGACGGCAATCCGACACGACCGGAGAGAGATCAGGCGCAGGACCGACGGTTTTACGTGCTCTCCGAGGCACGACCAGGCTACTACTGGGCATTTCCTCACAGAAAAAAACCAATAACAGATTTTCCCGACCTGGGCATCGAACCCAGGACCTCAGGCTTCACCATCGCGATTGCGACCACTGAGCCAACGAGGCAGTCAAACGTTGGCTATAGGTTACGCTCTACCCAGAACACTATAGTGCTGAATACTACCATTTGGTGGCACATAGATTAGGTAATGCGGTGGTGCCTACGCCCTCGAGGTCCTACACTAGAACTCTACAACATTTTCTTTTTATGTAATAGAAGTGGTAAACAAGCACAGCAGTTCAGATTGATGTTAAGTGATGACTGCAGCCTATAGACACTAACACAAAGACCAAGGTCAAAATGCGGATGCGTGACCACTCCTGAGGCCTAAGGTGTTATGCCTCTGTACCGGAAATCACAGGGACGTACATTACCACCTGACCGGAACATGATAGTGCTGCAACACTACCATTTAGCGGCAAGTATATTAGGTAATACGGTGATGCCTACGCCCGCGAGCTCCGTCACATTTGAGCATACAAGGTTCTTATTCGGAGATTTTATTTGTCTAGTTCGTACAATTTGTGGAACCAAATTATTTATGATTTGTTCTTTCGGTGCTATAATCGATTCCCTTCAAAACCAGACCTTCAACAGACCCTTCAACACTGAGATCTTCAGTGCTAGCAGCACTGAAGACTACAGTGGCACTTATTCACTTCTTCATGTGGCAGTTGAAGAACTTGCCTGATGTTGCAAACTATTATAAACTAGCTGTGCCTGCGACTTAGTCAACGTAGAATTTAATACAATTATTGTTCAGTAACAGCACGGACGATGTCGTGTACGGCACAGCTACCATAATTTAATCCACATAAATAAAAATGAATCGCTAAATTTGTTGCTAAACGGGAAACCCAAGAACGGCTTCACCAATTTCGCTAATTCCTTTTTGTTGTATTTGCAATTGTCCGTAGAAAGTTTTTATGAAAAAAAAATTTAAAAAAAAACTTAACTTCACGCCTGTAATCCCCGAAGGGGTAGGCAGAGGTATATGCATGCATTCAAGCATACATGCAAACACCCACGATTCGCCGGTTACGTTTTGGCCCATGTAACAGGTGGCGAGCCTGTTGACATCTCCGGGCACATTACCAAACTTCGAGGTACTTGGAAATTTCCAGAAAATGGAAAAATCCCAATAGAACCAGAGATAAAGGACTTTTTACCATTATCTCTGATGACCCCCTACCCGGGAATCGAACGCAGGACCTCCGCGTAGTAGTAGTGGCCTGCTACCACTAGGCTACCGAGGCAGTTAGAAAAATATTTAGTTGCGCGGAAAATTAGTTTTTTTTTAGAAAACCTAACCACCATACTAAATTTTCCAATGCAAACACACCTACATAATGTTCAGTCGTCAATTATCGTTTTAAATAGATTAATAGGTAGAAATTGATGATCGAGAATGACATCAATATTACATACATATACATTGCATCCGCGCGAAGCCGGGGCGGGTCGCTAGTTCATAAATAAAAGTTACCTATCGATTCACTCGCCTCACGCACTATGTTTAAAACTTCAAAACCTTAGCATACGTGCAGTCATAAAATCCACCTGATGAATAATTCAAATCAGCCCTAAAAGGCTATATTTCATATTGATGTACATGCTCTAGTTTTAGACCATAAATATATCAAATATTTAAGTTGTGAGAGTTTTGTACGTGTATACATAAATATATGACCATGAGTTTTCGTCAGGGTTTATTCGAATTCCAATTGAGGGTCAAAATATAAAACATGTTTCTGTTTAGTTACCACAGGTAACACATATAAGCATAATATGTAAGCATGTTTTTATCCGATGATGGTGGAAATCAAGAATGCATGTCATGGATATATGTGGTTACTTCAGTCTATAGAAATCTACATCTAAATCGGTGGACGAAATGCAGATTCGTTGGTCATCTCATGAGGATTAAGTTACTAAGAAGAATATACATAGTATATGCACATCACAATAGAGATGATGACTAGTTTTTTAAATTGTTATTTCAAAAAGTATAGGCAGAATAAATAAATATTAAGTATTAAGAAGAATTAATAATTATAAAGGGTAAAAGCGACTTCTTTACGATATTCAATAAACTGAAAAGTCTATTATATCGGTTGCCTAACTAGCATAGTTGGTAATAGATGGCGCTGCTGCTACCATAAAGCAATGCAATAGATGTGAAGGAAAGATTTGACAAATCGGGCAGGACTTCAGTAGCTCAATTGGAAGAGCGGCTGGACTAGATTCCCAGTAGGTCGCGAGTTCGAGTCTCGCCTGAAGTCAAATTTTTCTTTCCATTTTTCTTTAAAAATAAAATGTATTTCACAAGCATGTGTTAAATGCGAAATAATATAAAAACAAGAATAAATAAATATTCTCTTTTAAACGTCTATTCAATAGCTAATAATTTTAAAGATATAACGATTCAAATAGTTGCGAGTTGTGAAACGACTCAAAACGGCTCATATAAAATAAATATAACTACGTTATGAAAAACCGACTTCAAAACTGAAAAGTAAAAAATAATGATTTAATTGTAATTATATATTTTTATTTTTAAAGATAAATGGAAAGAAAAAATTGACTTCAGGCGAGACTCGAACTCGCGACCTACTGGGAATCTAGTCCAGCCGCTCCTCCAATTGAGCTACTGAAGCCCTGCCCGATTTGTCAAATCTTTCCTTCACATCTATTGCATTGCTTTATGGTAGCAGTAGCGCCATCTATTACCAACTATGCTAGTTAGGCAACCGATGTAATAGACTTTTCAGTTTATTGAATATCGTAAAGAAGTCGCTTTTACCCTTAATTATTGTTTTTATATTATTTCGCATTAACACATGCTTGTGAAATATATTTTTATTTTTAAAGATAAATGGAAAGAAAAAATTGACTTCAGGCGAGACTCGAACTCGCGACCTACTGGGAATCTAGTCCAGCCGCTCTTCCAATTGAGCTACTGAAGCCCTGCCCGATTTGTCAAATCTTTCCTTCACATCTATTGCATTGCTTTATGGTAGCAGTAGCGCCATCTATTACCAACTATGCTAGTTAGGACCTATGTAATTATATACGACCTATGTAATTATAGCAACTATGTAATTATATACTTCCTATTATTTATATGTGCTATTTACTACTAGGTTTGAAATCAGTGCCAAGCTTTAAACAAAAAGTTATATTTTAATCACTTAAATATGAATACGAGCATATATAACACGTAACCGGCGAATCGTGGGTGTTTGCATGTATGCTTGAATTCATGCATTTACCTCTCCCTACCCCTTCGGGGATTACAGGAGTGAAGTTTGACACCGACTTCAAACCTATTAGTAAATAGCACATATAAATAATAGAAAGTATATAATTACAATTAAATCATTATTTTTTACTTTTCAGTTTTGAAGTCGGTTTTTCATAACGTAGTTATATTTATTTATTACTTTTTAGTTTATTGCTCTGCATTGTCATTTAGATTAATGTTCACATTTGTTAAATTTGTAAAATCTGAATCTTTTAGCTTCGTGAAGATAAGATACCTAATTAGGATTTAGCATAGGGATTAGTATAGCATTAGGACTACCTAGGACGTCAGTGGATTCAACGCACTGTATGACAACTCGCCGTCTATTCTTATTCCTTTAGTCTGAGGTGAAAGTAAGTATAAAAATGCTCATAAAAAAAAAACTGATGGGCCTATCTGAATCAAATTTTTATGGGACCAATTCGAAACTATTCCCTATCAAACATCAGAATTACGTAAATCGGTCAAGAAATCTCGGCGAAAATCGCGTACATACATAATATATATATATATATATATATATATATATATATATATATACCGGCCGAATTGAGAACCTTCTCGTTTTTTGAACTCGGTTAAAAATCAGTACCTTTTAATTTTAGTGATGTTCGTTTTACCAGTAGCTTTTAATTTTAGTGATGTTCGTTTTACCAATTATTCGATATGAACTCAATATCGATCACCTTACCCGCAAGGCAGATACCGCGGAGTAATCAGTGTCTTATACATTCAAAGAATTAATCTCCCCCGTCCTAGATTCATCTGCTAATCCGTACTCGGTATTAAACCGCCCGTTCCACTATTCGTCATCTTTATCGATAACGGTTTGGATTGAGGCCCTATTGAAATGAATTCATTAATCAGCGAGACGGGCCCCAATATTTTAGCGTGAATGGGAGAAATTATTTCGCATCGCGGCGTCGCATTCACGGCATTTGCGAGTCTGGCGGCGATTCATTTGACTCGGCGTCGTTTGTGACTTTTTGCGGGGGATATAACGAGGTGAACTGATTTTTCTCGGTGTGTCCATGATTGTTAGGTGGTGAGAATTGAATACGAATACTGGTAACGAAACCCAAAGGAATATGCACCCTTATATTACTGTTGTTGTATCTTCACGCCAGGTCCCTAACGGGGTAGGCAGAGAGTGTAGAGCGCCAGATATCCCGGTTCTGACAAACCTCTCGTGCCTCGCCTACCTTCATCATTCTCTTCATACATGCACGCCGATTCCTAAGACTTTTGACCCCACCATCAGACAGAACTCGACCTATATACACGACCCTTATATTACTGTCTACGATATCTTAATATATATAAATCTCGTGTCACAATGTTTGTCCTCAATGGACTCCTAAACCATTTAACCGATTATAATAAAATTCGCACACCATGTGCAGTTCGATCCAACTTGAGAGATAGGATAGTTTAAATCTCAATTCATAGTCGTAATATTATGTAAGTACCTACATTGCAACCGTGCGAAGCCGGTACGGGCCGCTAGTTTTTGTATAAAATTCTCGAAAAATTCTCTAAAATTCTAAAAGTCGACGTAATGATTTTTCGTCATGGTTATACGACCTACTGATGTTTTGTTTGACGTTTTTAAAATTATATTTATTTTAATTGATGAATATCAGTTTTTAAAGGAGTAAACAAGGAACCCTTATAATTTCGCCATGTCCGTCTGACTGTCTGTCTGTCTGTCCGTCCGCGGTTTAGCGCAAAAACTATTGGTACTAGAGACTTAAAATTTGGCACAAGTATACACCTTAATCACGCCGAGAAAGTGTCAAAATAAGAGATCATGATTTTTTTGGGTACCTCCCCTTCATGTAACACTTGGATATTTTTTTCCTTTTCTATATAGTGTGGGATATCGTTAGATAGGTCTTTCAAAACTGTAAGGGATGTGCTAATATCATTTTCGATTTAATTAACTGTTCTTGACTTTTTAAGCTTTTAAGTGACAATTTTCGTTAGTCAAGTGTAGCCCCTCCCCCCTCCCAACTAAACGGTTGTTTTTATAAATTCAAAAGTTACGGCAATAGTAGCTACATATAACGAAATTCAAAGGAAAACTATCACACTTAAGTTGCCTAAACAAGTTTGCGAGTAATAGTCGACCAAATGTAATTTACTCGAAAATTTTAAACAACTTTATAGAAAATATTAATTTATTTTTTCATTACATTATTCAAACTTAAAAACTACGGAACCATACAATGCACGTGGCACGCACTTGACCGGTTTTAATACTTATTATCATATCCCAGACAACATAAAACAGACAAAAATTATAAAAAGTCTTCCCACCGTTTTGGAGTTATAAATGGTGTAACTACCCTGATTTAGTTTCATAAATTGATATTAGGTACCTATTATAGTCATATATATAATGATACACACAATAAAATAAGGAATGTTCCAAATAACATAGCGAATAGAACAAAATCTAATGTAATAGATGTGCGATATTTTTCTATAAAATAATGAAGAGCGGTTGAATTTCGACTATTGAACGAAGTAAACGGAGTGTAAAAAGAACGAATAATAGATATAATATCTGATTTGTTGTTTCAACGACTGTTGACATCAAATCTCACGTATAAAACAATCGTCATATATGGCGAAGGATTGATTAATATAATTATTGAAGGGCGTTAGTCTGTTCATGGTAATGATATACGTGACAGTCGCGTGTCTACGTTCCATGACTGTCCAATCTTCCCCGGTGACGCCCGCGTTTACAACTTCAATTGTTCCCACTGTTTGGCTTAGGTGTAGCTGCGGTGGTTAATGAAGTATCATAATGAAGAAAAACTCTCTCCATAACTATTTTTAAATGTCGAAGTGATTCAGATCCATGTTTAAAAATTGATCATGCTAGACTTGAGTTATTGTATGATGCATGTAATTCCTGCAAATGGAGTGTTATGATATATGCACAGCGGCCCAGGAAGATCCGGTCCAGAGGCATAATACCTGGGCCTCAGAAGGGGCAACGCATCTATCAATCTCTGATGTCATGTAGATGTTAATAGTCGTAACACACGTCCGGATTTGGTACGGAGCGGACAGCGGATTCTGTACGCTCTGAAGGAGTCCGGCGCACCTAATTACTATTAATCAAGTCCGATGCGGTCCAGTCCCGCGGCTTTGATCGGCGAATTTGGTCCGCCGGACCTAATCCGGTCGTGTCATACTATTATCATAGAATAATACTTTATTTGCAACAACAATTTAGAACTGAAATTATTAAAAGTGAAATATTCTATAAATTACAAATTGTTATTACAAAATGGTCCCAATTCAGCACAAAGCTGCTCCTTTGAGCAGCGATGGTCTGCCATTGGGGCCTATATAATAATAATGGCAACCCATTATACGTCCCACTGTTGGGCACGATTCTCTCCCCTTTTTGGGGGGAGGCCTGGAGCTTACTCCACCATGCTGCTCCAATCCGGATTGGGGAGATACGGGTTAGTGGCCAACTCGCTATTGGATGTTTTCAAACCGCCCATAAGGCCTCCGACAAGGTTTAACGACTGCTATCTATCGATAGCAACCGGGACCGACGGCTTAACGTGCCCTCCGAAGCCTCGGAAACGCGCATTTTAATTTGCCATTAGCGGTCACCCATCACACACCCGACCGCGCCCGTAATGCTAAAACGAGTAGATCGCTTATGATCGAACACCAGCCGTGGGGCCATGCGCGCTTTATTGGGCTGTGACACAAATAAAGCCAGCAAAACATCCGTTGTCCAAATACACATTATTGACAATATATATAGACATAATTGACAAGAGAACTAATCATAATCTACAGTATTCGACGATTTTGATGTCATGAAGTGGCAAACAAGCAAACAGTTTAACTGAATACTGTGTAAACTGTATGCTTTGCCACTTAGTTTTCTTAATTTAATTTCACCTTCCAGTATGGATGTCAGAATGATAAGTTTGTACATCCTTGCTGTGAAGTGCTTTCATTTCCGTTGTTGGAAACATCCCGCTGAACACATTATTCTTTCTTTGCAGGTAAGTGACTGGTCTGATTTGGAAGACAAAATACTTGTACGGTGATTTGTCACAACGGCCGCAATGGAAACTTGATTTGTAAGTTATTTTTTTTATTCTAATTGCATTAAATTAAATAAACTATCGTAATTGAAATAATGATTATTGTTTTGTATGTGTTACAGTACAAATTAAAAATACTAGATTATACCTAGGAAAATCTATAAAATAAAATGTATAAATCCTTTCGTTCAGAATTATGTCCGTTGTACGGAACCTCCGGTGTGCTAGGCCGGTCCGGACATGGCTAATGTTTTCACAACACTAAGTGAGCTTAATACAAATTGTGTGCCAAAGAAAATGCGACCGTGAATCTAAGATTATATTTTTTATGCGTATAAAATTATGGCCATTGCACCTCGAATAATGGAGAAGTACAGCACCTACAATCTTGCTCCTTGTTTTTGGTATCTCATCTGTTATCCCTCAAAACAAGATAGTACGCGTTTTTTTTTAATGTAATGGAAGTGGCAAACAAGCATGCAGCTCACATCGATGTCAAGTGATGACTGCAGTCTATAGACACCCACACGAAGACCAAAGTCAAAATGCAGATGCGTTACCACTCCTGAGGCCCAAGCTGTTATGCCTCTGTGCCGGAAATTACAGGGCCGTACATTACCACCTGACCGGAACACGATAGTGCTGAACACCACCATTTAGCGGCAAGTATATTAGATAATGCGGTGGTGCCTACGCCCGCGAGCTCCGTCACTGGAGCGTAAAAACCGTTACGTCGTGTCTCGCTGCGGACGGGCAGTGTACAGGGTACGCCATGGAGTTAGCGTCGCGTCGCGTCGTATTCGTCGCTCACGCAGGCCACCTCGTTACTTTCCCCTACTCCCCGTCTTATTTGAAACTTTGGCAATACTGCAATTAGATAGCTTTCTGCTCTTTAATTTTGTTTACAATTGAGTCGCATCGACATCTAAACAGAGTTTCTAGAATGGTCTAAAGTACTGGAATGCGCTAGAACTACAAATCAATAGAGACGTTGTTAAAACGTTACTAACGATGCACTATTGACCTACATCCAATGTGAACTGCATGGTTGTTTGTCGCATACACTTATTTACTGGTGGTAGAGTTCCAGTGTAGGAGCTCGCGGACGTAGGCACCACCGCATTACCTAATTTATCTGCCGCTAAATGGTAGTGTTCAGCACTGTTGTCCGGTTAGATGTTAATGTATGGCCTCGTAAAAGCTATCATAGAGACAGAACACCTAGCGTCTCATGGGTAGCAACGCATCTACATTTTGACCTCTAGTTTTTGTGAAGATGTCTATAGGCTGCAGTCATCACTTAACATCAATGTGAAATACATGCTTGTTTGCCACCTTTATAAAATAAAAACATTAACAAATCGTCCTTAAATAAAGGACTGTAATATTTAGTTTATTGTATCGAAAATTTATTTGTTAGATCGCTGTTATTTTCGCAAAATGGAGCCAATTTCAAGTCCTTTAGCCCGCGGACATAGCGTGTTCGCTTTGTCATAACATTGTTTAAAGTTAATTTAAAATACGGTTTAGGAAAGGGGCATTAACATATGGGAAAATAATTCTGTGAGCATGTTGAAAGCCTGATGTTATTGGATTCCGTGAAAGCCTTGGTAAAAGTAATTACATTTTCCTAAGACGCCCACTACAGTGTTGTTCGTGATTAGGGGAGAATATGCCATAATCGCCACGCTTGGCAGGCGGCTTGGCGATCGCAGTGACGGTAGTTTTATTGTGGGACGTTGCTGTCCATCCCGAGTCGTTATATTTACTACCGTCCTATTGGAATGGTTTATCCGCCATTGATCGGTTGATTGACTGCACGGCGCTGTATATTCCCATCAAGCAGCAGGTAGATTAGGTAATGTCAGAGAATATGTAATAATACTACGTATAATAAATACGCTTACACTCACAGCCCCACAGTAGGTATAAACCTGTGTCGTGGGTGCCGTTGTACACATACAACACATACACAAACACCCAAACCCGAAACGAATATTTGTAGGACATACAAATATTTGTTCCGGTGCGGGGATCGAACCCGCGACCCTTCGAATCAAACGGTGGTTTCGCACCGCTGGACTAACCGGGTCGTCGTATAGAATGGACACTTCGACGTCCCGCCCGATTTCCCCGCCTTACCCAACCACCCCTCCTCTTATGGGCGTCGTTTGGTGTTCTCTACGTGCTACGCACACAGGTGTACGTGTAAATACACGTCACTGATTGATGTCTGTGTAATAGAGACAGAGATGTGTAATTAAGCGTTTGTATGGAATTTCGGCGGAGTGTCCGCGGTGTGGTAATGTGATGCACTCTCGAGCTCCGTCACTGGAGCTTTATCACCATTTAAATAATGTTGTAGCGTTTGCTAGTAACAACTCATAATATTGGATTGAATTCGCTCAGCTTATTATAACTTTTAGTATTTACCAATGTTTATTAAATTTCACCTCTCACCAAGTTCATTGGTGTTGATTTTGTGGGCTTTTATTATTGTTTATGCCGTTATACATTCACTTTTATAAAGATTGACATGTCTATTAGCGTTAATTTGCTCATAAACTGAAATGACATGTCGTCATTACATGATGTTGCATTTTTCATGTGTTTTTTTGCATTTTGGTTGTATTGAATTTGAAGTTGACATGTTTAAACGTGTTGAGAAACGAATTTTGTATTGTTTGTATTTTGGAACAATTTTTGACCAAAAAGCGAGTATTTCAGTTTATATTATTGATGAGGTGGTGAGGTGAGCTCCACCTTTTTGCCTATATGCAATGCACACCACAGAAATTTAAATATAACTTATCGATGCTTAAAATATTATGCTTTAGTGTTGATATAACAAGGGTAGTGAAATATATAAATGTGCAAGAGATTAGGTGAAAATATCGTCACATACTAATAAAACCTCACCTTGAAACGCCGAGCGCCTTTTCCCCGCTTACAAGTATTTTCGCGATGACTTATCTTCTAAGCGAACACTTTAAGATTCTCGACAGATTTCGGATAGCTTGTGAACTTTGCTCCGGGCCCCAATGCCCAAGAATGAGAATTTCAGTACCAATTTTTCGTAAGATCGTAAAATATACAAATGTGCGTGAGATTAGGTGAAGAGGTCGTCAAAACTCAATAAAACATGACGTTGCAGCGCCGAGCGCCTATCTCATAAGTATTTTCGCGAAGACTTATCTTCTCAGCGAACACTTTAAGTCTCTCGCGGGACTTCTAAATCCATTTCGGATGGCCTGAGAACTTTGCTTTGGGTTCGTTGGCATTAGAGTTTCATTCTTTTTTGTATAGCTTTTATTATAAACAGTAAATTCAAGTTGTATATAGGATGTTATCTTCCAAACTCCCAATCTGTTTTTATAAAATCTTTCACCAATATTTTCAGTACAATAAATAAAATCGGAATAAAAATAATATCGGGATACACTTTTTAGTAATCATCGAAATCCTCTAAATTGGGAAAAAATCAATAACACTAGTGCCCAATATCTACAGCGACATGAACATTTTTAACCGACTTCGAAAAAAAGAGGAGGTTCTCAATTCGTCCGTACCGTCAGTTCTTAAAGTTTTATGTTGTAGCGCACATAAAATAAGGACAGTAAAATATACAAATGTGCACAAGATTAGGTTCAAAGCAAAGTTCGTCAAAACTTAATAAAACCTCATCTTGAAGCGTTGAGCGCCTGTTCCCCCGCTTACAAGTTTCGCGAAGACTTATAAGCGAATACTTTAAAGATTCCCGGGAGATTTCGGATAGCTTGAGAACTTTGCTTCTTGCACGATGACATGACCGATGCAAACACGAATCACCGAGGGGTACGCACGGTCTTATGCGTACCCCATCGGTTATTACTGGCAGTGGAGCTCCAGTGACGGAGCTCGCGGGCGCAGGCACCACCGCATTACCTAATATACTTGCCGCTAAATGGTAGTCAGCACTATCGTGTTCCGGTCAGGTGGTAATGGTTATCCAGCACAGAGGCATAACACCTTAGCCCTCAGAAGTGGTAACGCATCTGCATTTTGAACTTGGTCTTTGTATCGGTCTATAGGCTGCAATCATTACTTAACATCAATGTGAACTGCATGCTTCACCACTTCAATTACATAAAAAAAATGCAATAATGGTGATGAATGAACCTACACTATATACATGAGACATCGACGTGAATGACCGGACTTTTCATCGAGAGTACATAGTTAGTATGAACCTTCTGAAACCTTCTAAAACAACGCCAAAATGAGCACTCGACCTTTTCCAAATGAGAAATGCTCGTGAGCGTTAGCAATTGTTTACCATCAATGGCCACGAAAACAAATGAGTCGCATATGTTTTTTCCTAAAGTTAAATAAATCCTATCTTTCTAACCGACCCAAAATCAAAAAGGGAAAAAGATATCGGATGTGGGGTCTTCGGTAGCGTATTGATAAAAGCTGGTTATCCTGAGGAGCCTTTTTTTCCTTTCCTTCTTTAATTTCTACATTCCTTCGCATGTGTTATTTCGAAAAATAAAAGTAAGTTATCCTATTTTCTTTTCTCTGAACTCAACATAAAACGCTGTATGATGGTCGTTGACTTTATGCGGATATATGCGGGTTACTCGTAATATTTTTCGAAATCTGTAAGTTAAGAAAGAATGTTTCTTCACCATCTCGATTATGTACGCGATCGGTGAGCGATACACCCCATATCTTGAACATGATCTCACCTCAACTGCGTTTAGTTTACTATCATGCCCTTCACTACCCAGCTCTCGCATCCTTATAACAGCGTTTGAATCCCTAGTAATCCCTACTTTAAATATATCTAATATTATAAATGCGAAAGTAACTCTGTCTGTCTGTTTGTTACCTTTTCACGTCCAAACGACTGAACCGATTTTAATGAAATTTGGTACAGACATAAGCTGACTTGGAGAAATAACATAGGCTACTTAGTTATTTATAAAACGACATCCACGCTGGCGAAGCTGCGGGCTACAGCTAGTATATTATAAATGCGAAAGTAACTCTGTCTGTCTGTCTGTTACCTTTTCACGTCCAAATGACTGAACCGATTTTAATGAAATTTGATACAGAGATAGAATTGACTTTGACTACTTTTTAAACGACATCTACGCGGGTGAAACCGCCGGCAACAGCTAGTATTTAAATAATACAGGAATGTGTATGGCAAGATGAGCCTGCTGGCTTAATGCCTGTAGCTTTAATATGAAGTTCCTATTCATAAAATCTTACCGCGTAATCGTAGGTATTCGGGCCACTTCGTACCTTAAAGAATCAAAAGTGCAGCATAACTTTATGCTCCAGCTATGGTTTCGGTTGCAATTAACAAAGGCGCAGCCGGGCCACCGCTCTCTCATTAAAGCCTCTTCATTACATCAGAATATAGTGCAGTGGGCTGAACGCGAAATATTCGCCGCTATATTAACATAATAAAAAACATTTTTGGATGACAACGAATAGCTGGAAATGTGTTTCGTTTCGAGTAGTCACTCTTGTTTGAAGTATGTTAGGGCTCTTTAGAGTTTTGCATATATTTTTTTAAGTCTCATCTAATCTGAAAGACTTATGAAGAATCGTATAGGTATGTTGTTTTACCTACTGGAGGTAGAGTTTCAGTATTGCAACTAGAGGGCATAGGCACCAACGCATTATATTTTATGTAAATTCACGCCTGTACTCCCTGAAGGGGTAGGCAGAGGTAAATGCATGCATTCAATCATAGATGCAAACACCCACGATTCGCCGGTTACGTTTTGGCCCATGTAATAGGTGGCGAGCCTATTGACATCTCCGGGCACATTACCAAACTTCGAGGTACCTACTGGGAAACTTTCAGAAAGTGGAAAAATCCCAATATAACACCGTTATCTCTAATATCCCCCGACCCAGGAATCGAACCCAGGACCCCAGCGTAGTAGTAGTGGCTTACTGCCACTAGACTACTGAGGCAGTTATATTTTACTACTATTATAAATGTTTGTTTGTTTCTAAATCACGCTAAAGTGGTATTATGGATTTCCTTAAAATATTGTACACAGGTAGAGTAATAATATGGCTCTAACATATATGACGTGTTTTTTTTTTCCGTTCAGAGGTTCTCCCTATGGAATTTTTAAATGGATCTTCAAAAGTGCGCTGTTGCAATTTCCGTTGCATGTATCCGAACGTAAACTCGTAGGCAGATGATTGTTGACGTCATGATTGACGTTTATTAATAATTTACCACAGAAGGACTTAGAGCCCTAACTCACTAGTCACCGTCACCGGCTTCGTATCCAAGCTAGTATAGAAATACATGATACCTAACTCACCTGGCCTCCTTGTGGCGACGTCGCCACACCATACTAACTGCTTGGATAGGTAGCCGGCGACGTCGCCATGGCATCCCGGTGAGGTAGAGCCCTAACTCAGTAGTACGCCATGGCGACGTCGCCGGCTACTTATCCAAGCTGCTAGTGTGAAAATACATCACACCTAACTCACCTCCATGGCATCCCGGTGAGGTAGAGCCCCAACTCACTAGGACGCCATGGCGACGTCGCCGGCTACTTATCCAAGCTGCTAGTGTGGAAATACATCACACCTAACTCACCTCCATGGCATCCCGGTGAGGTAGAGCCCTAACTCACTAGTACGCCATGGCGACGTCGCCGGCTACTTATCCAAGCTGCTAGTGTGGAAATACATCACACCTAACTCACCTCCATGGCATCCCGGTGAGGTAGAGCCCTAACTCAGTAGTACGCCATGGCGACGTCGCCGGCTACTTATCCAAGCTGCTAGTGTGAAAATACATCACACCTAACTCACCTCCATGGCATCCCGGTGAGGTAGAGCCCCAACTCACTAGGACGCCATGGCGACGTCGCCGGCTACTTATCCAAGCTGCTAGTGTGAAAATACATCACACCTAACTCACCTCCATGGCATCCCGGTGAGGTAGAGCCCTAACTCAGTAGTACGCCATGGCGACGTCGCCGGCTACTTATCCAAGCTGCTAGTGTGAAAATACATCACACCTAACTCACCTCCATGGCATCCCGGTGAGGTAGAGCCCCAACTCACTAGGACGCCATGGCGACGTCGCCGGCTACTTATCCAAGCTGCTAGTGTGAAAATACATCACACCTAACTCACCTCCATGGCATCCCGGTGAGGTAGAGCCCTAACTCAGTAGTACGCCATGGCGACGTCGCCGGCTACTTATCCAAGCTGCTAGTGTGAAAATACATCACACCTAACTCACCTCCATGGCATCCCGGTGAGGTAGAGCCCCAACTCACTAGGACGCCATGGCGACGTCGCCGGCTACTTATCCAAGCTGCTAGTTTCGAAATACATCACACCTAACTCACCTCTATGGCATCCTGTTGAGGTAGAGCCCTAACTCACTAGAACGCCATGGCGACGTCGCCGGCTACTTATCTAAGCTGCTAGTATGGAAATACATCACACCTAATTCACCTGGCCACCTTGTGGCGACGTGTCCACACCATACTAACTGCTTGGACACGTAGCCGGCGGCGTTGCCATGGCGTCCTAGTGAGTTAGAGCCCTTATAGTATCCAATTACAAACATTGCACATCGACCTTAGGACGGAGACTTCGGCTTATTTCAGGTTCTTAGAGCGTAATATTTTGATCAAGTTAAGACCAATACCGGACTATCAGTGCTTACGTAAGCAGTGTGCAGAGATAACGCTCTACGAAGTCGAAACTAGTCGATCGTCTCTTTCGTAGGCTTGATGAGCAATATAAATTGTTGAGTACTATACCTGTAAATAACTATTGCTTCATTTTTATGTTTCAAGGGTAGGTATCTTTCGTTATTTATACCCAAAGTTCACGCGGACCTAGCCGCAGGTAAAAGCTATGTATATACTACGAGTATTTTACATTTAACGCATATTTTACTGATGTCGTTCAAAGAAGTATCGTGAAGTGTAATGAAACACCGCATTGTTGAATGGATGAATGAATGAATGAATGAAATGACTTTATTGAAGCGGTCCTGAAACATGCCCATAAAAAAAATAAAAACAACAAAATATAAACAAAACGAAAATGAGTTGGTACACGAGAACGAACAAAAAATACATAGTCAATGAAAATATAAATAGACAATAATAAGCACAATAAACTGAAATACAATACAGTACAAAAACAGACAAAAAAAAAACAAGAATGCGTATCTCTCGTGTTAGCGGTCGAGCGCTATTAAATGAGGTGCGAATGTCCAGCGCTTCACTGTCAAATGCACAGTTTACTGCACAATGCACTGCAACTCGTCTAACTTCTAACTGAACTCGAGCGGAGTCGCCAGCTGTTGTGTACAGTATAAACTGTATTTTTTCAGCCTTCAGGCAGAGAATATGTAATAATACTTCGTATAGAATGGACACTTCGACGTCCCGCCCGACTTCTCCGCCTGACCCAACCTCCTTCCCTCTTATGGGCGATGTTTGGTATTCTCTACGTGCTACGCACACAGGTGCCCGTGTAAATACACGACACTGACTGATGTCTGTGTAATAGAGACCAAATTAAGCGTTTGTAAGGAATTTTGGCGGAGTGTCCGCGGTGTGCTTCAGGTATCTCATTACACAGTGGTACAGTTCTAGAGGAGGGCGTGGACATCACCGCATTGCCTAATCTTTCTTTCGTTCAGCGATACTTTGTTCCAGTTAGATGGTAATGTATTTACTGTTGGTAGAGCTCCAGTGACGGAGCACGCGCGCGTAATCACCACCGCATTACCTAATATATTTACCGCTAAATTGTAGTGTTCATCACTATCGTGTTCCGGTCAAATGGTAATATACGGCCCTGTAATTACCGACACAGACGCATAACACCTTAGGCTTCAGGAATGGTAACGCATCTGCATTTTAACCTCTGGTCTTTCTGTGGGTGTCTATAGGCTGCAATCATCACTTACTATCAATGTGAGTTGCATGTTTGTTTCATAACATAAAAAATAACTATCACAGCGACCTTTTGAACTCTGGTTTTCGTTTAGGTTTCGATAGGCTGCTGTCGTTACCTAACATTGATTTGCCACCATCATTGCATAAAAAAAAAACTTTTCAGTTATTATCAAATGCTACAGACAGGTGTGTAAGGTTTCGATATTATGGTGCACATTATCCCTTCAAAATATAAATCAACTGCAGGCGCGGTAATGACATGACGGGATCGGCCTGGCATTCATAGTGTGCGCCGCGATCCTCAAGTGCAACTAATAGGGGGTATAACTCTAATGCCTACATCACACTGACGACGCGATGGGACGTGATCGTTATGTCGATGGAATCGAAATTATGGTGCATATGAATCCTTTCAAAATCCAATATATTTGCCGTTATATATGTTTACAGCGATGGAAATCAAAAGCCATTACAGACACCTGTTATCCTTTCAGAATTCTGTACACCTATACACAGCATTGATTGCAGGCGCGGTTATGACTTGACGGGATCGTCCCGGCATTCATTAGTGCTCGCCGCGATCCTTAAGTGCAACCAATAGGGGTTTTAACACTAATGCCTACATCACACTGTCGACGCGATGGGACGTGATCATTATTTTGAAGGAATTGAAATTATGGTGCAAAGTCAAAGTCAAAATGAAGAAAGAAGAAGTCAAAATCACTTGCAATATGACAGAAATTAATTACTATGTTAAATGCATATTATCCTTTCAAATTCCATTATATTTGCCGTCATATAGTTTAACAGCGATAGAAATCAAAAGTCATTACAGACAGCTGTCGAAAAATAGATATTATTATGTATGTAATCCTTTCAGAAATCGATACACAGGCCCTTTTAATGACGTGACGGGATCGTCTCGCCATTCACTAGTCCATGATCCTTAAATGCAACCACTAGGGATTTTAATTGTAATGCCTACATCACACTGCGATAAGACGTGAGGGTGTATCGATGAAATCGATATTATGGTACACATTATCTTTTCAAAATGCAATAGGTACATCGACTGCAGGTGCGGTAATTGAGTTGATGGGATCGTCTCGCCATTCATTAGTGCACGCTGCGAGTCTAAGTGCAACCAATACTAGTTTAAACTTAAATGTCTACACCGCACAGCCGACGCAATGGGACGTAAGCACGACTTAGCTATAATTAAACATTGCGCCGAATTTTAAATATTGTGACTGGCGCTGTGATTTACATATTCAGCGTTGCACTGACGTCCCATCCTGTTCATTGTGTGGTGAAAACATTACATTAGATATATTTGCGTTCATGTTTTGACAGCAAAGGAAATCAAAAGCCAAAACAGGCAGGTGTCGAAGATTCAATATTGCGATGTGCATAATCCTTTCAGAATTCTATACACCTATACACAGCATCATGTAACGGGATCGTATCGCCATTCATTAGTGCGTGCCTCGACCCGTAAGTGCAACCAATAGGAGTTTCAATTATAAAGTCTACATCACACAGCCGATGTGATGACACGTCCTGCCACATTTGAACAGCGCTGCCACAACTGAGGCCTTAGTTGTTTAGCCCCTGTGATAATAATTACAGTCATCTGTTACCATTTAATTGGAACACGATAGTAATCAACCATTTTCACTTGTGGTAGAGCTCCAGTGATGGAGCTCGCGGGCGTAGGCACCACTGCATTACCTAATATGCAATGAATGTGAAGGAAAAATTTGACAAATCGGGCAGGACTTCAGTAGCTCAATTGGAAGAGCGGCTGGACTAGATTCCCAGTAGGCCGCGGGTTCGAGTCTCGCCTGAAGTCAATTTTTTTTTTCCATTTTTCTTTAAAATAAAATATATTTCACAAGCATGTGTTAATGCGAAATAATATAAAACAATTATTAAGGGTAAGAGCGACTTCTTTACGATATTCAATAAACTGCAAAATCTATTATATCGGTTGCCTAACTAGCATAGTTGGCAATAGATGGGGCTGCTGCTACCATAAAGCAATGCAATAAATGTGAAGGAAAGATTTGACAAATCGGGCAGGACTTCAGTAGCTCAATTGGAAGAGCGGCTGGACTAGATTCCCAGTAGGCCGCGAGTACGAGTCTCGCCTGAAGTCAAATTTTTCTTTCCATTTTTCTTTAAAATAAAATAAATATAATATGCACAGAGGTTTAACACCTTAGGCCTCAGGAGTGGTAATGCATCTGCATTTTGACCTTAGTCTTTGTGTGGATGTCTATAGACTGCAGTCATCAATTAACATCAATGTGAACTGCATGCTAGTTTGCCACTTCCATAACATAGAAAAAAATGCATAGATAAGCTAATGGGGTGGTGGGGAGAGGGAGACCACGTCCTCTAGCTCCGACACTGAAACTATCAGTAAATTGAATTACTAACTTCTCAGCAATGGAAATTAAAAGCTACAGATAGGTGTCGAAGTATCGACGTAATGACGTGACGGATCGTCTCGCCGTTCATTATCGCGCGCTGCGATCCGTAATCGCATCGATCTTCATTCTAATAGGATGCTAGTACAGGCTTGTACTAATGGAGGGTTAGAGTATCGTTTTTTAGGGTTCCGGAGTAAACAAGCCGTCGGTCCCGGTTGCTATCGATAGATAGCAGTCGTTAAACCTTGTCCGAGGCCTTATGGGCTGTTTGAAAACATCTGACAGCTAGTTGGCCACTAACCCACCCACCTTCACCAATCCGCATTGGAGCAGCGTGGTGAAGTATGCTGCAGGCCTTCCCCCAAAAAGGGGAGAGACTCGTGCCCAGCAGTGGGACGTATAATGGGTCGCCATTATTATTATAACTATACCTATATCTTAATCACGCCGACAGAGTGCTACAATAAAATCATGAACTTTTTACTGGTGGTAGAGCTCCACTGACGGAGCTCGCGGGCGTAGGCACCACCGCATTACCTAATATACTTGCCGCTAAATGGTAGTGTTCAGCACTATCGTGTTCCGGTCAGGTGGTAATGTACGGCCCTGTAATTTCAGGCACAGAGGCCATAACACCTTAGGCCTCAGGAGTGGCAGCGCATCTGCATTTTGACCTCTGGTCATTGTGTGGGTGTCTATAGGCTGCAGTCATCACTTAACATCAATGTGAACTGCATGCTTGTTTGCCACTTTTATTACATAAAAAAAAAAAAAATATTTAGGGTACCTCCTCTACAAGTAACGCGCGGTTTTTTTTTTCGTTTTCTATATAGTGTGGTAATAAAATTATCACACTTAAGTTGGCTTTACAACTTTGCGAGTAAAACAGACGACCAAATGTAATACTCGAATTTTTTTTATAACTCCATAGAAATTATTTATTTATTTTTTTCATTACATTATTCAAACCTAAACCCAACGAAAACGGAACCCTACATTGCGCGTGGCCCGACACGCACTTGACCGTTTTTTATTGACTTAAGTAGGCGGCTCGTCTCGAGACGGCACTAGTCTACTGCAGCGGGCAATCGACGAGAGCAAAGGCTCTCAGCGTATATAAATTCACACAACTGCCTAAGGAAGACTTCTGATGTCCGATCCTCGGCTTAGGGCATTCTGGAGGGGCACATAAGACATATACGTGTAAGGAATTAAGGGCCGTGCAACTTTCGCTCTAGGAATCATGGTAACCGGGATCCTGTGCCATGATATACCGAACGAAATGCAATTCGGAAGTCATATTGAGTGCAAATTTTTAATAATTTTAAAAATAAATATCGAAGTTTGGAACAAATTACCATTCTTCCCTTTTTTCCCTAAGTACTGGGCCCTGTATTTTGAGGAAAATAGCCAAAATACTATTTTCTTCATCGAATCCAGGAAAATTTAAAAGAAATCTATGATATATAATATTATATTAAAAGTAACAAAGAAAAAATAATTCTTTGAACGCTGAATCATGCGCAGATGTATTTGGATTTACAATAATCTACTTTCCATGTTTGCGAACAAATTATAAAACCAATAACTCAAATTTGTTCTTGCAAGCACAAGTAATAAAATCGATTTATCACTCACGCTCCTCGAATCACAATGATTTCTCAATTTTATCAGCAAATCGACATCGATATTTGATATATGACTGGAGTTAGCAACGAATATTACATCAGTGGTATTCTATTCGCTTTTCAAACGTATTTAACTACATCATTCACGTTCCCAACCCTCGTTTTCTATTTCATACCACGCCAATATATCACTTTTATATATTATATTTTTAGCTTCAGAAGTGGATTTTAAATAAAAAAAAAAACAAAATAACAAGAAATCCGTTTTATTACAATTTAAATAAAAAATTATCAGCTCACCAAATCAATTACCAAATACACACTTCAATAATTAATTAATTTTAGGAATTAAAACAAAATGGCTCACGTGACGTTTACCACCAACACTGATTATCACAAAACCACCGTACACTCCAAGCGCAAACTAAAAAATGGGGCGTCTCCACAAAGTACCCTCCTTATATTGACTTTCGTGGGGTATTTGATGACGACACCTGGAAATTCCTTACAATATATATAATGGCATCGCTGTTACGCATATTGCCAATATCAAGTAAAACGATATTTCGTATTCGTTAAAGGAAGCGTAAAAGTCAGAGTCAGTCAGTCAATTATCAGTCTGTCAGACAGAGTCACAGTCAGTTATTCGAGTAAAGCAATAGCTACTTTACCAGAACATTTACAATGAAGTTTTGGAGGTAACCTGAAAGGCTGTGTTTTCGCACTGTTATTCTATTTCACTATACACAGGCACTGTAATAAACCTATATCAAACAAAATGCCACCAATTTTATTTAATACTAGCTTTGCCCGCGACTTCGTCTGCGTGAGAATTTTTGATTGTTCGGTATCTACCCGGACGAAATCGTGTAGTATAAAAATTACTTCATATGACATAAGCTGCCAGTGAAAGTCCTGTTGAAATCGGTTTAGCCATTCCCGAGATTAGCCCCAAAAAACAGACAGACAGACAAAAATTGTAAAAATTGTTGTACCGAGTATACATACATATGCAATTAGTAAAAAGCGGTTATTTTTACATAACAAACTGCCACTCCAATTTTATTTATTGGTATAGATAACTCAAAAATACACCAAGAAAATGAAATAAAATAATACCACCATACGCCTCCTTCAAGGTTCCCGTCAAAACTCTTCAATACATCACTTGCATGCATGACGTATATGATATGGGTAAAGGTCGCAATCCGCGACGACTTGAAGCGTCAAAGTAATTTGCAGTCCTTTTGACCGTTTGATCTTAACCCTTTTTGTGAATTCACTCTCAAAAATCTCACTATATCATACTTAGTAGGGTTCATATCCCTATTACTGTTGCTATCTCTGACTAAACGACTTCGAAGAAAGGAGGAGGTTCTCAATTCGTCCGGATGGTTTTTGTTTTTTTTATGTATGTTCCCCGATAATTTGAAAACGCCTGTACCGATTTCGATAATTTTGGTTTCGTTTGAAAGGGTGTGCCTCCCAGTTGGTCCCATTGTAACCATGTCAATATGTGATGATGGGATCCTGGAGAAATCGAGGGAACTCTTCAAATTTCATACCACACATGAAAGATTTTCGATATTTTTTATATTAATAATGTTCCGTGCCTTGTGGCCGTATACCTCACAGGTGGGCCCATTGTCACCATGACAAGATGTGATGATGGGATCTTGGAGAAATCGAGGGAACTCTTCAAATTTCATAGCACACTTGAAAGGAGATGATGATGAAGGTGATGATGATGGAGGTGATGATGATGGAGGTGAAAATGATAGAGGTGATGATGAAGATTTCGATTTTTTTAATATAATAACATTGGTCCGTGTGTTTGCTTTCGGAAGGCACAATTTGATGAAGTGGAACTGATGATGTAGACTATATATGGTACCTTCTAAGTTGAAATACCTACATTTACTGTAATAATACTAATAATAGTTACTCGTTTGTTTAAAACATTGTTATTATAAACCGCAATTGTTCGAAAACGCCTGAACCAATTTGGACATGTTTTTTGTTTGAAGGGGTATACCTCACAGGTGGGCCCATTGCCACCATGTCAAGATGTGATTATTGGATCCTGGAGAAATCGAGGGAACTACTCAAAATTTCATAGCACACTTGAAAGGAGATGATGATGGAGGTGATGATGGTGGAGGTGATGATGATGATAGACGTGGTAATGATGACCGTGGTGATGATGGTGATGATGATGGTGGTGATGATAGTGATGATGATGGTGGTGATGATGGTGATGACGATGGAGGTGATGATGATGGAGGTGAAAATGATAGAGGTGATGATGAAGATGATTATGATGGAGGGGATGATGTTGGAAGAGATGATGATCAAGGTGATGATGATGATGGAGGTGATAATGATGAAGGTGATGATGTAGGTGATGATGATGGAGGTGATGATAATAACAACACTACACTTTAAATTAGCCTTTTGCTTGACTACCTGAAAACCAGCTGCTGGAATAGATAGTTTTCGAAACTGCTATTTGAGTTCAATAGCGGTTCGTTGGCGTTCCAGAAAAGCCGCTATTCTACACCTCTAGAACTGATGATAAAAACTATAGATAGTACTTTCGTAGTTGAAATACCTACCTACTTTTACTGTAATATTTTAATAATAGTAACACCACTGAAAAGCAAAAAATAAATTATTTTAAAACTAAAAAAAAACCGCCTTCAAAAAAATTCAAAACTGAATAGACAAAAACACTAAAAAGCGAAAAATAAACTGAATTACTTTAATATGAGCTACGTACTTACCTACTCTTTTGATAACCTAACATAGTAGGTACTGCAACACCACAACATTAGTCCTAACGCGCGGGCCGCACTATTGCCTTGGCACCGACTTCAAACCTATGAGTAGATAGGTATGTGGCCCATATTTAAGTAATTGAGTTTATCTGCTGGCCTAATTAATCTTTGTGCGATATAATAGAATATACAAAAAGTGGTTTTACTGGTTGTAAAGCTCCAGTGACGGAGCTCGCGGGCTTAGTCACCACCGTATTACCTAATATACTTGCCGCTACATAGTAGTCTTCAGCACTATCGTGTTCCGATCAGGTGGTAATGTACGGCTCTGTAATTTCTGACACAGAGGCATAACATCTTAGGCCTCAGGAGTGGCAACGCATCTGCATTTTGACCTCTGGTCTTTGTTGTGTCTAGGCTGCAGTCATCACTTAACATCAATGTGAACTGCATGCTTGTTTGCCACTTTCATTACATAAAATGTGGAAATAAAAATGAATAGGTGTAACTATCCCCAGTCATGTGCGAATAAATGTAATATAGTTGAATATAACAATAACACCAAATATAATATATCCGATGTTGCAAACGATTGAATGCTTTTAACAAAGTTGTAGGATTGAACGTCACGAAATGAATTTCAATAGCCAAACATTGTTATCAAATAACGTAACTTCACGCCTGTAATCCCCGAAGGGGTAGGCAGAGGTAAATGCATGCATTCAAGCATACATGCAAACACCCACGATTCGCCGGTTACGTTTTGGCCCATGTAACAGGTGGCGAGCCTGTTGACATCTCCGGGCACATTACCAAACTTTGAGGTACTGGGAAATTTCCAGAAAATGGAAAAATCCCAATAGAACCAGAGATAAAGGCTTTTTCACCATTATCTCTGATAACCCCCTACCTGGGAATCGAACCCAGGACCTCAGCGTAGTAGTAGTGGCCTGCTACCACTAGGCTAACGAGACAGTTAAAATAAAAAAAAAGTTATCAAATAAAATGTATTTAAATAATGTCATTTTGAATCGAAAATAACATTTATTGTCCGTTTCAAAATTAGTATTTATTTTATTCAAATTGCTCACAACGGCACCAATCACATCGTTTTTCATGTTACTTTTTTAAATTGAATTATGTAACGTTTTCATCGTCGAATTAGTCAGCCCGTGACCACGGTAGCTGGAAAGCGACCGAAACGTCGGGTGTATGAAGAAGTTTGGGAGTGTTGTATACGCGAGAAAATCCGCAAGTTGAATTATGTAATTTTACTTTTTTATAAACCTCTTGTTTTATGTATCACAGACAATTAATAATTGATGTACAATGATCCTAACTATAACTTGCATGACAATCACTCTATACCATATTGCGATGCCCCAAAGAAGGGTCCTATGTACTTGACTTAATGTGTATAATATAAAATAAAATAAATAATAAAATATCTTTTATTTAAGTAAATCTTAACAAATTTTAACACCAAGACTTCCCAGTAAGTTGTCACAAGACACTTGAGTTGGGAATGCCTCGCTCTTCCACCGTGATTACTGCAAGCGATTTACATTTTATCTTAAAGTTTTAGCCCAATTTAGAGTAACTTAAACTGATACCTACTAAAAACTAAATATTATTAATTCAGAAGTGTTTGCATGATTGTGTGTTTAATCTACGTCGCACATGTACGTGTGTGTGTGCGCCTGCGCGTGTGTGTGTGTGTATGTGTGTGTGTGTGTGTGTGTGTGTGTGTGTGAGTGAGTGTGTCTGTGCGTGCGAGTGTATTTGCGCGTGTGAGTATGTGTGTGTGTATGTGTGTGTGTGTGTGTGTGTGTGTGTGTGAGAGAATTCTACTACTCAATTCTTGCCAAGATATCTTCTACATCATCGTAGTTAAGTGTGCCAAGCCATGTAGACAAAGCAGCTATAAGATCCTTATAATTAAAAGTATGTTTTTTTATATTTTTATTTAAGAAAACATTACAAAATATGTACATCAAAGCAAACCAAAAGTCACCAAGTCTTGTCCGGTATGCTTAGGCGAACCTATGTAGGTACGACAACAGTAACATCACAGTCATGACGTACAAGAAATAATAATATACAATTCAACGTACATGGTGGCAATATATTATTTGAATTGAAAACTTAGGTCATACCAACGTCGGATCCGGATTAGTCTAGCTACTTCCGTGTAAATGGCTCATAAAACAGCGTAGCCGCAAACGTTTCGTACGCAGCGCACGAGACGGACTCTGTCGTTTAATTTGTTCTAACTGTCGCCGAGGACGCTTCTCGGGGTCGAATGTTCTGAAATTTGGACGCTTATCGGCGTGTCGTGCCGATAGTACGCCGTGCTTAATTGTTTTAAAACGATGCGATCTGTGTAGATTTCTGAAGTTGCACCTCGATTTTTTCGGTGATATCAGATTTGATAATTGTAAGATGTCAATAGAAATGCTTTATGATTTTTTTTAATGTAATGGAAGTGGCAAACAAGCATGCAATTCATATTGATGTTAAGTGATGACTGCAGCCTATAGACACCCACTCAAAGACCAAGATAAAAATGCAAATGCGTTACCACTTCTGTGGCCTAAGGTATTATGCCTCTGTGCCGGAAATCACAGGGCCGTACATTACCACCTGACCGGAACACGATAGTGTTAAACACTACCATTTAGCGGCAAGTGTATTAGGTAATGCGATGGTGCCTACGCCCGCGAGCTCCGTCACTGGAGCTCTACCACCAGTAAGCAACGTAACCATAAGTAACGTCAGTTCTGGATTAGCCTAGCTACTGTAAATGGTCTATAAAACAGTGTTACCGGCAATGTTTCGTACGCAGTGCGCTAGACAGGCTCTGTCGTTTAGTTTGTTTTAATTGTCACCGAGGACACTCCACGAGATCCAATGTTCTGGAATTTGATCGCTAATCGGCGAACGTTAATCGATAGTGTGCACCGTGCTTAATTAATAAATAATAATAATAAATACGCGTACACTCACAGCCCCACAGTAGGCATAAACCTGTGTCGTGGGTGCCGTTGTACACATACAACACATACACAAACACCCAGACCCGAAACAAATATCTGTAGGCCATACAAATATTTGCTCCGGTGCGGGGATCGAACCCGCGACCCTTCGAATCAAACGGTGGTTTCGCACCGCTGGACTAACCGGGTCGTCAAAATTGTTTTGGAATAGTCTGATCTGTGTAGGTTTGCGAGGCTGTATTCGAAATTTTTCAAGGGTCGTCGAAGCATGGTGTATTTAAATTTAAATATGAAAAAGTATCCGGAGTTGTATGATTTGCTCATCAGACAATCCTTTACGCCGTAGAAATAATATCGACAAATATTATAAAAAAGAGTGTGTGTACTTTATATATTTTGTCCCTCAAGCCGCCAGAAAAATATGATAATTGATTTCTTATTATTCTTCCACCATATAGGGTCCATCTACTGCTTCAGGGAAGACTTTAAAACGACAATTTATTAGATGATGTAATCTATACTTATATTATAAAGCTGAAGCTGCTTGTTTGTTTGTTTGCTTGAACGCGCTAATCTCAGGAACTAATGGTCCGATTTGAAAAATTATTTCAGTGTTAGATAGCCCATTTATCGAGAAAGGCTTAAGGCTATAGGCTAACATCACGCTAATATGAATAAGAGGGGGTAGGTAACATTGCAACTGCGCGAAGCCGACAAATATTATAAAAAAGAGTATGTGTGTCTTTATATATATTTGTCCCTCAGGCCGCCAGAAAAATATGATAATTGATTTCTTTTTATTCTTGGACCATTTAGGGTCCATCTGCTGCTTCATACGAAAAATTTTTATTAGATAATAATGTATAATTGCAATGTAATTAATTATACATGGATTCCAGTCCTAATACAGAAAGTTTCAGGACCAATATATTAAGTGTTCCTTAACGTCTCTTAGTTGATTATTTAAGCCTGGAAGGAATCAGTGCGCTCTATAGGCTCTATCGTTTAATTTGTTTTAATGACCACCGAGGACGCTCGACGGAATCGAATGTTCTGGAATCTGGACGCTAATCGGCGAACGTTAATCGGGGTGTCATCTTGATAGTGTATATTATTAGATGTATTGCCGTAATGTAATGTATAGTAAATTTATGGTGTACGCTATGCTTAACTTCTGGCGCTCTACACTCTCTGCCTACCCCTTTAGGGACCTGGCGTGAAGATACATACATACCGTGCTTAATTATTTATATAGGCTTCGTATTAGTTACCTATGTTATATTAAGTACTTGTGTTTTTTCAATGATTTTTTTTTAAACTCGTATATGTTATATCCTTATGTATGTACCATGTAGGTATAATTGTTTTATATTATTTCGCATTAACACATGCTTGTGAAATATATTTTATTTAAAGAAAAATGTAAAGAAAAATTTGACTTCAGGCGAGACTCGAACTCGCGGCCTACTGGGAATCTAGTCCAGCCGCTCTTCCAATTCCTATTTAGCATGGTTGGCAATAGATGGCGCTGCTGCTACCATAAAGCAATGCAATATGTGTGAAGGAAAGATTTGACAAATCGGGCAGGACTTCAGTAGCTCAATTATTCTAAAATTTAATATTAATCTATAAATTATTCAATATTAATCTATAAATGTTTCACTTGCACGTATTATTGCGAAAAATACAATATGTATTTTGAAAATGTTCACACCTTTTTTTTTCTTATTCAATCAACCGGATAAACGAGTATTTCAGAGGCAAACTAGACTTATTTACTGAAATAAATAATAATTTTGAACCATCTGAGTTTCTAACGGTTAAATAATATTTACTTAGGCCTTCTTTTTATAAAGTGGGAAAGGGTTTTAAAAAGTCTTATCTATATTAAGATTAAATTCAACAAACTACGTGAAATCCCGTCGCGTACGTACCCCGAAAAGAGGCGCCTTTTAGAATCAAGTTATTTTTTTTAAAACAAATAAATTAATAATTCTGAACCATAAGTTTCTGTGTTGGTTAAATAAAGGTAAAATAATATATATTTAGGCCTTATTTTTATACAATGTAACGGGGTTTTAAAAAGTCTTTTTTTTTTTTTTTTTTTTATGTAATGGAAGTGGCAAACATGCATGCAGTTCACATTGATGTTAAGTGATGACTGCAGCCTATAGACACCCACACAAAGACCAAGGTCAAAATGCAGATGCGTTACCACTCCTGAGGCCTAAGGTCTTATGCCTCTGTGCCGGAAATTACAGGGCCGTACATTACCACCTGACCGGAACACGATAGTGTTGAACACTACCATTTAGCGGCAAGTATATTAGGTAATGCGGTGGTGCCTACGCCCGCGAGCTCCGTCACTGGAGCTCTACCACCAGTAAGTCTTATCCATATTAAGATTAAATTCAACAAACTACATTAGCGATGTGAAATCCCGTCGCGTACGTACCCCGATAAGAGGCGCCGTAGCTCTCAAGTTACTCGCAGCATTAGGGCAGCTTTGGTTGGGGATGTTTTAGGCCTAATAGCTCACGTGACGCCCTTTAGCCGGCACCTTTTAACAGCTGTAGAGTATATAGAGAATACTTGATGAGTTTTAATATGCATAGTGTAAGTTTATGGATTTATTTATCACTAACTAGCTGTCCCGGCAAACTTCGTATTGCCTCACAATTAAATCATGTGTCGAAGGTTTGATTTGATATATACGGACTATTTGTATGGGAAAATGAAATTGTGGTTTTACTTTTTCCCTTTTAATTTCTTCATATTTTCTTACCTTTTAAACCTTTCCTGGACTTTAAAAAATCATTGAGAACCATAATTAGCCAAATTGGTGCAGCCGTTTTCGAGTTTTAGCGAGACTAACGAACAGCAATAGATTTTTATATACATAGATATGTATATGAACTAGTGGTCCGCCACGGCGTCGCACAGTTGCTATGCTACTAATACGATAACGGTATTAATTTGGTAGGTTGCGATAGCGACTCTACTGTATGTTTCAAAAATACTATTCAACATCCAACCAAAAACACATATTAAGAAGTCGAATTCCACAAAATCCTTTTTGTCATGATTTTGATGATTTTTGACAAAATCGCAATTCACAGATCGAACTACTACCTTACTCAGAAAAGTACGCTTAGAACTGTCAAAACTCATACTTCACTAAAGGCCAAATACTCAAACTTCACTTAAATTAAACTGGGACTTAAAAGTCTTTTATATCTATAAAACACGTGTAAACGACAGACATAGCTTATATTTGAGGGTTGCTTAAAATTAAGTGACATTTACGGTCATAGCAGTTGTAAGCAAACTTTGTTGAAAGCAAGGTCGTAGTGCGGTCTGTGAATAGCACTTAGTGAGCAACTACGTGCTTGCAAAATTAGAAAAATCTACTTGTACTACCTGATATTTTGAAAGAACACGCGGACGAAGTCGCGGGTAAAAGCTAGTAAATTTATAAATCATGAAATTCATGGATATTATAATCTATCGCATAATATTTGTAAAAGTAGAAATTTAGGTAAACCTAAAAATACTTTAAGCTTCGCCGTAGTTGCGTAGCCATCTACTGTAGCACGTAGCTCCTGCGTAGCATTCGTAGCACGTCTACGAGCCTTTAGGTCGACCAATCGTTATAGCATCCACTCGAATAGATTCCGTTTAATATTTTATATATACTGCATCTTGTAATTTTGTTAGTGACTTGTACGGTAATATCACAGTATTATTTTTTTTTTTTTATGTAATGGAAGTGGTAAACAAGCATGCAGTTCACATTGATGTTAAGTGATGACTGTAGCCTATAGACACCCGCAAAAAACCAAAGTGAAAATGCAGATGCGTTACCACTCCTGAGGCCTAAGGTCTTATGCCTCTGTGCCGGAAATTACAGGGCCGTACATTACCACCTGACCGGAACACGATAGTGTTGAACACTACCATTTAGCGGCAAGTATATTAGGTAATGCGGTGGTGCCTACGCCCGCGAGCTCCGTCACTGGAGCTCTACCACCAGGAAAAGTATAAGTATATACAGTAGTTTATCGCCTTTGAAGTTTGGCGATATGCCGCCTTCACCCATCAAAACGCAAATTCATTAAGGTTGTCACGTTTTTTGTTTTTATTTACGTTGTTTGTAACGCGTCAGTTTACGTTGAACATATACAAAGATCCTTAAAACATCACGCCTGTAATCCCAAAGGTGTAGATAGTGCTAAATGTATATATCGGCAGGAGGGCCTCCAGTCAGGACATGTGGGTAGTATTGTGGGCGTGTCTTTCCATAAGCCGACATGTTACTCGTGTTTGTGGGCATCTGTAGGTGGGTACTCGAGCGGATGATGAAATAAAGCACAGGTTGGCAGAATAAAGTCGTATATTGCCAAAGATCCGCCCATTCGATTACTTCCGGCAGGGAAGAACGGGCAAGAAACCCTTCGGACCGGGCAACCATATTTATCAGGATACGATACTACGAGTACTACTATCACAAGTTCAAGACTACCCGCTTTATATCACTTTAATATCACTGACGTTCATTGTTCTAACTGGCAGCATAACTGCGCTATAATAATTTGATTCAACTGTGTGACTGTGACTGACTGACTGTTACTCTATGACTGACCGTCATGAACTATTTTCTAGCCTTTATAAACCCGATATCGGCTAGTAACTATCCCCTCTAAGATAACAATTTCAAGAACCTACGCCGACCGTGGCGCCACCTAGAATTCTCTATTGAACAATCTACCCTAGTCATAATTAGGTTACGTCTCCGACAAACCAGATGGCGCCAGCAGTCACATTCAGGTTCCACTCCGACACGGCCATACTGACAATTCGCACGTCCTCGTGCGATGCGATTACCTGTAACAAGGAAACATCTCTGAGAGTATGATAGTTCACTAGGCCTTTATTGGCCCAACTATGACGTAATTAATTCGCCGTTGTATCTACTCGTCATTATCAACCACTAAAGTAAGGTATTGCTTTTAAGCCCAAAGGACAGGCAGTAACCGTATTTAGCTCGGCCTACCTGACATTACTAGAATCGATCTCAAGTTATCACTACCACAAATCATCTTGTGCTTTTCTCGGCATCTCAGATAACTAGTAACGCTTTAAACAAATTATTCACTCCCTCACAAAGAGACAAAACATTTTGAGATCAAGTATCATTGACAGACTTCATGTTAATAAAATCTCATCACAACGAAATTTACATTATCGAACAAATTAACACAGGTGTCTCGTTCATGGCCAACAACTCAACAACCAGCACTTCCCTCCAGGAATGCCAAATCATCTCATATTCCACCCAGAGTCAACACACTGATACTCTGGCATAGTCACGAAACCCGTGAACCAAGAACCTGTACACACATGCTCACACATAACGTTTTCAATATTCGTCACATCATATCAATTGGTACTTGAGTCTCAGTGTCCGCTACCTAATCGTAAGATTCCTACAGCATTAAGATTGATCGTTACCCACAAAAGCAGGAAAGACCACATACACATTAAACGAACAGTGATGATCGTTACCCACAAAAGCAGGAAAGACCACATAACAGTGATAGTCGTCACCCACTAAAGCAGGAGAGACCACACTTATTAAATCACAAGGATCCTATAATTTCTTCCCGTAATTACCCACATGTGAAACCATTATCAACTTTACCGTTTGACTAACTTTTTCAAACTATCTACCCCGATAGAGGGAATGAAATTAGCCATTTTCTAAACTTAACCATGTGTTAGGTTAAATTTCAACTCTAGGCATAGGATTACATTGAAAACATTTTCAACGGGAAATGCCACAAATTGGTGATTTGTACCGATTCACCATGACCTGGGAATTGAACCCATTCATCAGCTGTTGCGAGGTCATAACAAAATGAAAACGACTCACCAAATGTAGAATGCATGTCCGATTGAAGTGTTGAAATCTGCTCATCGCTCTCCAGCTTAGTGAATGTGGCGGTATGGTTACATTACCATGATCCAATCTGCAGTGGTATGCACACCACAACTTCTGCTGCAAACTTGAACTTCCAGCCAAGTATATTGGTAAAGTAGTGTACAGTGTAATCACAGCACAACGGTGTAAAGCTTCCGATTCCAGTACTTTGGTTTGGTTTTGTTTGTTAATCACTTTTGGTTGGCACCGGACTACCTCATTCTTTCTGTGGCCAGTGCGGTCCACCCAGCCAGGTGAGACCCATAAGGGAGGCCCAGCTGAGGCGACCAGCGAACTCGGCAGCAATTGTTTGAACGATTTGATGCTCTTTGAAATTTGACACTTTTTTTTTCAGTTGAGGGTAGGTCGTCAACTTGTTGATCTAAAAAAAATAATCCACTCTGCGTATTTTCATCATATTTTCGCTCGAGTGAATCCCACTTCTGATATCGGCAGGAGGGCCTCCAGTCAGGACATGTGGGTAGTATTGTGGGCGTGTCTTTCCATAAGCCGACATGTTACTCGTGTTTGTGGGCATCTGTAGGTGGGTACTCGAGCGGATGATGAAATAAAGCACAGGTTGGCAGAATAAAGTCGTATATTGCCAAAGATCCGCCCATTCGATTACTTCCGGCAGGGAAGAACGGGCAAGAAACCCTTCGGACCGGGCAACCATATTTATCAGGATACGATACTACGAGTACTACTATCACAAGTTCAAGACTACCCGCTTTATATCACTTTAATATCACTGACGTTCATTGTTCTAACTGGCAGCATAACTGCGCTATAATAATTTGATTCAACTGTGTGACTGTGACTGACTGACTGTTACTCTATGACTGACCGTCATGAACTATTTTCTAGCCTTTATAAACCCGATATCGGCTAGTAACTATCCCCTCTAAGATAACAATTTCAAGAACCTACGCCGACCGTGGCGCCACCTAGAATTCTCTATTGAACAATCTACCCTAGTCATAATTAGGTTACGTCTCCGACAAACCAGATGGCGCCAGCAGTCACATTCAGGTTCCACTCCGACATATATATTAAAAAATTCTCGATTCGCCGGTCACTATGTGGCCCATGTAACAGGCGGCGAGCCTGTTAACATCGCCGGGCACATTGCTAAACTTCGAGGTACTCGGAACCCGCCAGAAAATGAAAAAATCTATCAAACTATAAATAACCTATCAACAGATTTCCCTGAAATCCATGAAACAGATTTCCTTGAAATCTGTTAATCTACCACCAATTTACCAGTCTATCATCAATCCACCAGTATTCCAGTAGGGCGGTCTGACTGATCCTGACTACTGATCCTAATATTCATCCATACGTTTTTAACTTCATCCAATATAATCAGAATATCAAATACATATTTTTTCGTTTTAAGTGAAGTAAGTATGTACTTACAGTGTAAAATATAACAGACAATAATAATAAATGAAAATTAGAATAAAATATTAACAGTAAAGTCGTTATCAAATTGTTCAATATCATCTTTCCAAAAACTTAGTAAAATAAATTTTAAATCTCGCACCCCTTAACGCTTAGTCTCAAGTTGATGACAGTTAAGTACGGCCCTGTAATTTCCGGCACAGAGGCATAACACCTTAGGCCTCAGGAGTGGCAACGCATCTGCATTTTGACCTTGGTCTATGTGTGGGTGTCTATAGGCTGCAGTCATCACTTAACATCAATGTGAACTGCATGCTTGTTTGCCACTTCCATAACATACAAAAAAAAAAAAGTTTTTGTATGGGCTACTTGGTACCGCCCCCTCCGTCCCTCGCATCGCACGCCCCGCACGATTGCTCTGACATTACACGTTCGTTGGATGACTGTAGGTAAATAACATGTTCGTTTTCTTTAGACTGTGGTAATATATTGTGGTCTTTGATGGATTTATTAGATTTTTGCTTTAAAATTGTAATGATATTGCTAAACAACATGAGAAACAACCGTTACATGTGACTGTAATATGTTTTGATAAATAGACCCAAGTGTAAGATAAACACTACCTAGTGCAAGGTTGAGGTATCGATTCACATAATTATGTCAATAAATAATCTTCTTCAATTTTGAAATGGTTTTCTCAACCTGCAATATTTTTTGAAGGCCTATCCAATCCTATTTTATACAGCCCACAAAATAGAGTAAACTAACCCACGGGTTGGTCACTAACCCACCCACCTCCACCAATCCGCATTGGAGCAGCGTGGTGGAGTAAGCTCCAGGCCTCCCCCCAAAAAGGGGAGAGACTCGTGCCCAGCAGTGGGACGTATAATGGGTTGCCATTATTATTATTATTTATGTATCTTCACGCCAGGTCCCTAACGGGGTAGGCAGAGAGTGTGGAGCGCCAGATATCTCGGTCCTGACACACTAAATAATAATAATAATTATTATTATTAATTATTTTATACTTATATATGTAAAAAAATATTTAATAAGTTAAAAAATAAATAAGTGGAATAATAATTTTCTAAATTCTAGTTGTTGTGCCTAGACGGGCATGACGCAACTATATGAGTTGTTTGTTGACTACGGAACCCCAGAAACGGGCCTTCACCTGACGTAGAGGCGAAATGTCTTTTTTTTTTTATGGAATGGAAGTGGTAAACAATCATGCAGTTCACATTGATGTTAAGTGATGACTGCAGCCTATAGACACTACACAATGACCAGAGATCAAAGTGCAGATGCGTTACCACTCCTGAGGCTAAAGGTGTTATGCCTCTGTGCCGGAAATTACAGGGCCGTACATTACCACCTTACCGAAACACGATAGTGCTGAACACTACCATTTAGCGGCAAGTATATTAGGTAAGTCTTAATATAATAGGTAAGTCGTATTAGGTAAGCGTAATAGTCTTAGCTTAAGTGTGTAGACTTAACCGCTCAACGTAAAGCAGCGCTAAAACTGGTCATTCGACAGCCTCTATCCACTTTGCAATAAAACCGACATTGTCTACTAAACATGGTCTACACTCGAGAATGACCTGTGAAAGTTGTAAAACGTTGTTTTTAACATGTATTCTTGCTTATGCGGTGGTGTGCACTTTTAATACTTATTTATTACCCTATCACTAAGACTCCGCTGTCCGTCAGTCTATCACCAGGTTTTTTTTGCAGTTATTTTGGTAGATAATGGTATGGTTGACAACCCGGTTAGTCCAATGGTGTTATGATGTAGAAGAACGTAAAAAGTAATGAAAAACTGAAAAATAAAGTAAACTTTTAAATAAAAATAATTTCACTTTTTATACGATTTGCAACATCTTATTGTATACATGTTTGTCCAAGAACGCAGTATTGACAATACACAGGTTTCAGTTATTCCTAGACTAAACCGTTTTGAGTCTGTTTACAACTCCCAACGTTTTAAATCGTCATATCTTAAAAACGATTAGTGAGTTTCCTGAACTTTTTGAAATAACAGTAAAAAAACCATTGGGCATCGCTATATTTAGACACGTGAGAAATGCTTTCTGAGAAATTTCTTACAAGAGCTCCTGTGGCGCGGCGGGCGTAGGCACCACCGCATTACCTAATATACTTGCCGCTAAATGTAGTGTTCCGCACTATCGTGTTCCGGTCAGATGGTAATGTACGGCCCTGTAATTTCCGGCACAGAGGCATAACACCTTAGGCCTCAGGAGAAGCAACGCAACTACATTTAGACCTTGATCTTCCTGTGGGTGTCTATAGGCTGTAGTCATCACTTAACACCAATGTGAACTGCATGCTCGTTTGCCACTTCCATAACATGAAAACATAAAATATAAAAATGCCTAAATGCCGAAAAAAAGTGTATTTTTGGAACTTAAGACCTACTTCAACGAAGTCGAAGTGGCGGAATATCAGTTCGACTTATTTCCTCAATACTTGATAATTCGCGCACGTGTATGCTCTTGAAGACGGTCAAGACGCCGACCGTCGCTGTACGTGATGGAGGAAGTATTGGAAGACATTTTTCTACTCACACATACAGAAATCGGAGATTCATCATCACTGCTTTTGCCCCAACTTTGTCCGCGTTAAATTCGTAATATGCAAACTTTGAAATAAAAATAGTTTTCGGACTTATCTCACGTATATTAAACTAAAATATGATTTTTAAAGAAAATGGAAAGAAAATTTTGACTTCAGGCGAGGACTTCGGTATCTCAGTTGGAAGAGCGGCTGGACTAGATTCCCAGTGGCCGCGAGTTGGAGTCTCGCCTGAAGTCAAATTTTTCTTTTCGTTTTTTTTTTTTTAATATATTATCAAGCATGTGTTAATGCGAAATAATATAAAACAATTAAAATATAATTATTGAAAACTAGTTTTATTTCAATGAGTGTAGCTCGCTTACCCTAAGAAAATACTATGCAAACTTTCCCCTATCTTTCAGCTTTAAGAATTGAATATTAAAAACATGAAACACCAGTTTTATTATTTATAGTCATGGATTATATTGCAATATTTTAAAGGTTTCGGCGAAGTGTTTCTATTTTACATGTGTATATTATAAAATAAAAGTAAATATTATATTCTCACAGCCACACACCAGGTATGAACCTGTTTTCTTGGGGCCGTTGTTAGCTCACAACATATACACGAACACCCATGCCCGAAACAAATAACGGTAAGTCATGCAAATATTTGTCCCGAAACAGACATCGAACCCGTGAGCCTCGGTTCAAACGATTTTACACACCGATGTCACACCGCGGACACTCCGCCAAATTCCATACTAACGCTTAATTTGGTCTCTATTACACAGCCATCAATCAGTGACGTGTATTTAAACGTGCACCTGTGTGCGTAGCACGTAGAGAATACCAAACGTCGCCCATAAGAGTGGAGGAGGTTGGGTGAGGCGGGGAAATCGGGCGGGACGTCGAAGTGTCCATTCTAGACGTAGTATTATATTATAACATAATAATATTGTCTGCCGATGTACCAACTGACTCGCCAATATAAAATCCAACAAAACCAAAACTCAGTCTTCCGTTCGCTCTATAAAACAGAGTATAAAGTTTTCTTTCTTTCGAGTATTTAAAAAGATTTATAAAAAAAGGGTGAATAAGTTTCGAGACTGGGTTTTATTCTGAAACTTGAGTCTCTCAAGTGCGATTCTGACGAGGGCCGCGCAAAAAAAGATAAGAAAGTTATTGCCGTGTGTAGAAACTCGGCAGTAAGTGCAGTTAATTTATATCTAGAATAGCAAATCTTTATTTGACATACGTGCAATGGGGATGATGACTAAATTTTTAAATTGTAATTTCAAAAAGTATAGGAAAATTTTATTAATAATGTCATTGAAACGTCTATTCAATAGTTAATAATTTTAAAGATATATAATTTTTCAAAACCTTGCGAGTTGTGAAACGACTCAAAACGACTAATATAAAATGATACTCTATTCTGACGTCATGTTAGAGTTAAAACTTGTGAATTGTATAATGAAATCAAAACATTTTAAAATATCTCCGTCAATACTGCTTTTTTAAAAAGATTCTTATTAAAATATGTTGGATATCGTATAAAGAATGTAAAAGTGACATTATTTTTATTTAAAACTTAACTTTTTTTGTTCAAGAATTTTCGTCTCATACGATTCAACTCGAATTTTGTAATTTTTGTATCTTTATATCTCATTTACAAGTCGCTTTCATGTGTTATACAAAATTGTGAATTCATATCTAGTCATCAGCCCTATTTGTAGTTGTCTAAGATCCGAAGCTAGGTCGGCCTTCACCTATGTGTTTACCGAATAAAACATTGTCAATATCAAATTTCATACATAAACAAACACGTCTTGTATGTATTGCCTATCAAAATATGTTCATTCAAACAAATGAAACATTTCACATAGATTTTTAAGATGCCTACAGCCTATAGACGTCAAAATGCAGATGCGTTGCCACCCCTGAGACCTTAGTTGTTATGTATGTCTCTGTGATAGTTAGTTGTGTGTGTTATAGTACATTACCATCTAACCGGAACACGTTAGTGCTGAACGTCATCATTTGACGGTTGATAGATTAGGTAATGCGGTGGTGTCTACGCCTTAAAGTCCCTATACTGGAGCTCTACCACCAGTCGATTTGTTCTAAAACCCGTTCACCAATTCCGATCATCAATTCTAATAGATACATGTATTCTAGATCCGCGCGAATTCGTTGAAGCGCGCATGGCCCCGCGGCTGGTGTAGATCGGAATCGATCTACTCGGTTAAGCGATACGGGCGTGGTCGGGTGTGTGCTGGGTGACCGCTAGTGGCAAATTAATAATGCGCGTTTCCGTGCTTCGGAGGGCACGTTGAGCCGTCGGTCCTGGTTGCTATTGATAGATAGCAGTTGTTAAAACTTGTCGGAGGCCTTATATTCGGTTTGAAAACATCCGACAGCAGGTTGGTAACTAACCCTTATCTCCACCAACCCGCATTGGAGCAGCGTGGTGGAGTAAGCTCCAGTCCTCCTCCCGAGAAGGGGAGAGACTCGTGCCCAGCAGTGGGACGTATCAAGGGTTGCCATTATTATTATTCTAGATTCGAGATCGAAGGTCTTATCCTACCCAAGCATTCGCCCATAGAAACATAATTTAAATGGCTTGAGTTTAAGTTCAATTTTGCCAATTAGGCGCTGCGGTAATCGTAGCGTATAGTGCATGTTTAGGCTTCGGTGGAGGGTGTGATGGGAAAATTAGTAATTTTCACGCTGTATAATATAACTACATATTAGTCTAGTCTTTAAAGGTTTTTTTTTGGTATCTTGAATCTTATGTTTAACGGCTTAGGGACGCGTTGACCCCAAATTTAGTAAAAAACTAGCTGTGCCCGTGACTTTGTTTAGTATCTACCCGGAGTCGTGGGCGCAGGTAGTATAAAAGTAGCCTTAGTTACTCCTTATTACATAAGCTATCAGTGAAAGTCCCGTCGAAATCGGTCCAGCCGTTCCGGAGATTAGCCCCAACAAACAGACAGAAAGTAGACAAAAATTGTAAAAAATGTTGTTTTGGTATATGTACCGTGTATACATACATATGCATTTAGTAAAAAGCGGTTATTTTTATATTACAAACAGACGCCCCAATTTTATTTATTTGTATAGATAATTCTTCTTCGTGTGCTGTCTGTCAACCGTATATCGGCAATTGATACTATTCCAGGAGGTAATAATTTTGAAAAAAGGGCGGAATTAAATACAATAATGCGAGATGGGCAGGAGCGTCCCGTGGTAAAATTACCTGCACTGTAATTGCAAATTAGCATGCCAAGCGTGGTAATCATGGCATATCCCCTTATGGGGCGGTTTTATACAGAAGTGGATGTGTTACGTCTCAATGTAAGTCAGTTTGATTGATACTCCGTGGCTGCACAATGAGTTAGCTCGTTTATACGTCCCACCCGTCCAGGACAAATACTTGCGTGCTAGGAAGCATAAACTCCTCGCTGTACCATCTACTCGGACAATTGCACACGCTAACTCCTTTATTCCGCGTGCGCTCTCTGCCCTCTGTGATTTATTGGAGGCTTTTCCCGACTTCGACTTGTTTGTGGATGGATGGATTTGTTGTGAGTGTGTGTTTGTAGTCCAGTGAAATCTTCTGAACAATATAAAATCCTATGTTCTTAATTTAATTTTGTGGAGTGTGGAGCTGTGGAGAAGAGTGTGAAGATGTCGCACATTTAGTTAGAGATTGTCCCCTTACAAAATATAGTGGAAGTCCAAGGGACCTGTTCACCCTCGTAAACGACGCTATCCCCTGGATACAGAAATTACCTCGTAGTATAATATTGTAATCTTATTTTAACATATTTGAATTTAAATGTTTATTAATTATTTGTAAGTTTTATATTGAACGACTGAAAAATTATATGCCATACGAATAAATTTAATTTAGTGTATTATTTTTTTTGTTTTGATTTGTCATGTATCTGAGTTAGTGTAATTGGACTTGATGTCCGTTCAAGTTAACTATAAATAAATAAATCTGCACACCAAGTCCCTGTCGGGGTAATCAGATAGTGTGGAAGCTCCAGATACGGATTAAATTTTGTCAGTAGTGAATTTTTTTTACGAATCCGCCCTATTTAAATTAAGTTTTCTATTGTTCTTCTGTATCAGATATATTAGGTAGTATCTGAACTAGAACTAGTACAGTCAACCGAATTTCAATTTTTGATTATGAGTACGCCTCAGTTGTTGGCATTTTGTGCGATATGTCGGGCTATATTCACTCGAAGTGTATCACCGAGATTCCATTGTCATCAATCGGTTGTCCATCTGTACATTCGACTGTCAGTCGGGGCTGTATATTTGAATTTGAAACGTACACAAAGGACGTTAGAACTTTGTCGACAAAAACTTCGCATTTCACTTTTTTTTTGTTTATTTTCTTTTTTTTTTATTAATGGAAGTACAGCGAACAAGCATGCAGTTCACATTGATGTTAAGTGATGACTGCAGCCTATCGACACCCACACAAAGACCAAGGTCAAAATGCAGATGCGTTACCACTCCTGAAGCCTAAGGTGTTATGCCTCTGTGCCGGAAATTACAGGGCCGTACATAACCACCTGACCGGAACACGATAGATCTGAACACTACCATTTAGCGGCAAGTATATTAGGTAATGCGGTGGTGCTTACGCCAACGAACCCCGACAGTGAAGCTCTATCACCAGTGTCATAATAATATGTTATTTTACATTCATTGCACCCGTGCGAAGCCGGGGCCAGCCACTAGTTATGAATAAAGATTTTTCTATGAAAGATAATCCGTACATTTATTACAGCAGTGAATTAAAATAACATTTATACTGTGCGAAGGTGGCGGATCTACTTGTTGGTAATTCCGACTAAAAAACACGGTGAGGTCTATCTTTTTAATAAGTAAAGATTACTATTCTTGAATAAGATGCCTTGTAGTGGAATACTTACTTAATATAAAATTAAAAAACTCGAACATTATCGTATTCTCTTCTATTTTCCGTAAATTGTACTACATCTTTATTACGGTAGCTTACTGCCTCGGTAGCCTAGTGGTAGTAGGCCATTACTACTACGCTTAGGTCTTGGGTTCCCGGGTAGGGTGTTATCAGAGACAATGGTGTAAAGTCCTTTATCTCTGTCCCTATTGGGATTTTTCAATTTTCTGGAAATTTCCCAGTACCTCGAAGTTTGGATATGTGGCCGGAGATGTCAACAGGCTCGCCACCTGTTACATGGGCTAAAACGTAACCGGAGTGGAGCGGAGCAGAGTGTGGTATTTCATTTTTTTTTTTTATAAATCAACTAAGTATCTCATTTATAAACGTACAATACTAGATTAACGTAACATGCAATTTAATCACATATCTAAAATATTCACAACTCACTCAAACCTAACTGTGCGTTGTTTATTTTACGTCCAGGTTTAATTAGGGTCCGAATTGAGTCTCCCACTCAAGGATTCCTAATTCCGAGTGTTTGGGTATCTGACAAATAAAGTGGGAATAAATTTCGCTTAAAGCTGCTGGAGTATTTTACGTCGTTAGGTGCGGTAGGGTGAGGACTGTGAGGTTTGTGAGTAAACTTTAATTGTTTGTTTTGTGGATTTGAATAGAGTTGCAAGTTTTTGTTAATATGACAATTATTAGAATAGAATATTCTTTATTGTACACCAAAAATTTTTATAAAATAAATGTAGATGCATAGCAAATAGGCAATACAAAAAGGCGGTCTTATCGCTGAAAGCGATCTCTTCCAGACTACTTGTAGGTGGAAAGAGAATTTTAATATGGTTAAGACTAGGGGTGAACAGGTTAAATATATAATACGTACAGTAATTAAATTAATAAAATACAAAGTATTATGTATTATTATGTATTTTGAAAAGTCTTTATGTATCTTCACGTTTGGTCCCTAACGGGGTAGGCAGAGAGTGTAGAGCGCCAGATATCCCGGTCCTGACATACCTCTCGTGCCTCATCTGCTTTCATCATTCTCTTCATACATGCACACCGATTCCTAAGACTTGTCCGCACCATCAGACAGAACTCGACCTATTTGGTCATGGTAGGTCAGTCTTGGTCTTCCTGGGCCTCTGCAGCCATCTGCATTAGCATTGTATATCTGTTTAGTCATTCGCTCATTCGACATTCTTTCTATATGCCCGAACTATCGGAGCATGCCTTTTTTCATTTTTACACCGATATTCTCATTCACAAAAAAGCCTCTTTCTTACATCTACCACTTCTTCTAGTTTATTGTATGTATACGGATAAATATCGAAGTTTTGTTTAAGAGCATTGTGTTCTCTTTATCACGTATTATGGCGCTCGAGCGTGAACCATCATTGATATGGTTTCTGCCTACAAATATCTGCATTCAACGGATCTTTAATATTTGAAAATTAATTCTTTAAAAGTAAAAATATAAAAGCCGATTTTTTTACCGAATACATTTTTTTTATGTTATAGAAGTGGCAAACAAGCATGCAGTTCACATTGATATTAAGTGATGACTGCAGTCTATAGACACTTACGCACAGACCGAGGTCAAAATGCAGATGTGTTATCACTCCTGAGGCCTAAGGTGTTATGCCTCTGTGCCGGAAATTACAGGGCCGTACCTTCCCGGAACACGATAGTGCTGAACACTTTATTTAGCGGCAAGTATATTAGGTAATGCGATGGTGCCTACACCCACGAGCTCCGTCACCGGAGCTCTACCACCAGTACATACTGAATAATTCAAATTGTAGGTTGTTTTCTTTTCAAGGAGAACAGTGACGAAATTTTGTCCGTGACTGCGATTTTGTCTAAAATAAATATATCCAGAATCCAGACTAGATTTAAATTCTCTTAGGTATCTTTATGTCTATCACATTAGCTTTTCCGCGTTGCCAGCTTTTTTCTTGTCTATTGGCCTCTTATCCACTATGGGCCTGTGCCAGGACACTTCAGTGTAACCTGTTATCCGGGTGACAGTTTCAATCTTCGGACCTGCCAACATTTCGTGCTCTATTATATATCTCCCTTGAAACAAATGCCAATTGACTACGCGGTGCGTAGCGTTCGTAGCGTTCGCTACGGACTCGGCGTGCGTAGCAGTGCTACGATTTTATAGCCTCAGGAGAAAGACGAAGTAAAATTCTATTAAAAAACATTAAAATAACATTAAATTTTCATTACTATTAGTACAATTATTTTATTAAGGTTCATAGAAGCGTACCCAGCTACCCGGTTAATTTTATTGTAATTGCTATCTATTAAATTGTAAAGTACTGTGTGTCGTAAACTTGGGAATAGGGAGGATTATGTTTTTAAGTATCCAAATGTCGTGAAGCTTTGTAGGTTTAAAATATATGGGTATGATGAAAATAATAAAAAAATAATAAAAACTGGTAGAGCTCCAGTGACGGAGCTCGCGGGCGTAGGCACCACTGCATTACCTAATTTACTTGCCGCTAAATGGTAGTGTTCGACACTATCGTGTTCCGGTCTGTAATTTCCGGCACAGAGCCATAACACCTAATGCCTCAGGAGTGGCAGCGCATCTGCATTTTTACCTCTGGTCATTATGTGGGTGTCTATAGGCTGTAGTCATCACTAAACATCAATGTGAACTGCATGCTTCTTTGCTACATTTATCACATTAACAAAATCGTTATACGGCATAGTTACATCGAAATAGGGTTGGCGGTTTAATGGTAACTCGTCATGATACTTCACACAGCGATCGCAGTCGGCGAACTCGCCACAACCAATTTCCAGTACATCCCGCCACCAAATCCAATAGGAAACGTCATAATCATATGATAGGTGCGGCGCATTGCGCCCACCTGTCGCCGCGCGTGCGTCCCGCGTGACGTCACCCGCCGACACGTCGCGACCGCGCCCGGAGACACCCGACGCCGCCGGCCCGCCACCGCGCCGGATTGATCCGACTCAAACCCCCTGAGCCTAATAAAACGAACAAATCACCCCCGTAAACCCATAAAACATTACATCAATTATCTAATCCCGAAAACCCACAGATGCACCCGCCGAACACGCTTCCCACCCCGCGCTCCTTGCAAATGCAAATAAAAATACGTCGGCGAGCGATCTCGTGGCGTGTCTCGCTGGCTCCTTATCTAGTTCTTAATCCAAGATAAATATTACATCAATCGGGGGCGGTGAGGGCGGCGCACGCAGGCGCGCGGCCGCCGGCCCAGTACCGCTCCGGCCGCGCTGCCCGCCGCACCTCGCTCCGGGCGCCCGACCGGCGGCCTCGCAGGCTGTACAACCTCGGACCGCACCGGACGTGCGGACCCGAACCGCCGCGCCGCCACCGCCCGCAGCCACGTGGCCGACCCCTTGCGTAAGCCTACACCGAATCTCCTTTGACACGCGACGAAAACAATATCGATCATCGTGTTTATCATCGCGTGATTCGCCATGTGTGCACCCGGCGGCCGAAGTAAATAGTGCATCGGGCGTGTTAGGGTTAGAAGTGGCTCTCCTTAATAGGGTAATCCGACCGCGCGCGCGGTCTTTTAACCCTGTGGTACGCGAGTGCTGGTTGACCTTAAAACCGCGCCGCGGAAAAGAATTCACGGCAGCTTGTTTTTGTGGCACGAGCGTTTCAACTATTCTCAAAGCAAATGTTCTGTTTTTTCTACAGTGCATCGAGTTACGAAACATTTAATTACTTTCTTAAAGTAGAATAGAAGCTAACAGTAATTCTTCTTATGTCTAACTGTAAACAAATATAAAGTTAAAATGAAATACTTAGATGTACACGATTATTGTCTCGCATCGTTTCAATTTTCGGTTCATTTGGTCGTATTAATATTCCGAGCGTCCCCTTAACTTTTTTTTTAATCGCCGCTAATGACTTCTTTCCCTAATTAATGGCGCTTGACGCTTAAGGAATTTGAAATTCGGCAAAAATTACCATTAGCCATTACCGCTTCACGGATACTCCATTTGTGCGGATGTTCTGAATTTTTGTTTAAATATTTACGAACGAATTATATGAATTTTTGTGTTTCATGTATTCTGTTGATGGTACTTCCAAGAGTGAGCAACCATTGGTAACATTTGTAAGTGATAATTTATGTTGATGAGATGTTAAAATGCTAAATGTATTTGTGTTGAAAACTATAATAAGTACATAAATTCAATATAATTCTTGATAAATTCGCCGCTAAAAAACTTTATCACTTGTTCATTACCAGTAATAAAGTAAAATAAAGTTGCAGCGGGTTGGCCACTAACCCGTATCTCCACCAATCCGCATTGGTGCAGCGTAGCGGAGTAAGCTCCAGGCCTTCCCCAAAAAGGGGGAGAGACTCGAGTCCAGCTGTGGGACGTATAATGGGTTGCCATTATTATTTAATATTATTATACCAGTAATGAAGTGGCAATGGGAATGAAAATTAAAGTATTTTCACTGATATTTTTTCCTAAAACTATTGCTAAAATATCAAAATCACGAATATCTCAACGACATCAATATAGTCACTCAACACACTATTTTTCTCAACTCACTTGCACAGTGAACATGGCCACATAATTGTAATCTATATTCCGTTTTCCCTTTTTCAGAGTGGCTTGCGTTTTCGTTTGTTATTTTCCTGTGAGTAACAATCCTTATTTGTAGCCCTTATTCCGCAACATACGAGTATAAAAAGGGAACTTGAACAAACTTGAATCACAATTACTATACCATCGCTGATTTCTGAGTCAAAAATATTTGGAATTTATTATGGTAGAGACTCTAACATACTCGTAGATGGTCAGATTTATATCTGACACAGAATATCTCATATGCTATAAAACTACTGACTAAGGGCTCCCACACATAACTGCAAATTCGCATGGCATCGCAAATATCTGCGAGCTCGCATGAATACATCGGCTGCGATGCGGCGTCGCATCTCATCTCATCGCAGTTTTGTGTGGCCGTCCTTATTTATTTATTTATTTAACTTTATTGCACACACAGAAATGTCGTACAAAAGGCGGACTTAATGCAACTAAAAGGCAGTGTCTACCAGTCAACCTTATGATGCATCGATGATCTTAAACGTTATTTGTTTTGGATACACGTCAAATTTTCTTATAATAATGTCGATGAATAACATACCCTGATACAACCTGATATACAAAAAATAATAACACGTAGGCAGTATTGAATTGGGGATGTTTTTGCTGACCCTGTGTGTGTGTGTGCATAAAAATGCTAAATATTGATTTATAACCGTAAATTAGGTTTAAAATATAAAATTGAATGTTTTTTTTTTCATTCTACTTTCGTTAGTCCCTTACGCACCTTATTCCATATTTTCACATAAATACTCGTATTTGCGTGAAATGTTTATGAGTTGTCATTGAACGGACCATTTTATTTCGCACACACATAGCCCACCGAACACGCGGTTCTTTGTACGAGACAGATTTTGTGCGAACAGATTGTCCGTATAAAATATCACCGTTTTTATATCAAATGGTTTAGCGAGTCAACTATATTTTCAATATAAACAGGTCAAGAATTGATATAATTTGAAATATACTTTACAATAATTCTATGAATTCATTTGTCTGACAGAGATAGCTCTTTTAAGCTACAAGACTGTCTCTTGTGAACTACATCTCAGGGAGTAGATCATAGTGAGCCTTTAATGGGTATTTTCGTGGACTCATTCGGTTAAAGACAATTTATTTCTCATAAAAACTTCACGTTCTCTTACATGAGACTTAGAAGCTAAACAATAATAATATTAAGTAAGTACAATTCATTCATCGATCGCTCACACGGGCAGTGCGAACTCAGAGTAGGTATATAAAGTGGGTAAGTATAAAGAATAGTCATAAGTAAATAGTTGGTAGGTTACACTCAATAGCGTACTGGTTAGATTTGTTTTATTTTATTTAATTTATCTTGAGAGGTAGGTATTATTAGATATCCTTTAGGTATTTTAGACGTTACTAATTACGCACTCCTTTTATTTTGTATTTAAATGCAGCGGTTTCACTTGTTTCCCTAATATTTTCGGAAAGTTTATTAAACAATTGTGCACTCTCATATAGGAAATTCTATTTGCCATAATTAAGAGTTCTCGGTTGACGTAGTTTCATTTTATTTTTATTTCTTAAGTTGTGGGTAGATTTTTTTTTACTTAGGGTTAGATTAGAGTGGACAGTCTTATTAATTATTTTCTTTACTAGTATGCAGGTATTGTATGTATATATATGGGTTAGGTTAAGTAGTTTAGTTTTTTTGTACAGTTAAGACGGTTAAATTGGAAGAGAGTTTTAATAAGTTTATTTTGGGAAATTTGTAGGTCTTTTAAGTTAGTTTTTGAAGCAGTGCCTCAGACTTCTATGAGATTGAGACTCATTCAATTTTCTGTCATGAGTCTCTAAGAGATTACGTAAATGTAACTTAACCATTCCCTGTCACGTTATAAACACAATAGCTTAAACTATGCAATGATCACACGTGATTCATGGGACGGGTTGGGAACCTGTTAATGCACTTCTAAAGATACAATCGATGACGTAGAAACAGGTAGATAGGCGAAAAATTCCAACGTAAAAAAAGTGCTTGTACCAATTGGCTGAGGAACTCTAATAAACTATATCATTTATTTTTTCACGAAACTCAGTATTGGTTGTCATTGAACGAAGCATTTTGTTTCACAAAGAACACTCGACATAGCCCACCGAGCACGCGGCCCTTTGTACGAGACAGACTTTGTGGGAACAGATTGTCCGTATAAAATAAAATATCACCGTTTTTACACCAGACAGCTCTACGCCAAGTACTTTTTGTACATTATTCTATCCTAACCACATTAATCAGTTGTTTTTGCCGAGTCACCTAATTTTTTTTTTATAAAATTAGGTCATGGGTTAAATTAAACTTTTTGATAATAAAACATAATGTTACTTCGCGCCTGCATTCGTCAGAAGGATAAGCAAAAGACAAGTTTTGAAGCATAGATGCATACATTCACGATTCATCAGTTACGCTCTGTCATCTAATCAGGTGGTGAACGTATTAGCTAGCACCTTATCAGATGCCGTGCATATTATTAGATCTCGAGGGGAGTACTAGGAAATATACGAAAAGTGGGAAATTCCTAATAATACTTCCCAATAATAATAAATAAAGATAAAATAGGTATAAGTATAATTAAATGTAAAATAGTAGTAAGATTGGTACGTAGATGTATAGGATTGAGTGAAAGTAGATAGTTTATGACGTCATAAAAAAAAGAAAATAGGAAAATATTAGTTCGTAAATTAAATATTAAGAATCTGATTGTAACAAAAATTGTAAAACCTGAAACCGAAAACAAAGTCTCTAATTATGTTAGAGGAAGATGTTAAAAAAAAAAATACTTCCCTCCGATTAGATGATCCGAGCCACTTCAGCGAAACAGACCACTAGACCACTGAACTTCTGTATTTTTAATAAGGGCTCCTTTTAGTCAATAAAGTAGCTTTTTTTTTTATTAGAAACGAATTTCCCAACGACAATCAGTAAGTGAATAAATAATACATGTCAAATTTAAATTTTGCGTCTACAAACTCCACATAGCAGCTATGCAGCATGTAAAGTACGATATAATATATAATAGTAAACGAAGCCGCGAACAAAAGCTAGCGTTAAACAAAGTGGTTCCGCGTAGTTTTTAACCAGGAAGTAAGTGAGTGGAGAGCCTCAGTCGATATGTTCTTGTCACGAAATAGAATGGGAAGTGCTCTAAATATTGCAGTTGAAATGTTATCAACTCGATAAAGGGTGAGGGAGCTTTTATGAGGGAATACCGACGATGTAACTTGAAAAGCATTTAATATGTCGAACGCTCTTGAAAATATACCGAGAATATTCTTTTACGTGGTGTGTTTATTTTGTTTTCCATTTGTATTTCTATAATATTTCTGTCATGTATGAGGTCATATGCGGATAAATGCAAAGCAATATTTTATAACAATGTCACTAGATGTAACATGTCTGGATGACCGGGTAGGTACTGAAGAGAATGATGAAAGTAGACGAGGCACGAGAGATTTGTCAGAACCGGGATATCTGGCGCTCTACACTCTCTGCCTACCCCGTTAGGGACCTGGCGTGAAGATACATTATATTACATATTTTCCCAAGAAAATAAATGTATATGCATGTATTCTATATTATTATAGCAAACAGAGTAGAAAAATGTAAATGTATTTCAATAATAATAAGTAACACGCTACGTGTTTCGTAGTTCAAGAAGCTATACATGACCCTATGATAGCTTGAATCAGAAAATGTATTTATTAGAAACTAGCTGACCCGGCAAACTTCGTACTGCCTCACAATTAAATAATGTTTGTAAGGTTTGATATTTCCCTGGACTTCCAAAAATCATTCAAAACTAAATTAGACAAATCGGTCCAGCCGCTCTCGAGTTTAAGCGAGACTAACATTGAATTGATGAATAGAATTGATTTTTATATATATTGATAAATGGCACAGCAATAAAATATTAGAAATTTTGAAGTTGAAGTTTGCAAACGAATGCATCAACCTGTAAGACTTTTTTTTTTAATATACTCAGCTGTCAGTTGCGTTTTGTTATACCATTTTTAACAAATGAACCGCTGACTTATGTTTTGATTGAGTTGTTTTGTTATTCCATGTCAGTTGCGTTTTTTAATAACAGGTTATGTGTCACGTCACACGGGAACGGGATAAAAAATTCTAAGCCACCTCCTTACCAATTTTCAGCCAAATCGGTTCAGCCGTTCTGGAGTTATAAATAGTGTAACTAACACGACTTTTATATTGTATAGATTTAGAAGATCTAATGTCTAATGATGGCGTTGGAACGTGACAACCGCCCTCTAGGAAAATTCGTCCGCAGAATTCAGTGCAGTCAGTCGACCGAACAATGGGGTCAAACTTTTCCCGTAAGATGGTGGTAAATAGACAAACACGATAAAACTATTGTCACTGCGATCACCAATATGTACGCCAAACGTGCCGATTATGGAATACTCTCTTTTTTATGTAATGGAAGTGGCAAACAAGCATGCACTTCACATTGGTGTTAAGTGATGACTGCAGCCTATAGACGCTAACACAAAGACCAAGGTCAAAATGCAGATGCGTTACCACTCCTGAGGCCTAAGGTGTTATGCCTCTGTGCCGGAAATTACAGGGCCGTACATTACCACCTGACCGGAACACGATAGTGCTGAACACTACCATATAGCGGCAAGGAAATTAGGTAATGCGGTGGTGCCTACGCCCGCAAGCACAATCACTTTAGCTCTACCACCAGTGATTGGCTTTTTTTGTCCAGTCGTGAACGTCTTTCTGCTGTGACGATGAATACCAAAAGAGTCACATTCGAAAAATCATTATCACTTCGAACATCTTAAGCTGTCTAGACAGCATTCAAATATAACTCTCTAATTATGTGACTTGTGAATGTAGGCTAACCGTTTACATATAGCTATGTAGATACTACTGAGAGCTGAAGGAAGGAAAATTAATTTATTTCTTCAGCTTTTCTCCCAGTATTCGATCTATAACATACATCAATCTCTGTACACTTCTTTTCTTACTTTTTCCGTTGCCAACGTTTTCTTTGTGAATGCTTTTGAATAGTTTTGCATTTGCGAATCTTTCTAGTATTTATACCTTATTTCTAGTCTGCAATGAATATGCCACGTTTTATCGGTACAAGTACCCCACTAGTAATGTAACTATAGACACAATAAATATGTTATATACAAATCTATTTTGCTTTTTCTTGAGTGCCATGCTGTTTGCAATCAGTAAAAAAGGTCCACTAAATAAAAAAAAATTGTGTCTAGTTTTTTTTTTTTACTTTTAACGTCTGCTACCTAAATAGAAAAATTCCTTAGAAGAGTTCAATGCTGTTTGTGAGATTTTTGAAAATATAATGAAATATCTTTTGTTCTCACTCAAAAGTTGGGAGTTAGTACCCACTTAATGGAAGTTAAAAATGACTGGACTATGGCACATTCCCACTTAAGAAACGCAACATGATACGTAGTATAACACTCTATATATATATATATATATATATATATATATATATATATATATAATATATATATATATAGAGTATTATATATATATATATATATATTATATATATATATATATATATAGAGTATTATACTACGTATCATGTTGCGTATATATATATATATAAATAATTTTATTATTATTTTTATTATAAAATAATTTTTGTTCGTAAGTCTCGCTAAAACTCGAGAACGGCTGGACCAATTTGGCTAATATTGGTTTTGAATGAAGTCCAGGTAAGGTTTAAACGGTAAGAAAATATTAAGAAATTGAAGGGGAATAGTAAAAACCACATTTCATTTTCCCATACAAATAGTCCGTACCTATCAAACCTTAAACACATTAATTCTGAGGCACTACGAAGTTTGCCGGGATAGATAGTATTTTATAATATTTTACACATATCCAATACGATATCATTGGCTGTGTAACCGCTTAAGCTTATATCGGCTTAATTAAACCTATAAAACATTATCACCTAGCAAAAATACAATTAACTTCGCCATGTCAATATAAACCATTATTTATTGTAGAACTAAGTGACGCCGCTACCTTTTGTTCACCCAAATTGTCTACCAATATTGAACATAATATACCGAGCTTTGTTAACTGGACTTGCCTTTGACAGCTTTATAAAGTCATCAGATAATTCGAATTCCTGTAAAGCAGGTCGACAGTGTAGTTTCTTGTATTATAATGATACAATATGAACAATATTTTAATGTGCCTATGTGGCTCTATATACGTTTTAATTGCCAATATTTTTTTTTGTCGTTGTGTTTTGTAACGTCTGTATTTTCTGCTTGGGTGTCATATTTTCATTTCTTCCCAAATACACATGTCAGTGAATTTTGTAATTAAAGAAATTAGAAAGAAAAAAATCAGTGCAATCTCTTTATCACTAAGCTACCGAAGCCTTGTTAGTGGAAAAACAGCTAGACTGGTTATCCCTAGGTTGCAAGTTTGATCGCTATCCGAAGAAAAGGTTTTCATTTTTCTTTTCTAAATTTCCATTATTTAGTAAGGTATTTCTCATAGGAGCAAAACAAGGTGACACAGGATTGAATACGAGACCTCACAGTTGCTGTAGTGGCCACCATTCAAGCAGTTCATTTTACGATAGTTGTAAATTTTACGCAATAAGTTACTTTAAAAATTTTATCATTGAAGTGTCGAACTTAACACTTAAAAGATACTATAAAAATAACTTTGGTGCATCAAACTTTGTAAACTACAAAGTTAGTTATGGTTAATAAAAATGTAGATATAATAAGACGAAGCGTCTCGATCCACTTTTACACGAGTAACTTGTTCTTTATTTTATTAAGGCTAGCGTCGACTTAGGTCGCTATTTTTATGAAAGGCAATTCCCTTCTTTCAACGATTTGCCGTCATGCGCTGAATCGACACGCATCCTTTAGAGATCTTTCACCAAAACACTAATGTCTTGCACGTACTACCACATTACCTGGTTTACTTGCCGCTAAATGATAGTGTCCCACACACACTATCCTGTTTCGGTTAGATAGTAATATGCAATGTGTACCAGGGATAAGTGACCCTCCGGTGTTTTTCGAATATTTGTACAAAATTAAGGGTTTTATCTTTAATATAGGGTTACTCTTATATATATATATATGGGACTTACCGGCTTTGGTTTTTTTAAATGATTTTTTAATTTTTTAGTTTAATTGTCCTTTATTTTATCAAAATATTCGAAAAACGCCGGGCGGTCACTTATACCTACCTTATTACCTATATATTGTATGACTGGGAAATGACTATAACAGAGGCACACCGCGGACACTGTCAAAATTCCATACAAACGCTTAATTTGGTTTCTATTACACAGAAACCAATCAGTGACGTGTATTTACACGCGCACCTGTGTGCGTAGAACGTACAAAATACCAACCGTCACCCACAAGAGGTGAAAGAGTTGAGTGATGCGGGCAAATCGGGCGGTACGTCGAAGTGTCCATTCTATTCGTAGTATTATTACATATTCTCTAACAGAGGTAAAACGACGTCTCATGATTCGCACCGACGTTTTTGTGTACATACCCTTCATGTCATAGCATGCTTCTTTGGGATTATTTATTAAAAGAATAATAGAAAGAAAAAATTGACTTCAGACGGACTTAAACCCGCGACCACTGGGAATCTAGTCCAGCCGCTCTCCCAACTGAGCTACCTGATTTGTCAAATTCTTCCTTCACAAGTCTTCTTTTTAATTACAGTAAAAAATAACGAGCGAAGTCGCCGACGGAAGCGATATAATATGAGAATTTGTAGAATAGGGCGACAAATTTATATAATCGCACTTACAACGGAGTTTTTATCAGTTAATTAGACAAAAAATATCGACAGGCGAACTTGAAGTGAAAAAAGCGGTTAAAACACACAGACCCATATTATTAACTTAATTTTCGACCAATAGCGTTACTTTTCACTGCTGCTACGCTGGGGTAGTGAATATGTAATAATACTACGCATGGAATGGACACTTCGACGTCACGCCCGATTGCCCCGCCTCACCCATCACCTCCCCTTGAGGGGCAGTTGAATAAACTTCAATAGTAGGGTTGCGAACGAGCGAGCGAGCTGTATATTTTTAGTTAATTTTGTCACGAGTGCGATGACTTATTTCACGATGATTTTAGGTCATAACCCTACGAGCTACATTTCTGTGTGCGCGTGTAATGATTGATGTCTGTGTAATAGGTAACCAGAGTAAGCGTTTGTATGGAATTTTAGCAGAGTGTCCGGGGTGTGGCTTTGGTACTAGGTTCGATTCCCGGACTGAAAAGGTAAATGCTATTGAGGGTCTCTTAGAATACGATTTAGGCGTATGCTTCCATTTAAGCGTAAATAGATAAAAAGTTTTGTTCCATTATAAATGAGTCTGTTTATTTCCCTTTGCGTAATTTATTTCTGAAAGTGAAAAGTCTCGTAAACGTCCCACCGTAGAGTACAATTAGCGTTCTAATTATGAAAATATTTTTTGTTGTTCCGAGAACTTCGGCCTCTCTATTAACGCCATTGCCAGCTTCAACGACAACTTATTTAAACAGTAAATGGGAACGTAGTGGCTCTTTATAGTAATTTAAATATAAAATGGGACTACATAACGTTCGTTTCTTTGCTTAGGCTGTATTTGAGGAAGTGGCTTTTAAGGCTGGATCCATTATAATACGATCTATTTATTAAAGAATTTGGATTTTTTTATTATAAAGAGAAAACATTTGTGTGTTGTATGTATGCTTGTTTGTAACGTTTTCACACAGAAACTACTAAACCGATTTTTAGCGATACCGATTTTTTTTTTTATTTTTAATGTAATGGAAGGCAAGCAAGCATGCACTTCACATTTAGGTTAAGTGATGACTAGAAGCTATAGACATCCACACAAAGACCAAGATCAAAATGCAGATGAATTACCACTCCTGAGGCCTAAGGTTTTATGCCTCTGTGCTGAAAATTACAGGGCCGGACAATACCACCTGAGCGGAACACGTTAGTGCTGAACACTATCAATTAGCGGCAAGTATATTAGGTAATGCGGTGGTGCCTACGCCCGCGAGCTCCGACACTGGAGCTTTACCAGTACTTTTTCGAATATTCTTCCTCCGCTAGTGTTTTATTATTTGATTTAAGGTAAATACGTTAAAAATGTGTATTACTTATATACTCTACGCAACACGCTTCAAATACTCCGCAACACCGCTTTATAGTCGGTATGACATCGTAAAACTGTTGAATTTAGAAGCGGCCTATAGGCTTGTTCGTAGGCGATATTTCCTGGAGTTTTATTAAATTTCAAATGTCACCTCTGCCGCTACGTAAGCCCGTTCAATGTTCTGTGGCACCCTTTCGTTGTGACGGTTATTTTATTGCGACTACATTTACGATAAATTGGTGTTTCTGTTCCTCGCATTTTTTTTAATTTAATATACAGAATTATTGTTTTCCTATGGCAAAAGGAGTTTTTTTTTATGTAATCGAAGTGGCAATCTAGCATGCAGTTCACATTGATGTTAAGTGACGACTGCAGTCTATAGACACCCACACAAAGACCAAGGACAAAACGCAGATGCATTACCACTCCTGAGGCCCAAGGTGTTATGCCTGTGTGCCGGAAATTACAGGGCCGTGCGTTACCACCTGACCGGTACACGATAGTGCTGAACACTACCATTTAGCGGCAAGTATATTAGGTAATGCGGTGGTACTGGACTAGATTCCCAGTAGGCCGGGAGTTCGAGTCTCGCCTGAGGTCAAATTTTTCTTTCCATTTTTCCATAAAAACAATGCGGTGGTGCCTACGCCCGCGAGCTCCGTCGCTGGAGCTCTACCACCAGTGAATATCTGCGTTATAACTGAAGTAGATCATATTAAAAAAAAAAAAGTAACTGAAGTACATCGCAATGATTTTCTTACGTCCTTTACAAAATTCCTTTGAAAGTTCTCCATTCTCATTTCTCATTGTGCAAAATTGAGTTTCAACTCCGTCAAACATTTTAATTCGTTCTTTAACTAAGTCATGTGAGGCGTGTTTAATTATAAGATGGTTATTATTCCCAAATGTTTGCATCGCGGAGCGCGATAGAATTCAATTTTCTCATACATCTTAATTCGAGTTGAAACAATAAGACCGTTTGAGGTTCTTCACGCGGAAACTCAGAGTTCTTACACTTTATATTTTCATTAAGATTGGAGAAACATTATCATATTGTGTTGGTATAAAGTTTTCGTGGTGTAGCTCCCCAATTTTCAGACCTTAAGGAACTTACGACCCTCTCACGCATAAAATTATATATACAAAAGGCCCGCGATAGAAGCTTTGCAGTATTTTTTTCCTGTTTTTCTTTGATTTTAATTCAACTTTTTGAGCCGATACAACCAATGCTACCTAGAGGCGAGTTGCTGAACTAAAGAGACAAGCGTGATATTAAAAAAAAAAAGTCATTAAAAGTTCTACTATTCATCGATAGATGGCAAAACTAAAAAGTATCATCGCTGTGCCAGACGGAGTGGGGGGTGTTAGGTTATTTTCGTTACGGAATTTCTGGATTCGCTATCCACGCTCAAGGCCCGCGATAGAAGCTATGCAATAGCTCAATAATAATTATTGTTATACTGCGGTCGTTATTACCTATGCTTTTTTAACCGACTTTAAAAAAAGATGGAGTTTCTCAATTCGTCCGGATCTTTTTTAGTGTAACTAGCTGTCTAAATGAGATGTCAAAAATTTGAGAGGTAGGAGCTGTTTTATTTGTATGGGAAAATTAAATTGTTGTTTATAGTTCACAATGATGATACATTTTACATGAAGAACTACAGTATTACATCCTACTACCATTTATATGAAAACGGAGATTACAATGGGGATACTACTGAGGATTGCTACTGCTGAGGTCCGTGCTATTGTACCTCTGCGCCGACAATTACGGGGCCGTACGTTATTACCACCTGACCGAACCGAAATAAAACTATTTTACGTATCTAAATAATAATAATGTCAACCCTTGATACGTCTCACTGCTGGGCACGAATCTCTCCCCTTCTTATATCCTTGCGTATTTACCGCTATATTAATTAAACTAAAATGTTTTTTTTTATCAACCCGACGTTTCGCTCGCTTTTTAGCTTCACCGAGCTATCATTAGTCATTTTTGCGATAAATCCACAACGCTCCAAGGCGTTTACAGAATCGGTGGAGGTAGCTGCATATAATTTTTCTAAGACGCACACACTTTCACATTAAACTGTAAAATCCGAATCAAGCTTCGTCTATTGAGTTCTACTGCTAGTAAAGGTTTTGGCGATCCCTCGGCGTAACTTACCGTAAAGGACGGTACGGTGTCAAGATATACTCGTATTATACGAAAGAAGATTAACGAACTACTAACTAAATACCGAAAAACGCGCCGAGGCGTGATCCGCTTACATAAAGGACTTGTTACACGGCTCGGTATTCAGGGTACGGTAGCAAGGGTCAGGGTAGTGTAATAACATTTAGGGAGTTAGGTTCCTAATTAGGGCGTCCGGAGCGGCCCGTATATTTGTACTGTAATTGAGTTAGGGCCCTGTCGACCGGATAGTGCAATAAGCGGCAACCCGGCGCGAGGTCACGCCCACCCTTTCTGTCGGACCCTGAATACTTACCGTGTCGTGTAATAGCCTTTTAAGTCCGTGCTAGAAAAAGAAAACAAAGATAGCCCTAGATTTTGTTCATCTAAAGACTTATTTAATGAAATCTTTTAATGTGTTTGTTCAAAATCTCTTTCAATCATATCATATTAATCATATTCATTCATATTATTATTATAAATGCAAAAGTTTGTATGTTTGTTTGTTACTCCTTCACGCAAAATTGCTGAATCGATATTTATGAAATTTGGCACACACATAGAGGGTAACTTGGATTAACTCATTGGAATTTTTTATCCCGAAAAAATGTTCCTGTGGGATGCCATTGGATGATTTGATGAGATTCCACAGGTTACGCGTAAAGTGACTTAAACGCGGGCGGAGCCGCGGGCAACAGATAGTGTTAGTATGAACAAACTCGAATGTATCATACACAATTTCCACATTACTTCCCACGTGACGCTTTTATTTCAAACGAAGCTTATATTGAACACACTTGAGCGAAATTAACGCAATTTCATTTCTGCAAATGAAATATATTCGCCCGTAATTAATACAGAAGTCTGGCGTATTCATATATTATTCTATAACAAATGAACTGGCGGTCCATTCAATAGTGTTATTATAATTTTGTATGCTCAGACTTATAAAGGCAGGCTAAACAGAGACTTTTAAATGGTGCAAATTTAATGAAAGCTGCCAAGCACATGGGACAGGACAATAGGGGGCAGTATTGTTGTCTGTAGTCGGATGCACTAATTTGTAATGAATTCTAAACGAGGTTTTCATTTGGACCACTCGGCGCATGCCTCACCATGTCTGACAGCCCTTCAAGAGTATATTGAACCGTATTAACATAGTGGTAGAGTATTATTTGCAATGGCGCCTTAATTGAAATGGAAAAGCTATGTACGGGTTGTTTTTGTACTGAGTTGCGTTTACTTATAGCGCCTCTGCGCATCGCATCTGTAAATATTAACAAATTTTGTTAAATTTGGCTAATGTTGCTTTTATCCTCCCGATTTTAATCAAACTTTGCACACTATGTGCAGTTTGATCCAACTTGATAAAAGATAACGTATTTAGACTGTGATGTTATTTTTCGTATATTATAACTAGCGGCGTGCAATTTTTATAGGTATGTATGTATGTATCTTCACGCCAGGTCCCTAACGGGGCAGGCAGAGAGTGTAGAGCGCCAGACATCCCGGTTCTGACAAACCTCTCGTGCCTCGTCTACCTTCATCATTCTCTTCATACATGCACGCCGATTCCTAAGACTTTTGACACCACCATCAGACAGAACTCGACCTATTTGGTCATGGTAGGTCAGCCTTGGTCTTCCTGGGCCTCTGCAACCATCCACGTTCGCATTGTATATCTGTTTAGTCATTCGCTCATTCGACATTCTTTCTATATGCCCGAACCATCGGAGCATGCCTTTTTTCATTTTTACACCGATACTATCATTCACACAAAGTCTCTTTCTTACATCTTCATTACGAACGCGATCGGTGAGTGATACACCGCAGATCTTGCGCAAAGATCTCATCTCGACCGCGTTCAACTTATTTTTATGGGTATTATCCTATATTTCAAGTTGGATCAAACTGCACACGTTGTGCAAACTTTGATTAAAATCGAGCGTGGAATTTGTATCGTATTTTCTAAGATCGATATTACAATACCCAACCTAGTTCTCCAGTTACAAACTGTTTCATGTATTAAAAAATCAACTCCAATTCACCTTGTGTTTAATCAAAGAGTTACTAACATTCATTTACAATTATTTGCAGTGCAATCAATTTTACATTTGCCGTACACTTAGATGGTTAGGTTTAGTTTGATTTTTTACTTAAAAGGCAAGAAAGAAAAACCTTCAAGTCATATCTTCACTAAAGTCAATTTAGTTCTCTCTTCATGTTTCGAAACAGCGGACGAAATGTTTGGTTACGTTAGTTATTATTTATTTATTTATTTAATAAAGCAACAAGGCTCATTATAGTGTTAAAACCAGAGAGCAACACGGGCTACCGGCCGCGGCGGACCGGAGGGGAGTAGCCATATGCAGGCTTTCCCCTCTGCCAAAGTACAAGCCCAAATGGTCCTACGCCTTTCGTCCAGATGTTTAAATGTGTGCGTTTTGTTTATGTATTTTGTTAAAGTCAAAGTTTGAGTTTCGTAGTAATAGACGACTTTTGTAGTGTGATTGTGTATCACAGGTAGTTACCTCCGCAAAAAGTGACAGACTGTTTTGCATCGGTAATAAGCGCTATGGCTAGTCCCCTCCAATCCGCCGCGGCGGCCGGTGGCCCGTGTTGCTCTATGGTTAAATCAAACAATAAGAATATAAAGAACGAATTAAAGCGAATGTCCCTTTTAACCTTATCTTAGAGCGAGATAAGTCAAAATCGAGAAAAATGTCACAGCCCAAAAAAGATATGTAATAAAGCAGGTAATTCGTAGACGACGGTACGAAGGTTGGTCTAATATTTCATTGTCCCTTATATCGCCCGTCCGACCTCACCTACATCATAGTCACCAAATGAAACAATTTTCTTATTTATTCTTATCTCCTTTGTTATTTACACTCGCTAGATATTTCGTATTTTGGCTAGATTTTCTGACACGTATGTCGCTACAAGAGTGACTTCAAAGGAGATAATTCTGGGTTTAAACTTTAGAATATATATTTATGTATGTATGTATCTTCACGCCAGGTCCCTAACGGGGTAGGCAAAGAGTGTAGAGCGCCACATATCCTGGTCCTGACATACCTCTCGTACCTCATCTACCTTCATCATTATCTTCCTCCATGCATGCCGATTCCTAAGACTTTTGACCGCACCATCAGACAGAACTCGAATTATTTGGTCATGGTAGGTCAGTCTTGGTCTTCCTGGGCCTCTGCAACCATCCTCATTCGCATTGTATATCTGTTTAGTCATTCGCTCATTCGACATTCTTTCTATATGCCCGAACCATCGGAGCATGAATTTTTCATTTTTACACTTCTCTTCTTCTTACATCTTCATTACGAACGCGATCGGTGAATATATTTATGTATTGTACTTCGGTGGCAAACAAGCCTGCTGTTCACATTGAAGTTGATTACTGCAGCCTATAGACACCCAAACAAAGAACAGGAGTCAAAATGCAGATGCGTTGCCACCCCTGAGACCTTAGTTGTTTTGTTTCAGTGATAGTTTAGTTACAAACCATTCCGATTTGGTGGTAGCAAACACAATAACGTGGGAAGGGCAGCAGTATCCTGTGATGAAACTACCGCCACTGCGATCACCAATGCGCCTGCCAAGCGTGGCGATTATGGCATATTCTCCCCTAATGATGCACAAACCTGTTGTGGGCGTCATTGGGATAGGCTTTGTCCCGCTGTGAACGTTTCTCGGCAGAAGTGACGAATGTTCTTAGGGTTAATAAAAATCAATTGCTGTTCGTTAGTCTCGCTAAAACTCGAGAACGGCTAGACCCATTTGGCTAATTTTGGTTTTAAATTATTTTTGGAATCCTAGGGAAGGTTTAAAAGTTAAGAAAATATTAAGAAATTGTAGGGGAAAAGTAAAAACCACAATTTCATTTTCCCATACAAATAGTCCGTATCTATCAAACCTTGGACACATTATTTCATTCTGAGGAAATACGAAGTTTGCCGGGTTAGCTAGTAATAATATAATAATGGCAACCCATAATACGTCCCACTGCTGGGCACGAGTCTCGCCTCTTTTTGAGGGGAGGCCTGGAGCTTACTCCACCACGCTGCTCCAATGCCGGTCGGTGGAGATACGGGTTAGTGGCCAACCCGCGTCGTTCTAGGATTACCTACACATAAAACGATGCTCATATTTCACTTCACAGTTCTTGGGAAAATACTCTTTTTTTTTCAACATATCACACGTAGGTACTTCACAAGACTCGGTTATAAATAAATCTTTAAAAAGGGGTAAAGGTATACTTCGTTTGCGGATCCATTACATGATTGGGTAGCCCGATTGCTTTCAGGATAACATAATCTTGTATCTTGTGTATTGCTTAATGTATTCAAACAAAATCAAGTGTATGTAGTCAGGATGAAATGGCTTCCACGAATTTTCATTGACTGTATCGTGTGACACATGAATAATTTCTTCTAGAAGGGAGTTGTTTGATTTTGTACCTACTCCTTGTACAGTATGTATGCTAAAAAGGATAGATACATTTGGGGACTGTTTTTTAATCGAGTTTTTTTTACTAGTTGTAGCTATTTATTTCTTTACGGTTGGAGGATTATTGATTATGCCAGAAATAGACGAAATTATTACCATACTTCATCGTAGAAAGTTTTGTTGTTTAAGTGCGAGAAAACGACGCAATATTGAATTAAAATGCTAGTTTAATACTATTTAGAATGTTTTAAAAATAATTTGGAAAAAAGCAATACTTGACTGGGTTCTCAAAGATTCATTCGAATTCGATCGGTTTGTAGTTTAGTCGAATAAGCGTAACAGACAGACGGACAGATTATCGCAATTACGATACTATCGTACCACCCAGTATCGGTCCTATGGATATATTATTAAGTACCACCAACTTGAACTGTTTAACTTTTAGTTTGTTCGTAACACTAAAATAAAATCATATCAAACAATGACACTGATGAGCCAAAGAAACAGAACGCAAAAACAGATTTCACCCGAAATTAATTCAACAGCCCGTTAGGAAAATTGAACGTTGATATTTAAATTTGATATAACATTTAGAAACGAGTGGCAACAAGATGCCGAGATCGTGACCGCAAACAGAATCAAATGTGTATTGCAGATAGTGATGTGCCCGATGTCCGTATCCGTAGAACGAAAAGGGATATGTACTTATTGGTATGGTTAGTGATGTGCCGGAATGCCGAAGATGTATTGGATACGAATACGGATAATGATGTTTAGATCTGCGAATACAACTCTTAACTATTTCACTTAATTGTCCTCGATACGAGTGACTTCCAATTGTTGGTTAGGGCGGTAAAACCCGCAAACGACTTACTTCATTACGTATTTTCTTTTAGTGGAGGTAGAATTCCAGTGTCAGATAGGCATCACTACATTACTTGATCTATCTGCTGCCAAATGACAATTCGAGAAATCATCAACCGTATTCGTATCCGCATAATTTTCAACGTTCCGGCACATCACTAACAGTCGTTCACTCCTGCGGTTTTCGTACCCTTCTTTGTTTTCCAACATGTTAATATCGTATTTTGATATAATGTTTTATGTTGTGTGAACAGCGACGCTACTCAAAGACTTTAGATGTTACTTAGGCTCGAGTTGACTAAACATAACTAAGGTTTTATGAATCGTACATTTATGGGCATGTCCTATTTTGTGTAATGACAAATTAAAAGAACTAAACAGATATACAATGCGAATGTAAATGGTTGCAGAGGCCCAGGAAGACCAAGACAGACCTACCATAACCAAATAATTCGAGTTCGGTCTGATGGTGGGGTCAAAATTCTTAGGAATCGGTGTGCATATATGAAGAGAATGATGAAGATAGACGAGGCACGAGAGATATGTCAGGACCGGGATATCTGGCGCTCTACACTCTCTGCCTACCCCGTTAGGGACCTGGCGTGAAGATACATACAAATTAATATCATATAGGGCATCATTGTTCCATTTACCCGTTAATTTAAAACACAGGCTACGGCGCTGTACCCATTTAAAAACACAGATTATATTTACGCAACTTCTTTAAAATCAATTTAAGAGTGTGAAATTGTGGAACGAACTTCCCTCTGAGGTGTTCGCTAGGTGCTACAATATGGGGTTCCTCAGAAATAGCGTCAAAAAAGTCCTTCAGGGCTGGCAGCGCTGGAAACTCCCCTGGTGTTGCAAATATTCATAGGCGACCACTTTCCATCAGGTGGCCCGTCTGCTTGTCTGTCAATCTTCAGACATAAAAAAGTGGAATAGATATAAGTATACCTACATATAATATTTGCGCTTTCGTTTTTTTACAGAATAAATGCGTTGTTCATTAGGCTCTCGCATTACAAAGAAAGTTGAAGTCAGGAGTTAGTGTTGAATCATAAAGATAATGCACTCTTGGAGTAAGTCGCACTTAATAACTTTTTCGCATACAATATTTTCCCTTGATTCCACTTTCACGAACTAATCTCGTTTAGAACTTCTCGATTGCTCGTGAAGTAACCGCACCGTTTGACTGGCAGCCAAGGTAAGTCAGTTGGTAGTGATGGGCAAAAAAATCGTATCGATACGAACCGAAAACTATATACCGATACGTTATGTTACTATCGATACGTACATTATTTTTCATATATTTTTATAATACACGAGTGAATTACATTTCAATAAAATAATAGGTACACGTTGCTCACAAAAATTGTATCCGATGTCTAGTTCTGATAAATCATTAACTACACTTGTGTAGATTCCTGAGACGGTAACGAAACCTAAGTCACCTAAGAATTATCTCAAATCTAAACATAGTTAGGGTTTGCTCGCTTGGTTCAAGTATATTTACATTATTATTAGTATGCTAAAAAGTGGTTTTCAATCTGTATTAAATTTAAATTAAAAAAATTGATTTAACCCCTTAACCTATTATAAGACATTTTCAATTTGTATATTATGATTTAGCTGCCCCGGCGAACTTCGTATCGCCATAACTAGAGGTATAAAAAATTTAAAGTCTTAAAAAATGAAAAAAAAAAAGTATTTAGTGAGAATCATCCTTATCATTTAGGGATATGAAAATAGCCTACAACCGATTCTCATACCTAGCAAATATACTTGTACACACAAAATTTCGTATAGCTGTCCCAGCAAATTTCGTATTGCCTCACAATGAAATAATGTGTCAAATGTTTGATAGATACGGACTATTTGTACGGGAAAATGAAATTGTGATTTTTACTATTTCCCTTCAATTTCTTCATATTTTCTTACCTTTTAAACCTTCCCTAAACCTCCACGAACATTTCAAGACCAAGATAAATGAAATCCGTTCAACCGTTCTCGAGTTTTAGTGAGACTAACGAACAGCATTTGATTTTTATGTATATACGAGTATATTATATTGTATTTTTAAACCTCCAATTTTGGTCCCTAAATCGGTAATGTTACCGGAGATGAGTAAGAACCGGGATATCTATACTATACGGGATAGAACTCCACACTTTCTGCCTTCTTGGTGTGAAGATACATACATACATACGTACGTAAAAAATACGATAGGATTTATAACTTTATTACGAAATATCGATATAGCATAGATAGTATATCCTGATTTTGTATCGATATAATCGCCCATCTCGGCCAGCGGTTCTCAAGTCGCGTGCGTCACCCCACACCAATTTCATATAATTGTTAAGGTTTTGATAGCCTTTAATGCATTTTTAATACTCTCCAACTTTTAATTTGCGGAACCCGGGATAATTAAGATGAAATTTCCTTCATGTTTTCAACGTTTTATTACGATGGGGTTGATAAGAATATAATATGCGTTTTTTTGTGTTTTTTAACTTATTTCTGTTTCCAATTTTAGACCAAAGATTTGATATGTGTATTTTGAGTGGGTCGGCTATAATCTTAATGAAATTTTTACTTATCCGTCAATATTTAAAATATCTCTCGATGTATTTATAATTAGGATTATCTATAACTGAAGATCATAACATATTTGGATTCGGATTCTGATATTAAATTACCAATATTCAATTCAAAAGCTGATATTCAATCACCAATAGGTATTTAGTATTATATAATTGACTTTGCATAACATTTCTTCTGTTGAACAATATTCTTATAATTACTTTTTTTATTAATTCAAAATGTTGATTAAAACCTTGTATTTGTTTAGTATTATAATAAACTAGCTGTTGCCCGCGGCTTAGTCCGCGTGGATGTCGAAAAGTATCTTATGTTCTTTCTCAAAGTCAGCTCTATCTCTGTACCAAATTTCATTAAAATCGGTTCAGTCGTTTGGACGTGAAAAGGTAACAGACAGACAAAGTTACTTTCGCATTTATAATATTAGAAGGGATTATAAATGTTCATAGCACGTTTCTTTTACAATACAATATTCTTATAACCACTTATTATTAATAATTTTCTTAAATATAAAAGGTAAATAAAAACTTTTTATATGTTTAAGTTGATAAATATTTAAAGCTAAACTCACACTAACTCCTCGACGAATCCACGTCACTCAACGTTGGTGCGGCGGGCATCAGTGTGTACAGGCCGGTTGTTTATCGCGTATCGAGTTTCCGTGTCATTTGGCATCAAACCCAAACGCTGAATACGGCTGTTAAGTAATATCACATTCGCTTTAGATATATTTTTTCTCTCTAATTTCGTTTTTGCCTCGTCGTTGATGACTGAGCGAAACTTGTTTTTTTTTTCGAGGTGTCAGGATTAGCTTGCGTTTTGAATACGAGTATTTTTATTTGTAAAGTCACATGTCGTGTCGTATATTTGGAATGGGACTCTAATCTTTAGCTAGAGTTCTGGTGTCGGAGCTTGAGAGCGTAGGTATCATCGCATTACCTAATCTATTTATTGACAATTGGTTGTGTTCAGCACTATCGTGATCCCGTTCGATGGTATTGTATGGCTCTGTTTGTTTTTCTTTTTAACACACAGTTTGATTTCATTTCACATAAAAATGTTCTCAATTACCAATATTCCATCTCAGTTAATTTTATGTCTGTGAATAAAGTGTACCCCAATTAATTGCGAAGAATGTTTTTAACTGCCCTAGTAGCCTAGTGGTAGCAGGCCACTACTACTAAGCTGGAGGTCCTGGGTTCGATTCCCGGGTCGGGCCCTCTCAGAGATAACGGTTTAAAATCCTTTATCTCTGGTTCTATTGGGATTTTTCCATTTTCTGGAAGTTTCCTAATACCTCGGAGTTTGGTAATGTGCCCGGAGATGTCAACAGGCTCGCCACCTGTTACATGGGCTAAAAAACGTAACCGGCGAATCGTGGGTGTTTTCATGTAAGCTTGAATGCATGCATTGACCTCTGTCTACCCCTTTGGGGATTACAGGCAGTGAAGTTACGTTTTATAACCACTTATAAAATAAAAAGGTACCGTATTCTATAAATACTGCTCACTGTATGAATTTTTTTCAAACTGTCGTTAATAATGTCCCATAAAAGATAATTAATGAACTGTATGTATACTTCAGTATGAGTAATAATTTTATTTTATCTAACCAGCATTCGTGAAGCGTATAATTGCGTAGCCCGCGGCACAATATATGTGTGCGCTCAGCATTAGACCGCAGGGGTTTGTTCGCAATGATATCGACTCAATGAGATATGAAATATAATTCAGTGGACACGGCGGATTGCTTGCTATTGTAATGGCATTTTAAACAACAATCCGAAACAATGCGAAAATTATTTTCGCATTGTTGATGAAAAATAAAAACTTGGTACAAAAGTGTGTCTTGGATGCCGTTGTTCACACATCACATACACACTCAAACCGGACACAAATATCTGTAAACCATACAAATATTTGTTCCGGTACCTACAGAGATCAAATCCGCGTACCTCGTCTCACACCGCCGGACCAACTGTGTCCTCAAATCGTCGTCGGTTTCAAAAAGTATCTATTTTAAAAGAACAGTGGAAAAAACATAGATTTATAAAAGTAGATAATAGATCTATGGGAAAGAAACTGTTGCATGTATTTATTTTTTTTGGTGACAGTTCTAGGTTACGACATCTTCCATAAGTTTTTTTTTTTTATATTTTTACTGGTAGTAGAATTAATTGCCTCGGTAACCTAGTGGTAGCAGGCCACTACTACTACGCTGAGGTCCTGGGTTCAATTCCCGGGTAAGGGGTTATCAGAGATAATGGTCTAAAGTCCTTTTCGCTTCACCGCCACCGCCCTCCGTGGTGGCGCGCGGTCCCGTGAAATTCCATAAATTCCATACAAACGCTTAATTTGATCTCTATTACACAGACATCAGTCAGTGACGTGTTTACACGTGCACCTGTGTGCGTAGCACGTAGAGAATACCAAACGTCGCCCATTAGAGGGGAGGAGGTTGGGTGAGGCGAGGGGATCGAGCGGGACGTCGAAGTGTCTATACGCAGTATTACTACACATTCGCTGCCAATGATTAAGTTCGAAAAATGAATATTGTCATTTAATTCATGTTGGGTATGAGAGAATAAGCAAGACAATGTCGCTACCAATTCTTGATTAGTTATTTGATTTTCATATTTTTCCGTGCAGATTGGATCCTTTGATCGGGTGTAAATTTATCTTTGCTTTCCCATTCTCTAAATTTGGGTTAACTTGACTTTACCCTGTCATTTTATACTTTTTTGACTAGAAAGGCTATTAAAATATTTATGTGTAAAATAAAATGACGTTTGTAGTCTCACTTAAACTCGAGAACGTCTGAACCAATTTTTCTAATACTTATGAAATAGTTATGGAAGTCCAAGAAGGATATGTACTATTTTTTCAATTCAATATTTTTTCGCCTTTCAAGGTGTAAAAGGAATTGTAAGAAAATTGTAAGAATTAAATTACATTTCCCCATACATATAGTTCATACCTTCCAAATCTTTGGTACATTAATTAATTTATTTACTAATTATCACATTAAATTTAGAAAGAATTGCCTTTATGGGGGCATTTCTTGTTCTTTCTAGACATTTAGCTCTAGAACTACACAACACTCGAATTGTGACACGTGGATCATTTTCTTGAAGCACATGCAGATTAGACAAACATAGATGTAATGACTGGTGGCCCCGTCTCTGAAGGTCTACCTTCAGTGACGGGGCTCGCGGGCGTAGGCAGTACCTCATTACCTAATATACTTGCCGCTAAATGGTAGTGTTCAGCACTATCGTGTTCCGATCAGTATGTCCTGTCAGGGTAATGTATGGCCTTGTAATTTCCGGCACAGAGGCGTAACACCTCAAGCCTCAGGAGTGGTAACGCATCTGCATTTCGACCTTGGTCTTTGTGTGAGTGTCTATAGGCTGCAGTCATCACTTAACATCAATGTGAACTGCATGCTTGTTTGCCACTTCCATTACATAAAAAAAAAACAAACAAAACACTCTCAGTATTTTGTTTGCGATATCTATTACAGAACGCGGAATAAACAAAAAAAAATCACGAACAGACAACCGCAAAGGCTATTTCCTTTCGATACGCTCGCACAAAAAAAAACATACGAGTCGCGGCAACGCTCTCAAACGTAACACCACTACAAACGGAAACTTCCCCCGCGTAACTTTCCACATTCGGAACTTGCGATCGTGGAATCAATAAAAAAAATCTGCTGATTGAACCGCCAGCCACGCCTTTTTGTACTGCGAGCTAAATAAAGCCACGTTTCCACTGTGCATAGGTCCTATACATATACGGGGACATACGTATGCGTTTTCTCGGTTGGTATGAGTAGTTGAAGGAATCGCTACTCGTCAAATTTTTAATACTTATTATTTATTTATTTATTTATTAAGAAAAGTTACAAAAACAATTTAAATGTAGCTACAAAAATGCCACAAAACTCTTAGGTAATGGGTTTGTCCTGGCACCTTTACATTCGAAGCTCTAATACTATTTAAATACTATTGAAACATATCTTTAAAGCTAATTAGGTATATTACAATATTCTCGAGAGCGATATAAAATTTAACAAGGATAAGCTAATTAGTTATCTACAGAACCTTAAAAATATATACTTAACACTAAGAAAAGGCTACACATACACTATGAAGTGCGGTACGGGAAAAGGTGTAGGTACCTATCAGCCAATAAACATGATTTAAACAACAATTAATGCATTTACCTATATTTAACATGATTTGTGTTGTATATGTGAGTTAATACATCATAGACATATTATTATATGGAAAGTGTAACAACGTGACTTTGTGAAGGTTAGCAGGTTTTAACATACGTTTTGACACGTGTACCTCGAACGGCAGGTGTTTTTGAAGGTAATAATTTGGCTACTGGACTTGATAATTATTCACTATTAATGCTTTTCGCCATCAAATGATAACGTGTGATACACAAACGAAGTATTTTTAAATTAAACGAATATGTTTTAGATATACACAGTAGTAGGCTAGCATTGTAGTTTTCGCCTTAAAACTTAAATAACACTCCAGTATAACTAGCTTCAAAGTAATTTAAAGCTAGAGGTGCACTCAAAATATTTTCAAAGCTTAAAACGTGAGCGTGCGGTCACGAAGCTCCCATTCGGCCGCCCGGAGCGACGTCAAAGGAGATTAGGTTCGTTTACACAATTGTCGGCTCGCCTTCAAGCTGTCGCGCCGGATTACATCGGATCCCGAAACCCGTTCTCCTATGTTCAGTGGCCAGTGTTGAATAGTGAGTGTTTTGAATAGAGCGAAATGGCTTGGGGATACTGGTCGGCGTCGTCGGTGCTGCCGGACCGCGGGCGCAGTCCGCGGCGGGCGGGCACGTCGGTGGTGCACACGCACCCCAACCCGCCGACGGCCCGGGAGGTGATGGAGACGCACGACGAGAGCATAATACACACGGCGTCGACGTCACGCGACAGCCGGGACCACTCTGCGTCGCCACACTCGTCGTCGAATGGAGGCCACTCGCACCACCACGAAGTGAGGCACGCGGTGCCGGCGAGCGCGCTCTTCGGCGAGAGTTACGGGGAGCTGTCTAGAAGGCCGTCGCTGGATCTTGGTTCGGTGCGGAGCGCGCTGGCGTCCTGCTCGGGCGGCGGAACGCTGAGTGCTGGGTCAACGCTGACGCGGGGCGGGACCTTAGCGGACTATCTGCCGCCGACGCCGTGTCCCCACCATCACCGCGTGTACGTGGACCACCACAAGCACTACGAGCAGCCGATCCAGCCGGTACACGTGGGGGTGCCGCATCACTCGCACTCCCACGCCTCCAGTAGGCACCACACGGACGACGAGGATGACCTTGAACCGGCGTACGCTACAGGTATGATTAGTGATTATGATACTTAAACATTTACACGTGCTTGTTTATTGTGGGTATTTTTAGAAACTAAAACTTCTCTTATAAAGCTCAAAAGTTTGTTCGTTTGGTTGAACGCGATAATCTCAGGGACTACTAGTTCGAATTAAAATATTTTATTAGTCTTGTATCACTTATATATAGCCTTCATTTATCAAGGAAGGCTATAGACTAAACAACATCACGCTACGACCAATAGGAGCGGATATTCAATGAAAAATGTTACTAAAATGGAAAAAAAGTTTTCTACGCGAATGGCGTCGCGGGTGCAGCTGGTATATCATATTGATCAAACTTGCGTGTTTTTTTTGCAACAATAACCACCTTGAACAATATTTACCTTTTTCCAACCACCACCAGTGAAATTAGTCGCTAAACGTAAAAACGGTCATCGTTCCGGTTCGACTATCATAAATAGCGAACACTTTGATGTTTACATTAAAGTGTCTATCAATGAATAACTAACCGTTTCGCTAATAAAAGCGAACTTTGATAGATATAAAAGAATCAAAAGAATCAGTCAGCCCGTGACCACGGCAGCTGGAAAGCGACCGAAACGTCGGGTATATGAAGAAGTTTGGGAGTGTTGTATACGCGAGAAAATCCGCAAGTTTAATTTCTACAATGTATGAAGATCGCGAAAACCTACGAAAACGTTACATATAAAAGAGTTCGTTTTTCGTTATTTTTATCTATTAATCACTGTCTACATTTCCGGAAAATTATCCTTTTTTTAAACTGTAAGAATAACTGATTGTAATATTCCAGTTTAGAAATGTTTATTTGTATGTTGGGTCGTATTATAGAAACAATCTTGCCTATAATTATACGAGCAAGCTTTCCTTCAATCACCATAACAAAATGAGTTCCGATTCCTGGTAGTCGAAGACGATAATAATATAAGGTAACATGGTAGCATTTCCCCGAACAGAACGTGAGTTTAATCAATTCGTGCAAATTTACATAAGTTTAGCAATAACCAATGCTTGCAATGCCGTTAAGTTTCGTGTTGAAGTTTTATTTGTATTTATTACACTCGGTGATTCACAAGTAATATCGCGTCGTTCACCCGTGGACCACCCGTCCTCAACGAGTGGACGCCGTAAAACGAGGCGGTGCTGGTCGGGTGCCGGTTGGTTGTAGTCAGCTATGACCCATTATCCAGATATGTGGTACAAGCTCTCGGCTAAAATACACTGCCCCCTGTGAAATAGGAAATATCGATTGTATACGCACAACGACTAGAATTAAAGTCTGCGCGCAATAGGTATATAATTGAGCATTGCTTTACATGTGGACCACTAAACTTTCCCAGAACAGTTCCTTACATAGTTCGACCAATTCATGTTAATTGATCGCTAGGTTACCGTGGCCATGTAAACCTAACGATCCTGTTTTGGTTTACCAAACGCGGTCCGTTTGTAAGACGTTTATTGTTGTGCTCGTTTGGTATTTAATGGGCCTTAGGTCCTTGCTAATGGCCGATTATAGTTCAGCTCTGACCCGGCTGTGAACCGTGATTGTATATCATGTATGGCTTTTAGTGGGTTGTTAATCAATCTTAGTGTTTACTAATTATTGCCGGTTTTCGTTTTGGTACCAATTTTATGGTCGTAACATTTTTTTGCGGACTCGTGTGTTGTTTAGGTATTTACTAGAATTAAGGCAAAGGATTACAAATCCGCGACTTATTTCGCGAATAATTCCAGTTTTTGAAGGATCTTGGCGTAACCTTATGTGGAGGATCGGGTGGAAATATTTCTCTGACTAATAAGGTAGACCCTCCGACAAGCGAGGTGATAGTGCCGTACTAGTCTACTTCCCCGAGCATTTGGCCAGTGCAAGGGGCACTCAGCCGAAATAAATTAAAACAACGGGCTAAAAGAGACATGTACGCCCAATCCTCAGCTTAGGGTGTTGTAAGGAGACACAAGATACATGCGATTAGAGGCACTGCATTTTTCGCTTAAGTCATCGATTTGTGCTCCCCAACAATTAACACTGGGAAGTAGTATATATTAGGCAACTCGTATGAAAACTTCGTTGGTGCGATTCAGTGGATCGTTCGTGATTGGCCGTACAAAACAAGTGCTTGAGTTATCTCATTATTTCAGCAGATGTCGTCTTATGTAAAGGACGGTAAATTTCCTTTAATTCACCATTCTATTAGTGAAAGAATTTCTAATATAGGTCCAGTAGTGTTTGAGATTCTTCGTTAATAATAAATAGACAAGAGGCAAGTAAGCATAGGGTTCACGCTAATGGTGCGTAAATATTGCATCATAAAGAAATATACATAGAAACCAAATGTCTGAATATAGATGTGTTTGTATTATATCTCACCACACGTACGGCATATTGGCGAGGCACAACAGTAAAACTTAACTCAAACCTACTTTGAGTGTTTAAAACTAATTGAAAACCAACATTCTCACCTATTTTTAACCATTAAGTGAAACAATATCCAGGCGCTAAACGCAATAGACGGGCGGTGTCCGATCGCATTACGTGTGAACTGGGGTGACGTCATTAGGAACAGTCGCGACACTCGCATCGGCGACGGGGCGCGGGTTTTTTGTATCTATACGTGCCAATATACTTGGATCAAAAAAAAATACTTTACTATATTAGTCTTCTTCATATTTAGCGTTTATATAACAGGCGGGTGCCTGTGGGTACCAGTAAGCAGTAAGGTAAGCAGTGGGTACTGCTGCGTTGGGAGATAGAGATTTTTAGCCAGTGCTACCCTCGGAGTTATGTGTCCGGATATATTATCACCTTATTACGAGTACGTGCAAGATAACGTAATTGGCATGAGTGTTTGCGTGTATGCATGAATGCTTACATTTGCTTTGGCCTACCGCTGAATACAGGCCTGAAGTTACGTTTTACCTACCTATCGTTGACCATTAGGCGATAAACGTTATAGACGGGCAGTGTCCGATCGCATTACATGTGAACTGGAGTTACGTCATTAGAAACAGTCGCGACACTGCCGTCGGCGACGGGGCGCGGGTGTTTTGTATCTATACGTGCCAATATACCTGGATCGAAAAAAAAAAATTACTACACTTCATATTTAGCGTTTATATAGCAGGCACCTGCTACGCTGGGAGATAGACATTTTTGGTACATTCCCAGTGCTACCCTCGGAGTTATGTGTCCGGAGATATCATCACCTTATTACGAATACGTGCAGAATGCTTACATTTACTTTTGCCTACCGCTGAATACAGGCCTGAAGTTACGTTTTACCTACCTATCGTTGACCATTAGACGCTAAACGCAATAGACAGGTGGTGTCCGATCGCATTACATGTGAACTGGAGTGACGTCATTAGGAACAGTCGCGACACTCCCGTCGGCGACGGGGCGCAGGTGTTTTGGATCTATACGTGCCAATATGATTATATGCGCATATTTAAGTTCTATATTGAAATATGTTCATGTAACTAAGTTGATGGTTTTTTGAAAAAAATTAATTTTTGTGTTGAAGAAACTTTTTGAATTGAAATTTATAAAATTATGTTGGTGTTCTTCATGTATAGACGATTGTCATTGGTAAAGATATCTGAAGTTTCATGCCCTTTGAAAGTCAGTTAGCTCACTTACCTACACAATGGTATTGTAGCATGTAACCACCCTTCATTTATTCACTTGCTAGATACATTTTCAAAGCTATTTTTATTTGTAGTGATTTTGGTGTAGAAATGCTCACATTACACATTTAATTTGCACAAACGGGTATATGAAAACGAGAGCGTTGCAATGAGCGCGTATCACAATAGACGGTTTATCTCACATGTCCAGGCGGCGGGCGGCGGGTGTCCGGTCGCGTTCCGAACTGGGTCGCCACGTCACACTGTTTTCCCTCTCGATCACTGCGACCCAGTTATTTTGTTAAGAGTCTAATTTATAGAGTGTAGTGTAGTTAGAAGTTGTTTATCCTTTCGAAAATTACACACGGTGTTTTGATTTTTATACTGAACTTATATAACTAAGTATTTATCGTAGTATCTGACCGTGTTCCAAACTGAGTCACCACGTCTTCTGGTTTCGTATTGTCTCTTGATCAATGAGACAATGTTGTTCCGGGCGGATTTTTATTTATTATTTTAATGGCATAAGTAATTCGTTCACTTTCTTGATTTTATTCACGTATTCCATTTCACGTGTTTAAAATCGGAATAAATCAGCCACAATAATACATTTCATTTCTATAAATAGTCGAAATAAGTAAACGAGATAGTTGCATTGAGTGCGTGTCACAATGAACGGTTTATCTCACCTGTCCAGGCGGCGGGCGGCGGGTGTCCGGCCGCGTTCCGAACTGGGTCGCCACGTCACACTGTTTTCCCTCTCGATCACTGAGACCCAGTAATTTTGTTAGGAATCTAATTGAGCACACGTTGATGGAGACATTATGCATACATAATTCAAATCATCAATCAATTTCACTGGTGGTAGAGCACCAGTGACGGTGCTCGCAGGCGTAGGCACCAACGCATTACCTCATATACTTGCCGCTAAATGGTAGTGTTCAGCAGTATCGTGTTCCGGTCAGGTGATAATGTACGGCCCTATAATTTCCGGCACAGAGGCATAACACCTTAGGAGTGGTAACGCATCTGTATTTTCACTTTGGTTTTTTTGCGGGTGTCTATAGGCTGCAGTCATCACTTAACATCAATGTGAACTGCATGTTTGTTTGCCATAACATAAAAAAAAATAATAATATTGATGTTATTTTGCAATAATATAATGCTGGAATATTTTGTACATATCAAAACCGAAACAACTTATGGAACCAAAAAAAAAACAGAACAGTTGCTTTGGTCGTTTTTTTTTTTTGTTCATTAGATATCCCCCATATCTTATGATCAAAATAAAAAACGTCATAAATATATCCGTATACTACACAACACAACTACACAATTTATCTCAAATGGTCGAGTAGTTTTGCAGTAAATCATGACAACGTGATAAGATTTTTTTTTGTTTGCCACTTCATAACATAAAAAAAAAACAATTTTAGTACACATCGCATTACCTAGATAGTGAAACACTAACAACAGAGCACGTAGACACATACACAACAGCGTGCCGCCTGGACAGGTGCGATAAACCACCCATTGTAATACAACCTGCACATTGATATTGTTCTCTCATTCATTTTGCTTGTGCTTGGGCAAACGTATATTATGCGTATGAGTAGAGTAAATGAAAATCAAATATTTAATGAAGGTGGTTTCAATTTTCCCAGTGCCACCTTCGGGGTTTAATAATGTACCCCATAGAGCAACGCGGCCCACCGGTCGCGGCGGACCGATGGGGAGTAGCCATAGCGTGTATTACCGATGCAAAACAGCCTTTCATTTTTTGCGGTGGGAAATGCGTGCGACACACACGCACACTACAAAAATCGTCTATTACTACGAAACGCACTTCCTTCCTTGACTTTAACAAAATACAGAAACAATTTCACGAACACATTTAAACATCTAGGCGACTGGTATATGCCCATTTGGGCTTGTATTTTGACAGACAGGAAAGCCTGCATATGGCTACTCCCCTCCGGTGTTGCTCTATGATGTACCCGGATGTGTCAATAGGCTCGCCATCTCATGGCGCAATCTACATCAGGGAATATACGCATCAAGTTTTCTGGTCAGAAAGTTGGAAGGATCATGGCAAGATTTGTACAGAAAACATGAAAAAAAGGTACACGGTAAAACAGGATGGAAATATTATACAGTGAACCTAAACAACATTTTCTGATACTTAAAATATGTTTAACTCTCCGGAATAAAAAGTTTGAAATTGAACTTTAGTATGGAGTGCTTCTACTGTTGTTAGGAAAGACGATTTTTATTCCGGTGATTTAAAAATATTTTAAATACCAGAAGATGTTTTTTAGGTTCCCTAGATAATATTTCTAATCCGTTTTACCTTGTACCTTTTTCTTACTTTTTCAATGTATGAAACTTGCCATGATTCTTTGGCATGGAGCTTGCAAAGGAGCACTAAAAACAGGACCCATAATCTTACGCATCGGGAATTATGCGCTCACGGAGTAGCGGACAAAAGCTAGTATTTTAATAGAATTTACAATGCTCATCAAAAAATATTGCACATCGAGCTAATGAAAGTGTTCATCGGCTAATTTTGTACAGCTTTATCTCTGCTGCCCACTGCCTACATAAGTACTGATCCGTCCTGTCCGTTATTGGTCAAAACTTGATCAAAATTGTGCACAAATGTCACATAGGTGAGGTGCGAAACAGAACGCTCTACAGACTCGAAATAAGCCGAATTCTCCTTCCTAAGGTCGATAGGCAATATTTCTTGTAAGATACTAGTAGTAGTAGTAGTAGTAGAAGTAACATGACAAGTGACAAGTATAACATCCGTGTTTTCTAATACTCCCTATACAATGCCATTAGACCATCAACGACACAACGTAGCTATGCATTAAACTTATCGCGTAGACAGGAAATGTTCATTGTCAGACTCGTCCTTCTCTGAGTTGTCTCCGGACAACGTGACGTCACGTAGACGTTTTTGCTGGCTTATAATAATATGAGTAGTTATTTACTGATGGTAGAGTTTCAGTGTAGATGCTCGAGGGCGTAGGAACCACCGCATTACCAAATCTATCTGCCGCCAAATGGTAGTGTTCAGCACTATCGTGTTCGGATTACATGGTATGTATGTCCCCGTATAATACAAATCATTGACATAACAACTAAGGTCAATGTGAACTGAATGTTTGTTTGCCTCATTTATTGAAAAAATAAAAAAGTATCTCTTACTAGTGTGTCGAAGAATACAATACGTCAGAAAGGTTCTACTCCACAATAGGAAGACAGAAAGCTAAAAACATAAAAAGGAGACTAGCACTGAATGCAACCTTTGAATACAGATATGAAGGAATGAACGGCGAACGCTTTGCGAATGTAATTATGCGTTCCATTCACCCGGAGGAATAAAGTTAACAACGATGACCTAGTTTCATTCATTCACGCACATAATTATGAAGGTTTACACGGTCAGATGACTGACTTGGTCGGGGAAATGAGCGCTTCTTAGTGTCAAGGGTGACTTTGTGTGATGTGGCTATTTGTGTCGTTTAGTAGAGCCATTGCATGTTTGTTATGGTTCCGTAGCCGATTATCAGATGGCTCTTTCAAGCTTTAAGTTCACTTATACGCTGTGGATCGTTAGTTTTGTTCACTTTTTGGAGAAGATTTAATACTAATCACGATGAGGCGTTGGTTTTGTATTACCATTCAGATTTGTAAAATGACTGTATGCATTTTTAATTTCGTGATATATTATAGATATAGTTTTTCCGTATGGATATCGCGTCGGAAACAATGTCGTTACGTACATACGCCTAAATATTATATCGTTCACTGGTGGTAAAGCTCCAGTGACGGCACTCGCAGGCGTGGGCACCACCGCATTACCTAATATACTTGCCGCTAAATGGTAGTGTTCAGCACTATCGTGTTCCGGTCAGGTGGTATTGTATGGCCCTGTAATTTCCGGCACAGAGTCATAACACCTTAGGCCTCAGGAGTGGTAACGCATCTGTATTTTGACCTTGGTCTTTGTGTGGGTGTCTATAGGCTGCAGTCATCACTTAACATCAATGTGAGCTGCATGCTTGTTTCCCACTTCCATCACATAAAAAAGACAGCTAAACAGTCCGTTTCAATAGGGAAAGAATATAAAAGCTTTCAGCAAATCTTCTCTAAAAACAAAACTGGTTGCCTGTAAAGTCGGTTTTACGGGCGAAGATTTTACGTGACAATGTCTTTTTCTCGGTAGAAAGGCATTCGCCGGTCCGGCAGGCCTCTCTCTCGTTCGGTGACTCATCGTTACGTTACCGGGCGTTACACTTTTTCATGAGTGACTCCGAGCCGCAACCTAATTTAAGACGTTGTCACGTCAAAAAAGATGGGTAGCTTTACTGGTGGTAGAGTTCCAGTGCAGGAGCTCGAAGGCGTAGGCACCATAGCATTACCTAATTTATCTGCCGCGAAATGGTAGTGTTCAGCACTATCGTGTTCCGTTTAGAAGGTAATGTATGGCCCCGTAATAACCATAACAGAGACATGACAACTTGGGTCTCAGGGGTGGCAACACATCTGCATATTGACCTCTGATGTCTAGAGCTGCAGTCATCACTTAACATCAATGTGAGCTGCATCTTTGTTCGCCACCTTCCATATATAAAAAAATAAAAAGACTGCTGTTGAATACTTTTTGAATTATATTGCGTATCTTTCACACTACGACTCCGACTGACTTGGTCGAGGATATAAGCTCCCCTTAGTGTCAAGGGCTAGTTTGTAGTTGTGGTCAGTTTAACAAGTGCCACTTTAGGTTTGTTAGGATTCCGTAGCGAAATAACATGCATCTGTGTATTAATACAAGGTTGTTTTTGTAGGTAAACATTGTAAAGAAGAGAGACTCGTTTATCTATAAAAAAAATACGCTTACACTCGCAGCCCCACAGTAGGTTTAAACCTGTGTCGTGGGTGCCGTTGTACACATACAATACATACACAAACACCCAGACCCTAAACAAATATCTGTAAGCCATACAAATATTTGTCCCGATGCGGGGATCGAACCCGCGACCTTTCGCATCAAACGTCACACCGCTGGACTAACCGGGTCGTCCGTAAATCTATAGCGCGAGCATACATATATCTTCGTTTATATTTACTTAATCATAGTTTATGGTTGTTCAAATTCTATGCTAAGAGCTACCGTGTCCTCATATTTTATGCAAAACGATCCAGCTTCGGATTTGTAATGAACAAACCTGTCTGTAATAATTATACCGTGACATTGTTTCGCTCTCTGCGTGTCTCATCGATGATTATCTTAACTCTGTACTCAAATGGAGTGTTCATTGCATTATTAATTCAATCTGTTTAATATGCTGATGCTAGTTTATATAGAAAATGTTATTTGCCCGACATACTACATTGGATTTTTTAAATTAAGTTTTGATTTATTGACAAGCACTTAAAAATTGAACACAGCATTTCTAAATAGGAAGAGAAAATCATAATAGCGTTATGTATTGTATTACAGTATCTATATTTTTTTTCAATGTTCGTCAATTATCTTAACTAACTCTAAAATTACTTATGTTAAACTCATATAAAAAAAAATTGTTTGATATCCTAACAATATAGCGTCTCTCAATATACGAGTATGTCATATATACCATTTTTAAAGTGAGCTACCTATTTTGTGACTCGAAAGTGACCTTCTTGAAATATCCTTATTTTTGTTATTTACCCATATTTTGGTTATTAATTTAGTTGATATGTGAATTAGTACATTAACATCATTTGATTTGTAGAAATTAAACTTGCGGATTTTCTCGCGTATACAACACTCCCAAACTTCTTACACCCGACGTTTCGGTCGCTTTCCAGCTACCGTGGTCACGGGCAGACTAGTAGTTTACATCGCACTAGGGTTGTGTTCCGTCTCAGCTATATAAGACCAGGCTGAACATCGTCGAATTAGTCTGCCCGTGACCACGGTAGCTGGAAAGCGACCGAAACGTCGGGTGTAAGAAGTTTGGGAGTGTTGTATACGCGAGAAAATCCGCAAGATTAATTTCTACAATGTACGAAGCTCGCGAAAACCTACTAAAACGTTATCATTTGATTTTTTTGTGTTTTTGAAGCAAAATGATAGAATGACAAATTGAAGATTCATTTTGAGGTACGGATCATTAAAAGCTATTCTTTCATTCATTCTTATTATAACTTTAGGTAAATAGCCGCCAATGAGGCTAACTTTAAAATAATCTCGTGCCATGGTGCAGTCTCTGTAGTTTATTTACATACAACGCGCAGTTCGAGCGGCGTATGGTGAATGGAGTTTGTAGAGCTTTTTTCCGTAGCACATTATGTTGGGACATTCCCTGTTAATGTTGATTAGATTTGAGGCATAATGATGCTTTTCCACCAGAGATGAGCTATGATACCTTGCTATGGATGCACATAGCTTAACACTGGTGGAAACGGATTCAGCTTAGATATGTTTTTATATGGAAGGATGTGTGCTATGGACGCATGCTATGGATGCGAGCTATGGATGCGTTTCATAGCACATCTTCCTCGTACACCTACATAGCTTAGTATCGGTGGAAACGGTCTTATATTTTCGTAGCGTAGATTTCACATCTTCGCAGCATAGCTGCATAGGACATATCTGGTGGAAAAGCACCCTTTCTGTGTTTCAAATCTAGGGAATACGATTTGACATTTCCCAAAATGTTCCTTTCGTCATTAGTCAGGACTTTGTTCAAACGTGTACACATAATTGCAAACTGTAAACCCTAAAAATTTAAAGAATTATCAGCATACTTTTAGTCTCGCAAGTTGTTGAAATAAAACTAGTTTGCAAATGATTATTTAAAATCAACCCAATGTTTCGGTCGCTTTTCAGCTTCCGTGGTCTCAGGCAAACGTCGGGTTGATTTTAAACAATCATTTTAGTCCGCGAAACTTGTTTTATTTCAATGTCTATGCAAGTTGATGTGTCAACTCTCAAATCGTATTTTTTAGATTTGAAAAACAGATACATTTTTTTTGTTCTGCAGCCAATAGGTAAAGAACTCAGTTTCGTGGCGGTACCTCATCATAGTCTAGAGACTCTGAGACTGTATGAACGTGAATGAGTAGTAGAGTTTACCTAAATAGTTACCTTTACGCGTGGTAGAGCTCCAAACAGGGAGCTCTAAGGCGTGTGCATCACGCATTACGTGGTAAAATCCCAATAGTACCGAACCCGGTAGCCCAGCGCGGGAGAAGTGGTAGAAACATAAGGAGATGCACAATTTGAAATTTGCTATATGACGTCATAACTTTGACTGCCATTATTATTAGGTACCTGAATATCGTGCCATAAGGCAGTCTTTTTCTTTGACATTACACAGTTATTATTGTGCCATTTGATGAATGGCGCAAAAACAGTAAATTGTTTTTGCCACGACTTGGGGCGATTTGTTAGGGAATTCCGTATGAGTGTGGACTAGATTTCGGTCATTCCATTTGCAAGAGTAATGGTTCAGTTCAGTAAAGAATAACGCAAAGTTTATCTATCGCTTCAACACGTTTTTATTCGTATAAATTTATCTAAGACTAGCTGACTCGGCAAACTTCGTATTGCCTCAGAATGAAATGTGTCAAAGGTTTGATAGATACTTACTATTTGTATGGGAAAATAAAATTATAGTTTTTACTATTTCCCGTCAATTTATTCATATTTTCTTACCTTTTAAACCTTCCCTGGATCTCCAAAAATCATTCAAAACCAAAATTAGCCAAATCGGTCCTGCCGTTCTCGAGTTTTAGCGAGACTAACGAACAGCAGTAGATTTTTATATATATAGACTAGCTGACCCGGCAAACTTCAAATAATGTGCCAAAGGTTTGTGTATGTATAGGTGTGGTAATATATATATATATATAGATAAAGATGAAACGGCACTTAATAATGCCCGTTTATTACCACCACAAATACTTAGTTTAATATATTAAAGATATAAATAATAAACTTGGTCCATAAATTAAGTTTACTATTAACACAATTCGAGTTACAGCCGCTCGAATTACTGACGAGGGACGACCCTTTTCATTGTACCCACAGTTTGCGACGCAGCGGACGCGCGATTGCAGAATTTATTATTCATTCGACGTCCTCTTGATACAGCAAGCTTATTTCTGCGAGTTCATGCGTGAGAATTATGAAGATTTTAAATTGCTGCCTCCGTAGTCTCGTAGTTAAGGCCTTTATTTCTTGTGCTCGACATTGGGTGATGGTGGCGAGTGAATGCATTATTTGGAAGTTTCCCAGTGCTAGCATTGGAGTTGGGTAATATACCCGTCAGTTTCAATCGAGCTAAAAATCGCTGCATAGGATAAAACAAAACCGGTGAATCGTGGGTGTTTCTTCATAACATTTGTGTTGTTCTACATAACAAAAAAAATATTAAAAATATTTGGGACAGAAGTTGAACATACAATCAGTCAATGAATAGGTGCTTCAGTCACTATTTGGCACTAGTTGCTAGAAGACACCTGCACTTTTTTCTAGAAGAATCTTTAAAAGTAGACTTATGCTACAATAATATATGACGAAGTCGCACGCACCAAACACTTATAATGCTTCTTTAAGAATTCCATACGATATAAATTAATCTTTAAAAAAATCGAATCCTTAAACCTTTTAAAAAAATCAGAACGAATTTCTCAAGGTTTCACTGCCTCCAGTTCACTGCTTTAATTTCTTGCGACAGTTTAAATCAGTTCAATAAAATTGTCGGAAATCACCGAAGATGTAATCGAAAATGGTTGGCGACCGTTTCGGATCATACCGATATTTTAAGTGACGGAATGGACACCGATATCCATCTGCTCGGCACTCACGAGATTCTATCTGACAGCAACAAGTTTGGATTCAAATCAACCTGAAATACACCGCACGGCTTCGCAATAGAGTCTAAAATTCATCGACAATTCGAATATCAGCGTTGACCGAAACAGACACATTGGTCGAATTTCGACGAGGGGAATGGGGCAATCGATTTCGTTAACGGAAATAGTAATTACTCTACAACTTGCCGTTTTCATTACTAACTCCATTTTAATCAAGATTTTTTTCCGTGATATCCCCGAAAAGTGTCTTTTTATAATGACCCTGTTAATTAAAGTTCATTAACAAAAGCACAATGGAACAAAAGTTTTTACATAATGCAAGCGTGACAATGTATATTGATTACTTATTGTTTCAAAATTGTTATCTGTGTATAGAAACAAAAATGAATTGTTATTGTGGTAATTTTCCCAAACACCTCAAAAAAATTTTCGAACTGCAGTTGAACATACGAACGCTGGGTGAATAGGTACACCACTCCAGCCACTAAGCTAATCACTTGGGTATTAAAATGAGCTGGTACCCAAATTACGTTTGAGAACCTCACCCTAAGAATTCCAGAAGACTCAGTTAAAGCACATTGCGTTATAAAACAAATAACAAAATCGAACAGTCAAACATTAAAGTGCTTCTTTACGAATGTCCGGTTCTCAAACAAGCGATATACTAACCCTAAGAAATTTGTTCATGATCGTAGTTCACGTTCGTAAGTACACCAATTTTTACTGCTCCAGATCTCCGCTTAATTCCTTATTTTTTTTGCGACTGAATAAATCTGTTCGATAAAATTGTCGGAAATCGCCGAAGATGTAATCAGAAATGATTGGCGACCGTTTCGAATCGCACCGATATTTAAAGTGAAGGAATTTCCATCTGAAACAACACCGATATCCATCTGCTCGGCACCCACGAGATTCTATCTGACAGCAACAAGTTTGAATTCAAAATCAACCTGAAATACACCGCAAGCCTTCACAATAGAATTTAAAATTCATCGACAATTCGAATATCAGCGTTGACCAAAGCAGATACATTGGTCGAAACTCGACAAGGGGATCGGGGCCAATCGATTTCGTTAACGGAAATACTAATTACACTTCAACTTGCTATTTTCATTACCAACTCCATTTCAATCAAGATTTTTTCCGCGTTATCCCCGAAAAATGGTCCCTTTTTATAATGTTAATTAAGGTTTATTAACAAAAGCATAATGGAATTAAAAATATGTATTCTGCGAATTGTATTTTTTTCTGGTGGTAAAGTTCCAGTGTAGGAGCTTGAGGGCTTAGGCACCACCGCATTACCTGCTACCTTAATCTATCTGCTGCTAAATGGTAGTGTTGTTTTTTATTTAGGCAAACAAGCATGCAGCTCAGTGATGTTAAGTGATGACTGCAGCCTATAGATGTCTACACAAAACCCGAGGGCAAAATGCAGATGCTTTGGCACTCCTGAGACTCAAGTTATTATGTCTCTGTGATAGTTATAACCGGAATACGATAATGCTGAACACTACCATTTGGAATCAGATAGATTAGGTAATGCGGTAGTGCCTACGCGGAACTCTACCACCAGAAAAAATGTAAAGATGTCAGCAAATTTAGAAGGATTTACGTAACTTCACGCTTGTAATCACCGAAGGGGTAGGCAGAGGTAAATTCATGCATTCAAGCATACATGCAAACACCCACGATTCGCCGGTTACGTTTTGGCCCATGTAACAGGTGGCGAGCCTGTTGACATCTCCGGGCACATTACCAAACTTCGAAGTACTGGGAAATTTCCAGAAAATGGAAAAATCCCAATAGAACCAGAGATAATGGTCTTTACGCCATTATCTCTGATAACCCCCTACCCGGGAATCGAACCCAGGACCTCAGCGTAGTAGTAGTGGCCTGCTACCACTAGGCTACCGAGGCAGTTATAATAATAAAAGGATTTATTAACATAAAAATATTTCTTTAGTTAGCAAAAATCAGTGACGGTCGATTTTTTGCAATTAACAGATTATAATTAAAGAGTCGGCCACGTCGCACCTTTACGACCGTTTTCCCTCTCTCTTCCCAAGCGTACGTTGCTTGAATTTATACCCGAACTGCCCTTCTTCATTGCCCCTGAGTGTTGCCCTTTTTTCCCGGAATACACTTGTTTTATCTACGGTGTCTACCTTATTAGAGACACGTTATTTATGCGCGGAAGGTGTTATACTTTGTGCTGGTTATTTAGTTATACACTGACATAGAGCAACACCGGAGGGGAGGAGCCATATGCAGGCTTTCCCCTCTATCAAAGTACAAGGCGAGTTTTGGCGGGAACCTTGAAAGGGGCGTACGGTGCTCTTATTTTATTTCATTTTCTTGGTGTATTTTTAAGTTATATTGAATAAAATTGGTGGCATTTTGTTTGATATAGGTTTATTACAGTGCCCGTGTATAGCGAAATAGAATAACAGTGCGAAAACACGACCTTTCAGGTTGCCTCCAAAACTTCATTGTAAATGTTCTGGTAAAGTAGCCATCGCTTTACTCGAATAACTTGATTGTAACTCACTTGACTGACATGTTATGCTTGGTAACTTATATACTTGATACTTATATATTATACTTGATGACTATATTATACTAACTTTTACGCTGCTTAAATAAATATGAAATATCGTTTTACTTGACACTGGCAATATGCGTAATAGCGATGCCATAATAACAAAAAAAAAAAAAAAAAAAAAAGTACAAGGCCAAATGGGCATTATACCTGTCGCCTAAATGTTTAAATGTGTGCGTGAAATTGTTTCTGTATTTTGTTAAAGTAAAGGTGTGAGTTTCGTCGTAATAGACGATTTTTGTAGTGAGCGTGTGTGCCGCACGCATTTCCCCCCGCAAAAAATGACAGACTGTTTTGCATCGGTAATAAACGCTATGGCTACTCCCCTCCGGTCCGCCGCGACCATAGAGTAACACCGGAGGGGAGGAGCCGTATGCAGGCTTTCCCCTCTATCAAAGTACAAGGCCAAATGGGCATTATACCTGTCGCCTAAATGTTTAAATGTGTGCGTGAAATTGTTTCTGTATTTTGTTAAAGTAAAGGTGTGAGTTTCGTCGTAATAGACGATTTTTGTAGTGAGCGTGTGTGTCGCACGCATTTCCCCCCGCAAAAAATGACATACTGTTTTGCATCGGTAATAAACGCTATGGCTACTCCCCCCTCCAGTCCGCCGCGACCGGTGGACCGTGTTGCTCTATGTACACTAATAATGTAGATGTTCAAGTGTTCAAACTTACGTAATAGAATACGCGAGCCGTAACAACTGCTTATTCATAATTCAGCATCTTTTATACAGTGGCTGATTCTGAAAACTATAACATATAGAGGTTGAAACATTTATATTTTGCTACCACACAATTCACAACCACAATCTTGGTTCTGTCGATATCTATGATAGGTTTCGACCCAGAAAGGTGCCAAAATTCTCAAATATTTTCCACTATTGTGCCTCTGTTGGCACAGAACCAAAAATTGGTAAAATAAATACATTTTGCTTTATATTTTGCATACGTATACGATTCTTAAACCAAAATTTTATGGTCGTTGTGTCCATCCATATCGATGGTTAGTGATAATATTGATGTAACATAAATGTTATAATTCCGAATTACTCGTTTGTAAAGAAGGTGGCAAACATGCATGCAGTTCACATTGATGTTAAGTGATGACTGCAGCCTATAAATACTTACACAAAGACCAAGGGTCAAAATGCAGATGCGTTACCACTTCTGAGGCCTAAGGTATTGTGCCTCGGTGCCGGAAATTACAGGTCCGTACATTACCACCTGACCGGAATACGATAGTGCTGAACACTACCATTTAGCCGCAAGTATATTAGGTAATGCGGTGGTGCCTACGTCCGCGAGCTCCGTAACTGGAGCTCTACCACCAGTATAAGTTGTTACGTCTGTGTCATAGTTATTACGGGGTCATACATTACCATATTACCATCTAACCGGAACACGATAGTGCTGAACACTACCATTTGGCGGCAGATAGATTAGGTGATGCACATTCGTTCACTTAGCATCAGTGTTCATATGAACCCACAATTTTCCGAATAGTATTCAGACCATAAAATAACTTTAATTCCTATTCAGTAAAACTCATAGCAACCTTGGTTGGCTAGCTAAGATATGAAAGAATTTAAGATAATATTTTCTCTTCCGATGGAAGTTTGCAATTTGGAACGAGGGCACTAGCGCCAAGAGCCACCTTACTATTTGCATATTCAAACCCTCTCGATGCCGCAGGCTTGCTCGACGCGGTGTAGGGGAATTTTATGTCCACAACGCTGGAGTGATGTCGCGGGAATAAGATTTGCACAGTTAAGGGTTGAGGGTCTTCGCGTATTGCCGGAAAAATGTTATATTTGCTTGTGGGTAACACTCCTTGTTTTTATTTGCGAACGGGAAATTCCCGCAGTTGAAGTGCTGTTTTGCAATGTGTCCTTCTTTTTTCACATTTTTCTTATGAACACTGGTTTACTCGATTCCGAAGTTAATTAAAACTTTGGAGTGGTTCCGTAACGCTTTGATAATTATAAAGTGTTTTTCCGCGATGTTATTTTTCGATAATAAGTGTCGACGAGGGAAAGGTTTCGAATTTTGTAGTGAATCCTATTATTTTATATTTTCAGTTCTCAATTTGTTTTTAAACTTCGGTATATCATTATTATTTTTGTATCAACTTTTGCTTTTCGAAAAAGATCGAATTAATGTCTGCTTAGCTAATTCAGCTGGGTTAAAATGTATAAATATCTCAAGAATGGCACTCTTTGAGTGGCTAACATGCCGAAACCGTGAGCCTCGGTTCAAACGGTAGTTCAACATGAACCGCTGGATCAACAGGCTCATCATGAGCGATTCTTGTGATCCCAAAAGATAAATGAACTTTTTAATTTATTTGATTTGATATCAATATACTTGTACCACAGCTCACTCGGACCATCCCGAGCGTAGCAGGTGTTATTAAATTTTTGTTATCGTCCATTTTCGTCAACGATTACAGTCACATAAATTGTACACACAGTCACACCTGATATCCCACAATAAGGATTATATCTGTAGCTTCAACATTTCCACGCTTTGCGTTAAATAACGTGAAATGATCTAGCTTAAACGCTTTTGTCAATAAACTTGTACCACTGGTCCTTCGGACCGACCCGAGCGCGGCAGGTGTTATTAAGTGACAGGCGAGACGATGGGCTCCGATATGGTTGAGAGCCGCGTGCCCCTCACCGATCCTTTAATTATTTGATGGACGCGAGCATTTGATGAGTACTGATAAGGTAACCTTAATCAAATGTCTTTATGGGTTATGGCGTCAGTTGATTAAGGATGGCTAACTTGGATATAGGCACTGAAGTAAAACTTTTTAATGTGAAATTGGTAAACATTAATTTCCAAACAGAGCAGTGTTACGGAAAATCTTTCCAATTCATAATTTGTTAGTAGGGGATGGGTTTGTAACATAATCGCTTCTAAAAATTGCACTTGTACCATACAATCTATCCTAACACGAAGGATTGACAGAGGCGCGATTCGGTCGGCTGAGCTACCGCGTCGCGAGCGACACCCAACCCCAATGATTTAATAGTCCTTTTTTTTTTTTTTTTTTTTTTCACCAGTGCAAAATGCATTACGCATACCCACCCTTGGGGAGAGGGGTGGGTTATGTGGGACTCTGGACAAAGAAAGACGTCCGTCTACCCACTAAAAACCCCTGGGTGCTCCGACTCATCCGCCCTCCGGGGCGGGGTCGCGGGAACGCTTTAGCACACATCCGCAACCTCGCCGGCGGCCGCCCGCAACCGGGCCCAACTCACAAGGAGAGCCCAATGGCTCCCGGCCACGCTAGTGGCATGCAGAGCACCAGCACGCCAACCAGCTCGGGACCCAACTTAGCCCGGGCGCCGGACGTCCCCTAGTCCGTCACCCGGAGGTCCCTGTTAGGGCGGCAGATGGTGGGCATATGTCAGCCGTCGCCGCCCAGGCCGCCTGCGCCTTATTGGGGCAGAGAGGGCATTGTCCTCCCGCTCCCTTTCCGCCGCCTCCTTCTTCGACATCACATCCTCGCAGAAGGCAAGCACTGCCTGCCACGATCTCTCGCTGTCGACCATGGACTTGATCACCGCCGACAGCGAGAGATCAGTCCCCGTGGCCAAAACCAACTCGGAGCGCGGCTCGTCCCATGCCGGGCACTCGACCAGCGTGTGCTGCGCCGTATCGTTGGCGCAGCCACATTCATGGCATGTGGTAGTCGGCTCCCTCCCGGCCACGTTACACAGGTACCTCCCGAAGCAGCCATGCCCCGTGAGGACCTGCGTGAGGCGGAAGGTGAGCACGCCATGCCCCCATTCGACCCACTCACGCAGAACGGGCCGAACGGCCTCCACAACATGCCGGCCGTAACCCGGCTCCTCCAGCTGTTCCGTCCACTTGCGAAAGATAGCCCGACGAGAGTCATTTCTCCATCGCCGGACCTCCTCCGGAAACGGCCGGAAACCTTGAGCATGAAGCTCCGAGCCGCGCTCATACACCGCCGTTAGCACTTCGGCCTCTAGATCCCAGGGCGGGGTACCAGCCAAAACGCACGCCGCATCACAGGATATGGTGCGGTATCCTCTTATCACCCTGACTGCCATGACCCGCTGCGGTCGACGCAAAAGGGTCTTGTTATGGGCAGTCAGAGCCTCCACCCAATGATTTAATAACCTCCAACATCTGATAATATCTTAATTGGAGGTACCTTAAATGTTTTGATATCAAGGATCTGATGGACATTGTGTTTTGATGAACGTTTCTGATTAATCGAAATACGATATAAACGTGTGATAGTCATGACAGTATTAAATGTCAAAACATTTGACTACTGATATACTACTTGGATGATTTTGAGGCGTAGGGTCCTGATGATTCCACCACCCACATGTGAATATCCTTTCGCTTATGCAGTCAGTCCACCGAATAGTGGCCGTCAAGCACTGTAGTGTGGTGGTGGTAAATATATTATAGCGTCCCTCCAAGCTTGGCGATAATGGCGTGGCCCTTATGGAAAGGCTTTTGTCCAAAAGTGGCTTCGCCTGATGGTGACTGCTGAAAAAAAATCAAGTGATACTGTTGAGGTGGTTTATACAGAGTGTCCCAGAAATCAACGATAAACCGAAAACGTGTGATAGTCATGACAGTTATCAGAAAAATGTAAAAAAAAATATTTGTCATGTATTTTTAATAATATTAGGATTGTATAATCTACGTTGTTCTATCTTTGCTTAATTCCAGTATTTAATAAATCTATTCTCATAATACTTATCTCTTTTGTAAATCGTTGTGTAATCTCGTTTCGTACCCCAGATTTTGCTCCTACAATACAAAATTAAATAATTATCTCACGTAAATTACAAATGTCACCCTTTGTCCACTAAAACCTTAATATAATGATCCTAGAATTTCAATGTCCACCTTAGTAGGGATTTGTGACAAAGTAATTCGTAGAACTCAAATAAATTAAAAATACCTTTATTGTTGTTTAAAAACCTTTATCGCAAGTTTATTGGCGTTTAAAATGAAACTAAACCTTTCCACACAATAGCCTCGCGATCCTTAAATCCAAATCAGAAAAGTTGCCATGTACCAACGGTAAAAAATTCACGAGTATAAAGAGGAAACTGTTTCCCAGATTTATGTATTCACCGCTCGGCTCCACCGAAGAAATATTTAATTTCAGCAAACACACGCCATTGTTCTCCTTGTGCTTAAAGTCGGGTTGACAACCGCACCTGTCCATTTTACGACTCCTAATATCGCTGTGACGTTGACAGGGGAGTTATTGCTTAGGCTGTCATACTTACTGATGTCGAAATCGTTGCATCTGCGTTTATCTATGTATTTATTTTTTGTTTTTAGATTTGGTTCTAAGAATGAAAAATGCTTTGACATAATAACTCTCCATCCTTGATGGATGGAGAGTTATTATGTCAAAGCATTTTTCATCATTCATCATCAGTAACTTTAATATTTTTAACATTACCTACTATTTTACTGTCTTCTTTATTTAGAGGTACCTCATATTTTACTTGTCATTTACTTAGAAATGTTTTACTCAGGTTACTGAAATCTTTTCCATTTCAAAAATTGTGGAGACTTAAATCCAAATCATAAAAATTGCTGCTTGTACCAACGTTCAAAAATTCACGAATAAACAGGAAACTGTTTCTCAGATTTATGTATTGACGCCAAAGAAATATTTAATTTCAGCAAACACACGCCATTGTTCTCCTCATGCTTAAAGTCGGGTCGACAACCGCACCTGTCTCCTCCGCACCGAATTTGTCTTTACCTATATATATTCTTTTTTTGCTTTTAGATTTGGTTCTTTGAATGAAAGATGCTTCGACATAACAACTATCCATCAACATTACTACTTTCATCTTCTTAACATTATCTATTTAATTGTCATGATGATGATGATGACTATATAGTCGTCATCATCAATGGTCATCATCATCATCAATGTATAGTATTAGTCCACGGGGACGTGGACTAATACCTACCTATTTATATTGGAAAATACTGATGATGCTAATGCTGCTGGCGCTTACTCGCGATATTCCATTCAAGCTTTGCATCCAGTGATAACAATATTTCAACAAATATTATGACCAGAACACCAAATAATTCATCAAGCTTTATTGGATGCAGAAAACTCTCTCTTAAGAAGAAAGGAAAATAGTATCGATATAGAGCAACTCGGCCCACCGGCCGCGGCAGACTGGAGGGGACTAGCCATAAGCAGGCTTTACCCTCGGTCAAAGTACAAAACCAAATGGTCCTATGCCTATCGCCCAGATGTTTAAATGTGTGCGTGAAATTGTTTATGTATTTTGTTAAAGTCAAGGTGTGAGTTCCGTAGTCATAAACGATTTTTGTAGTGTGTGACACACGTATTTCCCCCCGCAAAATAAGACAGACTGTTTTGCATTGGTAATAAACGCTATGGCTACTCCCCTATGGTGCGCCGCGACCGGTGGCCCGTGTTGATCTATGATTATCGAGTAAGACAAGTAGAAAGAGAAATGTCGATAGATGTCAAAATAAAAAAAAAACAAAATCATAAATCAAGATAGTTCCAAGAATCTCAGAAACAGTAAATATGACAGCTAGTTAAAGATGAAAGAGTTGTCATTTCGATGGAGAATTGTAATGTGAAAACATATTATATTCAAAGAACGAAATTGTTGAAAAACACGTAAATGCAGACGCAACAGTCTCGGCATTAGTAGCATGACAGGCGAAGCAACAACTCCCCTGTCGACGTCAGAACGATATTAGGAGTCATAAAATGATCCTTGATGGATGGAGAGTTATTATGTCAAAGCATTTTTCATCATTCATCATCAGCAACTTTAATATTTTTAACATTACCTACTATTTTACTGTCTTCTTTATTTAGAGGTAACTCATATTTTACTTGTCATTTACTTAGAAATGTTTTACTCAGGTTACTGAAATCTTTTCCATTTCAAAAATTGTGGAGACTTAAATCCAAATCATAAAAATTGCTGCTTGTACCAACGTTCAAAAATTCACGAATAAACAGGAAACTGTTTCTCAGATTTATGTATTGACGCCAAAGAAATATTTAATTTCAGCAAACACACGCCATTGTTCTCCTCGTGCTTAAAGTCGGGTCGACAACCGCACCTGTCTCCTCCGCACCGAATTTGTCTTTACCTATATATATTCTTTTTTTGCTTTTAGATTTGGTTCTTTGAATGAAAGATGCTTCGACATAACAACTCTCCATCAACATTACTACTTTCATCTTCTTAACATTATCTATTTAATTGTCTTTTTTATCGATAGGCACTTCATGTCAATTTTTTTTATTAACAAGCCTTTTTTGTGACGATACTCACATCTTTGCAAACTTAAAAATTGTAAAGACTTTGATGACCAACGTTCCTGCATACACGGACGTTAAATCCAAATCAGAAAAGTTGCCATGTGCCAACGTAAAAAATTCACGAGTATACACAGGAAATACTGTTTCCCAGATTTGTGTATTTCCGCTAAAGAAATATTTAATTTCAGCAAACACACAAAATTGTTCTCCTTTTGCTTAAAGTCGAGTTGACAACCGCACTTGACCATTTTATGACTCCTAATATCGTTCTGACGTCGACAGGGGAGTTGTTGCTTCGCCTGTCATGCTACTAATGCCGAGACTGTTGCGTCTGCATTTACGTGTTTTTCAACAATTTCGTTCTTTGAATATAATATGTTTTCACATTACAATTCTCCATCGAAATGACAACTCTTTCATCTTTAACTAGCTGTCATATTTACTGTTTCTGAGATTCTTGGAACTATCTTGATTTATGATTTTGTTTTTTTTTTATTTTGACATCTATCGACATTTCTCTTTCTACTTGTCTTACTCGATAATCATAGATCAACACGGGCCACCGGTCGCGGCGCACCATAGGGGAGTAGCCATAGCGTTTATTACCAATGCAAAACAGTCTGTCTTATTTTGCGGGGGGAAATACGTGTGTCACACACTACAAAAATCGTTTATGACTACGGAACTCACACCTTGACTTTAACAAAATACATAAACAATTTCACGCACACATTTAAACATCTGGGCGATAGGCATAGGACCATTTGGTTTTGTACTTTGACCGAGGGTAAAGCCTGCTTATGGCTAGTCCAGTCTGCCGCGGCCGGTGGGCCGAGTTGCTCTATATCGATACTATTTTCCTTTCTTCTTAAGAGAGAGTTTTCTGCATCCAATAAAGCTTGATGAATTATTTGGTGTTCTGGTCATAATATTTGTTGAAATATTGTTATCACTGAATGCAAAGCTTGAATGAAATGTCGCGAGTAAGCGCCAGCAGCATTAGCATCATCAGTATTTTCCAATATAAATAGGTAGGTATTAGTCCACGTCCCCATGGACTAATACTATATATTGATGAAGATGATGACCATTGATGATGACGACTATATAGTCATCGTCATCAATGGCCTTTGCATCTGCGAAAGATGTTATGAACAGTGTCCCAGGTTGGAACATATTTTAGAATGGCTAAAAAGGCCAATTTGGGAGAGGCAGCGGCAAACATGAGACCCCCATATAGTACAGCCTGTATAAAGCATAGACATTTTAAACAGTACCACAGCATTTTCATGAAGACTACTATTTTTATATGAATACTAAGCACAGGGATATTAGAGGTTTCCCAAATTCTCAGTGAATAATCCAATTAAACTCATGCCATGAATGGACTGCGCGTCCGTCGGTGATCTTTTCATTTTGTACATTATCTAATTTTATTTTGTGTGAACACGGAAACAAAATCTGTTGTGTTTATAATTCAATTATAACATAAATGAGATTGAAACAGTATGTCACCACGCCAAGTCATTGTCCGTAGTATTTTTAACCCGCAACGATGTTCGTAAAGCACGGGATCCGCGGGGTGGGATGGATCCGCCGGCATGCAATATTTAAATTAATGGTCTACACGGCCCGTTTGCCTCCACTGCAGTACATTGTACAGATTGTACGCTAGACGGTTTTTACGTAGTGATCAAATGGGTCAGTGTAAGACTCGACGGTAGTGTTGATTAAGAATTTAAATGGCGTGGCGTTGACTGGTATCCCGTTTAGGTTCTTATTAGGCACCACCGGTTTACCGGATTTATGTGCGTTGAACACTACATATTATTACTAAACATGGGTTGCACCAAGATATTTGTTAAACTTAAAGTTATTGTAACATTTCACATCCTTCTCTAACTTTAACAGATTCCTTTAAGTTAGAGAAGGATGTGAAATGTTACAATTACTTTAAGTTTAACAAATATCTTGGTGTAACCCAGGCTTAAAAATCTTTATTTAACTAATTTCGTATTGTGTTAATTCCCCAACAAAAATTCGTTGAATTTGTAATTCGGTTATACTAAATATGATAAATAAGATTAAAACAGTATATCACCACGCCAAGCTATTGTGCGCCATATTTTTAACCCGCAACGATGTTCATAAAGCACGTGGTCCGCGGGGTAGAACGGTTCCGCCGGCGAGCAATATTTAAGTTAACGGCCGGACGGTTTTTTACGAAGTGACCAAATAGGACAGTATCACAGTACAAATATGAACAGTATGGAAACGTACGTACGTACAAAACGTTCGAAATGGCACACTAACACAAACATGCGCATCGACGCTCGATGTAGCGAGTGTCTCAGTACTGCAGCAGTACCGCTTAGAAGCCTCGTCGATGCTCATGTTTGTGTGAGTGTGACGTTTTAAGGTTTTTTACGTAGTTTCCACACTGTTCATATTTGCACTGTGAGAGTGTTTAGACTTGGTTGGGTAGTTTTGTTTTATAATTCAACTGGTGTGGCAAAGATTCATGATTGGGCTCTGTTTTGTTTGAAGTTCTTTTAGTGAGAGAAGTTATCTATAATAATAGTTCAAAATTACAATGAAGATGAGATTATGTTATTTAAAAAAATCAAATAATAATAAGATAAAAAAAAACGTAACTTCACGCCTGTAATCCCCGAAGGGGTAGGCAGAGGTAAATGCATGCATTCAAGCATACATGCAAACACCCACGATTCGCCGGTTACGTTTTGGCCCATGTAACAGGTGGCGAGCCTGTTGACATCTCCGGGCACATGACCAAACTTTGAGGTACTGGGAAATTTCCAGAAAATGGAAAAATCCCAATAGAACCAGAGATAAAGGCTTTTTCACCATTATCTCTGATAACCCCCTACCCGGGAATCGAACCCAGGACCTCAGCGTAGTAGTAGTGGCCTGCTACCACTAGGCTACCGAGGCAGTTAAAAAAGATAAAAAAGCCCATATTAATTATAATTTATAACTATAAGTACATATATGAAATGCTGTTATAATTTTTGCGATGCCCCTACGGGGTGTTACATGTCTTTAGCTCATAAAATTTAATTTTAAGACCTTAAGCCTGCCTTAAGTTGCCACACGATAGTTGTTAAAGTTATTAATTTTATAACAGTATATAAACACGATATAAAGTTAATAACAGTTTTTATTTTTTAAAGAAAAATGGAAAGAAAAATTTGACTTCAGGCGAGACTCGAACTCGCGACCTACTGGGAATCTAGTCCAGCCGCTCATCCAATTGAGCTACTGAAGCCCTGCCCGATTTGTCAAATCTTTCCTTCACATCTATTGCATTGCTTTATGGTAGCAGCAGCGCCATCTATTACCAACTATGCTAGTTAGGCAACCGATATAATAGACTTTTCAGTTTATTGAATATCGTAAAGAAGTCGCTTTTACCCTTAATTATTGTTTTTATATTATTTCGCATTAACACATGCTTGTGAAATATATTTTTATTTTTTAAAGAAAAATGGAAAGAAAAATTTTACTTCAGGCGAGACTCGAACTTGCGACCAACTGGGAATCTAGTCCAGCCGCTCTTCCAATTGAGCTACTTGAAGCCCAGCCCGATTTGTCAAATCTTTCCTTCACATCTATTGCATTGCTTTATGGTAGCAGCAGCGCCATCTATTACCAACTATGCTAGTTAGGTTTTTCTTTCCATTTTTCTTTAAAAAATAAAAATATATTTCACAAGCATGTGTTAATGCGAAAATAATATAAAAAACAATTAATAACTGTTGTTGTTAAAATTGAACTGGTTCAGGGAACTGCAAATATCACTAACAAGTGCTTGAATTGACGTTTTTGTATAATAACAAAAAATACTTAACCTAATGCGCACGTAGGCATCCATCCCGTAGTAACATTCTGCAAAATTTCATCTCCATAATTGAATTGTGAGAGCTAAAAATCTAGGTCACGCCGTCTAGTCGCAGCTATATGGGTTTCGGGCTTGTGCGAGTCTACGTAGTGCCATCGCAAGAACATTTTAACGTTGCAATAAAAAGTATGATTTTTAATGTTATATTTTATGAGGTATATTTTGTGAGGTGAGGTTTTACTGGTAGTAGAGCTCCAGTGACAGAGCTCGCGGGCGTAGTCACCACCACATTACCTAATATACTTGCCGCTAAATGGTAGTGTTCAGCACTATCGTGTTCTGGTCAGGTGGTAATGTACGGCCCTGTTATTTCCGGCACAGAGGCATGACACCTTAGGCCTCATGAGTGGTAACGTATCTGCATTTTGACCTGGTCTTTGTGTGGGTGTCTATAGGCTGCAGTCATCACTTAACATCAATGTAAACTGCATGCTTGTTTGCCACTTTTAACACATAAAAAAAATGTAAGATTGCTCCGATGGTTCGGGCATAAAGAAAGAATGTCGAATGAGCGAATGACTAAACAGATATACAATGCGAATGTTGATGGTTGCAGAAGCCGAGGAAGACCTAGACTGACCTACCATGACCAAATAGGTCGAGTTCTGTCTGATGGTGGGGTCAAAAGTCTTAGGAATCGGTGTGCATGTATGAAGAGAATGATGAAGATAGATAAGGCACGAGAGGTGTGTCAGGAACGGGATATCAGTTGCCGACATACATAAATTAATTCATCGTATTCGTATTCATCAATGTGAATTGCATGCTTGTTTGCCACTTTCAAAACTTAAGTGTTTAACATCAAATCTAATAAAACCGATTTGGGTCGCCCGTATCCATAAGCGAGGGCTCTAGTTGGATCTACCAACCACTTTTAAACCTGTTGTGAAACAAATTATTGCAGGGGTTTTTCCCCTGCAATGATTATAGCATATATAAAGGCTACGGAACCATGAAAAATGCTTCAGGCGTATATACTGAAATGAAACTAATTCTACTAGTGCTATATAGAGCACGAACAGATTGCTAGTTCAATTAAAAATATACTCAAGACTGAACGCAATATTTTCCAAGTTTCTATTTAGGTTAAAACTGTAAAGCTACTTCCCAGATCAACTGCGGTAACTTTGCGCGAAAAACTAATTTGACCCGTTAACCCAGTTGACTGTGATATAATACAATGGCTAAGGTTTATAAAGGTCTCGAGCTCCTTTAAGTTAATCTTGAAATATTGTCGAAAATCCAGTTACTCTTTAGTGGGAACTCGGGCAATATTCTGATTGTAAGTTTTCTATAGAAATAAAAGAAAAAACGGAAAGAAAAATTTGACTTCGGGCAGGAATCGAACCTGCGTCTTCAGGATAACCAGTCCAGCCGCTTTACCACGAAGCTACCGAAGTCCCAGGTCCCAGGTGGGCCTTAGGCCTCAGGAGTGGTAACGCATCTGCATTATGACCTTGGTCTTTGTGTGAATGTCTATAGGCTGCAGTCATCACTTTAGTCCCAGGTCCCAGGTGAAACTTTGGTAGCTTAGTGGTAAAGCGGCTGGACTGGTTATCCTGAGGTCGCATGTTCGATTCCTGCCCGAAGTCAAATTTTTCTTTCCGTTTTTTCTTTATTTTCTAAAGTTCACTCGCATGTGTTATTGCGAAAAATAAATAGTTCAAATTATCTATAATAAAGTTGTGGAGAAAAAGTAGTTTTTCTTTTGTTATGCAAATGGAAAATAATCATTTTATAATTGGAAAATGTTTTTACTGGTGGTAGAGCTCCAGTGACGGAGATCTCGGGCGTAGGCACCACCGCATCACCTAATATACTTGCCGCTAAATGGCAGTGTTCAGCACTCTCGTGTTCCGGTCAGGTGGTAACGTACGGCCCTGTAATTTCCGGCACAGAGACATAACACCTTAGGCCTCAGGAGTGGTAACGCATCTGCATAAAAAAAATAGTTCATTACATAAAAAAAATAGTTCATATTGATGGCAAGTGAAGCAGTTCATAGTTATCTTCATAAAAACTAGACTTTTTTATGTTGTAAAGTAGCAAAGAAGCATACGGTTCTCATAGATACTAAGTAAATACTGTAGGCTATAAACATTAATTTACATAAAACCCGTGATGGAGTTTTGACGGGAACCTTGAAAGAGGCGTGTGGTGCTCTTATTTTATTTCATTTTCTTGGTGTATTTTTAAGTTATATTGAATAAAGATTGGTGGTATTTTGTTTGATATAGGTTTATTACAGTGTCCGTGTATAGTGAAATAGAATAACAGTGCAAAAACACGACCTTTCAGGTTGCCTCCAAAACTTCATTGTAAATGTTCTGGTAAAGTAGCCATCGCTTTACTCGAATAACTTGACTGTAACTCACTTGACTGACATATTGTACTTGATAACTTACATACTTGATATTTACATATATTATTATACTTGATGACTATATTATACTAACTTTTACGCTGCTTATATAAATATGAAATTTCGTTTTACTTCACACTGGCAATATGCGTAATAGCGATGCCATAATAATAATAAAAAAACCCGTGATTTCAACGTAGATGCGTTGCCATTACCGAGTTACACCTATATGTTCTTGATTATATCTGTGTCTGAAATCACAGGGCCATACATTAGGGACTATCTATATAAATAAAAAATCTATTGTTAGTCTCGCTAAAACTCGAGAATGGCTGGACCGATTTGGCAAATTTTGGTTTTGAATGATTCCTGGAAGTCCACTGGTTTAAAAGGTAGGAACATATGAAGAAATTTAAGGGAAATAGTATTAAAAACCACAATTTCATTTTCCCATACAAATAGTCCGTATATGTCAAACATTGGACACAATTTTTCGTTCTGAGGCATTACGATGTTTGGCGGGTCAGCTTGTTTTAAAATAAATATATAGAAATATGTACAGTCGAAATATTTACAGATACGCAGATTAGGTACATATTTATGTAGTTAGATAGTGTGATGTTTTTTTTTTTATGTAATGAAGTGGTAAACAAGCATGCAGTTCACATTGATGTTAAGTGATGACTGCAGCCTATAGACACCCACACAAAGACCAAGGTTACCACTCCTGAGGCCTAAGGTCTTATGCCTCTGTGCCGGAAATTACAGGACGTACATTACCACCTGACCGGAACACGATAGTGTTGAACACTACCATTTAGCGGCAAGTATATTAGGTAATGCGGTGGTGCCTACGCCCGCGAGCTCCGTCACTGGAGCTCTACCACCAGTAATAAAAAGAAGTGAATGTAGTAGCAGCACGGGAGGTGTATCAGGACCGGGATATCTGCAACTCCACACTCTTTATCTACGCCGTAAAGGGTTTGGCCTGAATATACATACATATGTATAGTGTGAATAATGTATGAGTTATGTGGTGGCCCTACTTCCCCGAGTTCTATCTCAGGACTTCCATTAAATATTGATTTGATCTTTTATAAATCACAGAATATTCAGAATGGATTATTCTAAATACACACGTCTATTTGTCTAATTACAAAACCTTTTTTTATCAAACGCCCAAGACAGTTCTAATACTTTATAACATTGTTTAGGTATCCATCTGTTCATTTACCGAGTTCTATGAAACGCCTTAATTTATTTCGACTAGAGTTTCATTTGAAGGGTGAGTAAGGAATATACTGAGAATAATTTCGCTAACTTATTATATTTAGAGTTTCCGCGTAAAATTTGATTGGACGCTGTGATACAAACAAGACGTTGATGCTAAATTGTACAAGGAATATTTCAAAATAATAGGAACATAATAAAAGAAGACAAGAAACAAAGATTTTGGAAGAGTTAGATTGAAAACACGCTAAATCTAATTGGTGTATGATTTCGCGCCACGATAGGCTCCACCCACTTACAATGGATGAAGCAGTTTTCAAATAAAAGCGTGTGTATAGTCTATCTAACTCTTCTAAAAGTTTTGATAAGAAATAAGGTATCTGAAAAAGTAGTTAACGTAGTATGAATATTTAAAAAAAAACAGAGTGGCCAACTGTGAAAGACTGAAGAGATACCAATTATAAAAAAAACACACTGTAGGCCTGAGGGCACGATCATGGTAAAACGAAACGCGCATTTTAATTTGCCACTAGTTTTCACCCGTCCGCGCCCATATCGCTTAACCGAGTAGATTCTACTCGGTTAAGCGATACGGGTGCGGTCGGGATGACAGACATGATCGTGCAAACGGTGGCATAAGCTTATCCACGAAATGTGCCCTCAGGCCTACAGTGTGTTTTTTTGTAATTTCAGCAGATCGCTTACGATCTACACCAGCCGCAGGGCCATGCGCGCTTCAAATATATTACAGGAATATACTAGTCCAACCATAATCTAAAACTGCCAACCTTAATAGATAAAAGACTGGCCTGTATACAGCTGTTTACTGCGATATGCCAGCATGACCCACAATTCCATTCATCGCTCTATCCTCGGATAACTTGTTACCGCGATAAATAAACCATAACACCACATAAACTGTCCCAAATATTGCTGTTAACGAAAATGAGAAAAAAAAAAGGTTAACATTATTTTATGGCCAATATTTCACAATATACACGATCTTTTGACCTCATAATACCGATGCGATCTCCTTGGACCGCCGCCAGGCATTTGTTAATATAAACGGGACGTCTCGGTCAGGCTATGGACAATGGTCTCTGTACATTTCTGCCTAAGCGTAAATCATGGTCAATTGTTGGGTATATTTGGGTCAAGGCTACGATTGTTACATTGCCTTCATTTATTGGTCAGTTTTGGGAGAGGTTGGGACATTAATATTAGGTTGGGGAAAAAGTTTCTTCGCATTTTTTAAGATAATTCAAAACATTTTTTAATATAGTTTATTTAAATTTAACTAAAGTAGATACCATTTTGTTCGATAACCTTTTGCCATCTTGTAGGTAGTGACATGATCCCATTGCTCTAAAACGCTAATTGCCTAATTTGAATTTGGAATTATGTTCTTTAAAATTTTAACTTTCAATGATACCAAAACCAGCCAGATACAAATACTACAGCCAAAGAGATTTTGTTACAAGTTCATACATACTATAATGCGAAAAGACTTTTTCCCCAACCTATTATGAATCAACTCGATAGAATACTATAGATAGTCCATTACCTATAGATTACAGGTAAACCTAGGTGAAGTTTATTTTATTAAAGATAGTAACGTAGTAAGTCAGAACTAACATAGTGTAAGTACATTTTACTAAGAAAATGAGTCTGTGTTACTTAATAAATGAAATATAATAACAATAATAAAAATTGTACAAAACTCCCCTTTTTCTATACTGCCAAATCGTTAAAAGAATGGTAAGAAAACATTTATTTAGACAGGACAGAGACACAAAAAAGCGAAATTATCAGAAGATTACAAACAATTTTAGTATTCGACAAAGATAAAAGACATCATTTTTTTAAAAAAAATGAAATCCAGTCTCACGCCCTGGTTTGGGGCTGGTCTCATCCAAATGGGAGCCCCGATCAGCTTCATGTCAAGTCGATAACAGCAATCTTGACGCTGATTTTCCTCTGGGACGATGTATTCCACGGATGTCAAACAGGTAAAACTTAAATTAGCCATTGTTCATTATCATTAACAAATTAGTAAAAAAATGTGTACTCAATGTTCATTATTATTTTTACAATATAAGTAAATAAATACAATAAATACGTAACTTCACGCCTGTAATCCCCGAAGGGTTAGGCAGAGGTAAATGCATGCATTCAAGCATACATGCAAACACCTACGATTCGCCGATTACGTTTTGGCCCATGTAACTGGTGGCGAGCCTGTTGCCATCTCCGGGCACATTACCAAACTCCGAGGTACTGGGTGACTGCCAGAAAATGCAAAAATCCCAATAGAACCAGAGATAAACGATTTTAAACCGTTATCTCTGATAGCCCTCGACCCGGAAATGGAACCCAAGACCTCCAGCGTAGTAGTAGTGGCCTGCTACCACTAGACTACTGTGAGGCAGTTAAATACAATAAATATTTCTACATAGGTATATATTGCGTAAACAGGCGTAAAGTTTTAGTTATCCATCTCATAAACGCGCAACTTTTACTGTAGGTAAGTACAACAATAACTTATAGAGGTCGCAATAAAGCCACAATCGAGGTTTCTAATAGATATACTAAAATATCATGTGATTTTTTTATTTTTTTTTTATTTATCGATTAGAAAGAACATACACTTGGCAAATAATAACAGTGCAGTAAAAACCACGGAGGTTTGTAACGATACTACTTATGTCCTACGTTGTAACAAATTACTTAATAATAAATAAAATTTAAACAAAAAGCTTAACAGTGGTCATTTCGTCCCCTTACAGTTTTTATTAAAAAATGTTTTAAGCTTGGATTTAATATTTTTGGGAATGATAATAGGTCGTAAAATATATTCCATAGCACTAAGGCGATACGAAATTCACCGAAGCAGCTAGTTTTCGTAAAGCATTTATCTGTTATTGATTTTCAAGTATCTCTAACCAGTCCGAGCAAATAGCAACATTCAATAACGCAGATGTGTCACTCCTTATGTCACTCTAAGATCAGGTGGGTGATTGGGGACTTAATAGAATAGCAATAGATCGACTCACCCGCCCGGAAAGGGTTCTGATGTTTCGACTCCAACCCGAAAGCCGGCCAAGTGAAACTACCGAGCTACTTTGTCGCGTGTTATTTGATTGGAAACCTGTACGGATGTACTGAAGAGAGGCAACTGAACGTAGTTTATGTATGTCGAAATTTAGGTTACTCGATATTTTGTACTAGGGGCCCGCCCCGGCTTCGCCCGCGCTTCTCCGTTCCTATTAATCATAGCATGATGATATATAGCCTATATATCAGGCCTTCCTCGATACTGGGCTATCTAACAATGAAAAAACTTTTCAAATCGGACCAGTAGTTCCCGAGATTAGCGCGTTCAAACAAACAAACAAACAAACTTCAACTTTGGCAAACCAAAACCTTGTGGGGGACAGATTGGCTTGCACCAAAATGAAACCTCGAGTCTGCGTCGATGTACAAGTGGACTGTATAATTATGAAGTCTGCATCAACTTCCTATGCTAACTTATTCACTAGCTTACTTCACTACGTACTAGCTAACTAGCGAACCAGGGGGTCTGGTACTATTCTACACTATCACTGACTGGCAATACCTTCACGGTCTGGAAGCACTTTTCTTGCTGAGAATCGAACGAGAACAAATTTTCACCGAAACGTGCCGATTTTTATATGCTTCCAAACCGTGTCCCTCCATGTAGAAATTCCGTGACACGACCCAAACACGGAAAGTCCCGAAGGTCTGGGTCGACAGCGATAGGACTCTAATAGGCTGCCTATACGGTCTAAATTACAACAACCGTCATACGTCTCTGCCGACCCATCTTTGCCTTTACTTTTAGCCTTACCAGAGAATATGTAATAATACTACGTATAGAACGACATATAGAATACGTCGAAGTGTCCAATACGTCCCGCCCGATTTGCTCGCATCACTCAACCTCCTCCCCTCTTATGGGCGACGGTTGGTATTTTGTACGTTCTACACACACGGTGCGCGTGTAAATACACGTCGCTGATTAATGTCTGTGTAATAAAAACCAAATTAAGCGTCTGTATGGAATTTTGGCGGAGTGTCCGCGGTGTGGCGTTAGTATGCCACGCACCTTTGCCTAGACAAAATATCGCCACGTGCAGCGGGGAGCGGGGGTTGCGGGGTGACACAGTGGCGGCAATGCTTTTTTTTAAAGACATTTTTTCGTTTCTTTTTTTTTTGGATTCCCTATATGTGTATATCAATATTAACTACTATTCAAGAGAACTTCGTCGCCAGCAGTAGCAATAATATGCGACCGATTGCTTGCTTGCTTGCCACCTTGGAAACATAAAAAAATTGAAGGATTTTTTAATATTCTACGGCACGGCATTTGAAAATAGTATACAATGGCAGTAAAGTATTCTAATAAGATTAGATTATGTATATGTTAGTTGACAACATACCTACTGTTTGTCAATTTACCCGATTTGATTAAACAATAATCACAACTAAGCAACCGAACTGCGAGCCTACCTATTTATCAGGGATTTGTAATATCCCAGTCATTACTCCGCTTCCTTATCCCTTATAATCCCCAAGCAGTGTAATGGTGAACTACAAGTATCACCGCTTAAAGGCCTACATCAGAGGTTCCCAAACTATTTTTTCTTGTAGACCCTTTACAATTTTTTCTGGTTTTGTGGACCCCGTCCTTGCTACATTTATATCACATTCCCATATTTCCAATTTTTATTCACGCCTACGTAGACCCCCATCGGGTCTCCCATGGACCACTTTGGGAATCACTGGTATGATGTAAGTAAATTGGTACTATCAGTGTATGTGTTGAGATCCATTATCGTGGCGTATCATTTTCATTTCATGGATCCCAAATTTTTTTTCGCTGACGCCGACCCCTTCTCGTTTGTCATAGACCCCCAGGGGTCGATATAGACCACTTTGGAAATCACTGGCCTACATTAATACTGGATATGTCTTGATCCATCGCAATAGGAGGTACAATCACTTGAGACGTTGTCCATTATCTTTGTTTTCATAGTGTGGCCCAATATCCAGGGGATCGTAGCAAGATTCATAAAGCTTTTTCTTCAATCTTCTGAGGAAAGCAAAATAAAAACTAAAAGGTAAAGAAAAACTTTGTACCTCATTTACGAAAATAATGTTCACGGGGTATGAAATTTGGCAAGGTTATGGGCTCCCACCATAGAGCAACACGGGCCACCGGACGCGGCGGACCGGAGGGGAGTAGCCATAGCGTTTATTACCGATGCAAAACAGTGTGTCATTTTTTGCGGGGGGAACTACGTGTGATACATACGCACACTACAACAATCGTCTATTACTACGAGACTCACACCCTGACTTTAACAAAATACATTAACAATTTCACGCACACATTTAAATATCTGGGTGACCGGCGTAGGACCATTTGGGCTTGTACTTTGACAGAGGGGAAAGCCTGCATATGGCTACTCCCCTCCCGTGTTGCTCTATAGCTCCCACACATAACTGCGAATTCAGACGGAGTGCAGAATGCTAATATTTTAACACACATAACATCAACGTAACTTCACGCCTGTAATCCTAGGAGGGGTAGGCAGAGGTAAATGCATGCTTTCAAGCATACATGCAAACACCCACAATTCGCCGGTTACGTCGCCGGAGCCTTTTGACATATCCGGACACATTACCAAACTCCGAGGTACTGGGCATCTTCCAGAAAATGGAAAAATCTTTTTTATTATGTAATGAAGATAGCAAACAAGCATGCAGTTCACATTGATGTTAAGTGATGACTGCAGCTTATAGACACCCACACAAAAACCAGAGGTCAAAAAGAACATGCGTGGCCAACCCTGAGACCTAAGTTGTTACGTCTCTGTGATAATTTTACTGGTGGTAGAGCTCCAGTGTTGGAGCTCACGGACGTTGTTCAGCACTATCGTGTAGTGTTCAGCACTATCGTGTTCCGGTCAGGTGGTAATGTACGGCCCTGTAATTTCCGGCACATTGGCTCAACACCTTAAGCCTCAGGAGTGGTAACGCATTTGCATTTTGACCTTGGTCTTTGTGTGGGTGTCTTTAGGCTGCAGTCATCACTTAACATCAATGTGGACTGCAAGCTTGTTTGCCACTTCCATAACATAAAAAAAAAGTTATTACGGGTCCAATACCTGATAAAGCAGTATTATAACTATCCAATATTAACGCTGTCTGCTTTACGCAGATGATGCGGTAATTGTTAGCTCTACACCATCTGGGCTACAAGCACTAGTCACAGTCATGAAAGAGGATTGTATGGAGAAAGGCTTACAATTGAATGTGGATAAAACTAAAGTATTAGTATTTGAAAGAGATGAACAGAGAACAAATGCAAGGGTAGTAGTAGATGATGCAGTGTTAGAACAGGTTGATGAAATTGTATATCTTGGATGTGCTTTTAGCAAGGATGGTAGGTACACCACTGACATAGAAAGAAGAGTGCTTGCTGGGAATTGCGTGAATGGAGCGTTGGGTAAGCTGCTAGAATCTAAACATCTCAGCCAGCGGGCTCGACTAGCCGTACATAATGCTGTACTTACTCCAACGCTTTTATATGGAAGCGAGAGCTGGGTATGCAGGAAAGAGCATGAAAGTAAGTTGAACGCGGTCGAGATGAGATCTTTGCGCAAGATCTGCGGTGTATCACTCACCGATCGCGTTCGTAATGAAGATGTAAGAAAGAGACTTTGTGTGAATGATAGTATCGGTGTAAAAATGAAAAAAGGCATGCTCCGATGGTTCGGGCATATAGAAAGAATGTCGAATGAGCGAATGACTAAACAGATATACAATGCGAATGTGGATGGTTGCAGAGGCCCAGGAAGACCAAGGCTGACCTACCATGACCAAATAGGTCGAGTTCTGTCTGATGGTGGGGTCAAAAGTCTTAGGAATCGGCGTGCATGTATGAAGAGAATGATGAAGGTAGACGAGGCACGAGAGGTTTGTCAGAACCGGGATGTCTGGCGCTCTACACTCTCTGCCTACCCCGTTAGGGACCTGGCGTGAAGATACATACATACATACAATATTAACGGTATTAACGTTCAAGATCACCTCGAATCAAAGGTCAGGAGATCACCGAACTATGCCCGGTCAATTTCGCTCACATTGTATAATTATATTAATTGTAAGACCAATTGTATACACTTAAAACTTGAGTGCCATTTATCCAGTAACATGGTTTCGCCATTACTTAACAACTTCACGCGTAGTATAGATTGCTGGAACGGCAGAGTTCATACGTTCATGTAGGTACGTCAGTTACCTTCGTGTCTCTGGTTTTATCTTTCAGAATCCGGTATGAGTTTAGGAAGCTTATTGAAATTTATCGTGCATAATACGCGATTCCGAAAGTTTCACAGGGTTTTTTCTAATGGATTGATTCAGATATATGTAGCACATAGTTTTATATAATAATTAGCTGTTGCCCGCGGCTCCGCCCGCATGTAGGTCACTTTTCGCGTAACTCGTAGAAACTCGTCAAATCATCCCATGGCATCCCACAGGAACATTATTTCGGGATAAAAAAGTATCATATAATCTAAGTCAGCTAATACCCTATCTGTATAACAAATTTCATCAAAATCCGTTCAGTAGTTTCGGCGTGATTGACGGACAGACATCCAAATAAAGAAACTTTCACATTTATATTATGAGTGTGAAGTGTGATGTGATTGCATAGCTCAAGTTTGGTGGGGTGATGGATTGATTAGACCTCGCAGACAGTTGTGAAATTTTATTTAGGCTGAGAGCCCTCTGCCCTGACTAATTGCCCATGTGAAGAAGACTAATTTGGTAATGGTAGGTCAGTCTTGGTCTTCCTGGGCCTCTGCAATCATCCACATTCGCATTGTATATCTGTTTAGTCATTCGCTCATTCGACATTCTTTCTATATGCCCGAACCATCGGAGCATGCCTTTTTTCGTTTTCTAATGTATGGTCTCGTAATTTCTGTAACAGAGGCAAAACAATTAAGGCTGCAAAGGCAACGCGTCTCCAAATTAATCCCTTTTTTCGCAGATTTCCTTACCTCTTATGCTTTTCTGAATCCCTGGTAGCCAATTAGGTTAATGTATAGACACTGGGCACAAACAGCCGGTTCCGTTTTTGATATTTATATACAGTGCTCAACAATAAATATTGCAAATCGAGCTTATGAAAGAGATAATCGGCTAGTATCGGATTCGTAGAGCGTTATCTCTGCTTTTTTATGTAATGGAATTGGCAAACAAGCACGCAGTTCACATTGATGTTAAGTGATGACTGCAGCCTATAGACACTCATACAAAGACCAAGGTCAAAATGCAGATGCGTTACTCTGTGCCGGAAATTACAGGGCCGTACATTACCACCTGACCGGAACACGATAGTGCTGAACACTACCATTTAGCGGCAAGTACATTAGGTAATGCGGTGGCTACGCCCGCGAGCTCCGTCATTGGAGCTCTACCACCAGTAAAACGTCATGTATCTGCTACACACGACCTACGTAAGCTTCAGTCCAGTATTGGTCAAAATTTTATCAAAATGGCCGACAAACGTCAGATAGGTAAGGCGCAAAAGAGATAACGCTCTACAGACCCGATAAGTCGAAGTCTCGTTCCTACTGTAATTTCAAACAAAAACTACACACGTGTTAAAATTGTATCATTTATTAACTGTATTCAGGTTCAAGGTCACGTCGATGCAAAGGTCAGGGGATCACCGAACTACGCCCGGTCAATACTGCCAACATTAAAGATTAACGTGCAACCGATATATTCGCGCACTCACGCACCGGCGAATCGTGGGTGTTTGCTTGTAAGCTTCATCACTTTAACCAAACTAAAGTGCACTGCTGGTCCAGCTATAATCGTCGAGTGTATATTATGTGAATATCTATATATATATAAAAATCAATTGCTGTTCCTTAGTCTCGCTAAAACTCGAGAACGGCTTTACCGATTTGGCTAATTTTGATTTTGAATGATTTTTGGCAGTTTAGGGAAGGTTTAAAAGGTAAGAAAATATGAAGGAAATTGAAGGGATATAGTAAAAACCACAGTTATATTTTCCCATACAAATAGTCCGTAATTCCGTATATTTCACACATTATTTCATTGTGAGGCAATACGAAGTTTGCCAGGACAGCTAGTAAGTACATAATAAAAATAAGGAAACACACAATGCCGAATGTAATATTTATAAGTCATACCGTACATCTTTGGTTCGTGAAATGGTGGTCCACTTATATATCAATACGTTGTAATAAAATTCCAAATTAACTTTATGTTGGCACCCATTTTAAGTTGAGCGAATTATATTTTTTCTGCAAATATTATTTTACGCGTATGAAACACGGTTGAAAAGCAAATATGCCGGTGCAACGTGTCGTTACAGGCCCAAAGGGTACATCAATTTACTCGGTTCCACTAATAAAATAAAATACGACAAAGCGCCGCGTTGAAAATTGGTTGAAACACTGAACAACATTTTACATAATATTTTACTTCACACAAATATGCTTTGACTGAATATTTCGAACGCCAACATTCAACGAGATCCATTTAAAAATGAGAGAAATGCTCTTCAAAGGCGTTCCGTGTGAGATACCGCGAAGCTGCGAAAGCCCTTAATTTGGACCCTTGAAGTAACATTATTGCACGCTCTGAGGGTCTCTTCAATCGACGTTTTGTCGGTCGAAAAATATTTTGTTTTGAAAAAATAACAATGAGTAACATAATTTGTGCTCGTAATAAAAAAACGTAACTTCACGCCTGTAATCCTTGAAGGGGTAGGCGGAGGTAAATGCATGCATTCAAGCATACGTACGTGCAAACGGTGCGGTTTTCACGTTCGTTCCTGTCCAGAACGTGTAAATTGTGGAACGAACTTCCCTCTTGAGGTGTTCCCTAGGTGCTCCAATATGGGGTTCTTCAAAAATGATTTTTCTTTTTTTACGTTTTCTTACACTACTGTCTTTACCATCGCTTTATACACGCAATGGAACGATTAAATACGTTAATTCGTTTACTTTGCAGTATGTTTTAAGATTTAAATGCATGCCTATTAATTGTTATTTCATTTGTTTCAGGTATGTACTACATCTAAGTAGAACTAAACCATTCATGGCGCCTCGGATCTCTCACGAAGTTCTGGTAAAATATCCCAGTTTATAAAATATTTCTATTGCTAAATAGATGTTCCTAAAAGAACAACTTATAGAACTAATCTGGAAAACTGCGAAAGTGCGACAGCGATACCATATTTCGCAATTGCCAAACCTAGGCGTCAACTTGCAATACTGGCACAGTGCCCAGCTGTTTCTGATTACATTCGCTGTGAGATCGTTGGGATATTTTTCGTAGACTTATTCCGAATGTTTGTATTGATTATAGCACATTTTGCGACGTTCAATTGTGAACCTCAAAGCATCCAATACATCTTATACAACATTTTTTTGTACAAAGACAAATAATCATCAGCATCATCATAATTATCTACTTATAATTCTTAAGATTTTGTTTATAAACTAGCTGACCCGGCAAACTTCGTATTGCCTCAGAATGAAATTAATGAAGTCAAAGGTTTGATAGATACGGACTATTTGTATGGGAAAATGAAATTGTGTTTTTTACTATTCCCCTTCCAATTCCTTCATATTTTCTTACCTTTTAAACCTTCCCTGGACTTCTAAATATCATTCAAAACCAAAATTAGCCAAATCAGTCCAGCCGTTCTAGAATTTTAGCAAGACTAACGAACAGCAATTGATTTTTATATATATAGAAGATGAAAAAGCCCACTTTCATCCCCGGGGATTGGACACTGCTTCCACAACGTCATCTTAACAGTCGAACTAAAAAGATGATATTATTCGGTATACCTATATAGGCAACTCACATGCCTAAAGCACACCGCGGACACTCCGCCAAAATTCCATACAAACGCTTGATTTGGTCTCTATTACACAGACATCAATCAGTGACGTGTATTTACACATGCACCTGTGTGCGTAGCACGTAGAAAGTACCAACCGTCCCCCATAAGAGGGGAGGAGATTGGGTGAGGCGGTGAAATCGGGCGGGACGTTGAAGTGTCCATTCTATACGTATTATTATTACATATTCACTGCCTAAAGCCTAAAGCGCTGACAGCAATTAAATTAACGAAACGCTGCAGCGTCCTTATATCTTTTTTATGTCCCACAAATACTTCAGTTTGAAACGATTAATTAGTGTGCCATGTAGAGATGTTACGGACGTGTCTATGGGGATAAATGGATGTGTTTTTAATAGTTGAAACGATTGCTATCTCTTTTTTTCGCTAACTAGATGAACTCGGCCACGCTTTGCCGATTGAATTTTATATTAACTGTGAGATTATTTGTAAACGTAACTTCACGCCTGTAATCTTCGAGTAGGCAGAGTTAATGCATGCATAGAAACATGCAACACCCTCGATTTGTCGATTACGTTTTCGGCCCATATAACAGGTGGCGAGCCTTAGAACCTGTAAACTATTTTTTTTATGTAAGGAAAGAGGCAAACAAGCATGCAGTTCACATCGATGTTAAGTGATGACTGCAGCCTATAGACAGACACCCACACAAAGACCAAGGTCAAAGTGCAGATGCGTTACCACTCCTGAGGCCTCTGTGCCGAAAATGACAGGGGCGTACGTTACCACCTGACCGGAACACGATAGTGCTGAACACTACCATTTAGCGGCAAGTATATTAGTTAATGCGGTGGTGCCTACGCCCGCGAGCTCCGTCACTGGAGCTCTACCGCCAGTAAAAGAACTTCCAGAAAACACAATAATACAACGTAACTTCGTAACTTCACGCCTGTAATCCCCGAAGGGGTAGGCAGAGGTAAATGCATGCATTCAAGCATACATGCAAACACCCACGATTCGCCGGTTACGTTTTTGGCCCATGTAACAGGTGGCGAGCCTGTTGACATCTCCGGGCACATTACCAAACTTTGAGGTACTGGGAAATTTCCAGAAAATGGAAAAATCCCAATAGAACCAGAGATAAAGGCTTTTTCACCATTATCTCTGATAACCCCCTACCCGGGAATCGAACCCAGGACCTCAGCGTAGTAGTAGTGGCCTGCTACCACTAGGCTACCGAGGCAGTTAATAATACAACATAGATACTAATACGTATATCGCACCTTTGGACTCACTGAAAATCATATCAAAGCGTTGTGCAGTGTAGAAATGGAATCGGATCGACATCGGAACGTAATCAGAAGTGGCGCCGTGCCAGGCTGATACCGGCGTCGACGTGCCCAAATACTTCCTACTTCATAAAACGGGAAAGTGAACGGGGAAGTCCGGTGCCTCCGATCATATTTTAAACTAGCTACGCCCGCGACTTCATCTGCGTAGATACTGAACAATAATTTTGTTAAATTCAACGCGGATGAAGTCGCGGGCACAGCTAGTCTAAATTAAATACGTTTATGTTATCCGCATGTTGAATGCGGTTTAAAAGTACTTCTTTTTACCTAAACTTTTACTTCTATTCTTTCTCCGTAGCTTTCTATTTTTGGTTTTTGTTACTCTTCTTTAATCGCCTCCTATTATTTGTTAGAAAAATATAAGGTTGGGGAAAAAGTTTCTTCGCATTTTAAAGATAATTCAAAACTTTTTTTTAAATTTAACTAAAGTATGTATGAACCATTTTGTTCGATAACCTTTTGCCATCTTGTAGGTAGGGACATGATCCCATTGCTATAAAAATTTTGGGACTTCTCATCAAAATACCGCGACAAGTGGATTTGGCAGTCCTAACCTAACATTGCATAAAGAATTCTGAAGAGACCGAAACAGGTGGAAATCTGAAGGTGCAAGGTCAGGACTATACGGCGGATGCATTAACACCTCCCAGCCAAACTCTCTTAATTTTTGCTGAGTGGCTTTAGATGTGTGAGGTCTAGCGTTATCATGATGAAGCACCACACCCCTTCTGTTGATCAATTCCGGCCGCTTTCTCTCAACTTCTTGCTTTAATCACATCAGTTGTTCGCAGTAGAGTTCAGAATCGATAGTCCTGCCTGGTGGTAATGGCTCATAATGAATAATGCCCTTCCAATCCCACCACACACACAACATCATCTTATTGCGAGTTAACCCGGGTTTCGCCACAGTCTGTGAAGCCTGACCGGCCTTTGACCACGACCTATTTCGCACGTTCTTGTCGTACGTGATCCACTTTTCATCACCAGTTATCAGCTTCTTCAAAAATGATTCGGTTTCATTACGTCGTAATAAAGAATCACAAATGAGTACACGGTTCATTAGGTTTCTTTCAGTGAGCTCGTGAGGTACCCAAATATCGAGCTTTTTTTTGTACCCAGCTTTTTTCAAATGCGCCAAAACTGTTTTGTGATCAATTCTCAGTTCTTCAGCTACGTCGTAACTACTGATATGTCGATCTTGCTCCACTTTTTCAAAAATGGCATCCATTTTATCCGTAATAGGGCGACCAGAGCGAGGTGCATCTTTGACATCAATATTTCCGGATTGAAAACGCTTAAACCAAATTTGTGCTACTCTCACAGACACTGCACTAGGTCCATAAACATCGCAATTTTTTTTCGATGCTTGCGTTGCATTTTTACCTTTTTTGTAGTAAAATTTTAAAATGTATCGAATTTCTTCATTAGTTTCACTCATCTTGACAGTACGAAAAACAAATGAAAATCACACATTTGCCTAATTTGAATTTGAGATTATGTTCTTTAAAATTTTAACTTTCATTGATACCAAAACCAGCCAGATACAAATACTACAGCCAAAGAGATTTCATTACAAGTTCATACATACTATAATGCGAAAAAATTTTTCCCCAACCTATTATTTAATATACAGACACTCGATTTTTATTATACGAGTATGTATTGACTAGCTGTGCCCGCGACGAGCCGACGAGTGAGTGTTTGCATGTATGTTTGAATGGATGCGTTTACATCTGCCTACCCGTTCGGGGATTAGAGGCGTGAACTTACGTAACATTTACGTACCTATTACAATGCAAATTGGTCGAATGTATGTTTCATCTTGATACGTGTACCGGAACGCAAGGAAAAAACGTGAATGGAGGTGGTTGTCGGATATAAAAGGTAAAAAGGTTCGTAGTTCCAAAATATATGGAGCTTGGACCTGTACCTTGTACGAAGAAAGATAATTTACTTTTTGATACGAAGAAGCATAAAAAAGTAAATCTTTTTCAGCTATTCCAATCGTTTATTACTGACTGACTGACTGACTGACTGAGACTGTCGTAAGTATATTTCAAAAACAAGAATAACCGTGTAATTTCCGGCACAGAGGCATAACACCTTAGGCCTCAGGAGTGGTAACGCATCTGCATTTTGACCTTGGTCTTTGTGTGGGTGTCTTTAGGCTGCAGTCATCACTTAACATCAATGAACTGCATGATTGTTTGCTACTTCCATTACATTAAAAAAAATGTCATATTAGCAATGGCAAATGGTGACATATTGTTTTCAGACAAAAATTACAAAAAATAAATATAGCCTACTATACTATATACTGCCTCGGTAGCCTAGTGGTAGCAGGCCACTACTACTACGCTGAGGTCCTGGGTTCGATTCCCGGGTCGTGGGTTATCAGAGATAATGGTGTAAAGTCCTTTATCTCTGGTTCTATTGGGATTTTTCCATTTTCTGGAAATTTCCCAGTACCTCGAAGTTTGGTAATGTGCCCGGAGATGTCAACAGGCTCGCCACCTGTTACATGGGCCAAAACGTAACCGGCGAATCGTGGGTGTTTGCATGTATGCTTGAATGCATGCATTTACCTCTGCCTACCCCTTCGGGGATTACAGGCGTGAAGTTACGAAGTTACGTAAATATAGCCGACAAAAAAAAACAACGATTCAAATTATTTTTTGAGTAGTTTTCCATGGTCTTCTCATCAATCAATCAATCCGATCAATCTTTTGAGGCACGGGCCCAACATTGAACTTGTCCTTTGACAAACCTATGAAGTTTTCTTTTTTTGTTACGTTATGTTCAACACTATTATTTTCCGGTTAGGTTAGCTTTGGCTCCCTAACTTGTGCACCGATGCGAAAGTGCTCGGTTTATTCAGTTTATTCAGTTTATTCAGTTTATTCATTTATTTCATATAATTAGGCTCCTGGAGAGCACTTTTACATCGTCATTTTTTTTTTAAACTAACCTAGTGTGAATAACCACTAATAATAATCAAAAACACATAATAAATTAAATAGACACTGAACAATTTTGTATAATATGGAAAGCATCAATTATTTACAAATTACTCCATTTCCCCATTTCAAAAGTAACAGAAAGAATGAATTTGGTCGTCATAATAAAGGTTATTCACTTGGCAGAATTCCAAGGGCAATCAATACCGAGAAGAACTCCGCCACTGAAGTAACTCAGTACAGCTCTTTTGAATATAAACTTAAATCTAATACAGTCTGTAAATCCAAAGTACAGGTTTTCGAAATAGCCTGGGAGCGATCGCTTCAATCCCATGGTGTAGTGTCATTAAGATAATCACATGTTTTATAATAGTTGCACATGTGTAAGCGTTTTTTGATAACTTTCTTAAATTTATTAATCGAAAGACTTTGAACATCTTCAGGTATTTTGTTAAAGAAGCGTATGCATTGACTCAGATGTCAAGGATGGCACTCACAGGCAAGACATTTACATTTGAAATATAGTCTTAATGTAAATTTCTGTCTATAGTGTTTACACAACATAAATCTGAACTGCAAGCTTATTTTGCTTTGATTTGATTTGTGAGTCGGACTCGTATTTATATATTACAGGCAAACTTATTGAAAGTCTGTAGTAATTTTATAGAACCCTGTAAACACGAGTCCTATTATTGTTTTTTTTTTTTTTTTTTTTTTGTTTAGTATTTTTTAACATAAGGAAGGAGGTGGTAAAGTTTTCGTCTCTTTTCTTGAATAACTTAAAAATATACAAAGAAAAATATTTTTTGTTATCCTTACAATAAGATCTATCTCACGATTTATCATAACATAAATGAAAACAATTTTTTATCTTCTAAAATTTTCTAAAAAAGTGGTTTCTGTTTGTAACGTGCCCTTGTTTAGGTTTCTGACACGAGTGCACCAAATTTCAACTCAATCGGTTCAGTACTTTCGGAGAAAATCGGCTGTGACAGACAAACAGACAGACGGATGCACGAGTGAACTTGTAAGGGTTCCATTTTGTCCATTTGAGGAACGAAACCCTAAAAATACTTCACTTGCACGTAATACGCGTTAAAGCAATAAAAGAATATTTCTGATTGCTTCCCGATACGATTTCATTTCTCCACTGCGAAACGCCGGGATATGATTTTAGTGGGTCCGACGAGGGTACGTGTGGGGTCATTCATTGATATATTGGATTTGCGGAAGCGGTCGTAGTGTTGATGTGGAAATATGATTTTTCTGGTTGATATATGAACTTCACTCCGAGTGGCAAACCTTTTTTTAGGATTTCGCATCTCAAAAAGATAAAGCATGACCGTTATAGGATCATTCGTGCGTCTGTCGGTCATAGCCATTTTGCTTCAAAACTACTTATTATTTTTATATTGTAAACGGGACTTAATCGCGTACTATTTTAATCGAAGTATTTACCTCGACCACAGCGGCTGGTGTAGATCGTAAGCGATCTGCTCGGTTAAGCACTACGGGCGCGGTCGGGTAGTGTGATGGGTGACCGCTATTGGCAAATTAAATGCGCGTTTCCGTGCTTCGGAGGGCACGTTAAGCCGTCGGTCCCGGTTGCTATCGATGGATAGCAGTCGTTAAACCTTGTCGGAGGCCTTATGGGCGGTTTGAAAACATCCGACAGCGGGTTGGCCACTAACCTGCCCACCTCCACCAATCCGCATTAGAGCAGCGTGGTGGAGTAAGCTCCAGGCCTCCCCCCCAAAAAGGGGAGAGACTCGTGCCCAGCAGTGGGACGTATAATGGGTTGCCATTATTATATTATTATTTATTATTTACCTCGACACTCGACGTTTCGGCCGTAATGCGACGGCCGTGGTCACGAGTAGACTGTACTTATTATTTATTATACTATCTCAGTAGACTATTGGTAGCAGGCTATGACTACTACGCTGAGGTCTTGGGTTTGATTCCCAGGTATATTTACTAACATTTCATATACTTTTTTTTTATGTAATAGAAGTGGCAAACAAGCATGCAGTTCACATTGATGTTCAGTGATGACTGCAGCCTATAGACACACAAAGACCAAGGTCAAAATGCAGATGCGTTACCACCCCTGAGGCTTAAGGTGTTATGCCTCTGTGTCGGAAATTACAGGGCCGTACATGACCACCTGACCGGAACACAATAGTGCCAAACACAACCATTTAGCGGCAAGTAAATTTGGTAATGCGGTGGTGCTTACGCCCGCGAGCTCCGTCTCTGGAGCTATACCACGAGTGAATACTTTTTGAAATCACAATAAAAAAATATTAGTCAATACCATATTCTATTTATTCCAATCCCATCCAGCTCATCGTGCAAATATGTATCTAAATTTAAACCCACAGCGGCCGTGCTCCAAACCTACAAAAAAATGACGTCATCAAAGTTTTCCTTCATGAAAAATTCACTCGTAAATTGTGACGATGGCAAAGTGCATTCACTCGTGTAGTGACGAATAAAACCAAAGTGAAAATGAGCTGGGAAGTGTCCTTTGCGATATATTTTATAACGCTACATCGCAGGCACAAAGGCAACGTGCAAAAAACAAAAAAAAAACGCATTGAACGGGTCCAGATATGGAAGTCTATTGATAACTACAAATACGGTATTCAAGAGAGTTTGTCTAGTGTTGTGCGAATAAAGTTTCACAGTGTACGTTATTGAGAAAGTTTTGGTTTGGATTGTTAAATTGGTAGTGTAACTTTTGTTTAGTGTAGATAGATATCTATTCATATTACTTATGTATTATATGCATATATATATATATATATATATATATATATATCTTAATATATATAAATCTCGTGTCACAATGTTTGTCCTCAATGGACTCCTAAACCACTTAACCGATTATAATGAAATTCGCACACCATGTGCAGTTCGATCCAACTTGAGAGATAGGATAGCTTACATTACGCTATGACTAATAGGAGCAGAGCAGCGCGGGCGAAGCCGGGGCGGGCCGCTAGTATATATATATTTATAAATTTATTCATGTTACTGAATATGTACTTAACATTATTATCTTCTTAATAATCTCTTCTTTTTCAATTCAGTTTTTGATCACTAGTAATGCACCTTTTCGACAGATTCATTTAGCCCTAAGGTTGGCTGGTATCATAGAGCAACAACGGAGAGGAGTAGCCATATGCAGGCTTTCCCCTCTGTCAAAGTACAAGCCCAAATGGGCCTTTACCTGTCGCCTAAATATTTAAATGTGTGCGTGAAATTGTTTCTGTACTTTGTTAAAGTCAAGGTGTGAGTTTCGTAGTAATAGACGATTTTTGAAGTGTGCGTGTGTGTCGCACGCATTTCCCTCCGCAAAAAATGACAGACTGTTTTGCATCGATAATACATGCTATGGCTACTCCCCTCCGGTCCGCCGCGACCGGTGGCCCGTGTTGCTCTATGGCTGGTATAGAATACCACTAGGTATTAAGCCCGCCTTATGTACATCAATTTGTGCACAAAAGAATTAATAAATAAATATCTATGTCTGCTATATTCTTTTACCATTGATCTGAACTGTGTGGTATATTTATCACTCTTGTGAAATTGAATTGTTGCAACTTGTTTTACTGGTGGTAGAGCTCCAGTGACGGAGCTCGCGGGCGTAGGCACCACCGCATTACCTAGTATACTTGCCGCTAAATGGTAGTGTTCAGCACTATCGTGTTTGGCGAGCTACGTTGGAGTCCTGGGTTCAATGACCGGGACTATCAGATTTAAAAGTGTTAAAATCGAAACGGTGATTGTATGAGAGTAACATTTTCCTATACATTGTTATTCGTAGGGTGTATGCTTGATGTAAAATAATCATTCAAATAAAATTGTAATCAATATAAATTATTCAATTCACCATAAAGGCCATTTTATTAAGAAAAAAAGATAATACCTTTACAAGTGTATCTCATTAATACATCGCACGTATTTGTATTCTTTTTTTTTTTCATGTTCATCAGATGTCGATAATACGGTTCATGTTGCGATAAAGCTTCAGGCAATTAGTTTGCGTGGCTAATTGGGAACATAGCAATCATCCACCTCCTCCTCCCGTGTTCCATCTGTTAGGGTAAGCTCGCACTATTGAATCTCACCGCGCGGTTCTTGCCCTCGCTTTTGCTTATTTTATTGTAATTTATTTATAGTTAACTAGAACGGACATCAAGTCCAATTACACTTACTAACTCGGATACATGTCATATCAAAACAAAAAAAAATAAACAAAATTAAATTAAAAACATAGGATTTAGTAATGTTCAGAGGCCTTCCATCCATCCACAAACAAGTCGAAGTCTATTAATTTCAAATCAATGTAATATCTATGCCTGTTTGTAAGATTCCCAATATAAAGTGGTATGGTATTTACCAGTTTATATTGTATTACTGGTGGTAGAGCTCCAGTGACGGAGCTCGCGGGCGTAAGCACCATCGCATCACCTAATATACTTGCCGCTAAAATAGTAGTGATCAGCACTATCGTGTTCCGGTCAGGTGGTAATGTACGGCCTGCAGTGTGGTAACGCATCTGCATTTTGGCCTTGGTCTTTGTGTGGGTGTCTATAGGCTGCAGTCATCACTTAACATCAATGTGAACTGCATGCTTGTTTGCCACTTCAATAACATAAAAAAAAATTGCGACAAAAAATATGCGGCAATTTATCCCTGTGTGAGTTAGGCCTTATTCATATATCGGGTCGACCGCAGATCCGCTCCCAGCGATACATTTCAAACTGAGCAAATTTAGCGTCCATGTTTTAATTTTGATGCACCTATGTCGGTTTTCAGTTGTTAGCCTAATTGGTTCATCGGTCGTTAATATTAATAGTCAATAAGTAGTTTGAATTATTAATGCATTATGTTTTTAATTAGTACAATTATACATTCTGTTATGGCAGTATTAATTAGCAGTTCTTTTATCTATACATCTATACAAATAAATAAAATTGGAGTGTCTGTTTGTAATATAATAATAACCGCTTTTTACTTAATGCATATGTATGTATACACGGTACAGATACCAAAACAACATTTTTTTACAATTTTTGCCTGTCAGTCTGTTTGTCTGTTTGGCGGGGCTAATCTTGTGAACGGCTGAACCGATTTTGACGGGACTTTCACTGGCAGATAGCTGATGTAATAAGGAGTAACTTAGGCTACTTTTATACTAGCTGCGCCCACGACTTCGTCCGGGTAGATACTGAACAGTCATAAATTGTAACGCGGGCGAAGTCGCGGGCACAGCTAGTTTAAAATAAAAAAAATGTCACTCTGAATGTTTATAAATGCTAGGATAGAACAAAAATATGACCAATTTTTTATACTGATAATACTTTCTATGTATGTATGTATGTATGTATCTGGCGCTCCACACTCTCTGCCTGCCCCGAGAGAGACCTGGCGTGAAGATACATACTGATAATAGTTTCTAGTTCGGACTAAAGTTTCTCACAAGTTAATAATTAAACATGTTTGAGCCAAACATGGTTAAACGAATAGTTTAACAACGGGATTTTAAATTAATGAAGTTTTAGTTGTAAAGTTTTGCATTTTTAAATGTAACTTCACGCCTGTTATCACCGAAGGGGTAATAATAATAATAATAATAATGTCGGAGGCCTTAGGTATACGCGAGGGCGACATGAGGCAATCGTTGAAGGAACGTTTCTTTGGTCGCCTGACAAAAGTACTGAAAAGTCTTTTGTCGGGTGGTAATAAGGTCCGCGCCTTCAACGGTTGGGTCATGCCGGTCTTGATGTACTCCTTCGGCATACTCAAGTGGACTCAGACCGACCTGGATGCTCTTGACAGGCGAGTCCGCTCTTTGCTGACGGCATACCGGATGCATCACCCGCGGTCGTCGGTCATGAGACTGTACATCCTGCGGAGGTGTGGCGGTCGAGGCTTCCTTAGCGCCAAGACCCTACACAACCGTGAGGTGTGCAGCCTCAGAGAATATTTCCTGGCCGCCGACGGGGATATGCATAAGGATATGATGGCGGTCGACAGTGGACTCACCACTCTCTCTTTGGCTAAACAGAACTGGCGCAAACCTGAGGTACTCACGACCAGCGACCGCAGGAGTGTGTGGCAGGGCAAGGAGCTACATGGACGTTTTTACCGGGCCCTACACGGGCCTGACGTAGACACTTTAGCATCCGTGGCCTGGCTACGATTCGGTGACCTATTTGGGGAAACCGAAGGTTTTGTTTGTGCAATAATGGACGAAGTGGTAATGACCAACAACTACCGGAAGTTTATCCTGAAGGATGGCACGGTCGACATATGTCGGGCATGCCACCGACCGGGTGAATCAATCAGGCATATTGTGTCCGGCTGTTCTAGTCTTGCCAACGGCGAATATCTGCACAGACACAACCAAGTGGCCAGGATTATCCATCAGCAACTTGCCTTGCGATACAGTCTTGTGGCCGTGGAGGTGCCATACTACAGGTATGTGCCCGACCCAGTTCTGGAAAACGACCATGCCACAATGTATTGGGACCGGTCTATCATCACTGACAGGACTATTGTAGCCAATAAGCCTGATATAGTGGTGATAGACCGCTCGGAGCGCCGCGCAGTGATTATCGATGTCACCGTCCCTCATGATGGGAATCTCGTGAAAGCCGAGAAAGACAAGGAACTTAAATATCTTGATCTGGCTCACGAGATTGTCGCCATGTGGGAAGTAGATTCGGCCATCATTGTGCCGATAGTCGTTACGGTCAACGGACTTATAGCAAAGAGCCTCGACCAACACAAGTCGGTCAAGAGGCTCAAGCTAGGAAGTTGGGTCAAGGGTCTGATGCAGAAGGCGGTACTCCTCGGCACGGCACGTATAGTGAGGAGGTTCTTGTCTCTGTAACCCTAATCATCGACGGCTTGGACCCTGTTCCCGCTGCCGGTGGCACACTATTTTTTATTTTTTTATATATATTTGTGCTTTGTTAATATTATCTTTTATTATATTTAATTAAGTTACTTATATATGTAAAAAAATAATCAATATGAATAATTAATAAATGAGTGAAATAATAATAATATACTTTATTGTACACCGAAATCAGATAAAACATTATAGAAACAAGAAATACAGTTCACAAAAGGCGGTCTCATCACTAAACAGTGATCTCTTCCAGACAACCTTAGGGTTTAGGAATTAATGCAAAAATGGATAACAATAGGGGTGTACCATTCTATGTAAAAATACTTATAGTAACAAGAACAGCAACAGGCAACTTAGTAGTGATCAGGAGTTAGGAAAGGGTTTGGGAAATGTAGTGGTCATAGAGACGTTTTTTAAACGTTTCAACTGTTTGAACTTGCCGGATATCCATCGGAAGAGAATGCCAAAGTCGGATTGCCTCAACAATAAACGATTTGGCGTAAAAAGTAGACGAATGTACTGGAACCGTTAGAAGGAGGTTGTCGGAAGAACGAAGGGACAAGGGATGGATAGAGCTAAGAAAAGGAAAACGTTCTTTCAAATAAGTTGGGGTGTGTGGATTGAATAAGAGACAGTACAGAAAAGAAAGAATATGTGTATCCCTGCGTGAACGAATGGGTAAATACATAAATAAAATACGCTTACACTCACAGCTCCACTTTAGGTATTAATAAACCTGTGTCGTGGATGCCGTTGTACACATACAACACATACATAAACACCCAGACCTGAAACAAATATCTGTGGGCCATACAAATATTTGTCCCGGTGCGGGGATCGAACGCGCGACCCTTCGAATCAATCGGTGGTTTCACACCGCTGGACTAACCGGGTCGTCGTTGCAACATGCATTCGAGCATACATGCAAACACCCTCGATTCGCCGGTTACGTTTTTGGCTCATGTAAACAGGTGCACGTCAACAAACTCCGAGGTACTGGGAAACTTCCAAAAAAGGAAAAGTGGCAATAAAATCATAGTCACAATAATTGTGTTAGCATGTTAGTAGAAGTGTCCATACAATAATCGAAAATCACGAGTCCATTCATTGCTTACTCATAAAAAACTACGTTAAAACTATCGACAATAACACATAACCAGTTCAAACGAGCTTAAAACAATACAATGTATCGTTATCTCAGCCGTGCATCCAATATTTGGTGGAAGTTTTAATAAGCGAAACGAAGCGGTGGCTCACAATGCTCACTGTTGAGGGCGCTTTGCCAAATTAAATTCGCCCTCCCGCTATGTATACGCTGTTGATGCTGTAAATTAGTCGAATTTACGATCCTGAATTAAAAGTTTGCTTGGTGCCGCTATATTTATGTTTTTTTTAGTATCCATTATAAATCCTTGTAGAAAAGTGGATATCGTTCGTCTAAAAATGTTTTTGATGATGGCTCTGAGTCGACCGTATATGAAAAATATTGTTGGCTAACAATATCTTAGCTAATAATTATCTAAACAAAAATCTGAATTATATTTCTTTTATGTAACGAAGGTGGCGAACAGTCATGTAGTTCACATGGATGTTAATAGGTTAGGATCCCACTGCACTATCATTTAGTTCATCCAGATATGCTGCAAACCTTATTTTTACGCATATTTGTAATCTAGAGAATATATAGAGAATATATAACTGCCTCGGTAGCCTAGTGGTAGCAGGCCACTACTACTACGCTGAGGTCCTGGGTTCGATTCCCGGGTAGGGGGTTATCAGAGATAATGATGAAAAAGCCTTTATCTCTGGTTCTATTGGGATTTTTCCATTTTCTGGAAATTTCCCAGTACCTCAAAGTTTGGTAATGTGCCCGGAGATGTCAACAGGCTCGCCACCTGTTACATGGGCCAAAACGTAACCGGCGAATCGCGGGTGTTTGCATGTATGCTTGAATGCATGCATTTACCTCTGCCTACCCCTTCGGGGATTACAGGCGTGAAGTTACGTAGAGAATATATATCCACTAGGTTGCCTATCAAAAAGTGGCCGCAAGTATTTTTTATATTTTTTTGTGAAAGAATTTTTTTTACTTGTTTTTTTTTTCAATTAAATATTGTTCACTTCACGGTTATATGTATAGAGACTCTGAAAAATCATTTCTGCCGTTGCACACTTGGCCGCCTCTACATGTTTTCGTTCCGGCCTGATAACTTTTTATGTCCATAACGTACATGTTTTATTTATGTATCAAATTAAAGCTATTTTTTTCTCATTATTATGATATACGGGAGACAAATGAAATCGGCCACAAATAAGACTTGCTGGCTGTTAAAGATAAAAATAATTTAATAAAAAATACTGGCGGCCAAATTTTGATAGACAACCTAGTGGGTATATATTCTCTAGATTTTAAATATGCGTAAATATAAGGTTTGCAGCATATCTGTATGAACGAAATGATCGTGCAGTGGAATCCTTACCTGTAAATGATGACTGCAGCCTATAGACATTTATGCGAAAACCAGAGGTCAAATGTAGATGAGTTGCCATCCCATATTAGTTCTTATGTCCCTAATAGTTAAGGGCTAAATTCTACCATTTGGCAATTGATGGATCATGTAATGTGGTGGTGCCTGCACCCACGAGTCCCTACATTAAAACTCGACCACTAGTAATTGCTTATTGTTTTTTTTTTGAAGTGGCAATTAAGCATAAAAATTACATTGATGGTAAAGGAATGCTGTAGCGTAATAAACATGAAACCTTTAATACGAGGACTTGAAGAAAATAAACTTCTATTTTAGCGCAAAGCCGACGATCTAAGTAGTATCATATATCCGTAGCAATGTAGCAGTGGCGTAGCGCTACGTATCCCGCAATTGTAGACACTTATCTTGAAATCTAGACAGCGACGCGATACTTGCGTTACTCCGTAAAGCTTCAAGCAAACATTGTTGATATTCCTCGTTTGTTAATTTAAAAGATTAGTAACATGTATACATAATGTCAGTGCCTAAAATAGTTGCACTATTATAGGCAACGTTTAAGATGAAACAGGTGGTGTTTGTGCCAAATCAGGTGGTGTTTATATAAAACAGGTTCGTACATTACCACCTGACCGGAACACGATAGTACTGAACACTACCATTTAGCGGCAAGTATTATTATTAGGTAATGCGGTGGTGTCTGCGCCCGCGAGCTCCGTCACTAGCTCTACCACCAGTTAAATGATTATTTAACGACAGTTAGACGAAATAATGTTCCCATGCTAATGAAGTAGTAGTAATCTCCAAGCTCCTCGTGCATTATCAGCTGATTTTTTTTCTCTCTCCTGAGATGCCGATAAGTGCTTAATAAGTTCGCACTTCAACTTATCGTACTTGCATGTAGCTGGAGGAGATACGATCAAATCCCTTACTTCCGCTATATGCTGAGGTTCCTATTGCGACAGCACGTAGTAAAACTTTGTAGAATCTGTTGTAATATTAGATAATGTAAGCAGACCTTCCAGCTGAGCAAATCATAGTACAGGATCATCGGGGTTGAATGACGGTGTCCTTATTTCAAATCTGCATTATTCCAATACGTTTTCAGACGCAGGAGTAGGCGAAGCTTCTTTTGAATTTTCCATCGTAGGGGTCACTAGAGAATTTAAGAGTAATTTGACTACTGCCCCTAAGGCGTAGATTGTTAGTAAACGCATTCAATGTACTATCAAAGAGAAAAGTGCCACCCAAAACAGTGCGCACCTATCACTTTAGTGGCTCCACTGTACATTTTCGTTTGCAATTCAATTTGCATAAATAAATGTTAGCTACGATGAGTCCTCGTCTAGTTAGTATTACACACATAAAACCGCCTCATACAGTGAAAGTTTGCAGGCTCATTTAGGTTGTCACGGCAAACTTTAGGGTTATCGACCACGCCCGTTTGTTGTGGCGGTGACCTCACCACGTCCTCACGGCTCGCTCTGTTTTGACCTTAACTTACTCGTGGACTATTGGTTCAGTACAAAGAATTGGATATTTAAAATCGTCGCCTACATTATCTAACCTGTATACTCCCATTTAAAAAAATAGACTAGTGGACCCGTCACATGTTTCCATGTATCACAACGCTACCTATTGGGTTTAATTGTGAATATCAACTAACCCTATTTTTATTACACAGCTCGTTTTAAACATTTAATAACTAATACGTTTTTATTTTGTTGCATTTTTCGCAATAGCACATGCGAGTGAAATATTTTGACTACTGCCACCCCTAAGGATATCACGAGTAGATTGTTAGTAAACGCATTCATTGTACTGTCAAAGAGAAAAGTGCCACCCAAAACAGTGCGTACCTATGACTTAAGTGGCTCCACTGTACATACTCGTTCACGATTCCATTTGCATAAATAAATGTTGGCTTCGGTGAGTCCTCGTCTAGTTAGTATTACACACATAAAACCGCCTAATACAGTGAAAGTTTGCAGGCTCATTTAGGTTGTCACGGCAAACTTTAGGGTTATCGACCACGCCCGTTTGTTGTGGCGGTGACCTCCCGTCGTTCTCGCGGCTCGCTTCGTGTGGAACTTACTAGTGGATTAGTGTGTTAGTACTGTGCGTTTTAGTACAATGCTTATCGAGAAAAGCGGGACTTAGACTTGTGTCTAAAGTCGAATTTACGTGAGGGTGTTTTTTGGTAGTAAATGGTAGTGTTCAGCACTAACGTGTTCCGGTCAAGTGGTAATGTACGGCCCTGTAATTTCTGGCACAGGGACATAACGCCTTAGGCCCCAGGAGTGCTAACACATCTGCATTTTGACCTTAGCCTCATCAATGTGTACTGTACGCTTGATTACCACCTTCAAAAAAAAATGGAACCTTGGATCATGGATTCAAGTGGTCGTCACACTGGACTATTTGAATCATCGGAATCGTTTTACTATTAATTACGTTTCTAGGGTTGGTTAGATATAAGTTTGAGAGCTAAATTGCAACGATAAATTCACGATGTAAACAATGTAGGCACGATATATTTTTGTTATCGATATGTTTATTGATTACTCGACCCTGTTTAGTTTGTAACTGTTGTACAAAATCACTATAAAAAGCACATTTAACCCGAGTGACCCTCAGTGACTTTTAGATGATATCGGGCCCGATGAATAACGCAAACATTTATGAGTTGTTCTTTGGCCGGTGAAATGTGAATTGAATAAGTTTTGTTTCATTGCTTCGTACTTATTTTTTTTTGTTTTGCTACCATCGGAATAACAGTTACGATTTTGGCATATAAGCATGCGGTACACATTGATTGTAAGTACATACTGCAATCTATACACGTTTACATGAATACCAGAGGTGAAATTGCAAACGCCTTGCCACCCTTGAGCATTAAGTTCTTTTGTCACTGTGATAGCTATTACGCAGCCCATACCACACCGCGGACACTCCGCCAAAATTCCATACAAACGATTAATTTGGTCTCTATTACACAGACATCAATCAGTGACGTGTATTTACACGTGCACCTTCGTGCGTAGCACGTAGAGAATACCAAACGTCGCCCATAAGAGGGGAGGAGGTTGGGTGAGGCAGGGAAATCGGGTGGGACGTCGAAGTGTCCAATCTATACGTAGTATTATTACATATTCTCTGCCCATACATTGTGACCAACTAACCGGTACGAGATAATCACGAACAACCCTATGTAGTGGCAGATAGGTGTTGTTTTATTATTTCGATAGAAATAGAAATAGAAATAGAAATAGAAAATATTTTTATTTCGAATAGATCTTTACAGATACTTTCAAAACGTCAATAAATCATAAACTACCTAGAGCGAATAACCATTACATATAGTAAAAGCAAAATCATATATTAATAGTAAGTTAAAAATTAAAATTTAAACTATTTGGTTAAAACATAATAATCATAAATTTTTTCAATTCCTTCAATGATAATAAATGAAGAAAAAGAAAAACTTATTCGTCAAGATCAATGTTATTCACTTAGCAGAGTTCCAAGTGCAGTCACTACTGAGAAGAACTCCGCTACCCAACAAACTCAGTAAGAGCTCTTTTAAATGAGAGCTTAAATCTAGTACAGATTATCGTGAAAAATCAAATAATGTCAACGTCCATAGCATAGATGCAAATAAACTGCTATCTACTAAATGTGATGTAGCCCCTGCAAACCAGAACAGACCAGTCCCCACCAACAGCACCCGTTCACGAGTATGACGCATGTGACAGCCATTGCCCTCCTCGACCATTTTAGAGGGAAGTGAGCAACCCGCCACACGACGCCGCCAAAGGCAAAGACATTTAAGCGTGCATGACTGTTCCGGATATGCATACGGCAAAATAAAAGATGGAATTCATTTTCAGCCAGGGTATTCACATTATTCAACCCTTAACAATAGTAGATACTAATTACAGAATACACGAAATCACAGGATCATGAAATAGCCTGGCAGCGATTGCTATAATCCCAAGACGTATTATCATTAAGATAATCACTGGTCTTATAGTAATTACATTTATATAAACGTTCTTTCATTACTTTCTTAAATTTATTGATCGATAGACTTTGAACGTTTTTGGGGATTTGATTAAAGAACCGTATACATTGACCTCTAAAAGAATTACTGACCCTATTCAGCCGCGTTGCATGCATGGACAACTTGTATTTGTTCCTAGTATTTATACTGTGGTTGTTACCTATTGTAGGAAACTCATTAATGTTTTTACGGACATATAATACATTTTCATAAATGTATTGCGAAGCTACAGTCAGAATATTTATTTCTTTAAATTTATCTCTAAGAGATACCCTCGGACTCAACCCGTAGATAGCCCGGACAGCTCTCTTTTGCAGTACAAAAATAGTGTTGACGTCGGCGGAATTTCCCCATAGCAAAATGCCATAGGACATTATACTGTGAAAATAACTAAAATAAACAAGGCGAGCCGTCTCGACGTCTGTTAATAGTCTAATCTTTTTCACAGCAAATGCTGCCGAGCTAAGTCTACTAGCTAATTTGGCAATATGGGGACCCCATTGCAATTTAGCATCCACGGTAATGCCAAGAAATACCGTGGACTCTACGATCTCCAATACTTCCTCATTTATCTTAACATTGGTTTCAACCTGTTTTACGTTAGGAGTAGTAAATTTAATACATTTTGTCTTACTGCTATTTAACGAAAGGTTATTGGCGCTAAACCAATGTACTATATTAGAGAGAGTATTGTTTACACAGTCAAAATCTACCTCCTGTCTTTTAATTTTGAACACTAAAGAAGTATCATCAGCAAACAATACCATCTCTTGGCCATCCTTGATAATGTAGGGTAAGTCATTAATATAGACTAAGAAAAGAAATGGCCCTAAAATAGAGCCCTGTGGGACCCCCATATCCATTGAAGTCCCGGGAGATCTTGTCCCATTTACATCAACACACATATTTCTATTGTTTAAATATGAAGTCATAAGCTCGAGAGCGGTATCTCGAAGGCCGTAGTGATATAACTTTCTGACCAATGTTTCATGCTGAACGCAATCAAATGCTTTAGATAAGTCACAGAATACCCCTAGTGCATTATGTGATTTTTCCCAAGCTTCAAAAATGTGTTTGACAAGTTCAACACCTGCATCGGTAGTTGAACGACCCCTAGTAAATCCAAACTGTCGACAGTGTAAAAGTTTATGATGGTTAAAGTGTGCAAGTAGTTGAATTAAAATAAGTTTTTCAAAAATTTTACTTAAGACAGGTAGTACAGAAATTGGTCTAAAATTTGTGGGGTCACTTGTACTACCAGATTTAAAAAGAGGAATCACTTTACTATGTTTCATTAAGTCAGGAAATATACCACTTACAATACTATTATTAAACATTGCCGCTAGGTAAGGTGCAATCACATCCATTATTTCATATGCAACTTTTACAGATAAGCCCCATAAATCAGTTGTGTTCTTAATATTAATAGACTTAAAGGCATGTATAACATCCGCAGCATTAACTAATTTAAAATTAAATATAGTTTTACTTTGATGTACATTTTTTTTCAATAATGATTCGGCGACGGTAGGCGATGAAATGAGGTCTCCAGTCAAAGAAACTGGAATATTAGCAAAGAATGTTTCAAATGCTAAAGCAACTTCTTCGTCAGTAGTAACATATTTATTGTCAATTATTAATTTAAAATCAGAGTTGCGTTCAGCTTGTTTCCCAGTTTCACTATTAATTACATTCCAAGTCGCTTTAATTTTGTTATTTGAATTTTTAATTTTATTTTTAATGTGAAGTGCCTTGGCTGCAAAACACACTTTCTTGAATATTTTCGAATATAATTTAACATGATTTTTAAACGAATTTGTGTGATTATGTGACTTTTCTCCATACAGGTCATACAATCTCTGTCTACTCTTATGTATTCCAACCGTCGCCCATTCATTGAACGACTTATGACTTCTTACATTTATTGTCTTATTGGTAAAAACTAAATTAAATTCTGTTAAAATTGTGGCAAAAAAGTCATTGTATAATATGTTAGGATCGTTATGGTATTGCATGTTTGCAAGTTTTGGGACAATATTTTCTCTGAATTTCTTAATTCGCTTCGCATTGAAAGGAACAAATACTATTGCTCGTTTATTTTTATCATTATGTAATTGACTACAGAAGGAAACTAACTGACCACAATGGTCGGAGCTTAATTCAGTCAAAATATTTTTATGTGTAGGTTCAAAATCGATAAAAATATTGTCTATGCATGTCGCTGAGTACTGTGTAATTCTAGTAGGTTCTGAGAACAAATTATGCAGATTAAATGACATAAGTAACGATTTAAACCTCACAGTTGTTGGAGTTTCCTCCAATAAATTTATATTGAAATCTCCGCAAATAATGACACGTTTTTTTGAAGCAGTTAGATTGTTTAGTACAACATCTAAAATTTTTTCAAAACATTCATAAGATCCACGTGGAGGTCTGTATACGGACACATAAATGAAATAATCGAAGGAAATGAAAATCTAATTTATCAATATTCCTTTAAAACTACTTAAATAAGACGTAATACATTAGGAATAAAGCCAATGCGCAAGTTAATTTAATTATTATAAAATGTCAGGTCTGTATAAAAGATACATTAGGTAATTGAAAATTCAAATAGTCAAATGTCCAAAAAATATGTCTGAAAATAAAAATCATAGATTATTGTAAACTAAATTGATTGCAATAAACTTTTGTCTTGTGGTAGAGCTCTCCAGTGACGGAGCTCGCAGGCGTAGGCACCACCGCATTATCTTATATACTTGCCGCTAAATGGTAGTGTTCAGCACTATCGTGTTCCGGTCAGGTGGTAATGTACGGCCCTGTAATTTCCGGCACAGAAGCATAACACCTTAGGCCTCGGGAGTGGCAACGCATCTGCATATTGACCTCTGGTCATTATGTGGGTGTCTATAGGCTGCAGTCATCACTTAACGTCAATGTGAACTGCACGCTTGTTTGTCACTTTTATTACATAAAAAAAATATATATGTATCAGAATATCTCGTAAATATTAAACCGTCTAAACCACGGGTGCATTTCGGTATTCCTATTAATTTTATATGAGCCAAATACATCCGTAAAAAATATTTTATAGTAAAACCGTGTTCGATTGTTATCGCTATATTCAGCCAATTATGAAACTAAATACAGCAACATCATATTTTTGTATAATAAATTCATTGAACCCATTAATTGCCGAAAATGATACCCGTTTGCCGCGTCCATTTAACGTATTTATAATACAAATTTCCCGTGCATAATAAAGCTATAAATCACGAACGGTGTAGTCGCCATTATTTGGACGGGGCGCCGAGCCGCGAATTTATTTTATTTTCTTTCTTCCGCATAATGAAGAGCTATCTTTTGGTAAAAAAAAAAGCGGTGGAAATTAACGAGCGGCGTGGAAGACAAAGGCGTTGGAGGCAGTCCAGCGGCGGCTGGATGCGGGCAATTTGCAAACTCATTTGCGATATTAATAGAGCCCAGTTGTCAAGTGCGTGTTCGAGGGTAGACTGGGTTGGTGGTCCTTTTTTAAACGACTGTTGCCTTTGATTTGGATCATGTCACGAAGTTGAAATCACACTGGTTTTTGAAATTAGATACACCGTGTATTTTTTTGACACGTAGGTAGAGAGAGCATACAGGTGTTCATATTGTATTTTCCGCTGTAATCCATGCACTTGAATAGCTTACTCGTGATAGAGCCCAGTTGTCAAGTGCGTGTTCGAGGGTCGACTGAGTTGATGGTGCTTTTTTTAAGCGGCTGTTGCATTTGATTTTGATGATGGCACGGTGTTGCGATCATGACAGTGGTTTTAAAAATGAGATACAATGTAGTTTTTAACCGACGAGAAAACGGAGGAGGTTCTCAAGTCGACGCGTATATATATATTTTTTTTTATGTATGGCCACGCAAAACTTTTTACTGAGTAGTCCTATTTTGATATTTATTTTTTTATTCCAACCTAAAGGGTAAAAAATTGGGAATGATTGTTTATTCGCTCCCTGATTGCAACGTGGTTATACGCATAACTTTTTTCAAACTTGTTCGATTTTGATAATTGTGTATTTTATTGGATAGGGTGTGTGTGTGTGTGTGTTTGGCACAAAAAAAATGTTTTGTTAACAAAAAATGAAACCGCCTAAAATAAATGTTTGGCGCCGACACAAAACTTTGTTTTTGCTTTTCTGTTTCATTTATTTTCGGGTGTTTAATTTTTTGTTAAAAAGTTTTTCTTAACAAGCCGTTTTGGCTGGTGTAATGTGCTGTAGGCAAGCTAGATGGAAAATTATTAGAAAATACCATGGTTATCTTCGTATACTGATTAATTTTATTGAATTATACAGGTTATGGTTAAATTTACTTGAACCTAAATTAAATCTGTTTCTTTAAAATAATTATGTATAAAAAAAATTAGTTGGGTTTTCCTTCCTGATGCTATAACTCCAGAACGCACCAACCGATTCCCACGGTATTGCATTCGTTGGAAAGGTCTCGGGCTCCGTGAGGTTTATAGCAGATATATCAGAAAAAATATTCATAAAACGACATCCACGCGGGCGAAGCCGCGGGCAACAGCTAGTTATGTATATGTTTGTGTTTATAATAATTATCAGTGCTATTTTCTGTACACATTTTATTATTTTAAGTCGTGCTGAATAATTTAAACGCGACGTAAGTCAAGTTTTTAAGTTTTTGTACCACTTATCGTTAATTGCAGTTCGTGAAGTTACTGTGAACTGTTTCATTGACCCCAAAAAGACCATTCTTTTCAATGCAAACTCTTTCATAGAAGTACTCGTATTTCTTTATCTGTAACTGATTTTCCGGTGCAGAACAACGACAACCTTTTATAATACTTATCATAGGTACCTGCTTTACACAAAACGTAACTCATCAAATGATAAACCTCCGAAAACGGTCTTGTACTTCCAACGCTGTTATCGCGATACCCTCGCCATTTGTCCGGGCGCTTGTCCGCCAACAGGTGTCGTTGATAAACAACTGAACGTCCGCAGATAACAGCTACTGCTGATGTCATTAATGACACTTAAATGCTCTTTGTGTGACGTCACCGCGTCGGAACTCCCCGAAAATCTCGTGAAATACGTGATCTATTAAATGTGCGCTGTAATATTTATAAAATTAGACATATGTGTTTATTTGAAGTGAATATTTATGCTTTAAAGACTCCGTTGTGTACACATTCGGAGATGGCTGTGTTCTACGTGAATGGATGACGAATAATGTTTTTGACCATAGTGTATTCATATAGGTAACTAAATGGCGGCGCTTCTTTTTTCGCTGTACGTAATTTCTCACTCGTATAAAATTCTTTGACTTTTTGTGTCGTCGAGTGGTGAAATCAAAATTTGAAAAGCATCTTTGATAAGCGTCAGTAAAAGAACTCGTGTTCTAACGCTGTTATCGCGATACCCTCGCCGTTGACGGGCGTTTGTCCGCCAACAGGTGTCGTTGATAAACAACTGAACGTCCGCTGATAACAGCTACTGCTGATGTCGTTTATGTCACTTAAAGTCCACTGACGTCCTAGATAGTCCTAATGCGCATGACAACAAGATGACAACAAGTGACAATGACACATTTACTCATCGACGACACAACACAGCTTATTTACTCCTTCGTAAATATATTTTTTTCATTGATTTCATATAGTCGTGTAATAATTTTGTATCGACACACCTAAACAATTTAAATAAAGTATCTAATTGTCACGAAGCTAAAAGAGTTAGATTTTACAAATTTTGCAGATGTGAACATTAATCTAATCGGCAATGCAGCAATAAACTAAAAAGTATTAAATAAATATAACTACGTTAAGAAAAACCGACTTCAAAACTGAAAAGTAAAAAATAATAAAGATTTAATTGTAATTATATACTACCTATTATTTGTATGTGCTATTTACTAATCGGTTTGAAGTCGGTGCCAAGCCAAAATCACTGAAGTAGGCATTTCATTGTATTAAAACGTAACTTCACGCTTGTAATCCCCGAAGGGGTAGGCAGAGGTAAATGCATAAATTCAAGCATACATGCAAACACCCACGATTCGCCGGTTACGTTTTGTTCAGTGTATTAATTTTCTCGTATTCATATTTAAGTGATTAAAATATAATTATTTGTTTAAGGCTTGGCACAGACTTCAAACCGATTAGTAAATAGCACATATAAATAATAGGTAGTATATAATTACAATTAAATCTTTATTATTTTTTTACTTTTCAGTTTTGAAGTCGGTTTTTCTTAACGTAGTTATATTTATTTTTTATGTCATTAAGTTGACATACAAGCAGACGGGCCATCTGATGGAAAATGGTCACTGGAGTTGCCAACGCGCAGCCCTGAAGGTCTCTTTTGACGCCATTTTTGAAGAACCCCATATTGTATGTCCACGTCATGCGACTATATAGATGTAAACTTTGCGTAACATTTAATTTGCTGCTAGGATGCTACGAATAAGAGTGAATCTTATGATCGATCAGGATAAACAATTTGTATTTTCACTTCGGAAAATACGAGCTTTAAATTAAGGTAAAAAATATATGAAGCGAACAGCGCACACAATACAATAGAATACGCCTTACAAAGGGACCGATGCGATGACGTCACACAAGGGACATTCAAGTGACATTAAGGACATTAGCTCAGGGCGACTTCCGAGTGGCGCTGCAGAGAAATTGTTATCTGACGACGTTCAGTGGCTGATCAACGACACTTGTTGGCGAACAAACGGTGAGAGAATTGCGATAACAGCTTTGAAACACAGCACTTTTAACTAAGAGAATAATGAAGGTAGACGAAGCACCAGAAGTATGTCAGGACCGGAATATCTGGCGCTCTACACTCTTTGCCTACCCCGTTAGGGACCTGGCGTGAAGATACATACATACATATACACTTTGCACAAGCGTTTATCATTCACCGGAGAGATACGTTTCAAAATGTAAAATCTCCACTTAACACCTCAACAATCCAATCAGTGTCTGCTGTGACAAATGATTATAACTTAAGTACCTTCTTGTGATTTTTACATAGAAAGATAATTTCTATCATAACACCTTATGCGTTGTATTTACAAAGTACTGCACGTTCACTTACCACGCCGTAAGGGACTTCGATATAACGACTTGAACATACACACTCCGAACTTCGAGACTTTAGGCATAGAGCTGACGCCAGAGAACTCGTCATAATATTAAATTTACTATTCACAAACGGTATCAATTTCATTCGATTACAGACAGTAATTCGTTTTGACATACATTTCTATCGGAATGACTTACATATTCGTCTATAAAGCTGAGTCATTACCACGTTTATTTATGTGTTCGCTCCATTAATCATCCGGACAACCTTTGCGTTACTCTTTTAGGATTCTTTAACTCGAATAGGAAACGTGCTATTTATACTGAACTGTGTAATTGGGTCAGTAGTGGAGTGTGTTTATTGTTCAATTAAGTTTGTTTTCTCATAACATAATTAACATACAATGCTTGTTCTTGTATGTTTGTATCTACCCATAGACTTACCCATATGCCAGGGGTGTAGCTATAGCGTTTATTACCGATGCAAAATAGTCTGTCATTTTTTGCGGAGGATTTCCCAAGTTCCCGGGTTAAAAAAACCGTCTATTACTACAAAATGCACACCTTGAATTTAACAAAATACATAAACAATTTCACGCACTCATTTAAACATCTGGCGACAGGCATAGGCACACTTGTTCTTTTACTTTGACAGAGGGGTAAGCCTGCATATGGCTACTCCCCTCCGGTCCGCCGCGGCCTGTGGCCCGTGTTGCTCTATGTATCTACCTGACGCCAAATGATAATGTTAAGAACTATCGTGTTCCGTTTTGATGGAAGTGTTTGCCTCGTATTTTTTATTACAGAGACTAAACAACTTAGTCCTCGGGGGTGGCAAAACATTTAAATGTGGACCATTGTTTTTTGTATATGTCTATAGGCTGCAGTCATCACTTAACATCAATTTGAGCGTTGATTTTTGCTTGTTTGCCATCTTACTTACATAAAATAATGTCAATGGATTTTATCATCATCATCATCATTTCAGCCAAATGATGTCCACTGCTGAACAAATACCTCCCCTAAAGAATGTTGCAACGAACGATCCTGGGCCGCCCTCATCCAGCGATTGCCCGCGACCTTTACCAGGTCGTCGGTCCACCTCGTGGGGAGCCTGCCTACGCTTCGTCTTCCGGTACACGGTGGCCACTCCAGAATTCTTCTGCCCCAACGGCCGTCAGTTCTGCGAGCTATGTGCCCTGCCCACTGCCACTTGAGTCTCGCTATTCGGTGGGCTATGTCGGTAACTTTAGTTCTCACGCGGATCTCCAAATTTCTAATTCGATCTCGCAGAGAAACTCCGAGCATCCCCATGGATTTTATGGGGACCGCCAATTATTTACGTATAATAATATGTTGTGAAATATAGCGCTACAATATCCGTAGGCATTCTACAGCAGCTACCGCTACCGTTCAGTCAAATTTAAAACGTAAGACTGGGTTGCATCAAGACATTTTATAAAGTTATTGTAATAGCGGGTTGGCCATTAACCCACCCACCTCCACCAATCCGCATTGGAGCAGCGTGGTGGAGTAACCTCCAGGCCTCCCTCCAAAAAAAGGGGAGAGACTCGTGCCCAGCAGTGGGACGTATAATGGGTTGCCATTATTATTATTATTATTGTAACATTTCATATCCTAATTTTTATATTGTAAACGGGACTTACGGCCAAATACTCAAACGTCACTTAAATCTAAGTGGGACTTAAAAGTCTTCTGTCTTTATAAAAGACGTTCAAACGATAGAGACAGCGCACATTTGAGCGTTGCTTAAAATTGAGTGACATTTGAGTATTCGGCCATTAGTCGCGTACTATTTTAATAGAAGTATTTACCTCGACACTAAATACTTCGATTAAAATAGTAGGCGATTAAGTCCCGTTTACAATATTAAAATATGAATACAAATCGTGAAAGTTTAAAACAATTTAATATCCTTCTCTAACTTTAACAGATTTCTTTAATTTAGAGAAAGATGTGAAATGTTACAATAACTTTAACAAATATCTTGGTGCAACCCAGACTACCCGACTAGTCCAGCGGTGTGAGATGACCGTTTGATTCGAAGGGTCGCGGGTTCGATCCCCGCACCGGGACAAATATTTGTATGGCCTACAGATATTTGTTTCGGGTCTGGGTGTTTGTGTATGTGTTGTATGTGTACAACGGCACCCACGACACAAGTTTATACCTACTGTGGGGCTGTGAGTGTAAGCGTATTTTATTTATTTTTTATTTAGACTTAAAGCAATACAGCACACAGGTGCATTTTATAAGCAAATAAATTATTAATAGCATCATATTTTATTTAATTAGCAATGATGAAAACCATTAATATGACAATGAAGTTTACCTTTCTGTGTAGTTTTAAATTTTGTGGTTCACACGATCCATATCGCGGTTTTACACATGTCACATTTAATAATTATATCCCATTAAACAATTATTTAATCTGTACTGGCTTCATTTCATTATAATGAGACATTAATTATTAATAATTGATAGTCTCGCATGTGGCTTCCCTCAATAATTGTTTGTTTTAGATTAGAACGAAAAACAGTTTTTTTCATAAACTTTTTTTTTTTCAAATAATTATTATGAACTGTATGTATTTTCACGCCAGGTCCCTAACGGGGTAGGCAGAGAGTGTAGAGCGCCAGATATCCCGGTCCTGACATACCTCTCGTCCCTCGTCTACCTTCATCATTCTCTTCAAACATGCACGCCGAATTTGAAACCCACCATCAGACGGAACTCGACCTATTTGGTAATGGTAGGTCAATCTTGGTCTTCCTGGGCCTCTGCAACCATTTATTATTTTTTATTGTAAACTGCTTCGCGGGCTCTTTTGTTGTTAGCCGCTATTGTTACCTCGAGTTTGATTCCGTCAGGTAGTTAATAATATTTTTATTTTTTTAAAATTATTATTGCATCGCTATTACGCCTATTGCCAGTGTCAAGTAAAACGATATTTCGTATTTATTTAAGCAGCGTCAAAGTTAGTATAATATCAAGTATATAAGTTATCAAGTATAATATGTCAGTCAAGTGAGTTACAGTCAAGTAATTCGAGTAAAGCGATGGCTACTTTACCAGAACATTTACAATGAAGTTTTGGAGGCAACCTGAAAGGTCGTTTTCGCACTGTTATTCTATTTCACTATACACGGGCACTGTAATAAACCTATATCAAACAAAATGCCACCAACTTTATTCAATATAACTTAAAAATACACCAAGAAAATGAAATAAAATAAGAGCACCATACGCCTCTTTCAAGGTTCCCGCCAAAACTCGTTAATAATATTAATGTAACGTAACCGACGAATCGAGAGTGTTTGCATGTATGCTCGTATGTATGCATTTACCTCTGCCTACACCTTCAAGGATTACAGCCGTAAAATTACGTTTGTTTATTACGATGAGTGGAGAATACCTAGTATTGCGAATAGCGATGATTGTATAATGGCTAGTTACTTTAATAAAATAAACATCAACTCGCCTTTCCGACTTCCACGAAACGGAATACAGAAATATATTTATTTAACTACTCCATTTCAAGATTAACTAGTAAAGCAGGCGGATTTCAAGTATCCGGCATGATGGCGCTATCTCTGTGAGCCAGGGGAATACGGCTTCGTTTGTTGAAGTGTTATCATCTTTTTATGTTATGGGATGTTTTTGATATCGTATTTTTAGAAATGTTCTCTGAAGATACATATTTCGTGTTTGTAACGAATCAACTTAAACACTACTGAAGAAGATTTTAGCATTAAAGCTTTGTTATTTTTTTACGTCATGAAATGGCAAACACGTGGTTTTACTGGTGGTAGAGCTCCAGTGACGGAGCTCGTGGGCGTAGGCACCACCGCATTACCTAATATACTTGCCGCTAAAACGTAATGATCAGCACTATCGTGTTTCGGTCAGGTGGTAATGTACGGTCCTATAATTGCCGGCACAGAAGCACCTTAGGCCTAAGGAGTGGTAACGCATCTGCATTTTGACCTTGGTCTTTGTGTAAGTGTGTCTATATGCTGCAGTCATCACTTAACATCAATGTGAACTGCATGCTTGTTTGCCATTTCCATTACATAAAAAAAACAAGTGTACCTACAGTTTACATTGATGGCGTGTTATACTGTATCCTATCAATAACTGCTCGAAACAAGAGGTTTCAATGTGGCCTGCTACCACTGCCTCAGTAGCGTAGTGGTAGCAGGCCACTACTATTACGCTGGAGGTCCTGGGTTCGATTCCCGGGTCGGGGACTATCAGAGATAACGGCTTAAAATCCTTTATCTCTGCTTCTATTGGGATTTTTCCATTTTCTGGAAGTTTCCCAGTACCCCGGAGTTTGGTAATGTGCCCGGAGATGGCAACAGGTTCTCCACCTGTTACATGGGCCAAAACGTAACCGGCGAGTCGTGGGTGTTTGCATGTATGATTGAATGCATGCATTAACCTCTGCCTACCCCTTCGGGGATTACAGGCGTGAAGTTACGTTTTTTTTTTTCAATGTAGATGCGTTGCCACTCCTGAGGCCTAAGGTGTTATGCCGGAAATTACGGGGCATTAGGTAATGTGATGGTAGCTACGCCTTAGAGCTCGCAAAGTTGATTAATACATTCTCAAGTCATGTCCGGTGTCGATTTTCTTCAATTTAACCTTTTGTTTCTTTTCACATTTACTAATCTATACTATATATTCGAGTTCGAGCCTCGCCTGAAGTCAAATTTTTCTTTCCGTTTTTCTTTAAAAATAAAATATATTTCACAAGCATGTGTTAATGCGAAATAATATAAAACAATTATTAAGGGTAAAAGCGACTTCTTTACGATATTCAATAAACTGAAAAGTCTATTATATCGGTTGCCTAACTAGCATAGTCGGTAATAGATGGCGCTGCTGCTACCATAAAGCAATGCAATAGATGTGAAGGAAAGATTTGACAAATCGGGCAGGGCTTCAGTAGCTCAATTGGAAGAGCGGCTGGACTAGATTCCCAGTAGGTCGCGAGTTCGAGCCTCGCCTGAAGTCAAATTTTTCTTTCCATTTTTCTTTAAAAATAAAATATATACTATATATATTATATATTTTAATATTATAAAGCTGAAGAGTTTGTTTGTTTGTTTGTTTGCTTGAACGCGCTAATCTTAGCAACTGCTGGTCCGATTTGTTGAAAAAAATATTTCAATGTTAGATAGCCCATTTATCGAGGAAGGCTTTAGGCTATATAACATCACGCTAAGGTGAATAGGAGAGCGTAGATAACATTGCAACCGCGCGAAGCCGGGGCGGGCCGCTAGTCACTAATATTTGTTGTGATGAAGAATTCACAACAACCGTCATCCAATCTCAACTTGCATCTAAACGAAAAAGTTCTAAACGTAATATCAGCTTCACAGAAACTACGAACTGAGCAAAAATCTTGCCATCTGGTGGCACCACTTCAATTGCGTAACAATGTTTGGTAAGGCTGCATCTACATCGGTATATCTACAGTATTTAGTTAACTATATTGTATTTAATTTAAATTAAGATCCTCATTGCGTTTTAGTCACTTCAAAAACCATTTTTTTTAGAATTGTTAGTGAGTTACCACGGGCGTATCTAGAGGTATTCTCCAAGGGCATCATATGTATAGCGATGACGGTACGAATTTCAGCTTTATTTTTTTGTTCTAATTCTGGGATGGACACGGCCCAATCGTCCCACTTGAGGCTTTTATTGTTTGCATCTCAAGTCTTGTTATTTATTGACACTTTGTGGTGCTCGAGAATAAAATTACAATCCAGTTTCGGCCTATGTGAGGTACCTACCTTAAAAGTATATACTTATATATTTTTATTTTATTTTTCAATTTTATTGACGTGACTAACTTATATGTATAAGTACACGCAGTCCCCGCTGTACACAGTCACGATTACACAAGCTAGTTTCGAGCTAATCTAATATGAAAACTTTAGTCGACCACTCTTACTTGCCTTGCCTTCGCCTTCAGTCGCACATGAACTTTTTCATTTTTCTGGTACCCTGTGTTGTTAATAGAGGCTCGTACCTATTTGACGTTTGTCCACCATTTTGATCAAGTTTTGTATACCAGATTGTCAGTGCTTACGTACGCAGTGTGTAACAGAGATAACGCTCTACGAAGTAGAAACGAGCCGATCGCCTCTTCCGCAGGCTCGATGTGTAATATCAATTGTTGAGTTTCTACTGTAATTTGAGTAATGGTTTATGAAACAAAGAGGCTATACAATTTAACATAACTATTATTAAACCGCTAAACCACAGGCGTTTCTAGAGTTATGAATTAATTTCAGCCGATTTTTTTTGTGCCAATTCTGGCGTGGGCTTGGCTTAATCGACTCCCGCCTCCCCTCCCTTCCCCTTACTATGCCCACGCCCTAAACATATTTAAAATAAATAAAATACGCTAACACTCACAGCCCCTCAGTAGGTATAAACCTGTGTCGTGGGTGCCGTTGTACCCATACAACACATACACAAACACCCAGACCCGAAACAAATATCTGTAGGCCATACAAATGTTTGTCCAGGTTCGGGGATCAAACCCGCGAACCTACGAATCAAACAGTCATCTCACACCGACGCTGGACCAACCGGGTCGTCAATATTTAAATTCAACAAACTTACTTTCGGACAAACTAATAGTTAACTCATATCTCTCCATGTGCGATGGTAACAAACAAGCATGCAGTTCTCATAGATGGTAAGTGACTGCAGTCTATAGACAGAGAGACAGACTCCAAAACAGAAGGTCAATATGCGGTTGCGATGCCACCCTTGAGGCTTGAATTGTTAGAATCTGTGGTAGTTATTACAGGGTTACATATGCAGAGAAACTTTTCGTTTAAACAAAACGAACAAATGATTGTTATTTAATTATTTTTAGCCAACCCTAACACAGTCAAAGTTTATTTCCAGATTTTAAACTTTTAATACACATCGAAGCTTCCCAGTCTTTTCCGTAGAGGAAATCAATAAGATTTCATAAAACGTTAACTCGTGTCCCAGTCCAGCGGTGAGTTTAATATCGAATGAAGACCTCGGCACGGGAAATAAAGTAATATTGTGTTTTATACCTTTTTATCTCCTTAAAGCAGTCGGCCAGCGTGAAATTAAAAAACTTACACTAAAGTTGCAGGTCCGACGGAACGGACGGTGGCGTGTTTGTGAAGGAGAGTAAACAAATAAGGGATGATAGGGTTGCTTCTCCTCAGGACTGTTTGTATATTTGTTTTTATTTGAGTAGTTATGAGGGTACAAGATTACATATACTAGCTTTTAGCCGCAAAATTTTAACTTACGTAGAAATGTCGAGATTCTCTCTTTGCTCCCTACACCCCCAAGAGACATAAGGACATACACATTACTCGTTGACTCAATAAGTATCGGCAAGAAATATTGTGTTTTATACTTTCTATAGGGCTGCCTCTTCTCTACTGCTGAGATACCTTTCTATATATATAAAAATCAATTGCTGTCCGTTGGTCTCGCTAAAACTCGAGAACGATAAAATTTTTGGAAGTCCAGGGAAGGCTTAATAGGTAAGAAAATATGAAGAAATTAAAGGGAAATAGTAAAAACCACAATTTTATTTTACCATACAAATAGTCCGTATCTAACAAACTTTTGACACATTATTTCATTCTGAGGCAATACGAAGTTTGCCGGGTCAGCTGGTTTTATAATAAATTATGACTCTTTCTTTCGATCACACTTTTAACTGTAGACGCTGAATATTGTTAATTGGAATACAATTTTGTAGTCAATCTGTGTACATTAGAAATTAAGTAAGAAGATCCTGACGATATTTGCGTGTGTGACATCCCTAGGGGCACTCTCGGAATTGTTTTAGAGTGAGACAATTTATCAATTCCAGTACTCAAGACTAATATTAGGAAAGTTTGCGGATTTATTTGTTTTTGAGACACAGAAATATGGAAAACTTGAACAAATCGAATGAAAGTGTATTTGGGAGATAGATTTCAATATTATATTAACCTATAAATATTTATGGTGTATTGTAGTATCCGCAGTGTTTTTACAGCTTTAGAGCCTGCGGATCAACTGCTTTGATTCGAGTAATAAGAGGGAATTGACATCATCGCTATCGCTTTCCTGTGTCTTAACAAAGCAATAACGATAGTCTGAATATCGCTTTAGCTCCCAATATTACAGAAATTAATGAAAAATCGAGTGAAAAATTTGACTTCGGGCAGCAATTGATCCTGTGACTTTTTACTGGTGGTCGAGCTCCAGTGATGGAGCTCGCGGACGTAGACACCACTGCATTACCTATATACTTGCCGCTAAATGGTAGTATTCAGCACTATCGTGTTCCGGTCAGGTGGTAATGTACGGCCCTGTAATTTCCAGCACAGAGGTATAACACCTTAAGCCTCAGGAGTGGTAACACATCTGCATTTTGACCTTGGTCTTTGTGTAGATGTCTATAGCCTGCAGTCATCACTTAACATCAATATGAACTGCATGCTTGTTTTCCGCTTCCATTACATGAAAAAAAGGATAACCAGTCCAGCCGCTTTACCACTAAGCTACCGAAGTCCCACACCGATACGTCAAATTTTGCCTGCCCTTTTTGATATTTAACCGATTTAGGGTCGATGAATTAACCCAATCCCAAGATTATACCTAGCGTAATGTAACATCGGTTGGCTCGTCTATCTATTCCTTGTTTGTCATCGGACTTGAAATGATATTTGCCATAAAAGTAAAGTACAATACACTACGTTATACCCACAGCCCTACACTAGCTATAAACCTGTATCGTGGGGCATTGTACATACACAATACACACGCAAATACCGAAACAAATATCGGTATACTAAACTAATATTGACCCAGGTGCGCGGATCAAACGAGCGATCTTCGAAAGAAGCGCACACATTCACACATCACTAGACTATTTCTATGTTACATAACGGCAGATAAATACTTATTGATATGAAGGTCAATCAGTCACAAGAACCTCAAGCCTTAGGGGGTCAAACCCGCCCATTCTCTGTCTCGCCGCGACAGCGGGCCCGCCTCCGCCTATCCGCAGCTTTTTATAGCCACGGATAACTGGAATGGTTTTGATCTAGATTCTAGACCATTATTAATAGCGTCTCCTGTTTTTTTTGAGTACATAGTGTCAGCTGAAGCTCGAGTTTCAGAGATATTGGGTGTGATTGTCATTGATTTATTAATGTGTAAACCTACTGTGATGAAGCTCGAAGGCCGTACAGCATCACAACCCTAGTTTTCGTAATAATCTGTGATATATCCTAGCCTTTTCCAGTTGCACATAGGTCTGGCTATATTTGATACATTTCCTTTGTAATTGACTCTTATTTCCACTCTATCTCTTGTGGAAGTGTCAGTGATATATTATAGTACATTCGAGAGAAATCTGGAAATATAATATCCACAAAAATGGCTTTTCTCTGCCATCTTAAAATGTATCATCCACAAGATACATTAAGTCGCGGCTATCGCTTGATTACATCGACACTGAAAGATCCGAGATTAAAAAAGTACTATGCTTGCATATAAAAGTCAAAAAGAAACCCGCTACAAAAATTCACAACGACATCTTAATTTGAGTGGTCCTCGTGTTACGAGCGGCTATGATAAGAATCTCTCTAACTCTCTCTAACGGCTCCAAAGTATCACTTGTATAATAATGTAGGCAGAAGATTAAATATACTTCACATGCCTAGGACAGCGAGCCTTTTGTTGGCCAAACTACATCTATGCTTGCAGAGGCTCAGGAATACCAAGACTGACCTACCATGACCAAATAGATGGAGTTCTGTCTGATGGTGCGGTCAAAAGTCTAAAGTGCATGTATAAAGAGAATGATGAAGGTAGATGAGGCACGAGAGGTATGTCAGGACCGGGATATTTGGCGCCCATTAGACCTCCGACAAGGTTTTACGACTGCTATCTATCTATAGCAACCGGGACCGACTTAACGTGCCCTCCGAAGGACGGAAACGCGCATTTTAATTTGCCCATCACACACCCGACCGCGCCCGTATCGCTTAACCGAGTAGATTGCTTCCGATCTACACCAGCCGCGGGGCCATGCGCGCTTCTAGGCAGTAGTAATAATAGGTAGTATATAAATTAACGCGTAATGGACATTAAGTCCCACAAAAAATCTACCGCAACTGCGATCGCCAATCCGCATGCCAAGCGTGAAGATTATGGCATATCCTACTCTAATGATGCATAACACTCTAGTGTGCATCTTTGGGGAAGGCTTTGTCCAGCTTTACTGGTGTAGGAGCATTACCTAACCTATCTCGTGTTCCGGTTAGATGGTAATGTATGGCCCCGTACTTACTATCATAGAGGCATGATACCTTAATCTCAGGGGTGGCCACGGATCTATATCATATATACACCTTAATCACGCCGACACAGTGGTAGAATAAAACCATGAAAATTAAATTAATTTAGGGTACCTCCCCTACATGTAACGCGGGGATAATTTTTAATTTTTCGTTTTCTAAATAGTGAGAGTATCGTTGGGTAGGTCTTACAAAAATGTTAGGAGAGTGCTAATATCATTTTTCGATTTAGTAAACGGTTCGTGACTTATTAAGCTTTAACACTAGAAACGCAGCTGTCCCAATTTTGTCCCCTCTGCAAGTTTGACTGTCTCGATTTTTTTTATTTCTTTACTTAGGTCCGTGAAACTTTTTGACTTTTAATAATTTATTGTACGTATTTTATCAATTACAAGTATTTTCAGTTATATAAATAAAATATTTTAGGAATAATAATATGATTTACCTAGAACCGCCGCTGGGTCATTTTTGTCCCGTCAGTATTTCAAAACAATAATTCGATGGTTTAATTAGTGATTACCTACTCTAAGGAATTGCGGAGGCGTAAAGACGGTCAAAGAAGAATTATACCTATAGTACGCTATAAATTAAAAACAGGTTACATATCCTTGACTGTTTACCAGACTAAATCTAATAAAAAATATTAGTTATTTTCTAGCAGGGAGAAGAATTGGGAACACTGAATAATAGAAAAACAACCATACCTGATAATATACCGAAATACATACCAGCAACGCAAGAAAAACGTACAAGGTCAAGTCAAAATGCACTAATCATAAGTCTTCCGTGAAGTGCCATCAGTGCAAAAAACTGTATGCAATAAATGTACGAATAAATAATATTACTTGTGCTATATTTGTTCTTTATATCGCAATGACTAGTTTACAGTAGGTACTTCATATAGTATTTAGTAAGACTAGATTTAGTATGATATGTTCTTAGGTTTTCGCGAGCTACACTCATGAGCCGGACCATTACATCCGGTTTGATAAAATTCAAATACTCGCTAGAGAACACAAACCCATTCCACGAATGGTACGCGAGGCTATTGAAATTAAAAAACACCCAAATTTCAATAGAGAAGATGGATGTCGATTATCAACATCATGGGATCCCATACTTAGCAAGATTAAATCCCAGCCGCAGCAGTCTGCAAGACCTCAAGATACCATAAGTAATTATTGTGTTAATCCTGAACGCTACGCAAGGCGTTTACGAAATCGATGGAGGTAGCTACATATAATTTTTTCAAACTTCTGTCAGACAAATGTCACCTCAGAAACGTCGGGTTGATTTTAAAAATCATTGTAGTTTAATATACGCGAGATAAATCCGTAAAAATAGTTTTATTTCAATAGATTTAGTATGTTTATGACTTTGTAAGTTTTGTTAGTATTTTAAGAAACCAAAAAAAATTGGGTGATAATTAATAATTTACGTTTTTGTTGCGTAGAGTAAATATGATTTAAATAAACAAGTTATCTATACTTATAATAAATCTGTAGAAGTGTCAATTCTGTACATTCAAAATATTGAAAAAATAAATACCACGGGATGTTATTAGATCGATACCGAATACAAATATGTGATTAGAAAAAATTTTGTCTGTCTGTCTGTCTGTCTGTTTGTTCAAGCATCACATAAAAACTACCGGTCCGATTACAATGAAACTTGGTATGATTATACTTTAACCTTTGGCGCACAACACTGGGTACTTTTTATCCCGGAAAAATGTCTGTTTGTCTGTGTGTTTGTGCACGCTAATATCAGAAACGGCTTATTCGATTTGCGGTTTTCACTAATACATTGTGGTAAGTTTCACTTAATATACAGTGTTTGTTTTATATGAATCGGTTCGGAAATAAAAAAAGTTATGTCAATTTAAAGAATCGTATCGAATATTTTTAAGCTATTCTGTATTTTAGTTCTATCTTTTAGGGAGTTTCGTACCTAATTGTTAAAAACGGACTCTACGGATAACTAATCCTCCGCTGTCTGTCTGTCGGTCTGTCACCAGACTGTATATCATAAATAGTAATAGCTAGAAAGCTAACATTTTCACAAATTATGTATTTCTGTTACCGCTATAATGTAGACGCTTAAAATTTTCACAGAATTTTTAAGGTCTTATGTTGTATCCATAATAAATCTATATACATACAAATAAATAAAATTGGAGTGTCTGTTTGTAATATTAAAATGACAGCTTTTTTTTAAACGCATATGTAGGAATGTATGCACGATACATACACCAAAACAACATTTTTTACAATTTTTGTCTGTCTGTCTGTCTGTCTGTTTGGCGGCGCTAATCTTGGGAACGGGATTTTGACGGGACTTTCACTGGCAGATAGCTGATGTGATAAGAAGTAACTTAGGCTACTTTTATCTCCATACATCCATACATACATACATACCTACATACAAATAAGAAGAATTGGAGTGTCTTCAACTTTGACGGGACTTTCACTGGCAGATAGCTGACGTGATAAGGAGTAACTAAGGCTACTTTTATCTCCATACAACCATACATACATACATACCTACATACAAATAAACAAAATTTGAGTGTCTCCGATTTTGACGGGACTTTCACTGGCAGATAGCTGATGTAATAAGGAGTAACTTACGCTACTTTTATACTAGCTGCGCTAGACTTCGTCCGGGTTCGTTCGACTGAACAATCATATTTTTTCTCACGTAGACGAAGTCGCGGGCACAGCTAGTAGTTAATAAGTGAAGAGTAAAATAGTAAGTAAATAGTAAATATAAATAGTATTAATCTTAACTTTCATGATATCTGCTAAAAATATAACAATAAATACAATGGGACAAATTTGGCACAGCGGCGGTTTAGGGGTCGTTCATAAATTATGTAAGGCGTTTAGGGGAGGGGGGGTGTTGACTGAATATTATAACTTCTTACTATGGGTAAGGGGGGCAGAGAATCTAAAATTACGTAAGATTTGAAATTGAAAATTCTACCACTTTCGCGCTAAAAATTGGCATTATTGAATAGCGCCATCTGTACTTCATCTCTTTAACTTGATATTGAATCTTACAAAAATCTTTTCTTACGAAAATTTCTTATTGAGGGGCAGGGGGGACTAGTCGTAATCTTATGATGTCTTACAGTAGGGGGAGAGGGGGTCAAATTAGCCCTCAAAACCTCTTACGTAATTTATGAACGACCCCTTAAGGGAGAGAGTAATATTCGGCGCTTCTAGTGTTAAAGTGCCAATTTTCGTTAGAAACTCAAACGTTACGGCAATAGTAGCTACGTAAGCTAAGTTGGCTTTACTAGTTTGCGAAAATTAGTCAACCAAATGTAATACTCGAAATTTTTGAACGACTCCATAGAAAATATTTATATATTTTTTTCATTGCATAAATCAAGCCTAAAAACTACGGAATCCGACACTGCGCGTCGTCCGAGACGCACTTGACCGGTTTTTTTTAAAGATTTTATTTGTGGAGAATCAAATAAACATTATTTCATTTCACTTTGGCTCCATCATCGTAGCACTGCCAACACTAACATGACATTAACTTTTTATATTTACTCTGCATATTTGAGAAGTTTACTGGCCGAAGTAATCTGATATCAAAGCGCGCGTTATTCAAGCTTTAAGAGAGCAAATTGGGCACACCGCCAGATGTTAATGGTATCTGCAGATTAAAAGGCCCCGAGAGCACCGTAGAGCCTTCTCATTATCTTATATCTCATATCATCTATGTAATAAAAATGAAATTCTGTTCGTTGGTAACCATTACTTGAGATTGGACCGATTTGGTTGATTCAGTCCGAATAAGGTTTTTTAGGAATGGAAGAAAATGGAAAACATTGGAATTCGGGATAAAAAAAATGTATTTCTTCTATGTCCGCGACTCCGTACTTGTTTCTCGTTCCCATAGGGATTTCGGGAAAACCTTTCTTAGGGATACTACTTATACACTATCCAAGGAACATTGATAGCAAAGAATCATGGCAATTTCCATTCATTACTTTGTAAAGAAAAAACGTAACGTAACTTCACGCCTGTAATCCCCGAAGGGGTAGGCAGAGGTAAATGCATGCATTCAATCATACATGCAAACACCCACGACTCGCCGGTTACGTTTTGGCCCATGTAACAGGTGGCGAACCTGTTGCCATCTTCGGGCACATCACCATACTCCGGGGTACTAGGAAACTTCCAGAAAATGGAAAAATCCCAATAGAAGCAGAGATAAAGGATTTTTAACCGTTATCTCTCATAGACCCGACCCGGGAATCGAACCCAGGACCTCCTGCGTAATAGTAGTGGCCTGCTACCACTACGCTACTGAGGCAGTTAGAAAGTAAAGTAGTAAAGAAAAAAAAGAAAAAATACAAGGTAAAACAGCTTAGAAATATAATCTAGGGAACTTCTCCATCACAAAGTAACGGAAAATAAAAGAAGTTGTGATAATATATACGCATACAAGCATACATGCAAACTCCCACAATTCTATTATATATTCATTCACCAAAAAGAGTCATTGCCATATTAGAGGTCCAAGTGCACGTACTACGGAGAAGAATAAAAATAACAACCCCTTACGTGTAACGGAGACACCATAAAATAATATGTTTTACTTAATTTTTGTATAGCCACTTTTTTGGCGGCCAATGTTCAAGCCAAAATTAAAGCTTTCTAGTACAAATAGCCTCTGTGCGAAAATTACAAACAGACGGATTTTCGGAGGAATTGATGGACATGGCGAACCTGTAAGGATTCCTTGTGGACTACGGCGCCCTAAAAGTAAGGAGAGATTGTCCACACCACAAATCTTTAGAGGTCTCTAATAAAAAACGTTCAAAGTATACATTGCGGTCGAATTTCGACCACCAAGCGATCCCTCAACACAATTTATTACGTAAAGTAAAAACGTTTTATTCTTACAAAAGAGTACCCTTTCTTAAGAATAGAGTTTCGGAAAAGGTTGTGGTTTGATTTTGAGAGTTTATAAGTTAAAAGAGTATAGAAAACCACAATAATACCAAATTCATAATTAATTTACGAAGTAAATGTTTAAATTTAAAAAATCTTAATTGATCACTGTTGGACCCCGAATTAGGTAGATGCCTGTATTTATCTCAAGCGCCCAGAGAGTAAGTAGCATTTCTTCAAATTCATCTTCAAATCATTTCTCATACACAAACAAATAATAAACAAACGTTCCGTCAAGATACAAAAATACATAAATACGTGTATGAATGTATACATAGTATGAATGTATACGAACATTCATACTCACGATTTCAGAGAGCCGATGGTAAATGCAAAGCACTCGACTAGTAACTTTAAAAATCCAGTATCAAAATATATACCATTTTATATTCAATCCAATCCAGTCCAATACGCGAGTCGCGGATGAATGTGGATTAAAATTAAGAACAAAAAATTTAGTTTCATGAAATTCAACGCCGAAATAATTTTTGGCGAGAGGTCGTTATGGAGTGCTTTTTATGGCAAGTTACGTGAAATATTTTTATAATAACAGACATTTTTTTTACTAGTACGGTTATGTTTTTTCCAGTTTTAGTTCCATGGACTAATTGTCAACAAACGCGAGCTTTCCAGTTAACATCGTTATGTTGTCTCGGATAAAACTCATCAAATACATAGTTCTCTTACATAGTCGATATTCAACTCTAACTTAAAACGACTCACAAATTCAAATTGATTCAATGTACCAAGTTTTTTGCAAACATTCGCTGACACACACCAGCAAATAATTTCCAAAACCTTTTGGAAAAGTAGTCTCGGCAAAACAAATCGCACGGCTAGGCTGGTAGCTTTAAAAATCCACAACGATACAAGTATCAAAATATACCCCATTTTATATTCAATCCAATCCAGTACGCGAGTCGCGGATGAAAGTGGATTGTAGCTATTAAAAATAAAAATGTTAGTTACATAAAATTCAACGCCGAAAAAATTTTAGGCGGGAGTTTGCTTTTGAGTGCTTTTTATAGCAAGTTACGTAAAATAATTTTATAACGACATAGAAAATATTCACTTTTACTGTTTATTTTTTTGCTGTTCAAGTTCCACGAATTAATTGGGCCCAAAAGCATATATATCTACCAGTTAACTGATAACGAAACTTGCGATATATCCAGTAAATAATGCAATGTATTATCAGGGAACTGGCCGCTTGATCACAGTGGCACCATGGTATTAAAGGCTATATTTGATCGATTTTTGATGAACGGAAAGTTTTCCGAGTGAGTACAATAAAGTAGAAACGGCGTATTATTTTATAGGCGTTGCTGCAACGCATATACATAGCTCATCAGTTTTGATTTACATTGACTTGCATACTACACTAGCGGCCCGCCTCGGCTTCGCCCGCACTGCTCCGTTCCTATTAGTCATAGCGTGATGATATATAGCATGTAGCCTTCCTCGATAAATGGGCTATCTAACACTGAAAAAACTTTTCAAATCGGACCAGTAGTTCCTGAGATTAGCGCGTTCAAACAAACAAACAAACAAACAAACAACCTCTTCAGCTTTATAATATTAGTTTAGATAAGTAAATTAATATTTTTCATCGCCATAGACAGCTTGACATCATTTTCATAAAGAATATTCGATTCATAAAGAAAGCCAACGAAATCAATCGAGAAATATGTGTATTGAAACATCAGAGAACAGGCGAAAGCAAATCGAAAATTTGAAAATCGCCGAAATGTTGATCGCCGATACATTTCCAAAATAAAACTGAAGCTTGATCGAGTGTTGGCCATTTTGGTGTTGGAATTTTTCATATTCGTGCTACAGTGGCCATCGTAAAGTTCATTCGGCAGTCTTTTTTCGACTGCACGTTTACGATTGGACAAGTTCGGATAATGTCGTGCAACAAAATCTTAAAATGTGCATAACTTAGATAATTCTAAAAATCATATTTATCAAGTGTTTCAGTGGTTTAAAATTCATTTACGTAACACGTCTACCGCGGACGGAGAGACAGACAGACGGACACGGCGAAATAAAGGGTTCCTTGTTTACTACGGAACCCTAAAAAGCCAAGAGAAACAATCGGAAAAAATCTACTAAAACACCAGAATACACGAGAAATCAAATAGGAAAAATTTAAAATGTTGATCACCGATAGATTTGCAAAATACAAACTGAAGCTTGATGGAGTATTGAGAGTCATTTCAGCTTTGGAATTTTTCATATTCGCGCTACGATGCCGATCGTAAAGTTCCTTCGGCGGACTTTTTACGACCGCACGTTTACGATTGGACCAAGTTCGGATGCTGGCGTGTTCCATGTTTACACAGAACTATAAACTTGGCGCTTATTTCGATTTCACATGTTTTCATAATTGATAGAAGTTTCCAAAGGGGTGAAGTAGTGATATAGTCGTCTAAAATTGATTACCCTGGAGGCTGTAAAGTATTTTAAGACAGGCTATTATTAGAATTGTGTTTGCTGCGATACATATCAAGTTACTTGCCAGTTAATTTTTAATGTTCTACTTCTTCTGACAGTTAACCGAATCGACTCCCCAATATACTGGATGGCTGGTGAATCCTGGAACATTTAAAAAAGCTACAATCGCCTTACCGTGACATCACCCGAAGTAATCGCTAGTGCGAAAAGGCTCTAATATTCAGTGTCACAATACACAATCCATTACCGAATAAGCTGCTTAGTACACAAGATTATTCATAACAAACACTATTACGCAACGTTGGCAGTATTCCGTCCAATTTGCATATTAGTTGATCGTTATGATTATTTATTGATCATTTGAATGCATATTAGACCATTGTGAACAGCACTGTGTATTTCAGCAATATAATTACATCTGCTTTAAAATCTGACTAGCTTCACGCCTGTAGTCTTCAGAGAGGTAGGCAGAAGTAAATGCATGTATTCAAAATCCTACGACTCTCTAAGTTGTGTTTAATCCCGTGTTATACATGGCAGCGTATTGACATCTCGGAGAGAACGATACTCTTATAACACTCTTTTCGTAAGCATGACCTAATTAAATATTTTTAACACGACTTATGAGACGTTGGCTTCAGTGCATTTTAAACCCATAATTTATCATAAGTGTCCGGTTCGGCACAATGCGCCAACAGTTAATGCGCACTGCGGTATATCGATGCATAACCGCAACCGCGCCAGTGAACATTTATTTTATTGCTCGGGTCATTGCTTTAAGTTCGACTTGAGGATTACTAGTTATGTAGATGTTTGTCCCCCAGTGGTCTGTTCATATGTATTTAATTGATATTTGTCACATCGTTTATTTACAACACTGTATTCTGTTCACCCGTGAATAGCATCTAAATTAGCGCACGTGTCGGATTCGGCAGAATGCGCCAACCGTAAATGCATATTGCAATATGTATGTATATATAGATATACATCACCCTAAAACCACGCCAGCGACATGTCTATTTATTTAATTATCCTGGTATTATTGTTATTAATACGCAGGAATCTTTACCAACTCTTTTGATTCATTCATACAAGGTGAAATTTTCATGGTTGTTTCCTGGCGGTAGAACAATTTGACTTCACTAGAGTATAATCGAAAAAAAGAGAAATGTAAAAAAAAAAATCTAGTATTGTTTCAACATAATTAAAAAATGATCATGATCACGAAAGCGTGGGAAATTATAATAATTCTCTAAACGTAATGTTTAAACTACTATGTACCTACTTCTTGTACTACCTAGTACACGCTCACCGCCCTGTCGAAAATGTGAAAAACAGTAATTATAATTAAAATTGGTAACTTTTAGTTTAACAACACTGTTCCGGTAACCAGTAAATAGCATATAAGTTACCGCAAGTTTGGGATTCAGCGGAATGCGCCGTTAGTTAATTTGCACTGCGGTATATCTATACATAACACTGAAAGCACGCCAGCGACAGTTCGTTATCCTGCTTATTGTTGAAAGCTAAATCAGACGATGTACCTCTGTAACCATGTACGTATATTGCCCTGGTGTAAAGAATTCGACATCAGGCGAAATTCTAATCAACCTTTTCCGTATCAGTTAAAGTAAGATAAACGCTGATAGTTATTCTGCTAAGCTGAAAATTATTCTTGAAAATGATTTAAGATGATGATAATGATGATGGTGATCACGATGAATTGGTATAATGTATCGTTGTAATTAAACTACCATTGTAAAAATTGTTGAGTTTTAACCTAAAATGTCACTTTCGGCAGAATGCGCCAACATTTAACTGCGTACTGCGTATATTGATGCATAAACCTGCAACCTCCCGGGCGGGCATTTATTGCCCGTTTCATTGTTACTTTGAAGGTAGTCGAGCCGTAATATATAGTTTCGCAATATTCATCATATTGATGGGTTCCTTTATTACTTGATGGTAGAAACTATACAGGGTTAATTAAAATTAGCGCATCACCTCTTGCATGCAGCCTCTCTACATCAATCCCAACAACATTTGTTCTACAACTTATTAAGCTTATTTTTTTTTTATATATAATGAAAGTGGCAAACAAGCATGCAGTTCACATTGATGTTAAGTGATGACTGCAGCCTATAGACACCCACACAATGACCAGAGGTCAAAATGCAGATGCGCTGCCACTCCTGAGGCATTAGGTGTTATGCCTCCGTGCCGAAAATTACAGGGCCATACATTACCACCTGACCTTAACACGATAGTGCTGAACACTACCATTTAGCGGCAAGTATATAATAGGCTGCAGTCATCACTTAACATCAATGTGAACTGCATGCTTCAGGCAGGACTTCGGTAGCTCAGTTGGAAGGGCGGCTGGACTAGATTCCCAGTGGCCGCGAGTTCGAGTCTCGCCTGAAGTCAAATTTTTCTTTCAATTTTTTCTTTAAATAAAATTAAAGAAACAAAACAAATTTCTTTAAGTTAGAGAAGGATGTGAAATGTTACAATAACTTAAACAAATATCTTGGTGCAACCTAGCCTAAGTATTTTTGTCACATATAAAGTATAAAATCCATAGCAAGTTGTGCACCCGTTGGTAGGGTAGGGTATATACCTGTCCCGGAAAGGGTTTGAAAGGGAATTAATGTAAAACAAAAAGCGGTTACCTGATTAAATATTAAATAGAAAACTCGTTAGCGAAACTCCCGACATTGTAACATAGTTTGCGTTATCACTCACAAATGGACGTCCCGTGCAAACAGTCACACGGCCCACAAAAGCTATTGGAAATATATTACATTCACTTCATACGTACCTATATTTTGTGGGTAAGCCTGTGTGAATAACCGTTTGTTTAAGCAGGTTGTATTTGTGTACTAATGTTGATTCTCATGATATAGTATATCTTTTACCTTTGCGGGTGTCATCGTTTCCATTTTCTTTCTGTGATGTATTATGTTCCAAATAAATAAATTTTGTTTTTTTTTTAATTTTGAATCGGATGATAGAAGACTAATCTCGAAAAAGCCTTATGTTCCTACTTTGCAAGGTAAGTGACGAGCTCGATTCAGCCAAAATATTTAAGTAACTACCTAAAGGAGATCCTCGTGGGTGCGAACCTCCTTTTAGGGCGTTGCTGGAGAGAATAAGAAACCCTTACATGCTTTTTTCTATTCCATAGCGTTGAAAAGATTGACATTTTGGCTGAACTGCGTTTGCTAAAGTGCCTAGAGATATCAACAGGCTCGCCACCTGTTACATGGTGTTCAAGACCAAAGTTACATATAGTTTTGTCGCTAGATGGCGTTGCAATGATTTACATCGTGATATCATTTCGTTCAGACGACATTATGTATGTAAAAGAACATAATTATTAAGAATACATTCATTCCGGTTCGTGCGCTCGTCCTGAACGCACGCTTCCATTGTTCTCGCTCTCCCTTCTGGTAGAGCGCTATCGCGAGTGTATTGTTCGCGAGTTTCGGCTTATCGCCGCCCTAATCTCCGATAGCGACGGTTAGTCCTTGACCGACCGCCCGTTTCGTGGAATTGGGGTTTAAGCCCTAATTACCCATAACGACGATTAGTCTTTGACTAATCGCTGTTTCGTGGAATTGGGTTTAAGTCCTAATTTCCGATAACGACAGTCAGTCTTTTGACCGACCGCCGTGTTTCGAGGAATTGGGGTGTACGCAGTTCCTACCAGTTCCGAAGCGTCAACAATTAAACAACAAGTTGGCCCCCTCAGGGCAAGTCGGCTGAAACTTAACAGTGCCAACGAAACCGACTACACGAAGACCCGTGACGTTGCTGCGCCCTTCAGGCTAAAGCGAAATCGGAAGTGTACGGTTAGAACAGAGGCATTTGGAGTGACCCCATAGTCTCTGCCGTACAAGTACTGACAGACAGACGTTACCTTAGGGCCCCTCGGCACATTAAGATTGGCCGAGGGCGATACAAGCTTAGGGCTCACCAGTAGGACATACCCTCCTCGCCTATCCCGGCGAGGAGGTAATTACACCTCACACACTCCCGGGTTGTCCCACCCGGGAGGTAGGGATAAATACCCCGCGTTTAATTTATAGGCGCGTTTAAACACACGATTGCCCCGGGTTTGTTGTGGGTTCTTCCCGGGGAACGTGTTCGATAACCGAACCCTCCTGTTTCGTGCGTTTTTAGGTCGAGATAGGGATAAAAACCACCAAGTCCGCAAACGTCCATTTCCCCCTTTCGCTGAAATCCTTTTCTCCCCAGACAACATGTCTGAGGAGAAAAGGAAGCATGAGGCAGCTTTTGCCATCCTGCTGAAAAGCAGTAAAATCAATTCAAAATTCAACCGCATTATGCAGGAATTACCGGACCCCCTGCCCGACGGATTCTTGGAATCCATTTGTGAGGGTGCAAGACTCGCAAGACTCTCAAAGCCCCGCTCACGTTCCCCGCGCTCTCGATCGCCCACTCAGAGCCGCTCTGTCTCGGACCATCCTGAGTCCGTTTGTTCTCCGGACACATCCCAGTCCGCAGCTCCCCCTCTCTTGGACCAAGCAGAGTCCGCCACCCCCTCCCCCACTCCCGGCCAGGAACGCTCTACGGACTCAGACGCAATGTCCGTAGGACAGGCGTCCAATGAGGAGTCAGCCTCCGACACAGACGACTTCACGCTCGTCAAAGGAGGCAAGCGAAAGCGGAAAACCCGCAAAACCCAGGCCGAGGAGCCCTCCGTTCCCGCCAAAGCTGTGAGAATCACAGCCTCTCCCCCCACCCCCGCGATAACCTCTCGAGGTAGCGCATCTCCCGCGCACCAATCCCAAGCCAGCTCGCCCTCAGCGAGATCGCAGGCTAGCGCCCCAGGAGCGCCTAAATCCAAACGCCCCCCCCCCACTCAAACTCCTAGGGTCCGACAAATTCAATTGGACCGACACCTCAGCATCGCTGAAGGTCAAAGGGGTCGTCCCCCTCCATACCAGGTGGAATCCCAAGGATGGTTGTTACACCATCCAACTGGAGTCCTCCTCCCACCACCGTACAGCCACCTCGCTCTTTGACGAGAGAGGCTTACAGTATTTTACATACGCCCTCCCAGAGGAGAAACGGCGTCGCGTTGTCATACGCAACCTCCCCATTTTCCTCACACCCGAGGAGATTATGACCGACCTCAAAGAGGTCAAAGCCCTCCTCGTGCAGCAAGTGCATAGGATGCACCGCGGGCACAGGGGCCAAAACGGGCACCTTGAAATGGTGTTAGTCATTCTTGACAACACCAAGGAAGCCACCGCAATCTTCAACATTAAAGATGTTGCGGGACTCGGTGGCATCCGTGTCGAGCCCCCTAACAAAAGGGGATACATAGGGCAGTGTCATAACTGCCAACGATACGGCCATGCCTCAGGTCGGTGCAAAATGCGCCCCAGGTGCGTTAAGTGCCTGGAAGACCACGGCACGGCCGATTGCACACGCCCCAAGGATAGAGCTGCATGCTCGGAGCCCCCGAGCTGTATACTCTGCGGGCAGGCAGGCCACCCCGCCAATTATAGGGGATGCAAAGAGGCTCCCAAAGCGGCACGAATCCCCACCAGGGGTCGTCGCCCAATCCCACCCAGAGCGGCCCCTCAATTCGAGAGGACCCCCAACCCCATCTTGGCCCCCGCATGGAGGACCGGTCCGCCGCCCTCCCTCATGAGCACCACCCATTTCCCCCTTCTTAAAGGAGTGATCCCGCCGCCCACGACCACCCCGGTCGCTCGGGCACCCGCGAAGGCCCCTCAGGCCGCTCCAAAATCGGTCCCAGCCCCAGCCCCGGCCCCGGCTCCCGCCCCGGCCCCGGCTCCGGCCCCCGCTCCGGCCCCCGTGCCAACTCCCATCAGGCCCCCGCTGGCCGCTACGGCCGCACCACGCCACAAACCCACCCAGGCCCCTCAGGCTCAACCCATGGCCCTTCAGGCTCCCGCCCCCGGCCCCCCTCAGGCGCCACTCGACCTCATCAGCGAGGTACTCTCTTTTTCGCTCATGTTTGACATGAGCAAACTCCAGCCCCTGCTGGACAGATACTGCTACTTTAAAGCAAATCCCCACCTTCCCAACGCCAGGGTAGAAATGGTCCTGGCCGCAGCCGACGTCAACCGGCTGATAAACAACACCCACCGGTAAACCCAAAATGAACATACGGCCCTTAACTAATTTATCTAGCAGGATAAAACCCTATTCACTTAGAATAGGGTTTTTTAACGCCAATGGCATGTCAGGCCTCCGCGATGAGCTGGGAGAATTTCTCCGCGATAAAAATATTGATGTCTTCCTCATCCAGGAGACATTTTTAAAACCCGCCCGCCGTAACCCAAGCTTGGCCAATTATAGGTTAGTACGAAACGATCGTACAGACGGTGCCTTCGGAGGCACCCTTATATATTACAAGAGGACGCTGCATTGCACGCCTCTATCCCCCCCCGACGACCTGGAGAACATTGAAGTCTCAGTTTGCCTACTAGCGATGACCGGTCATCAGCCGATCACTATAGTGTCGGCGTATCTATCTCCCCAACGCGATCTCTTAGTAGGCGACCTAGATCGTCTATTTAAGCTTGGCGACTCCGTCATAGTGGCAGGAGATCTCAACGCCAAACACATAATGTGGAGCTGTAACTCGTCTAATGCACGAGGGACAGTTCTTGAACGTTATCTTGACAGAGCACCTATAGACATTCTAGTGCCACTCGAACCCACCCACTATTGTTATGACGACAACATGGGACGACCCGACATACTCGATCTAGCGCTCGTAAAGAACGTAAACTTGCGTTTACACTCTATACGAGTGCTACACGAGCTAGACTCTGACCATAGACCTGTTATCATAGAATTTATCCCCCATAGCGGTCCCACTGATACAGGTCGTAGCGACATCCCGATGAGAGTGGTGACCGACTGGTCTCAAATGAGATCCAAGTTGGCCGCCACCACATCCGCAGACTTAGACTCGATCCCCTCCCTGATAGAGACCACTGACGAAGTCAATAGTGCGATCCTTACTCTCACTAACCACGTACAATCTGTCGTAGACGGATGCTCAGAGGAAAAACCCGCGACTGTACCCAGTCACGCCGTTATCCCTGAGCACGTACGGGAGATAGTGAGGGAAAGGAATGCAACTACCAGAGCTTACTACTCTGCCCCAACGGCCGATAGAAAATCCACCATGCGATACTGGCAACGTCAGGCCAAGAAATGCAAGGTGGAAGTCTATAACGACCGCTGGGAGCAAAAGCTCACTGACCTTGATCCCTCTCATACAGAGTACTGGAGGCTTTTTAAATGCTTCAAATCCCCAAACGAGGCATCCATGCCTCCCCTCATTCGCCCTAACCAACCGCCAGCCTTCGATGACTTCGAAAAGTCCGAATGCCTGGCGAGCGAACTCGAGATTCAATGCTCTCCAAGTACGATGCCGATAGCTGCCGATCATTTAGACAAGATCAACTTAGAAGTCGAAAGTAGGAACGCGAGACCGCCAACCCCCCCGCGCGAAACCGGTCCCATTCCCGACACGCCAGTCGATGAAAACGCTAACGGTAATAGCGAAAATAATGATGATCCTCTCAGACCTGTGACAGTCGCAGAGGTGACAGACCTGATCAAGCGTCTAAAAGTGCGGAAAGCGCCGGGTGCGGACGGCATTTCCAATCGCACAGTTAGAAACTTCCCCCCTTTGCTCATTGCCCTTTTGGCTGCGATACTCAACGCAGCGTTTAAAAATAGTATGTTTCCACCCGCGTGGAAAGAGGCCACAATTATCGGGTTTAAAAAGCCCGGTAAGCCGAGCAACCAGGCCTCATCATACAGGCCGATAAGTCTGCTCAGTTCTCTAAGTAAACTCTACGAGCGCGTCGTGTACGCTCGACTCTTAGATTTCACCCGAGTGCGGCACTTGATCCCGGACGAACAGTTCGGGTTCCGTGCTCGTCACTCCTGTGTCCATCAAGTACATCGAATCACTGAGCATATACTCAGTAAATTCGATAGAAAGATTATGACGGGAGCCCTCTTCTTCGATATCGCTAAAGCGTTCGACCGCGTGTGGCACAACGGCTTATTATATAAGCTGTACACTCTCGGAGTGCCCACCCAAATCGTGCACATCATTCGCGATTTTCTGTCGGACAGAGGCTTTCGATATCGAGTCGAGGGTACCCTCTCGAACCGTCACACCATAACAGCCGGTGTTCCCCAAGGATCCGTACTCTCCCCCCTCTTGTTCACGCTATACACTAGCGATATCCCTGTCCGCCACGGCGTTCAGGTGGCAATGTACGCTGACGACACCGCTATTTACGTCTCTGGCAGAAAGCCAGAGATCATAAGGAAAGCCCTGCAAGCGGCGGCCAAAGACCTTGAGTCTTGGTTCCGCCGCTGGCGTATAGAGGTAAATCCTAGCAAGAGCGCTGCCATACTCTTCATACGGGACCGCGCTCCCAGACCCAACGTAGCCCCAGTCCTTATGTTTGACGAGCCCATCCCATGGACGGACAAAATCAAATACTTAGGAGTGACGCTTGATCGGCATCTGTCCTTCGCTGCACATGTAAAAGCAGCGCGCGCAAAGGCTGCATTCGTGTTGTCCCAACTACATTGTCTCTTAAACAAAAAGAGCAAGCTATCGGCCCGGAACAAACTCCGTGCCTATACGTCCTGCATAAGGCCCATTTTATGTTACGCGTCCCCAGTATTCGCCCACGCGAAAAAGACAATATTACGAAAACTTCAAACCTTGCAGAACCGATTCTTACGTAGAGCCGTAGGCGCGCCTTGGTACGTACGTAATAAAAACTTGCACATTGATGCTAACCTGCCTACCATCCGGCAGTTTATGAAGCGAGCTTCAGCTCGCTATTTCGATCGGGCGAGTCACCACCCGAATCCGCTGGTCAGAGCGGCCGCGATATACACTCCTTTTGATCGCGCCAAAAGGAGACGTCCAAGGCACGTCTTAAAAGATCCGGACGATGAGACCACGTTGGCCATCGCCGCAATGAACAATCGATTACAGAATCACACTGCACAAACCGCTAATAATACAACGCGCCGACGCGTTTCGCGCCGCGCCCGCCCCTGATCCCGACCCTATCTCCGGCCCCGCGAGGCCGATGACATTCCGGTTATCGCCAACCGAATGGAGTAGAGCGAAAGTTGCAACGCCCATAATCGCATATGTCTCATATGTCTCTCCGCAACGTCCTAAGCCGAGGCACGGACCCGCATGGGTCACCCTTAGGCAGTTGCGCTAAAATTTTAGGCTGGAGCGCCCTCTGCGCTCGCCGATTGCCCGGTGAAGTAGACTAGTGCCGTCTCGAGACAGGCCGCCTACACAAAGCCCGACCTATAAAAAAAAAAAAAAAAAAAAAAAAAAAAAAAAAAAAAAAAATATTAAGAATAGGCTTTAGGCTGGAGCGCCTTCTGCGCTCGCTGATTGCCCGGTGAAGTAGACTAGTGCCGTCTCAGTGACAAATAGTGTTTTACTTAGTTACCCAAAAAGGTCAACCAGTTCAGTATTCTGAGAATAGGTCACTTAAATTAATAGCCAACACGCTATTAAACATTGTGGCAGCAGAGCGTGGTTTCAAAGTTAACAAACACTTTGTGCTATTTAAATAAACTTCCAAGTTATAAATAATCTTAAAGATAACAAGTCTTTGCATAAAGTTCACTATGGACAAAAATCGGGCATAGGTTCCCCGTTGCATCGTTTTTTCTTAAATTATTCTAAGTCCCTATTTCTAACAAGCACACATTACTTACTAAATATTAAAATTCAGTTATTAGTCCAAAATCTGCTAAGTTAAATATTCAATAGAAATAAGGTTCTAAATTGCTTGAATTCAACTTCTTGTACTAAGTAAACAATTAACAAATCTCACAGTTTACACTTCACTCACCTCACTCACTCACTCCAGATTGGTTCAGTAGATTGTACTCCTTAATTCCAACTGCACTGTAGTTGTACTGGTGGCACCCTCTATATGGGCCTAAACGAAACTGGCGAATCGTGGGTGTTTGCATGTTTCCTTGAATGTATGCATTTAGGAGATAATTACAAGCGTGAAGTTAGGTTTTAAATTATTTTTTTTTAGTGCCTGAGAGGCCCGTCAAAATCGGTCCAGCCGTTCCCAAGATTAGCCCCGCCAAACAGACAGACAGACATACAGACAGACAGACAAAAATTGTAAAAAAATTGTTTTGGTATATGTACCGTGTAAACATACATATATCCATTTAGTAAAAAGCGGTTATTTTAATATTACAAACAGACACTCCAATTTTATTTATTTGTATGTATAGTATAGATGTATAGATGTATAGATTTATTATGGAAGCTACAATACAACATAAGACCTAAAAATTCTGTGAAAATTTTAAGGGTCTACATTATAGCGGTAACAGAAATACATAATTTGTGAAAATGTTAGCTTTCTAGCTATCACTATTAGTGACAGACGGACGGACGGACAGACAGACAGACAGCGGAGGATTAGTTATCCGTAGGGTCCGTTTTTACCTATTAGGTACGAAACTCCCTAAAAGATAGGACTAAGATACAGAATAGCTTAAAAATATTCGATACGATTCTTTAAATTGACATAACATTTTTATTTCTGAATTGATTCACATGAAACAAACACTATATGTTCAGTGAAACTTACTACTATATATTAGTGAAATCCGCAAATCGAATAAGAAGTTTCTGATATTAGCGTGCACAAACACACAGACAAACAGACATTTTTCCGGGATAAAAAGTACTCAGTTGTGCGCCAAAGGTTAAAGTATAATCATACCAAGTTTCATTGTAATCGGACCGGTAGTTTTTATGTGATGCTTGAACAAACAGACAGACAGACAGACAGACAAAAATTTTTCTAATCACATATTTGTGTTCGGTATCGATCTAATAACATCCCCTGGTATTTATTTTTTCAATATTTTTAATGTACAGAATTTACCCTTCTACAGATTTAATATATTATAAGTATAGATTACCAAGTGCGAACGCTGGATACATTTTTAAACGCTACGAGAACGTAACAAGTTTAAACTTGTAAAATAAAAGAGTTTTAAATACGTTCCATTTAACCACGTAACTTTTCTGTAAAATTCATATACATTTTTGTTAAAACCCCGAACGCTGCAGTATTTTCGGTAAAAACGATAATCGTTATTTTCATGAACCGCTTTTCGATAGTTCGTTTAATAGTTTATTATTATTTTTTGAAGTGATGTACTAGGTACTAATCATTTGGTTTTAACATGTTTATTAGGTATATTATCTATTATTTACTGGTGGTTCCGGTGTAGGAGCTCGAGGGCGTAGGCATTACCTAATTTATCTGCCGCTAAATGGTAACGTTCAGCACTATCATGTTCCGTTTAGAGGGTAATGTATGGCCCCGTAATAATAACAGAGTCATAATAACTAAGGTCTCAGGGGTGGTAACGCACCTGCATTACGACCTCTGGTTTTTGTGTTAGTGTCTATAGGCTGTAGTTATCACTTAACATCAATGTGAACTGCATGCTTGTTTACCACTTACGTTACATAAAAAAACGTCATTTATTCTTGTTTGTATGGGTCAATGTAACAGATTTTTATGACAAAACCACGGATATAGTGTATAAAAGGGAAACAAACATAGCTAGATAGGCTTTATAAGTGAACGATTTAAGTACTGCACTCACTCACTTGGCTGGTACAAAGATTTTTTTATGTCTTAAGGTTGACAGACAAGCAAACGGGCCACCTGATGGAACCAGTCACCTATGAATATTTGCAACATCAAGGGTTGCCAACACGCCGCCAGCCCTGAAGGACTCTTTTGACGCAATTTATAAGAACCCCATATTGTAGCACAGAGTGAACACCTCGGAGGGAAGAGGTAGTGGTGGAGTGGGTTCCTGGAGCCCACAATGTGTAGATGATAATAATAGGTTTACTTGTTGTTGTTGAGATATCGGTTTAAGTCATGAAATCCTAACACTCATAGTGTGACGGATATAGCGTGCGTTGCATACTTAGCGTTGCACGGACCGACACATTATCGCACACGCCATTGATCGTACATCCGTGATACTCACGCGGCGTGGCACGCCCACACGTTGCCTGCAAATTGGTCGTGGCCGTAGTCCCTAGGCGTTCAGAAGTTGCAGATTTGACTGCTATGCGCAGTTGAGCTCTTACTACTCTAAATAGAAAAAGGAAGCCTTGTAGGATCACTTTGTTGTCCGCCGGTCTTTCTTTCCAGCAACATGTTTAATATTGCTAGGCACATATTTTATCGTTTAGAAACGAAAAAGTAGAGCCTAGAACCTAACTCACGTAATACCCACTGTTTTTTTTAAATTCAACTTGATTACGAGGAAACGGGTGTTTTTCACAAGAACCGCCGTCGGCTACAAATTGAATTTCACCCGACTCGGGTCTGTAGATAATTATGGAATATTGCTTCGACCATTAGCCGAGTTACTGCGCCCTACACTGTACTTAATCCAGTTAAAAGACTTAATACTAGACCTTATTTAGTGGTGCTGATGTCTTATGTGAATCGATTATACAGACGAGGCATATAGAGCCAGAAAGGTGGCAAAACTAGACCGACATCAAAAATAAGAAAAAAAAATTAAAACAACAAATGGGACAAAAAAAAGCAAAGTCGGTAAGTCCCATATCTAAAAGAGTAATTAAATCCTTAATTTAGTACAAATATTCGAAAAACGCCGGGCGGTCACTTATCCCTGGGACACATTGTAGGCCTATATCTAATTAATTTACATACATAAGCTCAATTTAAACTATTCTTTGATCTATCTTGGAAGATAATAATTTCGAGTAGGTATGTTTATCAGAACCGGAAAATTAGTATATTGAAGTGGCAATGGGCAGGCCACATCGCTCGTCGAACTGATAACCGATGGGGACGAAAGGTTCTCGAGTGGCGACCGCGTGTAGGAAAACGCAGTGCGGGACGGCCCCCCACGAGATGGACCGATGACCTGACCGCATTATCTAATATACTTGCCGCTTTATGGTAGTGTTCAGCGCTATCATGTTCCGGTCAGGTAATGTACGGCCTGTAATTATACCTTAGGCCTCAGGAGTGGTAACGCATCTGCATTTTGACTTTGGTCTTTGTGTAGGTGTCGCTAGGCTGCAGTCATCACTTAACACAATGTGAACTGCATGCTCCTTTACCACTTCCGCTACATTAAAAAAAGGTTGCGGGGAGCCGTTGGATGCAGACCGCACAGAATAGATCAGTGTGGCAGTTCTTGAGGGAGGCCTATGTTCAGCAGTGGACGTCTACAGGCTGACGATGATGTGGATGATGTTTATCAAAATTTTAAGCTTCGGAGATAAAGGAAGGAATGGTAAATTTTTGCCTATTTCTTAAGTAACTTCAAATTCATTTATTAGTTAACTGAATGATGAAGGTAGACGAGGCACGAGAGGTATGTCAGGACCGGGATATCTGCACTCTCTGCCTACCCCGTTACCGTGAAGATACATACATACATACATACTTAACTTACCAAGGTGGACATGATACCGGAGACGTTGTTATTTAAGGTGGAGATAAATCCTTCATTTTTTTTTCCAGAAATTTCCATGAACGTAGCTCGGATACTAATAAATATAAGAGTATTTGCATAGCTCACTCGGACCATCCTCCAACTTACGGCGTCATAGACAGTCCATAATTTAGTTATAGGCTTAATGTATTAGATTTTCTAGTATCTTGTTAGGCGTGTTTTATATAGAAAAGTCTAAAGGCTGCAGTCATCACTTAACATCCATGTGAACTACGCTTGTATGCCACTTTCGTTACATACAAAATAGGAACATATCGCTTGTATACGACGGGTTGTGTGGTTTGTCGAGTGTTAAGTGTACAATGAAGTGGTGAAACATAGTTGTGAAAATAGTGATCGAAATTAATGGCAGCCCGGTCGGTAAATTACGGGTGCGTTGAAGAAAAGTTTTAAAATGTTGGAAAGAACAGCAATTATTCGATTAGATATCCATAATCAAGTGAATGCTGTAAAATAATAATATAAGTATAATAATAAGTACCTACTTCTTTTACTGGTGGTAGAGCTCCATCACTGGAGGTCTACCACCAACCGCAAACATACGTACACCACCGTATTACTTAGTATACTTGCTACTTGCTTTTTAAATAGACAAACAGGCGTCTAACCCAGTTTGCGTCCAAAATTTCCAGATTGCGTCCACCTGATTAGAGAAAAGATGTGGGTGATATTTGTACGATAATGTAAAGAAAAATTGTTTTTTTTTTTACGATTTCTTTATTTAAAAATATTATTATCTATTAATCAAACTTACTATTATTAAATCGTTTACAAAATAAAAAATGAGATAAAATGAAAAAACTTAAAATAAAAATACTTTAGGTACATTTTTTTTAGTACTTATGTTAATAATAATTCAGATAGCCAGAAATTTTAAAGAACATTTTATTATACTATACTTAAGTGCTTCTCACGTATGTTATGTAACACTCTCTTGAAATCTGCTGTGTGTACCTATTTTCTTTTTCTTCTTTTTTTTGGTTTCCGAAAAACTCATCTCAAACATCTCTTCAAATAAACATCAATACTTACAGAAAAACGCGCCACTGCACACTATTTTTTATGAAAATCCCGCGTGTTTACACTCTTTTGTTCAATAAATGAAATTAACTATTTTTTTAAGCACGATTAGTAAGGCGCACAGAATTTTTGTCTATATCTGCGTTCCTCTCATACGTTGAGGTATTGGCGGTAATTATTTTTCATTTGGTTAGTTATAACACTTATTGTAGAGATTTTTGTAAGGAAGATCCGAGAAGAAAATGGACGCGGTCTGGCTTATGGACGCGAACCGGCGAAATGACCCTATTTGCAATCAACGACATAATAAGGCAATATTCTGATTTATAGTTCAGGTGAATGAATTTATACATAACAATAATAAACACTCAAAGGTTATTCACTCGGAAGGCCCGCTCGTATGTGAACGGTTTAATTTAAAACATAAAACGTATATTGCCGGCCCTATTCGACTCGTGGTAAGCTGTAATTGGAAAATCCAGTTTTTATGTCTTTAAAAATGGAACGTCATTATTTCTGTTCATTTATTTTTTAATCTGTGCTTCTGTTTTTGACGTATAGAGTAATTGGAAAATGTTTTCGTGTGTTTTTATTAATCACAGTTTTAAAGTTATGACTATCTTTTTTTGTAGTAAGATATAGTATTTTAGAGTTACGTTTCAAAAAAAAAACCGGAACCTTCCGGCGTCTGTCCGACTGTCACCCATTTTCTCAGAAAGTACTGGTCCAACTGACTTAAAATTTGTCAAAATTATGTGAATACCTAAAAAAGTACTTTCGTTCGTAAAATTGGATAATAACTAGGTACAGTACATAATAATATATTAAACTCAACACAACAAGTTTAATATAATGAGTATCCATATAACAAATATTTTGTTGCAACCCAAACTAGTACAGAAGTATTCTAAAAATTACAATTTTCCGTTTCTACTATCTTTTTTTTTCATACAAACCTTCTCTGGACAGTTAAAAAAAAAACACAAAATGTATTACCAAAATCGGTCCAGCCGTTCTCGACTTTGGCGCTTAACAACACATATGGCTCTATTCATTTTTTATTAATGAAATGGTATGGCTTTGACGGATTAGGTTGACGATAACTGAACATGTTTAACGCATATTTTTAGTTGACTGAATATCTAAAAAATAATTACAGTTTGCAACACTGTTCAATCTCTTTACAAAACGGTTTTTGGCGGGAACGCGGAAAAGAGCTGTGTCGCTGCGTGATATTATTTTCGAAATTTGTGTATAATCGCGTTTTTATGTGTAAAAATGGTGGGATTTTTATCATAAAGCATTCGATAATGTTCACGAGTGTAAGAAAGTGATATTATGAAGTGAAAAGTGATTTTTCGTATTGCCTCCAAAACTTCGTAAAAAGTCCCCATCGCTTTACTGGAGCCACCCCATCATCTCATCATATTCCTCATGGAAGCATTTAATCATCGTCATCTTCCATATGGATATTCATTAATTTAAAGAAATGTGAAATTCAATATGTATACGACTGAAAGACTCTGTATCTATGGTCATGACAAATTATAAAAAAAAAAATCTTTACAAAACCAAAACATCGAACGATATCTTTTTATTCTTACACGAATACTCTCCATCAAACAAAACCTTTTGTAGCATCTGAATTACGAACACAACCGGTACCGATACACCGCATATTTTGGAGCTACCAAAGGTTGCCCGAGATATATACCGGTATACCGACACTTATACATACCAAACTACCCGGTTTATATCCAGAACTGTAGTCCAGTCGAAGTTGTGGAGTTTCCCCGCGTTCAAAGCTATAAATAAGCGGGTCCAAAGTTAGGAACACATGTTCGTTGTGCGGATTGTAATTACGGGTAGGGGGGTATGGGGAGGTTAGTTGTGAGCCGTGAACTGCAATCGATGCGCAGCGAATGCTATGTCTCATTTAGCACGTAACTACTGCGCAGTTCTTCTTAAAGTTCCCTTCCAAGTCTTTTTAACCTGGTGGTAAAGCTGCAGTGACGGAGCTCGCGGGCGTAGGCGTACCTAATATACTTGCCGCTAAATGATAGTGTTCAGCACTATCGTGTTCCGGTCAGGTGGTAATGTACGGCCAATACGGTAATGTACTGTAATTTCCGGCACAGAGGCATAACACCTTAGGCGTCAGAAGTAGTACCTAACGCATCTGCATTTTGACCTCTGATCTTTGTGCGGGTGACTATAGGCTGCACTCATCACTTAACATCAATGGGAACCGCATGCTTGCTTACAACTTCCATTACAATTAAAAAAAGTAGAAAAAACCGGCCAAGTAGCGAGACGGTCACGCGTATGAAGGGTTCCGTACTATTCGCAACGAAGGGGGTGTGGTAAACAAACATGCAGTTCTTATGTCTCTGTGATAGTTACTGCGGCCATACATTTACCATTTAACCGGAACGCGATAGTTCTGAATACTACCATTTTGCGGCAGATAGATTAGGTAATGCGGTAGGCACCACCGCATTACGCCCTCGAGTTCCTACACTGAAACTCTATGACACCAGAAAAGTTAGTTACAAGTCGCTGCAAAGGAGGTGGTTTTATGGTATAGAAGAATAGAGCAACACGGGCCACCGGCCGCGGCAAACCGGAGGGGAGTAGCTTTTTTTTTTTCTTTATGTAATTGGAGTGGTAAACAAGCATACAGTTCACATTGTTGTTAAGTGGTGACTGCAGCCTATAGACACCGACACAAAAATCAACGTCAAAATATAGATGCGTTACGTGCGTGTTATGCCTCCGTGCCGGAAATTTCGGGGCCATACATTACCACCTGACCGGAATACGATAGTACGGAACACTACCATTTAGCAGCAAGTATATTAGGTAATGCGGTGGTGCCTACGCCCGCGGGCTCCGTCACTGGAGCTCTACACACTAGTAAAAGGTGCAAGGCTTACGCGCAACTTCACTCAGCGGTATTTAATTTTAGCGCGTACATCAAAAAATGACTCCGGAGTTTTTAGCGCAGGAATGAGAACTTTATTACGATCTACATGTAAATTGTTTTTATTTAAATGTCTCTAAGCACTTACATCAACTTAACCTGCACGTTCTAATGGCATGTAAAAAAATCATGACATATTTTTTTAACTTCTGGACTTCATAGTACTTGTATATAAACCCTTTGATACCCGAACCACGTCACAAAAAAGGGTAATGAATTTCCCAGTCCACGTATGAAACGCTTCTAGCTTTTGCCGTAGTCCGGTTTTACAGTTTTTTACCTGCACTTTAGGCGCTTCGTGCCTGTTAAAACTCTGGGGGATTTTTATGCAACGCTTATTCAAATGCCCGAGCGAGAGGTTGGAGATTTCAATGTTTTTATTTGGTTCTTCTATCATATTTCTAACTCGATATGATAAACCTGTGTCGTAGGTGCCGTTGTACACAAACAACACATACACAAACACCCAGACCCGAAACAAATATCTGTAGGCCATACAACTATTTGTCCCGGTGCGGGGATCGAACCCGCAACCCTTCGAATCAAACGGTCGTCTCACACCGCTGGACTAACCGGGACGTCGAAATGTTTACCAGACAATATTCGCTGAAGAGTTATCAATTATATTATAGGTACTAGCAATGAGTGTAATATAGCCTATGTTACTCAGTCAAGAAACAACTTACAATGGTGTAAGAATTTTTGAAATCGTTTTAGTAATTTTTGTGTGATATCGTTACAAACATTCATACAAAAACACAAATTATAAAATTATATTGATCAAAATAATAAAATGTATATTGATTAAAATAATTATAGTCGTTTTAAATCAGTGTTATACATAAAAATAAGAAATTTTAGACATGAGTACCTACCTAAATGTTTTTGTGGCCATTATCCACTTCCAGAACGCCCAAATAAAGTGGTCTTAACAAAGGGCTGAGTAGCCATATACAAAAAAACTACAAATACTCAATCATCAGTCAAACTTAACTATGCTATAAAAACGACGATTTGACATAGCACAAAATGTGCTGAACTGCTAAAGAGTAAATTGGAGATTGACAAATTACCTCATACTTGGCTTGCTTTATAAAAATTCCAAATAGTAATTGACCCTGTAAGGTAATAAATATAGAACATTTTTATTTTTAACAAAAACACATGCGAATGAATTTATTAATTTAAGATAAAATGGAAAGAAAAATTTGACTTCTACGGATCAAATCTGCGACTTTTGGATAACTAGTTCAGCCGTTTTACCACTAAAATACCGAAGTATGGATATCAATATCAATGATTTTGTAAAGTGTGAATCCTTGTTTCTTTTGTTGATAAAAATCTATATAATGTATATGTATAGATTTTATTGAGATAAGTTCTGAACACATCGTTTGTTTTTTGTTACAGGTAAGTGACTGGCTTGCCTGATTCCGAAGACAAAATGGATGATTTGTTCCATCTACTACAGTTGAAAACCTAGTTTGTAACAATTTTATTATTCCTAATAACTAATTTACGTCTTAAACCATTTGTTTTTGCTTTGAAAAATACTTAGAGCTTTGAGGTTGGCTAACTACAGAAAATAATGAATGAAATGTTTTGAACTTTCTGTATTTACCATTTTAAGGAAGGTACCACCGCATCACTGCTATTGAGCGCCAAATGTAAAACCCGTTCTATACGGTCGGGACCAACCACCGACCACCATGTCATTGGTCGGGTCAACCGATGTTTGTATTTGTTCTACACGGTCGAGCATGTGAGTCAGCTTGTTAATTCTTTCAGGCATTTAAAGCGAAAGGCTGATTCACATATATCCATGCCGTCTCAGTACCGGCATAGTTCCGCCACTTTACTGATATGTGTGAATCAACCTTTATTTCTATCGTGTCGGCCGATTGCGTTCCAGACGGTCGGCAAATGGTCGGCGCCGACCAAGGACGCAGCTTGTCGGGAGGGCGCTCACGACCAAGGCCGTTGACTTCAACCAAAATTGGTCTAGTTAACCGATTTCTACACCAGTGTTGCCGATCCGTGGGGAATTCCCCAAAACGTGGGGAATTTTATACTTTTGCGGGTATAAAATGGGGAATAAAATTTTTGGGGAATTGTGGGGAATTGAGGGAGTTTCATTATTATTTCTAAAAGAATTTGTTAAATTAATTAAATTATAACATTTTAAATATATATGAGATTAAATTCGATAAAAAAAATTTATTTCCTTATTCAAGTATAATCATTCTTCCCGCTCATCTTGCCACGCCAATCTTTCGTCGGTAATTAAAATATCTTCATTTTTGACTCCTTCTATTTCCTCTTCATTGTTCCCGTTAGAAATTTCTAATTCGTCTTCAAATGGCATTAAATGGCAAAGCACGAAAATGAAGTCACCTTAAAATCCTTAAATATTAAATATTCTCTATGAATTACAAATATAATACAAATTTATTTTTAGCATGATTAAATTTCAATAACAATAGCAATTTTATACTTATCAATTACCTTGTTTTTTTTTAAATACATAATAATTCTTGTTATTTATTTTAATAATCTTCATGTCACCAAATTTGTCCGTTACAGGATCAATTTCTTCAACAAAATTCTGCATTTTATTTTTTAAGTAAAATTTTTTTTTTTTAAATCTTACAGTGTTTAAATTATAAAATGTAACACTATACACTGCTATTACTTGAATATCTTTAATATTTATTTTACTTTTCTTTTATTTTTAATTTTAATTATAATCACTTTAATAATTTTTTTTTATTATTATAGAGATTGGGGAATGAATGGGGATTTTTTAAATTACTAGTGGGGAATGTGGGGAATTTTATCTTTGCTTGTGGGAATGTGAGCTAACCCCTGACGGCAACACTGTTCTACACTGTCCATTTTTACATCAACCCGACCGGTTGGATCCGACCGTGCAGAAGGGGTTTTATAGTTTTCAGCACTATAGTTATTGTTAGAAAGGTAATTAATGGTAATGTATGGTTTCTGTAATTACGTACACAGGCGAAAAACTAATTTAAGCATTATGTATTCGTACTTTATCAGCGAAAATTTAGTTAAGCCGATTCTTTACAACAAACGCGGAGGGCAACTTCATTTCATCCTATGTATTGATAATATCAACTTTATAACTGATCGATAACATATTTTTTATAAATCGAAAAGCTTAAGAATAAGACAAAGACACCTCTCAGCTAAAATTATCAACAGTTTACCACAAAAAAACAGGGTAATCGGTCAACGCGAAATAAAAGCTTTATCCATAATTCCCCAAACGCCTTCCGCGATTCTAAATATAGGTGCGAATGTTCCGAAGGGAACGGGCGCGAAAAAAACGGTATTAATTAAAACTGAATCAAGCCGTTTGGGGAGAGGGAAGGTTGGAAATTCAACATCCGAATTTCACCGTTTGCAATGAAGATAAAAAGTGTACGGTTATTCTAATTTTGATTTTGTTAAAATTATTCTGTCTAATCTCAAAAATATATTTTTTGTCTTTACTTACTCAAAACATCAGAGAAAATAATTGTAAAATAAAATAAAAGCGTGTTAAAAAAAACGGTGTAGATACCATACATGGCTGTGAGAAGCCATAAATGGTATTTCAGCCAAAATCTTATGGAATTAACTAGAACACTGTTATTCTGATAAGCCTAAAGTGCCTTTTTTAAAAAGCCTATACGAACTGCAAGTAAATACACGATCACTTAAATGAAATAAGCACTTAAAAATATATATACTTACTCGTACCTTTTGCTTAATACTTCTTTTATTACTCTTCTTTTACTACTTCTTTTAGTACTTCGTTGATGTACTCTATTATACGCTGAGCGAGCCCAGGGAACTATGTAAAGCGCGTTGAAATCCTTGCGGTCGTTAAGTGGGACACAACCATTTTCTCAGTCAATTATCATTGTCAACATGAAAATGAAATTATATATATTTATTCAATTGAATTATGATTATTTTGATGAAGATATATAACGAAAGAGTAATAAAGAAATTATATTTATTTAATGCGCCCGAGACAACTCTGTCTGTAAGTAGATAGTAGTAACACACTACCGGATTCAGTCCGCCAGACCGAATTCGCCGACCAAATCCGCTCCGCTACACACGATGTCGCCGACCATAGAGCAACACCGGAGGGGAGTAGCCATATGCAGGCTTTCCCCTCCAATTAACCAGCCTATAAATACAGTCCACTATAACAAGTTGGATATTAACAAGTATGTTAAGATCCAAGCAAGAAAAATGGAGCCAAATTATAACGCATTGGTATCTTAGAGATGGGAAAAGACGTCGAGGACGACAACAAAATCGCTGGGAGGATGAGCTCAAACTTACTGCGGGATCCAAATGGGGAAGAGTTGCTCAAGATCGCAAACAATGGAAGCTACTGGAGGAGGCCTTTGTCAACAGGCACACTGAGCTGAGAGACATTCTATAACAACTTCAACTTACTATGTTACCAACAATGTATAAATAATCAGATCTCTCACCCAGTTCGAAGGGCAAAATAAATAAATAATAACAAGTCAAGCTCGCAACAGATGATATTAGGATATCAAGAACGCTTAGCTTTGCAGATTCCATCACTAGACCAACCTAAGCAAACACATACGGGACTGAGCAAACATTTAGACCATGCAAATACTATCTGGTATACGGATCAAACCCGCAATTCACGCATCGGACATATTCACTTAAAAGGCTATTATTATTATTTTATATGAATATTTATTTTGAATATAGAAAGGCTTCCGAACACCACCTAGTGGGGGAAAATTCTTCCTCTAGTGTCCTGTAGTCAGTTAACCGAACAGTGGCATTCAACGTCCCACGATAACAACGTGCCAAGCGTGGCGATTATGGCGTGTTCTCCCCTAATGACGCGCAACTGTTGTAAGCATCTTTAAGGAAGGCTTCGTCCAGCAGTTGACATGTTTCGGCTCGAGGGTTGAGATAAAAATTTCCACTTAAAAAAAAACAATTTCATCAGCTGTATAAAAATAAAATAGTTGAAATAATTAAAAAATATTTTTGTTCTTGTTGCGGCGATAAATCAAGAATATTAGAATACAGATAAATACATCGAAGCCTATAAAGGTAAAGGATAAAGGGTACCTTGACGATGGTGGATGAACTCCTCGGCACTGAACTGCGCGGTGGGCTGCTACTGCAGCCGCTGTACAGCGGTCGCGGGCTAGCGGTAGCGGTGCGGTGTGTGTCGTGCGCGCGCGTTGGCGTTCAACGGGCTTGTGACCACAGAATACATTGTATATACGGGTGTTATTATTGTATTGTTATTGTTGTATATAGTGCTTGTGACGATGCACGTCCGTCGCACCTCCACCGTCTAACAGGAGCAAGGACGAAGGAGGGCGGAAGGCAGAGGGCAGGGGGAAGGAAGGCGACAATGCGATGCGCGCGCGCGGCTAATACGGTGTGTATACATTTTGGCCGTAACAGTTCTACTTACAAAATAACACCTAAAAATTACAATTCTCTATAGCACTGCAATGCAGCTCTTGTTGTTCTAATTTTCTCTACGCTAACAATAATCCTTAAGATATAACGCGAATCACACTTAACCGCGCCGGTATCTATCCAATTATGCATATCACCCAACATTTCCTTCTAAAAACGACCCACAAAGGATTGCCCAACCCCCAAAAAAGGCTAAACAAAAAATCTATCTCTTCGTACACGAAAAACGAATTTGTAATCTCTTAAAAAAAGCTACCCGCATATATGCAGTAATAGCCTATTTTCGACGGATAAAAAACTACGCGCGCTTTTACCAGTGTAGGGATGTAAGAGTGTCGATAGTTAGGTATCGATGTATCGATGTTTCGCTATCGTCGGATTCGTGTCGCGTAAAATATCAGCTGTCACTTGGAAAACAAAATGTGTGTCCCCGAGGACGTTTCGTTACACGTATTACTCATTGTTTTGTTGACAGCGCCATGTTGAGATTCACATGTTTCGTTTTCGTGATATTTTGTCTGTTAGATACCGAGAAAGTTTCCTTCACGTGTATTATTTATAATATTATGATAACATGATTTGTGTGGGAGACTTTCGTGAATACGTTGACGAAGCTCGCCCACATAATATGGTTTATTCTTAAATAATTGTATTTTTGTTGTATGTTATGATATTTTTATGTCATGAAGTCACAGACAATCGTTAGAAATAGATAACATTGATGGTAAGTAAATATAGTACCCAGAGATTACAATGTGAATGCGTTACCACTCCTGTGGTCTCAGCTCTTATGCCTCGATACCGGAAATGACAGGGCCTTACATCAATACCTGACCGGAACACTATAGTGCTAAACGCTACCATTTAGCCGCAATCAGATGCGGTGGTACCTACGCTCGCGAGCTCCTTCACTGGAGCTCTACCACCAGACTGCTACTCGCGCTTCCATATGTTGACCAGTATCTTATGTTAATGTGTCGTTATAATATAGGCACACAATCAATGCATACGTATGAAGCTTCTCATATTTTATACGCGACTACGCTTTTCGTGCAAATCGATTAATTGATAATAACTATGTATCTTCACGCCAGGTCCCTAACGGGGTAGGCAGAGAGTGTAGAGCGCCAGACATCCCGGTTCTGACAAACCTCTCGTGCCTCGTCTACCTTCATCATTCTCTTCATACATGCACGCCGATTCCTAAGACTTTTGACACCACCATCAGACAGAACTCGACCTATTTGGTCATGGTAGGTCAGCCTTGGTCTTCCTGGGCCTCTGCAACCATCCACATTCGCATTGTATATCTGTTTAGTCATTCGCTCATTCGACATTCTTTCAATATGCCCGAACCATCGGAGCATGCCTTTTTTCATTTTTACACCGATACTATCATTCACACAAAGTCTCTTTCTTACATCTTCATTACGAACGCGATCGGTGAGTGATACACCGCAGATCTTGCGCAAAGATCTCATCTCGACCGCGTTCAACTTACTTTCATGCTCTTTCCTGCATACCCAGCTCTCGCTTCCATATAAAAGCGTTGGAGTAAGTACAGCATTATGTACGGCTAGTCGAGCCCGCTGGCTGAGATGTTTGGATTCTAGCAGCTTACCCAACGCTCCATTCACGCAATTCCCAGCAAGCACTCTTCTTTCTATGTCAGTGGTGTACCTACCATCCTTGCTAAAAGCACATCCAAGATATACAATTTCATCAACCTGTTCTAACACTGCATCATCTACTACTACCCTTGCATTTGTTCTCTGTTCATCTCTTTCAAATACTAATACTTTAGTTTTATCCACATTCAATTGTAAGCCTTTCTCCATACAATCCTCTTTCATGACTGTGACTAGTGCTTGTAGCCCAGATGGTGTAGAGCTAACAATTACCGCATCATCTGCGTAAAGCAGACAGTTCACCACTAAGTCACCCATACGCACTCCCACATCCATCAACTTCACCCTCTGGAGGCATTTGTCCAGATATATAATAAACAGCCTAGACGAAAGCACGCAACCCTGTTTGACACCGATGTTAACATCAAACCAGGGTGACATGTTACCATCTACCCGCACACATGCTTGACAGCCCACATACGTGGACTGTATTGCACGGAGCAGACTGCCATCAATACCATACTCTAGCAAAATGTCCCACAGCTCCTTTCGTGATAATAACTAATAATTTGATATAGAACTAATAATTTGTTAGGAAAAATAGTTTACTTATTTCTCGTATTTTTTTTACATATATACCTAGTCCCGAATGAACACTTAACAGTATGCATCTGCAGTATGTGTTTTTATCATGCCATGTAATAGATATGTATATGTAGTTTCGTGATAATCTTAACTTAAAAAAAAATTATCGATACATTAAAAATAGTTCAACACACTCTACCTACTTACCTACATATTTCCAAGCAAAACCTAACACGTAGTAACGTTAGCCGCAGAGATACCCATGTAAATAGCGATCCCTCAAGATTGATTCAGTCAATACCGAAGCGGGCCGCGCATCAATCATGGCAGACGTCCAGAAAAAATGAATATGACGTGCTCCAGCTCCTTATAAAGCGATGTTGGAGAGTGTGATGGCTAGTTACATTTTATGTGCCCCAGATTTTGCGGCTTTGCTTGCATCAAATTTATTTTCTGATAAATGTAAATGTTAGTAAAAGTTTGCATGCCTGAGCTACTTGATCGTCCGGCCGTTCATGCCGTCGGGACCGAACAATGGCGATCGAACCATTCTAATAGGCGGCAGTAAATGCAATAAGGCGGGATGGGGAGCAGCGATCCCGCGATAAAACTGCCGCCGCCTATCCGCATGCCAAGCGTGGCGATTTTGGTATATATTATTATCTTCTAATGACGCGCAACACTTATCGCAATCCTTGGGGACAGCTTTTGTCCAGCATTGGACATCTTTCCTCTGAAATTATGATGAGCTACTTCATATAACTTCCACCTAAATCCAATTGAAACGAACTGATTAACAATCGATAGTTTCTCTACGTTCTCTGTTCCCGTGTTTGGGTTGAATTAGTGTGTGCGGAGTCGACTCGGTGTTCAAACATAATGAATCAAACGGCGGACGTGCGATGCCGAAACTGTTCCCGAGTATGTTACAATATCTTTATACTAGTTTGCGCAGCTGCTCCCAACGCGCTTATATTTTTGGATGTGAATCAAAAGGTGAAACTTTGTGGGGTGAAGTTTGAAGGAAATTGATCAACTAATGAGGTTTGTTTGAAATTTATCAACTAATTAAATTTAAAAAGAAGTACGTAGACAAAAAAATGTTTAAATGAGTTTTGGGAGATAAAAAGAATGTTTTTCCTTGGGGTGGGATTTGTCTTTTGTATCTACGTTTATCATAATTTTATACTTATTACCTAATTTATTCAAATTCATTGCCAGCGCCATCAACCGCTGCGGTACAATTCGCGACCTCAAAATTTAATTTTCTATTCATATTTAAATTTTATTTCTTTACCATTGTGCTGGTGAAAGAGTCCCAGTGTGGGGGACTTGAACGCGTAGACACCACCGCATTACCTGATATATCTGCCGTGTTCCAGTATGATGGTAATGTAAAGCCTCGACGTTACTATCACAGAGACATAACAACTAAGGTCTCAGGGGCAGCTACGCATTTTGTTCTCTGGGATTCGTGTAGATGTCTATAGGCTGCAGTCATCACTTAACATTCATATGAGCTTCATGCTTGTTTGCCACCTTTGTAACATGTAAAAAATAGTATTTACCGTCACTTAATTTCAATTTTTTTTTTCAATATTTTGAGCACATTTCAAGTTTCATTTATCAAGATTTTCGCCACAAGTTTTGGATTTATATTTCCATGAATTCAATAATCGATTGTTAATTGTTAAAATTTTACATCCGCGTTTCAATTAAAAAAAAACATTTCAACCTGAAAGGGTTCAACTCTCACGTGAGTCAAACGTTTACGCGCAAGTTTTTGCACTAGATCGCATGAACATTTCAAAACTTTGAGTAGCCACGCCACTACAATACGACTCGGTGAAGTTAATGAGAAAGTTAGCTCTGTACAGCTCGTGTTGGGTTACTTCGATTGCCTCTCCAATAATGTATTTACGACTACCCGCAAAGTTGGATTGCTTTACAAGACTGAATCGTCTTTGCGACTTATTGGGTTGGTAGAGGGTTAAGTGATGTTGGGCTTAAGTTTTCATTGTTTCTGTTGTAGTTTTTCGTGAAGTTTCCCGATTTAAATATGAATTTCGGAATTTTGATTAACATTTTTTTACCTATAATACTACAAACAAATTACTCCTTTCTGTATAGCTACTAACGTAAGTTTATGTACCTAAGTGGAGGTGGTACATTAGGACAATTGCAGCTTACTTAGTTGTTTTATATTATTTCGCATTAACACATGCTTGTGAAATATATTTTATTTTTAAAGAAAAATGGAAAGAAAAAATTGACTTCAGGCGAGACTCGAACTCGCGACCTACTGGGAACTTAGTCCAGCCGCTCTTCCAATTGAGCTACTGAAGCCCTGCCCGATTTGTCAAATCTTACTTAGTGGTTTAAGATTTGTATCATAGAGCAAGATCCACGCAGTACAATTCTACCTACATTGATAATTTTGTTTGACAGCCTATTTTGTGATATTTTATTTTTCGCAATAACATATGCGATTGAACTTTAGAATAGAAAAAATAGGAAAGCAAAATTTGACTTCGGGCAGGAATCGAACTTGTCACAAGTTTTGAGGATAACCAATCCAGTGGCTTTTTTACAGGCTATCTTTATCCGGATATCTATAGGCTGCAGTCATCACTTAACATCAATGTGAACTGCATGCTCGCTTGCCATCTTCATTACAAAAAAAAACAGTCTTGCTTATTTCGTCCCGTACATAACTACTTCATCTAATCTACTTCATCTTTACTCTTTGTTATCAATTAGTTAAAGGGGAAATGAGACATTCTACTGATATACTTATTAACATTAGTATATTATACTAGCTGACCCGGCAAACCTCGTATTGCCTCAGAGTGAAAATATGACATGTGTCAAAGGTTTGATAGATACGGACTATTTGTTTGGGAAAATGAAATGGTGGTTTTTACTATTTCCCTTCAATTTCTTCATATTTTCTTACCTTTTAAACATTCCCTGGACTTCCAAAAATCATTCAAAATCAATATTAGCCAAATCGGTCCAGCCATTCACGCGTGATGCCGTTACCAAGGAAAACCGGTTGCATTTTTATATATATAGATTAAGTTTTATCCTAGTGATATTCTTGACTATAAACATTTTATTTAGCTTGTTTGACATGTATATCAATTGTTATTCATTTTAATTTATTTTGTTTGTTTTGACGTATCATAAGAGGTACCTGACACCCTAAATGAATAAATGAGTTTCTGATTCTGATTCTGAATCACAACAACAAGAGACATTTCAAAGCAGCACCAAAGAACGAGTAATAATCGAGCGATACGAATCTAAGCTCGGCGATTAGCTCGATTTATTCGTCGCCGTCGGTAAAGTGAATTAATTATCATGGCACGTGTTTACACGTCACGCACTTCCGCCTGGCTGGGACGATAATGTTGCGATTGTCATTATACCGAACACGGCTACGTAATTTCATCATGTTTTGATTAAGTTACACATGAATGTCACCAGCTGCGTTGTAACTTTGCACTTTTTATTAAATATGCTGCTCAGAAAAACGCAATATTAATATTAGTAACACACGACCGGGATAGGTCGAGTTCTGTCTGATGGTGGGGTCAAAAGTCTTAGGAATCGGCGTGCATGTATGAAGAGAATGATGAGCGTAGACGAGGCACGAGAGGTATGTCAGGACCGGGATATCTGGCGCTCTACACTCTCTGCCTACCCCGTAAGGCCCTGACGTGAAGATACACACATACGACCGGCCAACCAAATCCGGTGTCGCTCGCTACACACGACCGGATTCAGTCCGGCGGACCGACTCCGCCGACCAAGCCCGTACGAGCGGACCGCATCGGACTAATCCGCTGTCGCTACACACGGCCAGATTTGGTTCGGAGCGTACCGAATCCACATTCCGCTCTGTAGCAAATGGGGACGTGTGTTACGACTATTGATTTTTTTTTTTTTTTTTATGTAATGGGCTTGGCAAACAAGCATGCAGTTCACATTGATGTTAAGTGATGACTGCAGCCTATAGACACCCACATGAAGACCAATGTCAAAATGCAGATGCGTTACCACTCCTGAGGCCTAAGGTGTTATGCTTCTGTGCCGGAGATTACAGGGCCGTACATTACCACCTGACCGGAACACGATAGTGCTGAACACTACCATATAGCGGCAAGTATATTAGGTAATGCGGTGGTGCCTACGCCCGCGAGCTCCGTCACTGAAGCTCTACCACCAGTAAAACCTTGATGAGGATATTTTAAGATTTTTATAAATTCGTTTGTTTTCGTTGGTGTATACTAGCATGTAGCGTTGTTTCTTTAGACTGTGCTAGCACAGTATATAGGTAATTAACATCTTTGTTTTCTTTAGACTGTGATACTAGCTTTCATCTCATTTTTAACTTTCTTTTTCTATTATTAACTTATTAATTATAGACTGACCCTATCAAAGACGATGTATTTTTTTTTCGTGTTCTTTTTGAAACTACAAAAAATTATTGTCAATTACCTTATTAGCCCCTCACTACTACCTATACCGCTTTCGGCCACTACATTTGTGAGGCGCGTAGCACGTTGCGTAGATACATCCTATGAGAGACGCGTAGCTAAGCCTGCACTTTGTTTGTACAGACATTGCGCGTCAGACGCAGATACTGAAAAGGCTTCCTTTCCCTTAAAAAATATATCTGAGATGCTGACAACAACCTCTTTCATTTGATATGTCACACGACACAGTTAACGAATTTTTTTTTTAATTTTCTGTATTACCCCCCGAAAGTGCCCCCCCTGTTTAAAATTTATTATTTTACTTGACGTGTTCATCTTTGGGTCACCAATTTACATATTTACATCAAATTTCAACTCAATCGGTCGAGTAGTTTCGGAGCAAATTGGCTGTGACAGACGGACAGACAGACAGACGCACGAGTGATCCTATAAGGGTTCCTTTTAAGGTACGTAACCCTAAAAAGTCGATTTTTGTTTGAGTCAAGTGTAATTCAAGCATGAACACCCTCGAGCTGCTTAAATGATTATTATTGTATTGTCGCGACTTATTATTATTATTTTACACCATAAATGAAATACACTGATGTCGCTCGAATGATATCGCGGGTAGTAGTAATAAGAAAATTTCGGTGTATTATTTCGAATAACATGACGTCTAACCTTCAAATGTCGCGGGGTCCCCGCAAACTCAATTTATTCGCTCATTAGCCGCTGCCCCGCACCTGCTCGAGCTCACCCACATAATTACCACCGCAAATTCTTTGTTCCATGTTATTAATTATTAAAGGGTAATGTATCCGACTCTTAATGGGCTCTAACGGGAATTAATTACATTAGGATGTGTATATGTGACTGGAAATGGCCGAACCAAAGGTAATTCCCCGGTAAAAGATTAAGATTTATTAGGGCATATTTGTGTTTACCAACTTCAAAGATTTTTGGTATTTTACAAAGTAAGTTTCGAATAAACCCAACTAATTTAACAGCGCATTTAACAAGGCTGGGTTCCATCGTCTTACTTTAACTATTACAAATTTGTTGAAGTACCGGAAAAATAAAAAATGCGTTGCACCATTTCAAAATATTTTTTTTAATTTAATGGCAGTGGCAAACAAGCATGCTGTTCACATTGATGTTAAGTGATGACTGCAGCCTATAGACCCACAAAGACCAAGGTCAAAATTCAGGTGCGTTACCACTCCTGAGGCCGACGGTGTTATACCTCTGTGCCGGTAATTGCAGGACCGTACATTACCACCTGACCGGTACACGATAGTGCTGAACTCTACCATTTAACGGCAGGTATATTAAGTAATGCGGTGGTGCCAACGCCCGCGAGCTACGTCACTGGAGCTCTACCACCAGTAAACAATATACCTATAAAATTCAAAATTCAAATCATTTATTTCAAATTGGTCTACAAGGACACTTGCATTGTCGGGTTATAAGCTACCTAGAGAGAATGACTTATAATAATAATTCAATATGTATTAATAAATACCAATTTAATAATAATATTTAACCGATACGTGAATCATCAAATTTTTCAATTCCTTCATAGAAGAAAATGAAAAATCTGTTCGTCATAATCATAGTCATTCACTTAGCAGAGTTCCAAGTGCAGGCACTACTGAGAAGAACTCCGCTACCCAACAAACTCAAACTTAAAGAATGTGAAATGCTATCGCTATATCAATCAAGCAGTATCCATGTGTATCCCATTAGAGTTAACGTTGTTAGCCGTTATGATGGATCGGTTCCCGGTTGCTTGCAGGCAAACAGTAAGCCGCATGCTTGAGAGGCGTCTTGATACAAAAGCCTTTATAGTATGCATTTAGCTACGTTACTACGGTTGGGCTTGTGGCTAGAGTGTGATGTATCTCGTCCATATTTGATGATTTCGTTCAATCGTTATTGAAAACGCTTATCTTAAACAACACTTAAAGGCTCGCGAAGTTATTCCTTATGAATGAAAACGTTAATTTGTTAAAAACAACGAGTTACACTCTGGGAGTGCCGGGAGAAGTGAAAACATGAATATTTTTAACAGAGTTCAAAAAACGAGAAGGTTCTCAATTCGGCCGGTATATATATATATATATATATATATATATTATGTATGTACGCGAATTTCGCTGAGATTTCTGGACCGATTTACGTAATTCTTTTTTTGTTTGATGCGGAATAGTTCCGAATTGGTCCCATAAAAGTTTTAATTCAGATAGGCCCATCAGTTTTTATTTGATGAGCATTTTTTTACTTAATTTCACCTCAGACTAAAGGAATAAGAATAGACGGCGAGTTGTCAAACAGTGCGTTGAATCCGCTGACGTAGTCCTAATGCGCATGACAACAAGATGACAACAAGTGACAATGACACATTTACTCATCGACGACACAACACAGCTTATTTACTCCTTCGTGGATAAATTTTTTTCATTGCTTTCGTATAGTCTTGTAGCAATTTTGTATCGACACACCTAAACAATTTAAATTAGGTATCTAATTGTCACGAAGCTAAAAGAGTCAGATTTTACAAATTTAACAGATGTGAACCTTAATCTAATGGACAATGCAGCAATAAACTAAAAAGTATTAAATAAATATAACTGCGTAAAGAAAAACCGACTTCAAAACTGAAAAGTAAAAAATAATAAAGATTTGATTGTAATTATATACTACCTATTATTTATATGTGCTATTTACTAATAGGTTTGAAGTCGGTGCCAAGCCAAAATCACTAAAGTAGGCATTTCATTGTATTAAAACGTAACTTCACGCCTGTAATCCCCGAAGGGGTAGGCAGAGGTAAATGCATGAATTCAAGCATACATGCAAACATCCACGATTCGCCGGTAACGTTTTGTTCAGTGTATTAATTTGCTCGTATTCATATTTAAGTGATTAAAATATAACTATTTGTTTCAGGCTTGGCACCGACTTCAAACCTATTAGTAAATAGCACATGTAAATAATAGGTAGGTATATAATTACAATCATGTCTTTATTATTTTTTACTTTTCAGTTTTGAAGTCGGTGTTTCTTAACGCAGTTATATTTATATTTATTTATTTACCAGAATCAGAATCAGAAACTCATTTATTCATTTAGGGTGACAGGCACCTCTTATGACACGTCAAAAATAAATTGAAGTGAATAACAATTGATTGTCATGTCAAACAAGATAAAAAATATATGTATAGTCAAGAATATCACTAAGATAAAACTAAATATAATAAGCTAATGTAAAAAGTATATCAGTAGAATGTCTCATTTCTGCTTTACTAAATCTTTCATGTCCAGTGTAGGTACATAAGGCGGACTATATTAACGTTGTGCATTTTTTACCACCACCACCGTGACAGCTGTCGTTGGATCCCCAAAAAGTAGGCAGACGCAATTCTGGTCACGTGTCCGTCTTATGCATTTACGATCAGGGTCACCTGTCCTGACGCGAGTTACAATTTTTTCCCCCATCTCTAAAAGTGCAAGACGCTGCTTCAAAAATAATTTCCCTTCCGTATAAGAGTGGCATCGGCAAAAAGTACCAAGTGGAGCTATTTTCATTAAAATAGCCGACGTAGTTGCAGCGTGCATTATTATGCAAATACGGCGCCGCTGCGTGCCGGCGGCGTCGCGGCGCCGGTCTCGCTCTCGATCTGGGAACGCTTTGTTTGTGAGTTATGTTTATATGGCTTTAAGTTGTGCTCAGGCATTGGCTTAAATAATTGGAGCATTATGTGGCATTCGATTAAGTTGCCTTGTAGGCGTTATGATCTTCGCTGAACTGCATATTACCTATATTTTAAATCGCTAATTGTAGTCACAAATCACTTCGGTATTTCTTTTAACCCCACGTGTATGGTCATGGATAAGCAACCTCATTACGTTATTGAAATCAGTAACAAAAATGCGACTTCAATGGAATGTCTCAATTTTTGTTTTTATTAATCTTGTGAAAGCATTTTAGTTTTTTATTTATTCACTTTGTTCCTTCAGTTAGTTTAATACTTGAAGTTCCTAAGGCAAATATAAGCACAGCATCGGCGAAGTATACCGAATGGAGCGATTTTCATTAAATAGCCGACGTAGTTGCAACGTGCATTATTATGCAAATACGGCGCCGCTGCGACCGGCAGCGGCGGGCCACCGGTCTAGCTCTCGATCTGGGATCGCTTTGTTAGTGAGTTATGTTTAAATGACTTTAAGTTGTACTCAGGCGTTGTTGTGAATAATTATATCATTTTAATTCATTCGGTAAAAGTTACCTAGTGGGCGTTATGACCTTCGCTGAACTACATTACTTATATTTTTAAGCGCAAACTGTAGCCACAAATCTTCGGTTAGTGTTTGAACCCCTCATGTTTGGCCGTGAATATGGAAGCCAACGTTTTCTTTATTCTAATTCAACTTTTTATTTATTACTTTTGCTCTTTTATCTTAATAATACTTGAAGTTTCCTAGGCAAATATAAGTGAGGCATCGGTAAAGAGAACAGAGTGGAGCTGTTTTCATTAAATAGCAGACTTAGTTGCAGTGTGCATTATTATGGATTTGCGGCGCCGTTGCGTACTGATAACGCCGCGTCGCCGCGCCCATCTCGATCTGTCGGTCGGGTGCGTGATGTTCGCTAGTGGCAAATTAGAAATGCGCGTTTCCGTGCTTCGGAGGGCACGTTAAACCTTGTCTGAGGCCAATTAGCCAGTAGTGGCTAAGCAAAGGCGACTTTTAATTCTCGTCAAGGTGACCATTTTGAAAAAGTAGCCGCCAAGTTGCCATCGGCGTGGCGGCGCCGCACTACTCTCAGTTTCATTGGGTTAGAACTAGTGATGTTTACATTTCAACTTTGAAATATGAAAATATATTGTGGGTGAAGTTCGTGTGAATTTTGTGTAGTTTCACAATATTCTGCGTACAAAATTGAACTAAACAAAACATTTAAAAAGTATATTTTTCGAGTTATCTCGCGTGCTAAAATTTAAATAACAGTTTTAAATCAACTCGACGCGACCTTTTATAATATTTCTTATTACTAAATCTAAGTGTTATATTATTTATGGCTAAACCATACATTTCTAATTAACACATACAATTAACTAGATTTTCCTCAAGAAATAACTCGTCCGCGTGAAATAAATTTTTTGAATGAATCTCTGAACGGGATAAATAGTATCCTATGTGTTACAGCCATATATAGACCTGCGTACAAAATTTCATCGAAATCCGGCCAGCCGCTTTAACGTAATTGAGCAACAAACAAACAAACATCCATACTTTCACATTTATAAATATCTAAACTCACAAACACTTCACCCATATAACAAAGTTCGCTCGCGTTATAAAAACTCGCATCCCGCACCCATCCCCCTTCGCTTTCTGCTGTTTTTCACTCATATTTCATATTCTTTTTGCTCCATGAAAACATATTTGAATTTATGAACGCGACGATAAAATTTTAATGTCTTGGTAGTGTATAAACGAATCGTTTAGCTTATTTACGTTCGACTCGCGTCCAGTGGAATTACGAATGGAAATATTATTAAAAATCGTTTTTGGCGTTGTCGCTTTATTATAAATTCATCGATGGTTGATTGAAACACAAATTAGTGCAATTAGTGTTGTTTCGATCGCTGAAATTATTAAATGTATTTATTTTGATATCGATATTAATAGAATTCGTCGCAAACGAGCTGAAATTTTGTGCTTATTGTCCCGCGCCAGTACGATTTGCCTTCGGTAGTACTCGTATTATCAAAACTTATGGATTAACATTATTTTTATTAGTATTCGTTCGACCATGCCTTCTTATTGTCCAGTTGGGAAATTATTTTTATACCCCAATGATTTGTATACCCTAATGACTACGGACATGTAGAAACAGTGTCCTGAATGTCCATGAATCCTTCAGGGCTCCAAAAAAATATGACAATAGATTTCTTATTGTCTTGGACCCTATAGGGTCCAGCTGCTACTTCAAGGAATAATAGATTGATGATAGAGATATTTTTTTAATTATTTTTTTCAATAATTTTAAAAAATTGTAATTGCCTCGATAGCCTAGTGGTAGCAGGCAACTACGACGAGGTCCTGGGTCCGATTCCCGGGTAGCGGGTTATCAGAGATAATGGTGTAAAGTCCTTTTTCTCTGGTTCTATTGGGATTTTTCCATTTTCTGGAAATTTCCCAGTACCGCGAAGTTTGGTAATGTGCCCAAAGATGTCAACAGGCTCGCCACCTCTTACATGGGCCAAAAACGTAACCGGCGAATCGTGGATGTTTGCATGTATGCTTGAATGCATGCATTGTCCTCTACCTACGCCTTCGATGATTACAGGCGTGAAGTTACTATTTATTTTTCACATAAACAATCTTTTGGTTAGATATGTTACATGCGTACATACGTACAGTACGAATGTAGATGGCTGCTAAAATCACGGGATTCGTAAAACACCCTTTATAAAATATTAACAGAAGATGCAACCAAATAATCTTAGAAATTGCCGTAGGTAGGTACATGCACGAAAAGAGTCATGAATATAATAATGTATACTATAGGTATAGGCTTTTTTAATTAATGTAAATATGTATATGCTTAATAGATACGCTGCACGTTATGTGTATATTATATAGTAATTAGTGTCACGTAATTATTTATTTAATCTTCAATAAATGATACAATAGCTATAACTTTCACTGATACAAAAATAGGCTGCAGTCATCACTTAACGTCAATGTGAAATGTATGCTTGTTTGCCACTGCCATTACATAAAAAAAAATACTTGGACGGGGTAAGGGTTGGACCCACAGATTACCGTGACCAAAACCGTATGGCACTCCACCCTCTTAAACTGCCCTGTATAGAACCAGGCGTGAAGATATATAGGTATATACATGTCGGCAGGAGGCCTCTCCAGTCAGGACTGGTGGTACAGCTCCAGTGACGGAGCTCACGGGCGTAGGCACCACCGCATTACCTGATTTACTTGCCGCTAAATGGTAGTGTTCAGCACTATCGTGCTCCGGTCAGGGTAATGTACGGCCCTGTAATTTCCGGCACAGAGGCATAACACCTTAGGCCTCAGGAGTGGTAACGCATTTGCATTTTGACCTTGGTCTTTGTGTGGGTGTCTATAGGCTGTAGTCATCACTTAACATCAATGTGAACTGCATGCTTGTTTGCCACTTCAATTACATAAAAAAAAGGACATCTAGGACATCTAGGTAGTATTGTCTGCGTTTCTTTCCATAAGTTGATATGTTACTTGTGTTTGTGGGTGTTTGTAGGTGGGAACTCGAGCGGGTGATGAAAGCACAGGGTTTGGCAGAAGGTGAAGCAATAGAAGTTTATTGCCAAAGATCCGCCCATTCGATTACGCCGGCAGAGAAGAACGGGCAAGAAACTCTTACGACCGGGCACACAGTTACCGGAATACCAATACTCATTGCACAATACAAATCTCTTCTGCCAATCAATTCAGTACTACGCGAATCGTTACTATATCTCGTTATCCAACTATTACTGAATCTAGATTGCTATATCGAGTTACAGAATTATATCAAGGAATCGGGCCAGACCGCCTTCCTTTATTTTCTCATTTCCAAATTCTAATTTAACTGACAAGTGTCATTGATGACACTTGTCCATCAAACCAATGGGCATGTTTAATACTTTGATAAGGAGTTTCTATAATCATCGGTTAAGTTAGGTCACTATGTTCATATTCTCCATCCCCGTCATACATTTCTATTCCACGTTAACGTATACGTAATTTTGCACGTCGCAGCGCTTGTTTGGAAGGGCTTTCAAACCTACAAAATCCCAAAAAACCACCTTAATCCGGTTACAATTGGTTAGATCCAGTTACAACTCTCAGCTTTCAGTGTCATCGCATCGTGGCAACGCTGAGCGTTCATGCAAATGTGGACCAATTGTATTTCATTTTTTATCCCTCTCTCTCGTCCCCGCACCCCGCTCTTTTGTCCCCTGCACTCCGTGCACTGATTACAAGCGGTCGCTTCTTGTCGCCCGTTTCGGCCGGGATTTGCGGAGGCTTTCAGATCTGACTCATAATTAGTCTGCCGCTGTTCCAACGTTATATCGGTCGGAATGTTGCATTGGTTTAAATGTAGCACGAGTTTTGTTGGGACTTTTGTTGGGACTTTTGTTTGGGTTAAATCGACAAAGCTTATGCTAGTATTATAATGAGATATTATATATAGATAGAGTATTATATAGATTCACATTGATGTTAAATGATGACTGCAGCCTATAGACACCCACACAAAGACCAAGGTCAAAATGCAGATGCGTTACCACTCCTGAGGCCTGAGGTGTTATTTATTTATTTAAATCAGGCAACAAAAGCCCATATATATAGATACCTTATACACTAACATATATTATATAAAAAATAACACTATTCATCACGTAAAGTCTTATCGGCGACGTGAATGCGCGGCTTCTCTGTAGGCAGTTGTCCACGGAATCTACGGAACACGACTCCCTGCGGCCAAAACTCCTCCTTGACGAACGTCGGCAGATGGTGACTGGGTACTCTAACCAGAAATGAATTAAAATTCACTTTGTGGCAAGACTCCAAGCGCTCGACTCTTAAAGTGAAGTTCGTCTTCTTTTCGACGTAGTCAACAACGAAACGTTATGCCTCTGTGCCGGAAATTTAAGGGCCGTACATTTCCAACTGACCGGAACACGATAGTGCTGAACACTACCATTTAGCGGCAAGTATATTAGGTAATGCGGTGGTGCCTACGCCCGCGAGCTCCGTCACTGGAACTCTACCACTAGTAAAAATGTGTACTTACTTTTGCTTGTTTTGAAAATCATCATCATTCATAATATCAGCCGAAAGATGTCCACTGCTGGACCAAAGCCTTCCCAGCCAGCCAAGTCATAATCGCCACGCTTGGCATGTGATCGCAGTACGATGCTGTTAATACTTAACAAAAAAAATGTAAAACCGATCTTTAATTTAACCGATTTTTAATTTTTTTTTAAAATCACATACTAATAGATTGCTACGTTATTTCTGAGTAACATAGGATATTGTTGATCGAAACAAATTAGGAATCCATACAAAAACTCCAATAATATAATTTAACCCAAGATGTTTCTATTGTGATTTGCCATTTTCTGGAAGTTTCCCATTACCACTCTCAGGGATTTGGTAATTTGCCTGGAAGAAACTCGCCACTTGTTACAAATAGGCCGGGCCAAATGAGTAACCGGTGAATCGTGAACGTTTACATACCTATATGCTTGAATGCAGGCATTACGCTTCGGGCAGAGAATATGTAATAATACTACGTATAGAATGGACACTTCGACATCCCGCCTGATTTCCCCTCTTGCAGCCTCTCCAGCGAGACGTCTCGCCAGAAGTCAAATTTTTCTTTCCATTTTTCTTTAAAAATAAAATATATTTCACAAGCATGTGTTAATGCGAAATAATATAAAACAATTATTAAGGGTAAAAGCGACTTCTTTACGATATTCAATAAACTGAAAAGTCTATTATATCGGTTGCCTAACTAGCATGGTTGGTAATAGATGGCGCTGCTGCTACCATAAAGCAATGCAATAGATGTGAAGGAAAGATTTGACAAATCGGGCAGGACTTCAGTAGCTCAATTGGAAGAGCGGCTGGACTAGATTCCCAGTAGGCCGCGAGTTCGTGTCTCGCCTGAAGTCAATTTTTTCTAACCGGGTAATGCATGAATACAGGCGTAAACTTACGTAACGTTATAAATTATATTATTTTATTGAAATAGCGATGTCGGTGGAACTCGAGAGTGGAACCGCATTACCTCGTCCATTAGCCATTAAATAAAGTATTCAATACTATCGCTCCTAGATGTAGGGGTAATGTATGGCCTCACTACCAAAGTCATGCACGCGTTTCATTGCCTGCGTTCATCTGCATTGAGACGGTTGTGTTGTATGTAAATATTTATTTTTAGCAGTATTTATTTATCAATTTGTTCTCACGAAAATATGTTGGTTTGCTACTTCTTTGTCTAAAATAAATGTTTCGTGACTGTCGTGTCTGTAACGATTAAGCTTGTATTTTTTTATGCCATAATGTGAGCAAAACGTGGCAAATATATGTACATACAGTTAACATTGATAGTAAGTAATATTGTAGCCTATAAATATCCACATGTAATCAGAAATTTCTATGCAGATGCGTTGCTAAACCTGAAATCTAAGGTATTATGCCTCTGTGCCGGAAAAACCAGGGCCGTACACGTGATTAGAACACGATAGTGCTGAACACCACCAACTACTACCATTAGGCGGCAGATAAATTAGATAATGCAGTGGTGCTTAGTCCCTCGAGTTCCTACACCACAGCTATACCAACGTGCAACACACATTTACGATTATACCCGAATTAAATCGATTTTTACCAAACCTGGGGACTATAAAATGTCGCAGCGTTCGATTTATTAACGAAAACTTAAGTACAAGAAGGCTACGTAGAACTCGAATTCAAATTACGGCAAAAGGAAACGGAGAAGATTGGGGACATTTCATTTACAATTGTAATGGCAGCGGCCTGTCCCGTGCCCCGTTCGTCGTGCATAAATATTGAATTCAATTAATTTGTATTCAGTTCGATTGATGATTGTGATTTTCAAATTACGTAATCGAAACTGAATTGACAACATTTCAAATTTGACACGACCCTAAAAGAAAAAGTTCAAATATATATTTTTTTATTTCTTAATTTCTGTGAAAAAAAAAATAAAACGGAAAAACATGTGATGACGTCACTTATATGGTGGAATGAAGTAGTTACCATTGCCTATCTTTAGATGAAAACATTATTGTTACATACTCTGTGGCAAGATGTGTCAAATTGATACGGATACGTCAATGTCAAAGTATAAAACTAGGAAGTAGGGATGGTGATCCGAGACCTGAGATCGATTAATCGGAAAAGCGATCCATAGGAACCAAAAAATCGATTCTTATTTAAATAATTATAATAATTTATTTTAATCGATCCACAGTACTGGATTGATCTAGTGAATCGATACGTATAGTATGGAAAATCGAAGATCGATCTTTTTGGTTAATTCACATAGAGACATAGGAAACATACAGATCATAAGATTTAACGTTTAAACGTGAGTATAGGAAGCATTATACCAGCATTGGACACTGTTGAGTTGCTTTTTTTTGGTCGTCTGTTTTCCTTGAAATTTAGTATTACATACCTATCCATAATCGAAGATCTATTTTTTCAATGTCGATTTAATCGTGGATGGATTTTGGACACTTCGTTTCGAACATTGATTTATTTCAGAAAGAATCGCCATCCCTACTACGAAGTCTATGAAAAGTCGCAACGAACTTATTTATTAAAATAAAAACAAGTTTTAAAGTTTTAAACAACGACTTAGCCCTCAGGCTGTTAGATATAATATTGATATTTTTTATTTGTAGTTGGATCAAGGAAGAAATTTATCGACGACACGCAGGGTCAAAGAATTTTTTAAAATTATAGTGATATATCGAAAATTTTTCGATATATCGAACACTGGTACTGATAGTTTTAAAATAAAAAGATCACAGCCCTACATCGAGTTTGACAAGCTGACAACGTCAAGACAAAGGGTCACGGCACAAGGCACTGCTTCTATCGCCATTCCACCTTATGTGTGACGGTATATGGCGCATACGTCTTTTTAGAATACACTAACTTTCAATGTAGAAATTATGAATGAAAAGTACAAAATTTCAAAAAATTGGTTAAACACGGGTCCCCTAGTTTTGGATTAACTTTTGAACAATGTAATAAAACATGTAGGTTAAAAATATGAAATGTTGTCAATTTTGTAGGTATAGAAATTAAATATAAAATTATGTTTTGTTTTTATATTAATTTTCGCAATAACACTTGCTAGTGAAATATAAACTAGTGGTTTTTAACTGGTGGTAAGAGTCTGGTCTTTTTGTAAGTGTCTATAGGCTGCAGTCATCACTTTACATCAATGTGAACTGTATGCTTGTTTACCACTTTGATTACATTTAAAACAAAAAGTCATCACTTACCATCAATGTGAACTGCATGCTTCTTTAGCACTTTCATTACATAAACAAAAAAAAATTAAAAATCAATAATTCGTGGATTATAAATGGGTAAAGGGGCCACCCCCTATATAGGTACACTGAACTAAACAAAGAAATAATGTATACTACATATTTGTATAATTTATAATATGCATTTTTTCTTAACAAGTAGCTAAATTGAATATTTATAGACAAAACGTCTACATATATCTCTCCTGGCTTATACATACCTTTAGGATAGATGTATTTATAATTAAATAGATAAAAGATACCAAGAGTAACTCGGTCAAGGGTTGATATCGGTATTATACAAATCAAATCATTATCCCCCCCACCCCTTCCAAAACCCCTTTAATTACGTTAAAACCGCCAAAGTATCCAAACACAAATTTACATTGTTGCCCTCCAATAATTTCATTAATTTATGAAATTTGAGCGCGTTTTTGCTTTGTTACAAAGAAGGGAAGATACGACGTTGGTATTAGAAGTCGCTTTCGAAGTCATTGTCGCGATTAATATCCAACTTCGTTGTTAGCGGATAGCGATGGCGGATGGTAATGCGCTCGTCAATCTAATCGGCGTGCATGTATGAAGAGAATGACGAAGGTAGACGAGGCACGAGAGGTTTGTCAGAACCGGGATATCTGGCGCTCTACACTCTCTGCCTACCCCGTTAGGGACCTGGCGTGAAGATACATGCATACATACTAACTGGTGGTAGAGCTCCAGTGACGGAGCTCGCGGGCGTAGGCACCACCGCATTACCTAATTTACTTGCCGCTAAATGGTAGTTCAGTTCAGTTCAGCACTATCGTGTTCCGGTCAGGTGGTAATGTAATAATATAGCCTTTTATTCAGATCTTTAACATACATATACATACATTTACAATCTCATACAACCAATTTAACCTAAAACTTAAGCTATAAACTGTTGTTTGGTGATTTTTTGCAGATCTGTTTGCCAATCGGCAAAGGCCTCCTCCAACCTTTTCCATTCTTTCCTTGTTTGGGCTACTCTGTTCCACATCACACCTGCCACCTCCCTGATGTCATCGTCCCATCGTTTCTTCGGTCTTCCTCTCTTCCTCTTCCCTTCCCTTGGATACCATACTGTTACTTTCTTACTCCATTTATTATGATCTCTTATCATATGGCCTGCCCATCTCCATTAAAGTCTTTTGATTTTCAGTGTGACATCTGTGACTTCTAATTACAAAGATTTTTACTCTGTCTGATCTCTTGATGTTCATCATACTCCTCTCCATGGCGTATTGGCAAGTTGCAACTTTGTTTATCAATTCTTGGGTTATAGTCCACGATTGAACTATAGCCGTATATAAGGACAGGTAGTATGCAAGTGTTAAAAAGTTTTCTTTTGGTGTTAACATGAAGTGTTTTGTCTTTCATAACTTTTAGGGTCCAGTATCTTTGCCATCCGTTGGTAATTCTTCTTTGTCCCCTCTCCTCTCCTCTCCTCACACAGTACATTACCACCTAACCGGAACACGATAGTGCTGAACACCACCATTAAGCGGCAAGTAAATTAGGTGGTGCCTACGCCCACAAGCTCCGTCACTGGAGCTCTACCACCAGTAAAAATATCGTTTTTTTTTTTCCTCAAAATAAAAAGGAAATCATGGTAGGTAAACATCTTTACTACTCTAAATATACTATAATCCCATAAGATAACGTGTGCTGACCACAAAGCTTCCGCTACTTACGAAATAGGTACTCAGTGTCAAACTGGCTCAGTTAACTTAGGGCAACTTAGCCGGCTTACTTAACTTCGAATTTTCAAGCCAAGTTAGCTTCCTTGCTTCTGAGAGTGTGTTGTTAATTTTATATTATGTAGAACAAACAGTTTCGAACACAATGTTATGAGACATGACAATGTGCTAGTCTATTAAAACTACACATTACCCTGTTACAAATATTGCAATTAAAGGAGATGTTGCAAAAATTTACGGACCTCCGGCCATGTATTGTACACAATATTATTAAACAGGCAAAATCAATATAAAAACGTTTTTTACTGCATATTTTCACTTATACCTATAGCTTTGTTTGCAGTTACAAAACATTATTTGCAGTTAGAATTTCAACTCAATACCAACATTCCAATAAAGCGGGCGATGTCATTTTGACCTTTTCATTTTTTTTTTAATTGTTTTTTGATTATATAGCACTTGGAGAAAAAGTTTTATTTTCTAAATTCTATCGAAATCGATTTCATGTGTTAATACTAAGAACTTTAACGATTTCCAATTTAAAGACATTAATCGGCACTTCTTTAAAATTGATCGATTCGATACATCGTTTTTTTGATAATATGTGATGCACTAGTAAGATACAGATAGCATTAGTTTTGTTTTATATACATAGGTACTATCCCAAGCGTCGGCTGTATCGCCGACTATGTTGAACATGGTTGAAAATGATAAAATCGTTTGAATTAAATGTGGTTGTACTCTAAAATATATTCTTGAATAAATTAAATGTATTTTTTTCGGATTCTTCTGTAATTTACCCATTTTTTGAGGACGTGTACGAACTAGAGCCGAGCTCGCAACATCTCCTTTTGCGGGTAGTAAGACTAGCGGTAGGTCTTTGTTTTGTTTATCTGCCGCTAGGTGGCATTCAGTGCTACGGTTTTCTTTTGTTCGTAATTTCTTGTCACAGGTCAACGTTATATTCAGAAGTGAAAACGCATTTGTTTTCATCCCTTTAGCTTTTATGTAGATGCATATAGACTCAAGACCATTTTAGTCTCTAAACATCTATATTCACTACATGTACCTTTTTTTTAAAACAAAAATATCCTAACAACATTATACTGGACAAGTCATATCCACATAAAACTTTCACCTGTCAAAATCTCGCGACATTGATCGGATGGAGGCCGAAACTTGTGACTGCCTAAGTTAATGATCGATGCTCGCTTTCTGTTACGTAATTAGGGCCGTTTGTCCGTTTATGACAACACTCCAAAACTTTTTGTGTGCGTATCAAAATATTCGCGGCCATTGTAAAGATCGGCGTTTCGGACGTGTTCCGAAATGGTTTTAGGTTTATTCTCTCTCTGTCGGTCCACAGTGTTTTTTTTTACTGCAGTGAAACATCTAAGGTACTACCTTGATTATTATAATTACCAACCTTCTCCATGTTTCATACCGTCCATTGGTGATAACTGCATGAAAAACCATTCGATATTTTTTATGTTTATCGCCGTACGGACAAACGTGATGGGGAACTCATCATAACTACCTATTGATATTTAGGAAGCGAAGTGAATGTTTTTCAGTATTTCTGGTAGACATCACTAATTTCCTGAACAAGTTATATCCACATTAAGCCTTCACTTGTCAAAGTCTCATGATTCAGATGGATCGCGGGCGAGTCGTCATTATTTATATCCCGACATATTCCTGGCCGACGCCTAGTGACTGATGGCCGAAACTTGTGACTGCCCAACTTAATGATCGATGCTCGCCCCCTGTTACGTGTAATTAGGGACGTTTGTCCGTTTATGACAGCCGCCGAAAACTTCTCTGTGTCTATCGAAATGTTCGCGGCCATTGTGGCGATCGAAGTTTCAGACGTGTTCCGATATGGTTTCGGTTTACTTTGATATCAGTGAAACGCCCAAGTTTTGCGCGTACGATTACTTTTTTCTCTAGAAGTGACAGATCTCAGCATCAATTCCGTCTTAGGGCGTCCACACAAAACTGCGATGCGATGCTATGCGACGCCGCATCGCAGGAACTTGCGATGCGAATTGCTGCGATGCGATTCAGTTGACCATTCTTTCAATATGTCTAACTAACTGACTGAACTGAATCGCATCGCAGCAATTCGCAACGCAAGTTCCGGATTCGGATCGCAGTTTTGGCGCCAGCGTGGGCGTCTTTACATTATTTTACGAGATCCTGTCTACCACTCTTATGATTTTGAAAGCAACAGTTGCTATGATTAATCGTTCTATACCTACGGAACTATGTCTGACACTAATAATCACGTAACAAATTTATTTATTAATCCCGCGTGTTCACACAATCATACGAAATTCAGGTCAGTTAGCAATTGTTAGTGTTTAATTAAATATAGTCTAGAGATCCTAAGTTATTTCCCAAGGGAATTGCCGAGCATTGTTGTGTGTTCAGTACCTATTGACTTAAGAGCAACTTAGTTAAGTCTGCTCGATGGCCTATTTGAAATTCATTGTTTTCGGTATTGGCTTAGGGACGTAATATAGACCAATTACGTGATTATTTGTTTTCGTGTTACTGCATCACTTTGAAACGTTTTAAAAGTAAAATAAGAAAAATTTCATACTGCTTAAATAACCCTTATTTCGCTATGATATGTTCAAAAGATAGCTCAAGCACGTTAAAAACTGTTAAAGCAAATAAAGCAAACCCAAAGACACGTCAATAAAAAAGTTGAGCAACATCTGATCAACTGATTTTCGAACACCAAGTCAACGTCAAATTGTTTTCGTGTGTGGATCATTGTGAAGTATTATTTAACTATAACTATTCGAAAAAAATATTTGATATAAAGACACTTACAAGATAATGTCCAAAGGATAGCATAATAATGTACCTAATGTACTGCAGGCAAATTTCAAATTGCATCCCTAAAGAACCATAAAGTCATCGAATAAAAAGCAATAAAGCAGACGCAAAGGCATGGCAAAAAACAAAAAGAGTTGAGCAATTTCTGATCACCAAAAGGCCGGTTCATTCACATGCAGCTACAAAGGGCTCAATCGATCGCTCATAAATAACGACTCAATTTTCCGACATCAAGCCAAATTGTTTTCCCGTCACCGCGTCATTGCGTCAATTAAAAAAGTTGCCTAAATAACGGAGTGCGCGGAAGCCTTATTGAGTGCTAATGAACTTTCATAAGCTACAGCTTCGACCTTTCAATTGTTTGACACTGAATTCATAATTAGTTTGTCGAGTACCTCATAGGAATTTGATGCGGAAGATGAGCTGTGTAGCAAGCATTTCTTTTTTACTGATGATTGGAGCTCTAAGGCGTAGGCACCTCCATATTACCTAATATATCTGCCACAAAATACTACCGTTAAGAGGAATATAGTCCAGGCGAAAGGAAACTCTGCACACTTCACACAATTCACCTTTTTAAGCTATTGCATAGCTTCTATCGAGGGCCTTGAGCGCGGGGACCGAATTCAGAAATTCCGTAACGAAAAAACCTCACGCTACATGTATTGTAAAATAATAAAAATATTTCAAACAATATTAACTTTTTTCTAAACTAATATTATAAAGAGGTAATATTTTTTTGTTTGTTTGTTCGTTTGTTTGTATTGAATAGGCTCAATAATTACTGGACCGATTTTAAAAATTCTTTCACTATTCGAAAGCTACGGGTAACTTATATTGGAAAAAATAGGGTACCGTAAGATATTTGGGTTCTTCAGACACAAGGTGTAAAAAATCAACCAGAAAAGTTACTTATTTTGCGTACGCTGCCTAAACTAAGAGCAAAGAGATATATCCTGCATTTCATTATAAAATACGCTTACGCTCCTGCGAGTGTAAGCGTATTTTATTTTAAACCTTGGACACATTATTTCTTTGTGAGGCAATACGAAGTTTGCAGGGACAGCTAGTATTTAAAAAAAAAAAAAATGTTTTCTTATCGGTCACCACGCTCAAAAAGTGTAACTCGAATTAATATCAAAGAAAAAAAGAAATACTGCATAAATAAAATAAATAAATAATTATAATTGCATAAGTTGATACAAAATGCTATGCAATAGCTTTACCGCAGCAGTCCCCGAGTGTCACACATTTTTTATTCTGATCAACTTATGAATCACTTAATAAAAACTTGTCGATACCGAAGTCAGCACACCAATGCCCCTTGCCAACATTCGCCTTATTATATAAGCCCTGCTTATCAAACCCCCTCCATTTCTAAATGCCGGCAATACCAAAGGTATCGGTAATCTTGTCGACTTATTACAATACCTCCACTGCTGGACAAAGGCCTCCCCAAAGATTGCCACGACGAACGGTCCTGGGCCGCCCTCATCCACCTCATTGCTTGCGATCTTCACCAGATCGTCGGTCCACCTTATGGTCCACTTTTGTGATAAACATGCATAATATTATTTTAGATTAGTTTAGATTTTCTTCAAGTTCACGAGGGCTATTTGGGTCATACTAATAGTTGAGCACAAGCTGTCCAACTTTTTTGCTCCGACTCTATCATCCTACTAACAACACTGACAATGTAAGAACATTGTCCCTGTCTCACTATGCCGAGCGTAACTAAAATGATCTCGCAGTGAAAACGGCCGCCTCATTCTTGCCGCGTCGGATCGACGCCGGGCAACTAGGTCAAGGCAGGGCGGTGTAATCCTGCGGATGTTGCCCCCGTATTGTCGAGCCACGCTAGATTTCAAGTTTCGAACGGATATTCTGACTATTGTTGGTGCTGGTGGATCGTGTTAGTGGAGTAAACATATTCTTTTTTTTTCTATTTCGTTATGGGATGGGCCAATTGTATCAAAGTTAACTAGTGTTGATATCAAAATTTGAACACAACTTAACATTGTACTTGAAAATTCACCGTCCAACTCAACTATATTATATCCGATTGATGAGACAACGTAAGAACATTGTCCAAGTCTCTATGCCGAGCGTTACTAAAATGATCTCGCAGTGAAAACGGCTGGCTCATTCTTGCCGCGTCGGATCGACGCTGGGCAAATAGGTCAAGGCAGGATGTTGCCCCCGTATTGTCGAGCCACGCTAGATTCTAACCCCCTTATTCATTAACGTACATTAGATACATTTTAGCTAAGGAATGCTTTGTCTTTGTCAGTTGTATTGTCAAATGTGCAGGATAGAAAAAGACGAAGGAGATATTAGCAAACACTTTAGCTAAAATACGTTAATGAATTAAGGGGTAAGTTTCGAACGGATATTCTGACTATTTTTGGTGCTGGAGGATCCTGTTAGTGAAGTATACATATCCTTTATTTTTTTATTTCATTATGCGGGATGCGATGAGGAGGCTTTTTTCACACTGTTGTCTAAGGTATGCAATTTTAACTAAGTTAATCAGTGTCGGTATCAACATTTAAACACAAACTAACATCGTACTTGCAAATTCACCATCCAACTCAACCAGATCATATCCGATTGTTACGACAGCGTAAGAATATTGTCCCCCAGTCTCACTATGCCGAGCGTTTCCAAAATGATCTCGAAGTGAAAACGTCCGCTTCATTCTTTCCGCGTCGGATCGAAGCTGGACAACTGGGTCAAGGCAGGACGGCGTAATTCTGCGGATTTTGCCCCCTTACTATCGGGCCAAGCCGGTCTCCCCGTGAATGACGTTTTGTGAACGGATTTTCTGGCTATTGTCGATACTACTACAAGCACCAGCAGCAGACCTTTAATGACGTTTCCGTACGGATATAGTGAGAACGCGTATTTTTAGATTTAAATTGGGGATAGATCTCCTAAAATTTTAATAAAAGTACCTAATTCGTTGCTTTGTCACTTCTCGCTACCTTTACTCTTAGATCTTTCATAGTTTCACAGAGTTATTCAAAAAGAATGGTTTTTTTATCACCAATATATTTGGATATTGTACCAAACCTGCCAAGTCGGGCGAGGCACTATTAAAAAATAAAGTATCAACTGGCATGCGAAATGTTTCAGACAGTTTCTTTACAATAATTATTTTATAACTATCTTTTCTATTCCTTTCAGTTATGTCAGCATATTTTGATATAGCTTGTACATTTTCGTAACACGGGTCTTCTCGACTCATCTAACTACGAGTCAGAATATCTGACTGGACGAGAATGTAGACAAAGATCGTGGAACGGTCACGCCCGAATAGATATCTGGAACTAAACGCGCGCCACGAGTGATCCATTAACTCCCTTCAGAAACTTTGCCCGCGCCTTACACACACGGACCGGGCGGCTGGAGAACATATCTTATTGAAACTATCTGGGATATATTACTTTGGTAACAGCTGCTTGGTTTCTGAGACTCTGTACTCTACCTATAGGTAGAGAACGGTAGAGATACAGCGATGGAGATCCTAATATGTCTGTAAATTTCGTTGGGTGTTTATGTGTTCCACTTTGAACTTAATTTACGGCCTCTTGACTTTCGTGACAGAAACTGAAAATAGAAAATGTCAATAGAAATATTAATACTGGTTCTTAATTTTCTTAGACGGGCCAAAATAAGCATTACGTATAAATGAAAAAGTAGAACCCAGTTTTTCTTATGTCTGAATCATGAAATCCAAGTACCGTAAAACATGCTTATTCTGTGTCATAATAGACTTTAACTTTCTCCGCTACGTAAACACAAGTAAAACTGCATCGTTTAGTCCATCTACCCATTATTTTTTTAATAAATCATTTTACGGCCACGGATTCATGTCCTTAACAGCCAATCTTCAGTAGTTTTTATATTCTTAATTTCTTTTAGTAATGAATATCAATATGGAAGATGACCATGATGCTTCCATGTGGAATATGATGAGATGGCTCCAGTAAAGTGATGGTCCCTTCCGTGCCCCTACTAGGAGTTTTTACGAAGTTTTGGAGGCAATACTACCCATCATAATTATCATAGTGTTACCATGTTCTGGTGATATGTTTTAGCATAGCTTTTTTTTGTACCAGTACAAAGGAAAAACATACGTGGCCTGTGGAGAAGCATAACATATGCAAAAAAGACAATATTTATACGCCGTGAATAGTCTGTGCGCTTATTAGAACTACATACTTCAAGAAAAACTGCAATAGTTGGCCAAACGTCACAGCTGTATATCACGGTGCAACATCCTTCAAGACGTATATATGTGCGGGCTAGATTAATAAGTTGTCCTCTTTAGCAGTTGGCGGGGTGGGAGGCGGAGAAGCGGGGGGACAGTTAGCCGCAAAGTCGAAACTTGCGAACACCAGCCGCGTCTCGGTTGTAAAACGTCTGAGTGATGCCGGCAGAAAAATGTTATATTGAATTTTCTACACGACTGTATTTTCTTGAAAGGATAGACAATCATAAGATTCAGTATTTATATTTTTTACTAGCTGACTAACTTCGTATTGCCTCAGAATGAAATAATGTGTCAAAGGTTTGATATATACGGACTATTTGTATGGGAAAATGAAATTGTAGTTTTTACTATTTCCCTTCCATTCCTTCATGTTTTCTTACCTTTTAAACCTTCCCTGGACTTCCAAAAATCATTCAAAACCAAATTAGCCAAATCGGTCCAGCCGTTGTCGAGTTTTAGCGAGACTAACGAACAGCAATTGATTTTTATATATATATATAGATGATAATTTACGTAAAGTAATAAATGATAGATCCGATACTATGAGTGTAAATCTCACAACCGAATCGAACAACATGTTCCAAGATGGTCCAAGAGCTAGTGAACCCACCGATTATCGGAACGCGTGTAAGCCTACAAAATTTTGTAGGGATGAGTTATATTATGCTGAGTACGATAAACATCGCCTGGCAAGGATCAGCCCGTCACGTCGTCTGGATTTCTCATGAGAAAAGTTACTTCCATATTTTAGATCTGGCGGCCATAGTTTTGCGACCTTCATTGTTGCGTCTTATTTATATTTGTAGTGGTGTTTCCATGACAACGGATGTGTGTTTCCATGACGATGAAATTGTTGGGACGAATTCAATAAATTACGTCTCGAGCGCATCATGTAAATTGTACATCAATTAGCCTGCTATTGATATACGATTGAGTAGCTCATTTGCAGTAAACAAATCGTGATTTTCTTTAATTATCCGAAAACACAAAAATGTAACTTTAAGACGCAAAATAAATGGTCGTAATCAAACCAGATCTAAAATATGGAAGTTACTTTTCTCATAAGAAATCCAGATGACGTGACGGGTTGATTCTTGCCAAACGATGGTTTTTGTAAATGTATCTTCACGCCAGGTCCCTAACGGGGTAGGCAGAGAGTGTAGAGCGCCAGATATCCCGGTTCTGACAAACCTCTCGTGCCTCGTCTACCTTCATCATTCTCTTCATACATGCACGCCGATTCCTAAGACTTTTGACCCCACCATCAGACAGAACTCGACCTATTTGGTCATGGTAGGTCAGTCTTGGTCTTCCTGGGCCTCTGCAACCATCCACATTCGCATTGTATATCTGTTTAGTCATTCGCTCATTCGACATTCTTTCTATATGCCCGAACCATCGGAGCATGCCTTTTGTACTTAGCACGTTATGATTCATTCAAAAAATTATAGCCTTACAGGGCCAACGTTACTTGGAGGGTTCATTATCTCTCCTACTAAGACTTCTTATTGATAAAACTTGTTGCAATTCAAGTCTTTTGAACTGATTCCTTTATATATGTTTTGCTTTTACATGTTTCATGACAGTGCAAACGCGATACTATACATTGTCAAGAAACAGGGATTTTAACATGTTTTTATGTGAATTTTTCATCAATACAAACTCTAGGTCAGTGACGACGCTGTAATCTGACTAATGTCTTTGACTTCCATAGAAAATGTATATAAGAATAATTATCACGGCGACGGTACTGTGTCAGAACTGTGACTTCACTGATATGTTTTTTTTTTGATGTAATAAAAGTGGCAAACAAGCGTGCAGTTCACATTGATGTTAAGTGATGACTGCAGCCTATAGACACCCACACAATGACCAGAGGTCAAAATGCAGATGCGCTGCCACTCCTGAGGCATTAGGTGTTAAGCCTCTGTGCCGGAAATTACAGAGCCGTACATTACCACCTGACCGGAACACGATAGTACTGAACTCTACCATTTAGCGGCAAGTATATTAGGTAATGCGGTGGTGCCTACGCCCGCGAGCTCCGTCACTGGACCTCTACCACCAGTAAAGAATGTGTGAATCAGCCTTAAAAAGACAAGATAAACAATTTCTTAATAACACGTTCAACACGCCTGGAGACTGTATATCACTGGGCAAGATGTGCCAAGACGTATACAATTAAGTGCCGGGCAAGATTAATAATTTTTCTTCCCTAAAGAGAAAATACCTGAAGAAAAATTGCATTGTTTGAGAACCGCTGTAACTCGAAGTTATATTGCCATGAATTTATGATGATGATGATGATGAGGAGCCCTTGGCTTCGAGCTTGAAAGATTAGATAATAATGATATCGATTTTGAAAGATACTTACTTACATGTACCGAAAGTGCACACTTAGAAAAATTTTCAGTGAAAATTAGCCAATGAAATTAAACAAACGTAATTCCACGTTTTATGGTACGATATTATTACTATTTCGTAATTTCACGCCTGTAATCCCCGAAGGGGTAGGCAGAGGTTAATGCATGCATTCAAGCATACATGCAAATACCCACGATTCGCCTATTACGTTTTTGGCCCATGTAACAGATGGCGAGCCTGTAGCAATCTCCGGGCGCATCACCAAACTCTGAGGTACTGGGAAACTTCCAGAAAATGAAAAAATCCCAATAGAACCAGAGTTACAGCATTTTAAACCGTTATCTCTGATAGCCCCCGGCCCGGAAATCGAACCCAGGACCTCCATCGTAGTAGTAGTGGCCTGCTATCACTAGGCTACTGGGGCAGTTATTCTATTTGAACATGTAAAGTCCTCAAAGTATATAAATGTCACTGAGCAGAACCTTTATCATACGAATCACAATTCCACGCTGTGAAATTACCAGGCCACCAGGGAAATCAAACCCTGTTATCATCAAATTATCAAATTAGATTACATAATTGTGTAACGTTCCATTCAATTCTAGGCGGGAATGGAAATGTAAGGTACAAGTACAACCGTGTATATTTTTTTATGTTATGGAAGTGGCAAACAAGTAGTGTAGTTCACATTGATGTTAAGTGACGACTGCAGCCTAAAGACACCCACACAAAGACCAAGGTCAAAATGCAGATCCGTTACCACTCCTGAGGCCTAAGGTGTTATGCCTCTGTGCCGGGAATTACAGGGGCGTACATTGCCACCTGACCGGAACACGATAGTGCTGAACACTACCATTTAGCGGCAAGTAAATTAAGTAATGCGGTGGTGCCTTCACCCACAAGCTCCGTCACTGGAGCTCTACCACCAGTAAAATTCCCTCAATAATATTTAAGAAATGGTGATCTACTCAAAGGCGTTGGGACGTAACGACCCCACCGCCCACTCGTGAGAGTTCTTCGCGCTAGTGCGGTCAGTCAACCAAATAACGGCGGTCAAACCATTCGAATAGGGCAGTAGTAAATAGCACGGGATGGAAAAGTCAATCGAATATGGCTTTTATTACCATTACATAAGTTGCCTATATGGTCAAGCGACCTCTTTCCTGATAGGACCTATGGGTACCCTTCTAGCTATTTTTACTACTTTGAGCTCAGTACCCCTTGCTACTGAGCTGTCTAACAACTTAAGGCGATTTGACTGTTGATTGCTATAAATCACTAGAATAGAGAAAAAACCCTTGAATAGAGACAAACCCTTGAATAGAGATTTTTATGAAATTGAGAGAATTAGTTGCCTGGAGATGGTATAATTACTATAATCGGTTGTAGAATCAATTATGTGTACTGAAGTTAATTGATCTCACTTCCCCATAATTATTTAAGTCAGCCAAATATAAACCCACATTTACCTAATAACAAAACGAACCTCTAAAAACCACATTTCGTCTCAAGGAGACAATATTCAAGAATAGTCCCAGGGAATCCCTTAACATGAGAAAATTGACAGGATACTACAGTTGAGAGAAGAGTGGCCTAGAAATGATTTAGTTTCTTTTATTTTGGAGACAATTATGTGTACTGAACTTAATTGATCTAACTTTTGCAATTGTAATGTAAATCTGACTGAATTCACGTAATACTTAAGTAAACCCTCGAGAAACCACGTCTCGTATCAAGAAACCACGTCTCGTATCCCCGTCAAGAAAACAATTTCCAAGAATAATCCCAGGAAATCCATTATGAAAAGCTACACATGAGTTCAAGGAAGTTCTCCCACGCTAATGCACTATCGAACTATAAAACGAGCAAAACAATTCCAGCCAGAGCTGAGCGCGGCCAAGTTGCCTCGTAAACATGGAGAAATTCGACTGTTTACGTCGCAGTACGAGAATGCGGTGGAATGGTCTCCAATAATGGTAACTGAATTAAATGGGACGAAGAAAATTATTGGATGAACGTACGTAATAGGTATGTAATGTGATTAGTTTTACTGAGAAAAGTAAAATTTTATGTAACTGTCGGAACAGTAAGTTATGATATCTCCTAGAAATATACTAGGTTAGATTATGTCTCAGCTCTCCATTAAGGACACTAAAATTGAGAGTAGAGTGACTTCTTTTGTTATAGAGACAATAAGTATGTCTCAATTTACGTACTTAATACCAAAGTAAACCCTTAAGAAACCACTTCTCGTATTCCCTCAAGGAGACAATTTCCGAGAATAATCCCAGGAAATCCTTTATAAAGCTATAAAGCTACACATGAGTTCAAGGCAGTTCTCTCACGCTAATGCACTATCGAACTATAAAACGAGCAAAACAATTCCAGCCAGAGCTTAGCGCGACCAAATTTCCTCGTAAACATGAGGAAATTCGACTGTTTACGTCGCAGTACGAGAATGCGGTGGAATGGTCTCCAATAATGATAACTGAATTAAATGGCACGATGAAGGTTATTGGATAAACGTACGTAATAGGTATGTAATGTGATTAGTTTTACTGAGAAAAGTAAAATTTTATGTAACTGTCGGAACAGTAAGTTATGATATCTCCTAGAAATATAATAGGTAAGATTATGTCTCAGCTCTCCATTAAGGACACTAAAATTGAGTGAAGGGTGACTTCTTTTGTTATAGAGACAATAAGTCTGTCTCAATTTACGTACTTAATACCGAAGTAAACCCTTAAGAAACCACTTCTCGTATTCCCTCAAGGAGACAATTTCCGAGAATAATCCCAGGAAATCCTTTATAAAGCTATAAAGCTACACATGAGTTCAAGGCAGTTCTCTCACGCTAATGCACTATCGAACTATAAAACGAGCAAAACAATTCCAGCCAGAGCTTAGCGCGGCCAAATTTCCTCGTAAACATGAGGAAATTCGACTGTTTACGTCGCAGTACGAGAATGCGGTGGAATGGTCTCCAATAATGATAACTGAATTAAATGGCACGATGAAGGTTATTGGATAAACGTACGTATTGTATATGTAATGTGATTAGTTTTTACCATGAATAATATTTTTTTGTGAAGAACAACATAATATTATCTTGTCTGAACAGAACTAAATCATATGAACACGAATTTATCCACATATTCAAATACAAACATTTGTGGTGATTAAAATAATAAAAAGGCCGACGGGGATTCATTAAATTCGCGTCGTGGGGCCCTCTTTATTACTAGCGTTCTCGATTCGTGCCCAGCTGAATAATGGAGCAGGCTGCTCGCTGCTCGCTGCTATGTGGCTGATACAAATGCGCTGAGGATGCCGAATACACAAATACACGGAGGATGCCAAATACACATACTTACCATTATCGGGAGTGATCCCGCAAACTTTACTTGTACTCCATCTTTAAATCTTGTAAATCGTTACTGTTGCTCAGTAGCCTAGTGGTATCGGGCCACTACTGATACACTCGGTTCGAGCGGGGGGGAGGGGGTTGAGTGTTATTGGGATTATTCCATTTTTCAGTAGTTCAGTTCCGATCTCGGAGTGTAAATGTTCCCGAAGATATTAATGGGCTCGGCACTTGATACATGAGAGAAAACGTAATTTGTGATTCGTGGGTGTGTGCATCTGCATTTATGCATGAATACATGCTACGTATTCTATTCCTCTCTATTTTCCATCTGAATAAAATAACAGTCTGCTGGCTGCTTGCTGCGATGTGGTTGATACAAATACCCTACAGATGCCGTACTAGACATACGTTCCTTCATCGGGACGGAGTTTGGATCGGAGCTGGAATATGGAAAAAACATTAATGACGTGCGTGAAGACAAACATTCATGTCTTTAAATAGATTAACCAGAATTTTTGTTTTATTGTTATTAGCAATAAACGTATCGTAGATGATAGATGACAACACAATAATTAAATTATTATCAAAACATTACTACTGAAAGATTATCAAAACCCTGTAACAGAACAGCCAGCAGTGTTTTATAGAACTGTTCTAAACTTTTGTTAATTTAGGTAACATTCCCATAATAACTGAAGCGGAGATTTTTTCAGCTTTTAAACTAGTAAGATTTATTTCTGCTACAACTGCACCTTAAATTATCTGCATTGAGAACTTTTGAAACAAAGTAGATTAAAAAATAAGGTTTTTTTTTGCCTGTTGTGTTAAACAGCCGTGGAAACATTTTAGAAAAAATATGCAGTACATAAAATACGCCATAATTGTGTCATAATTTTCGCATTCGGCCGTAATTTATATCCTTTGTGGCGAAAATCCTGCGACCTTATTCTCACCTCCGCACAGAATCGCAAATCTTTATTACCGATGATAAATAGGCATATTCTGCCGCCTTATATGCCATCGAGTGTCCGGTGCGAACCCTTCGAACAGTTATCGGGGCCATATAGCATCGCAGCCAACTTGATATGCAAGTGGCGGGACAAGTACGTGACTCGATCCCAGTAAACTGTGCTCGATTGTTTTGAACACTGAAGCTTGAATTGTAACATTATTTTGCTGGATTCAGTGTTCCATTGGGTTGAGTGATTGCATACTTACCTATATCTTTTGGTATAGGAAACAAGCTTTACCTACTCCACCACGCCACGCATTACTTTGATTAAACGTAGTACAATTATGATTGTGATATACGATATTAAAGGCCGTAGTTTCCTTCGCTGTATCGGATGGTATGAGACTCTTTTAACCGTTAATGTATTTTCCCCTGTTATAAATAATCAAGAGCGAGTTCATCTTGAGACTAAATAAATAATCCGAAAAATACCCCGTAATTGTGACATAATTTTCGCTTTCGCAAATTTATTTCCTCTGCCTCGAAAATTCTTTTCCTCTGCGGCGATAATTCTGCGACCTTATTCTCACCTCCGCACAGAATCGCAAAGCTATATTACCGATGATAAATAGGCATATTATGCCGCCGTATATGCCATCGAGTGTCAGGTGCGAACCCTTCGAGCAGTTATCGGGGCTATATAACATCGCTGCCAACTTGATATGCAAGTGGCGGAGCAGGTACGTGACTCGCTCCCAGTAAACTATGTTCGAATGTTTTGAACACTGAAGTTTGTATTGTAAAATTGCAGGATTTCGTGATCCAGTTGTTTGATATGTGCTTCTATTTGCTACAAAATAGTACTTATAGTTCTATTATCCATTTTAGCAAAACATGTCTTTTGGTGCATTGATTTTTGATAAGCCAATAGTTGTGGTCACTGTGGTTCCCTGGATTAAGTAAAAGATCAGGTAGTTTTGAAGTTCTTCCCATCCCATAAGATATCCAGTGACACACATAGAATTTGGAAATGTATGAATTGTTGGTGCTGACATTCCTCGTCCACGTCACGGCGTTAGAATATGGAACTGGTCGAAACGCGATGTATATGCAAATTATAAACCACTCACGATGAGATCATTAAAGCCACTGTGTATTCGAAATAAAGCTATAGCTATAAAACTGTGCCCAACATGTGCTACAGTAAAACTTCGGAGACGTCGATTAAAAAGAATTAGAAAAAAAAGCAATCACGCCAGAGGAATTCAATTTACCCCGAATGGGACATCACGGCTGTGCCGTCAAAGGATAATCGCCTGTAAAACGTAACGCAACAAACACAAATATACGCGCAATAAGCGTTAGCAATAAGGCTTTTATTGCTATCACCGCGCGATGATTAACGTGCTTTATGATTTTAATTTACGCCCCGCTATGCAAATGCTCTTTGGGATTACATGGTATTCATTAGATAATGCTTTGTGTCCCTAGAGGTCGATAGTCCTCCTGTATAGTGGATTTGATTTAATTTATGTTTTCTACAGTGAAAAATTCACTCTGAATTATTTGAAGAATCGTTGGACAAATAAACGTACCATTTGTATAAAGAAATTTACGTCGACGGTAGGTATAGGTAGGCATATGAACTATTATGAACTCACTCGGATAGGTGATAAGAAAGGGTTGAGTGAGCTCATGAATTCCAGCCCCGTAATGATAGGCAAAACATTTTAAACCGCATGAACCACATTTTAAACATCTGTATGAGACCTCTTATAAGGCTGCAGCTTTAATAATTCCCACATATTCCCATCTGTTACAAAATTAAATCATTTCGCAACAGAACGCATGACCTTGTATCTTATGGATACGTGAACTGATCTTATATGCAAACGCTCCTTTACGTCACCGTTTCGTGTAATATTCCGAACATCCTGAATTTTTTAATATGCGACTTAGGCATTCCCGTACGCAACTCCGGCAGCCATTTCGGGTACATTTGCATACGTCCCGGACTTGCGCCTACTCTGAAATGAACACGTCTGTACTCGTTAATCTCGTGTGTACGCGACTGTACGCGTTCGGATGTACTGTAGTCGAGAGTTGAAATTGTGTTTTGGTGATATTTCAGGATATTTTCCCCTTATTCTTAAACGTTCATTAGATATACTTTAGTTATAATATGTTTTGTCGTTGTCAGTTCTATTGTCGATTGCGCATGATAGAAAAAACGAAGAAGAGATTAGCAGCACTACGTTTATGAATAAGGGGATTTGAAGCAACTATTATTATTTATATCTATAAATTTAGTGTCAGATGGATTAGGTAATACACTGATTAGATGGATTAGGAGTTACTTTACGTTTAAAATATTAAGGTTTGGATTTGAATGTGTATACCTTGCAAACAAATTATAACTAAAGATTTAAATAATAATTTAACCATTAATCAGGATTAAAGCCTACCACCTCAGGATCGTTATTTTGGGCGCTCTTCCAACAAAACAATCGAAGTCGACGATTTATTCTCTACCACTGCCACTACTACATATCGGCAGAAACTGTAATTTTTGTATGGCCCCGTAAAGACTATAGCAGAGACAACAACTGAGGTCTCATGAATTCTGCATTATGAACTCTGGTTTTTGTGAAGATGTCTATAGGCTGCACTCAGAACATTCATGTGAACTGCATCTAAAATTCGAAATAATTTGTTCGAAAATGAGTTGTTCGAAATCGTTTTGCCTTTTTTCGTTTGCCATAATTTTCATTTTACCGAAAGCTTTTGCCATATTTTTATGGAGTACAAATTTCGGTTGTTCTTATTTTCAAATTCTTATTTTTCTCAAATGTTCAAATGAACAACTCATTTTCGGACAAAATAATTTCGAATTTAAGATAGGTAACCGGATTAGAGCCTACTGCTTCCAGATCGTTATTTTGGGCGCTGTTCCAACAGAACAAGTGAGGTCGACGATTTATACTCGACTGTCGTACTTGGCTCTGAACGTAATGTCTTCAGTTGAATATTGCATGAACCCGGGGAAAAACCGCCAATCGCTATATTAAATATTCTATTAAATTGAGAATAACTTACTCCGTGTCTACCCTACGGGGAATCATTACATGCACAATAACATCGCTCACTGATCGCGTTCGTGATGAAGATGTCTAAGAAAGAGGCTTTGCGTGAATGCGAATATCGATGTAAAAATGAAAAAGGCATGCTCTGTTGGTTGGGGCTTATTGAAAGAATGTCGAATGAGCGAATGACTAAACAGGTATACAATGCGAATGTGAAAGGCAGAGGCCTTGAAAGACCAAGACTGACCTACCATGACCAAATAGGCCGATTACTGTCTGATGGTGGGGTCAAAAGTCTTAGGAATCGGCGTGCATTTATGAAGAGAATGATGAATGTAGATGAGGCACTGGAGGTGTGTCAGGACCAGGTTATCTGGCGCTCCACACTCTCTGCCTACCCCGTTAGGGACCTGGCCGTGATGATACAGTACAGTACAATTATAATTTTCGTTGCCTTTATGCACTACCCAATATTTGACTGGGAGATATATATATATTTTTAGCAGCCTATAGATTTTTTTTTTAATTTATTTATTTAAACACTGTAAAATACATATTTGCCGATCAGCTTCACTCCCTTAAACCAGAGATGGTTTGTATGGAAGTTGCAATTCCTCAAAAAACTTATTATTAGTAATAGGTACGTTATACCAGAATAAGCAAAACATATTTGTGAATCACGCGCGGGTTATTTGAAATAATTAATCTAATGCGTAAACAACTCTGTAGGTAAGCAATCGATATCTACACAATAACCAGAGGTCAAAATGCAGATGCGTTGCCATCCCTGAGAACTTAGTTGTTATGACTCTGTGTTAGTTATTACGTGAATAATACTTAGTGGCATTAAAGCAACTATATGTACCTCTCTTAATTTATAAAATATTATTTGTATAGATAAAATAAGTAAATACCCCTTTATTTCGTAGTGGCAATTATGGCTTATATTAGAATCATGCACGGTGGCGTTAGAGTCCGTTAGACTAATTATAATAACCGCATACAGAACTGCAGTCAAATTAGAACCGCTCAACATTACCAACATTAACATCGTGTGTGCTCGGCCTAATGTGGTGGTTTGTTGCGGTCACGCGGTACCCACTCATTTACAGTTTGTTCGAAATGATCCCAAACTCGGTGATATTCTCGAGTTGACAATAAAGTTGTGTTAGCTATTAGTTGTCAGTCGATCACGCCCGTAATAGGTCACATGATAAAAACCAGATGTTTAAGGCCCGGTATCCACCAACGCGGAGAGAAGAGGAGACGAGAGGAGATGTGTTTGAATAAACCAATCCGATTTTGTTACTTCCACATCTTTTCTCCGCTTAGCTCGACGGGCGGCCAAGCGGCGCTGCCGGCGCCGCCCGACCGCCCTGGTAAACTTGATGAACTGATTCGAACTTGACTGGTTGCGATCTCTCACAGCTCACATCACATCTCTGCTACACATGGTTCACATCTCCTCTCCGCTACACTTCTCCTCTCCGCTTTGGTGGAAATAACCTGCCAGCTTTGCAGCATATCTCCTCTCGTCTCCTCTCCTTTCCACTTTGGTGGATACCGGGCCTAACCCATGAAATTTAAGTAACAATGGAACCAACACTACGAACAATAGCTTGAGCCAAATACCTACAACATCTGTGGTCAGGTCTCTTTTCCTGCCACCACGCTTGGTAGGCAGATTGGCGATCGCAGTGACGGTTGTGTTATCGTGGGACGCTGCTACTCATCCTTCATTGTTATTTTTCTACTGCCCTATTGAAATCGATTTGACCGCCATCGTTCTGACTCTGACTGCACTAGCGATAGAATTCTCCTTCACCAGAGGGCGATACGTCACGTCCCGACGCCTTATGACGTCCCGACGCTTTCTGACGTCCCGACTCCTTATGTCGTCCCGACGTCTTCTGACGTCCCGACGCCTTCTGACGTCCCGACGCCTTCTGACGTCCCGACGCCTTCTCACGTCCCGACGCCTTATGGCGTCCCGACGCTTTCTGACGTCCCGACTCCTTATGTCGTCCCGACGCCTTCTGAAGTCCCGACGCCTTCTGACGTCCCGACAACTTCTGACGTCCCGACGACTTCTGACGTCCCGACGCCTTCTCACGTCCCGACGCCTTCTCACGTCCCGACGCCTTCTCAAGTCCCGACGCCTTCTCACGTCCTGACGCCTTCTGACGTCCCGACACCTTCTCACGTCCCGATGCCTTCATTTACTCGCTATACCCTTAAAATCCCACAGGCCACCAGAAAAATAAGACAGTTGATTTCTTATTGTTCTCGGTCCCGATCAGACCATTACGGCTTCAGGGATTAATGTCAATTGTACACGGTCGTTATACTCAAATCTTTTACGTCATTATGATCTAAGATGTAACGGCGGTTTCGTCTTCTTCTTCTCTCGTCGCGACTTTAATTTTGCTGGCACAGAGGCACGCCTTAGGTATCAGGCGCTGTAACACATCTATACAGAAACGTCTTGTTTTGTGTAGATGTTTATAGGCTACAGTATCTACATATTCACAATCAGTATGATTGTTGACCACTTTCCTGGCATAAAAAATATGGCAACCGCACAAATAACCGCGGGCGCATTTAGAGCTCTCGACATCATTGCCTTTGTAGCGTTGTGTATGCTCGGTCTATCACGGTTGCGGTCAACACTCATTTAATCGCTACACTCACTGTGTCAACTGCTGGCGGTAGGTATGCTTAAGGGTTAATTTTAACGTTAATAGGCGCGGCCACACAGCGAGCAGCCTCGCGAGGCATTTACCGCGCCGCGACCCGGCTATAGATGAAAGACGTGATGTCATACTACGACTGTAATTTTCGGCACAGAGGCATGAGACCTTAGGCCTCAGGCGTTGTAACTATACCGATATCTCTTGTTTATTGTAGATGTTTTGAGGCTACAATATCCACTTACCATAAAGACCTTCATCTTCATGACCATAATGCGCTGATCTCTTATTAAATGTCGCCCCAAAATGTCCCCCCTCGTACATAATAGTGAAAGGTCATTCACAATAATATACTAATGTGTTTTTCCTTCTTTTGTTACAGGTAAGCACCGTTTAACCGGGAACTAGTCGCTGATTATCCCCGTAAGTCGACAATAATTCGCTTTTATTAGATAAAAGATCGGAGAAATGGGTGTCGGGTCACGCGCTATGTTGGGTTCCGTTGATCGACTATTACTCGTTATCTTGAAAATCCTCACAACTGGAGCGCCTTCTGCTCTCGCCGATTTCCAGATGAAGTAGACTAGTGACGTCTCGAAACGTGCCCACATAAGTCCAACCTAATATAAAATAGATTAAAAAGAAAACGACTCAGTAGGAAAATGATCAGGAATAAGGATCCGTTAGTGTTTTCCTTTAAACTTTTGGTGTTTTTCTTCCAGCATCAAATAATCCCTGCATGCAAGTTTGTTTGTTACACTTTCACGTGAAAACTACTTAACCAATCATGATGAAACTTTCTTCACATACTCTTGGTATTAAAAAATTGTAAGGCCGCAATTAGACGACGCGAAAACTTTCATGCGGCCCCCGCGCGATAGCCGCGTGTTCTAATTTATCGGCGACGACGGCCGCGCCGATTGACGCGCCTTCGCCGCGCGGCCGTCGTGTGGTTGCCGCGTAATTATGTAATATCTTAGAATTTGGACATTGTGTACTGTTCAATAAAATTTAATTTTCTATGAATGAAAACAAGCACGGCGGCTTCCACACGTCAGCCGCGCGAAAAAGTCTTTTCGCATTATAGTATGTATGAACTTGTAATAAAATCTCTTTGGCTGTAGTATTTGTATCTGGCTGGTTTTGGTATCATTGAAAGTTAAAATTTTAAAGAACATAATTCCAAATTCAAATAAGGCAAATGTGTGATTTTCAATCTAATGAAGAAATTCGATACATTTTAAAATTTTACTACAAAAAAGGTAAAAATGCAACGCAAGCCGCGAAAATAATTTGCGATGTTTATAGTCCTAGTGCAGTGTCGGTGAGAGTAGCACAAATTTGGTTTAGGCGTTTTCAATTCGGAAATTTTGATGTCAATGATGCACCTCGCTCTGGTCGCCCTATAACGGATAAAATGGATGCCATTTTTGAAAAAGTGGAGCAAGATCGACATATCAGTAGTTACGACGTAGCTGAAGAACTGAAAATTGATCACAAAACAGTTTTGGCGTATTTGAATAAAGCTGGGTACATAAAAAAGTTTGATATTTGGGTACCTCACGAGCTCACTGAAAGAAACCTAATGAACCATGTACTCATTTGTGATTCTTTATTACGACGTAATGAAACCGAATCATTTTTGAAGAAGCTGATAACTGGTGATGAAAAGTGGATCACGTACGACAAGAACGTGCGAAAAAGGTCGTGGTCAAAGGCCGATCAGGCTTCACAGACTGTGGCGAAACCCGGGTTAACTCTCAATAAGGTGATGTTGTGTGTGTGGTGGGATTGGAAAGGCATTATTCATTATGAGCTATTATCACCAGGCAGGACTATCGATTCTGAACTCTACTGCGAACAACTGATGAGATTAAAGCAAGAAGTTGAGAGAAAGCGGCCGGAATTGATCAACAGAAGGGGTGTGGTGTTTCATCATGATAACGCTAGACCTCACACATCTATAGCTATCTACAGCAGACTATCACACAGCAAAAATTAAGAGAGTTTGGCTGGGAGGTGTTAATGCATCCGGCGTATAGTCCTGTCCTTGCACCTTCAGATTTCCACCTGTTTCGGTCTCTTCAGAATTCTTTATGCAATGTTTGGTTAACATCACGAGAGGACTGCCAAATCCACTTGTCGCGGTATTTTGATGAGAAGTCCCAAAATTTTTATAGCAATGGGATCATGTCCCTACCTACAAGATGGCAAAAGGTTATCGAACAAAATGGTACATACATACTTTAGTTAAATTTAAATAAACTATATTAAAAAATGTTTTGAATTATCTTAAAAAATGCGAAGAAACTTTTTCCCCAACCTAATGTTTCCATTTCATATAAATGCGCCCTAAGAAATACTCTGTTGAGTATATGTTTAGTAGGTGCAAGGTATCGCCATATTCTTAAACTGACGCGCTCGAATTAAACTGTTAAGGGTTCTTTGGCTACGTAACCCTAAAAAGGTGGTCAAAGAAAGTAATCTTAGGTGCGATCATTGATAAACACCCTTCCCTCGCCCTTCGCGTCCCCCCTGCCCTTGGATAGGGAAACTAGGCCACCAGATATATTGTGCCGTATAAACACGGCGAATCGATATTTTGCGACGTTCATTCACAATTTTATCACACGACGTGCTTGTTTTGTTATCGAAATGCGGTTTTTGTGGTCTGTGTAGTGCGTATTGTGAAGTCGTTTCTCGGTGGCGATGAACTGATTGTTATGTGTTTTTTATTGGTATTTATATTCTTTTCTTAAATTAAAACTTATTTATTTTCACTTTGGTAGAGCTCCAGTGACGGAGCTCGCGAGCGTAGGCACCACCGCTTTACCTAATATACTTGCCGCTAAATGGTAGTGTTCAGCACTATCGTGTTCCGGTCAGGTTATGTACGGCCTTGTAATTTCCGGCACAGAGGCATAACACTTTAGGCCTCAGGAGTGGTAACGCATCTGTAATTTGACCTCGGTCTTTGTGTGGGTGTCTATAGGCTGCAGTCATCACTTAACATCAATGTGAACTGCAGGCTTGTTTCCCACTTCCCCAACATAAAAAAATAGCATCGTTGTGATTTGAAAGCCGATGAAACGAAAAAGCGACAGTAAAAAGAGATAGACACATACATTCATAAGATTTATCGTGGTAGAACATGAGATAGGAAGTATTATACAGTGTTTGTGTGCGCATACGTAGTACAAAGCTTGAAGTCGTCATATTTCGTTCACTTTTTAAAGGTATCACTTCTACCACGTGTAAATTGCACACACGTTTTTTCTTTTATTTATAAATACAATGTCTACTATGGTTTAGTCATAGAGCAACACGGGCCACCGGCCGCGGCGGACCGGAGGGAAGTAACCACATGCAGGCTTTCCCCTCTGTCAAACTACAAGCTCAAATGGGCCGATATGTTAAAATGTGTGCGTGAAATTGTTTATGTATTTTGTTAAAGTCAATGTGTGAGTTTCGTAGTTATAGACGATTTTTATTGTGTGCGTGTGTGTGTCACACAAATTCCCCACCGCAAAAAATGACAGACTGTTTTGCATCGGTAATAAACGGCTATTGCTATGGCTACTCCTCTCCGGTCGGCCGGTGGACGTGTTGCTCTGTGGGTCTAGTAGTTAACGTTCACTGTTCACCTGGTCCTAGGTTTGATCAGGACGGGAAGTAAGTTATAATTGTAAAATTCCTTACAATTGGAAAGATCTTTAGTGGCTTCGCCGTTTTTTTTTAAATATCAAGGAACTAGCTGTTTCCCGCGGCTTCGCCCGCGTGTACGTCGTTTTATAAATAACTAAGTAGATATTCTTTCTCAAAGTCAGCTCTATCTCTGTACCAAATTTCATTAAAATCGGTTCAGTTGTTTGGACTGAAAAGGTAACAGACAGACAGACAGAGTAACTTTCGTATTTATAATATTAAGTAGGGACTAGTAGGGATAATGATAGCATTCACACAAAGTAAACATTCTTTTTTTTTAAAACAACTTTTCCAATTTCATCTCAGCATAATTCAAAGTGCACAGCTCGATCAATCACATTATCCATCATAGATTACATGTTTGACACTTAGATTAAAAAGTTAATTTAAATTTTCATCATATTTCACCGATTTTAGACTTTATATCTCGTACTAAAGTGAATATCGGCAGAGATCGTGAAAATTAGAACGTCTCTCGTGTAAATACTCCTTATCGTTATTACACTGCACGTGTGTTTAAAGCCATCGAGCGTCATTTCGATTTAGTTAGGCGCACTAGCTCGGAGGTGATACAACTCAACGACGTGCAACTCAATTTAAACATTGGTTCACGTTGAGATATTCCTGAAGGGCTAAGTAGAGATATATGCCGGCGATTCTGTGGCCTAATTACAGTGCACGTGTGTTTAATGGCCGGTGAGCGTCATTTCGGTTTAGTTAGGCAAACTAGCACTAGAACTAGTCGGGCGTGATGAGCGAGCAACTCTATTACCCATCCAGTATATTCAAATCTTGACAAGCATATTTATATAAGGTAAATTAAGAAGAGTGTATTAAAACTGGTTGATACAATTTATATGCGTGTTGTCGATTTCCTTTTTTTATAATATTAGTGTAAAAACAACGATAATATGCTCTAAGCGTATTGAGAGCATACAGTTTAATTGGGTTTTGTGTCCCAAAATGTCTTACTCTATCGAATACAGTGACAGCAATTGAAGTGAATTTAGCATCTAAAAAGGCTCGCACACCAATTCCCAGCGCAGTGGTGGCGTTCACCGCTCAACCACGCCACACCGCGGACACTCCGCCATAATTCCATACAAACGCTTAATTTGGTCTCTATTACACAGGTATCATCAATCAGTGACGTGTATTTACACGTGCACCTGTGTGCGTAGAGCACGTAGAAAATACCAAACGTCTCCCATAAGAGGGGAGGAGTGATGCGGGGAAATCGGGCAGGACGTCGAAGTGTCCATTCTATACGTAGTATTATTACATATTCTCTGACCACGCTCAACTGTCAACTGTCCGTTCCGGGCGTGTCCCCGTTCCTAACTTCCGTGGCGGCTAGCTCGATACACAGGATATTAAAACTGTTAGAAAATATGAGAACATAAAGAATACTTCGCTTCTGATATTATGAAATGAAACGTGACCTAATTTATTATTACGTTTTTATTTCTGGGTCTAGTTTACTTTGTTGTGTGCGATTATATTGCGAGTCTGGAATAGTTTCTCTCTTCTAGCCTCCCGCGAGAGACTGTGATGTTGTTCACACCTTCGTCACACGTAAACGAAATTAATAGTATTTTTACTGGTTCAAGTGTAGCTCGAGAGCGTAAATGTATCGAATTTCTTCATTAGATGCACTCATCTTGACAGTACGAAAAACAAATGAAAATCACACATTTGCCTAATTTGAATTTGGAATAATGTTCTTTAAAATTTTAACTTTCAATGATACCAAAACCAGCCAGATACAAATACTACTACCAAAGAGGTTTTTACTATAATGCGAAAAGATATATATATATATATATATATATATATATATATATCAAAAGTCCAACCTATTATATATATAAAGTCTGAACATCAATGAGAGCTGCATGCTTGATTGCCGCCTTCATTCTCTTCACATCTCTGCCTATACATAAAATGAAGAACCCTTTTTTTGATCACCCTTTGCTTAATGAGCAGCATCTCGTCTTATTTAAGACTCTAAACCCAAATCACAAAACTATGAAAATCTTTGCACAAAATCAACTCAAATACAATTAACTACTACTTCGCTGAGGTCCTGGGTTCGATTGCCGGGTCGTGGGTTATCAGAGATAATGGTGTAAAGTCCTTTATCTCTGGTTCTATTGGGATTTTTTCCATTTCATGGAAATTTCCCAGTACCTCGAAGTTTGGTAATGTGTCCGGAGATGTCAACAGGCTCGCCACCTGTTACACGGGCCAAAACGTAACCGGCGAATCGTGGGTGTTTGCATGTATGCTTGAATGCATGCATTTACCTCTGCCTACTCCTTCGGGGATTACAGGCGTGAAGTTACTATTACTTTTTTTTTACAATAGTGAAGTGAAAGAAAACTTGGCAATGTTCTTTGTGAATAAGTGAACAAAAGATCAAGAACAATTGAACTGTGCATAAAATATAGTGAACGAACTACAATAATGGTGCACAACAGAAACGACGACTGCCTTCTACAGCTTCTGGCCCTTCTCTGCGACCAGAAGAAACCTTTGAAAGCCAATCGGACCGGGAAAGGTGAGTTGAAGGAAATTAAATAATTAATGCCCATTTTACCTTTCGTCGGTCCTTTGTTTCAGTTAACATAAAAAAACGAATCAACGAAAAGTAACACTCGCCGATCGAGTTTACTTTGTGACTTTGTGTTTTCATTGAAGGAAAATATAATATAATATATTTTCAATTAATAATAAATTATTAATTGAAAATAATAAAAATTAATAATAAAATATTTTTTTATGTTACAAAGGTGGCAAACAATCATGCAGTTCACATTGATGTTAAGTGATAACTGCAGCCTATAGACACCCACAGAAAGACCAGAGGTCAAAACGCAGATGCGTTGCCACCCCTGAGACCTTAGATGTTGTCTCTGTGATGATTATTACGGGACCATACATAACCATCTAACACGATAGTGCTGAACACTACCATTTAGCGGCAAGTATATTAGGTAATGCGGTGGTGCCTACGCCCGCGAGCTCCGTCACTGGAACTCTACCACCAGTATTTTTTTTACTGTAGTAAAACATTTTTGTATATCATATTAAAGTTTTTTTTAAGTAGCGGAACTAAACCTTTGCATATTTTTCTCCATTTGTGTACAGGGCCAACCGGTCGATCGCGGTCTACCGGTCGATCGCGACCATTAGTCCATAGTCCAGCATTTTCCTACATAAAACAAACAAAAAATATAGTTGCACTGTTCTCGCTTGACAGACGCTCATACTTTGGTATTTTTAATGATAGCAACTTCAAACTACAAACCTGATTTTGCTAATCTAACGGCAGATTTTTATACGCAAATATACTAACGTAAGAAGTTACTAAGAATTTTCAGTTTTTTTTCCCTCATAATAAAATAAAAATACTCCATAATTGTGTACGAATTATGCTGTTTCATTTAAGATTTCAAGAAGTATGTAACTGGTAGATCGTACTGAGTGTCGTCAGTGAATAGTCGACCTTGGGCCTCAACAAGTTGGTTGCAATATTGCAATATTGCACATCGAGTTTAGGAAAGAGACGATCGGCTAGTTTCGGCTTCGTAGAACATTATCTCTGCCACACGATACTCTAACAGCCCTGTAAAAAAATACGCTTACACTTACAGGAGACACACACGTTGATAAGAATAGAAAAGAATAATACTCTATTTGCAACAACAACTTAGAGCTAAAATAAAAATAAGTAAGACATTCTATAAATTACAAATTGTTGTTACAAAATGGTCGCCAATTCAGCATAAAGTTTGTTTTTGAGCGGCGCTGGTCTTCCATTGGGGCCGATGCTGTGACACAAATAAAGCCAAAACATCCGTCGTCCGAATACATATAATAATATGACCAGAGAACCATATAAGCAGGTAGTATAAGGGCTTGCGCGCATGGCCCGGCGGCTGGTGTAGATCGTAAGCGATCTACTCGGATAAGCACTACGGGCGCGGTCGGGTAGTGTGATGGGTGACCGCTATAGGCAAATTAAATGCGCGTTTCCGTGCTTCGGAGGGCACGTTAAGCCGTCGGTCCCGGTTGCTATCGATAAACCTTGTCGGAGGCCTTATGGGCGGTTTGAAAACATCCGACAGCGGGTTGACCACTAACCCACCCACCTCCACCAATCCGCATTGGAGCAGCGTGGTGGAGTAAGCTCCAGGCCTCCCCCCAAAAAAGGATTGAGACTCGTGCCCAGCAGTGGGACGTATAATGGGTTGCCATTATTATTATTATTATTATATAAGGAGTTGTTAGAACAAATATGATTTTATGTGTAATTAAAGTACATAGGTTAAACCATTATTTTTATCATTAGATCATCTGTACTGTATCTTCCCGCCAGGTCCCTAACGGGGTAGGCAGAAAGTGTAAAGTGCCAGATATTCCGGTCCTCACACACCTCCCGTGCCTCATCTACCATCATCATTCTCTTCATACACGCACGCCTATTTACTAAGAAGATCATCCATATTCATACATTTTCTTTCATTGCATACAACGTGAAATATTGACTGTAAATTAGGTTGATGTGTTGTCGAAACTAGTTAAAACGAACTTCTAGACAAGTGTTTGCACAACAAACACTAGACTAGCGATAGCGCCTAAAAACACAAGAATAAAACGAAGTTAGGGCTTTCGATTAACATGATAGGTATCAGACGCCGCGATAATGCCGGATTAACATTGTAGTAACGTGCTGACTCGTAATCGGTTTAGATATTGTAAAGATTTACTTCTATAGTAAATGTTTACATTATGTATCCAAACGGTTTTATAGTATTTTTTACTGTTTGGAAAACAATACCTGCAGATACAGATTCAAATAATACATTATATAGAATATAGATATCTGTTCTGCCTCGGTAGCCTAGTGGTAGCAGGCCACTACTACTACGCAGAGGTCCTGGGTTCGATTCCCGGGTAGGGGGTTATCAGAGATAATGGTGAAAAAGCCTTTATCTCTGGTTCTATTGGGATTTTTTCCATTTTCTGGAAATTTCCCAGTACCTCAAAGTTTGGTAATGTGCCCGGAGATGTCAACAGGCTCGCCACCTGTTACATAGGCCAAAACCGTAACCGTAACCGGCGAATCGTGGGTGTTTGCATGTATGCTTGAATGCATGCATTTACCTCTGCCTACCCCTTTGGGGATTACAGGCGTGAAGTTACGTAGATATTTGTTAACGTAACTTTAAGTTTGCATTCCCCAAAGGAGAATTCAGAAGTTCATGACCACCCACGATTCTGGGGGGATCATGAACAAGATAGGCACTAAAAAGGTATATTATCACCATATCAGTAATTAATAAAAATGCGGGTATGAAATCCGAGAGTCGCGGGTTCAATCCTCACATAGGCCACGCATATATTTGCATAACTTACAGATACTCGTATTTGTTTCGGATCTTAGTGATTGTGTATTACTGTGATTTTAATGTGAGTGATGTGAAGTATAGAAAATTTCGAGTTGATCTTTGTAATAGCATATTTTATTAAAAAAAAAATTACACACATTCTCTCTCTCACACTCTCTGCTTACTCCAAAGGGGACGTTGTCGTGAAGATACATACATATTCTTTTTCCCTCTCGGTCTTTTAGTAAAACATTTAATCGGCGCGCAATTTAGTTACATGCCCATCAATGTATAATAACTGTTTGTCAGATACGCGACACGCATAATTTATCAACTGACCTACTTTCCTTTCAGGCGTTCATGTGTGTTAATATAATATTTTGATTTAATTTTGTTGGAACAATATCGGCGGCTTTATAGTTGACGACCATTGTAATCATTGCAGTAAAGTGATTTTTGCAATATTCATCCGCTTGGTGCCTCTTTAGTATACTTACCTTTGTTCGCTGTCTCGATATTTCCTTTTATTTTATTATTTTTTTTTTTTTGTGATTTTATTTTATTAGTGTACTACACAGCTAAGTACTACATTTATTTCGTACACCCTACCTGCTTCTTCGTCTTGTATCCTTTTACCAGGTTGCCTGGAAGAAATCGCTGCCTGAGCGATAAGGCCGCCTACTGTACCTATTCTGTATTTTATATTTTCTGTGTATTTTCCTGTCAATTGGTGTACAATAAAGCATATATTATTATTAAAGGACCCATCAGACTATCAGCTTTGCAGCCCTTGCTGCAACAAATAGATGAGACGGGTGCCATTTTTCCTGGCTTCATATAACCATACCTTTAATGTTAGTTTGCTCTCCTCTTTTTTTCTCTCTTTTCTCGTTGTGTGTTGTGTCGTTGTGTGGTGGCAGATAAATAGATGATTTTCTTTCTTTCTTTCTTTAAGGTAGGCGTCCACTTGTCGATATCGCACGCATCGGACGCATCGCATCAAACGGATAAATTTTTCACAGTGCGTCCACTGTATTGGCAGCGTACGGATTACGGATGCCAGTTAATTCGGATTTTTGTAGTGAGCGCACGTGTGGACTCTGTGAGAATGGAGGAGAACCATTAACAACAAGTCGTAGTTTTCATTGTAGCTTGTTTGTTAACAGAAGAGGAAGAATTGGAAAAGAAGATAACATAGTGTCTGGATACTTTACACAACATATTCAAGAAGCGGTGCGTCCACTAAAGGCATTCCGTATGACGTCATCGGCACGCATCGCAAAAGTTGCCTCTAGGAGCAACGGTGTCGGCATTACCGATGTGCGATGCGTACGATGCGGACAGGTGGACGCACTTATATGAGTTACTATACAAAGAATACTACGATCCGTTGCGTGCGATGCGTCCGATGCGTACGATACCGACAAGTGGACGCTTACCTTTAATCAGGTTTCTACTGATAGACTTTCGAGTTCGATATCATAACAAACAGTGCGTGTTAGATTTCCCCAATTTTTTCCCATGTGGATCTTCTGAAAAGATGTTCCACAAATCTCAGGTACTGACATGAAAACCAAGATTGACCTACCATGACCAAATAGGTCGAGTACTGTCTGATGGTGGGGTCAAAACTCTTAGGAATCGGTGTGCATGTGTGAAGAGAATTATGAATGTAGATGAGGCACGGGAGGTGTGTCAGGACCGGGGTATCTGGCGCTCCACACTCTCTGTCTACCCCGTTAGGGACCTGGCGTGAAGAAGATACATCTCTATATGCTGTAGTAGTCGCTTACCTTCCCTGAGCAGTGTACATTTGCTTGCCACTACATTACTATTACACTAAAACCAATCTATACATTTTCACTCAGCGGTGTCATAGCTACTATTCAGTATAAACTTGTAACATAATCTTAAAACAAGTATTTATGTACAGTCAGGAAACTCTCCGCTTATCGATTATCAATCAAATACAGCTTTTATTACCGTCGCAAAAGGTCCCCGTGAGATCAAGCGACAGTTCTCTGATAGTACGTACAAGCACACTATCAGCTGTTTCACCTAATTGTTGTGGGCGAGGCTTATCAATGCGATACGATACCGTTGCTCAGGTACATTGATAACAACGACAGTCGACCGCGACGCTTCCCGCGATATATCTGTTTTTATACAATTACAACATCGATTTGGTCCCGATTCGATATCCTGTAAACATGAAAAAATAAATATCGAATAATTTGTGTAAGTTCGAATACGCGTACGGAATATACTGGCCGACGATAATGACAATATTTTTTGTTCAAATCTAGAATGCTGTTATTTTTTTAAATAAATCGATTTTCTTTTTTTGGCGCTGTCTAGTGATGTGATAAGTTGACAGATGCAGTTCATTGTTGTAGATCAAACCTTATCCCGTGCTGTCTAGTGATGTGAGGGATGTGAATTGTGGATGTGGATTGATTGTTGCGTGTAAAATGCGTGGTTTTTGGACGGATATGCTGCAGGCGGCCGCTACCCACCCGTTGACATCTGTGCCCGGTGATCTTCTGTCTCCTTTCGATCTGGGTAGCTCGGATGCATGTTAGTACAACACTATTATTGTTTACGTTTTAATGTAGCAATCAAGGAATTTGACTTTTTAAAGGCTGGATGTAACGGTCTCTGCAGTTCACATTGAAGTTAAGTGTAGTGTAATATGTATGTTAGTTTAAAGGTATATATTTGTATGGGCCTATTGTTTTACTTTTAGTGTTGAATTGTTGCCTAAAATAAACAAATAAAAAAATTAATTAAGTAATGACTGCAGCCATAAGACCAGAGGCCAAAATGCAGATGCGTTGCCACTCCTGAGACTGTGAAAGTTGAGCTGTTATGTCTCTGTGAAAGTTATTACGGGGCCATACATTACCATCTAACCGGAACATGATAGCGCTGAACACTACAATTTGGCGGCATACAGATTTAGTAACGCGGTGGTGCCAACGCGAGCTCGAAGTCCTACGCTGGAACTCTACCACCACTGAATTTGTTCGTAAGTCAGCTCCCCCTGAGCTGACTTACGTATACTCAACTTTTTATGCTATGTGTCAAATAAACGTTATTTTTTCTTTCGTACGTTACAGAGCTTTCAAATTAGATTTACTATAGTCATAAGCACCACGTAAACATCATTAGTTTACGTGGTGTTTATGAAGTATAATAAATCTCATTACGTAGGTATAACATAGCGATTGTCGCAGCCGCAATCACTCATGAGTTGATTGATACACAGTCGCTAGGATTATTTGGGATAAGACATAAATAGCTCAATGTATTATGCGGAACAATAACTGAGTAGGAACTATTGCGTACATGTAATTTGCATATTAGTATACGTCACTACATAGTTGAGTTATAAATATTATAATAGTTAATAATAGTTCAGCTCATGAATATGAACATTTAACAAATTTATAAATGTTTTAAATCGATTTTTTATATGTATTGATTGTTTTAGATCGTTGTTTAATAAAACTATTTACTATTTTTATTACTGACAAGCGAACCGCCGCGGTTTCACTTGAGTTTCAATTCCGTTTCATTTGAGAAAAAAAAAAAGAAAAGGTGAATTGAAATATTTTTTTATAGAATTTTCTTATTAACAATATATGATTTTGTAGCTGACTAAAATAAATAATATTCTGTGTGGTAATACAAGTTACTACGTTTCATGAAAATCGGTTCAGCAGTTTTTGCGTGAAAGAGTAACAAACAAACAAACATACAAACTTTCGCATTTATAATATTAGTATGATTTAGTATGGATTGCAAAAAGTATAAAAAATTCGTAAAACTTTTTTTTTACAAAATTATCGCACCCATAATCGAACATGCTAATCACAACAATTCATTTTAATTGACTCAATAGTAATTTACTAGAATTTTGATACTTTCATTCCATTTGTTTATTCTTAGAAATATTATCCAATGATGTCATATTATTGAACAGCTATGGAGAATGTATTACGTGTTCATGTCTGTACTTTAAATAATAATTTGCGGGTCATACAAAAACTGTGAAAAGCAGACTTTATCGCTATACAAATAAGGCACCAACGTGATCGACCGCACATTTCGATAGGTATATCTCTGATATAAATTACTGATTTATTTGATTATGATGTCACCTAAAATACTTTTCGTTTTTATGCATGCATGTTTATCTTTCTTAAGGTGGTAAACAAGCATCAGATCAAAAATCAGAGGTCAAAATGCAGATGGTAGTGTTCAGCACTATCGTGTTCCGGTCAGGTGGTAATGTACGGCCCTGTAATTTCCGGCACAGAGGCACAACACCTTAGGCCTCAGGAGTGGTAACGCATCTGCATTTTGACCTTGGTCTTTGTGTGGGTGCCTATAGGCCGCAGTCATCACATAACATCAATGTGAACTGCATGCTTGTCTGCCACTTACATTGCGTAAAGAAAAGATGCGTTGCCACCCCCGAGATCTTAGTTGTTTTGTCTCAATTATAGTTGTTATGGAGCCATACATTACCATCTAACCGGAACACGATAGTGCTGAACACTACCATTTGGCGGAAGATAGATTAGGTAATGCGGTGGTGCCTACGCCCTGGAGCTCCTGCACTGTAACTCTACCACCAGTCTGTCATGTTAATAATAATAATGGCAACCCATTATACGTCCCACTGCTGGGCACGAGCCCCGCACCTTTTTTTTGCCTTGAGCTAATCCACCACGCTGCTCCAATGCGGATTGGTGGAGATGTTACATCGTTATAAATAAATGTTCTTTCTTTCTTGCTTTTCTTCCTTTCTTTTATTGTACCGACATTTATACCATTCTACCAGACTTCACTACCAAATGAAATAAACCTTCCTCTTGAGAAACAGTCGTACATCAAACGCTAGAAAGGTATCCCGTCGTGTCGCTCCGGAAATAGGGATGCTAACGATACGTGTTACAGAAACATCGATAAATTGACTAGAAAATAGATACATCTCTAAAACATCGATATTTCTCTAAAAATATCTGAGCTCGTACCATTATGGCTTATTGCGTTTCAATTTCAGCCGAAAGACGTCTATTGCTGGACAAAATCCTCGCCCAAAGATGCCCACAGTTGTGCAAATTCAGGGAATATATGACTTAATCTTGGCATGCGGATTGTATTAAACGGTAACGCGAAGCTTACTCAATCACTCCAAGCGATTACAGTTGCGGTAGTTCTATCGCTGGATGCTGCCCATCCCGAGTTATTGCACTTACGCAGTATTGGAATGGTTTATAAAAGAAAAATAATTTTTATTCCGACTAAGATTTTATTTTTGAAAAGTCAATAAGAATCATTAATTACCTCGAGTGAATAACTATTACATAAAGTAAAACAGATATTATGGTAACTAAAATAGTGATAAAAAACTTACAGTTATCATAAAAATTTCAATTCCTTCCTTCCAAAAATTAGATAAGAAGAAAAAGAAAAAAATATTCGTGAATACAAAATCTAAGTTACTTACTCAGCAGAGTTCCAAGTGCAGTCACTACTGAGAAGAACTCCGCTACCCAACAAACTCAGTAGGAGCTCTTTTAAACCCTTAACCGCCATTGTTCGGTTATCTGCCCGTAACCACGGTAGCTGGAATGCGACCCAAGCATCGGGTGAAGGAAGAAGTTGGGAGTATTATGTACGCGAGAAAATCTGCGAATTTAATATAATTTTTACATGTTGGAAGCTCGCGAAATTGTTATCTAGTATTTAAGAAATTAAAGAAAAAATGGAAAGAAAAATTTGACTTCGGGCAGGAATTGAACCTGCGACCTCAGGATAACCAGTCAAGCCGCTTAACCACTAAGCTACCGAAGACCCACACCGATCCTTCCCTTTTTGATTTTTAACCGATTTTACAGTCGGTGAACGACATCGATTGAAAACTAATCAATAGCTATACAACCGATATGATAGACTTTGCAGTTTATTGCGTTAAGATGTCGCTGTGCCCTTCATAATTGTACTATTTTATTTTTCGCAATAACACATATGTACACATGCTAGTATTACCTAGGTTTTTGGCAGAGCAACAGATAGGTATTCGAAAAAAACTCTGTTTTACACGATCACCGAGCCACCGATTTTAGTAACATAAATGAATCGATAAATAATAAATAAATAAAATAAAATCCCCACAGTAGGTATAAACCTGTGTCGTGGGTGCCGTTGTACACATACAACACATACACAAACACCCAGACCCGAAACAAAATATCTGTAGGCCATACAAACATTTGTCCCGGTGCGGGGATCGAACCCGCGACCCTTCGAATCAAACGGTCATCTCACACCGCTGGACTAACCGGGTCGTCAAATTAATGTTTATCTTTGCAATATTTCCATCCCTACTCGGAGCAACCCTATCGCGACGGAAGCGGAAACAAGGTATGTCGGGTGATAATGAACGTGAGCATCAAATCGATTCCGTTCGGCGGTGCGCACAATTGCATCTGATCCTAAATTTAAATGATAGTATGCGACTAATTCCAATTTAATTAATGTTCATTTGTAAAGCTGGTTATCGATTTTAATCGGGACGGTTTCAAATGGAATTGTTTAAAGTTTTGTTTAAATGATTATGTGCGTGTAAGGTTATTTTTTCTATTTTGCCAAAACAAAGCGAGAATGAGCAGAGGATGCGCGCGTACGGCACTCGGGAAAAGATTGTCCCGCACTTGTCGAATCTGGTGACGTGACGTCTCGGATCAGGATATGATACGGTGGTAAAAGTAGTGACATGACTCAAAATTCATTTATGTCTAGTAAAAAGAAGTTTTAAAGAAATTCTGTTATTCTATTTTAAGCATTTGTTCATGATAGTTTTACGATGGAATTTAACTACCACGCAGATACGTTGTTGCAAATCGTATGAAGAATATGAAGGAAATTATTTTTATTTTAAAGGTTAACTTTATTTTTCATTCTTTCATCATTCTATCTAATATGATTCAACTCCGAATATCATTATTTTTAAATCTTTTAATCCCATTTACAAGTAGCTTTCATATGAAATTATAAAAAGAATGACTTCAAGCGACATAAAGGTTTACATTACAACGGTAAATATGGTCGTTAAGTTTTCTTAAAATTTCGATTTTTTTGCGCAATCGTCTATTTTTTTTTCTGTTATACTAACTTTTTTTTATACTTACTTTTCCGGACAGTTATAAATACGACACAAAAAGGATTAGCAAAATCGGTCTAGCCGTTTCGAGTTTCGCGCTTAGCAACACATTTAACGATTCAATTTTATTTACATAGATTATTAAGACTTATTTTAAGGCTACCTTGACTTCCGTTGTACGTGAAAAGAATAACGGCAACCGCATGTAAATAAATGTAACTGAAATTATATTCAATGTTACAGCGAATGCAGATCTATTTAATGTTAATTTGAAAAGCGGACGATCGGTTTTAATCGGGCCGGGTACAAATTGAATTGTCGTTAGCTGTGTATGAATTGTGAAAATGTTATATATTTTTTTATTAGAACGAAGTTCCTTGTCGCGCGGTACGCTGGCTAAGGGGGCTAGGCGAGCGTCATGGAATCCTCACGACACTTTTGCTATAGTGCGTAGTGCTCGGAGAGGGGGCAGGCTGGATTCGACTTATTCGTTCACTCTCTTTCTCTCTCTCGACAGTGACAAGCCACGCGACGCGCGCGTTATCTGTGTATGCGTACATTGTTTTGTCGTGTTCGTGTGTATGTAGTTTTAGTTATTTTTAATATTTATAAAAATAAACAATGGATTGTGAAAGTGATTTATTGGAAGTTGAAGAGGAACTTCGTTCCTATCGGGAGTCCCACATGTGACACCTCAGACAGTTTTTAACCGAGTTCAGAAAACGAGAAGGTTCTCAATTCGGCCAGTATTTTTTTTTTTTAATGTATGTACGCGAATTTCGCCGAGATTTCTGGACCGATTTACGTAGTTCTTGATTTCGTATAGTCGTGTAATAATTTTGTATCGACACACCTAAACAATTTAAATTAGGTATCTAATTGTCACGAAGCTAAAAGAGTCAGATTTTACAAACTTAACAGATATGTTCTTAGGTTTTCGCGAGTTATACTCATTGAAATAAAACGGTCGGGTCGGGGTGATTTTAAAAATCATTTTAGTTTAATATACGCGAGATAAATCCGTAAAAATAGTTTTATTTCAATAAACTTAACAGATGTGAACATTAATCTAATTGGCAATGCAGCAATAAACTAAAAAGTATTAAATAAATATAACTACGTTAAGAATAACAGACTTCAAAACTGAAAAGTAAAAAATAATAAAGGTTTAATTGTAATGATATACTACCTACTATTTATATGTGCTATTTACTAATAGGTTTGAAGTCGGTGCCAAGACAAAATCACTAAAGTATGCATTTCATTGTATTAAAACGTAACTTCACGCCTGTAATCCCTGAAGAGGTAGGCAGAGGTAAATGCATGAATTCAAGCATACATGCAAACACAACATTTCAATAAACTTAACAGATGTGAACATTAATCTAATTGGCAATGCAGCAATAAACTAAAAAGTATTAAATAAATATAACTACGTTAAGAATAACAGACTTCAAAACTGAAAAGTAAAAAATAATAAAGGTTTAATTGTAATGATATACTACCTACTATTTATATGTGCTATTTACTAATAGGTTTGAAGTCGGTGCCAAGACAAAATCACTAAAGTATGCATTTCATTGTATTAAAACGTAACTTCACGCCTGTAATCCCTGAAGAGGTAGGCAGAGGTAAATGCATGAATTCAAGCATACATGCAAACACCAACGATTCGCCGGTTACGTTTTGTTCAGTGTATTAATTTGCTCGTATTTATATTTAAGCATAGATTTATAACGAAGTAGATAATAAATCTATGTATTTAAGTGATCAAAATATAATTGTTTGTTTAAGGCTTGGCACCGACTTCAAACCTATTAGTAAATAGCACATATAAATAATAGGTAGTATATAATTACAATTAAATCTTTATTATTTTTTACTTTTCAGTTTTGAAGTCGGTTTTTCTTAACGTAGTTATATTTATTAATCATTAGATTACAATTTACACTTTTTGATGTAGGTAATGATGGCAGTACACAAGCGTTCTTATTGGTAGTACAGCTTCAGTGATGGATCTTGCGGGTGTAGAATAGAATAGAATAATACTTTATTTGCAGCAACAACTTAAAACTAAAATAAAATTAAGTACCTGCCTGTATTAAGTAATTAAGAACTGCCTCGGTAGCCTAGTGGTAGCAGGCCACTACTACTACGCTGAGGTCCTGGGTTCGATTCCCGGGTAGGGGGTTATCAGAGATAATGGTGAAAAAAAGCCTTTATCTCTGGTTCTATTGGGATTTTTCCATTTTCTGGAAATTTCCCAGTACCTCAAGGTTTGGTAATGTGCCCGGAGATGTCAACAGGCTCGCCACCTGTTACATGGGCCAAAACGTAACCGGCGAATCGTGGGTGTTTGCATGTATGCTTGAATGCATGCATTCACCTCTGCCTACCCCTTCGGGGATTACAGGCGTGAAGTTACGTTACGTTAAAATTAAGTAAAACATTCGTTACAAACAACAATTTAGAAGTGGTGTAGGCACCACTACATTACCTTATCTATTTGCCGCTTGACTGTAGTGTTTAGCACTAATGTGTTCCGATTAGATTGTAGTGTACGGCCCTGTATGCCTCTGTGCCGGAAATTACAGGTACATTTATTTAGTTTCGTATAACAGCGGACCTATTTTTTATTAATCAGACACGTTTTCTGATAATACTTGGCGTCAGAACGTGACGATCAGTTATTGAACAAATATGTGCAAGTAAAGGGATATATTTTAGATTATTGCTAAATGTACAGTATCCAACAAGAATATTGCACATCGACCCCAAGAAGGAGACTTCGAGTTGTATCGGATCTGTAGAGCGTTATTTCTTTCGCACCTTACCTAAGGCGACATCACACTGCACCGCGCCCCGTCGCGTGTCGCGAGGCGGAAGATTTTAACATTGTATCCAAATATATCGATTTGTATAGATATGCTACACACTGCCGACGCGGCATCGCGCGGGACGGCAATATCAGAGAATATGTAATAATACTGCGTATAGAATGGACAATTCGACGTCTCGCCCGATTTCCCCACATCACCCAACCTCCTAATCCCCTCTTATGGGCGACGGTTGGTAATTTCTACGTGCAACGCACACAGGTGCACGTGTAAATTACACGTCACTGATTGTTGTCTGTGCAATAGAGACCAAATTAAGCGTTTGTATGGAATTTTGGCGGAGTTTCCGCGGTGTGGCCATATGAAAAAATCTGCCGCCCCGCGCTACGCGACGGAGCGCGGTTCAATGTGTTACGCGCATTGATATATACAAGTTACGCGCCTTAGTGAAATTTGTCGACCATTTTGGTACGTAGGCGTAAGCTGTAAAGAACGGTCAAAACATGACTACTGATACTGCCTACAGTATGCAGCAGAGATAACGCTCTACAAAGTCGAAACTAGCCGATCGTCTCTTTCGTAAGCGCAATGTGCAATATGTCTTACTTATTTATTTTAATTTTGTTGTATGGGGCAGTCTTACAATAGGCAAATACATAAATTATTACTATAAGTCTACATTCAGCTTTTCTTACAGTAACGCCTATTCCGCCAGTATTGTTGTAGCACCCCTAGGGGATGTGCAGGGGTGTGGTAGGTAACTCCCTCGGACGCGAGCAACAGATTGTCCCCCAATTTTTTAAAAATATATTTCTTATTGGGCACTGTTTACTGATTTGGTGTCTTTTGTCATCTACTTGTCTACAGAGTTTTATTAGAGTTATGTTATCGGTGTAAGAATTGAAAACATATTGGGTCAATTAAAAAATCAGGAGCATTTTGCATTTATCGCCATGATCATTCAAAAAATATTATACGGTAATGTTTGTTTTTAATTAGCAATTCATAAACCTTTCGTTGGTTTTCGATAAAACTTCTTAAAAAAGTCTCAATAAATTTTCAAAACTAAATCTCACGAACCTTATCGCCGAGTACAAGTTATTTACAAACCTTGAAACGCCTGAACTCAATGAGTGTGTTGCAATGCAGTGCGTATATCAACTTCATTATCGCAACTCTATCGCGCCAATGTTGCTTTATCTCCGAAACCGAGATACGCGTCCAAAGTATACGTAGTGCGAGCCCTTGCTATCAGTATAGCTCGGCACGCAGATGAACGCTCTCGCGTCGAATATAATCTTATCGACAAAACACATCGATAGTATCGATACACTATGAAATCACGCGCACAATTTCCATTCTATTGGAGCGTCCGCGTTATCTAATCGTCAGTCCAACGATTGTTGGCGAACCGAGCGGTTGGTGAACAGCAAAATGGATTTTAGTGAGGTGTAGTGTTGTTATTATCGATATGCGTGTGCCGTCGGTGTGGTGGTCCCAGACGGTGGAGTGCGTGCGTGAGTGTGCGTGGCAGACGCTGTATTGCGGGTTGAACGCGTGTGACAAACTGGCGGCTGCCCACCACTTGCTCTCGCAGCCCTATCCCACTCTGGACGTCGTCATTGCAGCGCCTACGTATGCGAGACAGTGTTAGTATCATATAAAGTACCTTACCATCATAATAATACAATCGTGATCATGTCGGTGAATTCTATTCAAACACTATTAATCCCACTAATACTCGTATTATAAATGCGACAGTTTGTGAGTATGGGTGTTAGTTACTCTTTCACGAAAAAACTGCTGTACGGATTTGGATGAAACTTTACAGTAATATAGGTTATACATTGGAATAACATATAGGCTAAAATTGTAATGATTAAAATTACACGTGGACGAAGTCGCGGGCAAAACCTAGTACTTGTAACATAAATGTCACCGTAAAAACAACGTTTAACGTTAATACAGGTTTTCGCGACCTTCACATATTGTGGAAATCATATTTGCTAATTTATATTCAATATTTATAGCCCTATGATTTCTTAGGGCAGCAGCACCGCGCTGCTCAAGAAGCTCATGAAGAATGCCCTTCGCCCTTTTGAGACTTTAAGTCAGGGGCAGCTTAACCTATAGCGCAGGGTGTGTGTATGATTTAGCTATTTTTTCCTTACATTTAGCTGGAATTTCATCAATTTTAGGAGCTATTAATTTTATGAATGCACACGGGCGCCGTCGTGAGACAGCTAGAAGCATTGACTTGGACCATCATGGTCAGTTCTAGGGGCGTCAGGGTTTCATTGCACACGAGCGCTACACGAGCTAGGGCCTCGTGGCCTAGGAGCTCGCGGGCGTAGGCACTACCGATTTACCAAATATACTTGCCGCTAAATGGTAGTGTTCAGCACTATCGTTTTCCGGTCAGGTGGTAATGTACGGCCCTGTTACTTCCGGCACAGAGGCATAACACCTTAGGCCTTAGGAATGGCAACGCATCTGCATTTTGACCTCTGGTCATTGTGTGGGTGTCTATAGGCTGGAGTCATCACTTAACATCTATGTTAACTGCATGCTTGTTTGCAACTTTTGATAAATAAGTACTTTAAGTTATCTATGTGTATTATGCGATAACATATATGTATGATTAATAGTTTACACACGTTGTTCATTATTTTTTATATCAGAACAACAAATTCTTCCAACAAATTTTACTATCTGATTTAGATATGACTTCAATGTTTGTCCTTGACTTACATACGGAAAATGGCATTAAAATATTGCAATGAAATAAGGTATGTCAGGACCGGGATATCTGGCGCTCTACACTCTCTGCCTACCCCGTTAGGGACCTGGCGTGAAGATACATATAGACATTCAATAAAATAAATCTATGTATACATTAATATTGCATGTGATCATATAAAAAATGTAATTGATAGTGAATGAGAAATTAATATAAGGCTTTTTTATTTTTATTTATTTGATACATTAAACCACATTATAATTCATCATTATATATTATGATACTAGCTGCCCGGCAAACTTCGTTTTGCCTCACAATGAAATAATGTGTCAAAGGTTTGATCTATACGGACTATTTGTATGGGAAAATGAAATTGTGGTTTTTACTATTTCCCTTATATTTCTTCATATTTTCTTACCTTATAAACCTTCCCTGGACTTCCAAAAATCATTCAAAACTAAAATTAGCCAAATCGGTCCAGCCGTTCTCGAGTTTTAGCGAGACAAACGAACAGTAATTGATTTTTATATAAATAGATAGATGTAAAAAAGTTAAATTACACATAAGTACTTATAAATAACAGTGGTGGGAGAGTTCTTACAGGTGGAAGAGTTCCAGTCATTGACCAATATGTACTCAAGTACTAGACTGGACATTCCCCTTGGTAGAATGGTTCCGTTGCAGTTGCAACTGCAAAAATGCAGTTTTTTTGCATACAATTACCTACACTTTCCCATAGGAACATGACAGCTGACGTGAAAACGTCATTCAAAATATCTGTCAAATCAATTTAAAAACGGAACCAGCTTTTTGTTTCAGGTGTCAACTCCGTATATTGACCTCATTGGCAGAGAATATGTAATAATACTACGTATAGACTTTGACGTCCCGCCCGATTTCCCTGCCTCACCCAACCTCCCCCCCTCTTATGGGCGACGCTTGGTATTTTCTACGTGCTACGTACACAAGTGCACGTGTAAATACACGTCACTGATTGATGGTATTACACAGATAATAGACAACAAATTAAGCGTTTGTATGGAATTTTGGGGGAGTGTCCGCGGTGTGTCCTTGGTTCCAGTGGAGGTATTCGAAGGCGTAGGCACCATCGCTTTATTTAATCTATCTGCGGACAAACGGTTTCACATTTAAAAGTAAGATAATAGTAACATCGGTTAGCCCAGCGGTGTGAGACGACCGTTTGATTTGAAGTATTGCGGGTTCGATTCCCGCACCGGGACATAAATTTGTATGGCCTACTGATATTTGTTTCGGCTCTAAATCAAAATCAGAATCAGAAAGAGAATTCATTTTGGGTGCCAGGCACCTCTTATGACACGTCAAAAACAAACAAAATAAATTAAAGTGAATAACAATTGGTTGGTGGGTGTTTGTGTATGTGTTGTATGTGTATAACGGCACCCACGATACAGGTTCATACCTAGTGTAGATCTGTGTGTACAAAATAAAAAAACACACACCTTTAATCGTCAGTTGTTTTAGACCTACCCATCTTATTCCGTCTCGAGACGTTACGTGATTCTTTTCTAAAGCACTTTTTTACGTAATAGTACCTCTGTGTCTTTCCACGGTCCTAAAATCCTGATACATGAAACAGGGACAGCCACAAAGACATTGAATATTTCATGCTCCGTCCCCAGGTACAGTCGCGTTGTCTCGAAACAATCTATTCATTCGTCATGAATGAGAGGCGCAAATTGGATTTGTATTAGTAAACAGAGATGGCCAGTATGTAGATTGGAGGATATTGTATCGGTGTACACAGTTGTTATGTGCCTATATGTGAAGCGATAAAGCATATCGCTAGTTTGTTGTGAGTTCGTATATCAGATTTTTTAAGTTAACTATGAATTGAACTGTATTCCTTGAATACAGAGTAGTAACAAGTAATTGCATGTATTAATTAATATATAGAAACATATGATTCGGAAATTACTCTTATTGAGATCCATGTATAAGGTGGCTTGCCTATTGAAATCCACCAGACACATTAACGTTTTACTGGTGGCAGAGCTCCAGTGATGGAGCTCGCGGACGAAGGCACCATCGCATTACCTAATTTACTTGCCGCTAAATGGTAGTGTTCACACTATCGTGTTCCAGTCAGGTGGAAATGTATGGGCCTGTAATTTCCGGCACAGAGACATAACACCTTAAGCCTCAGGAGTGGTAACGCATCTGCATTTTGACCTTGGTATTCGTGTGAGTGTCTATAGGCTGCAGTCATCACTTAACATCAATGTGAACTGCATGCTTGTTTGCCACTTCTATAAAATAAAAAAAATAAAAAACATATTTCAAGGTCCATTGAAACGTGGAAAGAAAACCGGTTTCCTACTTTCTTCAAAACAAAAAGGACTTGCGTTTAATGTTGTAACACCCTGTCCAGTTTATCGTACACGCGAAATACGCGTGCAGTTTTAAAGTGGACATATTTCATTTTCGTCGTAATTCAATGGTAAATGTAGGGGTGAATGTAAAACTGTTATTTCATAAATTAAACGCTACGTAAATCGAACATAAATTACACCGACAGATGGCGGTATTCGAGAATTATATTGTTTTAAATCTCGCTATGATTATAACACTGAAATTTGAATGGGGTCACTCGATGAAATGCAACGATATTTCTTTACGATCAACGTGATATCGTCTTTTTACGATCTCTTTGTTTATGGATCTCTATAGAAACTGATATATCTATAAAAAATGTGTTTTTTTTCTCTCTTATATACCTATTATACAAGTGTAGTAAATCTTTAGCATTGTAACTTTAGTATGTTCTTAGGTTTTGGCGAGCTGCACTCATTGAAATAAAACTAGTTTTCAGATTTATCGTGGTCTCGGGCAGACACGGAAGCTGAAAAGCGACCGAAACGTCGGTTTCGATTTTAAATAATCATTTTGTATGTATGTATGTTTCTTCACGCCAGGTCCCTAACGGGGTAGGCAGAGAGTGTAAAGCGCCAGATATCCCGGTCCTGACAAACCTCTCGTGCCTCGTCTACCAGAATAATCATTTTAGTTTAATATATTTAATTTTTATGTAATGGAAGTGGTAAACAAGCATGCAGTTCACATTGATGTTTAGTGATGACTGCAGCCTATAGACACCCACACAAAGACCAAGGTCAAAATGCAGATGCGTTACCGCTACCGACCGGAACACGATAGTGCTGAACACTACCATTTAGCGGCAAGTATATTAGGTAATGCGGTGGTGCCTACGCCCGCGAGCTCCGTCACTGGAGCTCTACCATATGCGAGATAAATCCGAAAACTAGTATTATTTCAACATTGAAACTTTGTAAGATAATCTCTGAACATCCCAAACATTAACTTCAAATAGTTTCTCTACTGGACAAATATTTTAGCACTGTCGTGTTCCAGTTAGATGGTAATGTATGGCCCCGTAATAACTATCACAGAGACAAAACATATAAGATCTCAGGGGTGACGCATCTGCATTTTGACCTCTGGTTTTTATTTAAATGTCTATTGGTTGCAGTCGTCACTTAACATCAATGTGAGCTACATGCTTGTATGAGCTTGTATGCCACCTTCCTTACACAAAACAAACTTCATATTCAACCATTAGTGGTTGAATTTCAAACCTCATCTATTAGCACACATCTATCCGCGTTAGATCGCAATTTAACTTTAGACAGACACGTCACCGCGATTCCGCGAAGCAGTTCAACTTGGTAAATCAGATATTGGATTTCAACCTTAATTGAGTTCCACGTTTAAATTGGGCAACGTGCACCGACGCCGCGTTATTCCGTCGCGCATTAACAAAACAAAGCAATCAACATCAATACAATCGAATTAAATCGAAACGGCGCAAGTGTGAATACGGCCGATATATTTACTCGTCTCGTTAATTTTCCGACGCTGCTTAACCGTTAGGGTTGGCGCATGTCGTGTTTTAAGAAAATGTCAAACTAAAAGCAGAAGCCTAGTATGTAACGCGTTTTTCTTTGATTATGACATGCAACCCATATGATAAAGGAATACCATTTACATTACAGGAATGTAATAATACGTTGAACCGTCAGCTACTAGGTAATGATAATGTTAGGCGACACTTTTTTGTAATCAAATTTTAAACGGCATAAAACGGCTTATTTCATACTATTTCATTTATCAGATATAATAGAGATGATCGTTGAGAATTTCAGCAACAAAGTAATTCCATCGTGCATTAATAAAACAAAGCAATCAACATCAATACAATCGAATTAAATCGAAACGGCGCAAGTGTGAATACGGCCGATATATTTATTTAAGCTTTTTGCACAATAATGTTCATAAGGCGGACTTAATACCAAGTGGTATTCTCTCCCAGCCAACCTTAGGGCCAAATAGAGCAGTCGAAGAGGTGCAATGATTGGTAGTGGTAGCAAAATGGGTTTGAAAGATTTTTAAACATGTAATGCTTATTGTAGATTTATATAAATACAACTAAATATAGGTGTTATATCAATAAATACTACAGGATGAATATATTAATATATACATATAAATACTATATATACATTACAGAATGTAATGTTTGTCAGAACCGGGATGTCTGGCGCTCTACACTCTCTGCCTACCCCGTTAGGGACCTGGCGTGAAGATACATACATACATTACAGAATACATATAAATATAATTTATTACAACAGTAACATTAAATGAGAACAATGATGACGGTATAATTTGCAACAATTAATTCAGATTAGAAACAGTTAAGAAATATTCTTTCAGCTTGCGTTTGAAAGAAAACTTACTCGGCGCCTTCTTGATATGTAGGGGAAGCGTGTTCCAGAGTTTAATTGATGTAACAGCGAAGGAATTGGAATAAAAACCAGTATGGTACAACTGGTATGGTATGGTTTAAGGTTTTCGGCAGCACGAAGAAAGTGGTCGTGTGAATCCCTAAGGATTTGGAAAAATGATTTCAGATAATTAGGAGCACAAGGATCGTTATGGATGGTGAATAGCGTATGCGAGTGGACCTCCTTTCGCGAATAGGTAGCCATTTTAGTTGGGAACGGTAGCAGGATATATGGTCGTATTTACGTAGCCCGAAGATGTATCTAATACAATTGTTAAGCATCCGATCCAATTTGTTAAGAATATCTTGTGTTAGATCAGAGCCAAGAGGTGACTGAACCAAGAGTGCCTTTGTCTTGGTCGGTAAAAAGTATTTAAATCGATAAAGGGAACGTAGTGATATAATAAATAATTCGTTTGTTGATTTCGGTTATGTAATTTTTCCAACTGAGTGTACTGTCGATCGTTAAACCTAAATCTTTGACATGACTAGAGAATATATATATTTACTCGTGTCGTTTATTTTCGTACGCGATGGTGCCTTGTCGTTAGGGTTGGCAGGAGTAACTTTTGCGAGCTTTTCGGCGATACAACTTATCGAGTATTTTTAAAGAATTTACATAGTGTAAACTTTTCTTTTTCATTTTACATAAATTTTCGCACACAGTTAATTAAAATGACACATTTTTAACCTATTTTGTAAACCACAAAGCTAGCCGCCATTTGCTTATTAACTTAAATGACACAAATCTACACTTTTCGTGAACTCCAGACTTTACATTAATAGTATTAGAGTTTGAGTTTGACAACGTGTTATTTAATTCTCTATTTCCTCAAACCGCAGTTGACAACCCTAGCCGCCGTTGGCTCATTTGCTAAATACATACTGATCAATGATTTAACTGTACTCGCTGTAGGTCGTTTTTAAATGGTACGGTTAATGAGGTGGTTTATTACTGGTTAATCAATTAACTTTCGTCTCAATGAGGCGACAGGCGTTAGACTACCTCGCTGCTACTAGTCCGTCAACGCCGAAATAATCTTCCTAGTTTCCTTACCATCACATTGTCTTTATTTTAATTTGATTAAAATTTTAACTGCTGTGTGTATTGGACTTAAGTCTAATTTTCAGCAGAGTTTTTAACTGTGTATATTTTTTATTAGAGAAGCTCTGCCCAACAAATTAAAAAAACACTTGGACTTTGATAAATGAATGACGTTCTGATTATTTTTTTTTATTTCATTTCACATAAATTGGCGCACACAGAGTAAATTTAAATGACACATACCTACATACTTTACGAGAACTCTTGATAATACATTAATAATCAATTTTTAATTAGACAAATTGTGATTTTGTTTTCATCCTATTTTCTGCAATCGCGATGGACAACCCTAGCCACAATTTGCTAAATACATACTGATCAGTGATTTAACTGTGCGCGCTGTAGGGCGTTTTTAAATGGTGCGGTTAATGAGGTGGTTAATGAATTTACGTTCGGGATGAGGCGTCGCCCTCCATCGCTGCCGATGGTAACAAGTACTTCAACGCGAAATTAATTTGCCTACCTAACACTTTTTCTCAATTTTGACAGCAATCTGCATTCGATTGTAGTTGTTTTTTTTAATACATATATATGTAAAAAAATATAAAATAAGTTGTATCAATAAATAAGTGGAATAATAATAATAATGGTGCAGTTAATGAGGTGGTTAATTAATTTTCGTTCAGAATTGAGACGTCGCCCTCCATCGCTGCCGATGTTAACAAGTACTTCAACGCGAAATTAATTTGCCTACCTAACACTTTGTCTCAATTTTGACAGCAATCTGTATTCGATTGTAGTTTCATATCCAGTTAAGTTTGAACTGAATATATTTTTAATTAGTAATGTCCTCCTCAATAGTGATTATACTTAGTATTTTGCTTTTCTGATTACCTATTTTTTAACAAGTCCTCCAACGTGGGTTTAATATTCCTATTAATAAGTATACTTTAACAACTGTCTTTATTGGGTTGTAGTTTTATCTTCAAAAGAGGTTCACCAAGTTATATTTTTGACTAGCCTTTTCCCTCAGCTTTGTCGGAAATTGTTTTGCTACTAAAATTAGCATAATTATGTACTTTCTTAGGTTAAGACTAATTCTATTAGAAATTTGATTACAGTTTTACAGAGAGACGAAGTTACGTTTTTTAAGAATTTTTCAAATAAATCTCGTATTAGTATATTCAAACAAACGAACAAAAGACTCTTCAGTGGACTTACTGGAATTACTTTAGTAGGTATGTCAGGACCGGGATATCTGGCGCTCCACACTCTCTGCCTACCCCGTTAGGGACCTGGGGGATACATACATTGGTATACATAAATCAGGAAAAGGACAATTAACGCGTTTGTTTACGTAAACTGATACCGAGCGGCTACTGGCGCGCTGCCACTAAAGTCCAGTCGACAATATGGGACCGGACTGAAACTTACACGTTAGCGAAAACTCTCACCAATGCAATTACCGACTCGAATTGGTGCTGTTTTGACTTATATGTATGAAGGTAAAAATATAATATAATATTAAAAAATATATATATAATATTTACTTTTATATTCGTTCACGTTTATATTAAGTTACTAAAAAATGGACTGTATTAAATGTTAAAGTTTCGATTTTCTGTATACTAAATAGCCTTCATTTAAAAAAAGTATTGACATAAAACTAATTAAAAAAGGGCTCAAAGTTGTTCAAATTTTGTACATAAATTTAAAGGCGCAACCCTCGTAATCGTTTAAAAAAACAGACAATACAAGCCATACAACCCTGTAATTATCTGATGATATATTGTTTGAAGGTTATTAAGTCATAACTCACTTCAGACTTTTTATCAATTTTTTGAACCTCCTAATTATTTGTTTGCGTGCTTTTCATCGTTAAGTTACATTTTATTCAATCCACTATGAGTTAAATTAACTTCGCGAGGTTTTTATTAGATTCTTTTATAAGTTTTTATGTAAACTGCAGTAAATAACTGTTATTTGCTACTGTCTACTTTGCTGTGTAATGTCTGCGCCGACATTATCTTTGCTATAATGTGTTTGAAGAGAGACGCTAAAATTGAAAAAATGTGGCTGAACATTGAAAAATGTGTCCATGAACATGAAGTCGCGATCATAGCTAGTAAATCAAAAATGCGTCTGAAGACGCAGTTTTTTCTATTTTTGCAAACAAGCATGCAGTACACATTGATGTTAAATGATGCAGCCTATAGACACCCACACAACGACCAGAGGTCAAAATACAGATGCGTTACCACTTCTGAGGCCTAAAGTATTATGCCTCTGTGCCGGAAATTACAGAGCCGTACATCATACCACCTGACTGGAACACGATAGTGCTGAACACTACCATTAAGCGGCAAGTATATTAGGGTAGTAGGTAATGCGGTGGTGCCTACGCCCGCGAGCTCCGTCCCTGGAGCTCTACCACCAGTAGAAAATAGGTTATGCGCTCGCTCATCAAACAAGGCATCGTTGGCGTCGCCTGAGCCTTAAAATATGAAACAGTTTGCCCCGGCTATAAATTCGAATTTCACGAACAGTTCACGTTATGCTCACGAACAACGCAGCCAAAATGAAGGCGAGTGCGGTACAAAATAAATGTAACTTGAAGTTTCCACTGCAAAGCAATTGCGCGTTTCGTGTGCAACGGGTATATTCGAAAAGAACAATTGCAACTGTGATCGTTTATTAGCAAAGTTTGTCCACCCAGCCAAGTTAGACGTGTGCACATCGCTTGAATATCAATGTATCACGATAAAACTTTGATAAATAAAATCATCGCGTAGAAAACATAGTTTTATCAATATCCCGTCGACGAATAAAGATAAATCGGTATTACTTACTACCTTAAGCTCATCAAAATAAGAAACCGCTATGTATCCGGGCGATAAATTCTAATTTCATGAACATTACTATTACATTATAAAACTCAAAAAACGAAGCGCAGAAGGCAGAGTGCGGCATAAAATAAATCTAACTTTTAAGTTTTCTGACAATCTTCCTTTTATGAAAGAAATTATTATAATTTATTGGACGAAATTATTTATTATTTATTTATAATAACAAAGAAGTAAGGTTTCAGAAAATACATCTATGGATAAAAATGGGCCTTAGAAAACATCGATAATTTGTTTTATTTTTTCAGATACTTACTCAATAAATAAAGATCAAACGCTATTAACTTACGAACTAAAACTTCACAATACTTGAAATAGGAAACAGTTTCTTCCGGCAATAAATTCTTTTTTCAGGAACATTTCACGCGATGCCCACAAACAACACAGTCCAAATATAAGGCCGAGTGAGGTATAAATGTAACTTTAAGTTTCCAAATGCAATCGCGCGTTACAACGAGTAAATTCGAAAAGAACAACTGGGACCGTTTGTTAGAGAAGTTTGTCCACCCGCCACAGTTAGGGATGGAAATATTGACGACCCGGTTAGTCCAGCGGTGTGAGATGACTTGTGTTTCTTTCGGGTCTGGGTGTTTGTGTACGTGTTGTATGTGTACAACGGCACCCACGACACCTAGGTTTATACCTACTGTGGGGCTGTGAGTGTAAGCGTATTTTATTTTATTTTTTTTTAAATATAAACGTCGATGTATCAATACTTCGACATATGATAAATTAAACGAAATATGATAAATTTTCGTCCGGTTACATTATTTTTTATATCATGAAAGGGGCAAACAAAAAAGAGTTCAGTGGGAAATTAAAAATTGTAGTTTGATTTGTAATTATTGATTTTTTATAGTCATTCATGCCAAGTTACATTATGCATATTATAGACAGTGATAATAAATTGACTAATGATTTAACACCCAAATCAGAGCCTTATAACACATACACACATACAAAGGCATAACACCTTCCACGATCGTAGGAAAGCGAGAACAGGCGCGTCAGAACGGGGGTAAGCTCGGGAGCGCACATCTTCATCACCACTGCAGGGACGGAGTCCGGCCCACTCGACTTCTTGATGTCAAGGGATAAAAGCGCTCGCCTGACGTTCTTCTGAGAGAATTTGACGTCAGGCATAGAGCTTTCACAGCGCGGGATGGTAGGCGCTGTGACACCCATGTCATTAAGAGTCGAGTTTGAGGCAAAGTGGCTGCCCAGAAGATCGGCTTTCTCTTTTCTTCTTTTGCCGTGTGGGCTAGGCTATCATCAAGTTTTCCCAGTGGTGGGAAAGATGACCGACAAAAGTTCCCTTCGATAGCTTTGGCAAGAGACCAATAGGCACGGCTCCCGGGAGGATGCCTCATTAGTTTCTTGCCAACTCTACCGACTATGCCATTATCATTAAAAAAAGTTCTGCGGTCATACTACGACCTTTAATTGCGAACCTTAAATAAATCGCAATTTTTTTTAGCTTGCGCTCACAACCTTATACTAGGTATGAACTTGTGTCGTGGATGCCGCTGTATACACACAACACATACACAAACACCCAGACCCGAAACAAATATCTGTAGGCAATACAAATATTTGTCCCGGTGCGGGGATCGAAACCGCGACCTTCTTATTAAACGATCGTCTCACCCCGCTGGACTAACCGGGTCATAAAACTTTGTCACCAACCATTACAGCGATCATCAAGAAATAATGCACATCGAGCCTATAAAAGTGACAATCGGCTAGTTTCGGCTTTTTAGAGCGTTATCTCTGCTGCAAACTGCCTACGTAAGCATTCGTAGTCCGGTATGGGTCTAAACTTGATCAAAATGGTCGACGAACGTCAAATAGGTAAGGTGCGAAAGAGATAATGCTCTGCAGATCCGAAATAAGCCGACATCTCTTCTTGAGGTCGATGTGTATTATTTGTTGTTGGATACTGTACCTTATGCCTTCATATGAACTGTCATGTAAACAAATGAAACAATTTCTAGATTCACTCATTCATAAGTGCTATTAAAAATAAAAATAAGACAATTATTAAGGATACAGCGACATCTTAGCAATATTTTATAAAGTGTTAAGTCTATCATATCTAACGTAAACGTAACTTCACGCCTGTAATCCCCGAAGGGGTAGGCAGAGGTAAATGCATGCATTCAATCATACATGCAAACACCCACGATTCGCCGGTTACGTTTTAGCCCATGTAACAGGTGGCGAGCCTATTGACATCTCCGGCCACATATCCAAACTTCGAGGTACTGGGAGACTTCCAGAAAATGGAAAAATCTCAATGGAACCAGAGATAAAGGATTTAACACTGTTATCTCTAATATACCCCGACCCAGAAATCGAACCCTGGACCCCAGCGTAGTAGTAGTGGCCTGCTACCACTAGACAACTGAGGCAATTAAATTATCATATCTGTTAGAATGAATTAGTTATCCATAGATATCGTTCACCGACCCCATGATCGGTTAAATAAAAAAGTAAAAGAGAAATGCGACGTTCAGATGTGGGGCTTTGGTAGCTTAGTGCTCCAGTGACGGAGCTCGCGGGCGTAGGCAACACCGCATTACCTAATGTACTTGCCGCTAAATGGTAGTGTTTAGCACTATCGTGTTCCGGTCAGGTGGTAATGTCGGTCCTGTTAAGCATAACACCTTAAGCCTCAGGAGTGGTAACGCATCTACATTTTGACCTTGGTCTTTGTGTGGGTGCCTATAGGCTGCAGTCATCACTTAACATCAATGTGAACTGCATGCTAGTTTACCACTTCCATTACATAAAAAAAAAATAGTTATGCAAAAAATAATATTCGCTTTTAAACAAAGAAAAAGAAATACTACAGCTGTTATTTCTGGACAGAAATACGATGAGTAATTAAAACTCATGATTGTTATTACAGAATGAATATCACACGACAAATGACCTACATCAAATTTGAATCAAGTAAGCCTTCGTAATTATAGTTTGAGAATGGATTGCGTGAAAATATTTTTTAGATTTAACTTTCCTTTACATCACACAGTTTGCACGAATATGGTGCGAGTGACAGTTAAAATGTGTACAATTCAAATTTCATATTATACTATTAAGATATGGCAGGTATTTAAATAGGGTGTTTTATTTTTAGTGAGATTGTTATAAGCTTACTTCATGTGCAATAAAATTTCGATGCAAATTCGTTTTCACTCATGGGGCCTGACCTCTAAATTTCCCTTGCCTCGTCCCCCCTCTCCTCCTCTTTCTATCCCTCTCACTATCTCTCTCTCTCTCTCTCTCTCTCTCTCTCTTCTGCCCCCCCCCTCCCCTCTCTGTGTATCTCATCTTTGCTCTCTCCATCAACAGAGCTCAAACAGTTGTGTTTCGATATAATAATTGATTCGAGTGAAAGGAGCTACGCATCTCTCTAGTCTGGCAGTGTAGTGTGAGATTTTGACAACAGTAGCACTGTCATTTAAAAAAAAAAGGATGGGAGGGATTTCACAAATGTTTACAGAGCACATTGTTTGAGAATGTAATTTAATAATTTTTTTGTTCAATTATTCGTTTCATTATTTCTGCATTTTCTAATGAAATCTCTAATGTCTAATGAAATCATAATAATTTAAAATAATGCAAAAGTATAAAATCCGCCATAAAAATGAACCTTCAAAATTCATTTTTAAGTTACTGAGAGTTGGCAGTCAACAGTTAATCAGGGAACATAAAACGTATATTTCAAAACTTTAGGAGTCGCTATTAAAAACTCTCATAGGAACATAATTTTTCCTGAAAAATAATATGAAACTTAATACTGAGAGTATTAAGTTTACGACAATTTTTAGTGTTATTACATATTACTATGTACTAAAATGTAGTTTCATTTAACGACGTAGTTTCTAGTTATAGAAAGTTCTCGTGTTAAGTGTCAATTTTAAAACCTACGCTAAACATTGTTTATACAATGTTTGTAGCGCTCGTAGGCGTCTACGACCTACGCTACATGCTACGTGAGCTACGTGCTACGATAATGTAGATCACGCAATCGTTTCGTACATTTGAATATTGTAATGTTTCTCACCTATTTATAGCTGTTTTTTTTATCGAATGTGAACAAGCATAGCTTCACGCCTATAATCCTTGAAGGAGTAGACAGAGGTGCATTTCACACAATCCTCCAATTTTTTATTTCATACAGTTTTTGTTTTAATTTTACCAAATATACATTACCCAAATTTACGTAATTTGACTGATTAGTGTTAAGAGGCCGAAAATAACTGGTGTGTTGATTTGATAATCGGTTTGAAAGCGGTCTGAAAAGCGACCAAAATGTCGAGTAGATTTTAATAATCATTGTAATTTAATATACGTGAGATAAATCTGTCAAAACAAATTTCTTTCAATGAGTGTAGCTCGCGAAAACTAAAGAACACATCCATGTTTTTTATGTAATGTAGGTGGCAAACAAGCATGCAGTCCACTTGGATGTTAAGTGATGACTGTAGCCTATAGACACTCACAAAAAGACCGAGGTCAAAATGCAGATGCGTTACCACTCCTGAGGCCTAAGGTGTTATGCCTCTGTGCCGGAAATTACAGGGCCGTACATTACCACCTGACCGGAACACGTTAACGCTAAACACCACCATTTAGCGGAAAGTATATTAGGTAATGCAGTGGTGCCTACGCCCACGAGTTCCGTCACTGGTGCTCTACCACCAGTAAAACATGACATAAATCCAGTGTCGTCTTGGTAAATAATATTCTATGAAGTTTGAATAACTCCGAAGGCCGATAAGATAAACAAACCTAAAAATAGCTTGTCATTCAATTTGAGGACGTCCACATCCGAATATGTTTGCGTTACAGTATTCCAAATATACGTAACTATCGTAACTTCACGCCTGCGATCCCCGAAGGGGTAGGCAGAGGTAAATGCATGCATTCAAGCATACATGCAAACACCCACGACTAGCCGGTTACGTTTTGGCCCATGTAACAGGTGGCGAACCTGTTGCCATCTCCGGGCACATTACCAAACTCCGAGGTACTGGGAAACTTCCAGAAAATGGAAATATCTCAATAGAACCAGAGATAAAGGATTTTTAAACCGTTATCTCTGATAGTCCCCGACCCGGGAATCGAACCCAGGACCCCCAGCGTAGTAGTAGTGGCCTTCTACCACTACGCTACGGAGGCAGTTTAAATATACGTTTAAATATACGTAGTTTTATCAAAACTATGCCACATTTTTTTCTTCCTATTATAGCATCGCTATTACGTGTATTGCGAGTGTCAAGTAAAACGATATCTCGTATTCGTATTTATTAAAGCAGCGTTAAAGTTAGTAGAATATAGTCAGTCAATTATTTATTAAGTATGTCAGTCAAGTGAGTTACAGTCAGTTATTCGAGTAAAGCGATGGCTACTTTACCAGAACATTTACAATGAAGTTTTGGAGGCAATCTGAAAGGTCGCGTTTTCGCACTGTTATTCTATTTCGCTATACACGGGCACTGTAATAAACATATATCAAACAAAATGCCACCAACTTTATTTAATATAACTTAAAAGTACACCAAGCAAATGAAATAAAATAAGAGCACCATACGCCTCTTTCAAGGTTCCCGCCTAAACTCCATTCTATGCCACTTTACTATGAGTTTTATCTCGTATGAGTTTTATCTCGTAACTCGATTTTCTAATCGAGGTATTTAAGCGTGTGCATTATTTGAGTGTGAATGTTTTATAGTATAAAAGCTGAACTTTAAAAATATAAGTTGGGGATCTATTAAAATATGTTACCTCCAAAGCCGGACAGTTTAGATGGTTTCTTCAACTTACCAGACACGTTGAAAGTCTGCTAGCTAGTGAGTGTGTTTAGCCTATGTTAGAGGCATGCACAGACAAACTTCCAGCTTTTATAAAACAACGAAGGTCTGGCCGTCCTGGGCTCTCGAGCTATTATGTGAGATATCAAATTAAAATTCCAATTGTAAGGATCTAAAATATATTTTTGGGTAATTTTTAAATCTATGGTTTTGAAGTTATTGAAGAAAGTAGGCAAAATTTCCACCTTACGAGGCTATACGTTACCATCTAACCGGAACAGGATAGTGCTGAACACTACCACTTCGCGGCAGATAGATAAGGTAGTGCGGTGGTTCCTACGCCCTCGAGTCCCTACACTGGAATTCTACCGTCAGTGTAAAGGATAAAAAAAGATGGGAGTAATCGTATCGTACTAATATTATAACTGGTGGTAGAGCTCCAGTGACGGAGCTCGCGGGCGTAGGCACCACCGCATTACCTGATTTACTTGCCGCTAAATGGTAGTGTTAAACACTATCGTGTTCCGGTCAGGTGGTAATGTACGGCCCTGTAATTTCCGGCACAGAGGCATAACACCTTAGGCCTCAGGAGTGGTAACGCATTTGCATTTTGACCTTGGTCTTTGTGTGGGTGTCTATACCTGTGGCTGCAGTCATCACTTAACATCAATGTGAACTGCATGCTTGTATGCCACTTCAATTACATAAAAAAAAAAAAAAAATGCGAAAGTTTGTGTGTTTGTTTGTTACTCCTTCACGCAAAATGTGCTGTACCGATTTTCATAAAATTTGGCTCACACATAAAGGGTAATTTGGATTAACACATAAGATAGTTTTTATCCCGAAAAAAAAATTCCGGTGGGATGCCATGGGCTGATTTGATGAGTTTCCACAGGTTACGCGAAAAGCGACCTACACGCGGGCGGAGCCGCGGGCAACAGATAGTTTACTATGAAAATATAAATATTGAACCTTCGTAAAATGTGGAACCCTGAAAGCGACAAAAATTTAACGAATGCGGATATTTGGGGGAGCACGTAATCACTGTCGAGTCAGGTGGCGTCGGTAAACAGAGCCATTGCGGTCAACCTGCCCCCTTAGAGGCGTGGAAACTCGTTAAAAGTATGTCTATTGAAACTTATTTACGTATAAGAGCACTGTCACGAAATGGTTTGTGGTTTTATCGCGATGGGTTTTTTTCATTGTTTTCTTCATTTCTAGCTGTAAGTTTTTAAGGGTTCCTTTTTAACCGACTTTGAAAAAAAGGAGAAGGTTCCCAATTCGTCCGGATCTTTTTTTTATGTAATGGAAGTGGTAAACAAGCATGCAGTTCACATTGATGTTAAGTGATGACGGCAGCCTATAGACACCCACACAAAGACCAAGGTCAAAATGCAGATGCGTTACCACTCCTGAGGCCTAAGGTGTTATGCCTCTGTGCCGGAAATGGCAGGGTCGTACATTACCACCTGACCGGAACACGATAGTGCTGAACACAAGCATTTAGCGGCAAGTATGTTAGGTAATGCGGTGGTGCCCATGCCCGCGAGCTCAGTCACTGGAGCTCTACCACCAGTTATTTACGTAGGCGGCTCGTCTCGAAACGGCTTTAGTCTACTTTACCGGGCAATCGGCGAGCGCAATGGGCTCTCAGTGTAAAAAAAGGATCAGTACCACGTTGGGCCCGCACCTTGTACACTATATCAAAAAATAGAGAAAAATAGGTACGTAGAAACATGGGAAAATACCTCAAAAAATAATTTTAATCATTGATTTTTTGTCGGAAATATTAATTTTAGGTAATTTTTGTATGACAACAATATGTCATTGTTTTTATATTATTTCGTATTAACACATGCTTGTGAAATATATTTTATTTTTAAAGAAAAATGGAAAGAAAAATTTGACTTCAGGTGAGACTCGAACTCGCGACCTACTGGGAATCTAGTCCAGCCGCTCTTCCAATTGAGCTACTGAAGCCCTGCCCGATTTGTCAAATCTTTCCTTCACATCTATTGCATTGCTTTATGGTAGCAGCAGCGCCATCTATTACCAACTATGCTAGTTAGGCACCGATATAATAGACTTTTCAGTTTATTGAATATCGTAAAGAAATCGCTTTTACCCTTAATAATTGTTTTTATATTATTTCGCATTAACACATGCTTGTGAAATATATTTTATTTTTTAAAGAAAAATGGAAAGAAAAATTTGACTTCAGGCGAGACTCGAACTCGCGACCTACTGGGAATCTAGTCCAGCCGCTCTTCCAATTGAGCTACTGAAGCCCTGCCCGATTTTTCAAATCTTTCCTTCACATCTATTGCATTGCTTTATGGTAGCAGCAGCGCCATCTATTACCAACTATGCTAGTTAGGCAACCGATATAATAGACTTTTCAGTTTATTGAATATCGTAAAGAAGTCGCTTTTACCCTTAATAATTGTTTTTATATTATTTCGCATTACACATGCTTGTGAAATATATTTTATTTTTAAAGAAAAATGGAAAGACAAATTTGACTAGTAGGTCGCGAGTTCGAGTCTCGCCTGAAGTCAAATTTTTCTTTCCATTTTTCTTTAAAAATAAAACAATATGTCACCATATTGCTACAATGACTTTCTTGTTTTTGAAATATACTTTTAAATACGACAATTAATTGAAGGTAAAATAAATAATTGGAATAGCTGAAAATGATTTAGTATAATAAATCATAACAAGAACAATCGCTTTAACAAAAATCGTGGTGCAACCCAGGCTAAGTATAAATCAGAATCTTAACCACTTCGCGTCATGAGACACGCAATATTGAACCCTCGTGAAATGTGGAACCCCAAGAACGACGAAAATTAAACGAATGTCGAGTCAGGTGACGTCGGTAAACAAAGCCATTGCGGTCAACCTGCCGCCCTAGCGAAAACTTGTTAAAAGTCTATTGAAGGTTATTTACGTCTGAGAGCACTGTCGCGGAAGTATTTCTAGTTTTATCGCGATGGTAGTTTTTATGGTGTTTTTTTATACGATCAAGATAGTCGTGTTATAAATGTGACTAGTATGCAGTATTTTCATATGGTCCAAGAGATACTGAACTCTCCGAGTACCGTTGGCCCTGTAAGGCTAGAAATTTTTATAGGGATAGGTATTTTATTATTTTAATAAAAATATTGTATTATATAATTGTATTGTTTTCACACATCAAAATATTGTATTATTTTAATAAATGGTTCTCCGATGGTTCGGGCATATAGAAAGAATGTCGAATGAGCGAATGACTAAACAGATATACAATGCGAATGTGGATGGTTGCAGAGGCCCAGGAAGACCAAGGCTGACCTACCATGACCAAATAGGTCGAGTTCTGTCTGATGGTGGGGTCAAAAGTCTTAGGAATCGGCGTGCATGTATGAAGAGAATGATGAAGGTAGACGAGGCACGAGAGGTTTGTCAGAACCGGGATGTCTGGCGCTCTACACTCTCTGCCTACCCCGTTAGGGACCTGGCGTGAAGATACATACATACATTTTAATAAAAATATTGTATTATATAATTGTATTGTTTTCACACATCAAAATTATTTTTTGTTTTTATGTAGCGGAAGTGGCAAACAAGCATGCAGTTCACATTGATGTTGAGCTATGACTGCAGCCTATGTAGAAAGTGCAGATGCCTTACCACTCCTTATGCCTCTATTCCAGAAATTCCAGGACCGTACATTACCACCTGACCGGAACACGATAGTGCTGAACACTGCCATTTAGCGGCAAGTAAATTCGGTAATGCGGTGCTCTACCACCAGTAGTTGTCTTGATAGTACAGAAACCAACAAGAAATATTGCACATCGAGCCTACGTAACTTCACGCCTGTAATCTCCGAAGGGGTAGGCAGAGGTAAATACATGCATTCAATTTATTTTATTTATTTATTAAGTCTTTATTGTCACAATACACATACAATATTGTTACAAATGGCGAACTTATCGCTAAGAGCGTTCTCTACCAGTTAAACCATTACTAGTATAGAAAGTTATATGGCGGTATTACGACACAACAGACATACAGAGCATAATAATAATTCATACTTAGTATAACTAGTACATACAAATGTATACACATTTATTACATAAATAGAATAAAGATACAATTTACATATATGTATATATATATATATATATAGATATATATATATATATATATATATAAATAAATATAATATGAAATATATGCATATAATCATGTTGATGATGATTACAAGGTATTCAAATGATTATCGTAAAAGATAGATCTTGAGGTTCTTCTTAAACGTAAATTTTGAGTTAGACCTACGAAGTGTATCCGGCAGCGCATTCCACAAGCGAGCCGCTTGAACACCAAAAGAATTTGAAAGGAAACTGGATCTATGGAGAGGAATAGAGAGAGTAAGAGAGTCATTAGATCGTAAGTCAAGTGAGTGAGCAGAACAGAGGTATTGAAAGTAGGATTTTAAGTAAGGAGGAGAAGTATTGTTGGAAAGAATTGAGAAGAGCTGACAGAGAATTCGTAATTGTCTTCGTTGGCGGATCGTAAGCCATTTTAACTGCGCTCGAAACATAGAAATATGGTCAAACTTGCGAAGACGGAAGACAAATCGAATAGAATTGTTAATGAGCCGATCTAACCTATTAAGACGTGCTTCATTCAGGTCCAGATAACACACATCAGCATAATCTATTATGGGAAAAATTAGTGCCTGAATCAGACGTACTTTAATGTCAGTGGGAAGAAAGTTTCTTAGTCTATTGAGAGAATTCAACGACGCATAGGCAGCACGACACACTTCACCTATTTGTACGTCCCAACTAAGGGTGGAGTCAATATACAGTCCCAAGTTCTTGACAGATTGAGAAAAAGGGATCTTCTGGTCTTCAAACATGACAGGTACAACGGAACTGGTGTTTAACTTAGATAACTGTCTAGAACTGCCAACCACAATAGCCTGGCATTTGTTGGGATTGACTTTTAGACCAAATCCTTTTGACCACATGCTTATTTTATGTAAGTTACAATTAATTTTACTGATACTGGTACCAATGCTATCAATATCAGACTGGCAGTATATTTGTAAATCATCGGCATAAAAGTGGTAAGAGCAGTCAAGTAAAGCAGATAGAGAATTGATGAAGACAGTGAACAGCAAAGGTGAGAGAATACCACCCTGCGGAACACCTGTCGTAAGGTCACTCCAGTCCGACATTGTTTTGTTCACTCGAACTGCTTGTTGTCTATGTTTGAGGTAGGAGGCAAACCACTCAATTGCTGTTGAAGAAAATTGTAGATTTCTAAGTAAAGCAAGGAGGATATCGTGGTCAACCATGTTAAACGCATTAGAAAAGTCGATTAAAACTAAAACTGTGACCAATTTACTCTCCATGCCATTTCGAATATCCTCAGTGACTTTAAGTAGAGCAGTTGTGGTACTATGACACGTGCGGAATCCAGATTGAAAAGGGCTAATAAGTTTATGTGATTCAAGAAATGAAGAAACCTGCCCGTGGACTGCTGCCTCCAAGATTTTGGAAAGAAAGGGCAGTATTGAAATAGGCCTATACTCCTTCAATTCACAGGGGTTATTAATTTTTGGAATTGGAATCACAAAAGCCTTTTGCCAGATCAAAGGGAATTCCCCAGACGTGATTGAAAAATTAAGGATATGAGATAGAACAGGAAGTAAAGAATGGAGTATAGGCATGATCATAGCACGACTTACATCATCGCAGCCAACTGCATTAGACTTGATTGATTTTATAGTTTTTAGAGTATCATCTACAGAAATATTGCAAAACGAAAAAGAGTCAATTGGAGATGAAGGCAAAAGAGATATTTCTAGCAAGGTGTTAGCTTTAACTAAAGGATTGAGAATAGAAGTACAAGAGAAATAAGAGTTGAAGTCATTCGCTGTAAAAGGAGAACTAACAGGTGTTTGTATCGATTTGCCAATACCGAGTGATTTTAAAAATTTCCAAATTTCAGCAGACGAAGATGTTTTAACATTCTCTAGGATGTACCTGCGCTTGGCTGCTCTCACCAACTGATTGCACCTGTTACGAGCAGCTTTATAGAGACACCACTTTTCATCGCATCTGTCACGCTTAAAGGCACGAAAAGCTCTGTCTCGACGAGACATGGCTATCCGAATGTCCTTAGTGATCCAAGGAGCTGGAGGACGCTTCAATCTGACGGCCCTAACTGGTGCATGTGCATCATACAAGGCTAAAATCATAGTATTGAAAATAGACACTTTTAGATCTATTGATGACGCACTATACACCGCAGAGAAGTCTAAACTTGAAGCGGCCTCATTTAATAAATTGTAATCAATTTTAGCGAAGTTCCGGATCCATATTACTTCGGGCTTAAATTTTGGTACCTTGAGTTTATAACAAATAAAAAGTAAATCGTGCCGAGAAAATCCAGGTGCCGACAGCTGTCCATGTTTTATTACGCGATCAGGAGATGTGATAATTAAGTCAAGGCAAGTGTCAGGAGAATCAATATTATGGTGAGTAGGGCCAGAAGGCAAGATAGATAGATTGACAGACTTGACGATATTCTGAAGTTTAACTGTTAGGGGTGTGATCTTCAGAAGATCTGTATTGAAATCTCCCATTATTATACGATGTGTGTAATCTGAACTATGAATATCTAGTAACTCCTCTAAATCTAAAAGATAGCTAATTCCAGGAGGACAGTAGACTACCCCAAGAAGAACCTTTACATGCTTGATAACAACCTCCAAGAAAAGGCTTTCAGCAGAGGCCGAGTAAGAGGAGGGAGAAGAAGAGATAATAGAGTATGAAATATCGCTACGTAAGTATATCGCCACTCCTCCCCCAGCTTTGCCAGTGCGATCATTCCTCAAGAGTATATAACCAGGGAGACTGAAAGAAGTACTTGTCAGGGTAGGTTTTAACCAACTCTCCGATATCAATATAGCATGTACAGTTGAGCAGGTAGAGAATGTGTCAAGCAGATCATTGTGGTGAGCGGGGATGCTTTGTGCATTTATGTGACAAATGTTTAAAGAATTTAATACATTACCTAAAGAACTGTGTAAAGCCATGCCTAGTGTTTCTATTTCGTGAAAAGATTCATCACTTGATCCGCTTATATCACAGGCAGAGTGAAACGAGTCATCATCAGACATTGATAAATACAATAAATAAGTATAAAAGTAAAAATATATATATATATATATATATATATATATATATATAAATATAAAATACTTATTAGTACTATAATAAAGTTTAAAACTTAATAATAGATGCAAATATTATATAATAAAATAAGACTAGACTTTCTAGTCCCGCTGGTAATTCACTGAGAGAAAACGCATCAACCTTACATAATTACTTGGCATTACTGTGATATTCAGTAACTTAACACACATACACAATACACAGTTGAGTTAAACAATAACATGATCGAACATTCAAAATTCATTCATTCGAATTTTCAATCATACATGCAAACACCCACGATTCGCCGGTTACGTTTTGGCCCATGTAACAGGTGGCGAGCCTATTGACATCTCCGGGCACATTACCAAATTTCGAGGTACTGGGCAACTTCCAGAAAATGGAATAATCCTAATAGAACCAGAGATAATGGTTTTTACACCGTTATCTAAACTAATATTATAAAGAGGTAATATTTTTTTGTTTGTTTGTAATGAATAGGCTCAATAACTACTGGACTGATTTTAAAAATTCTTTCACTATTCGAAAGCTACATTATCCACGGGTAATATAGGCTATATTTTATTTTAAGAAAAAATAGGGTTCCGTAAGATATTTGGGTTTTTCAGACACAAGGTGTAAAAAATCAACCAGAAAAGTTTCTTATTTTGCGTACGCTGCCTAAACTATAAAAGATATCGAGGAAGACTTTAGGCTATATCTATGTATAATCATCACGCTAAGACGAATAGGAGAGGGTAGGCAAAATTGCACCGCGCGAAGCCGGGGCGGGCCGCTAGTCCACATAAAAAAAAAGATGTACAGCATTTCTTGTTGGATTCTGTATTTGCCATTTCATGACAAAAGAAAAAGAAAATATCCAAACATGTATCCGTTTAATATTTGCTCTTGCTACGTTGACATTCTGACCGCGCTACAAGGGGCATGGAATCGGCTTAGCTTGTTACAACAGCTGATTTCGCTGCAGCACGCCTAGGGATGAAAACGCTATATCGATGTTTGCGATACATCGATTTTTATTGGAAATATCGACATGGTTAACCTTTGATGTTCAGAATCAGAGGCAATTGTTTTTATTCATTTAATATGAGAGGCGCCTCTTGTGAAGCGTCTGTATCGCAAACTACACATTTCAATTAACTATTGCAAACTATCGATGTTATTCTATACCATGTTTTATGATCGATGTTGTCAATTTTTATTTGAAGAAAGTCTATTTATTGATTGTCACCTAAATCGTCACCTAATAAATTCAGCGTAAATTCATTTGAATACCTTTTTATTCTTAGTTACAACATTTATTATCATAAGTTGTTTTTTCTGTGTGATGGCGAGATCATTGGTACATAACCATCGAACTGCAGCACGTTAGTACTACTTAGTAGTATTATTAGTATTGTGTAAGTATTTATATACCAACTTACACTTTTTGCTAGTTTAGGTTTTGTTTTTACTTATATGAAATAGTAGTATAATAAGTTTATCTAATATTTTTATTGTCTGGTATGTACACCTCTCGACTGCATCAATAAAGTGTTTTTTTTTTATGTTAAGTGTATAAGAAAATGTGATGGTGCCTACGCCGTCAAGCTTCGACCCTGGAACTCTACTAGTAACATCGACGTTTTCAAATCAAGTAATTCATCGATTTTGTGTGAAGCATCGATGTATCGATATGTCGATGTTTTATTTCTCGATTTTTTCCAACCCTTCCCGTTCCGACTTGCCCCGGCTTTCGCTTAGAACGTTATTGCTTAAACGACTTAACTCGGCTACTGGAAAAGCAAGCGAATAGAAAGGCTTTTTCATAGCAGCCGCGAACAATCGTTAAGATGTGGCCGTCTTGGCTTTATCGATTCAAATTTCTATTCTATAAAATGATCCGCTTATTCTTGGTACTGTTTGCTTTTTCCCTTTGGCCATTAAATGCCGTGCGGATAATGGAAAAATGTATCTATTAATTCACTGACATTTCTGCCTGTACTTATTTCTTGGATATTACGAAACGTAGTCGTATTAGAAACTGGTGACCCGATATGATTTTACCATGGCTTAAAATTTTTTTTTGTTTAAGTAACGATGGTGGCTAACGGTCGTCCATTTCACATGGATGTTAAGTGATGACTGCAGCCTTTAGACATCTACACAACAACCAAAGGTGAAAATGCAGATGCGTTGAGATTTAAGTGGTTTTGTATCTGTGATAGTCATTACAGGCCATACATAACCCGGACCATGATAGCACACCGCGGACACTCCGCCAAAATTCCATACAAACGCTTAACTTGGTCTCTATTACACAGACATCAATCAGTGACGTGTATTTACACGTGCACCTGTATGTGTAGCACGTAGAGAATACCAAACCTCGCCCATAAGAGGGGAGGAGGTTGGGTGAGGCGGGGAAATCGGGCGGGACGTCGAAGTGTCCATTCTATACGTAGTATTATTACATATTCTCTGGTCGTTTTCTTGAGACTGTGATTGTGCTGAACACTACCATTTCGCAGCAGCATTTGATAGATTAGGTAATGCGGTGGTGCCTACGCCCTCGAGTTCCTACACTGGAATTCTACTACCAGTTAAATTAATTTTAAAACCAGTTTATCTTTAATTAAATTTGACCAAGGTTACAAAGAGAAAGATTATGAAAAGTTATAAATTGGTACAAGAATGGCACACAAGCATACATTTCTTAATGATAGCAGTGAGAAAGTTAATTTTGCATTGCAGGTGCCTCTTAAGGGCAGACATCACTTTACATCTATGTGAACTGCATGCTTGTTTGCCACTTTCATTGAAATAATTAAAGATAAAAGAGAAATAGTTATTTACAACAATTTAAAACCATGTACCTACAACAAGAAACATACAATCAACGCAATCAAACTGTTCACAAAATTGTGTACCAAAATCTAGCTGTTAACAATATCGCAGCTAATCTAATTTAATATGTGGAGTAGTGCGGCGCGGCGAATATTGAGGAAATATGTTTACATTAAACTGCTCTTAGTGCTAACAGGGTAATACTCGAGGCTACACTAATGCGGATTTACCTGCCTCGACTCGCTGGTGATTGTGCACTGGGGTCGATTTGATTAAGCTTTAGTAGTTCGGTTTGTTTAGATTTTCGGTTAGGTTATGGAATAGAACAAGAATTTATTGGGCTAATTCAAAATATGCATGGACTATGAGAAAAAAATGGAAATGGAATTTACTGGTGGTAGAGCTCCAGTGACGGAGCACGCGGGCGTAGGCACCACCGCATTACTTGCCGCTAAATGTTAGTGTTCAGCACTCTCGTTTTTCGGTCAGTTGGTAATGTACGGCCCTGTAATTCCCAACACAGAGGCATAACCTTAGGCCACCTTAGGCCTCAGGAGTGGTAACGCATCTGCATTTTGACCTTGGTCTTTGGGTGAGTGTCTATAAGCTGCAGACATCACTTAACATCAATGTGAATTTCAAGCTTGTGTGCCACACATTTAAAAAAAAATAGAAATTTGACTTCTGGCGGGACTTGAACCCACTACTATTGGGATAACTAGTCCACTCACTTTCCCAACTGAGCTACCGAAGTCCACACCCGACTGTCGAATTTTTCCTTCACATTTTATTGCATTGCCTTGGTGTGGCAGGTGCGTGAAGTCATTTTTTTCTTTCCATTTTTTAAATATTTCACTCTAGTGTGGTAATGTGAAAAATCCAATGAAATTAAGTAAACATAAAAATTTAGTTGTAAAACTACACACAGTGCACATATTAAAAGTGTTAGCCTCTGACGCTGAACTAAGCGTGAGCAATGTGGTAAGCCATCCTGCGCTAGTCCCCATAGAGCAACACGGGCCACCGGCCGGAGGAGAGTAGCCATAGGTAGGTAGTAGGCTTTCCCCTCTGTCAAAGCACAAGCCCAAATGGTCCTAGGCCTGTCGCGCAAATGTTTAAATGTGGGCGTGAAATTGTTTATGTATTTTGGTAAGTCAAGGTGTGAGTTTCGTAGTAAAAGACGATTTTTGTAGTGTGTGTGTGTGTGTATGTGTATGTGTATCACACGTAGTTTCGGACTGTAGACTGTTTTGGATCGGTAATAAGCGCTATGGCTACTCCCCTCTGCCGCGGCGGCCGGTGGCCCGTATTGTTCTATGGCTAGTCCCCATACACGTGTCTTGTGCAAGTTGTTTTCAACACCCCATGTAGTCCTAAATAATAATTCTTTGTTCATCTCGGACCAAGATCTGACATAGTCGCCTGGTGGGTTAGAACTGCTTTTGACCACTATCAGGTTATGTGCCTTTATTGGAGCTGTAGTTTTCATTACTTCAACTCTTTCTCTTTGCTACTCTTATTTCAGTTACATGATGCTGATTCATTTAAAATGATAAAATCCAAGATTTTCGTGGAAGTGCAAGATGTAATATCAACAACTCATACAAATACAGTAACTGTAGAAGGTAAATACCATAGTAGTCAGATAAGCTATGTGGATGACGAGTTTATTGTATTGCTTTGTATTTGGTATCTTCAGAAAGTTGAGGTTCCACTGCAATCTTGGGGAACCTAGTCCATGTTTTTTTTTTTATTTTCCAATATTACTTATATTTTATTTTTAAAGAAAAATGGAAAGAAAAATTTGACTTCAGGCGAGACTCGAACTCTCGGGCAGGGCTTCAGTAGCTCAATTGGAAGAGCGGCTGGACTAGATTCCCAGTAGGTCGCGAGTTCGAGTCTCGCCTGAAGTCAAATTTTTCTTTCCATTTTTCTTTAAAAATAAAATATATTTCACAAGCATGTGTTAATGCGAAATAATATAAAACAATTAATATTACTTATTCTTTGATTGATGAATTGTACTCGACCCCGCGACCAATGTGCCAACATCTGAAACCAATAGACAATATTGTTGCAAATGGAGGGGGAAATTGTTAACATTAATCTGCTTTAAGCTTACGTGGAAATACTCTAGGCTACACTAATGTGAATTTACCAGCCTCCCCCGACGGTTCTTGTGCACTGGTGACGACGTTTGATTGTTTGAAATTTAACATGTTTTAATTTTAGTGTGCTTAATAACTGAAACATTTTAATTTCAGAATTCTAGCAACAGTTGTATGTGATTTTTGCTACTAATTAAGCAATTTTGTTATGTTACAATAACAATTTATTGTATAAATTAAAGAAAAAAACGGAAAGAGAATTTGACTTCGGACAGGAATCGAACCTGCGACCTCAGGATAACCAGTCCAGCCGCTTTAATTCGCATAAATTTTGCTTCCCCTTCCACATCCATTGATAACTAATCAATAGCTATACAACCGATATGATAGACTTTGCAGTTTATACAATATGTTCCCTTAATAATTGTACTATTTATTTTTCGCTATAACACATGCGAGTGAACTTTAGAAATTAAAGAAAAAAAAAGTCTAATTTTTCTCTCCGTTTTTTTTTCTTCAGTTCATTCGCTTAAGTTATTGCGAAAAAGAAATAGTACAATTTATTGTATAAGTTGAACTTTGTGATTATTGATAATCTGTAAGTTTCTCGTTAAATAAAGTTTTATTATTAATTTTTTTATATAAAAGTATGAGTAAAACTGATCAATCTCTTATTTGTAATGTTAGATAGAAATTACTCGAAAATTAATATAAAAAATTTATCTCTATTATATGTGAAGTATATCGGACATCGTTTGTGACCACATCCGAATCCTTAACCACAGACATTGAGACGTACATAGAATATTTTTGTCAAATAATATTTTGAATACGCCATAAATAACTTTTGATTATCTACACAATAATATAGATGCAATTAAAGTTCAAGAATACACATCATATGCAGGCAGGCAAGTTGTAAGATAATGCATTACCGCAAATACTGCCCATTTTGAGACATGATGTAGTAAATATCTTGTACCCTATAATGCCTAAAGTTATTGAAAATTGCCGGTATAAAATTGAGCGAATCCGATTGGCTTGTCACATGTATTTTTAAGTACGTAAGTGGACAAGATAACATAATCCATAGCAGTGGCTAACCACCGTAGCATTTCGGCTGTGCAGTACGGACGCCATTAATACTAATAAGAAAGCCATTACGGTCTGTTCACGATTTTCGGTTTAAGTGGCAAGCGGCGTGGCGGACGGGGCGGCATTGGTGACAGAGCGTTTTGCTTGTACTTCGAGTAGCCGCGAGCGACAGCGGCCGAAGAGGACTTATTTAGATATTCATGGCCCCGTAATATCTAGTTTGTCCTGGAAGTGCCACCCTTAAATGTGCTCGGAGATGTAAATAAGCTCACCTCTTGTTACATTAAATAAAACGTAAAGGGCGAATCGTGGGTGTTTATATGTATATTTGAATGCATGTCTTTACCCCTTCGGGGAATACAGACGTCACGTCTGTTACGTTTAAAATTTCAAAAATATTAAACTTCTCTAATGAAATTCAAACAACTTTAGATAACACGGTATTGAAATAAAACTTGTTTTCGGATTTATCTCGCGTGTATTAAACTAAAATGATTATTTTATAATCGAACCCGACGTTTCGGTCGCTTTTCAGCTTCCGTGGTCTCGGGCAGACTGAGGTAACATTTGACTGACAGCAGTTTGATTCAAATTCGATTTTAAACAATCATTTTAGTTTAATATACGCGAGATAAATCCGAAAACTAGTTTTATTTCAATGAGTGTAGCTCGCGAAAACCATTGAACATACTACCCATAACATAGTATTTTCTATTTCTTAGCCATTCGATAATATTTATATATTTCGCAAGAAAACCGTGAGAGACAACCGCTTTAAACGCGTTTCTTGCTAAATTAGCGCTCAGTCGACGGAGATAAAAAGAAATAGATAGAATGAAAAGACAAAGGACCGAGAATGGCGTCAATCGCAGTGTTCCTTCGCCTGTTGAAGAAAATCGCGGGTGGTTTTTAGGAGCTGACCGCAACGCGGTCGCTTTTATTCCGTAATAATACTGGAGATTTCAAGGAAAAGTTAAATTGGACACTTCTAAGTAGAATAGCAAATTGTTATAGCAGATGCAGAGTTGAGACGAAATCTTTATTATTGTGTACAAAACTTTGACGTTATGACTAAATGATTAATTAAGTAACTGAGTGATTGAGTTTTTTTTTAAAGTGTCAAGCGGCTGGACCCTCTCTGCTGGCTGCTAAACAGGGTCATCTGCGTAAATACGTCTCTTGAGTTATGTACGTACTCATTTCGTCTTCATTCTGCATCGGCTATGACAGGGTTTCTCAAACTTTCGGCTCCACGTTCCCCTGTTGAAAAGTATCCAGGTGACAGCAAACGCCTCAACTAATTAACCTACGCCCGCGAGCTCCGTCACTGGAGCCCTACCACCACTAAAAATAAGTTTAGTTAGTTGTTTTATATTATTTTGCATTAACACATGCTTGTGAAATATATTTTTATTTTTAAAGAAAAATGCAATGCAATAGATGTGAAGGAAAGATTTGACAAATCGGGCAGGGCTTCAGTAGCTCAATTGGAAGAGCGGCTGGACTAGATTCCCAGTAGGTCGCGAGTTCGAGCCTCGCCTGAAGTCAAATTTTTCTTTCCATTTTTCTTTAAAAATAAAAAGTTTAGTTAGATAATGTTTTTTTACAATCTTCACACAAACTTTGTAAAGTTTTGATACTACGAGTGCTAGGAGTCTTAAATTTTGCATAGGGATTCTTTTGAGCACGTAGTACCACCAGTGAAAGTATTAGTTGTAATGTAGGTAACATTACACCCGGGCGAGCCGCTATATTTTAAGATCGCATGACATATAGAATAGTTTTCAGTGCAAATTCATCGGATTTATTGGTTGCTTTGTATGTACAGTCAGTTCAGTGTCAGATGCACGTTTTACAATTGATATTGGACGTACAGCTGAAATTGAAGTTTCAAATTAATTAGATCGGAGTTCAATTTATATAGATTAAACGTAACTTCACGCCTGCAATCGCCGAGGGGGTAGGCAGAGGTTAATGCATGCATTCAAGCATACATCCACAATTCGCCGGTTACGTATTGGCCCATGAAACAGGTGGCGAGCCTGTTGCCATCTCCGGGCATATTACCAAACTCCGATGTAAGAGGAAACTGGAAAAAGAAAATGGAAAAATCCCCATAGAACTAGACATAAAGGATTTAAACCGTTATCTCTGATAGCCCCTCAACCCGGGAATCGAACTCAGGATCTCCAGCGTAGTAGTAGTGGCCTGCTACCACTAGGCTACTGAGGCAGTTGATATTTATTTATTTATTTAAGCTTTAATGCACAATGTAAGCACATAAGGCGGACTTAATGCCGTAAGGCATTCTCTACCAGTCAACCTTGGGGTAGTGAGACAAGATGATGAGAGTGCAAATAAAAAAAACCTTGGAGAGAAAGTATTTAAAACAGAAAGATAAATACCTTAAATTAGATGTACTAATTATATTTATATAATATAAATAAAATACTATATTAACATATAACAATAATAATAAATAATGTTTAATAAATATTAATAAATCTGTGCATATACAAATATATAAATATAGATATATAGACTAGCTGTTACCCGCGGCTTCTCCCGCGTAGATATCGTTTCATAAATAACTAAGTAGCCTATGTAGAACATAGGCTACTAAGTTATTTATGAAACAGTCATATATATCAATATCATCAATCATACATATCTCAAAGTCACCTCTATCTCTATCAAATTTAATTAAAATCGGTTCAGTCGTTTGGACGTGAAAAGGTAACAGACAGACAGACAGAGTTACATTTATAATTTTAGTAGGGAAGTAGGGCTTATTATTTTTAATTCAATAATTTTTCAATATATGATGGTTATTTCAAAATTTAAATTCTCTTTTTCTATCTTACAACTGAACCCACCCTTAAACTATTTAGATATTAACCCTTTCAAAGAACTGTCATAATACAAACTAATGTTCTCAGAAAAGAGAAAACTTAAACGAATTCATAGCATACATTGCTTAAAAAATGAACCGCAATGTTTTCCTTCCCCATTTCGACCTATCGGCCTTCATTACGTACGTAACAAAATAAAAAAAAAAAAAACAATGCAACCCGAGCCCCGGGTGTGCGAAACGTTAGCGGGTCATCGAGAACACGTAATTGGCCCGTGCCACTTCAATCCCGGGACAAGACTGCCTAGACTGCACCCTGGTACGGACACTCGAATTGTCCCTAATATGACCATGTGTCACGTTTTGAACGGGACAGTTCCTAAGTGTCCAAAGTTTCCTACCTTCGTGGCGAGAGATTGTTGTTTTTTGTTTAAATCTGCATAAGTCTATATAAAAGAGTAAAATAAAAACACTGTGATCACACCGTACGGCCCTATAATTTCCGGCACAGAGGCATAACACCTTAGGCCTCAGGAGTGGTAATGCATCTGCATTTTGACCTTGGTCTTTATGTTAGTGTCTATAGGCTGCAGTCATCACATAACATCAATATGAACTGCAAGCTTATTTGTTTTTTTTTATGTTATGGATATATCTAGGACCATTTCCGTATAACTGTATGTAAGTTATCCTATCCCCGGATACCTTTATCGGTGACTACCTAATATACTTGCTGCTAAATGGTAGTGTTCAGCATTATCGTGTTCCGGTCAGGTGGTAATAACACCTTAGGCCTCAGGAGTGGTAATTCATCTGCATTTTGACCTTGGTCTTTATATGGGTGTCTATAGGCTGCAGTCATCACTTAACATCAATGTGAACTGCATTCTTGTTTGCCACTTGCATTACATAAAAAAAATACTGCTCATAGAGCTTCAGTGACAATGCTCAAGGCACCACCGCATTACCCAATCAAAAAAGTTTTTTGGTAATGTTATCAGTACTCACTAACCATCAATGTGAACTGTATGCTAGTTTACAACTTTCATGGCATTAAAGTAAATAATAAAATATCCCGTTTTGAGGGACAATAAGAATAGTCACATTAGTTATCCCGGACAGCTTACACTTCCTTTCGCAACGGGAATGCAATTTCGCGATGTCAAAATAAAAACAAGTGCCGATGCCTGCCGTTGTTGTTACTCGATGTTTTTTTTATTTGTTTTTTAGTCAGTCCTAATGTTGTTTTTGTGTTGTTCCAGTGTTCCCCAATGTGCCCGCCGCGCCTGGTATGCCGTGCACCGGCGAAGACCGTAAGTACAAGTTTCTTGATATTTTTAATCTATGTTTGTATTTCACTGAACGTTTAGGCAGAGGTACATAAATATATGAATGCATGATTTACTTCAAAAATTTGTACTACATAATGTACGTATAGTCAGGGAACTCTCCGCCTACAGAAAATCTATCTATCGCTTTTATTACCACCGCGCAAGGTGCCCATGTGGTCTATCAGCCATTTCCCAGTTAAGTAATCCCCTTTACGTATTGCCACGCTACAAATTTCTAGTGGAAGTTACATTTATTTAGATTCGAATAACTTCACCGTGGCGTCGCACGAAATAACAACGAATATGTCATCGTGTCTGATAAAATAGACAATTTTTTACTAGTTAGTCCGGCCACCATCTCACTAAATCCATATGTTGATAAATTATTTTTAGCGCTACTGTATTTCAATTAGAAGGGCTCAGAAATGACCAGGGATCAGTTGGAGGGTTGATAGCTGTGTACGCCTTAGATTTTATGAAGTGGCAAACAAGCGTACAATCACACCGAGGGTAAATGATAATGTAGCCTAGAAAGGCCATATTATCATTAGTTTATTACACGAAACCAGATTTAAATCTAAGTTGTTATGCCTCTGTGCCGGAAATAAAAGGAGCAGAACTTGATAGCACTGAATATTATCGTTAAACGGCAATTGGATTACATAATGCGAAGGTGCCTACGCCCGCGAGCTCTGTCACTGCAGCCAATTTTATTTACGCATATACGTAGACCCCATCGAGTCTCCCATAGACCCCAGGGGGTCTATATGAACCACTTTGGGAATCACTGCTCTAGATTATAAATATGCGTAAAAATTAGGTTTGCAGCATATCTGTATGAACGAAATGATTCTGCAATGGGATCCTAACCTAAGACCACTTACCATCAGTTTTAACTTTATTTTTATTAGTCACCTGCATCTAAGATGAATAAAACAATATAACGTTGAATGTAGAATTCCTCATCATATCTCTTGGTACATAATTCCGCATTCTTGCTATAACAAATGTATCCGCTGCAGCTACAAGTTTCCGTCCAGTTGTGTCCGGATGCAATATAACTCGCTGGACTTTTCCACGCGAAACACTACACATACATTTTTTATTTGAAGAATTTACTAATATATTTATGTCATGTTAGGTTAGGATTATAGAATAGAAAAAATAGACTATAGTTTATTGTATTGTTTACGCATCCTTAGAAACTTTCCTACAACAATTGACATCACACGCACCTTCGAGCGGCAATCGGAGCGTACGTAAACGCAGCTTTTCCGCGTCATAAACGCCACTTAAGCCCACTATATTCGGCGACGAAACGGCCGGCGCGATTGTTTGCCGCAACACAATGGAAGTAGCGCCGGCGAGCAAATTGAGCGCGAGACGATCACGACACGTCTCCGCGTTATTCAAATGGTAATGCAGCCACCGGCACAAACACCGCCCCTAATAGAGTAGTTTCACAATTCAAGCGCCGATGGTACGTGGATGCTCAGTTTTGTTTATAAACAGCTGTTTGGCACCCGTTTTGGGTTCTTGGTGTGCGAACTGTAAGATGTTATTCGAGTGGGGAGAAAGTTGGGTTTTAGTTCAGAGATTGTTTTATTATGATGGTTATGGTGTAATGAGGGTTATACACTTGTTACACTGGCAGCAAAACTTGTAGGTCAGAATTATTATTTCACCAGTCTGTCGTATAGTAACACAGCAAAGCATTCACTTTCTGCAATTATTTCACTTCATTGTCTCTACGGTGAGATTCACAGACCGCACTACGACTTTACTTTGAGCAAAGTACGCTTAGAACTGTCAAAACCCATACTGTACCTACTGACAACTCTAAGCATACTTTGCTCAGAGTAAAATCGTAGTGCGGTCTGTGAATCTCACCTAAGGCGGCCAACTTTCTGAAAATAGCATGCGGGACTTTTTGTGGATATAGGGTATTGTGAATACGAATTATAAAGTTTTGTATACTTACCAAAATTTCATAAAAACACAAGACTTACATAGGTACGGAAGTAATTTATTTTTTTATCACTAGAGTGACACTTTTTTTTACAAGAATGTATCAAAGCGATCACATAAACACACGCAAACAACTTTAAATTGAATTCACACAACTGTTGTTTGCATGCGTGTGTGAGTGTAGTGTAGTGTATACTTTATGTATGTGTGTGACTGTGCGGTTATGTAGTAGCTTGAAAAAAAATAGGTATGGTACGTCAATGCATCGAATGCGGGACATGCGGGACACATCCAAAGTTTTGTGGGACTATTTTATTAATTCTTGCAAAGCGGGATAACATCCAGCATTACGGGACGGTCCCGCAGAATCCGGGACGGTTGGCCGCCGTAATCTCACCCTATTTCTCTTTTAAGGCCTCCGCGTGTCTTCTTTTCGTTCTTTTGTATGCTTATGTCATTGTGACTCTACATCTCTCTCTCTCTCTCTTTTGGTAATGTACGGTCCAGTGATTACTGCCGCAGAGGTAAAATAAGTTAGCAACACAAGTACATTTAGACTTTTTGATTTTATATAAGCGAACTGCTCAATACATAGAGCAACGCGGTCCACCGGTCGCGGGGGACTGGAGGGGAGTAGCCATAGCGTGTATTACCGATGCAAAATAGTCTGACATTTTTTGCGGGGGGAAATGCGTGCGACGCACACGCACACTACAAAAATCGTCTATTACTACGAAACTCACACCTTGCCTTTAATAAAACACAGAAACAATTTCACGCACACATTTAAACATCTAGGCGACAGGCGTAAGATCATTTGGTCTTGTACTTTGACAGAGGGGAAAGCTTGCATATGGCTACTCCCCTCCGTGTTGCTCTATGGCTCAATATAATAAAACCGTTTATTATATTTAATAGAATATGAATGCAAACTAATCCAGTCGGCTAATTGTGGGCTTAAGTTGGCCGCTAACCGCCATTGCTTACCGCTACCCGTTTTAAGCCATCCGTAAGCCTTTTGATTTATTAAATACTAACAATTAAGCTGTTGATAATAAAACTTAAACATTTCAACTGGTTAGGTCGCTTAGTAGGAATTAATAATAATGGCAACCCATTATACGTCTCACTGCTGGGCACGAGTCTCCCCCCTTTTTGGGGGAGGCCTGGAGTTTACTCCACCACGCTGCTCCAATGCGGGTTGGTGGAGATAAGGGTAAGTGGCCAACGCGTTGTCGGATGTTGTTTTTTCAAACCGCCTATAAGGGCTCCGACAAGGTTTAACGACTGCTATCTATCGATAGCAACCGGGACCAACGGCTTAACGTGCCCATCGAATACGGAAACGCGCATTTTAATTTACCACTAGCGGTCACCCATCACACATTTTTTTATGTAAGGATGGTGGCAAGCGAGCATGCAGCTTTGATGCTAAGTGAGCGATCTACACAAAAACCAGAGGTCAAAAGTTTTTTTTTTTATTCATGTAATGGCATCGCTATTACGCATATTGCCAGTGTCAAGTAAAACGATATTTCATATTCGTAATAAACAGCGTAAAATTCAGAGCCAGTCAATCAATTACCAGATTTAACAGTCAGTCAGTCAGAGTCACATTCAGGAATTCGAGGAAAGTGATGGCCATTTACCAGAACTTTTACAATGAAGTTATGGAGGCAACCTGAAAGGCCGTGTTTTCGCACTGTTATTCTATTTCACTATACACAGGTACTGTAATAAACCTATATCAAACAAAATGCCACCAACTTTATTTAATATAACTCAAAAATGCACCAAGTGAATGAAATAAAATAAGAGCAACACATGCCTCTTTCAAGGTTCCCGCCAAACTCAGTTCAAAACTTATGTGATAGAAATTACATAAGCTTAATACCTATTATCACTAGCCTAGATTGTTTAAGTAATGATTTTTGTCAGTATTACGAACAAAATATAGAATATTTGAATTTTTTTTTTTGGAGCCCTACTTATGTACGTATGTATTTGTAAACGATAATTATTTATACGTTATATTGTTCTGAGAAAAATTGATACAATTACAGTGAGTAATCGATAAATTAGAATTTCTCCCTAGAATCCACAATCGCAGTCGTAACATACTTATATTTAGCCGGAATTAAAAACTTATATCCGATTTACCAAATTCGTCTTATACGATAAGATAATATCGATAAGCCCACCGAATCGTTCACCTGTCGCCAGTCGGTACGATGACTCGCTCCTCAAATGTCCTGTTCCCTGTCAATTGCCAAATATTTGACAGGTCTGTCATTGACACTAATGTATACTTACTGCGTTTTTGTGTGTTGTGTGTGAGTGTGTGTCTGTGTGTGTATGTAAGTGTGTGTGTGTAATGAATTCAACTTTGTTCTTGGATATAAAGACTAGATAGTTTACACTGCCTGCATTGCCAGTATTAAACTCTCAGGCGTTTTAATGGTGACCTACTTATAGTAATCCGCAATGTACCCACGTGGTGTAGTTTTATTACCTACTAACGACGAGCCCCGACTTTGTACGGGTGCAATGTAGGTACTAAGTAATATGATTGTTTTATATTGGATTTTTCGCAATAACATACGCGAGTGAAATTGTGAGCCCAGTGGTCTTTCACTTTTCTCTAAAATAACTAATATGATGTCATTCTGGAGACTTAGGACTTAGTAATATTACGGGCATTAACGGAATATACATATAATTTATTATGTTTTCTATATGGCGATTAAAAAAATAGTATACTCGCTAAGTTATATTGTTATTTTTTCTAACAACTGAACTTTTTTTTTCTGTCATAAAAAGTCTGAACAAAAAAATAACTAAATCTAATTAATCTTAATCAAACAATTTTTAAGGTGTGTGTTAATATAACGGAAAAGGTAAAAATACACGGACAATAACAGTGGCTCCCATCAAAATACGCATGACTTGTCATAAATGTGAACCGCTTAAAGTATTCTGCAGTATCAATTTCGGTAAAACGTTTTTAATTCGAATATAATGGGGCTATAAATTACCGCACTTTCAAGGGTTATGTCCCCTCCTACTTCGCCCCTTCCGCCGTGTCAATGTGTGACCTACAAGGAAGTTGGGAAAACTTGGGAGAGTTAGTTTAACTTTCGCTTTAGGGGTTCCGTATTCGAGGTATTTTATGTTAATTGCTAAATTGGGGCAAATTGAATCTATTTGCCTCTATATTATAGTAAAGTGATCATATAATGACCTATATTTTGCAAGAACCCAATGCACTAATAAAATTAATCTTGACATTCGCCATTAAGAGCCTTTGGTAATTCTTTATACACAATCGCTGATTGGATACACGGGATAAATTCTTCCAAATGTTTAATGTTATTTCTTACAATGTAGTTTCGCTAGCTCTGACTTATAATACAGCTGTGAAATAACGGGCTAAAACACAAGAATCCCTACTAATATTATAAATGTGAAAGTAACTCTGTCTGTCTGTTTGTCTGTTACCTATGACGTCCAAACGACTGAACCGATTTTAATAAAATTTGGTACAGAGATAGAGTTGACATTGAGAAAGAACATAGGCTACTTTTTAAACGACATACACGCGGGCGAAGCCGCGGGCAACAGCTAGTACACGTATATTTACAGTAGCTGCCGGCGAATTACGCATGGCTTTTCATAAATGTGAGCCGCTTAAAGTATTCTGCAGTATCAATTTCGGTAAAACGCTTTTAATTCGAATATAATGGGGCTATTATTTACCGCACTTCCGAGGGTCCTACTTCGCCCCTTCCGCCGTGTCAATGTGTGACCTACAAGGAAGTTGGAAAAACTCCGACAACTTTAACTAAACTTTCAGTTGAGGTTCCGTATTGGATGAATTTAATGTTTATTGCTGTATTGCGGCAAATTGAATGTATTTGCCACTTAATGTTATATTTGTTCACATTATAGTAAAGTGGTGATATAAGGGCCCCCTTGTTTCAATACCTTAACGTCTTCAGTATTTTTCTTCAGTATTATGCCGTGTATCTTACGCGGTATAATTTCGTGAAGATTTTGAATTTAATTTCATGAAATGTAATGCCTCTCGCGTTGACATAATAATATGTGTGATATGTATAACTTTTTTAAATATCGGATTAAAACACACTAAAACATTTACGCATTTAAATGTGAGCTGCTTAAGTTTCGGTATAACTTTTTAATTCGAATATAATAGAGCTATAAATTACCACACTTTAGGAGGACCATACACATGCCTCTGTGCCGGAAATTACAGGACCATTACTTTTTGACTGGAACTGAACGATAGCGCTGAACGCTATAATTTTGGGGCAAGTAAATTAGATTCTGTCTCTAGAGCTATTTAATTTGACATTGAACTGGTTGTATGATTTTTATGTGATTTTTTAAGTTAGAAATATTTAATTTCGATATTTTATTAAAAATAAATTATTATCATTTTAAATTTGAAATAACCTGAAATAAATAAATTTTATTAGTATTTATTTATAGAGTTCTCCCGCCAGTAAAAGAGACCGAAATTTAAGGCATGTTTATAAGACGACAATGCGGATCCCTAAAAAACGACAAAGTTTGCGTGACCTAATTTACAGGGAGTTGTATTTACTCCTAGGACTAATCTTCAAGGGTGAATACTATGTTGTTTCCTTTAAGGCCTGTTTAAACATAAAAATAGCGATTAGTTAATATGGTGGGGTGACACAATAATTAAAAAAACTGGTACCATAATAAAAGCTCCAGTGTCGGAGCTCGATGACGTAGGCGCCAGATTTAGCTAATGTGTCTACCGCCAACTTGTAGTATTCAGCACTATCGTAGTCCGGTTACATGGTAATGTCTGGCCCTGTAATAACTATCACAGACGAAAATAAAGTTAGGACTCAGAAGTAGCAATGTTCTACATTTTGCAGAGGTCAAAATGTAGCCAGAGAATATGTAATAATACTACGTATAGAATGGACATGAATGCGATGCGATGTCGCATCGCATCGCATCGCAGTTTTGTGTGGCCGCCTTATACCCGACCGTTAGTATGGGTATTTGCTTGAACGCATGCATTTATCTCTGCCTATCCCTTCGTGAAACCGCTGTGAAGTTACGTTACTTGTCTAAGCAAACCTTTTATTGTTCCAGGCAGCATATACAGACGCGGCGCGCGCCGGTGGCGGAAGCTGTACCGTGTTAATGGCCACATTTTTCAGGCAAAACGTTTTAATAGAGTAAGTATTAACCCTAAAGAACTTATTAATTACCTGAACCTTTCGTATTGGTGTAGCTCAATTTCAAGGGACGCTAAAGATCTGGTCAGAGAGCCGGCGTAGCGTTGAGCGGTTGTAATGTACTAGGTATTACGGAAGCCGTCACAACGACCCGTCCCTACCCGATATGACGCTATGTTCATACAGACAGAATGAAATTTCGTATACAGCGAGGACAAAGTCGTGGGCAGAAGCCAGCAAGTTAATAAGCCGGCTGCTCTGTAAATAATAACCAGTTAGTTCATAAAAGGTCCCGTCAGAATTTAGTGAGAATATTTTTTAATAATATCCTAACTAAATTCCGTCTACCTTGCTTATGAAGCTCATCATTTAGTTAATCAAGCTTTTTAAATCGTAATTATTGCGTAATAAATATTTTAAGGAAAAGAACATTGAAGATTTAATAAACATTTAGTAGGATTTAACTTTTATATTGAACTGATGTCTGGTCGCGTGTCTGTGAATATTTTGTTTTGCTTGTTTAATGAATTACTGATGGTTCAGACAGATGTACCTTAATGATATCATATTTTAAACTATACTGTATAGTTAACAGTTCGACATATTATCACTCCAGCTGAAAGACGTGCACTGCTGGATAAAGCCTTCCCCGCGCGACATATTATATTCCTCAAATTGCCGTTCACATTAGTGTCTGGACAGGGTTCAAGTGCTTCTTCTTCTTCTTTCTGCCCATTATTTGGGGTCGGCCCTCCTCGTTCTCCTACACCAGGTCAGTCGATCCTGGGTTGTCTCATTGTTCAGCTGGGTCTATTTTAAATCCTTAGATATAATGGACCATCATGTAGCAAGCGGACCTCTATCTCTCTTTTTATCTGAGAGTGCGAGGGCTTTCTACACATGCTCATACCATTTGAGACGCGATTCCTTGACCTTTTCCGCAATCGGGACGACCTCGTAGCTTCCTCTGATGTGTTCGTTGCATACTTTATCGATTCTGGTTACACCGGCCGCCCATCTTAGTATCTTCAGGACAGGGTTTCAAGTGCATCCAGTGCAAATTGCTGATGCACAAGTAATGCCACAAGCTGGTGCAGAAACCATACTCTTGTTGTTGTTTTGCATGTCACGATTACAATCGCGAAAGCGCCCTGGTAGGAATTTCAGAGTTTTTGAAGAGAATTTCAGACAAACGACGTTCGCCAAAAAAGCAAATTTACCTATAAACAGGCATACCCATTAACAGTCTTAGATAATATTCCACTTCTGAAGTTGACAGTATAGTTCACAATTTAATATGGTTCCTCAATTTCCCAGCGCGCCTTTTGCGCATTCTGCCAAGACCGCATCTGGGGCCTGGGGCGGCAGGGCTTTAAGTGCATCCAGTGCAAGTTGCTGGTGCACAAGAAGTGCCACAAACTGGTGCAGAAACCGTGCTCCAACGAGCATGTCGACCCCATCGAGGTTAAAGACGATGCGAACGGCGAGAGCACCCTCGGAAGGGCGTCATCTGTCAGGTATGTTCCATTTTTCAACATGACATATGAAAACCAGAGGATTCAATACAGAGTCGTTGTTATTTCTATTTCGCCGAAATGTTCTCTCTTGACTAATCCATCATACGATTGATCTGATAAAAATAAAGAACCTGACATTTTCTATAGTATGAATTCATGCCAAATCCCTCACGGGGTAAGTAGAGAGCGTGAAGTGCCAAATATCTCTGTCCTTCCTTGCACACACACAATCCGTGCCTCTTCTTCGTACATGTACGTCGAATTCGAAGTCTCTCCAATAGAACTTGGCTCAAAATCAATTGATCGGTTGCAGGTCCCGTGCGGAGCCTGAACCGCCACTGGCGGAGACCCCGCCGGCGCCCGCGCTACCACCGGTCCGTAACGAGGACCTGGAGCCGGGCTCACAGCGCCAGTACTCCCTCGACGACTTCGAGCTTATCAGAGTCATCGGCAGAGGCTCTTACGCTAAGGTAATGAAGAATTTCCTCGGGGGAAGAAGTAGCCATGCGTTGCATTAAATCCACGATTTGCCAGTTATTAAAGATGTGGAATGACTCTTTTACGTAAAAGATCTTGAGGGACTTTTGTCCAACAGTGAATGTATTTCGTCAGAAATTATATAACAAATCTTTTAGTTTCCTTTTAATTTCGTCCACGCAGAATTTTACGACGATTACTCTCAGTTGTTTATCTATGTACGCAAACGCCACTAAAGCGATACATTCAAAACAATCAACCATCATCACATAACCTTATCTAACAAATATGGAAAGCTACATTTTCAGGGATCGAATTATCTTACCAATAAATAATCAAATACGAATTTTAGTAACAGCAACTGATGTTATTCACTCTTGAACAATTCCCAGCCATTTTATTTATAGCGAAAATGACTTTTTTCTACAAGTCATAAAGATATTGGAACATTATATTTTATTTTTGGTATTTGGGCATCGTACCTACAATTACATAGCCTAAAATTTCCAAATACAATTTCCAGGTGCTCATGGTAGAACTGAAGAGAACGAAGCGCGTCTACGCAATGAAAGTGATCAAGAAGGCTCTGGTGACGGACGACGAGGATATAGACTGGGTGCAGACCGAGAAACATGTCTTCGAGACCGCCTCCAACCACCCGTTCTTGGTCGGCCTACACTCGTGCTTCCAGACCCTGAGTCGCCTGTTCTTCGTCATCGAGTTCGTGCGTGGAGGAGACCTTATGTAAGTGACACAAAGTTTTAAGCAACCAATGGACAACACAGACAACCGACGCTGCGAATCTGCTCAATCTTGAACATGGCGTATATTTCAATTTTCTATATATAGAATCCATTTCGGCGAATGTACGGACGATCTACACAATCTTATTCCTTCTTCACCCTTTTAGAACAGGACAACTAATAATTTCTGTTCGTTAGTCTCGCTAATACTTGAGAACGGCTGGACCGAATGGTTCATTTTAGTTTTGAATTATTTCTGGAAGCCCAGGGAAGGTTTAAAAGGTAAGAAAATATAAAGAAATTGAAGGGAAATAGTAAAAAACACAATTTCATTTTTCCATACATATAGTCCGTATGTATCAAACCTTTGACACATTATTTCATTCTGAGGCAAAACGAAGTTTGCCGGGACAGCTAGTAAATTAATAAAAATTAACGTAGGAGCAAATGAGATAGGAAGCATGAAAATATTGAAGGTTTCACTTCGACCACGTGTGAATTGCACCCATGTTTTTTTTTACATATTTGAACTTTTTTCACAGTTTGTTTTTTTTTACTTACTCGTCATGCAGGTTCCACATGCAGCGGCAGCGGCGGCTGCCCGAGGAGCACGCGCGGTTCTACGCGGCCGAGATCTCCCTGGCGCTGCACTTCCTCCACGAGCGCGGCGTCATCTACCGCGACCTCAAGCTCGACAACGTGCTGCTGGACCACGAGGGACACATCAAACTCACCGATTACGGCATGTGCAAGGTATGAAAGGAAGACGCCATATCAGTCATCATCATAGAGCAACTCGGCCCACCGGTCGCGGCGGACCGGAGGGGAGTAGCCATAGCGTTTATTACCGATGCCAAACAGTCTATAATTTTTTGCGGGGGGAAATGCGTGTGACTGTGTGTCACACGCTTCTCAGCAAGAAAAGTGCTTCCAGACCGTGAAGGTATCGCCAGTCAGTGAAAAGTGTAGATTAGTACCAGACCCCCTGGTTTGCTAGTTAGCTAGTATATAGTGAAGTAAGCTAGTTAGTAAATAGTGAAATAAGATAGAATAGATAAAATTGATGAAGAACTCAGGAATACAGTCCAAGTTGGAATTTAATAAGTTGCCTTGAGGTTTCATTTTGGTGCAAGCCAATCTGTCCCCTTCAAGTGTTTGATCACACTACAAAAATCTATTACTACGAAACTCACATCTTTACTTTAACAACTTTTAACACTTTAACTGGTGGTAGAGCTCCAGTGACGGAGCTCGCGGGCGTAGGCACCACCGCATTACCTAATATACTTGCCGTTAAATGGTAGTGTTCAGCACTATCGTGTTTCGGTCAGGTGGTAATGTACGGCTCTGTAATTTCCGACACAGAGGCATAACACCTAAAGCCTCAGGAGTGGCAGCGCATTTGCATTTTGACCTCTGGTCATTGTGTAGGTGTCTATAGGCTGCAGTCATCACTTAACATCAATGTGAACTGCACGCTTGTTTGCCACTTTCATAACATAAAAAAAAAAAAAACAAAATACAACTATTTCACGCACACATTTAAATATCTGGGCGACTGGCATAGGACCATTTCGTCTTATACTTTGACAGAGGGGAAACCCTACATAAGGCTGCTCCCCGCCGGTCAGCCGCGGCCGGTGTTGCTCTATGGTCATCATTGACAGACAAGCAGACTGATAGCCCCGTAATAACTATCACAGAGACAAAACCACTAAGATCTCAGGGGTGGCATATGAGCGGAAAGATGTCCACTGCTGGACCGAAGCATCACCATAAGGGGATATGCCATAATCGCCACGCTTGGCATGCAGATTGGCGATCGCAGTGGTGGTAGTTTTATCGCAGGACGCTGCCTGCCCATCTTGAGTCATTGCACTTACTACCGCTCCATTGGAATATTCTGACCACCATTGTTCGGTTGATTGACTGCACTAATGGAAGAATTATCTTCCAGTAGAAGAAAATTCTTCCGCTAGTGGGCGGTGGGGTCGTCACGTCTTGACGCCAGCAGGGGTGGCAACGCATCTGGATGAAGAAAAGAATGGGCCCTCAGTGAGTTTCCCCGCGTGCCACAATCCCCATTTAGAACCACGCCCCGACGCTTCGAGGGCAGATAGGCCCGGGGTACGAGAATTCGCCTCAATCCCCGAACCATTCCCCCTCCCCTCTGTTACGCTTCACGCGCGGAGGGAGAGATGATGAAGATTCGCATCTGGATTTGACCTCTGATTTTTGTGTAGATGTCTATAGGCTGCAGACATCACTTAACATGCATGTGAACTACAGACTTGTTTTCCACTTTATAACATTTATTTAATGGAAGTGACAAACATACATGCAGTTCACATTGATGGTAAGTGATGACTACAGCCTATAGACAAAGACCAAGGTCAAAATGCAGATGCGTTACAACTCCTGAGGCCTAAGGTGTTATGCCTCTGTGCCGGAAATTACAGGGCCGTACATTACCACCTGACCGGAACATGATAGTTCTGAACACTATCATTTAGCGGCAAGTATATTAGGTAATGCGGTGCTGCCTACGCCCGCGAGCTCCGTCACTGGAGCTCTACTTCCAGTAAACAAACATGAAAAAAACACATTACAATTTGCAGGAAGGCGTCCGGCCCGGAGACACGACGTCGACATTCTGCGGCACTCCCAACTACATCGCACCTGAAATACTGCGCGGTGAAGAATACGGCTTCTCTGTAGACTGGTGGGCGCTAGGGGTGCTCACGTACGAAATGTTAGCGGGGAGATCGCCTTTCGACATAGCGCAGGCTGCTGACAACCCTGATCAGAACACAGAAGACTATCTGTTCCAGGTACGTGCTTATTTTTCGAAATGTTTGTTGTTCATGGATCTCTAGGAGACATTCGCTTCTTCCACTTTATACCGCTCCGGCAATAAATTGTAGGTAACATATATTTTTTCAAACTGTCGTCAGACAAATGTCACATTAGTCCGGGACCACGGAAGCTGAACAGCGACCGAAACGTCCGGGTTGATTTAAAAATCATTTTAGCAGAGGCGGACTAAGGGGGGGGGGGGGGGAGCGGTCCGCCACGGGCCGCTCGGTTTTGGGGCCTCCAAAGATCGACTGGTTGCTGGGAATCATGAAAGGTTTTGAATGAATGAATTAACTAATGATTTTTTTTTAATGAATATATTTATTTGCTAGAAATATAGTACATGAGATCTTCAGTATAATAAAATTATTTCCTTTCATATTTCACCACTTCATTGGCATTATAATTAGAGAGTATTCGGCATATTCGGCATCATTTCCACTATTCAAATTCGGCCGAATTATTCGGTTTTGGTGCCGAATATATTCGGTTCGAAAATTTCTATTTTATTAGGCTACACGACACGGTATCTACATAACATCGACTATACAACGCTGCCATAACTACAAGATAAAGATTCTTATGTTATTTTATAAGCCAAAAAATCCTATAAACAATGTGTTGAATAAATCTAATAAAATGAAACCATTAATTTACAAATCAACATTTATTTTGAAACCTCAAATCAACATATTGTTAACCTGTAGCCCTGTAGTTAGGTTACATGCAGTCAACATTTTATTCTATACCTTTTATCAATATTTAATCAGCATTTTTTTTTTCAAATTTTATATTTAAACATAAATTAAAATCAAGCTATCCCTGAGCCATCCCAGTCTACTCTCAGTAAACGTAACTTCACGCCTGTCATCCCCAAAGGGGTAGGCAGAGCTAAATGCATGCATTCAAGCATACATGCAAACACCTACGATTCGCCGGTTACGTTTGGACCCATGTACTACCACAAAATAAAATAGGTACCATTTTATTTTGCCGCGGCTGGTGTGGATCGCAAGTGATCTACTCGGTTGAGCGATACGGGCGCGGTCAGGTGTGTGATGGGTGACCGCTAGTAGTAAGTTGAAATGCGCGTTGCCGAGGTTCGGAGGGTACGTTATGCCGTCGGTCCCGGTTGCTATCGATAGATAACAGTCGTTAAACCTTGTCGGACACCTTATAAGCGGTTTGAAAATATCCGACAGCGGGTCGGTGGTAGAGTAAGCTCCACCACGTGCCCAGCAGTGGGACGTGTCAAGGGTTGCCATTATTATTATAATTTTTTATGGTAGTACCATCCCCACCGAACGCATCATGAACGCACACCACACACTGAGGTGCCTTAGAGCTCGCGCGCTTTACCACCGCCGCAGGGCTCGGCTCCGAGGCACCGTGTGCCCGCACAACCCTGATGCACGTCCACACTGACTGTCACTGACCGTCACTGACCAAGTATTCCGCTCACGAGGCTGCCTCGCCCGAGCATGCGTCCGGTGAAGCGCGGCTATTTAGCAGTAACGTTAGAACCGCGTTTACGTGGCAAAACAATGAAATGGTAAACCGAATAATTCGGCCGAATATTCGGTTCGGTGTAGGTTAAACCGAATAATATTCGGTATTCGGTTATTCGGTCAAACCACTATTCGGCGCATCACTAATTATAATCATTACAATTCCATTTTCACATTGATCAATTATATTTGGATAATAGGTTTGTTGAGCTTACTGTGGGAAATGACTTTTTTTTTGCTCGCACGTTCTTTTTGATGTGTATTTTAGAATCTATCTCTACCGTATCAATCATACGGGGGGGGGGGCAATATGTGCGTGGGCGTAATTGTACCTCATGACCTTTTTTTTCTTGCTCGTGCGTCAGGCTACTGGGCCTCCAAATGCCACATGCCGCCCATTTTAGTTAAATATACGCAAGATTTATCCGTAAATAATTATTTATTTCATTAAGTGACGTTAAGAAAAAAAAGTTAGAACACATCAAACCTCCTTCTTTAAAAATTATCCTAAAAAATTATTATAATTATAGCGAGTACAAAACCTGGGTCGTCTCTAAAAATTGCAGGTGATCCTGGAGAAAACAATCCGTATACCGCGTTCGTTGTCCGTGAAGGCTGCGTCGGTACTGAAGGGCTTCCTCAACAAGAACCCGGTGGAACGGCTCGGGTGCGGCGAGAACGGGTTCCTCGATATTGTCAATCATCCGTTCTTCAAGAGTATCGAGTGGGAAATGGTGAGTTCTTGGGAAAACTGGTGAATTATGGACGCCTATTGAGGGAAACGAAAAATTAGTTTTACTTATTAATTTAATCTTCTTTTTTTTCTTTTATATAATGGAAGTGGCAAACAAGCATGCAGTTTACATTGATGTTAAGTGATACTGCAGCCTATAGACACTTACACGAAGACCAAGGTCAAGATGCAGATGCGTTACCACTCCTGAGGCTTAAGGTGTTATGCTTCTGTGCCGGAAATCACAGGGCCGTACATTACCACCTGACCGGAATACGATAGTGCTGAACACTACCATTTAGCGGCAAGTATGTTAAGTAATGCGGTGGTGCCTACGCCCGCGAGCTCCGTCACCAGTAGAAGTTTCAAGCATAATAAAAGTACATGAGGCGGACTTAATGCTAGGCATTCTCTGCCAGTCAACCTTAAGGTAGTGTAGAAAACTCAATGTGGTAGTGGAATTGACCAGCGCGAAGGAGAGATAAAAAAAAGTTAGACTATGTAATAAGCTTACATTAAACTGAATAATATAATGTATATACATTAAATAATGTACAATAACATAAATACACATATAAATACATAGAATATCCATATTTATCTATGTTGTTACATAAAAAAGAAATGTAGGTACGTTATGAACGTAAAAAGTTATCGGGGCGAAACGTAAATATGTAGGGGCGGCCAAGTGCGCAACGGCAGCCGTAATATTTTCAGAGTATTTATATTGCCGTAAAGCGGACAAAATTCCATAAAAAAAAAACAAGTAAAAAAAGATAAAGTTTTTAAATACTTGCGGCCAAATTTTGAGAGGCAACCTGTATTCTCTAGATTATAAATATGCATAAACATTAGGTTTGCAGTATATCAGGATGAAAAAAGGAATTCTGCTGTGAGATCGTAACCTATAAGGATCGAAATCGATTATGTACAATCCCAAAAAAGCTTCGGTGGCTCAGTCTAGAGCTGGTGATAATGAGATTTTCTTTTGTGTAACGTGCAGCTGGAAAAGAAGCAGGTGGTGCCGCCCTTCAAGCCGCGGCTGGAGGGCGAGCGGGACCTGGCCAACTTCCCGCCGGAGTTCACCGACGAGCCCGTGCACCTCACGCCAGACGACGAGTGCGTATACAGTCGACCCCCGATAATTAGACAGGGGCCGGTCTCATCCGGAGCCCCCTGTAATCCGACATTTTTTTTTTTTTTTTTATGTAATTGGCTTGGCAAACAAGCATCCAGTTCACATTGATGTTAAGTGATGACTGCAGCCTATAGACACCCACATGAAGACCAAGGTCATAATGCAGATGCGTTACCACTCCTGAGGCCTAAGGTGTTATGCCTCTGTGCCGGAAATTACAGGGCCGTACATTACCACCTGACCGGAACACGATAGTGCTGAACACTACCATTTAGCGGCAAGTATATTAGGTAATGCGGTGGTGCCTACGCTCGCGAGCTCCGTGACGGAACACATGACTTTGAATATGTATTTGACAATCTTCGCTAATGTAGATCACGCAGGTTTGAACATGTCACAACTCGTACGCGCCACCGCTGTTGTGCTCGACGCGTACGCATTGTTTTTGTACTTAGTTTGAATTTGACTACATACTTGTGATAGCGGTACTACTACGGTTTACTATTTATTCATTGTGTATTAGGTATAGTACCTAGTGAAAGGTAGGAATATAGAAAATAATGGATATGCAATTTGTCGGATTTTAGGATTACAAGGTACTCTTTAGTAAAAAAATCCGGACGATATATACGATTCCGTCTTAGGCAGTGCTCTATAATCCTACAAATTCGATAGTCCGACACTGCCCTGCATAATGTTTGTCGGATTACCGGAGGTCCACGTATTTATCTCTATTCAATCGTCTTTAAGTAACAATACGGTATTTGACAAAGTATTTTACTGTTACAAATAACTTGGTTCATGTGTTGTTCCGATGTATGACCTATATTACTGTAAAGTGTCATCCGAATCAGTCCAGCAGTTTTTCCGTGAAAGAGTAACAAATATACATCCATTCAGTAGGATTTATCTCATTATCTATGTATATTCAGATCAGTGATAGCGGACATCGACCAGTCGGAGTTCGAAGGATTCGAGTACGTGAACCCGCTGCTGATGTCCCTCGAGGACTGCGTGTGACACCACGCCTGCCTCCTGCACCCGCACGCGCAGGTAAACACACACTACACACACTACCCAAACAACCCACACTACACACTACACCAAACATTTGCACTAGTCAGTATTGTGTATATACACTTCATACTTAGTGCAAGTATTAAGTTATGGCATAAAAACTAGTTAATATTCTTTCTGATGCTAGCCACACACCGTTTATAATAATAATGGCAACGCATTATACGTCCCACTGCTGGGCACGAGTCTCTCCCCCTTTTTTGGGGGGAGGCCTGGAGCTACTCCACCACGCTGCTCCAATGCTGATTGGTGGAGGTGGGTGGGTTAGTGGCCAACACACCGTTCAAATTTGGACTTGTGTGAACACATTTCATATAGCAAAACATAACATATGTGTAGTGTGGCCGAAACGTTGCGTATGTCCTTTCTTCGAGGGTAGTCCCACATTACATAGACTACACACACTACCCTAGATTATTAGACTACACCACACTAGATTGTGTTATTTCTGGCGCCGAGCTATAATAGCTTAGGCCTCGGGGTTGGCAATACATCTAGATTGAAATCTCTTTTTTATGTAGATGTTTTTAGGCTACTGCATTCGCTTTCCATCCATGTAGAATGTATGCTTGTTTGCAACTTTCGCAACAAAAGACAGACTACACAATCTACACATACCACACAATACATAGAAATACACGTGTGACCACGGTAACTGAATTTATCTCTGATGTCCAGGCATACGGGTACGGGGCGGAGTCGTCGTCGTCGGACTACGACTCGGTGTGCTCGGAGCTGCCGCCGCGCAAACCCACGTTGCTGCAACACATGTTCTGTCTGCCGCTTAACTGACCGCACACATCTTCCCACGCTCACATATACCCATACCCGATCTCCCGCCGATACCCATTCTCACACGATCCCGAACTCACAGATCGGTGCGCACGTTGATGGTTTGTTGTTTGGGGATTGTTGCTTTTACTGTACACTTTTAAAGAGTTGTCCGCTGTAAGTTCTTGTTTAAATTAAATCGAGTCGCGATATTTATAGCAATAAGTCCTATTTTGAAAATTGGGCAATTCAACTGTTTTAACTACTGTACTATTACGAAACTTGTTTTAAAATAATAATACCTATTATCAACAAAAAATATTACTTACTTCGCTGGCGCAGCGACCCTCCGAAACGACTGTATTCCGCCTGCCTCTATCTTGATTAATTAATTATTATTTAACAAAAACTAAGTACAGTTTTTTTTTTGAGTTAGTGTTTATGAAGGAGGTGGTTTAGAGATGGTGATTATATTTTGTTCGAATTATCTACAGAGCAGACACACACTTACTTTCAGTTATTTTAACAAATATTTTGAGTGAAATTTTCCTGATATACGTTTAATAAACATTATTTTATTTAAAATTATTTCAGCACCTATACAGAATACGCAAAGTCCCCAAATGACTGCTCACATACGTACCTATTTTATTCATCATTCTAATATTTCCCTATTGAAGTGGTGCGTCATATTATATCGCTATACTTAACTTTGTTTTTAAATATATTCATTCCAATAAGTTGATTTGGTGTTCAGTTGAGATTAGCATAAATTGGTGTCGTTCAAAATATTGAAGACATTTTCAACAAAAAAAAAATAGAAAAACGAACAGAGACACACGGGAAAAAATATAAAAAATATATCAACAGATTATTTGGGATCACAAAAAGCATTACATATTTTCATAAAATTAATCTCAATTGAATACTTTTTAAACTTCATTATTATTCTGATCGTACCGTGGTTAAAGTTGAAGGAATTGTGACGGAAGATGAAATGAGATTAATAAGTGATATAGTTAAAACATTCCGGGTTAGTATATATTGCATTTTTGTTAATAATGAATACGTGAGAGATAGCAATTCATTGTCAAATAATTTGGTTTTAAGCCTGCAATAATTTTTAAGCGTATATTACGTTTTTATTTTGAAAAATTCGCAAGCTGACGCTTATTTTTAATTTTTTAAATATGGCATTCTGAAAATGTGCCTCCAGGACATGAGATTACCCTATCAAAATTCTTATAGCGCTATGAGCCGGAAGATGTTTGCAATTTTATTATGTTTCATTTACAAGAAATGTGAATCTGTTCCAATACAAAGTTTAAGCCAAAATGTATTTTGGAGGGTATCTGAAGAAGTAACATCTTCCATTTAAGAAAAACCTATTTTTTTATTCTATTTTAGTATCAAGACATGTTGTAATTCAGCAGTCAATTTAACGGTCATATTTTTGGAGCATTTATAATTTCAATGGCACCTGACGATAGACACATGTATATGCGGAATTTAATTATTAATTTTAAGTTTAGTTTGGCAAATAACGCGATCGGCCGCGACGTATGTATTTGAAACGATGTTTGTAAAAGGAATTGATTTTATTAATGGACACGGAATATAAATAATGAGAAAGTTGAATGGTGCTGGGTACGATCGACGCGGCATACAGTACGAATGTTACGGTGCAGAGGTGATAAAAAATATATGCCCTTACGATGTCTTTCTTATATGTGACGTATTTAGATCCGAACTGCTAATAATAATGTAAAGAAGTGTAACTAAGCCAAAAAAATGGTTTCACGGAATGTGGTACACCGTGGGCGGGGCTTAAATATGGTGCACCATTGGGCGTTTCCTTGCCGCTCGGCGAAATGACCTAGTCGCAACCAATCGAATGCCAGCATTGTCTATGTTGTGTTTGTAAGTGTGAGTGTTTATTATGATTGCAGTTTGCTGGTTCTAAATGAATGGAACCAAAATCAAGACGATGGTTGTATGAGAGTTACATTTCTATACATTATTAGTCCGAATTGCTTGACTCGTAACATGTGTTGTGCTACTGAGTAGTCGCTAGAATGCATTGCTATCAGACATGTACCCCTAAATAGTATGGTTATTAGCACACGAGCATGCAAACGAGCGAAACTTTCGGAACTAAATGTATGATAAGGCATCATGTTTTCCTATTAAAAAAAATCTTAGTATGTATGTCATAAAGACATTCCAAAGGAAACTTTGGTGCGAACGCTTCTAATGTAAATAAACGAGATATTATACTTGAATAATCTTGTACTATACGAGGAATACTGTAAGACTTAATATTTTTGAAATTATTGTAGCGTACGTCACTCTGTAAGAGATAAAATTATGTGACGTGTAGAAGTGGCCGAGAGTTAGATATTTTCAATAGATTAATAGTATAGAATAAATACACGAGATCTACAAAAGTTATGAATATTAATTGTAAAATCAAAAAATTAAACTAACCATCGGCTGTTTTTACACGATGGATTAGAATATGTTACGTATAGACGTGCGAGGTGACAATGCTGTTACAAATCATTTATTATATTGTACCTACCTAATAATAAATAACAATCAATAGTCCTTTGCCTATTACAAAAAAAAAAGGTTTCAAATGAACTATACTACATGTAACAACATTGTAACATCGTACAAAGCCGTCGGCGTGTAAATTCTACAATCATTATATTTTCAAGCAATAAATCGTTATTGTAGTAGTTATCTATATTTGGAGACAGGTGAACTGCTCAAATAAAGGCACGTAAGGAATTAAAAGTAGCGAATCGCCGCATTCGAGAGGAAAGCGAGCGTATACCTTTACCCAATAGATGATTTATAGACACCTAGGTTTAAGCTAGCTGTAGCTATATCGGCATGGACTGTTGCGTGACATATGGCAGGCGAGACAAGCTTCGAGTTTGCTCAACATCGATTGACATTGCAAGTTAAAATATCGATTAATTACAGTTTAATCGATTTTACGTGCAATGTCGATGGGTGATAACAGATATTAATGTACGTGATTCTAAAGTTAGTCTTTCTCTTGTACATTTTTTATGGCACGCTTCAACTCCATGCTATTATACTTAGGTGCACGGAAAGTTGTCTACTGTTCACATCGATATTTTGTTTCAATTAAATATAGTTTTAATTAAATTAAAGTTCTTCGACGTTAGATGTCAACAGTGGGCGACTTTCTCGCTCGCACGTCTTGTATATTATATTCCAATCCCTACCGTAGACCCTTCATAGCTAAACACCACTCGTTAGGTAGCCAACGAATTTTATAAATTATACAAATAAATAAAATATTATATTGAGCACTGAAACAAATTTAAAATCGTGTACATTATAAAACAAATCGAAAAAAAAACTCGTAAAATACATCGGTTATTGATTATTATAAACAAATTATTGTTAACGTAGAAAAAAAGACTTTATATATTTAAAAAATATATTATCGTAAAGGATCGGTGGCGGTGCGCGGGCGCCGGCTGAGCTCAAGTGTCCACAAACTATTCTAAATAGTGCGTAGTACTATCTATTAGACATTTTGCACCGATATTATAGTGATGTTCACGCGCGTCTCTCGCTCGATATGTAATCCTCGCGTCGTGTTCTCTTTCTAAGTATATTGTGTGTTGTCGCCCCTTCCAATGTGTTGATGTGTTGCCGATGTTGGAGAGCGTGGAACGGAACGCGCCGAGCGTTGCCATGGCGACGGCGTGACCCGCGCCCTGCGTGCGTAGGGCTTGTTTTGTATCATTTTTAAATGAAATATTTAATTAGTATTGGATAAGTATTCACTTTTTAGTTTGTAAATTAACATTCCATTATAACTCGACAGCGTCGTACGCGTGTTCGGCGCATAGACATCACAGATTTATGGTGGTTATTCGCGACGCGTTTGTCGTTTGAATTAAGATGATTGAATGGTTAAGTTTGAACTCGATTACGTTTCATAATTATATTATTGTATAAAAATCGATACTAACTGCATGACAAAGTGACATTTTAACAATGATTATTAATTATAAGGCGAAATTACCCGACAGTTTGAATTGTTACATCGCATAGATGTTCTTATTTAGAACAAAATATTGTATTTTAGTTGTAAGTACATTTTGTTACGTTAACTCGCATGAAACAATCGATGCGATGGAGCATCGGATGTTTATAAATAAATGTATACATTTTTACACGTTGTACGTTTGTTTAGGTGTCGTATTTGATTTTCGGCTGTACTGTTAACTGTGTATTGTATTGTAAAAACACCAATAAGATAATGTAAATCGTTACTGTTTCATTTTGAACGGCTTGGTGCGTGATTGCGACATATTGTCAGATTAGACTGGAGAACTTGAGGTACTGTACTATTCTATGCTTAACTGAAAATAAAGATTAATCTGATATTGTGTGGTTTTATTATATTTTCAAACTGAAGTTTATTCTGGCGTATCTTTTAAGTTAGTGTTATTTAGAATTCACATACTAATTTCATTTCCCGAAGAACTTTATAGATAATTTTGTTGCTGAAATAGGTCGCCCAGGGGTGCGACCGCCTATCGACATTGCTGTCGTCATTATCATTGCTGTCAAATTTTATAGTCGATTTTTACTTAAACTAAATGACAAAAATCGAAATAATCTACCATTATCGCTTGTTTATCACCTACGTAAGCGAGAACATCAATCAGATTATCAATACTACGTTTAAAGGAGCTACAAATCGACATGAAAATTTGACAGCAATGACAATGCCAACAGCAATTTCGATAGGCGGTCGCACCCCAGGTGAAGTCCATTCTAGTGATAAATTGCTCGAGCATTTTTGATACCAATAAATGGGAACGCGGAAAGAGGCGTGTCGCAGCATATTATTGTTAAAACTTGTGTATAGTCATGTTTTTATGTGTAAAAATGGTGGGAGTTTTATCATAAATCATTAAGCGCAGGCCACACCGCCAGCGGGCGGGCCAAAGAGTATACAAATACTACTTAAAAGGGCGGACGAGCGAGCTAGGCGGCCGAACATCGTTTCATTTCTTTACGTACTTCGATTCACATCGCGAGCTACCGAAAGAGTAAAACGATGTTCGCCCGCGCCGAGCTCGCTCGCACGCCCGCAATAGTTGAATTCTCACCCAATATTATTACAATTTTGTCTCTCTCAATCACTTGACTATGGAAACAAATAAAACACAAATTTAAATCAATCACCAAATTATATTTCAACACAAATGCAACGTATACACATATAATTCGTGTAACATGTAAGTGTATGCATGTAGATAGAAACATGTACATTTCCATGCAAATAAACGTGGATTAACTACAAAAGAACAAATCAATTTAATTTTGTGACCAAGATCACAGTACACAGTATCAGGTCCATTAACAAGTTAATATTTTATTCTAATTTAGTGTGAACAAGTCACTTTACAACCATAAATAAATAAATAAATGCATTTCGAATATAAAACCAAACTTAATTGTAATAATACTAACCAAATACTGCATCTTCTCAAAAACGTTAACAAAAATACTGGATTGTTACAATTTCCAAAGGAAACTAGCAGATAATGGAATGAATTAATGAGATTCCAACATTTGAGATTAACAATAATATATCGAATGAGATTAAATAAAAATAAAATTTGTACAGTGAATGGAATGTGCGATACATTCAAACATTGTTTATTATTAGAATTGTTATTGATGAAACGAACTCATAAGTGTGGGAGAAAATTCGAGAATAATGATTAATACATCCATCACGACATGATATAGGTAAAAATATTTTTTTCATATTAAAATAGGTTTGTAAAATTTCTAAAAATCCAGTACGATATTTCAACATTAGCACACTGACGATCTTATCACCTTTAAATCTTACACTTAACATTCTACTTTGATAAATTTTTCAATTAGAATAACCAAAATAAATAACAATTTCGTGTAAATAAATTATTGTATAACATTAGTATAGGAAAATCATATATTGGAAATCTGAGTTAGGCAGATGCAGATCATTGAAACATTTGTTTGAATAATGAGAAAAGCGCCATCTGTTATTCTAACTCGAATCAACTAAAGGGTAGGCATAAAAATAATAATTACTATTACACAGCCAAAACGTAATAATAAACGGCTAACTTTAATCTTATTGTACACTAACGGTCTTATTCATAAAAACGCTTAAAGAAGGTTTATAGCATTCATTAGTTAAAATGCTCTATGAGCCTATCAAACGTTCTATAAACCTTCCATAGTATTTTTTTTTGTTATTATAGCATCGCTATTACTGGCAATATGCCAGTGTCAAGTAAAACGATATTTCGTATTTATTTAAGCAGCGTTTAAGTTAGTATAATATCAAGTATAATATGTAAGTATCAAGTATATAAGTTATCAAGTATAATATGTCTGTCAACTGAGTTACAGTCAAGTTAAGTCGAGTAAAGCGATGGCTACTTTACCAGAACATTTACAATGAAGTTTTGGAGGCAACCTGAAAGGTCGTGTTTTCGCACTGTTATTCTATTTCACTATACACGGGCACTGTAATAAACCTATATCAAACAAAATGCCACCAACTTTATTCAATATAACTTAAAAATACACAAAGAAAATTAAATAAAATAAGAGCACCATACGCCTCTTTCAAGGTTCCCGCCAAAATCCACCTTCCATAGTTAAAATTCTGCTAATAGACAAAATGTTGCCAGTGCAAGGAATTCAGTTGACAGATGGATCCAACAAGAGATCAAACACGCCAAATTGTCTATAAATTACGTGTGAAAATGAAAATTATTTATTCCTTATTTCGAATAAAAAGAAAAAAATCAACGTCAAAGGTGACAAATTCATATCAAGTCATTCCTAGCTTCGTTCCATTAATCGACCGCAACGACCGCGACCAAGACCGCTGAAATTGTCGTTTTGGTGAAAGCACAAAATATTGGTGGATCGGAGTGGACGCAATGCGGTCGCGAACAGTGACGTTATTTATGACGTCAAACGACCGCTCGCGACGACCACGGGCCTCTGGTGGAACAACACAAAGGGCGTTACGGTCGTTGTGGTCGATTAATGGAACGCGCCCAATGTCAATTTCAACAATGAGCTGTTGAATGTCGGCCATCTTTTGTCCTTATAGCACTGTTATAGTAGGGTTCTGGCCTCTATAACTTTATAGTGGGCTTATAGAGTGCTTTAGTGCTAAAATGCTATTATGAATAACGTTTTTCTTATAGCATACTATAGCGAGTTCTTAGAGGTGTTATAACTTTTTATGAATAAGACCGTAAATGACTGAATTAACCGACAACAAACTCTTATTATAAATCAATAAGCACTTGCAGCTTAAGTACACAGCATGACAAAGTGTATAGCCAAATTCTACTACACATATTATTCCGCCGGATCCGCACGTTGACCAAACGTTGGCTGCTGACACGCGCCGGCCAATCACCAACGCGCGTCACTTGCCCCAACATTGGAGCCAATGCTATTTTCTAGCCTCCTTATTCATAAAGTTATTTCAGCTTAAGTGTTGCTAATCTCTCCTTTGTCTTTTTCTATCCTGCACATTTGACAATGCAACTGACAAAGCATTATATAGCTAAAACGTATCTAATATACGTTTATGAATCAAGGGGTAGATTTATACATTGGACGTGTAGCGTTGGCGCCAACGTTCGGGCCAACTTGTGGAGCCGACCTTAACCGAATGGTTCTAAAAACATTTTAACAATACAACTGCGACGAACATCATCTAAGAATGTCTATTATAAGAAAATTGAAATTAAAAAAGCCAGAGTATCACCAAAATATGAACAACTATACACATTTGTGCTATATGATGAACCAATACAAAACCTGCATAATGTAAAATAAATAAGTAACTACAATACTGTTAATAATTTACTAAACTATTCAAGTCATTTTTATAATCAATTATCATAATAAAGGATTTCGTTTCAGATAATTCTATTATACTTTATAAATCATAGCCATAAGGTTCAAAATTGCCTAAACGTCAAGATCTGTCTTCATTTCGATACTTAAAGAGTAAGATATAGTGTAGGTATGTTAACAATTGCGTTTAATTTGGTTCCTTACTGGCCCCCGTTCTGATGCGCCATCTTCTGTTTTTTGGCGGGCGGCGAGTCGGCGAACATGGCGCCCGAACGAAGCTCCTTCATCAGGAATGGTACCTGAAAACATGTTTACTCATTCTCACTTTCCTATTCATAGTTTAGAAGCGCACATGGCCCTGGTTAAGCGATACGGCCGCGGTCGGGTGTGTGATAGGTGACCGCTAGTGGCAAATTAAAATGCGCGTTTCCGTGCTTCGGAGGACACGTGAAACCGCCTGTCTCGGTTGTTATCGATAGATAGCAGTCGTTAAATCTTGTCGGACGGCCTTATGGACTGTTTGAAAACATCCGACAGCGAGTCCCGCATTGGAGCAGCGTGGTGGAGTAAGTTCCAGGCCTCCTGCGAAGGGGAGAGACTCGTGCCCAGCAGTGGGACGTATCAAGGGTTGCCATTATTATTCATAGTTTTACGTTGTTCTTTTAGATGGCGAAAAATTCAATTACGTGTATTTTAGAAAGACAATATAGGTAAGTACATCAACATTTTTTTTTTTTCGTAAGATATATAGAAATGTAGAAGGTTTTCAACAACTGTTTTATTGTTTGGCCGTATGGTTGCATCTAAAAATATATCTCGCAATATACATAGATTGTTACTGGGCATTGGGATATTTTCAATGATTAATTCCTACCGATTCATCTGTTTAAAACGATGATTGACAACTACCCGTTAAGTCAAGAGCCATAAGGTTTACATTAGAAGTTAATATGATAGTTTCTTAAAATTTCCTTTTTTTCGCGCAAACATCAATTTTTTTCTTTCATAAAAACCTTCACCGGACAATTATAAACACAACACATAAAGAATTAGCGAAATCGGCCATTCTTGAGTTTTGCGCTTAGGAATACATTTAGCATTTTTGTTTATATACAACATGTAACGGGAATAATGCACACTATTAAATACCTCGATTAGAAAATCGTACATGAACTGAAATTACGTGTTTACTTTTTTTTTTAAGAAACAAGTTGTCCTTATTTTGTACGAACAGTATGCACACTCTATGCATACTTACCCTACCTCTACTTACGACCGCACATAAAACACAAACCAACTCACACACGTATGCTGTCGCAATGTGATGTAGCGTAACCCTGCATAACCCTATTTAACACTCGCTATTAATAAGATTCATTTTCACTATTTAATTTCTCAAATTATTATTAATAATAAAATGTACGTCTCGAAGAGATCTAATATACTTGTTGAGACTAGCATTTTATTTTGGATAGACGTTAGTCTCATTTTCGTTTGTATTAACTGTTCACCAAATGGGTGACCATAATTTCCTTAATTGTAATTAATTTTGGGACAAAATGTTACCTATATCAAAAATGCCTGAAATTGATTCGGTTATCGATTCTGAACAAACTAGTTTCGGGTTGTACATTCAATCCTGTTACACGTCGTAGATCTCGTTTTCTGCTTCGGCCTACCTCGCGGTTCTTCTGTGGCTCTACTATAGAGCGACAGAATGAGCAAGGAGACGAACGTACCTTGTGCTCCAACTGCAGGTAGTTGGCGGGGCGAAGGCCGAGGGCGGCGCGCAGCAGGTTGTCGAGGCAGGCGCGCTGCTTGAAGAGCGCGTTGACGACGGGCGCGCCGCCCGCCACCAGCGGCGCCTTCAGCAGGTAGGCCAGCGGGGCCATCACCGCGTGCATGGGGGCCCAGTCTGGGAACGGGACCGCACATTGTAACTAATCATGTCAGTTTTGGCGGCAACCTTGAAAGGGGCGTATGGTGCTCTTTTATTTCATTTTCTCGGTGTATTTTTGAGATAACCCTACTAATATTATAAACGCGAAAGTAACTCTATCTGTCTGTCTGTTACCTTTTCACGTCCAAACGACTGAACTGAAATTTGTTACGATAGAGCTGACTTTAAGAAAGAACATAGGCTATTGAGTTATTTATAAAACGACATCCATGCGGGTGAAGCCGCGGACAACAGCTAGTATTAAGTAAAGTTGGTGGCATTCTGTTTGATATAGGTTTGTTACAGTGCCCGTGTATAGTGAAATAGAATAACAGTGCGAAAACACGGCCTTGCAGGTTGCCTCCAAAACTTCATAGTGAACGTTTTGGTAAAGTAGCCACCGCTTTACTCGAATTACTGACTATGACTCATTTAACTGACATTATCAATAGTTCACTAACTTAACTGACTAATACTTACTTTTACGCTGCTTAAATACGAATACGAAATAATCGAAATATCGTGTTACATGACTCTGGCAATATGCGTAATAGCGATGCCATAATAACAATTGAAAAAAAAACTAATGATGTGCCGTTCTCCCAACTGGGAACATAGGGGTACATTGTTTATAAAGATAGTAAAATGCTTTCATCATTCTTTTTAATTTGTGGACTAATTTAAAAGTCATTTGACATTTAAAAACAAAAAAAAACAACACTGATATTTAATATTTTGGTCGCGGACAGACCGTCGTGCAACCGTGCCGAAACGTCGGAATAAAGGTAAAATAATGTTTTTATCGAAATATCTATATCGCGTCGCGACCCGATTCGTAAAAATCAGTATAATTAACGTTAAACTATCGAGTATTAGAAAAGACTAAACGCCAAAAATACGCTTACACTCAAAAAAATACGCTTACACTCACAGACCCACACTAGGTATAAACCTGTGTCGTGGGTGCCGTTGTACACACACAACACATACACAAACACCCAGACCCGAAACAAATATCAGTAGGCCATACAAATATTTGTTCCAGTGCGGGGATCGAACCCGCGACCCTTCGAATCAAACGGTCATCTCACACCGCTGGATTAACCGGGTCGTCGAAAAAAGAACCAATCAGATATTCAACAAGCCAATATTACCTGAATGTGATTCGGCACGGAAGGAGACGCGTCCAAACAGTTCGGCCAGCAGCACCAGGTCCAGTATGAGCGGCACGGCTAGCAGGGAGTCTTCGCAAGTGTTGTGGACCGCGATGGTGTTGGTGCCGTGCAGAAGGATCTCCGATGTGTACTCGTCCATTGCCCGTTTGGAGTCACCTGTATACGTGTTTAATGTTTATTGAGAAATTAGTTGTTTCTAGAACTTTTCTCTAAGGCTGGGTTGTATTTGTATCACTTTACATTAGGTTAACTCTTAAAAATATTTGAAATATACTCTTGTAAATATTGTTGTATTATATTTGAAATTGTTTATTTATATTTGAAAAATTGTTAGGGGACCGTTCGTTGTCAGGAGGATTATAATACGTTCGCAGTCAGGTAAGAGGGGAGGGGCGCTCTGGCAAATGTAAATGTTTAGGTAGGAAGAAGCGGGAAAAAGCGTGACGAAGGAGGGGATGTCCGAATATACCGATATTTTGCGTGACGTAATTAATGGACTAACTGTAACTTTAACTGTTAACTGTAACCGGCCGAGAGGCGCTGGTTAATTTATTGGTTAAGGTCAATTATCTGATAACTTAAAGATTTTATGTTTTTAAGTCTTTAGATGTACAAAAACGTCATGTTCTTAAATTTTTGAGATATGCCACTTCAATTCTAAAGGTGCGATTGGTAACCGGAATGTCGTTATTCCGCGAGGCGTGCTAGGGTCGGGGCGGAGAGCGGCGGCTCGGAGCTGATGAATAATAGAAGCAGTAAAAAGAATGATAAAAATACAATAAGCACTCACCGACATATGGCACATATTTGATGACGACAACGTGGTCTGGCTTCTCCCCCGGGGTATACAAGATGGAGTTCGACTCGACCATGTCGTCCACTACGTTGCTTTTTGTTATCTGACAAACACATGTGGAAATTTAAAGAAACAATTAAAGATGAAATATTTTTAAAAGTGTATGTAAAGTGTATATGTAATATCCGGCACAGAGGCATAACACCTTAGGCCTCAGGAGTGGCAACGCATCTGCATTTCGACCTCTGGTCATTGTGTGTGTGTCTATAGGCTGCAGTCATCACTTAACATCAATGTGAATTGCATGCTCGAACGCCACTTAAAAAAATATATATATATGATGTCATCGTCCTTAAGTGGATGTTCCGGTAAAGTCAGTCAAATAATGGCGGTCAAACCATTCCAAGGTAGGTAGTAAAAATTATAAGGTGAGATGGGCAGCAGCTACCCTCGATAAAACTACCGTCACTGCGATCGCCAATCCGTCTGCCAAGCGTGGCGATAGTGGCATATTCTCCCCTAATGGCGCGCAACACTGTTGTGGGCGTCTTCGGAGAAGACTTTGTCCAGCGGTGGACGTCATTCGGCTGGAGTGATTAATATATCTAAAAATTTAAATACTGCAATAGTAGGGTATTGCAGTATTTAAAATAAAGTATAATACGCATGAAATTGTATTCCACTTAAATAACTGTCCAGTAATAATTCAATGTTTAGCATGTACTGGTGGTAGAGCTCCAGTGACGGAGCTCGCCGGCGTAGGCACCACCGCATTACCTAATATACTTGCCGCTAAATGGTAGTGTTCAGCACTGTCGTGTTCCGGTCAGGTAGTAATTTACAGCCCTGTAATTTCCGGCACAGAGGCATAACACCTTAGGCCTCAGGAATGGCAACTCATCTGCATTTTGACCTCTGGTCATTGTGTAAGTGTCTATAGTCACTGCAGTCATCACTTAACATCAATGTGAACTGCCTGCTTGTTTGCCATTTTCATAACATAAAAATTATTATCAATAAACCGTTTAGACACGAGAGACCACCGGCGGTGTGTGAACAATTGAAATCAATTGTAATATATTTTTCTCGCAAGCTGATGAGTTAATCGGCAGTAGAGAGAACTTACTTCCTTAGAGCGGAACTGTTTGGGTGCGGAGAGGTTCTTGCCGTCGTTGTTGCCGAGGTGGTTGTAACTCACTATGGACACCGGCTTCAGGCCTGCATAACCAAATTATAATTAGTAGATAAAGCGACGTCGTTCTTGCCTAATTAAACCATTTTAACGTTTTCGTAGGTTTTCGCGAGCTTCATACATTGTAGAAATTAAACTTGCGGATACGTTAGTAATTTTTGCGTGAATCCGGACCGTTATGCCAGACGTCTCAGAAACAGGTGGCGCTAGCATGACATGGCAACGTAGTTTTCAGTACTACTCAGCGCCACTAGTAGTTTACATCGCACTAGGGTTGTGTTCCGTCTCAGCTATATAAGGCCAGGCTGAACATCGTCGAATTAGTCTGCCCGTGACCACGGTAGCTGGAAAGCGACCGAAACGTCGGGTGTAAGAAGTTTGGGAGTGTTGTATACACGAGAAAATCCGTAAACCATTTTAATAAATTTAAAGTCAACTTTATTAACAGTTTTTTGTCACTTATAAGTTCTTCTATGTCATACAATCGAATTTTAATATTTTTTTGTATCATTATATCCCATAAGCTGTGTCCAGGACTTCGTCCGCATAGCCTTCCTCGATAAATAAATAAATATAAATATACGCTTACACTCACAGCCCCACAGTAGGTATAAACCTGTGTCGAGGGTGCCGTTGTACACAAACATTAGCCTGGGTTTCACCAAGATATTTGTTTTAGACGACTTTGAAGTTAAAGAAGGATCTGAAATGTTACAAAACTCTCACTCGTTGAGATGTGCATTTTATTATAATAATAATTTAGGAAATAAAAAAGTGAAAATGAATCTTATTACATATTACTAGCCAGTGTTAAATAGTGGTATTGCGCAGGTTACGCAACATCATATTGAGACGGTGCGCGTGTGCGAGTGGGTTTGTGTTTTATGTGCGGCCGTGGACAGAGTACGCGTGCGTAAGAAGTCCATATTGTTCGTACAAATTGAGGACACATTATTTCTTCAATAAAAAAAATATATATAAACATGTAACTTCAGTTCATTTATTATGATTCTAACTTGATTTTTTCTTTCTTTCCATTTTTCTTTAAAAATAAAATATATTTCACAAGCATGTGTTAATGCGAAATAATATAAAACAATTGATTTTCTAAATTAGGTGTTTGAGGGTGTGCGTTATTACTGTTACGCGTTGTATAGGATCAGATGTCAGTACACAAAATTGAACTGACCGGCAGACACGAGGAAGTCGACGAGCACGGACTTGAGCTTGGTCTGTCCGGACTTGAAGTCGTCGCCCGCCACGAAGGCGCCGCGCTGCTCGGCGCGCTCCACCACGCCGGCCACTATCGTGTTCTGTGGCGACCCGTTTATGTATGAACACTGCAACAATCATAAAAATATGCCACATGGTTAAATATGTCAAACTCCACACGTGGGCTTAAGGAATCATATTTTAAAAAGACAAAATTTTAAGTAGTCAAACATCGTTCACAGGCTTAAGGACCGATTAATAAAAAAGGAAAAAAACCAATGACGTTAAGAGAAGACATCAAATAAATTTATTTGACAGATATTTCACGTCATCGGTCATGTTACTGAAAGCATGGTACATTGACTTCTGAAAACTGGAACCGTGCTACGAAGGGGAGTGTCCTGTCTAGTACTTTAGTACATATAGGCCAATGGCAACAATAATAATATGCCACATGGTAAAACATGTCAAACTACACACATGGGCTTAAGGAACCATGTCTAAAAGACACAAAAATATATAACAGTCAAACACCGTTCATAGGCTTAAGAATCCTATATTTAAAAAAAAAAGAAGACTTCTTCTTAAGAAGCAGGCATCCAATAGGGCTTGTAAGCCTAGACATTATGAACTTACACGTGTTGGCATATTCATGTTTACCCACCTCCTCGTCAAGAGCGGCGAGCGCGAAGATGGTGGAGGGCGATATCTCCGGCTCGTTGTTGCGCAGCGCCTTCTCCAAGTTCTCCGACGTGTCGTGCACGCCCGGCTTTACTTCACAGAAACTGTAACAGAGCACAAAATATACATTTTTAATGAATCTTCCGAACTACGGCTCGTCCGCCTAGCTTACGCCAGGTTCACACTATTGTGTCGGGCTGTGTCGTGACTCGCCAGAACGCTACATTTACCATAGAGCAACTCGGCCCACCGGTCGCGGCGGACCGGAGGGGAGTAGCCATATGCAGGCTTTCCCCTCTGTCAAAGTACAATCCCAAATGGTCCTACGCCTGTCGTCCAGATGTTTAAATGTGTGCGTGAAATTGTTTATGTGTTATGTTAAAGTCAAGGTGTGAGTTTCTTAGTAATAGATTTTTGTAGTGCGTGTGTGTGTAGTGTCACATGTAGTGCCCCCCGCAAAAAATGACATCGCGCTAAAAATGTGTAGAGTCTTGGCACCAAGGAAGCCACGATCCCTACGCTTCTGTGGGATGTTTACTGTAGTCTAATAACCGAAGACCGCGGGTGTCACTCTTGACTCCCATGTCAAGGGCATCTAAATCCAATCCAAATAATAGTTCGGTCTAAATCCACATGTGTATTCCGAAGGAGTACACTAAGACATGACCCAACCGTAAAAAAAGACTTTTCAGTACTGTTGTCAGGCGCCCAAATAGCCGCATGTCGTTCTCGGGTATAGATAGGTACCTAAGGCCTCCGCCATACCCAAATACTTATAGATAGAACTCAGAGGATTGGTTCGCACGGATTCTATTATCTACCCTCGTCGCAGATGCTAAACTGCACAAACTAACCCCCTTATTCATAAACGTACATTAGATACGTTTTAGCCAAAAATATTAGAAGAATAGATTGACAATACACACGCTTTTCTATGAAAACTGCTTCAACCATTGTAAGAGGGAGAAGCTTATCTTGGCGCGAAAATATACACCAATTAGGCGCGGGCCAAAAACACATTCACCTGACTTCACCTGATTAGTGTTTGGTCGCGCCACAAAACGTCACAAAAATGGCGTATTATTAGTTCGTACACGAGTATAAGACGTGATTATCCTACAAAATCTAGATGTACGTTGTTTTCCGTGTAAATGAGTTAGCTGGCAGTACTCCCTGTTATGACACGATATATTTGATATAGACGATGTGATATCGTGTTTAACATAATAAAATAACAAAATTAATACTCACCAGTGATAAGTAGTGCTATTGAGTGGTTTAGTTTGCTTTACTGTTCGGTTTTTACACCAAAACACTGAACAATTTGCAATGAATGGATGATGTTTGACGCGTGAGCGGGAACGGTCACCTGACCGTCCACGAGTCTAAACGAACGCTCAGCGGCCGGTGCGTATTGGCAATCTAACTCATCTAATATCTTTGGTTTTAGCTATAGAATGCTTGGTCCTTGTCAGTTGCATGGTCAAATGTGCAGGATAGAAAAAGACAAAGGAGAGATTGGCAACACTTTAGTTAAAATACGTTTATGAATAAGAGGGTAACGGTTACCTTTGGCAGTGACTAAGCAGCACACATTCGAATCACAAGACCAGACGGATTTCTATGAATCGTAATAATGACAATAATAATTATGTGTTTGAAGACTTTGAAGATACCGCACCGATAACAAAACTATAAGGAAAAATCTATGTATTATTTCTTTGCAGCTAACGACTCTTAAAAAAATACATTTGAGCATTCTATGCTATATGATTGTGATAGCAGCTACATATATACATTGCTTTGATATGGGCCAATTACGTCGTATTTTTTTTTATGTAATGGAAGTGACTAACAAGCATACATAGGTTCACATTGATGTTAAGTGATGACTGCAGCCTATAGATACCCACGAAGACCAAGGTCAAAATGCAGATGCGTTACCACTCCTGAGGCCGAAGGTGTTATGCCTCTGTGCCGAAAATTACAGGGCCGTGCATTACCACCTGACTGGAACACGATAGTCCTGAACACTACCATTTTGCGGCAAGTTTCTTAGGTAATGCGGTGGTGCCTACGCCCGCGACCTCTGTCACTGGAGCTCTACCACCAGTAAAAGTTGTATGTACTGGAGTCGTCGAATCGACTTATTTATCATGAAATAATCATGCAATTCACATAGATAGTACGTGAATACTATAGTCTGCATTTTGTGCTATAGCTTTTGTAAACCAAAAAACAAAAAGCAGATGCGATATCAGTTTGCCACCCCGGAAGCAGAGAATATGTAATAATACTACGTACTCGTATATAATGGACACTTCGACGTCCCGCCCGATTTCGCCGCCTCGCCCGATCTCCTCCCCTCTTATGGGCGACGTTTGGTATTCTCTACGTGCTACGCACACAAGTGCACGTGTAAATACACGTCATTGATTGATGTCTGAGTACTAGAGACCAAATTAAGTGTTTGTATGGAATTTTGGCGGAGTGTCCGCGGTGTGCATAGAGCAACACGGGTCACCGGTCTCGGTGGACCGGAGGCGAGTAGCCATAGCGTTTATTACCGATGCAAAACAGTCTGTAATTTTTTGCGGGTCGAAATGCGTGCGACACACACGCACACTACAAAAATCGTCTATTACTACGAAACTCACACCTTGACTTGAACAAAATACAGAAACAATTTCACGCACATATTTAAACATCTAGGCGACAGGTATAGGCCCGTTTGGGCTTGTACTTTGACAGAGGGGAAAGCCTGCATATGGCTACTCCCCTCCGGTGTTGCTCTATGGCGGTGTGGCACAACCGTGAGCATCTTGGTGAAGTTTTTGTCCAGCAAAGTCTTTCGGCTGAAACGATTGATGGTGATGAGCACATATTGGAGAAAACACACTCATTTATTTCTCAACGTTTGCCTTTTGGCTCAGTCTACCGGGCCTGACGTCATATGATGCCATTAACAATGGAAGGAAAAAGATTAGTTCGACAGCAAACAGATTAAACAGTCGACCATGCGAGTTCATAATACTGTTAATAATGAATTACGATCAATATCGATTTTGCAGTTAAACGGGCAGTTACGTAGACAATATTACTGTTTACTGATCAAATTCTACAACTAAAAAGTTTGAAGGATTGTTGACTTCTGATTAGTGTTGTTGCAATAGTAATAGTCTATCACTGATCACTGGTCTGTGGTCTATCACTATCGATAGTATTGTGAACTATCGTGACCTCGAAAAAATAGTCACATTATCGATAGGACTATCGAAAATATCGAAATGCTGCAATACTATCAAAAATAAGCAATACTATTGCTAGAGATCAATAGTATCGATAGATCGAAGTAACTTACATCTACTTACATCTAGGATTCCAATCATAAATTTCTCACAATCTTTCCTCCAATTTTAACCTTTGACGATCCGGTTAGTTCTGCGGTGCGAAACCACCGTTTGATTCAAAGGGTCGCGGGTTCGATCCCCGCACCGGAACAAATATCTGTATGGCCTACAGATATTTGTTTCGCGTCTGGGTGTTTGTGTATGTGTTGTATGTGTTCAACGGCATCTACGACACAGGTTTATATAATACTTAATGTGGAGCTGTGAGTGTAAGCGTATTTTTTATTTTTATTTTATAGCTCCTTCCGTGTCCTTTCTCGCTCACTCCTTACACTTTTCCATACATACTTAACTAACTCTCTCTGACTTACCCTATCTTATGTTCCATTTCAGTTATTGTCTGTCAGTTAGCGACGCTCTTGAACTTACATAGAATAAGTTACTCACCGTTCAGTGTTAGCTGTCCAGAGCACGATGATCTTGTCCAGCTTGTGTTTGTCGCGGAAGTCCTTGATATCTGCGCGAATCTGTAGGTACTGCTCGTACTTGGTACCCCTGATCAGATTGGTCGCACGGTCCGCCTGCAAACAACGAAATACCGGTTTGTTTTCGTTTAAAAAAGTGCTTCAGTTGAGTCATCACATTGATGTTAAGTGATGACTGCAGCCCATAGACACCTACAAAGACCAATGTCAAAATGTAGATGCGTTACCACTCCGGAGGTTAAGGTTTTATGATTCTGTGCCGAAAATTACAGGGCCGGCTTATTTTTAATACATAATTTGGACGACAATCGAGTACTGAGTATTAATATGTCCCTTGATTAACCAGTCAACTTATTATTATGTTTCTTGTAGAAGCGTTATGCCTCTGTGCCGGAAATAACAGGGTCGTACATTACCAGACCGGAACACGATAGTGGTGAACACTACCATTTAGCGGAAAGTATAGTAGGTAATGCGGTGGTGCCTACGCCCGCGAGCACCGACACTGGAGCTCTACCACCAGTAAAAAATCTGTATGAACCTACTAATAACTTCAACATAGGGTTTTTGGCGGGAACTTTGAAAGATGCGTGTGGTGCTCGTATTTTATTTCATTTTCTTGGTGTATTTTTGAGGTAAGTATATTAAATAACGTTGCTGGCAATTTGTTTGATATAGGCTTATTACAGTGCCCGTGTATAGTGAAATTGAATAACAGTGCGAAAACACGTTCTTTCGGGTTGCCTCCAAAACTTCATTGTAAATGTTCGGGTAATGTAGCCATCGCTTTACTCGAATTACTGTGACTCTGACTGCCGGACTGATAAATTGACTAACTGACTCTGACTTTTACGTTGCTTATTACGAATACGGAATATCGTTTTTCTTGACACTGGCAATATGCAAAACAAACGATGCCAAAAAACGCAAAAATAAAAAAACTTCAACATAGCTTTTACACTTAATAATTGTTTTTATATTATTTCGCATTAACACATGCTTGTGAAATATATTTTATTTTTAAAGAAAAATGGAAAGAAACTGCTACCATAAAGCAATGCAATAGATGTGAAGGAAAGATTTGACAAATCGGGCAGGGCTTCAGTAGCTCAATTGGAAGAGCGGCTGGACTAGATTCCCAGTAGGTCGCGAGTTCGAGTCTCGCCTGAAGTCAAATTTTTCTTTCCATTTTTCTTTAAAAATAAAATATAGCTTTTACAGTTAGTACCCGCTAAAAATAAATACACTTTGTAGTAGCTACGACGTAAGAAAACGGATTCACGGTGTTTTATAAACAAGCACAGTTCTACAACAACGATGGAAATTTTCCGCAACTGGACACGGGTCATTCAATGTATAATTTTGTAAACGGTATTATCGCCGACTGTAATGGCACTATCGTATTACATCGTTCTCGAATGTTCTTTTATTCAATAAGATGTTTCATAGTATGCTATTGTTATAGACTTCGTGTTCGTTCGTTTCGTGTTATAGACTTATATATTACCGTGGGGGGGAAATATACTTACTAATATAAGATTTCTTTTTTTTTTTTAGTTCATAACGGGGCATATATTAATTACGTGAGGCGTATTTTGCTAATTTTCAAATTATTAAACTTCCTCCAAACATGGATCTGCGACTAATCCATTGACGCTCCCATTCATTACGGTTTGTTTATTTCGAATAAAATGCCGTCTTCTATTTGTTCCATAACTACAGTTAGTATTTTGCGTAGATAATAGTGTATTTCGCGACGTCTTTGATAACAGATGATGGGCCAAAACGTAACCGGCGAATCGTGGGTGTTTGCATGTATGCTTGAATGCATGCATTTACCTCTGCCTACCCCTTCGGGGATTACAGGCGTGAAGTTACGTTTGATAACAGATTAACCCAATAACAGATTTTCCCGACTCGGAGATCGAAATCGGGACCTCAGGCTTCAGCATCGCGATTGCGACCACTTGGCCAATGAGGCAGCCAACGTACACGGTACATACCACTATTGCTTGCTATTGCTTACTTACTTACTTAATATTATTATTGTTTAGCTTCTAAATCTCATGTAAATGAACTTGAAGTTTTTATGAGAAATAAATTGTCTTTAACCGAACTATTGAAGTAATCTCCGCGTCAAATCGTAATCAGAATTTAAAAACGAGAAATTACATGCAATTATTTAATAAGAAGCTTGTAAGCAATAAAACGAACAATAGACGTACAGTTACGTTACATAAAAAAGATCTGTAAAACCGTATCGGCTGCGTAAATGAATGCTTTCTTTAAAACTGGAAGGAGGTGACTCGTACATCGTGGGCAGTGTTCTGTACAAAATTTAACTTTAAATAGCAGACTTGTTATAATTTTTCAGTAATAACTGTTTTACATATTTTTATTATATTTGTTAGGCCCAGAAAACTCGGTCATAAAGTGAGAAAAATGGCCAATTTTCTTATATAACTTGAAAACTGTTTATTTTGAAATCATGAAGTGTGTGTCCAGCTCCGAGTGCACGCACGACGGGAGTTTACGGTAGATGTGCGGCCGAGTGAAACACGTCCGCTCGGTGGCAGCGCTCGCGGGGGAATCGCACGTAACGCCTCAACTTTCGTGATATACTTCATTTTACTCCTCATAAAATTTCCGTATCGGGCCTCATAACTCAAATCGTTTCTTAAAGAGTAAACTCCATTTTTTTTTGATATTCTAACAAAAGCATTCTTATCTTATGACATACAATTCGGTAGGTATGCAAAAAATATTTTTAATGTTTGAATTGCCCCCTAAAAGTGGGTCCCTATATTTACGTTACATTTCGTGTATGGCTCACCGACTACGCAGGATCGAAGCTTCGGAGCAAATTAGCTGTGACAGACACAGAGGCGGCTTGAGACGTTTTTTGGTGGAAGTTCACAAAAAATTACTATTATTATTATTAAGTACTTATATAATTTTCGATTATGTGCACAGCACCAGCGCTCTTTAGGATGAGCCGCCTCTGGTCCATCGACACCAGCAAAATCTTTAAAGTGATAATCACGAAAAAAGTTTACAAGCTACTGTTGTAGCGTTCGGCTTTTTCTTTTCAAGACACGGAATCCTAAAAACTCATTCTCATCAACGGCAACATGTAAAAAATTGGTCAGATATGCAAAATTAATAGCCGTTAATCACTATCATTTGCATACACACGATTACGGTGCTTAACACGGTAGGCAGATGTTGTGACTGCCACCATTCATACACAATTGGACTTTTTTATAACTCGTTGACACATGCCGAATGGTGGTTTTATTCAAATGAATTAAAATCTGCGCGGTATAATCTATTCAGTTTTTTATATCTACTTTATTATGGAGTTAAGGAATAAACATCTGTTAGCATAAAGCGATTAAGATTGCAGATAAAGTTATTGATGAAGTAATATTTCATATGAGATTCTTTTATATTATCTAACGTATTACGTTTCACTTCTTTTGCAAATCTATCATATGGTTTATATGTACGTATCTTCACGCCAGGTCCCTAACGGGGTAGGCAGAGTGTAGAGCGCCAGATATCCCGGTCCTGACATACCTCTCGTGCCTCGTCTACCTTCATCATTCTCTTCATACATGCACGCCGATTCCTAAGACTTTTGACCCCACCATCAGACATCATATGGATTGTACCTATAAATTATGTTGTATACAAAATATGAAACTAAAATGCTCATTTTTAGCACAGTGACAAAATACCAAAGGCTCAGGAAAGGATCTAATTGTATTTAAGCTACAGCCTATAGTCTTTAGTTATTCACTTACCATCAAAGTATAAATGTATGTTTATCTAACATTTTTTGTCTTAAAATAGGTATGATGACACCATAAAATTTGAAATGTTTCATGAGTTTTCTGGTAATAAAATGTAATGTACCTATTCAATTATTTTAAACAGATTAATCAGCATTTTAATAATTAATTATAGCCAATGTATTTCTACGAGATGTAATAAATGTATATTTTATTATAAATATGACACAATACCCACAGATCTACGATAGTAAATGTTTCCTTGTCGAAAATGAGAGGAGGTAAATAATGAATAGGGTTTCCAGTAATTCAGTATGTGGATATAAATAGCTTTACGACGTTAAAGGATGAATAACGCAGTTTATAAATGTCTGATATCGTACTACTTTGTATAGGTATCGTAGTTTTTCAATTTATAGTTAACTCAATAACATTTTAACAGGTTCCATGTCCCATGTATTTTACTCATATACCTATGAGTACATATGAGTAAAAATAAAACTAGTATTCGGATTTCTCTCGCGTAAAATAAACTAAAATTACAATTATTTATTAAAATAAAATAAATCCGAAAGCGATGGGGCTGGCATATTCTGCAGTGGACAAACGCATTAAAAAAAATTGAAATAAAAAAAAAACCTGACCTTAAAGAATTCAATTATTTTTAAATCACCGGAATATAAATGGTCTTTTCTGCTGGAGAAGACCATTTAAAGCACTCCATACTGCGTCACTCATGGCCGAATACTCAAACGTCACTCAATTTTAAGCAACCCTCAAATATGCGCTATCTCTATCGTTTGAACGTGTTTTATAAATACAGAAGATTTTTAAGTACCATTTAAATTTAAGTGACGTTTGTGTATTTGGCCGTCAGTTATATGCAAAGTTTTACACGCAGACAATACGTCAGCACTTGCGACATATAGGTAATAAAATAAAATACGCTTACACTCACAGCCCCACAGTAGGTATAAACCTGTGTCGTGGGTGCCGTTGTACACATACAACACATACACAGGTATTACCTGTGTATGTGTTGTTGTGTGCGTTATTTGTTGCTGTGTGTTGTATGCGTTATTAATACTAAAGTATTAATAACGCAGGTGCTGACGTTTTGTTTAATATCGTATTGTGAAACTAAATATAATTATGTATACTTAATACAAAGATTTTCATACAATTCTTGGCACCGATTCTATTTATTTATATGGTTGTAGTCCAAAGATCGTGCGATTTTATTTTTATTTCAATCAATACCTATGTGCATTTGTTTATAACAAATACATTATACTCAGCGAAATTTTAGTAATTGTTTTCCTGCAGCAAAATGATTTTTTCTTGGTAGTTAATCGATATATAAAATTATTTTTTTATTAGTTATGCCGAATTACAAGGCAAGTGATTTGCTGCATGTTTTTTTCACCTGAGAAACATTTGACTTCTTATTTACTTTTTTACAGTTACATGTGTGTGTCATTAAAGGGGGATGAGCCTATTGATATATTAATCAGGTATGTTTCCAAAGAGCCAGCTTAATGATAAAATATTAACAATATTATGCCCAACATAAGTATTCAACTCTGTAACTCAGAAAAAAAAACATTTGAAAGCTTCCATCGCGACTTCGCGAGCACACGTTTGAAGCCAGTGCGGGTCGCTGGTGTCGTCAGCCGTAATAAGTAAACAAAGATATTAGATGAAGTTAAGTAAAGCTCGATATTAATCTCGCGATAGTAAACGGATATGTTGTACGTCACATTGTACGGCACGTGGCGCCAACGTGCGCAATGTGTGTGTAAATTTGTAATATAAATGAGCGTCGCATACGCAAGTTGAGGGCTCATCCACTATTTAAGACTGATTCGATTGTACTGAACTGATTAAGATTGATTTATCTACGAGCATGTCGCCAGCCGACGAAAGAGGGTAATAGGTACCCTGGATTTATGTGTAGAAGATGTTGGTTTAAGTATAGCTTCTGAAGTCTAGTTCATATAATAGGGTCATGTCTAGTTCGTATATAGTGGTCGTGGTGATGATCACCTTGGCACGCGACCCATCATCTCAGATAACGAGGCATGATGTAACAGCCGTCGATTCTTCTTAAAAGCGTTGACTACAGAGGGTAGAAAGACCATTCACTCTATCTCTAGAGATTCGTGCCCCCAGCAGTGGGACGTATCAAGGATTGCCATTATTATTATAAATGGAAGGCTTCCTTCCCAATCTCCACTGATCTGGTTAATGAAGGCTGCGTCTGCGTCATATCAGAATCAGAATCAGAATCAGAAACTCATTTATTCATTTAGGGTGACAGGCACCTCTTATGACACGTCAAAAACAAACAAAATAAATTAAAGCGAATAACAATTGATATACATGTCAAACAAGATAAAAAATATATGTAAAGTCAAGAATATCACTAAGATAAAACTAAATGTCATAAACTAATGTAAAAAGTATATCAATAGAATGTCTCTTTTCCCCCTTACAAACTTATGCATAACTTATAACTCATATGTACCAGGACGCGGTCTCATTAGCACCATCTCCATCCTCGGCTGCTGCTACAGGTTATTGATAAACTCCGGCAAATTAAGGGCGCTGATGATATTTTCTTATTGGTCTACTCTTGACACTGAAAGACTATCGCACTCAAGAAGACCATACTGTCCAAAAGTTATCAATAGTGGAAATAGAGAATAGGTAATAATACTACGTATAGAATTGACACTTCGATGTCCCGCCTGATTTCCCCTACTCACCCATCCCCCCCCCACGCCCCCTTGAGAGCCCGTTGGATAAACTTCAACAGTGAGGTTGCGAGCGGGCGAGTGCGCGGGGTGTATTTTTATTTAATTTGGTCACGTAGTCAATGCGACGACTTATTTCACGATTGTTTTAGGTCGTAACCCTACGTGCTACATTTCTGTGTGCGCTTCACTGATTGATGTATGTGTAAAGGTAACCAGAATAAGCGTTTATAAGGAATTTAAGCAGAGTCCGGGGTGAGGTAGAAGTTCCATTCCCCACTGACCTGGTTAGCTGCTATGAAGTCTGGGTCGTATATAGCAGGACGCGGTCTCATAGCCGCCATCTCCTTCCTCAGCTGCTGCTGCAGATCGTAGTCGATCACCTTGGCGCGCACCATTGACTCAGCCAAGTTCAGAGGGCTGATGTCCCACCCGTCGATTACTGTGTAAAAATAAAGTCGTTGTCTATAGGCTGCTGTTCCCATATAGCTGAGACCACTGCGACAGTGCTGTACTGGGAAAAAAATCGTTCGAATATACACTGACGGTATACTGCCGCAGGTGTCATACACAACTTGTAACAGGATTTAATGTACAACCCGAAACTTGTTCGTTCAGAATCGATAACCGAATCTATTTCAGACATTTTTGATAAAGGTAATATTTTATCCCAAAGTTAATTGAAATAAAGGAAATTATGGTCACTTACTTGGTGAACCGTCAATACAAACGAATATGAGACTAACGTCTATCCAAAATAAAGTAGTAGTCTCTAGTAGTAGTCTAGTAAATAAAGTAGTCTCAACAAGTTTATTAGAACTCGTTGAGACGAGATAAATAATAATTAAAAAAATAAAATAGTTAAAAATATATATTAATCTTTTTACTAGCGAGTGTTAAATAAGGGTACATCACTTTTTTTCGGTTCGTGTTTTATGTGTGGCCGTAGGTAGAGGTAGGGTAAGTAAGTATGCTGTTCGTACTGTTCGTATAAATCGAAGACACCTTATTTCTTAAATAAAAAATATAAAATACATACACATGTAATTTGAGATCATGTACATATTATGATTATAACTCGATTTTCTAATCGAGGTGTTAGATAGTGTGCATTATTCCCGTTACATGTTGTATAGTTTGTGACGTCATAACTGACGTCATTTTTACACTGTGAGCACTGGAGCTTTCGAGGTGCAGCGATCTCAGTGGTGACATCACGTGACCAACCTGTCACTATTGTTTTATTTATTTATTTATTGTTATTGAAAGATTCCATAGATATAAGAAAATGGAAAATTCGAAGAAATTGTTTTTATTGCAGTGTGGAACCAATATTTTGTATGAAAAGAAAGTAACATTAGAAATTTATAATCGTACATGTATCGTCTACTGGAAAGCGTTCCGCTTTAAAACAGTTAACAGTGCTGTCAAATAAAATAGAAAAACTTCGTAGAGGATTTTGGAACGTAACTGCCTCAGTAGCCTAGTGGTAGCAGGCCAGTACTACGCTGAGGTCCTGGGTTCGATTCCCGGGAAAATGGTGTAAAGTCCTTTATCTCAGGTTCAATTGAAAAAAAATAAATTTACCAATACCTCGAAGTTTGGTAATGTGCCCGGAGATGTCAACAGGTTCGCCACCTGTTACATGGGCCAAAACGTAACTGGCGAATCGTGGGTGTTTGGTGATAACAGGCGTGAAGTTACGTGTTTAAAGTTTTTGTAACATTTTACATCGTTTTCTATCTTAAAGAAATCTGATAAAGTTACAGAAGGATGCGAAATGTTATAAGTATAAGCAATCAGACCATTATCTGGACACAACCACAACCACAATTTGCTGCAATCCCTGTGATGGTACCTCTAAACTTGGACATATTATTATCAACCGGCTGTGGTGAGTCTAATAATCACATAGTTCAAATTCTTATTAAGTGCATACTCATAATACAGCTTAATAAGTTTCAGTATAATAATAATAATAAATACCTAAATACTTTATTTGGTGCAGAACATTATAATGATTTAAAAACATGTCACAATATTATATATACTACATAGATCTGCACTGAAAGTGTGTCTCCTTTTAGCACCAAAAAGGTAGCCGATTCAGCATTATGCCAGGTGTCACAGGTGTGAGCCCAGCGCTGATTTTCAATCGGAACCCATTCGGTGACGCACGAATGTCAAAGCCATATTAAGTAAACAAAAATTTAAAAATACATATAAAAAGTTAACAAAATTAAACGTATCATAATAAAAAAAAAAAGAAATACACATCACTATGCTCGATCCAGTATGTGTCATCATCGTCATTTCAACCGAAAGAAGTGCTTGAAAAAAGCCCACATCAAAGTTTTACAAATCGATAAACGAAGTCGTATTAAAATGTTAATAGCACGACAGAACCAATTGCCCTACTACATAGCAACTAATATTGCCATGTAAGTAGATAGTGTACATTTTATTGCATGTCATTCAACTCCATAAAAAACAACTACTCGTAAAAATAAAGCAAAAATCACGTAATACGATATTGTCACGTTCGCAATATCTAAATAGGCAGATCAGGCGCAAATGTGCATATATTTATTATCCTCATGGAGAGTACTACATAAACTTTAAAGAACGTGTAAAACCTTCTTATATTCGAATAGACACAGAGCAACGCGGCCCACCGATCGCGGCGGACCGGAGGGGAGTAGCCATAGCGTGTAATACACGCAAACGCACGCGATGCAAAACAGTCTGTAATTTTTTGCGGGGGAAAATGCGTGCAACACACACGCACACTACAAAAATCGTCTATTACTACGAAACTCACACCTTGACTTTAACAAAATACAGAAACAATTTCACGCACACATTTAAACATCTATGCGATAGGTATAGGCCCATTTGGGCTTGTACTTTGACAGAGGGAAAAGCCTGCATATGGCTACTCCCCTCCGGTGTTGCTCTATGCGAATAGAAGACTAAAAAATAATGAACTCTGCTATATGAATAACCTTTATTATAACGACCAAATTCATTTCTCAGTTTCTTTTGAAATGGGGAAATGGAGGAATTTGTAAATAATTAATTTATTCCATATCATAATTGTTTCGTGTCTTTGCAATATTTTGTGTTTTGTTTATTATTAGTGGTTATTCACTCTAGGTAGTTTACAAAAAATGACGATATAAAAGTGCTCTCCAGGAGCCTAATTATTATATGATATATATGAATAACGTAAACTAACTTTCTGATGATTATCTGTATGATTATATTCATCAAAATCGATGTAACAGTTTTGGCGTTAAAACGGAACAGACAAACGTATATAATTTCACCTTTGAAATATAGATGTTATCATTCTAGTAAGTAGATTTTTAAATATCGTATGTTATTGATTGAGACTTTTTAATTGACAAAAATCTGGCAGGGTTTCTCTTATTCTGTTTTTCGCATACACTTTTTCTTCTTTTATATATAATGACAGTAGCAAACAAGCATGCAGTTCACATTTATGTTAAGTGATGACTGCAGCCTATAGACATCCATATAAAGACCAGAGGTCAACGTGCAGATGCGTTGCCATCCCTGATACCTTAATTATTATATCTCTGCGTGAAGTTATTACTAACTAACTAACTAACCGGAACACGATAGCGCTGAACACTACCATTTGGCGGCAGATAGATTAGGTAATGCGGTGGTGCCTACGCCCTCGAGCTCATACACCGGAACTCTACCACCAGTAAAACTGGTAAAATTATAAGACGGAACTTCATATCTACTATCCTGCCAATACTGGTCTTATAGGTAGAATTTTAATTGATAATGTTAATTAAAATAAAGAAAAAAATAAAATAAAGAAAGTAATGACTATCAATGTTATCTTAAAAAAAACACATTTTAATAAGTTTTTTCAGCGACATTATACTTAAAGAAGTTTGAGTTTCAAATCATTCGTAAAAAACAGTTTCCTTCCAATGACTGTTATTCGTGGAAACTACTTTTTTATGTAAGGAAGGTCGCGAACAAGTAGGTATGCAGGTCACATTGATGTTAAGTGATGACTACAGCCTATAGACATCTACATAGAAACCACGGGTCAAAATGCAGATGCGTTGCCACCCATGAGACCTAAGGTGTCATGTCTCTGTAATATTAATTACGGGGCAATACATTACCATCTAACCAGAACACGATAGTGCCGAACACTACCATTTAGCGGCAGTTACGTAGAGTACATAAATAGCGTGCTCTAGTATTCGGTCAGAATAATGATTTGAAAATTTTACTAACTCAGAAGTCAAGTGGTAGCAGGAGAGAGGAGGAGGATCCTTGGGTGCTATACTGTAGACAAGTGCTATATACAACGTGTAACAGGATTGAATGCACAACCCGATACAAGTCTGTTCATAATCGATAACCGAATCGATTTCAGGCATTTTTTATATAGGTAACATTTTGTCCCAAAATTAATTACAATGAAGGAAATTATGGTCACCCATTTGGTGAACAGTCAATACAAACGAAAATGAGACTAACGTCTATCCAAAATAAAATGCTAGTCTCAAGAAGTTTATTATAGGTCGCGCCACGTAAAAAGAACGCTGGCGGTCAAGCTGCGCGTCATGTGTTTTTATTTCATTTTATGTTATTCTATGTAATATAGTTTTCAATCTGCCTACCAATACACGAAACCGCAAGCGAAAGCTAGATCAAAAATAAACCAATAGGGCTAGTACTTTCGTGCGCGAGTGTACCGATGCGCGAACACATCCCTTGTACTTTCTTCCAGCGTTCTTTTTACGTGGCGCGACCTATAGAACTCGTTGAGACGTGCATTTTATTATTAATAATAATTTAAGAAATAAAATAGTGAAAATTAGTCCTATTACTAGCGAATGTTAAATAGGGGTATGCAGGTTACGCTATATCACATTGCGACAGTGTAGGTGTATGAGTAGGTTTGTGTTTTATGTGCGATCGTAAGTAGTGGGTAAGTATGGATAGGGTGTGCATACTGTTCGTACAAATTGAGGACAACTTGTTTCTTAAATAAAAAATATTAAATACTTAAATAAGTAATTTCAGTTCATGTATTATGATTAAAACTCGATTTTCTAATCGAGGTGTTTAAGAGTGTGCATCATGCCCGTTACATGTTGTATATCGATAAGTTGATAATCGCCATCCATCTTCTCTATTAAAATTCGGGTATTTTTTATTTTCAATAGCCTCGCAATTCGTGGAATGGGTTTGTGTTCTCTAGCGTGTTCATAAACTAAGCAAAAGCATACATGTGTCTACCTCTACAGAGAACATATATCTTTCAATAGAATTAAAAGATAGAAATTATGCAAGCCCTTTGTTGGAATAACAAGAATGGAAATGGTGCGTCATCGGTACTCTAATAGCAACGTGTGTACGTATTTATAGCTATGGCGGATGCATTCGCACGGCAATAGTGTACTATTAGCACTTAGTCGATTAATTTTCATTTATCTGCAGTCTGTTTTCATAGATCGATAGCATAGAAACGTAATTGGTCACGTACTTCTTTTAACGTATGTATTATATTAAAACGGAGTCCTAAATTAAAACGAAACTTAGCGAGTGAAACGAACCCTTACATTTTCTCATCTAGACACACTGTTGTGAAAAAGATTTTTTTATTTATCCCTTTATTTAAGCCCAAAAGTGGCCGCTATGTTTAAAATTCATATATTTTAGTTACCGTTCCATATTTTGATCACTGACTTACATGTATGTATCAAATAGAGATTCAGTGACGGAGCTCCCGGGCGTAGGGACCACCGCATTACCTAATATACTTGCCGCTAAATGGTAGTGTTCAGCACTATCGTGTTCCGGTTAGGTGGTAATGTACGGCCCTGTAATTCCCGGCACAGAGGCATAACACCTAAAGCCAGGAGTGGTAACGCAACTGCATTATGACCTCTGGTTTATCTGTGGGTGTCTATAGGCTGCAGTCATCACTTAACATCAATGTGAGCTGCATGCTTGTTTGCCACTACCATTACAAAAAAAAAAAAAACTATTTCTAAACCAACGCAACAATCTCTCGACTTACCCAAATCATCGGGGTGCACCATCGGCAACAATTGAGACATGGGCACGTGCACATCATTGCCCTTCTCATCAATCCCGAGGCGGACGGTTGAGGCTTGAGTTATCGAACCGAACCTACGACATATTTGAGTATTTATTAATAAACGTAGCTAGTCTTTTCACGACGTCCAAAAATATCATAAGTGATTCTTAAAATCCCAAATGATAAATAAACATTTTGCCTTTTTGACTTTTATCGATATCGACGATATTCTGTTATCGATATGTATCGAAAAATTCAATAATTTATCGTATGGAAATATCTAAAAATCCGTCCAGGATTATAAGTCCAGTAAAATTAAAACAATTGTTCTATCTAAACGTCTTTTGCAAAGATATAAATCAATGTGAAAACTGGCTTAAGGAAAGCTCGAACTTACACATTTTACGGTTAAATTGCTGCTAACAAAATAATGCAAAAGAACACATTTTATTTACCTACTTAACTATCCAAATTTTGTTTTCTCTTTAAAAAATAAAAACCAATAGGTCTATATATATATATATCGGCCAACTAGATCGATATCTTATTTAAAGAAAAATGGAAAGAAAAATTTTGCCTTCAGGCGAGACTCGAACTCGCGGCCTACTGGGAATCTAGTCCAGCCGCTCCTCCAATTGAGCTACTGAAAAAGTCCTGCCCGATTTGTCAAATCTTTCCTTCACATTTATTGCATTGCTTTATGGTAGCAGCAGCGCCATCTATTGCCAACTATGCTAGTTAGGCAGATATCAATCGATATCAATATCGACTTAATTCGATATATCGATATATCAATATTTATAGAAATCTTGCATCCCTAGGCAAGGGCATGGCCAGCCGATAATCTAGGAAGGATCAGTTTGCCTCAAGGGAAGGCGAGTAGTTCGGCTCCAGAGGAAAGGCGACAGGTCAGCTCTTCTCATTGCAAATTGAGCTATTTTTTATCTCTAGGGGTGGGGATCAGCTCTCCCCTGCCATTTTCTGATAAGGCCGATGCTCACTGCTAATGTTTCTAATTAATTATTTCAAGAAAATTCATACCAGTTAGTATTTACTTTCCCGTTCTTAGTATTGCAAGAGAGCTGGTGGCGATAGTTGACTCACTGGCAAGGGTATCGCCAGCTGACGATCTAGGAAGGGTCAGTTTGGTTCTAGAAAAGATGGAGAGCAGATCGGATATAGGAAGAAAGTGACAGGTCAGCAGGAGCGGTTTAAAGAAAACCTACCAGTTAGAATCCATCTTCCCATTCTTAGTGTTCCAAGACAGTTGGTGGCGATTGGCGAGGATGGCGGCAGTGAACGTGGAGCCATTGTTGCCCCCCCACCCGACAAGCATCACCCCAAGTTTGCCCACTTTGCGTTGCGTGCGAATGTTCAGTGATTTGCGGTACGGCCGCGCCTGTTGACACATATGAAAGGTTTAATGAAGTTTCTATGAAGAACGGAAAGAAACATTTTGACCTGATGACAATTAATATTTTAGCCGCTCTATCACTTAACATCAATGTGAATTGCAAGATTGTTTGCCAACTTTGTTAAATAAAAAAAATGCATGATTCTTCTTCTTCTGTTGTAATTAGGGATTACAATCCCGCAAAGTGGGATCCCGCAATCCCGCGGGATCACACTTTTTATCAAGCTTGTGGATCCCGCACCTTCAAAACGCGGATCCGCGGATCCCGCAACTTTAAATTAGCTGCTGAAACGTTCGTGAAGTTTTGCGAAAATGCACAAATTCATTCTAAATCTCATTATTAATGAGATTGATTACATTACCTGTTTTTAGATGTAAGGTTAAAATTAAATAAAACCTGCTGCCAAACATTTTAAAAATTAAGGTCATATAGAACTGATTTGATTACTGAATATTTCTTACTTATTTTATTAATATTTTGTCAGAAAACAAATAAGTACTTTTGATGCAATAATATGTGAGACATATTTTTAATAGCATTTTTTTTAGAATTCGACAGAAGGAAAACCCACAAGAAGGTCTCACAAAACTTTTTTTATATGATATTTATCACAGGAAAATTGTCATTGTGTATAATCCGACTTTATCAAAATATGAGGATGGGCGTCGTGCGTGCGTGATAAAATTAGGTATTCTTTTTAATTTGTTGTCATTATCATATCGTATTCCATTCGTTTTGTGTTCTTGACCACTACATCTGTAGGTCTTTTATAGCAGACTTTTTAGAAAACGCATAAGTTTAATTATTTATACAGTAAATGTGTTGCCAATTACTGTAATGTAATTTAAAAAAAAGTATTGTTTAAAACCTAATATTTGAAAATAATACAGTATTGTATAGGAATCATTAGTTTTCGGAATGATGATCGACATTTTCAACTTTTTACTTAAAACTCCCCTAAAAAAATACACCTAAATTCTTCCATCTAATGCTAAAAAATGTACTAAATTAACACTTTATTTTTATAAAACCTGTCAAGTGCGTGTCGGGCCACGCGCAGTGTAGGGTTCCGTAGTTTTTAGGTTTGAATAATGTAATGAAAAAAATATATATATTTTCTATGGAGTTCTTTAAAATTTTCGAGTAATATACTTTTGATCGACTATTACTCGCAAACTTGTAAAGCCAACTTAAGTGTGATAGTTTTCTTTTTCATTTCATTATATGTAGCTACTATTGCTGTAACGTTTGAATTTCTAACAACCGTGTAGTTGGTAGAGGATACATGACTCCAACGAAAATTGGCACTTTTAAGCTTATTAAGTCACGAACTGTTACCAAAATCGAAAAATGATATTACCACATCTCTAACATTTCTGAAACCACAGTATACAGAAAACGACAAAAAAAACAATTATCCGCGCGTTACTTGTAGGGGAGGTACCCTAAATATTTCTTTTTTTTTTTCATGTTTTTATTCTACCGCCTCTACACGCCAATAAATAATTGGCGTGTTTAAGGTATATACTTGTGCCAAATTTCAAGTCTCTGTTACCAATGGTTTTTGCGCTAAACCGCGGACGGACAGACAGACAGACGGACGGACATGGCGATACCTTGTTTACTACGAAACTCTAAAAAAACTGCAGTTTCAATTGATTTTATAACAAAGTTTCCAAAATGTGGGATCCGCGCGGGATTGATCAATCTCGCATATCAATCCCGCGGGATTGAAGAAGCTGCGGGATTGCAATCCCTAGTTGTAATACATACATACACATTTTAGACAGCAACATTCTACTGTTGAACAAATCCACAGAGTTTGTGACAAAATAAGGAAAACGTTAGAGGAAAAAAAATACTGTGCCTCAGTGTTTTTGGATGTGCAACAGGCCTTTCACTGTGTCTGGCACAATGGCCTATTGTTGAAAATTAAAAATTGTCTACCTCACAGCTACTATCTTCTCCTGAAATCCTATCTGACGGAAAGATTATTCCAAGTTAAACAGAATGACACCACCTCAAAATTTTACGATATAGGAGCTGGAGTTCCACAGGGCTCTGTACTGGGTCCAGTGCTTTACTCAATATACACATCTGACCTTCCAGTCATCGATGAGGTTACGACTGCAACATTTGCCAACAACACTGCCATTATGGTTAGTCATGAAAATCCCCATACCGCCATATCACACCTACAAACAGGACTTGACTAGATATCTGCATGGCTACAGAAATGGAGAACAAAAGTCAGTGCCTCTAAGTCAGGGCAAATAACATTCACACTAAGAAAGGCAATTGATAATTACAGAATAATATACTACCCGAAAGGACTGCGTCAGATATTTAGGTCTGCATCGAGATTGCCAGCTAACTTGGCAACACCACATAAAAATGTAAAGGGAAGTACTTAATATTTGCTACAAGTGCCTTCACTGGTTACTAGGCCGAAACAACAAATTGTCAACTGACACCAAGTTGTTAATATATAAGTCTATCCTCAGACTTATCTGGACATATGGAATACAAGTATGGGGAAGCTGAAGTACCTCTAAGACCTCCACACTGCAAAGGATGCAAAATACCATCCTGCGAACTACATGCAATGTACCCTGGTTAAACACCAATAATGAAATTCACGATCATCTCGAAATTACTACTGTAAGGGAGGAAATTCACCATACCACACAGAGATTCTACTGGTGGTAGAGCTCCAGTGACGGAGCTCGCGGGCGTAGGCACCACCGCATTACCTGATTTACTTGCCGCTAAATGGTAGTGTTCAGCACTATCGTGTTCCGGTTAGGTGGTAATGTACGGCCCTGTAATTTCCGGCACAGAGGCATAACACCTAAGGCCTCAGGAGTGGTAACGCATTTGCATTTTGACCTTGGTCTTTGTGTGGGTGTCTATAGGCTGCAGTCATCACTTAACATCAATGTGAACTGCATGCTTGATTGCCACTTCAATTACATAAAAAAAAAAAATTAAAAAATATCGGGAAAGGCTAGAAATGCATCTTAACTAGCCACTAGGCTGAATTCACTATCCTACCGTAAGCGGCTTAAAAGAAAGGACATATTGTCAACATCCCACTGATAGCCTATTGGAAGCTACATTATAAGTAGCTTCAAATCCTAAAGTTATACCAAACTGAGTGCAGATATGAGGAAGAAAAAAAAATAAAAAATATACATAGACATAAAATCTAGGAAAACACATTTTATGATTTGGCTAAATTCATCTTACTATGTACAAATACGTTACTGCCGTTGGAAATACGTAAAGCACAGACTCTTCAATCATTCAAAAAACAGCTGAATGAGTACTATCTCAGCGAAAATACGAGTAATGTTTAATGTTCATCGCATCGTTGTGGTTATATGTAAGCTTCAAATTATTATTATTGATAGTATTATGTATTATGTATGTATTTATGTATTTATGCAATATAAATGTATTAGTATTTACTACTTTAGAGAATGTACACCCTACTGCTGCAATATTAGTGATGATTCTCCTTCCACCTTAAGGTCGTCTGGAAGAGATTGCTTTCAGCAATAAGACCGCCTTATTGTATTGCCTACTATTATTATAATAGCATCTGTATTTCCTACAATTCTGGTGTACAATAAAGAATATTCTATTCTATTCTATTCTATTCTACAATTTTAATTATTGCTCTTAATTGTCATATGACAGTAGGGCTACCATCACCTATATTGCCAACCACGGATAAACACAGCAAAAATTCTGAACATTTGGGCAAAATATGGTTCTATCCCCAGACACCTTTGAAAAAGTTATTTTGCAACAAAAATAAAAACATTATTTTAACTTTTTCATTTTTACTCGGCTTTTTATTATTGAAATCGAATGATCTATTTTGCCAAGCTTTCATGAATTCGGGTTATTGACTGTTTAACTAAAATTTATTTCTATTTATAGCTTTTCCCCTGACAACAAATGTGTCTGAGTTACATACGGACACTTTTTAACTATCCAAGCCAGACGGCCCCTGGACGCCTTTCAAACTAGGACAAATCCGGGGAATTCCGGACGGATGGCAGCCCTATATGACAGGGATTGTATTAGAGGTTATGGTAAATATGTGCCAACACTTCTCATGACAATATAAAAAAATTATGGCTCGCAGTATGATGACACATTTCTTCTGTAAGAAATTAGAATATTGCAAATAATGAATATTTAGGGAACTTTCACCAAATTAAACATCTGTAAATCAATAAGTTCGGCAACCGGTAAATCTAGCAAAAAAAACAAATGTGGGTAAATTTACATAACAAAACTTACCACAATTTTGTTGTTTTTCTTAGTGACCAGGGTATCTTCGTAATCATAATCGGCATATATGAATTCATTTGTGTATTTCACATTCGGAGATTCAATAACCATGTTAGATGTTGTATCCATGGCAGGTATTTGTACAATTCAATAAGATTATATGAAGTTAATTTCAGAGCTTATAACGACAGTTTTAAATGTACACGACGTGCGCACACCAAGTTCACTGTTCTATTCACATCAACTTGAACAAGAATTAGCTTTTTATTTGAATTGTTTGGCAAATCGACAGTCTCGTGCACGCGCACCGCACACCTTGATAAAAAAAAAATTTGACACAATCGACAAAACGTCAATCACACTGATTTTTTTTTTTTTTTAGTTATTATGGCATCGCTATTACGCATATTGCCAGTGTCAAGTAAAACGATATTTCGTATTTATTTAAGCAGCGTCAAAGTAAGTTTAATATCAAGTATAATATGTAAGTATCAAGTATATAAGTTATCAAGTATAATATGTCAGTCAAGTGAGTTACAGTCAAGTTAAGTCGAGTAAAGCGATGGCTACTTTACCAGAAATTTTTCAATGAAGTTTTGCAGGCAACCTGAAAGGTCGTGTTTTCGCACTGTTATTCTATTTCACTATACACGGGCACTGTAATAAACCTACATCAAACAAAATGCCACCAACTTTATTCAATATAACTTAAAAATACACCAAGAAAATTAAATAAAATAAGAGCACCACACGCCTCTTTCAAGGTTTCCGCCAAAACTCCCTCAATCACACTGACATCCGTTAAGGATTACTAATGCTATTATTTCATATTCCCCGAAATCTTTTCTAAATTAATTTTGTTGAAATACAACTAAAGACGAACGAAAAAAGAATATGACTTCAGCCCTTCGTGACCTATACAAATGTCAAACATGTCACACAAAATATCATGTACATGTTTAGAAGGACGCGCAATTACAAAAGAAAGAAAGGACTTTTGCCCTGCGAGACTTTTCAAAATTAAAATTACAACTTCGGAACTACACTATAATACAAGACAAGGCCGAGTTGTCAAAATTCTCGCATATTTCCCACTTAATACCAATACCCACTCAGCTTAAATTTCTCCGCAATTTGGGAAATTTTCCATGGATTGGCAACCCTTCATCCGACAGTGCTAATGCTGTTTGGAGAAGATGGACATGTTCAGAAAAATTAAGATCTTATAAAGTGTTACAAGACTGTAAAATGTTTTTTTGAGCTTATTTATAAAGTAATATCTTCGCCAGCCCTATGAACCAGCTGGCGGTATGGCTTCAGGCTATTCGCCTTTGACCGAGTATAGCGTGGGCAGCATGGTCAAGTTTGGAGAGTTTTTTTTTTTTTTTTTAATGTAATTGAAGTGGCAAACAAGCATGCAGTTCACATTGATGTTAAGTGATGACTGCAGCCTATAGACACTCACACAAAGACCAAGGTCAAAATGCAAATGCGTTACCACTCCTGAGGCCTAAGGTGTTATGCCTCTGTGCCGGAAATTACAGGGCCGTACATTACCACCTGACCGGAACACGATAGTGCTGAACACTACCATTTAGCGGCAAGTAAATCAGGTAATGTGGTGGTGCCTACGCCCGCGAGCTCCGTCACTGGAGCTCTACCACCAGTAAACAGTTCCCATGATCCACTTGTTCGGTGTTGATTGTACTCATAGAGCAACACCGGAGGGGAGTAGCCATATGCAGGCTTTCCCCTCTGTAAAAGTACAAGCCCAAACAAAAAAAAACGTGTGCGTGAAATTGTTTCTGTATTTTGTTAAAGCCAATGTGTGAGTTTCGTAGTAATAGACGATATTTGTAGTGTGCGTCTGTGTGGCACGCATTTCCCCCGCAAGAAATGACATACTGTTTTGCATCGGTAATACACGCTATGGCTACTCCCCTCCGGTCCGCCGCGACCGGTGGGCCGCGTTGCTCTATGATTGTACTCATCCTGAAAAGCCTACTGCTCACGAAGAATGTTGCTCGATGTAAGCATGGCAAGTAAGTGCAAGTAAATGCAAGTAAATCTGTTCTGGCTGAAATGCTTATAATTAATTGCTTAAATAAACACAGTTGTGCAGACAAAATTACAAAGATTTGTTAGTTCTTTGTTTTAAATTTTGTTCATCTATCAATAGCTACAAACTGTCCTCTTTTAAAAATAAACACGACTAATCTTTCAAAACGTTTTTTGCACATAGTTTGAATTTTAATTTAAGCCACAGATCACTAAACTAGTCTACGAATTTAAACATTTTGATGGGACAGATCAGACAGAATTCCTTCTAATATCATAAAATGGTGCAGACAAGATCACAAAGTTTTATAAGATCTTAATTTTGCTGAACAAAGCCAGTAACAGACCCAATCGACCAATCAAAACATTTTCAAAGATTGATCATAAAGTGACAAACAAACACCATAAAAATTCAACAAACAGGATACCCATTGATATAATATACTACTTAGGATACCTAGCTATATAAGAATTACCTACTATAATACGTATTTTTATATAACCGGCATGACTAAGGCTATCCCCTTAGGGCTATCCCACAGATATTATATATCTGTGGCTTATCCAATTTGGTTTAATCCTTAGACTAAATACCTATAGAAGTAGCCATGTTCGCCATATGCTTTGTGGAAGTGAGACAGTTATATACAAAGAACATAAGAAAGTTGAAATAGAGCATAGTATCTTTTGTCCCTTACGGCGTGCCGGTTTTTGCTTAACGAACTTCGTAAAGTTAGCCAAACAAATATCTGTCATCGCAATTGCTGTAATAGGTAACCTATCGTATACGCATTTATTTATTGTTTTCGACGTATATCGGCGATTATTAATAAGTTTTTGGGTATTTATGAGAAAAAGACTCAATTAGTTAAGTGATTAGTGTATAAGGTGTGCAGTAAAATAGGAGGTTGCAGTATTTTAGCCTCTATAAACCGTATAGAAACGAGGCCTTTAAACGACATCACTTTTCATTCGTAAGTAAACAGATATTAGTAAATAATGTATGTCTGTTGAACAAAATACACGTTGAAGCATATAACTCTTGATTATCAATTCAAAATAAAGCGCATTTCTCATGAAATTCTTGATTTTCATTCAACGAAATCCCACATACTTATTTTGGTGTGCTGCCATAAATTTACTTTTATATTCTCCCTAATTTCGTAGACATTAACAAAATATTAATTATTGTTTTATATTATTTCGCATTAACACATGCTTGTGAAATATATTTTTCTTTAAAAATAAAATATATTTCACAAGCATGTGTTAATGCGAAATAATATAAAACAATTATTAAGGGTAAAAGCGACTTCTTTACGATATTCAATAAACTGAAAAGTCTATTATATCGGTTGCCTAACTAACATAGTTGGTAATAGATGGTGCTGCTGCTACCATAAAGCAATGCAATAGATGTGAAGGAAAGATTTGACAAATCGGGCAGGGCTTCAGTAGCTCAATTGGAAGAGCGGCTGGACTAGATTCCCAGTAGGTCGCGAGTTCGAGTCTCGCCTGAAGTCAAATTTTTCTTTCCATTTTTCTTTAAAAATAAAAAATATTAATTCTTTCCAAGATGGTGTACAATAAAGAATATCTATTTAAATGAAACAAAGTCGAGTTTGTTACAACACTTATAACTCGAGATCTGCTGAACCAATTTTCATGGATTTTGATTTGTTGGATTTTTCTCCGCCCCGAATAGCAGAATACATAAAAAAATAAGAAAAATAGACGAATACTTGAAAAATGCGTTATTTTCCCTAAAAGTTCTTTAGTTTCGGAGCTGTCAATTTTTTTTGTCAAAATCTGTAAGTAATGATTGACATTTATGCATGCGTTCATAAACGATTTAAAATGTATGAATAAAATATTATGTGTATTGTTTTTTTAAAAAGATTGAAAAGTATTACGCGTGTGTTCAGAAATGTGTCATGAATACTTAATCATTTCAATAAATGCTCATTCGAAACTATTCTCTATCTTCTATCTTTTTTAGGCTTCTGTAACTAAACGGACCCTATTACTAATCCTCCGCTGTCTGTCTGACTGTCCATTCGTCCGTCTGTCTGTCACTAGGCAGTATCTCATATACAGTGTTGGTGTTGGTGGTGACGTTGATAGCGTTGGTGACGTTTGTGGTGGTGGTGGTGGTGGTGACGATGGTGGTTATAGTGGTGGTAGTGTTGATGACATTAGTGGTTAAAAATGCACAATGTTAATATTCAATTTTTAACATCCCCCATTTTGAACCTAAGCACAGACATTACATGTCATTTTTCTGCCACAGATCTACGGTAGACTCGATCAAACCTATTCACAATTAAAGATCGTAAAAAAATTATTAATCTAAGCCGAGAACATGTATCCGCAAATTTCGTATCTTTTGATAATTCGTGAAATAAAATCAATAATTTTATAAATTCAAATGTTAATTGCTAGCCATTATGACGTACACTTTTTATTTTGATGTATTACCGAAACTGGACAGGCCATGCAATTTTCAAAAATCAATTGCTGTTTGTTACTTTCGCTAAAACTGTAGTGTATTTTTTAATCTTTAATAAAGCGATACAAAGTTCGCCGGGCCAGCTAGTTGTTATTATAGAAAAAAATGGGAAAGAAAAATTTGACTTCTGGCAGGAATCGACTGCAACCTCAAGATAATCAGTCCAGCCGCTTTACCTCTAAGCTACAGAGGTCCTACACCAATGCGTCAAACTTTGGTGAGCGACGAGGTTTGTCAGGACCGGGATATCTGGCGCTCTACACTCTCTGCCTACCCCGTTAGGGACCTGGCGTGAAGATATACACACATCTGCATTTTAATCGAGATCTAGAGATCTCAATGTTTAAATATTATAGGCTGCAGTTTTCATTTACTCGGTACCCACTTATCGATGTGAACTTTTTGATCATTGTTTGCCGGTGTATGTTGCTTGCTTTTAATCTTTTAAGGGCTAGCATTAAATATGGTCGAGACCCTTCTGAACTTAGTATTTCCTTTCATTCCACGGAAGTACTAACATTCCGACATTCTGAGATTTCATGACAGGACACTAACATTATAATTGTATAATGATTTATGTTTTGATATTTATAATTTGAATAATAAAGCGATAATCACACTGAAACTCTTAGTTTTATTTAACTATTACTTACACGCAAATATTGAATGCCTTACCCGATACATCAATCGTTCTGATAAACTATCTATAAGATCGAGAAATAATACCCTGTAGATGATGTTCTAGAGTGCGAGCTGTGAATAATCTAGATCCTAGATTATTCACAGCTCGCAGCATAATAAATGCTAATTCATGGTTACCCATTTCAAATTATATACATTTTCTCGATATGTTCTTGATCTTTCAGCAAAATGTATAGAATTAATTGAATGGTAGATGTACATGTTTTAATTCATCATTCAATCAATTCGTTACAATTGAACTAATCTGAATAAAAGTAAAATGCTTAAGAATGTTTAACATAAAAACTTGCCTAGATATAGTAAATGATTAGGAAGAAAATTGGGAAACTTTATTTACTAGCAACACTCTTAGGCTGTCTCATGAGCGGCCACACGCTGGCTACATCTTTAGGTACTTTATCTAAGGTTTAATCCATGTTGGTCTGTGGTTTAATCATTGAGCTTTAAACTCTGTGGGTTTATTATGACAAAGTGACAGTTAAGACAATGTTGCCAAAATGAAAAAAAAAATGGTATACGTATTCTACATATCTATAAAATGTATTTTTCGACCATTCTTGCTTGCATGTGTGCATGAAAAATGACAAACAAGAAATAAGTATGTAGGTAGGTAACTCTATATAAAAATTCAACCATATGTCTGTATGTATGCTTCAGAATCATTAATGGTAAGTTGCTTTACATGGTTAATGATGTTCTAGATGTCAGCGCTTTGATTAATGAAACGATTGTTTACGTGAAATATTTTTTTTCGGTTTATGCTTTATTTTAGTAAAAAAAAATTACTTAAATTAAGTTTATCATAGGACAATAAGTCACTCACATGAAAACCAATTTAAATTACTACCTAATACAAAACTTCTTAATTGATTGATAAACTAAGTAGGTACAGTGCTCGATAATAAATAATAATATTGCACATCGAGCCTAGGAGGGTAGGTATATTGGTACCTATCTTCATAAAAGAAAAAAAAATCATTTAGCGCATTTTTTTACATTTTGATTGAAGCAATGAAATAAATCTTATTTCATAAACACAACCTTCCAAATGGTAGGTACCATCAAGGAAATGCCCAGTCGGTGCTTTATTCGTATGAGATAAAGTCTAATTTGCAATGTTTTTGGATGATTGGAAACTGCTTCGTTAAGAGCCTCAACATCTCAACAAGCATTTAGCATGTTTATCCAAAAAACGCTGATAATAATAGTTTTCGTAAATTATTATAATGTATTTAATTTTTAGTTAAATACCCTTATTTATTAACCCTGTAAAACTTAACCTTGTAATAAATGCATCTTGTGAAGTGACTATTAATTAAGTACTTAGGTACTTATCTTTTTAAACGTTACATTAAAATCTAGTAGTAATGTAAGCGCTAAGTTAACGTATCTACTGTACTTCATTTATGTTGTATAGTTAGATGTAATAGGTAGATATTATAAGATAGAAATAATTATTCATTAAAACGCTCATGCGCCCTTCTCTTTCGAATACATATCATAAATAATAATTAATGACTCTACTAGTAATTACATTCTCATGTGTTAAACAAGATATATTTTTAATTAATAATCTCACAAAAGATGACATGGTAATAATATGATACATTTAAATTAAAGTGGTAAAAAGCGCATAGAAGGCAGGTAGGTACTACTTGCAAAGGAAAGGATGGATGGAATCTAAAAAAACGAAGTCGCCTCAGCTATTCTCTCAGCAGTAGTATCTGTGTGTGTGTGCCGTGTACAATACATGTATTGAATGTATAAATACATGAGTGTTGTGAAAAGATATTGAAGTTTACACACATATCTACTAATAACTAGTATTTCCCACCCGACGTTGCCCGCCGATATATTAACAGGATGATTAACATAACATAAATTAAAAAAATATGTATTATCCATGTAAAAAGAAATAATAATTGGTATGCTATTAAGATCTTATTTATTTATGTACGTACATAATATGGAAGATAACGTTTAATTTTGTAATATGATAAACAACTGAAATAGTACCTACGTGTACTATAGTACTTATGTACTTAATTATTTTATTATTATTAATAATTATATACTGAGTACTGCACTACCTATCTTCCTACTTTATCAATAAATATATTAATTTGACACCTGTGCAGCAAAAATCAATGCAGGTGTTTAGATTTTTAGATCGTAACAATTCGTTGCCGGCTCCGGCAATATTTTGTATGAATGTATAACATTACATTGTACCTCTTCGGGCGGAATGTATGTGCGCTAGTGTACAATTTATAAAGTTGTATATATTTAATTACGGTATAATAAAGCATGCGGGGGGCGAGGCGGCGCGCCGCGCTCTCATATTCCGTATATTGATTGTGTGCGAGGGGGCCGGGGCAAGGAGGGGGCCACGGCGTGCCCCACTCTGTTTTTTACGACACGGCTTTCTGTGTAACATAATAAGTATTTAAAATTTTTGTGAAATGTTTCGGTGTTATTTGTGAAAAATTGGGAAGTCGGAAAAGCGAATACGAGGTGAGAAACGTGCGGTGCGATGTTTTTATTTAAAAAATCCGTTTTACCGAATATAATATAAATAAAATTTTATAGCTCTAAATTCCGTCGGCGGCGCGTACCTACAGTATTACACTGTCATACCGCGTACGTATAGTGTTTTTTACGGGCATCGTTCTAAAAATAAGTTGTAATAATTATAATTTTATGTAGCGGTCGCAGCAGAGTCGGTTTTCTGTCGATTTTTTATTAGTGAGTGATTCGTGTTTGATAGTGTTTGTGGGTGGCGCAGATGCAGGGGCTGGTGAGCGACAAGACGTTCCACCTCAAGTGGAACAACCACCTGCAAAACCTGAGCCAGCTCTTCACCACCATCTACTCGTCGTCGGCGCTTGCCGACGTGACGCTCTCCTGCCGCGATGGAACCCTCAAGGCGCACAAGCTTGTCCTCTCGGCCTGCAGCCCCTACTTCGAGCAAATATTCAAGTGAGTAACTTCTTTCTTCACCCCTAATAACCCTATCACTAGTCGCCAGTGATTCACATGATGTATATAATTATAGCGGCGCCGATGCTCCTAGCGTAAATCAAATAATGCAGTCGCTGCTTTTACGATATCCTGTCTGGTTAATTTATATTCGAGCAAGATTTTAAACGAAAATCAATACTGTTTGTAGATTTTTGCCTCCATTTTAAAATACAAATGTTGATTTTTATTAGAAAATTTGTGATGAAAGTAACAGAAACATTATATAATTTAGGTGAAAAATAAATTTCGATACATTGTTACATAAATGCAATTCATCTTGTGTTACAATAATTATAGTTTTATCATGTGATAAGAAAAAAAAAACTATGCTATATGTTTATATAAAAGTATTTAAGTGATAAAGATAGTAAGCGAATTATATATTTTTTCTGATAGGGACAACCCATGTCAACACCCCATCGTGATCCTGAAAGGAATACCATTCTCAGAGATTAACCTGCTCGTAGAGTTCATGTACAAGGGCTCGGTAGATGTGCAGGAATTGGATCTACAGTCACTGATGCACACAGCTTCCGAGCTAGAAATAAGAGGACTTGCTTACGAGGCCAGAGATAATGCAGCGCAGCTTCTCAATGTGAATTTGGAGTACCCGTCGTACAGTCAGACATCAGTGTCCACACCACAAGCATACACACAGGCACGGACAGATGTAGAGAGGCTTAAACAGGTGAGTTTTTGTCATAAATGTTTAGATCTTCAAGATTTCTTTCATAAATTTCAGGACCTATGCGTGTGATAGATATGATACTATTCATATTGGTACATAGATTTATTGTAGATATAAGTAAATGCAGGTCAGTTTTTTCCAGTTTCTTTTTAACATTTGAAAAATAATTGTGAAGACTGATAATGATAATGATAATGAAGCCATTTATTCCAAATCTTTTAAATACATAACAAGTTACAAAATTGTGTGGTTGTTGGGATTAAATTTGGACCCCTCTTTGGGTGTAGGCCTCCTCCAGCTTGCTCCACCTGTCACGGTTCTGTGAGTATTGCATCCATTTCTGCCCTGCCACCCCAGCTATGTCATCCGACCATCTCTTGTATGGAAGACTGATAAAGGGAAAATAATTCGAAAGATGATTAGGTAAATCAAGTTTATAATTTGGCAGTTGAAAACTGAACTTTATGGCTATTACTTAGCAGCTATATCAGTTTGTCAATTCATCAACCTATCCAAACATCCACCTGTAACACTGCTCCATTTATGAAACTGGATACTTCCGAGGACTGCTTATGCTCATTATAACAGTGTATTGCTGCTCAAAAAAAAAATATTTTGAGTCTTTTTATATAAACTAGCTGTTGCCCACGGCTTCGCCCACGTGTATGTCATTTATAAATAACTAAGTAGCCTATGTTCTTTCTCAAAGTCAGCTCTATCTCTGTACCAAATTTCATTAAAATTGGTTCAGTTGTTAGGACGTGAAAAGGTAACAGACAGACAGTTACTTTCGCATTTATAATATTAGGATATTTACCATCTGCTCACAAGAAAAATATGACAATTGATTTCAATTTGTTCTTGGCTGATATCTGCCAACTGTGGTTTTAGAGATTAAGCATGTGAGTCTGATTCACATTTGGCTGGTTCTTTTTTATTAATGACTTCTAAACTCCACCTCGATAAGCACTTGTGTTGTTTCAATTCCTTAATCACTGTTAGTGATGTGCTGACTCTGTCAGGACATGGATCTTAGCAGGCCTTGCAATTGTTAAAAAAAAAAATAATGCAATAAGTCTCATTCATGGCTTTTATCACATTTGATGAACTGTCTTTATGACATACCCATTACCCAAGCCTCATGAGTTAAGTGAGCAAGTAGAAGAAGAAGAAAAAGAGAAGAATTAAAAAAAAATACATCATTTTCGTTTATGTTTTCTTTTTGTTATAAATAAATAATAATATAAATTAACAAAACCCTTATTATTGTTAAATATTATTATAGCTTATAGTTAAATGTGACTGATCGCAGATTCAAGAGGAAAAAAAATTAAAATAAGACAGAGGAGAATCTTTTATATTTATTTGTCATGTCATTTGTGTTTAACATCTTGTAAATTTGTAGGTTTGAACTTTTACCTTTTTATTATAATCATGACATAATTATAACAAAAAGTTACAATCACACTTTGTCTTCACATGAATTTGATAGTATTGGATAATGTGCATTCTTCAGTTTCATGCTGTACTCTATGATATCCAAATCAGGTAGTAAAGGACAATGATACTGTTCCATACATTTCTAGGCCCAGGTGTTAAGTCTGTACTCTCTCTTTTATGTTATTTCTCTAACTTTTCTCGCTTTCTGTATGCATAAAATTACAGTGTATTTTGTTTAAAAATATGAGTTTAATATTTTTTGATACTTACTTCAATAACTTAACTAATGGTTAACCCTTATGATTTTGCAGTCTCATAATTACCCGTCTCCTTTGGCAATTAGATTACAATTATATTATGCAACTGTGATTTTTAATGGTAGAAGTATTGCTTGCTTGTGACATTTCAGTATGATTTATAGATACTACCTGCCTACACAAGTCTATTAGAAAATTTTAATATTAATTTATATTTAGTTTTTCACATGCACATAATTTTGAAATACAATAAAAAAATGTGAAATTTTCCTCTTATTCTGCCACTCAAAATATTACACTGAAATTAAATATGTACTTCTTAATAAATAGTAATTTTTTAATATTTTTTTTTTGCAATAATCACATGTTAGTGAATTTAGAAATTAAAGAAACAATTGAAAGTTATATTGACTTCTGGTAGCTTAGTGGTATAGCAGCTAGACTGATTATCCTGAGGTCACAGGCATTTTTTTTAAATTTGTATTTTATTTTCCTTTTTTCCTTGTAATTGTACAATTAGTGTCTGTGCTCCATTGAACCATTTATTAATGTATATCATCAAGATCTGTAATTCATTTTTAATCTGTACTGTACATATTAAGAAATAATATCTCTTTTAGTACTATAAACTGATATGAGAAATATGAGTACTAGCAGAGAATATGTAATAATACTACGTATAGAATGGTCATTTCGACGTCCCGCTCGATTTGCTCGCATCACTCAACCTCTTCCCCTCTTATGAGCCACGGTTGGTATTTTGTACGTGCTACGCACACAGGTGCGCGTGTAAATACACGTTACTGATTGATGTCTGTGTAATAGAGACCAAATTAAGCGTTTGTATGGAATTTTGGCAAAGTGTCCGCGCGGTGTGGTACTAGTCTAAATTGTTTTGTAGATTTTTTTAATGTAATGGAAGTGGCAAACAAGCTTGCAGTTCACATTGATGTTAAGTGATGACTGCAGCCTATAGACACCCACACAAAGACCAAGGTCAAAATGCAGATGCGTTACCATCCCTGAGGCCTAAGGTGTTTTGCCTCTGTGCCGGAAATTACAGAGCCGTACATTACCACCTAACCGGAACACGATAGTGCTGAACACTACCATTTAGCGGCAAGTATATTAGGTAACGCGGTGGTGCCCGCGAGCCCCGTCACTGGAGCTCTATCACCAGTAATCTGAAAAATCTATTAAAAAAATATTTCTCCATTATTTTTTCCTATTTTTGTCTTGTGTATAACTACTTATTATTTATTTTTAAAGTTTTACGGATTTTACTGATTATATGTTTTAATGTACATACATCTTTTTATTATGTATTTGTATATATTTATTATTTATGTTGTACATAATATTTTCTTACTCATTCAAGCTCTGCCACTAGAATGCCATAAGTCACAGAAGTATTACAAATTCAATTAGAGTCATGTACCACTAACTTGAATGTTGATGTGTATAGGCTTAGACGTTCATTAAATGCTATTACAAAATTCATTCAGGGTCAGCTGTCTATGAGATTTTCCTTAAATTGTAAATTATATGTAAATTTAATTTATTTAAGAGATTTTATCTGAAAGGATGTTTTAGATAAGTCTGTTATAAATGTTACATCATATTTTAATAGTGTCTAAATAATATTGTGTTAAAGATTGCTTTTATATATATTTTTTGTATTCTATTCAAAGAGGATATAAATGATATTTAGCACTTGTTCCCATGTTACTCCGTAGAGATAGGTCATAACTTACATATGTATGATGACCATAGGTTGTAGTCAACTGTACATGTCTAAGTAACTGTTCTGTAAATGTCTAAATGTAATAGAGCTAGGAACAAACTACCCTCTACATAGAAATAGAAAATATTTTTATTTCGAATAGAAGAATTACGGATACTTTCAAAACGTCAAGAAATCATAAAATACCTAGAGTGAATAACCATTACATGTAGTAAAAGCAAAAACATATATTAGTAGTAAATTAAAAATTAGAATTTAAACTTAGTTAAAACATAATTATCACAAAATTTTTAAATTCCTTCAATGATGATAAATGAAGAAAAAGAAAAACATATTCGTCAAGATCAAAGTAATTCACTTAGCAGAGTTCCAAGTGCAGTCACTACTGAGAAGAACTCCGCTACCCAACACACTCAGTAAGAGCTCTTTTGAATGAGAGCTTAAATCTAGTACAGATTATCGTGAAAAATCAAATAATGTGAACATCCATAGCATAGATGCAAAACTGCTATCTACTAAATGTGACGTAGCTCCTGCAAACCAGAACAGACCAGTCCCCACCAACAGCACCTATTCACGAGTATGACGCATGTGACAGCCATTGCCCTCCTCGACCATCTCTCCGGTCCGCCGCGGCCGGTGGCCCGTGTTGCTCTTTGGTTACAAACAGTGTGACACGAGAATTTTATACCTATATTAGATTTTACCATATTAATGGTATATTATTACTTTCAAGCTTATGCTATTTAAAATGTTTCAATTTCATTATTTAATTTGAACCCCCACTCTTGCATCACTGTAGTCTCATCATCAAATCATGCCATGATGTAGGCAGCTTGTTAATGAATGACTCATTACTCAGTTTTATTTGTTTGTGATGTTTGAGAGTGAATGGAATGGATGGCGGCCAAAACTTAATAATAATGAAAGCATTATTCTAAGCTCACGCCATCTGTTCCGTGATTTTGGCCACGATAACATGTTTTAAATATACTTTGATTTTTACAAAAAAAAAAAATCGCAGTACGTACATAACTGTATGAATAGACAGTTATTTTTTTTGTACAACTATTTGTATCCGCAGCTTCGCCAGCGTAGTTTACTTTTCTCGTTTTTGCTACTTTTTAAATTGATGCTTTGCTTTTTAGTCATAGCGTGATGTAACATATTATATAGCCTTCGTCATTTATTGGACTGTCCAATACAACATTATTTTTTTTATTTGAATCAGTAGCTCATGAGATTAGCGCGTTTAAGTTTATAACCTCTGTGCCGGAAATTACACTACCATTTAGCGGCAAGTAGTTTGACTATTGTTTTAAAACTTATTTAAAACTAGCTGTCCCCGCGACTTCGTCCAAGTGAGAATTAATGATTTTTCAGTACCTACCCAGACGAAGTCGTGGGCGCAGCTAGTATTAAAGTAGCCTACCAAAGTGGTCCATGGGAGACTCGATGGGGGTCTCCATCGAGTCTCCCATGGACCACTTTGGGAATCACTGGTATGATGTAAGTAAATTGGTTCTATCAGTGTATGTGTTGAGATCCATTATCGTGGACCCCCATTTTCATTTCATGGACCCCCCCAATTTTTATTTTCGCTAACGCAGAACCTTTCGTTTTGTCATAGACCCCCAGGGGTCGATATAGAACACTTTGGGAATCACTGGTTTAATCATTTGTCATATACGATTGCTCCTAGTATGGTTGAAATAAAAAAACTTTTATTTCGTTGTATAAAGTCATTCTAAATTTGAACATTTGAAGTGTTTTTTCTGATATAAAAAGCTTAAGAAAAAGAAGTCGCAGACGGAAGTAAATATAAGTAGATACATAATTATCATAATTCTGAGTCAGCAATATGATTATCATAATTACTTTAATTACTTGTTTATGGCTGAATTATTAAATGTCAGTCACTTATTATTATTAAATAACTTAAATATCGTGCTGTCTCTATCAGATAACGTGTTTTGTAACGAGAGAAAGAATTTCACGCAATTTACAAGAATAACAGTTAAAAATTATAACGTTTATATACGTTTAGCTCGTATATACCTAGTTAATTTAATAATAAAAACAAAAATAGAAATAGTTGATAAAAAAATGTCTTGCCAGAAAAAAATAAAAATTATAATTGGAGCGTAATTTTATTACCAAGCTTCTTACGGGTGTGACGTAATTATGCGTCATCGAATTTTATTAAGTACACAATCTCATTGTTGGGCAGTATAGGATGAACTACCTACCTGTACTTTTCCAAGAACATTTATTTTTTGACGTGTAAACTTTAAAATTAGAACGAAGCACATGCCAGTGTAGAAATTGGTACCGTAACGAAAATGTCTATTATCGTCTAGCAGTAATAACTCACTAAATACCACCATTGACTATAATATAGAAATCTGCCAAGTACATGTCAGAATACGCCTGTAGGCGCGTCTACACAACCCTATAGCGTAAGAAAAATATTCTGTAAATGTCCTCAAAGAATCTTTTAATATAATTTTTTAGCCTACGCTGTCCCACTGCAGGCCAGGTCTTTCTTTTTTATATAATGATGGAGGCAAACAAGCGTGCAGTCCACATAGATGTTAAGTTCCATTTGGCGGCAGATAGATTAGGTAACGCCTACATCCTCCAGCTCCTACACTGCAGCTCAACCATCAGTAATAGCTGGAACTAGAGCTTTCACCCCTTTCCATTGACAGCAAAAAATAAATCTTAATTTTCGTAAAAGCCTTAAAATCAAATCCTCTTATTCATAAACGTATTTTAGCTTAAGTGTTGCTAATCTCTCCTTTGTCTTTTTCTATCCTGCACATTTGACAATGCAACTGACAAAGACAAAGCATTCTATAGCAAAAACGTATCTAATGTATGTTTATGAATAAGGGGGTTAATGTTTAATTAACGTTTTAAGAGGTGATTACAAAAAATATTACCTGTCATATCTGTCTGATAGGAATCATGCAACCGCAGCTGTCCTCTGAATATTACTGTATCAGATTACTACTTATAATATTATTATGATAATTAATTAAATAATTTATAGATAACAATTTCTTTAACTGCCTCAGTAGCCTACTAACTAAAAGCTGGGGTCCTGGGTTGGATTCTCGGGTCGGAGGATATTAGAGATAATGGTGTAAAATCCTTTATCTAGTTCTATTGGGATATTTCCATTTTCTGTAAGTTTCCCAGTACCTCGAAGTTTGTGAATATGCCTGGAGATGTCAATAGGCTCGCCACCTGTTACATGGGTCAAAACGTAACCGGTGAATCGTAGGTGTTTGCGTGTATGATTTAATGCATGCATTTACCTCTGCCTACCCCTTCGGGGACTACAGGCGTGACGTTACGTTTTAAGAATTTCTTCAATTTAAAGAGCATTTTTTTCCTGAATAGGTTTCAATTAAGCTTATTTTATCATCCCATAATTTTCAACCCTACAACCATTAATGCTTAGGTGTAGGTAAGTTACTAGGACTCTCTTAACTTCTAAACCGTATGATTATATTTTATGGACTGATAACTTTCGTACAACAGCGAAACACAAAATTTACGTATTTATTTTTTTATGGAATCCAATTTAATTAAAACGTTTTGGATTATGGACACAGTTATTTCTAATTTTGTATAATTTTTAAAACCATCGTAAAATCTAAATTACTTATCCAAACGTTACGTATAAAGTCATTTTTATCTCAACGATATGCAAATTAATATTGATAAAAAATTAACATATAAGGGGAAAAATGAAATAAAATTAATATTTAATTAATTTCATATTAATTATCTATTTAGTTATACCGTATCAATTTGTAATTTTTTTATGTAGGGAAGGTGCAGCTCACATTGATATTAAGTGATGACTGCAGCCTATAGATATCTCCACAAAAACCAGAGGTCAAAATGCAGATGCGTTGCACCCGAGACCTGAGATGTTGTCTGATAGTTAATACGCGGCCATGTATTACCATCTAACCGGAACACGATAGTGCTGAACACTACCATTTGGCGGCAGATAGATTAGGTAGGCGGTGGTGCCTATGCCCTCGAGTTCCTACACCGGAACTCTGCCACCATTAAAACAATCTCTAGTAGACAGCCTTACGGTCTATTTCACCGGGCAACTCACGTGGAAACGCTTTGTTTAAATATTTAAGCAATTTTTTTTTTTAATGTAATGGAGGTGGTAAACAAGCATGCAGTTCACATTGATGTTAAGTGATGACTGCAGACTATAGAAACACAAAGGCCAAGGTCAAAATGCAGATGCGTTACCACTCCTGAGGCCTAAGGTGTTATGCCTCTGTGCCGGAAATTATAGAGCCGTACATTACCACCTGACCGGATATACACGATAGTGCTGAACACTACCATTTAGCGGCAAGTATATTAGGTTGTTCTTGTTCGTCTGAACCTCAGCTTCGGGTGTTACTGTGGTGGGTAAGACATGGATATGCAATTAAGTGGGCAATTGTTATGGGTAATTAGTTCAATATCAGATTATCTTATCTGAAAATTCAGCGTGAGAGGTTCTGAACGTACTGATTTTTGCGGCAAAATATATCTTTTCATAATTGGAAAATATTTTGACCAAATAGTCATTGATAATACTTGGTATGTATGGATGTGACGATCTACTGACAAACTAATCAAAGACAGACAGGCAGGTAGGTTGAAATCACTGGCCCCTTCAAGTCTACCAAAGTAATCTAAAAATTAAATAGACGGAAATGTATAGATGATTAGCTGTTGCCCGCGGCTTCTTCCGCGTGGATGTCGTTTTATAAATAACTAAGTAGCCTATGTTCTTTCTCAAAGTCAGCTCTATCTCTGTACCAAATTTCATTAAAATCGGTTCAGTCGTTTGGACGTGAAAAGGTAACAGACAGACACAGTAACTTTCGCATTTATAATATTAGTAGGGATTACAGCTTTTCAGTCTTCACTAACACAGGTGCGATCGCCGCCAACATTGGGTTAGGTCATATTTTGCATAATTATGACTTAAGCACTTTGTTGTTCGTGTCCCCTTTATAATTTTGCATACGTACATACATAAAATACCATTAACTAAATCTCTATTTTAACAAACCTATTAAATTGACATGCCAAATAAAGAGGTCACGACTGTATCCCTCGGCCAGCCCACTAACCACTTTATGGGACAGGACTTTTCGAAATTAGTCTGCATATTTTATGAGAGTGATGAATATAGTATATTCGAGGGTTTGCAAGTTGCAAACTTTGACGCTAACAGAATTTATGAGATGATCCACATAGTTTGGCTCCGTAACGTAGCAATTTTCACACGTCACCTTATTTAGGGATGTTTAAGATTTCACAGATAACGTAGAGTTTGCAAGACTATTTTAGCAACAACAACCATCCCTAGTGGAAGATTTACACTAGCTTCGTCTCTGTGATATTGAATTGTTTTTTGGCAATCATTTAGAGAAGATTCTGCCTCCGAATGTTTATCACATATTTACTCATTTGCCTTTCAGCTATTACTTTATGGCCGATAATTAGAATCGCGGCAACGATGGACCATTTTCTAAGCCTGGGTTGCACCACGATATTTGTTAAAGTTTATTTCCCACCCTTCTCTAACTTAAGGAAATCTGTTAAAGTTAGAGAAGGATGTGACATGTTACAATATCTTTAACTTTAATAAAAGTCGTGGTGCAACCCAGGCTTACGTTTTTCGACCATGGATTTTAATGCAGCCTCTTTCGGTATGATAGTTTACCATACCGAAAACCATTAGTTAGCTTTCTTTCCTGAAGAAGCTTATATTCGCATAGCACTAGTTGCACGAGAGTTGTATCGCTGTGATAGTTTACTTCTGACTAATTTGGAGAAGGTTATGTCCCTGAATGGTAACACGGTATCTATGAAATACATCCATGTGCCTTTATTCATCACGTTTTGGCTGATACCTAAAACAGTGGGAACTATGTGTTGAATAGCAGCATTTTCTAAGCGTTTTCGAGCATAAAGAACTTTAAGCAACCTCCTTCGCACGGTTTATTCCGTTTCCAACAGCTAGTGGTCCTTTACATTAGTTGCATCAATGTGATGCTCAGCATCCGACATTTTGGCTGGTGCCTAGAACAATAGAAACGAACGTCATTGTGTTTAAATACCACCATTTTCTAAGCGTTTTATGCACATGATGATGACCAACTTCTCACCTTCGCACGATTAGGTCGCTTACCAACAGCATTTTGCGCTTTCTGTTTTTTCTGGAAAATTCACACTAATTGCATCGCTGTGATGCCTGAATCTATTTGCAAAAATCAATCCATTTGTAATCATGTGTAGAGTATAAACAGCCATAGCGCGTGGAATAGGATCGTCTTTTTATATGCCCACTGCCCATAACTTTTCATCTCACTCAAATGACATCAAAAGCTCTCTCGGACAGTTTACGTAGAAATAAAACCTTATGTATGTATGTATGTATCTTCACGCCAGGTCCCTAACGGGGTAGGCAGAGAACTAGAAAGAGTAGGAAATAAAACCTTTTTGTTGGATAACTCGCTAAAACAATTTTAATGTTTCTCGCTGTTACTAGATGATACAAATTTACTTTAATGTTGTTCATATTATAACTATTTTTATTAAAAAAAAATTGTGATCTCTCACATTCCGTGTCTAAAACCTTTAAAAACAAAGGTTTAACAATTACAAGTAAAGCTGTTCTCAATGTATTTTTAAAGGACATAAAGACAAATAGAACGATTATAATGATAAAGGGGCAAACATATCCCGAAGACATTTTTATATATTTGAATATTTGATTAATGCAATTCTAGACAAATGTTTATGGGAGTGAATACTGAATGGTATTTATATTCTTTGAATAGTACAGGAGAACTGAAAGAACTGAAGAGGTAAAAAGATCTTCTACTACCTTATTGGGATAGTTTGACTGTTGTTCGGTTGACTGACTGCGCTAACGGAAGAATTTTCCCCATTGCTTTCTAGAGGAGTCACGTCCCGACGCCTTCCTTACAATAGATATCTTCAAAAAAATCGGATGTCAAGATATAGATGCGTTACCTCACATATGTTAGGATCCCACTGCAGAATCATTTCGTTCGTCCAGATATGCTGCAAACCTAATTTTTACGTATGTTTATAATCTAGAGCAGTGATTCCCAAAGTGGTCCATATAGACCCCCTGGGGTCTTTGGGAGACTTGATGGGGTCTACGTATATGCGTAAATAAAAATGGGATATATGGGAAAGTGATATAAATGATAGCAAGGGGGTCCACCGAAACCAGAAAAAAATTGAAAGGGGTCTACAAGAAAAATAGTTTGGGAACCTCTGATCTAGAGAATATATATCCAATAGGATGCCTATCAAAAATGGCCGCAAGTATTATTTTATATACATTTTTTTTTTTGGGAGAGATATTTTTGTATCGTCCACTTCACGGCAATATGTATAAAGACTGATAATTCACGGCTACCGTTGCGCACTTAGCCACCCCTACGTATTTTCGTTCCGCCCCGATTACTTTTTACCTCCATGACGTACCTACATGTATTATTAATATATCAAATTTTTTCAATGATATTTTCTCATTATTATGTTACACGAAAGCCAAATTAAATCGGCCGCAAATAAGAGTTGCTGGCTGTTAAAGATAAAATAATTTAATTAAAAATACTTGCGGCCAAATTTTGATAGGCAACCTAGTGGATAAATATTCTCTAGATTATAAATATGCGTAAAAACTAGGTTTGCAGCAAATCTGCATGAACGAAATAATTCTGCAGTGGGATCCTAACCTAACAGCTAAGGGCGGCCACACAAAACTGTAATGCGACGCCGCATCGCAGGCAATTCATTCGTGCGGGCTCGTAGATATTTGCGATGCCATGCGAATTCGCAGTTATGTGTTGCGAGCCCTAAGTTTTTTTGATTAATTGAGTTATTGCGAACATATTCATCACCATTTAACAGGAACAAGATAGTGAACAGTGACATTAAGAGGCCCAAAAGAACTCTCTCCAGATAAAAAAAACAAAAAAATCAAGCCGACAAAATATCCATTAAAAAAAAAAAGAAGAATTATGGAAGTAGGATTATTACTCTTACCTACTGTAAATAACGCAAGATTAGTTAACAAGAAAAATTTTGACATCAAACATCCCCAACCAGACGTTTAATTTAAACATTTCTTCATCAAGCGACAATTTTCTCAGCTGAACAGCTGAGAATAACAAATTTTGAATTGCAAATAAATTACAGTCTAGGAATAGTTTTTCAATGATTCCTTCTAAATCTAACATACAAAAATTATTTCATATCCGTAACCGTTGTAATATTATTCATATATCCGTATCCAGATCCGTAACATCCCCAGTCAATATGACGTGAAGATGAGCTAAGTAAAAAAAAATAAACGAGTCTGGTTACTTTGTTCAGCTTTTCTCAGCCTTCTACAACCGCGAGCCCTTCCGAGGTCAACGTTGACCGTCTCATTCGAATGTATCAAACTCGTATTTTCTTTATTTTGCTTTTATTTTGCATATTTAACTTTGTCTGCAATTTTTATGTGAACTCACACACATACATTTTATATGAATAATATTATTAATTATCTACATTAACTTACTGCGCAATTATTTTATATCATTTCAAGAAATAATATTATTAAAAAAAATACGAAAATATTCCGTGGATAATAATTAAATATAAAATAATATAATGATGAATTTTCATGAATAACGCAATTTAAATGCAACCATGAAGAGCAATATGAAGTCGAGTTAACTTGGTTCTTTGACCCTTACTAGCTCAGGTAGTCTAGTTAGAATGAGACACGGCGACTGTTATATGAATGCGTTAAAGAGAGATGGTTATATTTCTTTAAAGTAGCAAAAATTGGACACGAATATAGACAATGTTATTTTTGTATACTAATGGAAGTCCCTTTTAAAATTTCTTAGTTTTTTCTATTTGGTTTTTTATTCTACCAACGAATACTTGTGGCTATATTTTTATTGCACCTACTATTTCTTTTACATGAATATAATATTGAAATGAACATTCGAGAATATTGTATGCATAAATAAATTGTATATTCATAATGATGATAAAGCATTGTTTAAATCAATATAAAAGGTTCATTGAATATGATAGGAGTGGGTAGATTGAGTTGGTATGACTAATGACAAAAATATTACACAATCTTGGTCTTGAGTTGGAGTATTATTGTAATTTTAGGTGTATTTATTATTTTTATACAACGCGCACTAAGAAAATGTACGGACGTTGGTCGTATCGTAGCGTTATTGTAGTACATTTTCTTGTGTACCTTATACAAAATGGGCTATAAACATAAAGGAATAATAGACTCCCCCGCCTTTAATAACGTCGATGGGGATTTGCTCGCAAAACATTCTGAACATTAATGTCTCACCCTAAAATGTTAATATTGTACAGAAATATGTACATGATTTTCTGTTACTAAATTAACGGAACATGTTTTTATGTTGTTGTGTTTCTATCGTCAGTTGAATGGTTATGTGTGTGTAAGTAACTGTCGGACGAATGTATTGTGTACCGTCTGTATGCAGTCAACTCACACATGTCATATTAATTTTATTTAGTGCTATTTGATTGAGTGTTAATTAAGAATTGAAAATAAATTGTTAAAATGTATTTTTGAATACACTTTTGGCGTCAGTTGAACAGTTTAATAATGTAGACATTGAATTACATACTTAGTTATAAAAAAGGATTTGTCCTTAGAAATTGTGGTCTTTGTTAGTGTGCATTTAGTCATCACTAAAAAGTTATGTTCGTTGCATTATAAAGTATAATAAGTATGGGTGGGTACTGAGTACTCAAACATGCACACGCCACGTCTCTCACCGATTTATCTGTTCAGAGATAATATTTACGTTTAAAAAAAAATCTGATGTCCCGACATCTAGAGCTAAACTTTTAAAAATTTGATTAATAAAGATTAAAAGGCTTAAGTTATTATATTCACTGTCGTAAATTATTAAATTTATTTTTTGATTGCCGTGTATTTGTATGTGGTAAAATAACAGAAGTGTTATCAGGTAATTTATCATTAAATAAACATTATGTCGTTGAAAATAGGTATGTTAGTAATAAAACCTATATGGGTGAGGTGGCTCAAAAATCGATTTTGGTAATGTTGCACAATAAATATATATGTCTAGGTATAATAGATTTTTATCTAACGTACATAATAATACTTATATTGTATGATAAAAAGATTTAATTTTCAATTGAAAATTGTATTTTTTTTTATGTACTGAAAGTGGCAAACAAGCATGCAGCTCACATTGATGTTAAGTGATGACTGCAGCCTATAGACACCCACAGATAAACCAGAAGTCAAAATGCAGTTGCGTTACCACTCCTGGCTTAAGGTGTTATGCCTCTGTGCCGGGAATTACAGGGCCGTACATTACCACCTAACCGGAACACGATAGTGCTGAACACTACCATTTAGCGGCAAGTACATTAGGTAATGCGGTGGTGCCTACGCCCGCGAGCTCCGTCACTGGAGCTCTACCACCAGTAATTATATTTAGTATGCCGCACGTTTGAATGTATTGCGACTACGTCATTAGCAATTTAATAAAATGACATCATGCAATGATATACAATTTTTTTCAATCGTTTTTGTTTATTTTTTCAATTCATTATTTTGCTCATGTAATATTTATAATTGAGGCGGTAATTAAGAAGTGGGATTTGTGAAATATAGCGTAAAAGGAAGTTGAAACGCGTTATTTGTGTATCGTGTACCCTAATCTTTGAAGATTAGGGCAGATAGGTATTTAATTCGATGTATAAAATTAATAGGTGGATTTGTTTTTCAATTTACTATTTTCATTTGAAGTATGTAATAAAGAAATGCGGAAAAATTTTTTTTGTACTAAGTAAAGCTCCAATTACAAGAATGTTTAACCATTTTTAGGTTGTGTTTTTTTTTAATTGCATGTTATATGACTACCTAACATCGAGAATAACTAATTAATTTGGTTATTTACATTTCGTATTAGAATAATCTAGGATTTATTTTACGAGTAATCATTTTAGCGTTACTTTTTGTGGTTTATTTATCGTGAAAAAACAGAAGTAGGAAAAATAGAAAAAAAAAAGAAATAATGTTTTGCTTGCTGCGATTGACTTTTTGAATTAGACGTACCTATAATTAATATTTTAATTAATTAAAGAATAAATATCCTTACATATATAGCATTTAATATAATGGTATTAATATTAATTAATTGGGTCCGTATCTATTTTACTGGTGGTAGAGCTCCAGTGACGGAGTTTGTGGGCGTAGACACCCCCGCATTACTTGCCGCTAAATGGTAGTGTTCAACACTATCGTGTTCCGGTCAAGTGGTAATGTACGGCCCTGTAATTTCCGGCATAGAGCCATAACATCTTAGGCCTCAGGAGTGGTAACGCACCTGTATTTTGACCTTGGTCTTTATGTGGGTGTCTATAGGCTGCAGTCATCACTAAACATCAATGTAAACTGCATGCTTGTTTGTCGCTAGTATCTATATGCTAGTATCTGCCACAAAAGCGCTGACGTCTCAAAAACTACTATATGATTTTTGCGTGAACCGTAATCTTATTATATAGGTATAGCTGTTGTATATTGAATGAAATGTGCTGACTTAAAATTATGAAGTCGTTTCCTGGTTAAAGTAGACCGTGAAATACCTCAAATATTTGCGTAGTCCTGTAAAATAAATAATTTTATATATTTAAAAGAAACTGCTGTGAAAATACGTGTATAATATTATATTTGTAGTGAGGTTTCAATAAAATTTATTATTATTAAAATTTGTCCTGTGCTATCGTAGCAGGTCTAAAAAAATGGCGATGTAAAATCAGCGAAATTAAAAAAAAAAACACCGAAATTTGTTGCTTTTTTGTTGCTAATTAGTTGCTAGAAAATTAATTTTTTTGCTTCAACCGATCGCAAAAAATCGGCAATAACGCTAACTTTTCAATAAGATAGCGTGGAAATCACTGGATGTGGGCTGATCGATCAAGCGAATAGTGGTCAATTTGTTGCTAATTTGTTGCTGAAAAATGCTAGGGAGAAAAAAAAAATACCTAACACCGAACGGTGCGGCGGGCGAGCGGAGCTCGCCCGCCGCACCCTTCGACCTAACCTGGCTAAGTCGGGGGCGCCCACGGTGCCAGTCTTGACTGCCCAAGGAGAGATTCGATTCATTATTCTACTCCCCCTAATATTACTACCTGCGCTGCTGCTGTTCTACATACCATCTGGTTTATTTAAAATGTTAGTGGCCGGTTTGTTTATAAGCCGATCTCCAACTTCTCTTGACTTCCGGTATTTATTTTGTTGCTGACTCTCTATGCTAAAAGAAGCTGCAGTATGAGCAGCAACAAATTTTTACAATAGTTTTTCCACGGAAAAATCGTTGGTTAAGCTAGCGTGGCCGGTTTGTTTATAAGCGGATCGCCAACTTCTCCTGACTTCCTTTTTTCTATTTTGTTGCTGACTCTCTATGCTATAACAAGCTGTAGTATAAGCAGCAACAAATTTTTACAATAGTTTTTCCACGGAAAAATCGTTAGTTAAGCTAGCGTGGCCGGTTTGTTTATAAGCCGATCTCCAACTTCTCTTGACTTCCCTTTTTCTATTTTGTTGCTGACTCTCTATGCTAAAACAAGCTGTAGTATAAGCAGCAACAAATTTTAACTATAGAACTTCCACGGCAAACTCAAGAGTGAAGCTAGCGTGGACAGTATTTATTTTGGCATAATTGAAAAAAAATCAATTTTTATTTTTAAAATTTTTTTTCTCCCTAGCATTTTTCAGCAACAAATTAGCAACAAATTGACCACTATTCGCTTGATCGATCAGCCCACATCCAGTGATTTCCACGCTATCTTATTGAAAAGTTAGCGTTATTGCCGATTTTTTGCGATCGGTTGAAGCAAAAAAATTAATTTTCTAGCAACTAATTAGCAACAAAACAGCAACAAATTTCGGTGTTTTTTTTTTAATTTCGCTGATTTTACATCGCCATTTTTTTAGACCATATCGTAGCGCCACCCTTATTCTATTCTCTGTTACCTGTTACGTTTTATGTCTGTTTTATGTGTCTCGCTGTGTGTCAAATAAATGTTTCTTATCTTATCTTATTTGTCATGTTTTTTTTTTACAGATACTTTTTCAATACAAAGATCGTATTCCTTAACTTTATTTTCCATGGTCTTACCTTAATAACTAAAAAATATTATTATAATAAGTTATTTTTTTGTTTCTTTTTTATCATCTGTTTTCCGATTAGGCTGTCAATTGACATGACGTGTGTATCTTTTAATATTCACTCTGACTTGTAATAATTTATTTGACGCGTTATAAGAGGTGATCCCGAGTAAAAAAAATGTTTCTGTATTGGTTCCTTAATCCTCATAATTATTTTCTATCATTATTTAATTGATAAGAGACAATGGATTTCACTGCTTTATTAAATTAAATTTCCATGGAACATATATAAAAATTCAGCAGGTAGATAGAGATTGGACATAGAAGCACTCTTTCACAATAATTTATTGAATTCGGTTTTTTAATCTGGCGCTCGGATGCGAAGCCCAAGACAAAAACATTTTTACACATTGCTAAATGTAGCCTTTTAGGATGTCCCCACAGTAAGAAAAATGTATCATTACCTATTTTGTGATTTTTTTATTCCATACAATACCACACTCACAGATTGTAGTGAAATAGGTAGTTGAAAAGAGTAGAAAACTAAATTTAAATTGAATTGTTTCCAAAGTATTATAGGATATAGAGGTGTATTTTTTAAACACAAGTAGAATTTGCGTGTTCTACTTCGGAACAAACCCGAAGTAGAACACGCAAAATTTTATGAATAATTATCTGCCAACCAATTCAAATAACACAATATGTAGTTTAACATAAAAAAATAGTCTTATTCCAAGTAACGTAACACATTATCATACTATTAAAATTTTAAACATAGAGTATAATTAAAAAGTCATTAACGTTAGTAATAAAAAGTGTCCAAAAATATTTACGTACAGATGTACCTACCCGATGTCTATAAGATTACGGTTCACGCAAAAAGTAGTTTACTGTTTTTGACTCGCACAAAAACGATTGAACATAGTATAAGAATTTAGTGTACATCCGCCATTACAGCAAATAGAGAGCTTCATAATAAATGTTAATATGGAAATGTGCGAGTATTAAAATTAATGTAATTAAAAGAATGAGATTAAACTCTGCTAAACATAATAGCGTTATTACTATGTTAGTATGGCACTAACATTTTGTGACTACATTTGAATATATTAGTAGTGGGAACTTCAGTTATGTATGTCATTGTTGCTTTTTATGCTGGTTGCAAAAAAATATTGATCGCCGTTCTCGCCTACTTAATATTTACTTACATGTTTTTAAGATACGATTTATCATAAATAATTCGAACAAATTTAATCTCTATCAAGCTTTTTTAATCTCTTTCAATACGAGATTAAAGTGTTTGATTTAAATGCAAAGTCTTAATGATCGCTGTTTCCTAATAATTTTATTGTTCTGATGTTTTTCGTAGTTCAACGTTCAATTGTTTCTTTCGTTGTTTCGTTTTTTGCCTACACATCTTAATGCTCCAAAAAACGTAGAATACCTGTCATCTGATATATATCCGTGAATATTTTCCTGGTGAAGTGTTTAGGTACTGACCATTGACCATTCACGAGGGCGATAGCACCAATTTATTTCTGTGCACCCTTAGTGATGATATCATTGCGTACCCTTTTAATATTAGGTATGTCTTCTAATTGGTCAGCTAAGGCCATCACCAAACAGCGACATCAGGAGACAAGGAACTAAACTGCCCTTTGTCTTCCTAGATTGCCCAATTACGTATCTGCTCCTCCCCCTTTATTTTGATTTGGACTTTTTTAATCTCTCGTCATTTTCCTGTATTATGCTGTTGTTGTTTCTTTTCAGCAGGGGTATTCTGTAACTCGGTGGCCATCAATTTTAAAGCAATTCGCAGTACATTACGGTTTTGACGTAACGTGATATTTACTATTATTTTTGGAAAATAGAATTGTATTGCAAAATTGTGTACTGTAAGTCTTAAAACCGAGACACACAGTACGCCTTCAGGTGTCTAGCTCGCTCCTAATGGGAAGTTTTCCAGGTGTACCTACAGTTGACCGGTCCTAGGTCAAAGACTATCAAGTGATTTTCGGTTCATCCCATCGTCATTTTTGAGCAACTTCTTGCGTAATGTAAATTTGCCTACCTCTTTCAGAGTATCGGGACGTAGGATATTTTGCATAAGGTGCACGTGTGATGAAACGGTCAGTACCCTGATACTACAGACACCGAGGTAAAACAACGGCCTCAGAAGCGTCAATGCATCTTCATTGCGACCAGTTTTTATAGTCAGTGGTATTCATAGCTCATTAATGTCAAGATGTGAACTGTACGCTTGTTTGCCACTACCGGCTTGACGATCAACGCAAAAGAAATAAGTTTGATTGCTTTTAAACTACCATTCAACTTACACTAATAGGTCAAATGTATACGAGAACGTTGACTTATTCTGAGTAATTGCTAAGCTTGGATCATAGAGCAACCCGGGCCACCGGCCGCGGCGGACCGGAGGGGAGTAGCCATATGCAGACTTTCCCCTCTGCCAAAGTACAAGCCCTAGTGGGCTTGAGATGTTTAAAAAAATGTGTGCGTGAAATTGTTTATGTATTTTGTTAAAGTCAAGGTGTGAGTTACGATTTTTGTTGCGTGTGTGTGTAGCACTAATTTCCCCCCGCAAACAATGACAGACTGTTTTGAATCGGTATTACCGATTCGGTAATAAACGCTATGACTACTCTCCGGTCGGCGGGTCCGTGTTGCTCTATGGCTTGGAGAGTCACAACGAAGTTATGATATTCAGATGCTAGTCACAAATGTGTAGTTTTACTGGTGGTAGAGCTTCAGTGACGGAGCTCGCGGGCGTAGGCACCACCGCATTACCTAATTTACTTGCCGCTAAATGGTAGTGTTCAACACTATCGTATTCCGGTCAGGTGGTAATGTTCGGCCCTGTAATTTCCGGCGCAGAGGCATAACACCTTTAGCCTCAGGAGTGGTAACGCATCTGCATTTTGACCTTGGTCTTTGTGTGGGTTTCTAGGCTGCAGTCATCACTTAACATCAATGTGAATCTGCATGCTTGTTTGCCACTTCCATAACATAAAAAAAAATGTCAAACAACGCTGTCTACGTGAGTACATACGTGACTGTTTCCTTACTTCGTTGATATTGTTTTGCGCATTTTTGGAAAGACTTGATTTGATGTCAAGGTGTTCTTTTTTCGTCGTCCCGATCCTATCCTATCTATACTATCTACAATGTACTGGCGGATTGACTTGCCTTCCCATGTACTTAATAATATGTATTCGTCTTCCGATCACCTAACAAAGAGGGCAGGGTGAACAAGTTGATTCATTTGTTTTCAAATCAGTCCAATTAGCTATAATATATATAAAAATCAATTGCTGTTCGTAAGTCTCGCTAAGACTCCAGAACGGCTGAACCGATTTGTCTAATTTTGATTTTGAATGATTTTTGTAAGTCCAGGGAAGGTTTAAAAGGTAAGAAAATATGAATAAATTGAAGGAAAATAGTAAAAATCACAATTACATTTTCCCATACAAATAGTCCGTATCTACGACACATTATTTCATTCTGAGGCAATACGAAGTTTGCCGGGTCAGCTAGTTAGCTATAAAAAAGATAACCATTTTTTGTTCAAGCAACCAAAATTCTATATTATTATTATGTTGATAACAACTTAGAAGCATTAATTTTTGGGTTATTCGTCAACTCGACACGGACGATCGGACACACGTGTGTCCAGTTGGTTAAACTTGAAATTGTAATGACTTGTTATTTCGTCGTCTGGACTCGACAATATTTTTGCGTGAGTCCACATGGTGAAACTTAAATAAAACCACTTTTATTTTTTCACCAACTGGACACTATCACTTTTTTTTTGCAAAAAAGGTACAGTCGTAGGTAGGACGTAATAAACGAGGAGATTATGCACATCATAATCTCCTCGTTTATTACGTCCTACTTAATATTTTAAATGCTAAAGTTTGTGAGTATGGATCTTTGTACTCTTTCAAGAAAAAACTACTGGATGGATTTGGATGAAACTTTACAGTAAAGTCAAGTAGACGAAGTCGCGAGCAAAATCTAGTACTACATAATGAAAATAAACTGACTCATATTTTTGCTGAAAAAATCTAACGTTTTTTATATTTTAAAATAAAACAAATATGTATTATAATAACAATCAAATTAAAGTATGATTTATTCATAGGTATAAAGACACGGTTTGACTACCTATAGGAAAAGATTGAAAATAGCCAATATTCTCTAAATACACATCATAATTTAAAATCATTACTTCAAATATCACAAAAAATGAAGTAGGTAAGTACCAACACATAATTTAAAGTAGCAATTACATTTCTGTATTTATTATCAAAGCCAAAGAAGTTTTGCCCTTGAAAGATACACTCCTTTTCAAATACAATCTTGCAAAGCTTGTTTGCTTGTTTACTAAATGTAGTTGCAATGACGTTTGAACAAGAATTGTACTCGGAGCTACATGCGGCATAAAATAATGAAATAAAATATCACAAAAATGATCAATCGAGCATAAATAAGGCATCACAATTCTAAAATGTATAATTTTACAAATAATAATAGGTATAACAATCATTTTACCACAACTAAATTCATGTTGTAAAGGCTGTTTAATTTGCTTTTTAAAATCACAATCATGTATTAGTTTCTGGGTGCCACTGCGGTATTTGGCTTATAATTAAACAAAATAACGTTTTATAAGTTTCCACCATTTTATTGGGAAGCAGAGCATAAATAGTAGGAATAATGTTTGTATGATATTTTGTATGCCCAATATCGACATGAGTCGTGAATAGTTGATGGAATTTTCTAACGCATATTTTAAATCATCACAGAAGAATCTCTTTGAATGGGTTCAAGTTCTCACATGTTTGTGCAAAAACGAGAATACCAATGCGATCTACATGCTGAAACTGTTCAAGTTTAACTGTATTAGCCATATTATTGAATAACATCCACTGAACGCCAAGTGATGTATTTCCTTTTCTATACAGTTTTTTGTTTACACTTTGGATAGTTGAGATCATCATATCAGCCGTAATATGTCCACTCCTGGACTTAAGCCTCCCCATAAGGAGATGGTGAGATACATACCCTCCCCCCTGCCACAATTGCCACGCTTGACATGTAAATTGGCGATCGCGGTGGTGGTAGTTTCATCGCAGGACGCTGCTGCCCATCTTGCATTATTGCACTTAACTACTACGGTCCCATTGGAATCATATGACCGCCATTGTTCGGTTGACGGAGAGTTGGGATATTGGCACCTAAATGAAGTCCTTTGTCTTGAAAAATAATCTGCGTGACTGTACTTTTACATGAATTCGGTTAAAATGTGAACGTGTGTCCAGTTGGCGAAAACAAAATGGTATTTTTTTTTAAGTTTCACCATGTGGACACGCGCAATAATATTGTCGTGTCCAGAAGACGAAATTACAAGTCATTACAATTTCAAGTTTAACCAATTGGACACACGTGTGTCCGGTCGTCCATGTCGAGTTGACGAATGACTTGTATGTGGACATTTATTTTGCCTATATTTATGATACAATGTTTTATGCTCTTACATAGTTATAGGATTTTTTTTTACAACCGATTTGATTTAGGTACCTATACTTACTCGTACTAACATTTTTTAAATAATCATTGAAAGAAAAACTTTATTTTGCATAACATAATTTATCTATCACGTAACATGAATTAAAAGTATGCTTAGGGTCACAAAAAAAATAATTTTGCTAACAAAATATTTTATAACACTATTTGTAATAATTTATTAACGAGAGCGAAAAAAACAGAAAGATTACACAAGACAAATACATAATAAGAATATCTGCAGCAGGGGTTTGTCCCTAAATTCCCACAGGCCCGACGCTTTATTCATTAAGCTATTCAGTCTATTTATATGACAGTGATGACAGCCAATAATGCGAAATGACGAACCTTTGCGGGCAAATATTTTTGCATAATTTTGCTTGAAAATACGGAGAAAATTAATATTTCCAGGTATGAGATCTAGCTTAATAGATTTTCCGTCCCTACAAATCTCCATATTGCATATTTCATCGAAATCGTTTAGGTGCTTTTGACAAAAAAATATTTTTAGCATGCAGTTCACATTGATGTTAGTAATGAATGCAGCCTATAGAATAGATACCCACACAGAGACCAGAGGTTAAAATGCAGATACGTTGCCACCCCTGAGACCTTAGTTATTATGGCTTATTCTGATCATATTGGCCTTTGGAACTTTGCCGGTGAATGACAAAGAATGACTCTTTTTCTTTTCTTTTTACTCTTTGTTATCAGTTTGTAAAGGGGAAAAGAGACATTCTACTGATATACTTTTTACATTAGTTTATGACAGTTAGTTTTATCTTAGTGATATTCTTGACTTTACTTATATTTTTTATCTTGTTTGACATGTATATCAATTGCTATTCGCTTTAATTTATTTTGTTTGTTTTTGACGTGTCATAAGAGGTGCCTGTCACCCTAAATGAATAAATGAGTTTCTGATTCTGATTCTGATTCTATGGCTCTGCGATAGTTATTACGGGGCCATTCATTACGAGTACCATCTAACCTAGTGGTGGGCAAACTACGGCCCGTGGGCCGACTCCGGCCGCTTGAACGTTTTTATCTGGTCCGAGCCGCGGAGGGTCTCGAAGATAGATCGACAAGTCGAGAAGTTTATGGTTTTTTTTTATATAATGAAAGTGGCAAACGATCATGCAGCTCACATTGATGTTAAGTGATGACTGCAGCCTATAGACACCCACACAATGACCAGAGGTCAAAATGCAGATGCGCTGCCACTTCTGAGGCATTAGGTGTTATGCCTCTGTGCCGGTAATTACAGGGCCGTACATTACGACCTGACCGGAACACGATATTGCTGAACACTACCATTAAGCGGCAAGTATATTAGGTAATGCGTAATAAAATTTTTTTTCTGTCATGAGTATTTATTTATACAAAAAGCATTTTTCATTAATTCTATGCCGCTGTTGGAGTTTTTGCTAAATTTTGGGCCCGCCATCATTAAAGTCTGCCTACCACTGAACTAACCGGAACACGATAGTGCTGAGCACTACCATTTGGCATCATCTCAAAAACTACCTAATGAATGGACTATGTGTAAAACTGTATGTTATTTTAGATTTTATTTGTTAAGGTGTTTACAGTCAACAACAGTCCATTTGGAAAATAAACAATCAATGCGAAGCCAGTTCTCGTCAGCTACTCAAGTTGTTTTTTAAAAACCTCTTGCTTGTTGTGAAATTCGAACTCATGAAAGGTTCCGTACGTTGGATTTTAAGGCTGATATTATTGCAGTTCATTTCAATTAAAAAATCATAAAAAAATACTTATGACGTATCTAGTTACAAAATTAACATTAAATTTAATAACAATACATACACTAAGTCAATTTAGGTAAATGTATTAAAAATTATTAATAAACATTATATTCGCCATACATCGACGCTCACAAAATTACTATCTACCATTAGAACAATATTTAAAAATAGAGATAAGAGTATCAGTAGAATGTCTCCTTTTCCCTTTAGGGTATCTACGCGAGTTATGGGATAGGCAGAGAGCGGGCAGCGACAAATTTTAATATCCATGTTTATCAGATTTTAAAACGCTTCCGACTTCTATCATGAAATAGACGTAGCCCTATTTTTTAGGGCTACGTCAGACTACATTTTATTATCCTGAAATTATTATGTGTCCAGTCATCGGAAGAGAGATAATAATCGAAGTAATATCTTTCGATAGTCCACAAAAATCAAAAAGGTATATAGGTACTTTATTTTAATTTTCTCGCACTGATTTAATAGTACATTTTTTTACGATAGCGATTTTTATCAAGTTGTATTATCAAACATTTAAAAGTGTGATTTACAATAAGGAATTGGCAATATACTTGTGGACTTTGTTTTCCACATTGAAAATATAATTTAGACACAATTATAACGTGCATTATTAAATTATTATCGTGACAATTTTATTAAACATTACCAAAAATCGTGATAAATATTGAATTTGAGATAACTTTGGCTATAAAAATAAAATTTTGTATCGTATATGCGATAAGTTATTATTCTGTTATGTATGTTTTTATTATTATCAGCATTAAGTACATTGAAAAATAAATCGTAGGTGAATGTAGTGAACCAAGACTTGTTATGCTAAAATATAAATCATCTATTCATTAACATTAAAATATCTTTATTTTTTTAAGTGATTATTATTTTATTTTATGTCATGAAAAGTGGCAAATATGCATACAGTTCACACTACTTCACATTTATAGTGAGTGAATATGTACTCAAATCTCTATACGACTAAGGCCGGATTTCACCATTTTCTTTCAGAACTCAGAACGCGTATTAGCTTAACTGACTTTAAAATTTGCATCTAATTTCAGCTTAATCACATTCAATTTACCTCGGTGAAATCCAAAATGCGTTAAGAACGTTAACGTTGATCGCGTGTCTGTACGATGGTGAAATCAGCCCTTAGTAGTAGTAAAATAACATTATAACTAACCTGATATCCCGAACTCGATCTTTTTATCAGTAACCAAAGCGATATAGGGTTTAAAGAGGGCATTGCTAATGGTAGGCGAAGGGGTGAAGCTGAGATTAAAAGTCCAATCTATCGCAAATATGACTGACATCCGCCACATATGTTCCAACTTCTGCCTTTCTCCCTAGATAGAAAGATGTCTTTCCCTCTAGATCAGAGGTTCCCAAACTATTTTTTCTTGTAGACCCCTTTCAATTTTTTTCTGGTTTCCGTGGACCCCTTCCTTGCTACATTTATATCGCATTCCCTTATTCCAATAATTTTATTCACGCCCACGTATACTCTCATCCAGTCCCATGGACCCCAGGGGGTCTATATGGACTACTTTGGGAATCACTGCTCTAGATGCTCGGCTAAATATTAGACATCTATTAAAAAAGAGATCCCAATGCAGAGGTGCTAACCCCAATCCTCTAAGGCTCACGCTACTCTATGCTAGAAGTGAAACCGAACCATCTAATTAATTAATTTTGTATGTACGGCTCTGTATTTTTACCTACACAGAGGCATAATATCTAAGATCTTAGGAGTGGCAACGCATCTACATTGAAAAGTGATAGATAGATTAGGTAATGCTGTAATGTGTTACCCTATCTGAAGTTCCTAGACTGGAATTCGACCAGTATTTAACTTTCCCTTCTGATATATATAATTTTCAATCCCTAGATACACATGTACCAGCAGTCAATGATGCGCGCCGAAGAAATACGGCGGCGGCGTCGCGACGATGGGCCAGGGACTCACACAGCGGTGAACAACATCCTGGCGGCGGCCGCGAGGGAAATGGAAGAGGCAAGAATGAACGCGAGGACCACCAACGAGAAGATCGTCGCCAGCATACAGACTGAACATGACAGTGAGTGAGATTTTATGGGATAACGATTATAGGCAATCGGACAGGTATCGAAAATAAATGTAAACTATGATTAGAATGAATGTTTGTGAAATAATACGATGACTCATTTAATATTTTCGTGAAATATTAATGATTTATATTTTTAAATTGCAAAATAAAATGTAATAATTTTAATATTTTTTATCTGTGCTCCATTTTGAACGAAACATCAATCACAGGACGTGATGTCATATGTACAACAAATAATTGACACAAGTGATATTTTGGTTTATTGGCGCTTTTTTTGGATATTTTCTACGTTATTTAGGTACACGAAAAATAAGTTATACGAAATTCAACATGATTAATTTGCACTTGGTTAGTCGTATGGAATTAAAAGATTCACTTTGATTGCAAACAATTGACGTCACATTGTTCAGAGTCATTCGGCACCGTTTACGCGGCATTTTTGAAATTATAAAATGTATGTGTAGTTTCTGGTACTTAAACATATTTAAATAATAAAATTAATATTTTTTATGGTTAAATAAACGTATGAAGAATATTTTTAGACACATTCTCAAAAGTAGTCCGATTCCCTATTCAAATATTGTAAAATTCAATGGCGAGAACAGTATTTTGGTTAAGGCGAAGCTTAACTCGGTTAACGGGACGCTTTTGTCCAGCCGTGGACGTGTTTTGGCTGAAATGATGATGGTGATGAACTCGGTTGTAGGTATAGTACGCGAAAAAATTTAATGCGTCCGTGAAATTAGTTACCAAGTCGCCGCAGAGAATGTGATTTTAAGGTATAGAAGGGATGCGGTGTATATGAAGATAGAACGATATCCGCGAAATACCGTTCCGGAGGGAGGTTAATCCATCCTTTTCTAAGCTCTGCAGTAATAAACTTGCCCACCTCCTAGGTATATCTGAGCATAAACTTCGCAAGTCCAATAGGTCTGTGTGCATAATGGGCCTCATAGTACGTGTATATAACCGACTGCCGGCCACAATAAAGAAAAATGCAAACTCCACCACTATATTTGAAAAGGCTCACTGACCAGTTTTTTGACTCAATAAAGAATTTTATGAATCGCAAATTATTAATTAATGTACTAACGACTGGCGACCCACTCCGGCTTCGCGCGGGTACACTGTAGGTTGTTATTGGTAAATTGATCTAGTTTTTTCGGAATATGTTATCTATTTACCTACTATTTTATCAATTCCTACCGATTTATCTGTTTCAAACGATAATAGCAGCGCGCATACCATCTATCGCCCAAGCTCAACCTCAACCATTCCAAACATCTATCTTATTAAAATATCCATTGACTGGGTGAGGAGTTAGTAAAATGACAACTAAAAATTCAACCACACTGTAACGCTCATAACTTCCACAGCAACAGCAACAGAGGTGAAAAGGGAGCCGGAGGATGATCGGCCGAAGAAACGCGTGTCGATCCTCTCGCCGGAGGATGACAAGTTACGCGCCAAGAAGAAGGCGATGACAGTACGCTTCCAAGACGACAATAAGACTGATGAGCGCCCCAACAAAATTTCCTCACCAGGTATTTATTCTTAATACACTAACGATCGAATAGTCTTAGGAATCGGCGTGCATGTATGAAGAGAATGAGGAAGGTAGATGAGGCACGAGAGGTATGTCAGGACCGGGATATCTGGCGCTCTACACTCTCTGCCTACCCCGTTAGGTACCTGGCGTGGAGATACACACATCGAATACTATAATGTCACGGAAATTTAAGTGGGCATTAAACGTCTGTTGTCTCAATAAAACACGTAGAAAGGACAGAGATAGCTTATATTTGAGGGTTGTGCAAAATTATGTGACCTTTGAGCATTCGGCCAACAAAAGACATGTATTCGACACGCGAAACAAAATGGTCTTTCGTTTTGCGGGGTAGGTGAAACGGACCCATAGCAAAACGTAATCATCCGGTAATCTTGATATGCGTACACAATAAGTTGAGCCCACAAGTAAACAATTACACATACGACATTAAATAATGCAACTAGTTTTATACAATGGGTATGCGCTGTGCTCTAGTACTTTTGACAAAAGCCCTACAATGCTGCGGTCTTGTTAGTTTAAATAATCTAATAATACAACAAGTACCCTAGCGTTTCACCCCTCGTCCCGCCCCTTGTGCAAACCGCAAGTCTTTATTCCGGTTATCATCAACCGAAGTGGAAAAAAAAGCCGGAGTAGGATAGGCCGAAGAAACACGTGTCGATCCGTGGTCAATCCTCACGTCGGAAGACGAGAAGTTTTGCACCAAGAAGAAGGCGATAACAGTACGCTTTCAAGACCACAATGCTAGACGACGGATTAGGTATTCTTCATAATACAGCCACAATACTGCACCTAGCAGTTATATCTGCGTTAAAAATTGATTTCTGAAGGCATAGAGCAACACCGGAGGGGAGTAGCCATATCCAGGCTTTCTTCTCTGTCAAATTACAAGCCCAAATGGGCCTATACCTATCGCCAAGATGTTTAAATGGGTGCGTGAAATTCTTTCTGTATTTTGTTAAAGTCAAGGTGTGAGTTTCTTAGTAATAGACGATTTTGTAGTGTGCGTGTATGTCGCGCGCATTTCCTCCGCAAAAAATTACAGACTGTTTTGCATCGGTAATAAACGCAATGGCTACTCCCCTCCAGTCCGCCGCGGCCGGTGGCCCGTGTTGCTCTATGTAAGGTCATCATGTCACACTGCCCGAGTTGTGGGCCTGTACCATAATATTGCGCTTCAAGAAAATTTTCTTTAATTTGTGTATGAAGAAACGAGGCAGAGCCAATAGCGATTCAGTTTAGGTTGACAATAAAAGGCCATGATACGGGCGCAGGTGCCTCCATAATTGAAAACGTAATGATAAAATCTGCGAGCTACGTGAGATCGTACACTGACAAGATTTTTAAGCCCTGAAAATGTCTCGAAGAAAACATTTCAGTCTAAATCTTCCATAAAGCGATCATAAATGCTTAATTGACAATGGGCGCAACGACCCATTCACTTCTACATTACTTAGTATAAAACGTAAAAATAACATTATTTGATCACGTTACCACGAGCTTATTTCAAGTTGTATTATGTTTACTTTTTAACCAAAAAGTTTAGGTTATATCTACGTTTATCACAAAAAAAATATATAAAGTGCGAGTCGGACTCGTCTATAAAGAGTTCCGTAATAGCAAAATATATTTATCTAGAATTTTATTTGCAGTTCTAATAATAATTCATCATATCTCAAAAACATCACTCGTTGAAATTTAATTTCGCTAAAGTTTTTATGAAGAACTACAACATTTTTTTTTGTAGTTTTTTCACTCTTTTATTTTAAGTTAGAGGGAGGACTAATTTAACCACTTTGTCAGTTTCAATCTTCCAGACGATTGACTTTCAGGGTGACATTCTCACACCGCATTACGATTTTACTTTGAGCAAAGTATGCTTAGAACTTAGAACTGGTCAGTAGTACAGTGTGGGTTTTGACAGTTCTAAGCGTACTTTTCTCAAGTCGTAGTGCGATCTGTGTAGCTCAGATACAAAGGTTTTAGAAAACCTCAAAGATCTTTTTTTGCTATTTGCCAACGGAACCCTAATAACGAGTGTATATTTCAGAAGTGTCTTTAAAATTTTGATCATCTAAATGTGTCAGATATTACCCGGATCTGATTAAAATAATTGATAATTTCGTGTACAATCTGATGTGTTAAATTCAATCGATGGTTATCTGTTGATTGATTAGAAGCTGTTACACTCATTGAGATAAACATGTCACAGAAGCGACATGTTATTGATTTAAGGAGCAAAAAACTAGTGTATATTTGTGGATAAAAGCTCGCGATCGTTTTGATTATACATATTGAAGGAACGAAAATTACTTTTTGAACGGATGTCGCTTAATTTTTTGTCGTTTAAAATTATTTTAGTTTTATAGACGCGAGATAAATCCGTAAAAATAGTTTTATTTTAATATTACAAATGGTCAAATAAAACGTGGTCCAAAGTATTAATTGACATTTCAGTAGATAGGTATTTGGCCTTTTTTATTTTGATACAAGTAGTAATGTATAAGAACGACAAACGACATCAAGCTTGTTTTTTTTTTTGAAAAGAAAAAATAAATTATTCAAGTGGAGAAAATTTAACCAGAGGGTTGGATTCGAGTAGAATTATTATTAAGAACTTTGGAGAGTTACGTAATAATAAACATTTTTAAATACCAACAGTCGTATTCTGTTTCTCGGTTACCATCAATTTGAAAGCCATGTTGCTGTTTTTTAAGATGATCGTAATTATCACGTTGCGTTACTCTACTGCAAAGTGACTATCTTACATACATACTTCAGGAGCACTAACTTAAGAGAAACTTAGGGTTATCTCATTGCAATCTTTGCTTTTCTTCTACCCTACGTGATTGGATGACCTTGAGACATCTTTGCGTTTTTTTTGCTACGATATTAATATTATTAATTTTAAAAACCTACTTAACAACTTTCTATTAAACAAGACTTTGATAGCCAACGTTTCAGCGGACATTTGTGGTGGAGTATGCTCCAGGCCTCCCCGCAAAAAGGGGAGAGACTCGTGCCCAGCAGTGGGACGTATAATGGGTTGCCATTATTATAAAGGTACTAAAGAACATTTTCTTTAGTACCTTTATGTATTCAGGAAAAAATGATATAAATTTTGTTTTGTAAATTATTATGTATGTTTTAATACTTATGATTTTAAATTATTAATGATAAGGAAGAATAATTAATCATAATGTATGCATTTATCGATATTATAGTTTTTCAATCTATAATATATCTTGAATTGCAATATATCTATAATTGATAAGACATAAATTAGGACTTGCCTCGTAAAATATATTGTCCAATATGACCAAATTTGGAAAAAAATATTTATATTTCTGAAACATAACTAATAAACTGGTTATAATGACGAGGGTCAAACAAGTCGAGATGCAGTAAAAAAATAATCTCGTATTTAAATAAAATTTAGTCACTCTGTGTTTTAATATAATAATAATATATTATTATGAGATTCATACACGTGATCGTTTCGCCCACACCTTGTAATGAAATTAGGTTTTGATGGACAATATTAAAATGTACTTCTTTTTTTTTTTTTTTTTTGTAGGTGTTTAATATTGGACAAATCCAGTCAACAATTTAATTAATAATAAATGGTAAAAATGCGTAGGAATTCCACGTTACAATTATTATTAATCTAATCAATCAGCAATGCTACTTGAAAAATCACGGACGTATTTTAATAATTATGTAGAATGTAAATGATAAAAAATATTTTTTACTTTATATTTGAATTATAATTATTTTGATGTTGTATTGGACGTCAGCGTGAAACGTACAAGTAATAAATAAATAAGAACTCACTGGTGGTAGAGCTCCAGTGATTGAGCTCGCGGGCGTAGGCACCACCGCATTACCTATAAACTTACCGCTAAATGGTAGTGTTCAACACTATCGTGTTCCGGTCAGATGGTAATGTACGGCCCTGTAATTTCCGGCACAGAGGCATAACACCTTAGGCCTCTTCTTCTCTTCTATTCTATTCTATTCACATTGATGTGAAGTGATAACTGCAGCCTATAGACACCAACACAAAGACCAAAGTCAAAATGCAGATGCGTTACCACTCCTGAGGCCTCAGGTGATATGCCTCTGTGCCGGAAAATACAGGGTCATACATTACTACCTGACCGGAACACGATAGTGCTTAACGCTATCATTTAGCGGCAAGTATATAAGGTAATGCAATGGTGCCTACGCCCGCGAGCTCCGTCACTGGAGCTCTTCCACTAGTAAAGAACGAAGTTCGTTAGTCCCCCCAGTTCACCCACATAGCCCAAAGTTTGACAAGTCATTTTTCATTACAATAGTCCTATGTATTCTGCGGGGTCTGTATATTTCTGTATTAACTATTGATGCAGTCACGAGAGAGATCCCGCTGAATATAACCCATTACAAAGTAGATCAAAATTCTCGAAAGGGTCTCTACGTGTTGGATCCCCCATGTCCCCGCGCAAGCCTGACAAAGGTCCGGGGTTCAAATTGGACCCCGTGCTGACGAGAGACATAATAATAATATACACTTCATTCATATAACGCGCCTAAATACAATTTGTCTTATTTCTCTATGTTTAATCATAATTTTGTCGGTAACTAGAGCAAAGATGTTAGATTTAATGTGAATACTTGTTGCGAGCGCAAACGCAACAAGGCCACTCGGCTCGGATAACTTTTACTAATCTCATTATGCCCCGATCTCTATTGTCTATTGATTTCTTAGTTATTGTACTGTGGAAATGTTTATTGTGATGAACAAACTGTATTTTAAATGCAATGTATGTGAAATAATTTCTAATAGGGTCTTATTGTTGACATTGTGTCTGTCTCGTGAGTACTTCAAGACCGAAGTTAAATTCATTAAGCGATTTTGATGACCTTACTAGACTTGGTTGGCTACGTTAAATAATGAAATAATATACACCTTTAGAATAGAAGTGGCATATCTAAAAAAATTAAGAAAATGACTCTTATACATCAAACGACTTAAAAAACATGTAATCTATCATATAAATAATTTGATAGATTACATGTTAGACTATTCATAATTTGATAGATTACATGTTTTTAAGTCGTTTGATGTATAAAAGTAATTTTCTTATTTTTTTCAGATATGCCACTTCAATTCTAAAGCTGCGAATATGTATTTATTTATATTTACCTAAGTTTTGTTAAATGCTAGCAGAACCGGCCACGCGTTTTATAAACTTACCTAGCTTTCTAAAAAGTCTGACATATCTATCTTACAACAATTTGCAACAACACACTTAAAAAAATTATATTGATTATTTAGTTTCGAAGTTTAGCTCAGAGCAAAAATTGTGACACATGAATTTATAATATAGGTAAAACCAGCTAGCCCGGCGCGGCATACGTCGTTCTTCCAAACAATAAATGTTACAAACATTGCCGCACAAAAAATAAAAACATAAGTGATGCGAGCAACGCGTTTGAATGGTTTGAATTAAATTTATTTAATTTATTACAGAATCCTAAAAAGCACTGATCTTTAAAATCCTGTAATTAACGAAAAACCTATTAAAAACCATGAGGCCGTAAAAAGTTTGTGATACACATAGTTTTTTTATTGTTTTTTACACAGTTCAAGAAATAAGCTTCAATGATAATTCAAATTTTCCGGTCACGAATAAAAGGCATGTGGCAGCCATTGAGTTCCTTGACCAATTTCAAAGTGGGAAATACGTCTCGCGGTAATGCTGACGGTGATAATCACAGAAACCTAAATAACAAAAGTAGAGTCTGACAACTCTACCCCAATCCAATATCAATCAAATGTAGCTTTTTAACCATCGCCATAAGATGCCCGTGTGTTAAAGCGGCCAGTTTTCTCCGACAGTACATTGCGCTTGTCATATATGTTGTAGCTCTATCTAGCCTGAAACACAGGTTTTACCTAGTTCAGGCATAGAGCAACACGGGCCACCTGCCGCGGCGGACCGGAGGGGAGTAGTCATAGCAGGCTTTGCTCTCGGTCAAAGTACAGCACCAAATGGTCTTATGTCTGTCGTCCAGATATTTAAACGTGTGCGTGAAATTGTTTATGTATTTTGTTAAAGTCAAGGTGTGAATTTCGTAGTAATAGACGATTTTTTAGTGTGAGTGTGTGTCACACGTATTCCTCCGCAAAAATGACAGACTGTTTTGCATCGGTAATAGCGCTATGGCTACTCCCCTCCGGTCGGCCGCGACCGGTGGGCCGAGTTGCTCTATGAATGCAGGCAACGCTAATTTGAAACTTTGTTACATTTTAAGTAGATACTAGATAGTATATATTTGTAATAATACTATGTACTTATTTTACAAATAAACAATTATTTTATTTTTTTGGCTTAGTTTACACTTTTGGACTATAATATCGTATCTTCAATGTAATGAAAAGACATCGTGCTACTTCGTGCATCTACTTACACCTTGAATCCTACTTTCGAATGTAGTAGGTACCTACTTATAATCTAGCTTCTCAATATATAAATTACGTGTCACAGTGTTTGTCCGCGATGGACTCTTAAACTTCATAACCGATTTTAATCAAACTTGCACACCGTGTGCAGTTTGCTCCAACTTACCAGATAGGATAGGGTATCTACATCGCAATTTATAGTTGCAATATTATGTCAGTACCTAAATTGCACGCGTGCGAAGACATTATTATATTTCACCACTACGATTTTTTAACACTACAAGAAACGTTGATAACACAATAAAATAAAATACCTAAGTAGTGTATTTTGAAAACTTCTCAATATAATATAAATAATGGCAACCCATTATACGTCCCACTGCTATCATGAGTCTCAGACAGTCTTTTTGGGGGGAGGCCTGGAGCTTACTCCACCACGCTGCTCCAATGAGAATTGATCGAGATACGGTTAGTGGCCAACCCGCTGTCGGATGTTTTCAAATTGGCCATAAGGCTAAGGCCCTCCATAAAAGGTTTAACGACTGCTATATATCGATAGCAACCGGGATCGACGGTTTAACGTGCCCTCCAAAACACGGAAACGCGCTTTTTAATTTGCCCCTAGCGGTCACCAATCACACACCCGACCGCGCCCGTACCTAACGCTTAACCGAGTGGATCGCTTCCGATTTACACCAGCTGCGGGGCAACTTCTCAATACTTCTCATGTTATGTACATACACGGTATTTTATGTAACACATTTTTTACATATGATATATTTTAGTGATATTTTATGTATCATTATTTATCACTTGAAAATATATTTTAAAATAAATAGATAACTCTGTGTTAGTTCCTGTTTCTCATATATTTATGTACGTCTCTAAAACATGATCAATTAGCACTTTCCATGATATTTGTTTTAAACGTAGCGGCCATATTGGGGACGTATAGCGTTTCATTTACAACTCGCTTTTACCGGCTTGTTTTACTGTGCAATATGTTTTAACGTTTATTTATAGAATTTGTTTTCTCTTCGCAAGGCTCTCCTCTGTTTCTTCTATGATATGCATAATAGAAAAAAATAGTATTTTATGTTCATAGCAAACTTAAGGATATTTAGGGTTCCGTAGCTTATAAGAAACCCTTAGGTCGCTATATCCGCCTGTCCGTCCGTCCATCCGTCCGTCTGTCTGTCGACATGTCCATCTGTCTGTCTATCCGTAGATTAATTCAGAAAGTCTTTGTATCAGAAAGAATCATGGCAAGTTTCATACATTGATTTATACAAAAAAAAGTTAAAAAGTACAAGGTAAACCGGATTAGAAACATTATCTAGGGAACCTAAAGAACATTTTCTGGTATTTTTAAATCACCGGAATAAAAATCGTCTTTCCTAACAACAGTAGAAGCACTCCATCTTAAAGTTCAATTTCAAACTTTTTATGCCGTAGAGTTAAAAATATTTTAAGTATCAGGAAATGTTGTTTAGGTTCACTAGATAATATTTCCATGCTGTTTTACCTTTGTTTAATGCCATGATCCTTTGTAATTTGTCACAAATCTACACTTCAGTAATACCAACAACAATGTGGGAATGTTAGATGTTGTATTAGATGTCTATAGGCTGCAGTCATCACTTCACATCCATGTGAAATGCAAACCAGATTGCATTTTAGTTACAAAAAAAAGGAACCATTGATTGTTACACTCAAGTGTGTCTCCCTCCTTCTGCTAGCTATGTGGTGGTGTCTGGGCAAAAAATTCACTGTTGTGTAGTATTTGTAGTATTTAATAATATAACGCTAAAGGAACTACCTCAGTAGTGTAGTGGTAGCAGGCCACTACTACTACGCTGGGGGTCCTGGGTTCTATTCCCGGGTCGGGGACTATCAGAGATAACGGTTTAAAATCCTTTATCTGTGATTCTCTTGGGATTTTTCCATTTTCTGGAAGCTTCCCAGTACCTCGGAGTTTTGTAATGTGCCCGGAGATGCCAACAGGTTCGCCACCTGTTACATGGGCCAAAACGTAACCGGCGAGTCGTGGGTGTTTGCATGTATGCTTGAATGCATGCATTTACCTCTGCCTACCCCTCTGGGGATTACAGGCGTGAAGTTACGTTTAAGGAAAAACTCACAGCTAACTTGGCTTTACAAATACATGTGTAAAGGTTAATGAACTTATAAAATGTGCTGAAAATGGAACCTTACATTACGAATTGTCCGACATGCGCTTGATCGGTTTTTAAATTTGATAAAAAAAATCACATATGAAAATAAGTTTTAATAAATATTTAGGCAACTTTTATGCTATAGGTATGTGTCTAATATACCTATTACTTAAAAACTTCCTCAAAGTCAAAAGAACCTCTAAGTGCTACACAGTCCAATAAAATTTTGCTTTTAATTTTTATTTGAGATCCGAATTAAAAACATTAATTAAATAAATATAAAAGGGGTTTTATAACTTATGTTTTAGTACTCGCTTTCTCATAATAACGAGCTGGATACAAAAAAATGCAAAATGCCGTGCCTGCGTAGGATTATAAAAATGATGATATATTTTTATTAATAAAAAAAAATGTTGAACGCGAAGGTTCCGCGTCGTATCTCAAAATTGAAGAAGCTTCAAATGATACTCTTTATTACATTGTAATGCGTGATTATTTGCCAAAACATAATTTTCAGTCATTGTAATGAACTTAGGAGTTTATTTAACAAAATATCAATATGATTATTCTATAGGTGTCTTGTATTAAATGTAAATGAAAATGCACGTTACCAAAATGATATCGACAATTTAGGTTAAACACAAAATATTTGTCATATTATTATGTTCATTATCACACGAAAGATCTCTAAAAAACCGGACTAGTGCGAGTTCGACTCGCGTGGTGAGGGTTCCGTAGAATTTTCGATTTAATTTGAATACTCAAACTTCTTATAGGTTTTCCAGTAATCTATAGGCAAAGAACTATTTTACACATTTTTTCAAAATTTTAAGTTCAGTAGTTTCGGAGATAGTGGGGGGAATGGAAATCGAAAATTAATTTTCGTCGTTTTTCTTAAATAACTTCAAATTTGTTTATGCAAAAATTATAAAAAAAATATATCTGAGATGGTTGACAACAACCTCTTTCACTTGATATGTCACACGCCACAGTTTACGATTTTTTTTTAGTTTTCTGATTTACCCCCCGAAAGTGGCCCCCCTTTTTAAAATGTATTATTTTACTTGACGTGTTTATCTTTGGGTCACCAATTTACTTATATTCATCAAATTTCAACTCAATCGGTCTAGTAGTTTCGGAGCAAATTGGCTGTGACGGACGGACAGACAGACAGACAGACGCACGAGTGATCCTATAAGGGTTCCTTTTTTCCTTTTAAGGTACGGAACCCTAAAAATGTTTCTTAAAAAAATATATAATAAAATGGAGTTTTTGTGAAACTCATCTCATAAATATTCATGAGATTCTCAAATTTTATACTAAACCAGTATTTTGAAATACAATAATATAGAATTTGTTCGTAAAAAGAACAAAATTTGTACCATAACAACAAAATATAATTATTTAAAGTCACTTACGACGACTATATACCACATGTTTATCAGTTAATTAAAGTTTTATTATAATTAAAGCATGACGTTGTGTTAGTTCATTAATGAGAAAACCAATTACGTTGAAACGTCTCCGGTGTATCCTATTTATGGTAAATAGTTATAAAAAGGAGTGGAAAATGTCTGTAAAACAAAAAATACATTCTGTAAAACTTAATAACTTTGTTTAGAATATGTAATTACAAACTGTATTGTTCGCTATTACTAATTAAAGAAGGTATGACCTCGAATCAGAATTAGGTATGAAATAAGTGCATAAAATTGTATTTTCAAATAAAATATATCACCTACAATTTTTTTATCACAGAAGGATTTCAAAGAAAATGTTGTTCTTAGTATTTTGTATAAAGTTCTTTATTAATTCAGACATGGCGGCGGTCTACCCTCGGATGTCGATACAGGTGGTGACGTCACGGTGACGTCATGCGCCGCGCTCTGTGCGAAGAAGCCCCGTGTATTCCGCGTAGTAATGAAATAAGCGAAATTTCTCGGTAATATTGATTTTTTATATAAACACCTCCGAGATTTTTTATACCTAGATGTTGATAATCATTTGAATATTAAAACCAGTGTTGCATTTAAGAAAAAATAGGGAAAAATAAATAATAGAACTGCTTTTTAAACATCAAGTTTATGTGTGCAATATAGCATTCAACTTATATGAAGGTGTGTTAAAAGATCGGATACTGTTTGAAAGTTTATAATAATATGTGATATTTTATTACCGGTAAAACTATTGGACACTTGCAACATTAACGCAATATCTGCATGTTATTGGAATACTAGTCGAAGTGGCAAAGTTTAACATGAGAAATATTCTTATAATTTTACTAACAGACCCGCTCACGTCTTGCTGTGGCTTTCTATTAAAATTACATCGATTTATCTCTTTAAATGCGCATGAAGCGCGCATGGCCCAGCGGCTGGTGTAGATCGTAAGTGATCTACTCGGTTAAGCACTACGGGCGCGGTCGGGTAGTGCGATGGGTGACCGCTAGTGGCAAATTAAATGCGCGTTTCCGTGCTTCGGAGGGCACGTTAAGCCGTCGGTCCCGATAGCTATCGATGGATAGCAAACGTTAAACCTTGTCGGAGGCCTTATGGGCGGTTTGAAAACGTCCGACAGCGGGTTGGCCACTAACCCGTATCTCCACCAATCCGCATTGGAGCAGCGTGGTGGATTAAGCTCCAGGCTTCCCCCAAAAAGGGGAGAGACTCATGCCCAGCAGTGGGACGTATAATGGGTTGCCATTATTATCTCTTAAAATTAGAACAAAATACACGTTTATAAACATTTTGAAAACTGATAGTCTTGCTCCCTTATTCATAAACATACTTTAGAATCGTTTTAGCTATAGAATGCTTACGTTGTCAAATGTGCAGGATAGAAAAAGACAAAGGAGAGATTAGCAACACTTTAGCTAAAATACGTTTATGAATAAGGGAGTTGGAGTTTTCGGATTCGGCCAAACGGCACGCGAATTATAATTGATTAAAAATCCAAAGTATAGTTTATATGCAATAAATATAATAATATGATAAGTAATTTATTGCATTGTATCATTCACACCTCTTGAAGATCTCTTGCCTCTATACAACTAAAAAACAGAACTGTATCCTTATATTCTATCCGGAATATGGTGGAATTCAACCGTAATAGACTACCGGTGACTATACGGCGGTGCCTAACTCCTACGCCTCCGCACCTTCGCCTACTATCGAGTTCCGCCACTACTATCAGTTAAAAATAAAGAGTCGTGAATGGTAGATGATATAGAGTCAGTTTGTCATAAGCGCGGATGCGAAATAGAGATCTTTATGGATCCCATCATCATCAGCAAATTGCGTTATATATACCTACCTATTTTTTTTTAATTACCTAATAGATAATAAAAAAAATTGTTCAATGATATTATACGTGTATATCGTTGAATATACTCGAAAAAGGACTCCTTTTTGGTCGGTTAGATTAAAAGGGGATGATAAGATGTCTATCTGCTTTGCATGCTGATATTTCTCTTTGGATTTTTAACATGTCTTCATGTTATAAAAGTAACAGAATAAACTTTTATTGGTATTAATTAATTATTGCCAGACGATAGCAATCTAGACATAATCAGAATTCTTTAGCATAGATATGTTTAAAAAATTGTTTTTTTCTTTTTGCGGTACCCTGATTAATTATAATTTATTTAGTCTTTTTTTCCTTAAATAATATGAATATGAATTCTGATTTAAAAAAATATCTCTTCGATATATTAATTATTTTATTTTATAGCTGTAAGATATAAATTACATGTTTTTGCAACGCTAAATATATGCAATACAAAACAAGTTTGTTTTTGATTATGCTCACTTTTTTGGCGTGTAGATAAAAGAAAAAAAAATGGTTTTAAAAAAAGTCGTAACAAACACGCAAGCAGAAAATATCGTGAGAGCGAGTTCGCTGAAGACAAAGCGACAAGTTTTATTATATGTATACTAATGTATAAGATAATATTATACTTACTTGATGCATACAACAATAGATCGGTCTCAAGACAATAATTTAGTGTAATTTCCTTTCACGATTTGCATCAGCCGTGTTTCCTTTGCACCTAGTGTTTATAACTAAGTATTGTATAGATATGATTACGAAACGCTTCCGTATACTATATGTAAAGTGGATAGTTATATATTTACTTGTTATTATTTTGAGTAAGGCGTATGTTTTGTTTTGTAACTACTGTTAAATTAGTAATGCGTTGTATGATTTATATCAACTTTCTCTATTTATCTAATGTATCAAAAAAACATTGCTCGTAGTTTATGCGTGAGCGCATTATTCACGCGATTATGATGAAACTTTCTTGAGTATATTTGCTGGGGAGTGTTTTAAAAAAGTGCACAAAACGAAGCTTCAGGCGCTTAGTCATTAAAGTCAAAGGAAATGCAGCAAAGGATATTATTAAACAAGATTTATTTCGACCTAACTAAACGTACTTAAATTGTTACATTTGTGTTCCAAGATGCGTGTATTAAATATTGGTGTGTATTTATAAAGAAAGCATGGAACATTTGCAAGGATAGACATGTTTTTCTACACTTAAATCCTGAGGTCTAAGTTGCATCACCTCTGTGATGCCATGGGTTATTCGTCAACTCGACATGGAGGTACAGGGCTGTAGGTATATGTATAACCATCTGACCTAAACACGATAGGGCTGAACACTATCATTTAGCGGCAATAGATTAGGAAATTCGGAAAAGCCTACGCCCGCGAGCTCCATCACCTGTGCTCAACCACTAGTGCTGTCATTAAAAACCGTTGAAAAATAAGGCCCGTGTTATAACATATGAAATTATTCCAATAAATTTTAAATACAATTTAACATTTGCGCGAACGGGTATCGTGCAAAACGTAACCATATTGTAAAATATATTTACACAGACCACAATTCGAAACACGTTTATAAAACGAAATGTTAACGAGAAAATCTTAATAAAACCCATTGTGGAATATTCTGTTTATTTGTTTTAAACTCGGCATATCATTGTTTCACCTTTCTACCAGCTGGGTATTATTATAATAAAAAAAAAACAACGGCCGTCTTGTATAAACACGGCGTGTTTAAAATGTTAAATATAAATACAGGATTTTTCTTTGTTTAACAAACCAGTCGATAAGCGAATTTATTTTCCACCGGTTAAAGATAGTTACGTCGCGCCGTAATTAATTTTATGATTGGGTACTCTCTCGGGAGCTAGATGTGTATTGGTTTTGAAATATAATTTATTGTATTTCTTAAATTATATTGACCTTGGTCGCCGGTATGTTTGTATTTTGTGTCCAATCTATTTTATGTTATCATAAGAAATAACTATTTCATTTGTAATACAACGAGAATGTTGGTTAGATTTACTTGAATGGGAAAATTGAGTTTTTATTACGTATTGCTATTGTTTAATATTTGTCTATAATTAGATTGAATGTAGAGTACTAAAAATTAAAACGTTTTCAATTTTTTACAAATAGTATTGAAATTACTATAAAATTAAATATAAAACATTCATTGTTTTATGTTTATGAAACTCTCAATATCTGAAGCACAACAGTTTGTGGCCAAACAGTTTCCAAATAATTATGCATTCCTTGACAATAGAACCCGAAAGTTCTGACTAAAAGTGAATGAATTGAGGTCGCTCTTTGCGCACTATTAGGTATACCATCTGTTAGTATGTTATCCAATATTTGGCTCACTAGTTATTTAAAAAAAACATCAATAAGAGCACTGTTCGATTATAGGTAATAGAATTAATTAACAATAATTGAAAGAACATTATCAAATTCCTCATCTTTACCCCAAGGGGTAAACAGCTAAAATAGCTTCACTAACATAATGGCCTATACCAATAAGTGTAAAATTGTTTAAAAAATATTTGCGTTTTGCTGCATATTTTTGTTTACCCACCCATTGTGTACTAAAGTCGTCGGACATTGGAGTGTTCGATCATTTGTTTGACCTTGACATCTGCGTTCAATAAGAATCATAAAGGAAAGGACATGGACAACCACCAATATTGGACACAAAATTTCAATACGATAAAATAAAACAATTTTTTCTTTTTCTGTCCCCTTACAATTTTTTTCTGGTTTCCCCTCTTTGCTACATTTATATCACATTCCCATATTCACCATTTTTATTCACTCCTACGTAGACCCCCATCGATTCTCTCATGCTTTGAGAATCACTGTCACCTATGCTTTTGTGGAATCTAAGTATAGGCACATTTTGATGCCAAACTTCAAATGTCCCGGTTTTAGTCGTGTCTTTTTGAGTGATTGAAAATTCTGAGATGAAGTGGCTCAACCACATCATAATCACGTTCTATAAGTTCACGTTCATTTAAATAAATCCCTGTGAGTGATGCAGTAGTTAAACTAAACTAGTAAATGATGATTAGGAAATACGATAGCAACTTATTTTATTGGTGGTAGAGTTACAGGTCCCACCGCGTTACCAAATTGTCCTAATCTATCTGACGCCGAATGATAGTTCAGCACTATCGTCTTCCGATTATGTATGACACCGTAGTAAATTAAAAAAAAAATCGCAGACAACAATTAGGGATGGCAACGCATCTGAATTTTGACCTCTGTTTTTTCTGTAGATGTCTGTAGGCTGCAGTCATCACGTAACAATTAACAAGTTAACGACATCCTTCTTTTACCACCTTCATTACTCGGTTTGACCGCCTAACTTATTCACTTAGATGCTGGCTAGAAAATATTCATTCATTTGGAAAGTGGAAAGCAAAATCAGATTATCGCTACCGATCCAGTTAGGCCCTTGAGACGTAGATCGAGTTATGTTTTAATTAGGTGCCTATTTTTACTAAGGTAACTGCTTGTAAAAAAAGTCACCTAACTAAAACATTGGTAGCAGGGCACTACTTCTACGCTTCCACTTTCGGAAGTGTCCCAATGCCCGGAGATGCCAATAGACTCAACGTGAACCTTGGATATTTTCATGTATGCCTTAAGCCTTAATGCATGCATTTAGTTCCGTCTAACCTTTCGGAGAATTTCCCACGATAAGGCCGCACTCCAAGCAAACGTGAAGTTATGTTTCCTATTCTTGTCTGTACTTTAAGAAGCAGTTATGTTGTGTCATCAGATGTCAGATCAGGCTGGTTCGCTCACTAATATTTCCCATATTCCTGTATGCGTCAGAAACATGGACTTTGCGTGAAAATGAAAAGAAGAAAATAGACGCACTCGAGATGTGGTGCTGGAGGAGAATGCTCAGGGTGTCGTGGACAGAGTTCCGTACGAACGCCTCCATACTTGACGAGCTCTGCATCCGACAGCGCCTCTCGTCTATTGTGCAAACCCGCATCCTTACTTTCTTTGGACATGTATCGCGGCGCAACAATGACTCCATAGAGCGTCTAGTAGTGCAGGGAAAAGTGGAAGGTACCAGACCGCGAGGCAGATGCCCGTTGAGATGGACCGATCAAATCAGGGCGGCAACAAACTACACAGTTCATGAGTGTACCAGAAAGGCTGCGGTCCGACAAGAATGGCGCCGTATAACAAAACTTGTCACTGAGCCTGTTCCTGACTGACGACCACGACCACTCTGCCAAGAGTGAAACGACAAAGAAGAGAAGATGTTGTGTCATAAATGGATAATGCAAATGTAATGTCCACAGGCGCGCCCAACGACTACAAGAACGAGACGGAGACGAAGCCGGGCGGCATCAAGGTGGTGCAGCTGGCGGTGCTGCAGAAACCCTCCACCAACAACGAGCACGACGACTCTGATGGTGAGTCGCATATGGGTACGAAACTTTATCTACATTCGGGTTTCGGTGGTGGTAACGTTACTGTAGGCAAGTTGAAGTTCAAGTGTGACCGATGACATTGAATGAATGAATGACTTTGGAGGTGTGATTCCAAACATATTGCAGTGTTGCCGCAGCACTACTGCGTGCAGCAGAGTTTGGAACTGACCTTGATAGTAAGCATTTTGAGCAAGGGCGACATTAACTGACGGTCTAGAAGGGAACTGTATGTCTCTAAAGCCGGGTACACATTGGTGCAATGTAACATGTAATGCAACATGCAATGCAAGAATTTGACGTCCACATTCCTGCAATGTATCATGTAAAGTAACAGAATTCCCATAGTGTAGAGGCCTTGCGCGCACGAACCGCGTCTACTACGCGCACGAACAGATTGTTGCAACTCTTGCGCGTAGCGACCCGAAATTTGTCGGTTTTTTCCCCGAACACAAAGAGGCGCGCAGTATGCGCGGAGCGTCAGTGTGGACAGGTTGTGTGGTGTGTACGGCTAGACGCGCGCGAACATGGAACAAGACGACGCTACTGCGGCGGAGGAGGCGGTTACATTTACGTGGAGTGAAGAAAAAGTGCTTCAATTAATTGAAGTGTTTTATCACATGATTCACTATTAATAATGAAGCACTGACTATCATCAGAGCCCGCAATTGGTCGTCACGATCCATTCCTTTGCGTGTTCTTTTGCAGACTGAGCGATCCGTTCGCGCGCATCTCGGAAACAGATGTGAGTAGGTACATGCGCGGTTCGTGCGCACGTTGTGCGCGCCCCGCGTCTACACTGATGCAATGCTCGTTTCGTGTTGCATTGCATGGTGCGTTGCAGCAGTCTGTACCCGCCTTAAGGGTGAGTCCGTCCGTATCGACTCGATAGAGACAACTGGCCCCTCCTGGTATATGCGTGGCAAATATCTAGCAAATTTGCTGTATTGCGCTTTTCTTGATCGCTGATGGGAGGCAGCTGGCCCCTCTTGCAACCTGCGACGTAGGTATATTCGGCGATAGGTATGTTCTTTCTATGTCAATGAATTCGATAGTCAAGCAGACTAGACTAGAAGAAGGATTTTACGGAAAGAATATTTTTTATTTATTTTTTTTAACTTTATTGCACAAAAACAATGTTGTACAAAAGGCGGACTTAATGCAACTAAAAGGCATTATCTACCAGTCAACCTTTGGGTAGAGTCGAAAACAACGAAATAGGCGCGGAGATCTTAGAAAAAAACAAATAGGGGAAATTACTAAAAAATAATAAAACACTTATACAAATCGTAAATACATAATATTTATAATAAAAGATAATAGTAAATAAATACGGGATACATATATATTAAGTATTTATAAATATATATATATTAATAAGTACATATATATATATTGCAAAAATAACGACCAATGAAATAGATAACTATATATTAATAAAGATTTATTTAATATAGATATATTTTATGCCATGTTATAAAAGCACGACTGCCTCTTCTATTGCGATGTCTTTTCCAATGTGGCCAAACACTTCGTCGTAAGTAAAAAACGAAATTATAGCGCGCTTATGCAATAATAACGAATAATCATCTACTAATGTGGCCCTTAGTATATCCAATGGATATGTCTTTGGGGTGAAAACAAACTAAGACGGAGAAAACGATTTTTGAATTAAAATAAAAAGTAGGATATTTTTTTTGACTCATTTAATAACTATTATCGTCTTTCTAATTTACGGCCCTGTAATTTCCGCCACAGAGGCACAACACCTTAGGCCTTAGAAGTGGTAACGCATCTGCATTTTGACCTTGGTCTTTGTGTGGGTGTCTATAGGATATAGGTTTAACATCAATGTGAACTGTATGCTGGTTTGCCACTTCCATTACATAAAAAAAACTTGAAAAAAGTTGTGTTGTTATTACAGAAAAAACAGGCAAGCACGCTATGGACGACGACGAAGAGACGGATTCCAGTGGTTCTATCTCAGACTCTGCTGCAAACGACTCTCAGGACGGACGCCCTTATGTTTGCGACATCTGTGACGTCAGGTATGTTATATTCATTATTTTAATTACTATGAGTAGACTATATGTAGTTTTGCAATCGACCTTGTGTGTTAATCCTAAAAATTGTTAAAGTTTACTGTGCCGTCATTTCTTTTTGTCCATATCTCATAATAATATTGTTAAACCTTCACTTAGCTTCCTAGCTAGCTCCTTCATTAGCTTAGTTGTAAAGACTAGTTATCTAATAGTATTTAATAACCAAAGTTTGATACAACTAAAAGACCGAGGAATATTTGAAAGCATTATCAAATTATCTAACAAAATATCTTATTAAATGGAAAGTTTTCAAATATGGTTTTTGATATTATAAAAGAAAATCGGCGTAAGAAAATTGAACATTTATTTATCAGACAGAAGCAGAGAATATGTAATAATACTACGTATAGAATGGACACTTCGACGTCCCGCCCGATTTGCCCGCATCACTTAACCCCTTCCCCTCTTATGGGCGACGGTTGGTATTTTGTAGGTGCTATACACACAGGTGCGCGTGTAAATACACGTCACTGATTGATGTCTGTGTAATAGAAACCAAATTAAGCGTTTGTATGGAATTTTGGCGGAGTGTCCGCGGTGTGACATAAGTAATAGATTAGATCCCTATAATTTTGAAAAAATTGCCGAATTTTTATCTATAGATTACAGGAACACACATGAGAAGTCTATGATATTTATTTTATTTATTTATTTATTTATTCTATATTAAACATTGTTCTTATATAAGCGTAAACATTTACAATGGACCCTGCACTAAGCTAGGCTTGTATCGCAGTGGTCCTTAAATATTTCCATACATATTTCTATTAAAATAAAAACAAGACAACGGTTCGGTAATTTGAGAAAAAAAAAAAAAAATAAAAATAGTTAAGTACATTACAATTTAAATTAAATTAATAAGATAAAAAAATGAGCATGAGTAATGAAGCTGGCAAAAACCTTAGAATACATCATGAATCGATATTGGGATGATCGATGGACGATCCAATGTGAGAGTGTGAATGAGAGTTTGAGTGTGAATGAGTGTTTGAGTGTAGTGTGCATGAGTGTTCGAGTGTGAATGAGTGATGATTGAGTGTGCTTGGGTGTATGTGTATGTGTGTGTGTGTAGAAGTCTTTATATGAATACTTATTTATGAGTAATATGATATCAATTTCTCTGATTCTGCATAATCTTGTTGAATTAACCATGATTCTATCACTTTTTTGGCATTTTTTGTACGTAGTTTAAACAGTGTCGGTATATTTGAGCATACTTTATTATAAACCTGTGGAAGTAAATAATAAGGCAGTCGTTTTGCAAATGTAGTTCGTACTGAAGGAATTGGAACTCTGAACACTCGGCGGGAAGTGAGTTGCTCATAAAGAGAAGAAGTTATTGTGATACTATGAGTTGCCAAGCAAGCTCTCAAGATATATAATTGTCGAACTCGTAAAACATTACATTCCTTATATAGATCGTCAGTGTTATGTCTAATTGGCTTCCGTAACATTACTTTTAAAATAGCTCTCTGCGCTCTTTCTAGACCTATCATGGTGGTCTTAGGAGCCCCGCCCCATACCGTAATGCAATAACTGAGCGCAGATTGGCATATAGCTTTGTAGACAAGAATCAGTGTATTCTTATCGACCGAGTGTCGTAGACATTTCATTATATAAATCATTTTACGGATTCTACTTGTTAAATATGCTAAGTACTTTTTAAATGTAAGATTTTCATCTAGAACGATACCCAAATATTTTAAGCTGTCTGTGCGAGTAAGATTATTGCATTTGCAGGTGGATGTTGCATTAATATTTTTACAACTGTGCAAGGTAATCGTTTTTGATACAGGTGGTTTGGAGGCATTAGATTTATGAAAAGCAATGTATTGAGTTTTAGTCACATTTAATTTTAAAAGGTTCTTATCTAACCATTTCATTACAGTGTTCATGCCTTTTTCTGCCATTCTGTAAGCATTTTCCCATGTATCCCCAAAAAACAAAATAGCTGTGTCATCTGCGTAGGAAATAACTTCAGATGCTTCGAGTGAAAGGTCTAAAATGCCACTCATATAGATTAAAAAGAGCTTTGGTCCCAAAATACTCCCCTGCGGTACTCCAAATTCAATCGGAAGTTCTTCACTCAGAGCCGAACCCACTTTAACACTTTGACGTCGGCATGTAAGATAGCTACTGAACCAATCGTTGGCCACACCTCTTATACCGAAGAGTTCCAATTTCCGCAGAAGAATAGGTATCGAGACCGTATCAAATGCTCTAGCAAGATCAAGAAAGACACCAACGCAGCATTTATTTGAATCTAATGCTTTAGTGACTTTCTCAACCAAGCACAACACTGCATCTTCGGTAGATTTACCAGTTCTGAATCCGTACTGTCTACTAGGAAGTAAGTTATTAGTTTCTAAATACGAGACCAATCTCTTGTTTACAACCTTTTCTAAGAGCTTTGAAAATATGGAGAGCAGTGAGATTGGTCTGTAGTTACACGGGACGTGTTTTCTCCAGATTTGTAAATGGGTGACACTAAAGCAAATTTCCAGATTTCTGGAAATATACCGCCAACCAAACTTAAATTGAAAATATGTGTTAGAGGTTTTATTATTATATGGCTGATGTTTTTAATTAACACTGGAGTACATTTATCGAATCCCGGAGCACTTCCTAATTTTAATTCAGATATAAGATTTGAGATTTCGACCTCATCGGTGGGGAACATATAAAACGAGTTTGGACCGAATTTTGTAGAATTTACAGTTTCAGACCAATTGTTTTCAGTCGAACACAGTTTTTGAAGAGTTTCATTTGCAATTGATTTTCCAATATTCGTGAAATAGCTGTTACAAAAATTAAGAGAGGAAATAGGGTCTGGTTTTATTGTTGTTAATTCAATAGGATCATTTTGAATTTTGTTCATGTGACACATGTCTTTAATTGTTGTCCACAATTTTTTAGGATCGTTTTTATTAGTTACAACATTTTCTCTTTCGAAGTTAGTTTTAAGATTTATGATAGTGTTGTTAATTGATTATTGATTATTAATTATTATATCTTTTGTCAATATGGTATTTATTGGACCTTTGTTACCTGTTCTTTGACGACCCGGTTGGTCCAGCGGTGTGAGATGACCGTTTGATTCGAAGGGTCACGGGTTCGATCCCCGCACCGGGACAAATATTTGTATGGCCTACAGATATTTGTTTCGGGTCTGGGTGTTTTTGCATGCGTTGTTTGTATACAACGGCACCCACGATACAGGTTTATACCTACTGTGGGGCTGATGAGTGTAAGCGTATTTATTTATCTTTTAACAATCGATGTAATACAGTATTTCCGTGACCAGGTTCCAGCGATCGTCCCACCTGTCGCGCCACCGGCTGACGCACACGGGCGAGCGGCCCTTCACGTGCGGCGGCTGCGGCCGCTCGTTCGCGCGCTCCGACAAGCTGCGCGTGCACACCAAGATCTGCGAGCGGGTACGTGCGCCCCGCCACACCAATGTGCGTTCACCCTCATCTTTCCTTTGCCGGATACCGCGCAGGGTACCGCGGGCGTGCCCACTGTGCCCACTTTGCCCCGCCTTCCCACAGTGCGTCTACACATCTCTTCAGTGGCGGACTAAGAGGGAAGGGAGGGAGGCATGGGCCTCCGGTTGTGGGGGCCTCCAAAAGTCGACTGAGCCAGAAAGGCACTTAGGGCTTAAGGCACAAGGGGCTTACATTCGCGGGGCCCGAGGCCTAAAACGACAGCCAGACCCATGAGAGACGCCCGACTTTGAGAGATTTATAGACGAAAAGACATTTTTTTTGCTTGCATGTTTTTGTTTGCTCCACTTACCACATGGCTAGTCTGATACAGGGCCTCCAAATGCCGCCCCGGGTCTCTGATGACCTTAGTCCGCAACTGCATCTCGTTACCCGAGCCCAGCGCCCGTTCCTTGACCGTTTAGGGCTCTCTAAATTGACATCATTCGAGCGTTGTCGTCTTGTTAGCGAACACAACTGCGACGCGGCACTGGCGAAGCGACACCGGGACTCTAACCCTGCCGACGAGTGGCCCGTCCCGTTCGACGCCTGCTAAAAATGATTTCTAATCTACAATTGCAAATGCTTTAAGCGTTTGCAAGCTGGGCTGGTAGCCGACTTGTAATATAATTTCTACCTCCAAACCTCTAAACTGGTAACGTGTGGTTTATAATTATTATCACAGAGACTAAACAACTTAGACCTCGGCAGTAAAACATTCTGTTCTGCGGCAATTGTCACTAAAATATCCATAGGAAAATTGCATATTTGTTTACCACTGTCGTTACATAAAAACAAGACATGCAGCTGACGATCTTAAGGGACAGTTTGACTCTAGAGGGAGCATGTTGGTTTAAGGTACATATCTGTCGAAAGAATAATAACAAGATTTCTACAAAAAGAATGAAAAGAGGTACAAGGTGGAAAAGCTTTGACATTTTACATTATATAAATCAATGTATGGAACTTACTATTATTGTTAAATGTAAATAGCACTATTTTTTATTTCTCACACCCTGGCGACGCACATGCTTCTCGTACCCCTTAGGGCTCAGTTACATTGATAGTTACAAGTCCCTATTCGGGGTATGGAAGTTTTTATATAAGCATGTTACAGAACTCGCATGTTGTAAACGCCTTTGTTAGTAAATTCAGCCTTATTTTGTATTTAATTGTTAACCTTACATTAAGGCAGTTGTTTGGAAAGAATGGTGTTGAATAGGTGTTCTTGTATACAGTACACTCATTAAGTAGTTTAGCTGTTATGTATATATGTGTATATATTAGCTGAGAAATAATAATAATGGCAACCCATTATACGTCCCACTGCTGGGCACGAGTCTCTCCCCTTTTTGGGGGAGGCCTGGAGCTTACTCCACCACGCTGTTCCAATGCAGATTGGTGGAAGTGGGTGGGTTAGTGGCCAATCCGCTGTCGGATGTTTTCAAACCGCCCATAAGGCCTCCGGCAAGGTTTAACGAGTGCTATCTATCGATAGCAACCGGGACCGACGGTTTAACGTGCCCTCTGAAGCACGATAGTCTGTACGATAGATGGTAGTGTTTAGTGTTATAGTATTCCAATCACGTGGTAATGTGTATTGGTTTAACTTATGGAACCAGTTTCGGTTTAAAAATACTAAGCTGGTCACGAAGGGGCAGTGTGATCATTACCGGGCCACGGCAGAACAACCTTTGGGAAACACTGGGCTACAGCGGTCACTCATCATCGATATGAATCTGTAAGCTCGTCTGCCACTCCACGGGACAAAAAAGAGCTACTAACCCAACCCGTCCACGTTTCCAGGAGGACCCGACGGTGGACATGGCGAGCGAGCCGACGGCGGGCAAGCGGGAGAACAACTCGGAGGTGATGTCGGGCATGGTGCGCACCACCCACCGCGAGTCCGGGCACCTGGTGTTCACGCCGGGCGGTGACGTCATGCTGCCGCCCCGCGCCGCGCCCCCGCCCTCCCCGCTGGTGCTCAACTCCACGCTGGAGCCGGTGCGCAACGAGATCTCGGCGGGGGACCTGGTGGACCCCCCGCGGCGGGGGCGCGGCCGGCCCCGCAAGACGCCGCTGCCGCTGACCCCCAAGATCAAGAAGCGCCGCGGTAGACCGCCCAAAACGTCGCTCGGTGAGTTTGTACGGCCGCTCTTTATTTATTCGCTGTAGTTTGTTGATCCTTTCTGTGTGTGTTTTAAATGACGAGATTCATAGACTACGAGATTGACTTTGAATCAAAGTTTATCTGCTGAAATAAAAAGTTGTGTTCGTTTCACAGACCTGTGTATAGATATTTTCTATGCTTTGGGAGATATAAAGAATAGCACAAAATTAGTACTGTGAGTTAGGCTCCACTTCAAAGTTGAGTCGAAGTGTGGTCTGTGAATCTCTTCCTAAGAGATCATAATTTTAGCCGAAAGATGTCCACTGCTAAAGCCGGGGAGGCTTTAAAGGGGATATACCATAATCGCCACGCTTGGCATGGGGATTGGCTTGCCGTAGCGGTAGTGCAGGATGCTGCATAGGGATATGCGCATAATGTGCATCTAGCATTATTACACTTACTACCGCCCTGTTGGAATGAATTGACCACCATTGTTCGGTTGACTGACTGCATTAGTGGAAGAATTATCTTCCGCTAGTGGACGGTGGGGTCGTCATATCCCGAAATAGGCTACAGTAATTTAAGATTCCTCTCCAGTGTGCATTCAACCATACATGCAAATATCAAATATTTTTTTTAATGTTATGGAAGTAGCAAACAAGTTTGCAGTTTACACTGATGTTAAGTGATGACTGCAGCCTATAGACACCCACACAAAGACCAAGGTCAAAATGCAGATGCGTTACCACTCCTGAGGCCTAAGGTGTTATGCCTCTGTGCCGGAAATTACAGGGGCGTACATTGACCGGAACACGATAGTGCTGAACACTACCATTTAGCGGCAAGTAAATTAGGTAATGCGGAGGTGCCTACGCCCGCGAGCTCTGTCACTGGAGCTCTAAAGATTCGCCGGTTACGTTTATAGCCCATGTAATGCGTGGCAAGCGTAACAATAGTGGCCTGCTACCTACCACTAAGGAAGCAGTTTACTCAATTTGAAACCATAGAATTAATGAGAACATACATAAGTATTAGAACTATACCTCAATTCAATAATATGTTTATGTCATGATTCATTACCTGTAGACAGCAATTTAACCCGGGTTAAATACAAAGATTCAATCAAAACCTGAGATTTCAATGTAGGTTAGTTGCCATCCCTGAGGTCTTAAGTTGTTATGCATCTGTGCCAGAAATTACCTGAACACGATAGAGCTGAACACTATCATTTAGATGCAAGTAGATTAGGTAATGTGGTGGTGATTACCTTTACGTACCAAACTTCAAGGTACTGGGAAATTTCCAGAAAATGGAAAAATCCCAATAGAACCAGAGATAATGGACTTTACACCATCATCTCTGATAACCCCCTACCCGGGAATCGAACCCAAGACCTCAGCGTAGTAGTAGTGGCCTGCTACCACTAGGCTACCGAGGCAGTTCTCTCCCTAATGTGTGTCTAAAATTAGAAGATAGCAATGTCACTAAAAGATTGATTCAACCACGTATGTTGTAGGTATTTGACTCAAGCTTTTGTCATAGTGCTGGTTACATTTTAACTTAAGCTTTGTGATCAACTAAATTCGGCCTGGAGAACAAAATTTCTTCTGTAATATTGGGACCGTAATTATTCCGCGGAGGCAAAAAAAATAGTAGCAACACATCTATACATCTATACAAATAAATAAAATTAGAGTGTCTGTTTGTAATATTCAAATAACAGTTTTTTACTAAATGCATAAGTATGTATACATGGTACATATACCAAAACAACATTTTTTACAATTTTTGTGTGTCTGTCTGTCTGTCTGTTTGGCGGGGCTAATCTTGGGAACGGCTGGACCGATTATGACGGGACTTTCACTGGCAGGTAGCTGATGTGACTAGGAGTAACTTAGGCTACTTTTATACTAGCTGCGCCCACGACTTCGTCCGGGTAGATACTGAACAATCATATTTTTCTCGTTACGTGGACGAAGTCGCGGGCGCAGCTTGTATTAGATATTTGGCTATCGTGTAAACGCGTATAGGCTGCAGTATTAACCCACCAATGTGAATTTTGTTCAGCATTTTAATAATATCGTGGTGCTTGCGGCAGATATGGAGGGTTGCGTGCTTACCGGCGGGACAGTTATTGGCGGCGTGGGCGGAGTGGGTGGAGTGGGCGGCGTGGGTGGCGTAGGGGGCGTGGGCGGCGTGTCGCTGGCGCCGCCGCAGCAGTTGCTGCTGAAGCGCAAGCGCGGTCGGCCCCCCAAGAACTACCACATGCCACGCACAGGTTATTATTATACACACTAAACATCTCACACTCGCTAAACATCAACCATAATATTATATGTATTGATACTATAGATTAAAGATAAAATATAACATTAATAGTTATCACGAGATATTTCTGCCCCGTATCTTCGTAAGACTCACACGAACACGTAGGGTATATTATTATGTACACATATTCACGCGAAACACGGCTGTTTAGACGGTTTCTTCTTCATATTTATAGGTAATTGAGAACAGTACAAGTTGCGCCAATGTTATAAATGCGTCCGTGAAATTAGTTACTTGCAGTGAAGAAGGTGATTGTGTGTGATGTAGAAAGGATGCGCGTGGGGACATATGGGGAGAAGTAGTTAGTTTTCGTGATTGTGTGTGATGTAGAAAGTATACGCGTGGGGACAAATGGGGAGAAGTAGTTAGTTTTCGTGATTGTATGTGATGTAGAAAGGATGCGCGTGGGGACATATGGGGAGAAGTAGTTAGTTTTCGTGATTGTGTGTGATGTAGAAAGGATACGCGTGGGGACAAATGGGGAGGAGTAGTTAGTTTTCGTCTGGCCATCATTGAAACTCGCTCTCTATCTCGTGATTGTTTAGAAAGGATACGCGTGGGGACAAATGGGGAGGAGTAGTTTGTTGTCGTCTGACCGTCATTGAAACTCGCTCTCTATCTCGTGATTGTGTAGAAAGGATACGCGAGGGGCAAATGAGGGAGTAGTTACTTTTCGTCTGCCCATCATTGAAACTAACTCTCTGTCTCGTGGCTGATATTACTCTCACGATAACTATCGGCACCTCTAGGTTCTGTCTAGATTCTAGGGCAATTTTCACCTAGGTCCGTCGGTGCTGATGGTTGACACTATGGCCCTATTTCATTGGAACACCAGGGTGGCGCAACCGGCCTCACCATGTTTACGGTTGTGTGGAGAGTATCTCACCTGGTATCAACTTGGTGACGCAACCAATCACCCGACGGCGACCGAATGACCAACATGAATAATTTTGCTGTCTCACTGACTCCTTTCTCCCTCCCCCCATTGCGCGTCTATGACATTCGCACCGCACTTTTCTTTTAGTAGGCCGGCCGGCTAAGAATGGAATTTGCCACTACTTTTTTTTTGTTTTTCTTCGTAGACACCACGTCGTGGCACCATGGTGTTCTAATGAAATAGGGTCTTAAAACCTACGAGCATATTGCAGTATTCAGTCATCTCAGCGCACCATGCAATAGCATGCCTCAGGTGACTTGCTACACAGAGTACTTCAATCTACAATATCTACAAACTTATAGATCAGGGTTCGCATTCTTATTTATTTTCATTATTTCTTTTCATTCAAAAATCTTGCCTTTGATATGTTTTAGATCAGGGTTTCTCAAACTTTGGGCTTTACGTACCCCTGTTGAAAAGTATCCAGGTGACAGCGAACAGAGGTTCGATGTCACAGGGCAACTAATTAACCTCTCCCCCCCACCCCCAAAGCAAACAATAAAATTGACTGTTGAAGAAAATAGTGTAATTATTTCAATAAAAAGTAACAAATAAAGTGCCAAAAGAAATATATTTTTACTACATACTTTAATGTGATGGGTTTGCTTGTTTCTTGTCACTAATGGAGTCAATTTTAAGAGTAATTTTGGACCATTTTAACTTTAATTCTGACTCGGCATCAAGTCGATTTATAGTAAATCTTGTCGCGAGCCCCCTGACGTCGAATGGTGAACCCCTAGGCCCCGCGTGCCCCACTTTGAGAAACTCTGTTTTAGATTGAAAGAACTTTATTCTCAAAAATATTCAAAATTTCCGGTAATTAATACGTAACCTGGGCAAAACTAGTGAGTTAGGGCGTTTGTGCACTACAAGGAATTTTTACTGTCCGGCATTCCAATTTTTACGGTCCAGTGTGGCATGAAGAAACGATGAATTGGGAAAAGTGAAATTTCTGACAATAAAATTACGTATGGTGCAGAAGCTAGTATTTAGATAAATGGCGTGCCACACCGGTCCGTAAAAAGTCGGCATGCCGGCCAGTAAAATTTCTTGTAGTGCACAAACGGCCTTAAGTTGGAAACTAGGGCAGTTCTAGATTTTTTTTTTATGTAATCAAGTAGCAAACAAGCATGCAGTTCACATTGATGTTAAGTGATGACTGCAGCCTATAGACACCCACATAAAGACCAAGGTCAAAATGCAGATGCGTTGCCACTCCTGAGGCCTAATGAGGCAGATTTTTTGCGCGTTTTGATTAAAGCCCAGTTATTTTATTTTTTTAATAATTTACTATAAAAAAATGCACGAGCAGCACTTTTAGGCTAGCGCCAATGCCTTTGAGAATTATAAGAAGTAAATAAAAAAAATAGAACAGAATGATATACATTAGAAATGTAAGTGACTGTAATAAGTGTAACTGATACAAATATCTACTTCGCAACCAACGACATGCAGTATGTAATAGTTCAAATAGCTCACATCATTATCAGCTAGAGACAGTAAAATTTGCGGGTCAAAGAAATTAAACTACGTCGTTAATGTTCTAAGTGTTGATTTAAAGTTATAACTGCCCTAACTTATTTAATTAAAAAAAAATACTCTGTTTAGTTACAGTCCAAGAAATGTTGGAATTATTTTATTCTACGACATTAATTTATTCTTCATTCGCCCACTATATAAATTGATTAAAATCTTCACAAAAAGTAATTATTTAGAATTATTCCTAAAAGCAAATATTCTTATATTTTTTAATTATTATAAGTTAATTGTATACAATATTTGCTCATAATTAAGGCATTATCTAAAAGCAATTAAAAAATATACCGTAACAAAATAAAAAATACCTCTGTTACTCGCGTAAATAGTTTTTTATTTGCTTAATTAGTTTCTTCGAAATGCGTACATGTTTTTTTTTAATCAAATAATAATACTTGACAATGGCTAAAAATTAATATATACGTTGAAAAAGTACAATAAAATTACAGCTATAAAACTATTCATATTCGTAATCGACATTACAAGTACATCTATTTGTAAGCTCGCGAATACTCGTGTTTTTATCTATAACAGTTATATATATTGTACTTTCGAAATTCAAATGAACTTCCTCAAGATACTAATCTGGAAATACCCGAGACTTTGAGCAAACGTGAAATATAATAACAATGAGTCACCTTTTAGACGAGTGGTATTTTTTTTTTGTTATAAAATAGAACTATTAAAGTCGCGGGCCGTGTACCGTGAAATCGTTTTGTAGTAAAACATCACGTATTACAACATGTTAGAGATTAAAATCGCTTGCACGTAATTTTTGTTAGATAAGTCATTGTGCCACGTTCCGACCTTGTTTAGCGTTAGAATGAGTTACACTGCAAGCTATGAAGTAAGCGCTCGGCTCATTATACGAATTATGTATAAAATTACGATATGCGAAATTGCAACGAAATTTAAAAAAAAAAGCCGGTGATGGCATCGATTTTAATGATGATCTTTTAACGATCGCCTACTGTACCCATTAAACTACCTAAAAAAATTAGTAACTTACAATATAGTAATTGAAAAGCTATTAAAAAAAAAGATTTTGGAACAATACAGTATCAATCGTTATCAAGTTAAATACTTTAGTTGCCTTAAGCATTTCATGCGAAAAACTTATTTTACAGATACTATTGTTTTTTAGGTGTTAATTTGTACATACAATATAAATAGGATAAATGATCACAGTTCCATATCACCCAATTATTTCGCGTTATATCTAACTAGCTAGCTTGCATTGTGAGCTCAGCATTATATATAATTTTACATTGTTTTTCAGCGTGAATGTGTGTGTGTGTTCCGCCATTACTGTGCCTCATAGCGCTTTTTGTTTTCATTACAGAACCGCTCTCTATGTACTTTGCTATTATTGCCTTGTCTTCTTGGACAATGTTTTATGGGTTTTTAAATATATCTTGATTATGTTAAATTATTCTGAATACGATTCATATTGAAGTTTATCGGATAAAAATAATTATGAACATCTGTTTAAGCTAGTAATTCATGAATGTTATCTATCTGCCGCCAAATGGTACTGTTCAGCACTTTCGTGTGTCGGTTAGACGGTAATGAATGACTATCACAGGGACACAACTAAGTAATTAGTGTGCAACGCACCTTTTTAAAATCAGTCTATTTTGTATTTTAAACGACAACATAATAATAACTTTACTGGTGGTAGAGCTCCAGTGGCAGAGCTCGCGGACGCAGGCACCACCGCATTACCTAATATACTTGCCGCTAAATGGTAGTGTTCAGCACTATCGTGTTCTGGTCAGGTGGTACAGTACGGCTCTGTAATCTCCGGCACAGAGGCATAACACCTAATGCCTCATAGGCTGCAGTCATCACTTAACATCAATGTGAACTGCACGCATGTTTGTTTGTTTTTATTATATATTTAAAAAAAAATTGTATTATATACGACAGTATAATGGTAACAACATAGAATCTACAGCAAAGTAATAATCAAATTTGTTTAGAAGTATTAAGTCAATAGCAATAGTACATAGTGATGGGTTTTAAAGAATAATTTGTGTTGGCTTATTAAATATAAAGGTTTGGTTCTCCTTTTCATATTGTAAATATTTACCTTTATAGGAGTATGGTCGCCTTTTACATCTCTTACACATGATCATTATATTAACATTTTGCTGGAACAATAGCAATATAATTGTTTTAATCGATTCCTTTTTTTTTTAAATAAAGGGCAGATTTGAATAATCTATCTGGTTTTTATTATGTATATTCTCGAATATGTAAATTTGATATTATGATTCTTTTTTACTATGTATGTAGTAAAAGCAGCGACTTATCAACTATTTAATAATTGTAGGTTATTTTATGTCATATATTATTATTTGGACATAATATATTTTACGTGTTGTATTCTATCCTTAAAATTAAGTCTAATCGGAATAGAGTAGTATATTATTTATAGTAAAATTATACGTCATATTGTATTTTTTACATTTGATGAGTCGCTGTACACAATGCAGATAAATTATTGAAATAAACGACACGACCAGTCAAAGTTAAGCCAATGCTCTAATGTTGCCCTGCTAATCGCCGAGTGTTTGTCTAGGTATGGATATCGCAATACCGATGCAGTACGGACTAGCCGCCGAAGTACACAAATTTTGTTAGTATACAATTTTGATCATAGCATGACCAAGAAACTTGGAACAAATATATTTATTGGGACATTGTCGGTACTAATCGGTATTTGTAGCGTAGTTAGTGTACTAATATCGCGATCACTGGATGTCTTACAGCACAAACTAAATGTATATACTGCTCGTTTACTAATATCACTTAGATATACTCGTAGAGCCTAAGCTCGTGCTTAGGCCACACAGAAGAGGCGACGAAAAATATCGCATTTGGACATGAAATGACATTCATTGACATAAAATTAGCTGCACATAATAATTTTTCAAACTGCTGTCAAACAAATGTCACCTCAGTCTTCCCGAGACCACGGCAGCTGAAAAGCGACCAAAACGTCGGGTTGATTTTAAATAATCATTTTAGTTACATATACGCGAGATAAAGCCGAGAACTAGTTTCAACTAGTTTCAACAAGTTAACATATATTGGAACCGTTATTGTTTGAAGTTCAGTTAAGAAGTATGTACTAACATTATTGAACTAGTTAGTCGAGAAATACATCAACTTCAATTAAAACATGTTACAAGAAACGATGTAAACGCAAAATTTTCTAAAACAACATTGGGATATTTCTTGATTGAGTCTAGAATATTGTACCAGTGAATACTAGACTTAAGTAAATAAATAGAAAATAGATATACTAACAGCCGCTTTGCTACCATTACTAACCCCACAAACTCTAACGTGCATGTATAGATCTAATCTAACAGACATCTCTAGACGTAATGAGGACTTGACAAAGTAAACACTATTTTGATTAAGGAGACATTTCACAGATTTCATCATTCCTTAGTTACCTATTCTTGTCCATTGGGACCAAATCTTAAACTATGAGAATGTTCATGTCATGAGACGAAATTTGTAAAATGATAATATTTAGATATAATTGTTTGCAGCTGTCGCATGTGGATACCTCGCATTATATAGCTATTATGATGGCAAGGACCTGAGTCACATGTCCAAATAGTAATACTACAACCGTTGTATATAACTAAGTTGTATGTACGTGACTATTACGGATAACCTTTTGCTATTTAATCGGACAATCGATTTTTTACTGGTGGTAGAGCTCCAGTAGCGGAGCTCGCCGGCGTAGGCACAGCCGCATTACCTAAGATACTTGCCGTTAAATGGTAGTGTTCAGCACTATCGCGTTCCGGTCAGGTGGTAATGTACGGCACTGTAATTTCCGGCACAGAGGCCTTAGGAGTGGTAACGGATCTGCATTTTGACCTTGGTCTTTGTGTCGGTGTCTATAGGCTGCAGTCATCACTTAACATCAATGTGAACTGCATGCTTGCTTGCAACTTCCATTACATTAAAAAAAAAACACCATGGCATGTGAAAATATAAGAAGATAACTATGCACAGCTAATATCACGAGAAATATTGATGAAAATGGGTAAACATATATTAGAAGTAAAGAAATACTGTCGTATTTGTTGAATATAAAGCTATAGTTTCTTTCTACTCAACTAATTCCAATGTTAATAAAAAGATATTTAAAAAGTATTTTTTTATAGTTGCTCTTTCCTTTCATATTCAATAATTACAATAAGTAGATAGATATATGGCCGAATACTCAAACGTCATTCAACTTTAAGCAACCCTCAAATGCGCGCTATCTCTATCGTTTGAACGTGTTTTATAAAGACAAAAGACTTAAGTCCCACTTAGTTTTAAGTGACGTTTGAGTATTTGGCCGATAGCAAACAAACTACAGTTAACACCATGGTGCATGTTCACACTAAATGACCAGAGAAGAGATAACATACGTCATGTCACCCACACTTACAGACGGGCGACCCAACGAGAACTACAACGCGACAAACCTACCATTCGGCGACTTCTCCTACTTAACGGAAATGATGTACAATCCCCTCGCATACTCCTACGGTGTGACCAGTGTTGATCCAGACAGAAATGTGGACGCCGATCAGAGCATGACAACAGAGACATCGCACGACAGGACTATAGACGTGTCAGATTCCTCGTCTGATGAAGAGGACAGTAATAGAGTGGAGCCCGAAGAGAACGTACCCCCCGTTGCCATGGAGACGCAGATCATGACAGTGGGCGACTGCCAGATAGTGAAACTACCGCCTTCGTCTGAGGACAAAGAGGACAAGATTGAACAGGTATTGTGAATTGAGAAATTTTATTCAAATGTATTCTACTAAATATCTATACGCAAGTGAAATTTTATTATGTACAAAAAACAAAAACATAATTTCACGCCTGTAATCCCCGAATAGGTTGGCAGAGCTAAATATATGCATTCAAGTGTGCACGCAAACACCCTCGATTCGCCGGTTACGTTTTTTAATTTATTTGTTGTTAAAGGGTGGTGCTTAGCGCTATTATGTACGATCCCGGAATTTCTTTTACAGAGGTAGAATAACTTAGGCCTTGGGAGGTAGTAACATTGAAATCTCACATTCACTTACCATCAATGTGAACCGTAATAATATCCATTTACCTCTACCATTGCCAAACCCTTGGGGTAATGAAGGTATGAAGTTCCTTTTTACTTTCGGACTGTAACCGGGCGGTGTACATTGCAGGTGCAAGAGAGTCCCCCGGTGCCGGCGTCGACGCCCAGCTCGGTGACCATCACGCCGATCACGACCGTCGGCGACTGCACGATAAGGCCGGTGGAGAACACATAATCCACGACCCCCCCAGTCTACCCCATACTTCTTATACCTGTCAAGTGGATAACGAGACCTTCTAACTAGACTTGTGATAGTTCGTGCACGCCGAGCGAGTTCGAACGTGTGTGTCGGCCTTAACTTGGTGGGATGTACACGGTCGAATTTGTTGGCTGACATTTTATGTTTGGTTATGTAAATTTAATTTTGTATTATGGTTGTCAGCGATTTATTTAATAAAATATTAAATTTGTTTGACTAGAGCGACGCAATAATTATTACGAAAGAAAGTAGCCGTTTCCACGTTAGCGATACAAATCTTTACCGAAGATTTTTTGTACGTATCATGGAATGTGCGATCACTTTTATGTACTTGATAATAATTTCTACTATGTAGACCACTATAACAATTCCATGCATTGTAGTGTCGATTACGTATTCGTGCCGATGCAACGATTAAAAAGTCACTATGAAGTAAACAAATTCCAAAATTGATCCATGAAAAAAACAACATCAGCAGGTCTTCTCAATCCTCTTATCACTATTCGATTTCGAACCTGAATATACAATACACGTGCTGTCGTGTAAAACGCGATAGAAATTTTAACTGATAGGTTCTTAAATTGGATAGCAAGCAATAAGGCGCCAAAGTACAGGCTTTTACAATTCATATCTAGTTATATAGATTTTCAAATTGTCTTTAAATTTTATGACTTCATAACGGGCTACTTCCTTCCGGGCCGAAATCATCTGTTATTCATAAAAATTCTTGCGAACGAATAATCTCCGGAATCAAATTTGTCGAACGTTAAAATTAAAAAATAAATTAATAGCTATCAAGACACTGACTAAATATGTTATTTACATAATTAATTTTTTAATTTTATCATACGATGAAATTGATTTTTATAGATTAATTTTATTTGTTGACGAAAAAAATGGCGGCCGTAGTTACTTGGTAACTACACGGAACTCTGTAATCGCGTAGCTCTAGGTATTCTATATTATGTTTAAAATAGTTTAAAATAATTTCGAACATCGAACTATTCACAAGTGAATATCCGACGTCTTCCCACGCCCAAAAAACGGGATCCTCATATCTGTCTAATGGGGTAGACAGCTATTATTGTGGTAGCGTTCCCTTCGTGGCGCAGTACGACCTCCTACAGGCGTGCGATGTCGTTATATATATTGTGTCTTCCTTCGACATCTATGGATTCCACTACTTAAGATTAAGCGACACGGACAGAAAAGAAGGAGCTATATTATTAAATTACATACGTAGATATGTATATCTTTTATTTGTTTGACGTATTTCATAACGAAAATGTTCTGGAAAGTTTTAATATGACTACAGTTCCTTATTACGAAACATAAGAATGTTTGTTGCAATCTTTCTATGCTATTAACGTCCTAAATATATATCTTGAACCAGATATGGATTTTAATCGTATTTTCTTAATGGAAATGTTGTTTATAGTGAAGTTTGATTAAGTAAAACCATAAAAAACTATATTTTATTTTTAAAGAAAAATGGAAAGAAAAATTTGACTTCAGGCGAGGCTCGAACTCGCGACCTACTGGGAATCTAGTCCAAGCGCTCTTCCAATTGAGCTACTGAAGCCCTGCCCGATTTGTCAAATCTTTCCTTCACATCTATTGCATTGCTTTATGGTAGCAGTAGCGCCATCTATTACCAACTATGCTAGTTAGGCAACCGATATAATAGACTTTTCAGTTTATTGAATATCGTAAAGAAGTCGCTTTTACGCTTAATAATTGTTTGATAGATGGCGCTACTGCTACCATAAAGCAATGCAATAGATGTGAAGGAAAGATTTGACAAATCGGGCAGGGCTTCAGTAGCTCAATTGGAAGAGCGGCTGGACTAGATTCCCAGTAGGTCGCGAGTTCGAGCCTCGCCTGAAGTCAAATTTTTCTTTCCATTTTTCTTTAAAAATAAAATATATTTCACAAGCATGTGTTAATGCGAAATAATATCAAACATAAAAAACTATTTTTAACAACTAATACTAATTACTAGTTATACAAAGTCTGCTTTTTTTTTTGCGTCGCAATTATTTATTATTCGATTTTTCTATCATGAAACTGCAACGGTCCTATATAGTGATGGTTTGGGAATCCAGTTTTTCAGATAGTAACTTTCTTGTAAAGTAAAGCACCAATTAACAGCCGAAATATGCGTGGTATACATAACAATGAATGATTACGTATTTCACTTGTTTGAATTCAACCGAAAAACCGCAAAAATTAATGATTATTGATTGAAGTTTCCCGATTGTATAGTAGTGTGAATCCGCGCCACCGAATAGCTAGTAATGCTACCACAATGAGCCTCCTAAAGTGTCCACAAGTGACTGTCGATCATGCATTTAAATTGGTGGTAATGAAAATAATTTATTTTACTGGAGATTTAATTATAAATACCGCAGTAAGCTTTACATATTGTGTGTACACCAGAAAATATGGCATCTTTGTGATATATTAGGGCTTGTCTGTAAGCCGGCGACCTCGCTGGCTATATCGGACAATACCTTTCACAATCCTGCGCTCTGCGGATCGCGTTCAATATATCCAATCAGCCATATTAAAAATAATCGATAGTTTTAGGGCATTTTTATATAGTATATTTATTTAAACACATCATTAATGATGCCATATTTTTTAGAGACGTAGTATTAACCGTGATACTCAATTAGACAACCGTGAGCAAAAAAATATATATCGTCACAATTATACATAAATATACCGCGTTCTATGTGAAAATTGAATTAGTAGGGTTGTTCTTTATTCTAATCATAGCACTAAAAGACACATGACATAAAAGGATTTAAAAAAACGTGGGTGTATTGGCAAAATATAGCTTTACCGTCTCTGTTGGCAGTTAAAGAAAATAGGTAACAGATTATGTAATCAACAATAATCATACACGATTGAGGCAGACTTTAAAACTGTATGAAACTGACTCAATACTTGAACTGGCTCATTCGTGTCGTCACAAACTGTAATGGTGTCATTGGCCAATAGAGACGAACCATTTTGCCAATAGTATTGTCTTTCAATTTTCACGTAGAAATTTAACAATAAGAATGTATAGAATATAATATTTTGCGATCTTCTACATAGAGGTGACATACATATTTACTGCATAATGTTATAATGGTAATAGATGTTGTATAATATGGGCACTAGTTGCTCCGCTTTAACCGATTTCCTCTCGAGATGATGTTGTTTATTGTGAAAGTTCAATAATCAATGTATGTGACAGTGTCGTGTATCAATATTATACAATAACAGAATAAAATAAGATATAATTAATATAATATTAAAAGTGTTCAATTTTTTCTTAGTAGACGTGAAGCAAATGTAGTTCCAAATGAACTTTCACAATAAAAAAACATTGTATGTCTGTTTGTACTAAAGTAAAAATTAATGAGCTTCGCGCATATTGGGTACGGACTAATTTGACTTGTTGAGACATGTTAGTGATAATCGTAATCGTTTTGATTGAATATGCGCGACATCTGGCTATTTGTCTATACTGAATTTCCAAAAAAAAAAACATTAAATGATCGCGGTATTAGTAAGTATGCCAAAAATATGAGTTCATTTTACGATGATCATACATTCAACTATTGAATAGAAAAATTACAGCATTGATATTTAGTTCTGAATTAAGCGAATCTATGTAAAGATTTTAACAATTAGCATTTACGAATGTAAGAAAAAATATATGTCGACGCCGTTTAGAAATAAATTTCACTGCAGCGCTGCCGACCCACTCGTATGGGAGTCGTAATGTGAATGGGACATTCGAAATTTAGGGCTGTTATTGAGAGTGTGCGACGAAAACTAAATTACTTGTGATTGTATAGTTTTCCGTCAGCCTCGTGCCACCGTTTTTGATTATAGAGAGCGTGAACACATTTCCGAGTAGCGTAGTGAGCACGCGGCCGTTCGCCTTCCTATCTGTCTATCTCTGTGAATAATAGATCGTAGCGCGTAGTGTCTTAGATTAAAATTAATATTCTAAATATTAACTCGGCAACACCACACGATGAAGTGATACGATGTAAGCTACTTATTTTTAGCAGAACATATTATATGGACATATTATATAACATATTATATGGACATAATATATGTAACGACATATATTTCTTTAATCGTTTTGCCTATAACGTAACTCGTAATCTTAGTGTTAACGTAACTTTAACGTAATTTACGCAATACTGTAAACCCCACGGTCCGACAGCTATATTTTCTTCCGATCGGTGTTGGGCTGTGAGACAGCCGCGATTGGACGCGACGTGACGCGACGTGACGCGACGTTACGCAACGTGACGTAACGTGTCGCAACGCGACGCGACGACGGGCGGTAGAACGAGATAGTTCCTTATGTTCGCAGCATCGTAATGCACGCTTTATATCGTTCCGAGTGTAATTCATGTAACGTCGATGTCTTGAAAGTATTAATTCGCTATAATGAATATTTTTAATAATTATTTTCTTCAAATATCTGTACAGTAGTATAGTTCCTAACGTGTAATCGATAAAAATATAACCCTTGAAACTAATGTAGCAGAGTAATTTTTAATTTTACTTTTTAATTGTTTAGAGTTAAGTTTTTTTTTCTATTTCGAGATCAAATTATCTTTAATGTATTTAGTGGTATGTAATCATGTCAAATCGATTTAGGTATTGTTTAGTTTTGACTTTGGTTATATAAAGGTATTTCACGGAAGACTGCCCGGCACCGTTGGATAGATTTCGGTTTTGTTTGACGTGTGACGGTTCGTTTGAAATGTTTATCGATGTGTGAGAAGCCCCGAAGAGGCAATTATGACGTCATGAGTCTCAGACGGCAAGCTAATGATGAGAATTAATTTTTTAAACAAAGGAATCTGTATTTTTATAATAGCTAAGCTAAGTTTACACGATCAGTTAATCCCCTTACATTGTAATCTTGTATCCCACATCATAGTGTTAGTATGTAATTTTAAGTTATGTTTTACAAGGGCCCTATTGGCTTGTGTTGTCGTTATGTTTAAGTGTGTTTCTTGAAGCCGACAGCGTGCCGTCCTACTGCGTTCTCACTGGATGTCCTTAACGCGATGTTCAGTAGTCATTACAACTCATTACTTACTCAGGCGAGTCTGAGGGTGAGATTCATAAACCGCATTACGATTTTACTTTCAGCAAAGTTGGCAACGCATCTGCACTTTGACCTCTGATTTTTGTGTAGACGTCTATAGGCTGCAGTCATCACTGCAAGCTTGTTTGCCACCTTACTAACATAAAAAAAAATGCGTAGAACTGTCAGTAAAGTATGAGTTTTGACAGTTTTAAGTGTACTTTGCTGAGAAAGTAAAGTGCGTAGTGCGGTCTGTGAATCTCACCCAAAATCCGAAGTACCTTCACGTATCATAAGTGCCGCTACACTCATTTTCTTAGATATATATTTGTGCAGCTTGATTAAACATCTTAATATATATATACTTTTGTAAATACGGTTAATTTGTACAAGTTAACTGCATTTACATAAGTGAAGTTTTGAATTACGTATGAATAAAAAAGTATTTCCAACGTAATCCTTTGCCAATCCAATTCAAATGTTCAATAAAAATTTTGAAGTGTATATGGCGGGCCGCTGTTCGGTTTTTATAGTTTGGCAATAAAATGAAAGGATTATCTTATTTATGGAATGTTAGTAGAGTGATCGCCCGATTGATTTGATTGCATTTATATTAAGTTTTCCTTTTGTGTCTTTGTTGTGAATGCGTCGCAGCGGGGACGCCGCAGAACAATTAGATTAAATCTAATTGGACCATTTTATGCAAGAAGGAGGTTAAGACCTCGACCTTTTGGTCCCTTCTTGCATAAGTAGGTCCAATAATCTTTACCAAATACGGGTTTCAAAAGATTGCTTTATTTTGTCGAATACGATAAAGTACAATTACTAATTTTCATCATTTACTAAATTTATATTTTGCCGCTGCGACTTAAGCTTTTACGTAAATATTAAATAAATCTGTGTATTTGATGTTTATACGTTATACATTGGCTTTACAAGTTTACATAGGACTTTGCCAGACGCAGTTAATCTTCGCAAATTTACTACTCTCTCCATTGGCATGTGTGTTTTTTTATTAAAGTTGTAATTGAATTAAATCTATATTTTATTGCTCTTTCAATCTACGAGCGATATTTGGTTACAAGATTTTTATACATACACTCCTTCCTGTGTACATTTTCAACCACTATAGACATGTAAGGATACGAGCCTAAAGAAATTGTATATGTCATAATTTTACATAAAAACGTGCTAGATTGTGTTTTTTCTAAATCGACAACATACGTACTGCCCACAAAATGTGTTCCATTAAGTGGGATTGTTTCCTACGTCTCACTTAACGCTAAACGCGACATTCCACACTCCGCCTGGCATGGCCTTATGTAGGCTTGCAATTATACTCGAGTAATTTATTTATCAAGAAGATCGGAAAGTTATATTTTAAAATTGTTGTATCAGAATCGGCTAAATATGTTTAGTTTGTAAAGAAATCAAAGGATTTTTATTCCTGTATTGTGAAATGGCTATCATTTTACGTTGTGATCATGTGAGTGCAAAATTTTTAATTTTAACCAGTTTTTCGTTGACGGTTCGTCAATATTAGGGCAGCAGAATAACACACTCGTTTAGTTCTGCATAGTCCAAGAGCAGTATTTTTTAGGTATAATCTTTATTATTATAAACTTTTTTTTTATTATTTTAACATTTATGAAATTCGATCGTTAGTTAATTTCTAACAATGAAATATTTAATAAAGAAATCACAAAATAATTTGACTTTAATTAAAATTTAACCTTTTAAAATAGACATGGACACACCGCGGACATTCCGCCAAAATTCCATACAAACGCTTATTTTGGTTACCTAGAACAAGTATTGGAAAATAACATTCACTACCTACTCGTTACGTCGACAAGTTACTTCAATTCAATATACTGTAACACTTTTATTACTAATGCAATGCAATCAAATAGCGTAAAGGTAAGAAATTATAATTAAAAAGTTTTGTAACTGTGAACACAATTATTTTACCTTAGGAATTTTTTTCCTTCGGTAAACTGAAAAATGATCTTTTTTGGTTACGACTTGTTGACATGCGAGTACTGCACACTAAAGCACCATCTTAATGTTAATAAATAAAATATTCGATTACAAATTAATCAAAACTAGGCAGCTCGCAACCTCCATAGGAGGGTCGCCCATAAGAGGGGAAGAGATTGGGTGAAGCGCGGCAAATGGGCGGGACGTCCATGTGGTCAAGTTCCCTGTTATTACACACATACAGGTGTAAAATATTGGCACACTCGTCATTTCTGTATCAACCAATCTAAAAAATAAAACCAACAGCAATCCTTGTTTTTTGTCATATATTTGCACTTTGTCACGAAACTTCAAAAAGTAAAAAATTCAAAGAACCGTCTTTGATATCTTATTTTCTAACTCTTAAAACTCGCTGTTTCAGCGCACGGTGTTAGTTTGGGGTCAATTTTACAAATAAAACAAAGTATGCACATACCACAGTATAATTAATTTATTTCATATAAATATAAGTATGTTTTTGGATAACAACGCTTTAGTATCATTAGAAACGCATCTAACTATAACTAAAGGCTATAAGAGAACTTACATAATAACTATAAATAACATATTATCACTTAAGTCCCTGGTGGCGGCGGGGGACCGTTAGCCCACTGGGGTTGCGGGATGTTGCAATAATTGGAGCCAAAAATGGGGATGTTTTGTCTGAAAGGGGGCGGTATACTCATAGCGGGCATGGGCATTCTGGGGTTGCCGCCAAATTGGAATGCGTTCCCTAAAAACGGTGGAGGGGTGTGCGGGTTGAATGGGGGAAACATGGGAGGGTTGAAAACGGGTGGAGCCGTGTAGGGGCCCCCGGGATCGTTGGGGTGGGGCGGAGGAGTCCGGACGTCTTGGACGGGCCACGGACGGCCGAAGCGGGGAAAAACGGGGTTCCTCCTCGAACCGGCCGCGAAGGGGTTCCTGCCCCGACTCGGTCCGCTACCGAAGCGGCTGCTAGACTCCGAGGGTCTTTGGTTTCGGCGCGCTTCCAGAGTCTTCCGTGGCTGGTTTATCGACGTCTCTCCCGTGCCGCCGTCGGATTCTTCCTGGTTTTGTTTCTTCAGTTCCTTGCGAGCTTTGTTCGCTCGTCTCTCTTCCTCGTCATCGGAGTAGTCCACGTGGTTTGGCGGGGGCTCGATGTCGTGCATCCAAGACGCGTCTGATCCTTTAGCTCTGTAGAGAAGAAAAACGTTTGGATCAAAAACAGCATTGTTTCGTAATACGAAAGCGCGAAAACATCTTTCTGTCAAAATAAAATCTGTCACCAAATCTGGCTTAAAATAAATCTGTCACCTTTCACTAAACAATCATTAAAAATCTATTTTGATTTATTGTGCAGTTGAGGACTAGTTTTAACACTTTCTACCATGTGACATAATAACTTCAATTGAAGAATTTTGATATTATCAGTTCAAAGACCCTGAAAAGACCAGAATAACTTATTGGGTCAGGGAGACATTCACTCTTTACACAAACATCAACTACACTGGTCAAGCCATCATGGATCGATGAAACGTTAAAATAAGAATTTAAATATCTTCATTGACTGTTATCGCCGGACCATTATATTGATTAATATTTTATTTAATTGACTGAAGTGCTATCGAAGATCACGCTCCACGGGTATGACCAATGTAGTGAATCAATTGTGATAAAAATACGAAATACGAGTGATTAACAACATTCGTCATTGAATTTTTTTATGTTATTCAATTAAAATACATTGAAATCGATTAAGTATTCCTACTGGCTTTTTTATTAATACGATGATAAATCTAGAGAAAAAAGATAAGAAGATCCCTCGATACAATGAATGAAACCTCTTTAAATGTTATCTGATAATGTTCTGAAAGTGTGTCGATCAAGAATAATTTGATATTCTTGATCGACATACTTGCCGATTTTCATTTCTTTTGGGTCAAAAAAGCAAACAGAAAGACGTCGTTTTGTCGTTGTTTACGTCTGCATTTTTGTGCTTTCGTACGGCCTACGACTATAAGCGGAATAGCGATAAATCTGACTGTCGTTATTACTTTAGCAGGCGGTATGAAACTTATGAAAGCGATGGCAGTAACAGTCACTTAAGTTAAACTACGATATTATAAATAATAGAATAGATAGATCGGTTATTGTAATTCTACATCAGGAAATGGGATAAAAAGTGCCATCAGTCGCACCCTCGGAATTTGGTAAAAACATTATTAATATCAATAGGCTCCTACAGCCTAGGACCTGTAGCTTAGAATAAACAGGTAGACACGTAAGAGTTAGTGTACCAAGCTCAAATAAATATAATGGTTTACCAGCGGATGAGACGGACCAGTGTTCCATATTACACTAGTCCATCTGCTGGTACATCTCCCCTGGTTGGTAAAACCAGGGCTCAAAATGATAACTGGCGAATTGTATGTGTTTTCATAAAAGGGTGGATCCAATGCTTTTACCATACTACCTTGCACTAGCTGGGCCACCTCTCACTTGAGCTGAGAGCTGGACATATACGATTAGGGGAATGCAACTGTCACTCCAGTTGACAGTTTGTGATAACCGGAATAACGACTCGCGGTCGTACAAGAGTCGGGAGGAAGGACGGTTATTGTGTTGTAAGAATTTAATTTATCGAGACGATGACCAACGTGGTCTCATAGTCCGGCTCAATCGGAAACAAACTTTATCGTCTCTGTTTGATTAAAATGAGTAAAAATCCGTTTTATGTCATATAGTAGCAATACTTACTTCATGAGTTGAGTGAGAAACACGTAGTTTGTATGTTGCGAGCGCGGCGCGATGTACACGTCCAGGCCGACCTCCGCGCCGCGCGTGCGCACGTGCTCGCGCGAGTTGAACCGCACGCAGTAGTGCGGCTCGGTTACCTGCCGGGACAAACAAGTGTGGCAACTTGGATGACAAATAGAGGGACGAATTGGAAATGACGAAAGGTGTAACTGGATTGATGACGTCAGAAAGATGTGTCAGATCATGTCAGAAATGCTAAGGACGCATACTATAATAGTTTACTAAAATGCAGGTACAGTTAGAAGCGATGAAATTACATGGGTGGTCTGGATGATAGGAGAGCGTAATGATTTTAGACCTTGTTCGCGCTTACACTTTGCGTGCTTGAACCGGTTGTTCGCACGAGTTGGTGGGGGCATCGGCTTGGTCAATCGCAGCGATGACACTATGACGTAGTGGTGACGCTCTACAATCGCATTGGTTCGCTAGTTTTGTTCCGACCCCATACCTTCCTCGAATCATGTAATGGAATGAATAGACACTTTTTGATGTTGAACGCAGCAGATCTTTTATTTCGTATTTTTCGCATATAATTAATTATCCCAAATCGTAACGACAACCGCGTATCGTCAACTTCACGCACACACATACACAGACCTTATTTCAATAACTTAAAAATAATATTACGACCTAAACAACACAACAAAGTATACGGCCATTGTCAATTATTTAATAGGTCAATCAAATAGGTTCTGAGGGCCTCCATAGATCGACTGGTCGCTGGGAATCATGAAAGCTTTGTAGAGCTTACGTTTTTTTTTTGCTAGTACGTCATGATAGTGGGCCTCCAAATGCCAAATGCCGCTCCGGGCCCCTAATGAACTAGGTCTGGCACTGAATGAGCATTAGCACAGCAAATTAATGAAATTACTTAAATACACATACACGTTTATGTAAAGTAACATTTGATTAGATGAACAATGTTTGATCTGTGAAATATAATAATATAGAAAAAAGGTTTATAACTTTGGTCACAAAAAATATCAGTATTTTCGACCTCCCCCTCCCCCTTCGTCACGCCTTTTCCTATCTTCTTAACATGTACAGTCATTTTTTTTTCATTGTACACACTTGACATCAACCCTCCCCTTCTCCCACTGATTGCGAGCGTATTTTATGAACGATCCCTAGGTGATGGGGTCACGAAACACTGTTTAAGAAATCAGTTGTTAAGATTCAGATTTGAAAGTACAGTCAGGGAACTGCAATGCATATCTTAAATCGATTGAATATTGCGATTATTACCATTGCTCAAGAGGCCAGTTCCCTGATGTGTTCTAAAGAGTTATGAATTAAATTGGCAGTTGCAAAAAAATTTTACAGATGTTTTGAATAAATAAAGAATATAATTCCGTACAAAGCTAACAGTTATAATAAAATTAATGTGAAATCATCAATAAAAAAATTTTTTTTTCAATAAAAAAAGTTTACATTTTTTTTTATTTGTGTGTAAGGATGGTATATATTCTAATGCCAGCACCGATTATGAATTTGGCTTAAGAAAATCTATGAAAAGGCATGAAGATATACATGAATTGCAACTCACTGGTCCAAATACATCAAACACCTTTCCGAGTGCCTTTGCTCCGTTGTCCAAAAACAATATGCTCTCCAGATCCACAGCTGGTGTATCAGGGAAAGCGCGGACAATCACTGTGTATTGAAAACTTTATGATATAACAAATAATTCTAGTCATAAATTTAATTTTAAACAAATTTGTGTTGAACATTTGTATAAGTCTTTAGAAATGACTAATGTTTATACGTAATGTTTAAGTGTATGATAAATATCATGTGTAAATTGTTTTTGTCTGTTTGTTTAAAGAGTAAAAATAAAGTTAAATAGTTAAAAAATTATGTTAATAATACAAAATAAAAAACTACAAATAGAATTGAAATGTCTTACCTAATCTATCAACTATGCTAGCGATTGTGCCTATTTTAGTAGTCTCTTGAGCAGGTAAACTGATAGCCAAGTCTTCTATAGGTGGTAAGTCATCTAAGCCCATCTCTCCATTAACTTTCACTGGCTCTGGCTTGCCTGTGCGCTGTTCACTCTCTACTTCATCCCTGAAAGATGACAAACATATATTTTTTTTAAACATAAATTTAAAGAAAAATTTGACTTCAGGCGAGACTCGAACTTGCAACCACTGGGAATCTAGTCCATAAGGCAATGCAAGAAAATGTGAAGAAAAAATTTGACAAATCAGGCGTGGACTTTGGTAGCTCAGTTGGAAGAGCGGCTGGACTAGATTCCCAGAGTTCAAGTCCCACCTGAAGTCAAATTTTTAATTCCATTATTTGTTAAAAAATTTCACTAGCATGTGTTATTGCGAAAAATAATATAAAATTAACATACATTTTAGTTATGAATAACCATGACACATTTGTGGTCAAGTCATGTTTTATTAAAAAGTTTCCTACAAGTACCATGAGTCATATTACTTGTAGTATTTTTGTTATGGTGTTAATAAGGTGTATATAAAATTGGTGTGAAGTTGTTTTTTAGTATATCCAATATAAGCATACAACTTTATTACTTTACAATTATTTTTCTTGTAATAATTGTAAAAAAGAACCATGCAGTTCAAATCCAGATCAGATTAGAATGGAGATCAAAATGCAGAAGAGTTGCCACCCCTGTGAAAGTTATTACAGGGTCGTACAAGTACATGTTAAATATATACACTAATCTTAAGCATACAACATCATAACCCAGTGAATTATAATGAAACATATTTTTCATTTATAATCATCTAAATTTGTAAAATATACACTTAACAACAAATACACAATAGCAAAGGGCAATCAAAAAATTAATTAATCATTGATTTTGGCCAAAATTAATCTAAAAACTCAGCATATTTTAGGATAAGAATTAATTTATCAAGGTTGAGTTGTGAGTTGGTAAAACAATCTATCAGGAAGTTGTAAGACCCAGCCTGTTATTTATCTTTATATTTAACTTGCAAATGTTAATGTTAAGAATAAGACAATACCAGAATAATAACTACGAGAATGTATTTATACACACCATGTGTATAATTTACGATACACACTGTCTAACTAAAGACATGTATCTATTTCTATGAACAAGCACCATTCATATCTATAAGATGGGCAGTAATGCTATTTGATTAATCTACTGCCACTGCAATTGCCATGCCAAGCATGGCAATCATGGCATATTCTCCACAAATGACGCACAACACTGTGTGGTCTTTGGGAAAGACTTGTGTCCAACAGTGGATATCCTTCGGCTTAAGTGGTGGTCACCTAAAGTGATAAAAAAACCTATTCCAAAAGGAATTAGAATTACTACAGGATAAATAACGTACCCACTAGACAGCTCTTCGACATCCTTTACAGAATCAACATCACTATCACTAGAGTCCTCTGAGCTATCGGAATCAGAGTCACTGTCCATGTCCCGATATTCCGTCACCTCATATTCCACCACGCCACTCTCGCAATTGTCTATAATCATATGGCGTGTCACCTCATCCCGTTCCGTGCGAGACAACGGGCCGTGGGCACAAGCGTTTATTATGTTATTTTTTAGGACCATCTCACTCAACTCCGCTGCGTCAGACTCGTTACCAGTGTTCGAACGCGTCGTATCATCCGAATCCGAATCTGATCCGTATTCAGCGATCAAACTTAGCGACACATTTTTATTATTGCTATCAAGGTTCTCCATTGTACCACGCGTTCGCAATTTGTTTTTATAAAATCACCTATCTACATATGTTTAATTATAACGTTTCTAACATAAAGTATAATCTTATAAAAGCTGGCTCGTTTCAGATCAGAATTTACTAATAAATTACTAGGAATGGACGTATTTTAACCGTGAAATCGCAGAAAAACAATCACTTTGCAAAAATGCGAATGACATGACGTTTCGATTTTTTCCACCACAGACCAATAATATAAACTATGATGATCTATGGTCTGTGGACCAATCATTGTCCTTGGATGTAATTATCAGCTCAATGGGACCATAACCAATTTTTCATTAAAGTCGCACTAGGGATGCGATACGATGCAAAATCAATAAATATTTTGATTTTGGACTATTACGCTAATCGACTCTACCCTAAACAATCAAGTTATTTCTCATTCAAGACGACAAATAAATATAAAAATAAAAATAGATAGTGTACATTTCAACCCTTCGACTGCTCTATTTGGCCCTAAGGTTGATTGGGAGAGAATACCACTTGGTATTAAGTCCGCCTTATGTATATCAATAATGTGCAATAAGCATAAATAAATTGAGAAGCTACTTCTGTCTTTATATGGATCGATTTGAATCGATTCCAAATCGATAAAAACGAAGACCATCATCATCAATAGAAAGAATCCATTGTAAGTACTCTGTACCTATATATAAAAAGTTCCATAAGTAGTATAATCTGTGTGATCAAGTTAGATAAAAGGGAATATTCCTTAATCCACTGCGGCCAGCTCAATAGGTGACTCAGTAAAGGTACTGAGTCACCTATTGAGCTGGCCGCAGTGGATTAAGGAATCTAAGCTCAGTACAGTGTACTGCGAAGCCTTTCCGTTTTATTTGACAGCATTGTTACTAGATAATACTATAAACGGATTGAATCGATTCGGAAATATTTCATTTTCGTATCGATTAATTTCGCAACGTCACTATTTAGCAGTTGTCATTTGAAATAAAACTATTTTTACGGATTTATCTCGCGTATATTAAACTAAAATGATTTTTAAAATCAACCCGACGTTTCGGTCGCTTTTCAGCTTCCGTGGTCCCGGGCAGACTGAGGTGACATTTGTCTGACAGAAGTTTGAAAAATTATATGTAGCTACCTCCATCGATTTCGTAAACGCCTTGCGTAGCGTTCAGGATTAACACAATAATTACTTATGGTATCTTGAGGTCTTGCAGACTGCTGCGGCTGGGATTTAATTTTGCTAAGTATGGGATCCCATGATGTTGATAATCGCCATCCATCTTCTCTATTGAAATTTGGGTGTTTTTTAATTTCAATAGCCTCGCGTACCATTCGTGGAATGGGTTTGTGTTCTCTAGCGAGTATTTGAATTTTATCAAACCGGATGTAATGGTTTGGCTTATCCGCTATGTGTTCACAGACTGCAGACCTCCCTGTTCTTCGGTTTTTGACATCAGCAATGTGCTCTTTAACGCGGGTGGATACAGCTCTCTTCGTTTGACCAATATATGAGAGTCCACAATCACAATCTAATTTATAAATGCCAGAATTTTGTAATGGAATATTACTTTTAATGGGTCTTAAATACTGATGAATCTTTTTATATGGTATAGTTATATGGTATGGTTTATATGGTATGGTATAGTTGTCATTTGTTGCAACACTGAAAATGTCAAACCAGGAATCGAATTAAAATTCCGGGTATAGTATATCATAGGTTGGGGAAAAAGTCTTTTCGCATTTTAGTATGTATGAACTTGTAATAAAATCTCTTTGGCTGTAGTATTTGTATCTGGCTGGTTTTGGTATCATTGAAAGTTAAAATTTTAAAGAACATAATTCCAAATTCAAATTAGGCAAATGTGTGATTTTCATTTGTTTTTCGTACTGTCAAGATAAGTGAATCTAATGAAGAAATTCGATCCATTTAAAAATTTTACTACAAAAAAGGTAAAAATGCAACGCAAGCCGCGAAAAAAATTTGCGATATTTATGGACCTAGTGCAGTGTCTGTGAGAGTAGCACAAATTTGGTTTAAGCGTTTTCAATCCGGAAATTTTGATGTCAAAGATGCACCTCGCTCTGGTCGCCCTATTACGGATAAAATGGATGCCATTTTTGAAAAAGTGGAGCAAGATCGACATATCAGTAGTTACGACGTAGCTGAAGAACTGAGAATTGATCACAAAACAGTTTTGGCGCATTTGAAAAAAGCTGGGTACAAATAAAACTCGATATTTGGGTAGGTACCTCATGAGCTCACTGAAAGAAACCTAATGAACCGTGTTGAGTACACGGTTTGTGATTCTTTATTACGACGTAATGAAACCGAATCATTTTTGAAGAAGCTGATAACTGGTGATGTAAAGTGGATCACGTACGACAAGAACGTGCGAAAAAGGTCGTGGTCAAAGGCCGGTCAGGCTTCACAGACTGTGGCGAAACCCGGGTTAACTCACAATAAGGTGATGTTGTGTGTGTGGTGGGATTGGAATGGCATTATTCATTATGAGCTATTACCACCAGGCAGGACTATCGATTCTGAACTCTACTGCGAACAACTGATGAGATTAAAGCAAGAAGTTGAGAGAAAGCGGCCAGAATTGATCAACAGAATGGGTGTGGTGTTTCATCATGATAACGCTAGACCTCACACATCTATAGCCACTCAGCAAAAAGAGAGAGAGAGAGAGAGTTTGGCTGGGAGGTGTTAATGCATCCGCCGTATAGTCCTGACTCCTGACCTTGCACCTTCAGATTTCCACCTGTTTCGGTCTCTTCTTAGAATTCTTTATGCAATGTTAGGTTAACATCACGAGAGGACTGCCAAATGCACTTGTCGCGGTGTTTTGATGAGAAGTCCCAAAATTTTTATAGCAATGGGATCATGTCCCTACCTACAAGATGACAAAAGGTTATCGAACAAAATGGTGCATACATACTTTAGTTAAATTTAAATAAACTATATTAAAAATTGTTTTGAATTATCTTAAAAAATTCGAAGAAACTTTTTCCCCAACCTTATAGTATAGTGATATGTGCACTTGGTCTGTGCTGTGATGTAATAAATAATTGACATACCTTACAGTCAGTACACCGCCTAAATAAATTAGGGATGTGTCTTGAAGTGATAGAAAAGAAAATCAGTTGAAATCATTTTATTGATAGGTAGTCTAGAATTTTTTTTTGAAATCAGTTTTGATTGTAAGTCCGGAACTGCAAACTGCAAACTGCAAAGTCATCGAGCATGCAAAATGTGACAGATTCAGATCGTGTTTCCTAAGAGGTTAAAAATAAAGTTTTAATTTACGAGGTCCAAGAAATGAATTTAAAAACCACAGTCTATTCAATTCAAAATGTGAAATGACTGTATTGTTTTACCGACTCAGATATAGTATATTTTCACGGCACTAAATGGCGTTGAAAATAATTATATTATTGAGTTGCTGTTAAAATATTAAAAGTACAAGTAAATTAATAATCTTTTCCAAAAATAAAAAAAAAGTCGAAAGCATTACTTAAAATTGCAAAAATAAAAATCAATTATTTTTCGAAAAAAAAATCGTACAAATAATTCGAATTTTTTAGAAAAAAAAATTGATTATTAAATGATTATTTTCACATCCCTAAAATAAATACGCATACGAAATTATCGATTAATACTATTTATATTCTCTTTGCGTTTTACTTGACACTGGCAATATGCGTAATAGCCAAGAAGCTTGAAGGTAAAAATGGAGTCCAAACTCCAAACAAAAGTTGGAGTCAAATACCTACATATCTCTATCCTCCTCTTGGGGGGCCGACCTCTCTTTTTAGTGTGAACTGTGGTATTGCTATCTTTTTATTTATATCTCCTACGAAACTTTGTGAAAGAAACACCACAGTTACAGAATTACATGATAAACATTACTGCATAATTTATTTACAACTTATTAAATGTATTCATTTAACTGTTTTAAGAATTATTACTGATATATCTCACATTGACTATTTTGAGTTAGTGTATCAGTTGAAATTATACACCGACTTCTGTGGACTGTACGGAAATACATAGCACGGCAACATTGAAACTGCTTATCATTAATGTCAAAACCAGATCGGTCGAATATGGCGGATGTTCACTATTTAGTTTTTAAGGTTTCGTTCTGTTTTCGATTGTAATTCGTTAAAGTTTGTAGCAATGGTAAATAATTGCATAGTCGGAGGTTGTGATAGCTTATGGAATCCAGGAAGTGACCAAAGATTTCACGTGAACAAGTGTTTGAATCGTAATTTTTGTGTCGAATCACTGTAGACATATTCTTGTTGTATTTTCGCTTAATGTCTTGCTAAAATTATAAGTCAGTGTTTTAAACAAATTAATGAATGTTAACTTTAGTAATTTCTAATAGTCTTACATTGAATTACATTGATTTATGCAATTTAAAATAGGTTTGTTTCTATCATATTGTTATCAGTAGTGTTGAAGTAGTATGACAATAAAATTTTATTAATTGAGAATGTCTTAAAGAAACTAGTTTTTTTAAAATACGAACTAATATGTATAATTTTCAATCAAACTAAATAAACTATGCCCGGGTAGGTATATAGTTTCTAAGAGTATATAATTTTCTCGTTGCTTGAAAGGCTAACCCGAGCGTGAAGTTACAAGTTGTATTTCATCCATAGATTTAAGTAGATCATAAATCTATGATTTCATCCACGAAATTTTAGAACAATAACTTTAAGTAGTATGTATTAATAATTCAATAATGCAAGACGTTTGCAGAAAAAAATACATTGTAAACCACTATAAACTTTGTTAATAAATTGATTATAATGGCTGTAAGTCCATTTTATTTTATCCCTATTTTCCTTAAGCTTAATTTTAAAATCATGGACTCGTAGCTGTCTGTGGAACTAATTTCGCTATGGATTTCTGCAAAAATAATTAACTAGAAAATAGAATCATCGCCACACCCATACAGTATCAACACATAGTATGATACCATGGAGTATTTCAAATTTAATGTTTAATTATTTCAAGTGCAATGTACGGCTCCGTAATTGCCAGGACCAGAGGCATAACACCTCAGGCCTCAGGCCTTAGTCATCACTTAACATCAATGTGAATTGCAAGCTTGTTTGCCACTTCCATTACATAAAAAAATGCGATTTACCACAATTCTATATATATATCGGCAAGGACGTATTATTAGTTTCATCGTCCGACATAGTGGGCGTATAAAGTGGGTAGTCGAGCAACGAAACAACGAATTACACAATTAATTACACTCGCAAGTCACTGTAGTACACAACTACAACACAATATCAGACCGAAACGACAGAAACAGTTCCTAGCTTGGAGGAGAACTTATCACGAGAACGATCAAATGGTAAGTCAGCCTGGATCCGACCTCCCTCTAACGGCTAGGCTCTGTTGTAGCACGAAGTTAATTGCAACATGGCGACGGTGGCGCCTTTTACCGGAACTCGTGCTTTGTCAGTTATCGGTCCGTACAAGGACCGTCTCCGACAGATTATATATACATCTATCTATATATAATAAACTTTTTTAAACACTCTTAAATTCATAATTTTTACTTCATTCAATGTCTTGTGTACCACAATAGATTTCGTCTTAAAGTTTGGGATTAATTGATAAATGCTTCATTATCGACAAGATTTTCATTCTTTTCCTATGCTCGGTTTCAATAAATTACTAACGTAGGTAGGCTTACATAGCTTACTATCCGTTATAATTTGACATTTCATCCATACATTAACTCTCACAATCAACCGTTCCTAAATATACGTACGGAATAGTACGGATGTTGGTAAGTTATTGGAACCCGGCCCTAGTAATGCCATCTAACCAGAAAGAAGAAAGTTTTAACAGACTGTTATAATGGGGATGTTCGTATCAACTGAGATCTTCGAAATCCTTAACTACCACAGAGGCAGATCATCTTAAGCCGTAGGGGTGGCAACGCATTGCACATTTACCGCTGGTTTTTGTGTAGGTGTCTTTAGGGTGCAGTCGTCACTAAACATCCGTGCTGCGTGTTTGTCACCATCGTTACATAAAAATAATATATATATGTAGTTATGTTTTATGTGTAAAATATGTGGGATTTTTATCATAAAGCAATCGATAGCGTACACGGGTGAAGGAAAGTTTTTTCGTGCTCCTCCGAGACTTTATAAGAAGGTCCTACTCCCCATTAGTTCACTGGACATCCCATCAACTTCCATATGGAACCATCTCATCATCGCGATCGTCATCCTCCATAAATATATTCATTCACTATGTTAGAGATTTATGAAATGAGCAGTTGTATGTAATTGTAATATTTCTTGATCAATGGCGTTATAGTCTATAGCTGTCTCTTTGCCAAACGAGAAGAAAAATTAAAACATTTTGTCATCTTAAATAAAAATCACAGTTATGTCCCAGGAAAATTGTAACTTTATGGTCACCCTACTTAGAAAGAGACGGCCTGCCCCCGGAGAGAGAGATAGCTATATTTAGGTTTGCTTCAAATAGGTATGGATTGTGTAGATGATTGTGGATGGACATTGAAAAAATACATCGATTTTTTTTTCGATGTAATGCATCGCAAAGTTGCATCGATGTAGTATCGATATTTCAGAAAATACATCGATGTTTTTCATACATCGTTTGTTTTTTTTTATTAGTGTGATATACTTAATATAGGTATGTTATGTCAAAATAAAAAACAGGCACTTTATTAAAAAAGGCTTTGTTACACTAAGGTTCGGTTGCACCAAAAAAAATGTCAAAGTTATTTTTTTTGTAAATAAGAAAATAAAATTTCACGTCTTTCTCTAACCTTAACAAATTTGTTAAACGTAGATAAGGATGTAAAAAACTGTATTAACAATAACTTTAACAAATGTTTTGATGCAACCAAACCTTACTTTACCTTACGTGGTCGCTCACTATGGGTTCATAAGAAGGCTCAAGGTCACTCAGGAGTTTCTCTGCGAGATCGAATCAGAAATGAGGAGATCCGCTTGGGAACCAAAGTAACCGAGATAGGCCACCGAATAGCGAAACTAAAGTGGCAGTGGGCGGGGCAGATAGCTCGCAGAACTGACTGCCGTTGGGGCAAAAGAGTTCTGAAATAGCGACCGCATACCGGAAGACCGGTGGACCGACGACCTGGTGAAGGTCGCGGGCAATCGCTGTATGAGGATGTTCGTTGTGGCATTCTTTGGGGGAGATAACCTAACATTTTATAAGCTGATAACAATTTATAATTATTGATTATTATTCCACATGGAAACATCCAATCATCGTCATCTTCCATATGGATATTCATTATAAGAAATGAAGAATTGATTGATTGAAAATTGTCTTGGACTTAAATCCATGGCCGTAAACCAAGTTAAAAAAAATCAATTTAGTGGTGAAATAATTACAGTAAAATTATGTTTAAATATTCCATTACTTCAATTTCAAACTTTGGAGAAACAAAAGTTTACCCAATCTTTTCCCATTTTAATCTGTTTCTGTATTGCTACAAGCTATTGCATCATTAAAATGCATTTTTTTTTTAAATCGAGGGTCTAAAACAGTGATTCCCAAACTATTTTTTCTTGTAGACCCCTTTAATTTTTTTTCTGGTTGCCGTGGACCCCCTCCTTGCTACATTTATATCACATTCCTATATTTCCATTATTTATTCACGCCTACGTAGACCCCCATCGAGTCTCCCATGGACCACTTTGGGAATCACTGGTATGATGTAAGTAAATTGGTACTATCAGTGTATGTGTTGAGATCCATTAACGTGTACCCCCATTTTCATTTCATGGATCCCCAATTTTTTATTTCGCTGACGTAGACGTGACGTTTTAGGTTGTCATAGACCCCCAGGGGTCGATATAGACCACTTTGGGAATCACTGGTCTAAAATGTTACATGTTCTGTGGTACCCATTCGTTTTGTCCGCCCGTGTGCCAATTTGATAATAGAAGCGTGTAGACTTAGTGAAAGAAAAAAAAAACATTAATAAACCGTGAACTGAGTGATTCTATTTACTAAAAAACCTTTCGATAACAATGACTACCAATATAGCTAACCAATAGTGTATGTATTTGTAGTATAATATCGAGTATGAATTATCAATGCTTTTATTTGATACATCGAATCCAAGAAGCAGAATAAAAAAAATAATGCAATAATGAATACATAACTAACCAATTTTTATTAGCTAGGTATTCATTATTACTGAAAGGTTTTTAGTTAATAGAATCACTCAGTTCACGGCCTTTACATGTTTTTGAATCTGCTTCTTCGATTCGATGTATTGAAAAAAAAAACATCGACTTATACTCGATGTTGAATAACTTAAAATACATCGGATTGTATCGATGTATTGATAAAATACATCGAGTGTTTATAAAACATCGATGTATATCGTCCACCCCTAGGATTGTGTGGTGTCCATTTTTACCTTCAAGCTTCTTGGTAATAGCGGTGCCAGATGCCATAACAAAAAAAAAAAGAGATAAACCGAGGTTGAGCTACTACAACGAGAAACACGAGTGAAATACGAGAAATAGCGAGATAACCTTTAAATTTAACCCTTTCACCCTTTTCACAGTTTTCATGTTTTGTTTCTGCATGATAAATTGTTTAAAATAAAAAATGGTTTGTTACTGTTGTGTGAAAGGTTGCCGAAATAACAACAATAACAAAAAGAGGAACCCCACGTCATTCATCACATTTCATGCGTAATTTTATTTCTATTCTATTCTGTGATTGGTGACGGTTTGCATTACAATGCAATACTGATAATAACGAACATAAACGTAAAATTGCCTTTGCAGGGTTTTGTAATTAAAGTCATGCATGCATTTAAGTTATGTATGTACTGTAAACTTGGTTATGAAGTGGTTAATAATACCTATACTCCTGACCTACACTGGAGCTCTATAAGTAATTTTTCCACAGGTTTCCAATAAAACGAAAAACAAGAACAATATGGCTCAGAGCGATTGGTCGCCCAACCTGGGACCCACCCGGTCATGCACGGATATGCAGTGCGCACTTCAGCGAAGACCAAATACATTATGATGGTATAAGAACTAGAATAAAAGAAGATGCATATCCTGTTAATTTATTACCTGTAAGTATTATGTACCTGTATGTTATACTTGAAGCTCGCACCAGCTTTGCACTAGGGCAACAAATGATATATAGCCCATGACACTTAGCCTGCGTTGCACCACAATATTTGCTAAAGTTATTGTAACAATTCACATCCTGCTATAACTTTAGTAAATTTCTTACCATTCATAGTACTGCTACCATAAAGCAAGGCAACAAATGTGAAGGAAAGATTTGACAAATCGGGCAGGACTTCAGTAGCTCAATTGGAGGAGCGGCTGGACTAGATTCTCAGTTGGCCGCGAGTTCGAGTCTCGCCTGAAGTCAATTTTTTTTTTCCATTTTTCTTTAAATAAAAATATATTTCACAAGCATGTGTTAATGGGAAATAATATAAAAACAAATTTCTTTAAGTTAGAGAGGGATGTGAAATATTACAATACCTTTAACAAATATCTTGGCGCAACCCAGGCTTAGTGAAGATGCAGCTTTCTAATGGTGAAAGAATTTTTGAAATCGTTACAGTATTTTTTGTGTAAAAACATTAACATACGTATCAAAACACAAATGTTTCCTCTTTATAATATAAGTATAGATAAAAAAGTCATACCCCCTTATTCATAAACAAATTTTAGCTAAAGTGTTGCTAATCCCTCCTTTGTCTTTTTCTATCCTGCACATTTGACAATTTGATGAGAGTACGACTTCAATTTATTAAGAATTTCCTCCTTCACTGTGGGTATCTTCAGATCGTGGTGTAATTGAGAGTTGGAATTCCAATAATATGGAGTCCATCTTTTTCATGTAGATAATCATGACAAAAAAATATTTCAGGCAAATTCCAACTTTGATGCATCACATGTAAAAGCGTGCAGGATGTGCTTAGCAACCGATTTGAAGATGTATAGTATTCAAAACAAAGTAATTAAGACGTGCATGGACTCCGTAATGGGATTAAATGTGAGTAAATATTGTTCTTTTAATATGATTTCTTACTAGTAGTAGAGCTTGAGTGATGGTGCTCGCAGATGTGGGCACCACCACATTACCCAATCTACACTTCTCTAAATGGTAATCGGCACAGAGGCATATCAATGTGATAGGCTACAGGATTATAGTATCCAACAAGAAATAATGCACATGGACCTCAGGAAGAGACATCGGCTTATTTCGGATCTGTAGAGCGTTATCTCTTTTTTTTTAGCGTTATTTCTTTACAGGTTTATACCTAGTGTGGGATTGTGCCTGGCATCGTATTTTATTTTTACTTACTACATTATTTTTTGACAGTTGAATTGATCCAGTGTTGTGTGAGGGCTGTTTGAACTGAGGTTCGTTGGTTTGATCCCCGTAACTGGACAAACATTTGTCTGGCCTACAGATAGTTAATTTATTGCAGGTCTACGTGTTTGTGTATGTGTTGTGTGTACAATAGTACCCACGATACAGGTTTATACCTAGTGGGACTGTGTGTAATCGTGTATTTTTACTAACTACAGTTCTTTTTTTTTTCAGGAAAACCAAAGCATAGAAGGTCTACCACAGTTTGTATGTTATATCTGTGCAGCATATTTACGGAAGTGTTACAAATTGATACAAATAAGTCTTTCAGCACAGACTGTCCTACTTGATATATTCGTACGAAATGGTTGTGTATGTATATTTTTTATATTACATTGTTTTATAGATATTGTGCCTCATGAGTCACCACTATTATACAATAATCCTAGTGTAATATAATATGAGGGTAGCCCTCATAGAGGGTTAAAGTCAGTTAAAAAAAAAAACGACTTCGACCCTGCGTGTACTCTACAAAAACTATTTTTGCCCTGCGAGACCTCTCTAAATTAAAAATACAACTTAAGAAAACTACACTAGAATACTTGTTTACTACTTATTTTATTTTTTTATCTGTAATAAAAAAATATTGCTATTGATTTCAGATCAGCCAAGAACTAGTTAAGAAGCGAAACAGACAGAAATCAAACCAACTAAATATATTAACTTCTAAATACGGTACTGCTCTGAACGATAAACCAGATACGACGGTATATGAAGAAGACATAAAAATGTGTGTTAAAGAGGATATAAAAATGGAAGAAGATGTGTTTGAGACTACACCAGAAAACTGCAGTAATGATCAGGAAAAAAGTGAAGATGAAAATCAAATAGTCTTCGTAAAAACTGATGAAAAAGAAGAAAGCATTATATTTTTAGTGGATCATGATTATCTGAATGATTTAGGACCGAGCTCTCCACTTTTGGAGTCACAAGAGGATGTTGAATCTTCCGATGTTGCCCAAGAAAAAAGGGACCAAACAGAAGTAAGAATAATGCTTTTTTTTAATGTAGCCATGGTAGCAAACAGTCATGCAGTTCACATGGATGTTAAGTGATGACTGTAGGCTATAGACATCTAGAAAAACCCATGCATTCACTAGTGGTAGAGCTCCAGTGACGGAGCTCGCGGGCGTAGGCACCACCTCATTACCTAATATACTTGCCGCTAAATGGTAGTGTTCAGCACTATCGTGTTCCAGTCAGGTGGAAATGTACGGTCCTGTTATTTCCGGCACAGAGGCATAACACCCTAGGCCTCAGGAGTAGTAACGCATCTGCATTTTGACCTTGGTCTTTGTGTGGGTGTCTATAGGCTGCAGTCATCACTTAACATCAACTGTTTTATGTAATGGAAGTGGCAAACAAGCATGCAGTTCACTTTGATGTTCAGTGATGACCATCAAACCCCTTGATTAAAATTGTTAATAACAATTTTAATCAAGGGGTAAAAATTCACCTGTTCATATTAATAACATTATTTGTGTTTTACTGTTATACTACACCTAGATAGTACTAGTTAATTAATTAAATATGTAGTCGTATCATTAATTTGATCATAAAAATAAGCTTATTGTTTATGATTATTCATCATAACCAATAATATGATTATTCATCATAATGTAAAAAAGGTACAAGGTACAATTTTAAAATATGATTTTGAGAACCTAAAGAACTTTTTCACATGTTTATAATATTTTTGCCTCTCCCAAATAAGAGTTAGAAAATTGAAATTTAATATAGAGGTCTTCTACTGTTAGTAGGAAAGACCATTTTTATATTGGTGAGGTTCTGTAGATAACATTTCACCCTGTATCTTTTTTTTTATTTTTCTGTACAAACCAACTTAGTACCATACTTTTTTGCATTCTACAGTTATAAAGTTCCGATGTAAAATTAAATTAAAATATTTATTTTAAGGCAACAGCAGAGAAAAAGATAGAGGAGACGTTGAAAGAATATTTCAATATTGTGGAGTTGACCGTGAGTATTTATGAAAAATATGTATGATATATTTTGTATATTAAAGTATGGGTAGCGTGACCATTTTTATGGTCACTCAAAACGGGACATTCTCAAAATTAACCACCAAAAAACCAGGCGGGAAGAGGCTTAAGTACTTATTTAAGTACCGTGCTAAGCATCCTAGGTATCGCTATCGATTGCTTTTGAGATGATATATGCATATATGTAAATTCCCTCAATTAGCCGGTCACGTTATGGCCCATGTAACAAGTGGCGAGCCTGTTGACGGACGGATCTCCGGACACATGACCCGAGGTACTGGGAAACTTAACCAGTAATTGGAAAATCTCAATAGAAGCAGAGATAAAGTATTTTACGCCATTATCTCTGAAAGTTCTCCCAGCAGCCTGAGAATCGCACTCAGCGTATCAGTAGTGGTCTACTACCACTAGACTACGGAGGCAGCTAATATATCATCACTCCAGGCGAAAGACTGGACAAAGACTTCCCCAAAGATGCCCATAACAGTGTTGTGCGGGATTAGGGGAGAATATGCCATAATCTGGTCGCCATGTGCCGACGCCGGTGGTTTATGTCTGAAACAAATTATTTGAATTCCAGGACCAGCAGCAAAAAGATGAGTGGTTTAAGAACCGATGTAACACTGACAGTCGTACTGTCGTTAAATGTGATGTCTGCTCTAAAAGTATCAAACATCGAGACACCTATGATCTTCATCGCTTGATTCATGACCCGGTAAGTATGTAATATACATGATTGTGTTCTGTTCAGGTTTTCGCGAGCTGCACTAATTGAATTAAAATGTTTTTAAGTTACAAGGTAAATAAACACTGTAGCCCATAAAAGGGATTTTAATTTATTTTATTTATTTAATTCTATATTAAACATTGTTCTTATATAAGCATAAACATTTACAATGGACCCTGCACTAAGCTAGGCTTGTATCGCAGTGGTCCTTAATATTTCCATTAAAATAAAAACAGTTCGGTAATTTGAGAAAAAAAATAATAAATAAAAATAGTTAAGTACATTAAAAATTAAATTAAATCAATATGAAATCAATAATGTAGATGATTGGCCCCTTTTGAGGTCTTAACCCTTAGGTATTTGAGTGACGAGGTACCTTTAGCATTTTCAAATTTAGAGCAATATATGTTTTACGCTCTGTAGGTAGCTGTGACTTTGTGAGAGCTCTTAACTCTTTATAAATTGTATATTTTTAAATGTTTTGATCGGTCAAGTATTTACAACATTTTGTGGAAACCAAAACATATTTTAAACTCACTATAGAGTGACAAGGTACCCGGGTACCTCTTTATGTTTTGTATGACAAAGAAAAAAGTATTTATAATTTCATAAAAAAAATAATATTAAAAAATTGTAATGATGTTTAATTTCTATAAAAAATACAAATTCTTTGTTTATGCTAAATTTTGGACGAAATATTGCATGTTTATCACAAACAGGTTTTCTGCAGTAAGTGCAACCTTTTCGTGTTTTATTTTGCTTGCATTTGAGTTTACTGCATATGTAAAAACTTCCGGCGACTGTAACACGCTGTAGAATCCCGTCTAATCTGACTTATGGAAGTTGTAGATCCAGAAGGAATGGAAAACCTTAGTTCTTGGCCATGCACGTTCTGCATTGCAGATCTCACATGTAATTTTGATGCCACAATGCAATTTTTTTTATTTTCTTCAAATTTTTACCACACAGTTGTAGACTCAATGGTTTCAAAAACTTTCTACGTCTGTCTCGAGAATAATTGTGGGTTATATTCCATGTAAATGATATATGTATGCTGCTAAAGCTGCAATGTCGATGATATTGTGAAAAAGTGCCAAAGTGAAAAGTGTGAAAAGCCACCGATGCGTTCTACGGTTTACGGTATATTTTGCTAACAGCTTATCCATATTGTCCACTCCACTTTTGGCTTGGTACGTTCCTTATTACTTTCAATAACTAGTGACATGTGCATTGATGATAATTTCATTACTTTTTAGATACGTAGGAGCACACAGTTGCTTCTTAGCTAGAGGCAAAGTTAGAAGAATAAATCACCCTATCTTTCTGTAGTTCCATATTTGCAGGAAGAAACCATTTATTTTTTTTACCGTTCCAATAAGTTGACGATTGCCATTACTTGACTTTACTGTATATAGTATTTGTCCATTTATCGGGTTGGAATTATTTGCATCACAAGCCCAAAATACTTTTATGCCATACTTTTCAGGTTTTGATGGCATGTATTGAGTAAATCGAGTACAACCACGATATCCATATAGCTGGTCATCAACGCTAATACATTCACGAGGCTTGCACATTTTGTTGAAATTAACATCTGCAAATAAACTTTCAGGGCGCATTACATCAATTATCAAACCTTAGGCAGCGTAGGTAACAGCATTTTGAATCTATCATGGGACCTCGCAGCCCGAATAATGGTTACTGACTGGATTTCCACAGCTCAGCCAAATGCTCTTTATTAGACCTTTGCACCCGACTAGTTGTAATGCCAAAAAATGCATCCAATTCTCGTTCTGTTAATGGTTTGAATATTTTTTGTTTCGGTCGCATACAATCAGGGTAATTTTCTATGAGTTTATTATTGTACGATTCAGTAATCTTGATCTCGTATTAGTTGCCCTCAAGATTATGTCACGCATTTTATTGGAGAATACATTTTTTAATATTTCATCTATGTAACTGTATGAAGGTACCCGGGTACTTCGTCACTCTGTTAAAGTTGTTTTATTTGTCACTCACATAAGGGTTAATTGTTATTCCTCTGTTGGAAATTACAGGGCCTACCACCTAAACGAAACACGATGGTGCTGAACACTAATTTAGGGGCAAGTAGATTAGGTATTAAGGATTAGGTATGTAAAGCAGTTGGCAAATAAAGAATTGAATTGAATATGCGGTGGTGCCCACGCTCTCGGGCTTCGTTACTGGATATCTGCCACCAGTTTAAAAAATGCATGGTCGTTTGTCATTTTCATCAGTTAAAAAAAATATTTAAAATAAGTAAAAAATACGAAAATCAAAATGAATCCAAATTTTACTGGTGGCAGAATTCCAGAATCGGAGCTCGAAGGCATAGGTACTAAATCTAATCTACTTGCCACTAAATTACCTATAGAAATGGCATGTTGTTAAAAAAATTATATTCACTACTATACAATGTGTAACAGGATTGAATGTACAACCCGAAACTGGTTTGTTCAGAATCGATAACCGATGTGATTTCTGACATTTTTGATATGGGTAATATGTTGTCCCAAAATTAACTATAATTAAGGAAATTATGGTCACCCATTTGATGAACAGTCAATACCAACGACGAAAATGCGACTAACATCTATCCAAATTAAAATGCTAGTTTATTAGAACTGTTAGGACGTGCTTTTTAATGTAAATAATAATTTAAGAAATAAAGTAGTGGAAATTAATCTTATTGCTAGCGAGTGTTAAATAAGGGTATGCAGGTGACGCTACATCACATTGCACACAGTGTGGGTGTGTAAGAAGGTTCGTATTTTTATGTGTGGTCGTAGGAAGAGGTAGGGTAAGAATACATAGGGTGTGCATACTGTTTGTACGAATTGAGGACAACTTATTTCTTAAATAAAAAATATTGAATACATAAACATGTAATTTCAGTTCATTTATTATGATTATAACTCGACTTTCTAATCGGGGCGTTAGAGAGTGTGCATTATTCCCGTTACATGTTGTATAGACGGATAATAATGACGTACTCAAGTTAACACAGTTAATGAAAATACTATTATAGAAAATTTAACCTTAAATGCGTTCGTGAAGGTTCAAAATACATTCTATTCAAATGTCTAATCTAAATCTATTATGTTTCGCTTACCGCCATTTGTGTATATGACAAGATTTGAAAGACCACTGGAATTGGTGTCGATGATTGACGAAGCGACACCAATTTGCGGCGACAAGTCCACTCGATCTTGGCACTTTATATGTCTTGTTATTTAGATTTCTGTTTGTTCAGCACACGGGCTAACCCGTTAAGTAACGAGAAAAATATTATGACAATTGATTTTCAATTGCGTCTAGCCGCCGGCGGTTTTACGCTCTTTGTTAAGTGTTCCGGATCGATTAAGTGGTTATATATGGCCTTGTTATTACTAATTACTATCACAGGGGCAAAATAAACAAGGCCTCAGGGGAGGTAATTTTCCAACTGGTGGTATAGCTCCAGTGACGGAGCTCGCGGGCGTAGGCACCACCGCATTACCTAATATACTTGCCGCTAAATGGTAGTGTTCAGCACTATCGTGTTCCGGTCAGATGGTAAAGTATGACCCTTTCATTTCCGGCACAGAGGCATATCACCTTAGGCCTCAGGAGTGGTAACGCATCTGCATTTTGACCTTGGTCTTTCTGTGGGTGTCTGTAGGCTGTAGTCATCATTTAACATCAATGTGAACTGCAGGCTTGTTTGCCACTTCCATTACATAAAAAAACTACAAAAAAAAAATAGTGAAGATGTCTATATACTGCAGTATTCACTTACTATCTATGTAAACTGCAAGCTTTTTAGCCACAGTCATAATATTAGAAATCCCTTATTGAATATTAATTTTATTCCACAGAAACGAGGTAAGGCCGTGTGCCCAATATGCAAAGCTGTGTTCAGGAGCAAACTCAAGTTGAATATTCACATCAAAAAATCGCACGCAAAAAAGTACTTCTGCAAGTCATGCCCGAAAATTCTTTTTAATATGTAAGTATTCGTTAACATTTATGTTAACTGCCTCGGATGTCTATCGGTAGTAGAACCTACTGGGTTTCGGATTCAATTCTCAAGACCATCCAACACTGTTCGGGAGATCAGTATAATGCTGAATTGATGACCGATTTATAATAACTTAACTACAGTTTTGAATGTTGATACTAGTATCACATTATAAGAATAAATATAACTACGTTAAGAAAAACCGACTTCAAAACGGAAAAGTAAAAAATAATAAAGATTTAATTGTAATTATAAACTACCTATTATTTATATGTGCTATTTACTTAGGTTTGAAGTCGGTGCCAAGCCTTAAGCAAATAATTATATTTTAATCACTTAAATATGAATACGAGCAAATTAATACACTGAACAAAACGTAACCGGCGAATCGTGGGTGTTTGCATATGTATGCTTGAATTCATGCATTTACCTCTGCCTACCCCTTCGGGGATTACAGGCGTGAAGTTACGTTTTAATACAATGAAATGCCTACTTTAGTGATTTTGGCTAGGCACCGAATTCAAACCTATAAGTAAATAGCACATATAAATAATAGGTAGTTTATAATTACAATAAAATCTTTATTATTTTTTACTTTTCAGTTTTGAAGTCGGTTTTTCTTAACGTAGTTATATTTATTTAATACTTTTTAGTTTATTGCTGCATTGCCAATTAGATTAATGTTCACATCTGTTTAATTTGTAAAATCTGACACTTATAGCTTCGTGACAATTAGATACCTCATTTAAATTGTTTAGGTGTGTCGATACAAAATTATTACACGACTATATGAAATCAATGAAAGAATTTTATCCACGAAGAAGTAAATAAGCTGTGTTGTGTCGTCGATGAGTAAATGTGTCATTGTCACTCGTTGTCATCTTGTTGTCATGCGCATTAGGACTATCTAGGACGTCAGTGGATTCAACGCACTGTATGACAACTCGCCGTCTATTGTAATTCCTATAGTCTGAGGTGAAAGTAAGTAAAAAAATGCTCATAAAATAAAAATTGACCTATCTGAAGGAAAATAAAAATAGGCCTATCTGAATTAAATTTTTATGGGACCAATTCGAAACTATTCCGCATCAAACAAAAAAAGAATTACGTAAATCGGTCCAGAAATCTCGGCAAAATTCACGTACATACATAAAAAAAAAAAAATACCGGCCGAATTGAGAACCTTCTCGTTTTTGAACTCGGTTAAAAACAGGTAGTAGTTTGAAGTTGAGTTTGAACTTTGAAGTTTTGCAAAAGGCCGTCTTTACTCATACAAACGTAAATTCAGTAGGGTTTTGGTTTATATTTACGGTATTAATAATAAAAGAAAGAAACGCTTAATTATTTTATTAAAGTGATGCATGTGTGTGAGTAAATTAATAGGCTTTGTAGATTAATGTAGATTTATTTTTATACATTTTTTTTACATAAAAAAACAAATCACAAACACCCAGACCCGAAACAAATGCCTTTAGGCCATACAAATATTTGTCCCGGTGGGACACTTCCGTTACATAAAAAATTAAAACACAAACACCCAGACCTGAAACAAATGCCATACAAATATTTGTCCCGGTGCGGGGTTAGAACCCGCAATCCTTAAAAACGGTCGTCTCACATCGCTGGACCGACTCGTTGTCCGAGTCGTTGAAAGTGTCATTGTAGATCAATTTGTTACAGAACATTTGAATTGTGTTTTTTTTTCATAACGTCGTCGACGACAGGCCAGGCCGCGGTGTAAACGTGTAGAAAACAAACCTTGTCGCAGGGGCTCGGCCAACCGGCACCGCAAGCGGCACGCGGGCGTTTCGTACCGCTGCACGGTGCCGGGCTGCGGGTTCTCGGCCCGCGTGCAGTCCGCGCGCTCCCGCCACGTGCTCCGCGCGCACGGCCCGTCGCTCGCCTGCCGCGCCTGCGGCCGCGCCTTCCTCACGCCGCGCGGCCTGCGCCTGCACACCGACGTCGCGCATCCCGATATCGAGGTCACCACACTGTACACACACCACACACACTACACACCCGCCACGTGCTCCGCGCGCACGGCCCGTCGCTCGCCTGCCGCGCCTGCGGCCGCGCCTTCCTCACGCCGCGCGGCCTGCGCCTGCACACCGACGTCGCGCATCCCGATATCGAGGTCACCACACTGTACACACACCACACACACTACACACCCGCCACGTGCTCCGCGCGCACGGCCCGTCGCTCGCCTGCCGCGCCTGCGGCCGCGCCTTCCTCACGCCGCGCGGCCTGCGCCTGCACACCGACGTCGCGCATCCCGATATCGAGGTCACCACACTGTACACACACCACACACACTACACACCCGCCACGTGCTCCGCGCGCACGGCCCGTCGCTCGCCTGCCGCGCCTGCGGCCGCGCCTTCCTCACGCCGCGCGGCCTGCGCCTGCACACCGACGTCGCGCATCCCGATATCGAGGTCACCACACTGTACACACACCACACACACTACACACCCGCCACGTGCTCCGCGCGCACGGCCCGTCGCTCGCCTGCCGCGCCTGCGGCCGCGCCTTCCTCACGCCGCGCGGCCTGCGCCTGCACACCGACGTCGCGCATCCCGATATCGAGGTCACCACACTGTACACACACCACACACACTACACACCCGCCACGTGCTCCGCGCGCACGGCCCGTCGCTCGCCTGCCGCGCCTGCGGCCGCGCCTTCCTCACGCCGCGCGGCCTGCGCCTGCACACCGACGTCGCGCATCCCGATATCGAGGTCACCACACTGTACACACACCACACACACCACACACACTACACACCCGCCACGTGCTCCGCGCGCACGGCCCGTCGCTCGCCTGCCGCGCCTGCGGCCGCGCCTTCCTCACGCCGCGCGGCCTGCGCCTGCGCCTGTGACGAGGTCACCACACTGTACACACACTACACACCCGCCAGTACTGCCGCACATACTATTTTTTACGGGCTACGGGCGCGGTCGGGTGTGTGATGGGTGACCGCTAGTGGCAATAATTGGCGTTTTCGTGCTTCGGAGGGCAAGTTAAGCCGTCGGTCCCGGTTGCTATCGATAGATAGCAGTCGTTAAACCTCGCCGGAGGCCTTATGGGCGGTTTGAAAAAGATCCCACAACTGGTTTGTCCACTAACCCGTATCTCCACCAATCTACTTTGGAGCAGCGTGGTGGAGTAAGCTCCAGGCCTCCTCCCAAGAAGGGGAGAGACTCGTGCCCAGCTGTGGTCAAGGGTTGCCATTATTATGTGCACAGCATGCTTATTTTCCACCTTTGTTACATAATAAAAGTCCCGCCTGAAGTAAAAATTCTCTTTCCATTTTCTTTTAAAAATATAAACTACTTGAAATCGTGTATTTACATGCATGAAATATTGCTTGGTTATTTTTACTATTTATTTTTCGCAATAACACATGCGAGTGAACTATAGAAATAAAAGAAAGAAAAACGGAAAGAAAAAATTGACTTCGGGCAGGAATCGAACCTGCGACCTCAGGATAACCAGTCCCGTTTTTTTCTTTAATTTCTATTGCTTGGTTACAGAACTTAGAAGGAAGTACAGACTACCGGTGTGATGAATGCGATATCAATTTTGTATCGGAAGGTGCCCGCCGAGTGCATTTGTTCTCTTCGTATCCACATAAGAACACATCTGATACGAGGTGAGTCACATATAAGTTCTATTTACACTTTTTTTTATTTTTGAAATTATGAGTTCAGCCACTGAATTTCTATTTGGCCATGTGATCAACTTCTTTTACAACTAAGTAACGGGAAATGTTTACTGGTGGTAGAGCTTCAGTGACGTAGCTCGCGGGCGTAGACCACCGCATTACCTAATTTACTTGCCGCTAAATGGTAGTGTTTAGCACTATCGTGTTCCGGTCTGGTGGTAATTTAATTTAAAACTGCCCTGTCATTCCGGCACAGAGGCATAACACGTTAGCCCTCAGGAGTGGTAACGCATCTGTATTTTGACCTTGGTCTTCGTGTAAGTGTCTACAGGCTGCAGTCATCACTTACCATCAATGTGAACTACATGCTTGTTTACCCCTTCCATTACATAAAAAAAACATCTAATTAACAATTAGCAATCTAATCTAACTTTTACTTAAACATATTATACTTTATTTAAAAAAAAATGGAAACAAAAATTTGACTTCAGGCGAGACTCGAACTCGCGGTCTACTGGGAATCTAGTCCAGCCGCTCTTCCAATTGAGCTATTATATTATACTTCACTGGGAATTCAAAAATGCTTTAATTTCAAATAATATATTTTAAAGTCATTTGAAAATGACATAATTTGTACAGTGTTAACATTGGGCCCAGAACTGTATGTAACAGTATAATTCTCCTTTATTGCTAAAGAAACCGCAACCCAATTTTAATCCTACCGGGAGATACTGAGACAGGCTCCGCCCGTTCTACTTATATGCAATGCCATACCTATTGCGACACGCGCGTGTGAATCGAATGTCCAAAATGTATTTATCCTGTAGTGAAACACCGACGCATCCTGCCTTGGTGAACGCTTGCAAGAAGTGCGGCGTGAAATGCGCGTCGGCGGCAGAACTGGTCGCACACAAGCGGGCGAAGCACCCCAACGGGTACCCCAACGTCAAGGTAGTGGACGACACCTATCCTACGCAGTGTGAATACGTGAGTCACTTTTAAATTTGAGGTTTTTAAGGTTTAACATCTTTATATCACATTTAGAATTAAGAAAAAATCACTTACATGAGAAATATAAGGTAAGTTCACTAAGATATGTCGAACGTACAGATTGTTACACTTTTTGTTATTATGGCATCGCTACGCATATTGCCAGTGTCAAGTAAAACGATATTTCGTATTTATTTAAGCAGCGTAAAAGTTAGTATAATATAGTCATCAAGTATAATATGTAAGTATCAAGTATATTATGTCAGTCAAGTGAGTTACAGTCAAGTTATTCGAGTAAAGCGATGGCTACTTTACCAGAACATTTACAATGAAGTTTTGGAGGCAACCTGAAAGGTCGTGTTTTCGCACTGTTATTCTATTTCACTATACACGGGCACTGTTATAAACCTATTTCAAACAAAATGCCACCAACTTTATTCAATATAACTTCAAAATACACCAAGAAAATGAAATAAAATAAGAGCACCATACGCCTCTTTCAAGGTTCCCGCCAAAAACTCCATTGTTACACTTATTATTACAATTAAGTTACACAAAGTTAGATAAAACTGTTGCTGCGGAAAAAATAAACACAATAAAGGGGGTACAATGAAAACAAAATGTTACATTAAACCGGCGGGAGCCGTAGCACCGAAATTCGAGCGTAATACCACTGATGCGTTATTACTAGATGTAAATTGCTGTAACTAAATGGTAAATAACAGAATCCTTACGGATTCGTCATGTCTGTCTGTCCGTTCGTATGTCACATATGTATTTTCACTGGTGGTAAAGCTCCAGTGACGGAGCTCACGGGCTTAGGCACTACCACATTACCTAATATACTTGCCGCTAAATGGTAGTGTTCAGCACTATCGTGTTTCGGTCAAGTTATGTACGGCCCTGTACTTTCCGGCACAGAGGCATAACACCTTAGGCCTCAGGAGTGGTAACGCATCGGCATTTTCACCGTGGTCTTAGGGTGGGTGTCTATTCTATAGGCTGCAGTCATGAACTAACATCAACGTCCAATACATCAAAAAAATGTCAATGCCTCTTAAGTCCGAACTTAAAATAATAAATAACTGTGATGATGGGGAATTCCTATACTTGGAATTGAAAATAGAAATGTCTTTTTACGAATAGAAGAATCTTTTTACTGTATGCTTCCTATTTTATTTTCTCCCATGTTAAATCTTATGAATTTATGTATCTGTCTCTTTTTACTGTATGCTTCCTATCTCATTTTCTCGTACGTTAAATCTTATGAATTTATGTGTCTGTCTTTTTTTTACTGTCAGCCCCTATGCCTGTCGGCCAGATATTTAAATGTGTGCGCGAAATTGTTTATGTATTTTGTTAAAGTCAAGGTGTGAGTTTCGTAGTAACAGACGATTTTTGTAGTGTGAGTGTGTGTCACGCGTATTTCCCCCCGCAAAAAATGACAGACTGTTTTGCATCGGTAATAAACGCTATGGCTACTCCCCTCCGGTCCGCCGTGACCATAGAGCAACACCGGAGGGGAGTAGCCATATGCAGGCTTTCCCTTCTGTCAAAGTACAAGCCCAAATGGGCCTATACCTGTCGCCTAGATGTTTACCTAAATGTGTGCGTGAAATTGTTTCTGTATTTTGTTAAAGTCAAGGTGTGAGTTTCGTAGTAATAGACGATTTTTATAGTGTGCGTGTGTGTCGCACGCATTTCCCCCCGCAAAAAATGACAGACTGTTTTGTATCGGTAATAAACGCTATGGCTACTCCCCTCCGGTCCGCCGCGACCGGTGGCCCGTATTGCTCTATGGCCGCGACCGGTGGGCCGAGTTAGTCTATGAGGTAGGGTAACGTTTATGCTCTGTGCACAGTGCGGGGTGTGTGTGGCCACCCGCCGCGAGCACTACCGCCACGTGTCCCACAGACACCCCACCAAGCGGAACGCCTACCACGCCGTAATCAAATGCGTCTGCCACATCTGCGGGAAGGGATTCCAGGTACTGTCCTTCTTTTTATATGTAATGTATTGTCACGATGACTAACCCTCTTATTCATTAACGTATTTTAGCTGTGTTAAAGTGTTGCTAATCTCTCCTTCGTCTTTTTCTATCCTGCACATTTATTCAGTTTATTCATTTATTAAAAAAAAAGAGAAGAACTCCTCTACTGAAGAAACTCAGTACAGCTCTTTTGAATTTAAACATAAATCTAATACAGTCTGTAATTACAGGTTTTCGAAATAGCCTAAGAGCGATCGCTTCAATTTTGACAATGCAACTGACAGAGACAAAGCATTCTCCAGCTAAAACTAATTTAATGTACGTTTATGAATAAGGCGGTTACTGTTTGTATCGGACATCGCTTTTCCATTACAGTTTAACATGATCAACATTTTTTTTTCTCTTGATTTTTAAGGGTCTTTTGGTATGATCAATATTATGGGCGACAATGTAAATACTAGGGTTGCCGGTAGGTAGATGGCCGGGATTGTCCCGGAATTTTGCCTGCCCAAGAATTATAATTTGCTGTCCGGAATGACCCATTTTTTTTCTGCTCGCGCGTCCTTTTTTGTTGTAATTTTTAGAGGTCGCGCAGGGCCAACTTCGTTTTTTTTTTACTTGCGCTTTCTTTTTCGGACTAATGTCAAAGAAATGATCTGTCGAGATCTGGCAACAATGGTGGGTACTCGAGCAATTGAATTTTACACAAAATAAAGTTTAATTAGTAGTAGTATTTGAAAGAGATGAGCAGAGAACAAATGCAAGGGTAGTAGTAGATGATGCAGTGTTAGAACAGGTGGATGAAATTGTATATCTTGGAGGTGCTTTTAGCAAGGATGGTAGGTACACCACTGACATAGAAAGAAGAGTGCTTGCTGGGAATTGCGTGAATGGAGCGTTGGGTAAGCTGCTAGAATCTAAACATCTCAGCCAGCGGGCGCGACTAGCCGTACATAATGCTGTACTTACTCCAACGCTTTTATATGGAAGCGAGAGCTGGGTATGCAGGAAAGAGTATCAAAGTAAGTTGAACGCGGTCGAGATGAGATCATTGCGCAAGATCTGCGGTGTATCACTCACCGATCGCGTTCGTAAAGAAGATGTAAGAAAGAGGCTTTGTGTGAATGATAGTATCCGTGTAAAAATGAAAAAAAGGCATGCTCCGATGGTTCCGGCATATAGAAAGAATGTCGAATGAGCGAATGACTAAACAGATATACAATGCGAATATGGATGGTTGCAGAGGCCCAGGAAGACCAAGACTGACCTACCATGACCGAATAGGTCGAGTTCTGTCTGATGGTGGGATCAAAAGTCTTAGGAATCGGCGTGCATGTATGAATGATGAAAGTAGACGAGGCACGAGAGGTTTGTCAGAACCGGGATATCTGGCGCTCTACACTCTCTGCCTACCCCGTTAGGGACCTGGCGTGAAGATACATACATACATAAAGATTTAATTACGCCACGTCCTGTTAATTTTTAAACTATTCACTGTCAACTGTGTCTTCTGGGCACCGAATAGAGCTGTTTAGGGTCGCCGTATACGATCCATTGGTCACAACGTCACAACGCCGCCACTGGCATATTTCCTGTAGTTTTCATAATTTTTTAAGGAGTCGTCGCACACTGTTGACGCCGGTGGCCACCTGACGCTACAAATCGTCATTGCCCGCTTCTTGTGTGGCCCGCACTGGCCATTAAGCGCCGCCATACGCCACTCGCGCGATTCTCTACCCCTCTCACCCTGACATCAGTTTTGACCTGTTCAATTCGAAGGCAACGCAACTTGTTGGTGATTGAAATAAATATACATATATAAGTATTTATATCAGACATTCAATCAAAAAAAAATAACAGCCACCGAACGGCTAATGTCGGCCACCGACCACAAGAGGCCGTCGCTGGCTTCAGCTACCTTTGCAGCCGCTTCGATCTTCTCGTGGCGGTCGCGTGTGGCCCGTTTGCTGCGACCCTTAAATGTTCTCCTTGCGCTGTTTAAGGCGTTAAGTAGCTTGAATGACCTTGGCAAAACGGATCTCATCAAATATTTGTATTTGTCAAAATCAGAGCGATCTAGCGGATACACGCTGTATTTGGTCGAAAAGATCAAAGATTAAGTAAATGGAAAGGAGACAAGCATTGCAAAAAGTCTGTGCCGTTATGGTGAAACATTTGCATTTTCAGACACAAATGAAATATTTTGTTAAATTAAAAATATTCATTGAATCATTGCCTTTCGTCGTGTATTTTTATATTCCGGATTCAATTACCAGTTTTTTCAAGAATTGACCTAAATCATGTACGAATTTAGGACATTCACATAACTTAGCCCCAAATGCCTGAAGCCGCAATGGACCCGATCGGGTCCGAGAACAATAAGAAATCGATTGTCATATTTTTCTCGTGGCCTGAGGGATTAAAGGAGGTAACTTAGGTACCTTTAGAAACCTATTGAAATAATAGTCATCATCATTATTGTTCGTACACAGAACACGACGAAGCTGCAGAACCACGAGCTGCGGCACGCGGCGCCGTCCGTGCGGTGCGAGGTGTGCGGCCGCATGTTCCACGACCGCGTGCTGCTCGCCAAGCACGCCGTCACGCACACGGACGAGCGGCCGCACGTCTGCCCGCTGTGCGGCGTCTCCTTCCGCGTGCTCTCCAACCTGACGCGGCACCGCAGGGTGAGGCGCCTCGATCTTATAATATAAAAAATATCAAAATCGGTACAGGCGTTTTCAAATTATCGCTGAACATACTTAAAAAAAAAAACGGTCCGGACGAATTGAGAACCGCCTCCTTTTTTTGAAGTCTGTTAATAATTAATAGCAAAATGGGTCGGTAAGCGCATAACTCAACAGCGCCTGGACCGATTTGACCGATTCTTTTTTTTTTAATGTTCGTTGATTTTCAAGGATGGTATTAACGACGAGAAAAATCAGAATAATTGCCAGAAAAACCCTAAAAACAGCCTTTTTAGGGTTCCGTACCTTAAAAGGAAAAAGGAACCCTTATAGGATCACTCGTGCGTCTGTCTGTCTGTCTGTCTGTCCGTCTGTCTCAGTCAATTTGCTCCGAAACTACTCGACCGATTGAGTTGAAATTTGATAAATATATGTAAATTGGTGACCCAAAGATGAACACGTCAAGTAAAATAATAAATTTTAAACAGGGGGGCCACTTTCGGGGGGTAAATCAGAAAATTAAAAAAAAAATCGTAAACTGTGTCGTGTTGTATAGTGGTGCTATCAAGTACCTGCGATAGTAATTTATTTACATTAAAGTTAATTTAAAGCGCGCATAGCCCCGCGGCTGGTGTAGATCGGAAGCGATCTACTCGGTTAAGCGATACGGGTGATGGGTGAACGCTAGTGGTAAAATGCGCGTTTCCGTGCTTCGGAGGGCACGTTAAGCCGTCGATCCCGGTTGCTATTGATTGATTGCAGTCGTTAAAAACCTTGTCGGAGGCCATATGGGCGGATTGGGCGGTTGGCCATTAACCCTTATCTCCACCAACTCGCATTAGAGCAGCGTGGTGGAGTAAGCTCCAGACCTTCTCCTAAGAAGGGGAGGGACTCATGCCCAGCAGTGGGACGTATCAAGGGTTGCCATTAATATATTATTTATAAAGTTAACTTTATCAACAGGTACACACAGAAGACACTCCGTACGACTGTCCAATGTGCGACAAGAAATTCAAATATTCTACGAGTATGAAACTGCACATACGCACGGTGCATTACAAGGAGCAGCTTCCGCCGAGAAAGAAACGTTCTAAAGCGGCAAGAAACAGGTCAATTGAGATAAATGATGAATGAATGTTATAAATATATACTTAAGTAAAGAAAATGTTTTATTGAATTCTTATTACTTTGAATGAAAGTCCAACTTTCAATACTTTATCAATTTTTTATGTTTCACAGACTTAATTCGAAAACGGTGTGCTAAGAATGATAATAAATACTAACAATGATAATGATCGGGTCGGATCGGGTTTGGCATGTTGGACTGTTGGCGAAGATAGAGATTCCATCGGGCCTGCATAGGGTGGTCGCGAGCTTCTGAGGGCTGGCGGTTTTTCGTAACGGTGGAGGGAGCTGACTCACCGAACACCCGATCTGTGCAGGAGTACCACAGGGCAGCTGTCTGTCGCCGTCGCTGTATGCGGCGTACACAGACGACATCCCGACCACACCGGATGTCATGCTAGCCCTGTTTGCCGATGATAGCGCATTCCTAACGTCGTCGCCCCGGCTGCAAATCGCTCGGGAGCGTATGCAACGTCTGCAACGTCTGCTAGATGTACTGCCTGAGTGGTTTGACAGGTGGCGGATGGCCGTCAATGTGGGTAAGACGGCCGCACTCCCAACAAGAGTAATCCGCTGCAAGCTGCCACCGCTCAGGCTACGTGGAGAGGAGGTGCAGTGGCAGACAAAGGCTAAATACCTCGGGTGCACCATCGATCGGGCGCTGCGCATGACAGCCACTGTGGATCACGTGGTGTGTCAGGCGGCTGCAGCGCGATCGATGTTGCGTCCGGTGCTGAACTCGAGACTGCCGCTGCGCACCAAGCTACGCCTGTACAAAACGTACATCAGGTCAAGGCTGACGTACGCGACGCCTGCGTGGTACGCATTATGCTCCGCGTCGCAGCAAAAGCGCCTTCAGACCCAGCAGAACGTGTGTCTCCGTCTAATTACCAACGCGCGGAGGTACGTTCGAAACGACGTCATAGCACGGGACCTGCGTGTGGAATCCGTGAGGGAGTTTGTGGCACGTCTTGCGCGCGGTATGTACGACCGCGCTGAGAACGGGCCGCACGAACACCTCCACGGGTTTGCCCCACTGCACTGTAGGCCTCCTGATGGGAGACCACTCCCACGCGAAATCCTCTCCTCTCCGGTAATAATAGGAGCACCCCGAGACGACGATGAAGAGGCTAGGTCCGCCCCGATCCCGCGCTTCGTGACCCGCAGCGCTAGCGAGTTTGACTCGGCCTGACCTGCTATAAGCGGGACCAAATCCCCAAAGTCCGGGTTCGAACCCCGGTCGAAGGAGATTCCTCCCCTGGGATGCGGCCGTAAGCCCAGCTAGAGCCAGTACGGCTGCGTCGTTTAACTGTAGGCGTTGTCATCTTGGTGGGAGCGCTCACTACCCCTTGTTGTTGCGGTCGAGTGCCAGGTGGAGCTGCTGCACCGACGCAATACCAAGAAGAAGTTGCGTCGTAGGGCCGGTCGATGAATGGTCGACACTTGCCCGCGACGCCACTGTGGTCCCTGGAGGCCGCTGCTGTCGAGGCGACCGCAACTTGCGAGACGTCACGACGTCACCGAGCCACAGCGACGGCAACAGAGGCAGGTATGCACGCCAGAAGGGAGTACGTGGAGGGGCAAAAAAAATTGACATTAAAAAAAAGGAGGAAAAAACATAATAAAAAAATGGGAAAAAAAGGAGGAAAAAAAAATTAAAAATAAAAAAAAGTAAAGTAAAAAAAATTAAAATAAAATGTATAAAGCCCCCACCCCTCTCTCGACTGACGATGCGTGCCTCCTCCACCGAAGCCCTTGAATCCCAGGGCACCCAACGCCGACCTGCATGGCAGGCCAGAAGAAGCCGCAGCAGAGGGGGCTAGCCCCGGTGCTAAATCCGCGCCGCGCGCTTCGCGCGCGCGACGACCAACTGACTGAATGATAATGGATTTTAATTTTTACTGGTGGTGGAGCTGCAGTGAAGGAGCTCGCGGGCTTAGGCACCACCGCATTAACTTATATCCTTGCCGCTAAATGGTAGTGTTCATCACTTTCGTGTTCCGGTCTGGTGGTAATGTAATTTGGCTCTGTAATTTCCGGCACAGAGGCATAACACCTTAGGCCTCAGGAGTGGTAACGCAACAGCATTTTGGCCTGTGTGGGTGTCTATAGGCTGCAGGCATCACTTAACATCAATGTGAACTGAATGCTTGTTTGCCACTTCCTATATATATGCGATCCTCGTTCTCGGCCGAGACAAAAAATCTAGTCGAACCTTCTGAAATACATATCATAAGGTGTTTAACCCACAAACACATTTGCCACAGAAAGACACACGTGGTTTCCCAGCACCAGTGTATGCCACGTAGCTGCATTGTGGAGGCAGCCACGTCGTATGTCTTGTTTTCATGCCACGTACGACCGGTTTTTCCGGTTTATGCAATTATTGCAATTATTTATTGTGATATGTAGGTAAATGTTATTTAAATACACATTTATATTTTACCTATTTTCTGTTTTGTCATGTCATAAATTTTCTGGAACCTGTCACTTGTCACTTGTCATAGTGACAGATGACAGCATGTTTTGTTTTTATTGTATCATCAAACATGTTTGATACCACGCCACCAAATATTTGGATTAATTATTGTATGTATATATGTATCTTCGCGCCAGGTCCCTAACGGGGTAGGCAGAGAGTGTAGTTTTATCATGTATTTAATTTATTTGTTCTAATAATTTATTTATTTATCTATATTTATGTAATATTACGTAATTTTGTATATAAATATAACATTAGTGTGCATGGAAGTTTTATGTATTTGCTAGTTAATTTTGTTTTGCTTAGTTCGCAAAGCCACTTACGGTGGTCCCATCAGAACACCAGCGCGGTTGTGCCAACTACAGCAATCAGCTGAGATGGGTACCATTTTTTTGGTCTCACACATACATCATGCCGGTAGTTGTGTTAAGTTGTTTCTGTTTTTATTATTGTTTTTTTTTTATTATTATTATCATTTGTTTATTTAGTGTGTGTGTGTGTGTGTCAAAAAATAAACTATTTCTATTTCTATTTCTTCTATTTCTAAAACGACAATTACATATTTTTAATAGGTAAAGACCCATTAAATCAATTTTCCCCACCTCCCTAGGTTGTCGGATGATGAATCTGCGCCCTCTTCTCCCTTGCTTCCCTTATTTACACAAGTAGAACCAGAGATCAAGGATTTTACACGTTGTTTTGGACTGTACAGACCCCAGCGTTGTAATGGCCTGCTACCACTAGGCTAAACTCTGTGGATGTCTATCTAACATGCTTAAAACATTTTTCACTTCCATTTTCAAACGGATAAAGGTAGAAAGAGCATAAAGAACAGTCCATTCTTTGAAAGAAAGAAAGAAAATATTTTTATTTCGAATAGATCTTTACAGATACTTTCAAAACGTCAAGAAATCATAAATTGCCTAGAGTGAATAACCATTACATAAAGTAAAAGCAAAAACATATATTAATAGTAAATCAAATTATGAAATTAAAGTACTTTGTTAAAATATCATTATCACAAATTTTTCATATCCTGCAATGATGATAAATGAAGAAAAAGAAACCTACTAAGGTGCTGTACCAACTATCAGATGTCCTGACTGTCCGTCAATTGTTTATCCTAAATAGAATACTAAGCCTGGGTTGCACCAAGATATTTGTTAAAGTTATTGTAATATTTCACATCCTTCTCTAACTTTAACAGATTTGTCTAAGGGTGAGATTCACAGATCACACTACGACTTTACTTCCAGCAAAGTACGCTTAGAACTGTCAAAACTCATACCTTACAGTGCCACCAACTTATCTCTGAAATGAAGGATGTCGTCACCGTCGTATCGGTGTTGCTAGTTAATTTTGTTTTGCTTAAGATTGGGATGAAAGAAATGTTGAGTAAGTTTTAAATGAGTAAAAACAACTGTGTTTGTTTAAGTTATTATGCTAAAGCCTGTCTAGATTAAAACTATAGTGGCTACAGCATGATAAATGTATGTTAAAAAAAACAAATTGATTGTTTTTAAAATTTATTGGAAACCAGTATCTAGCTCTCCAAGCTGATAATGTCATTGCGCTCCATCAATACTACACGATTAGACAGCGTTTTTTTGAAACAAAATCCCAATTTATGGAGCAGTTTTCGAAGACATTCTCTCTGTCCTGTATAATTTATTTCAGTCCTTAAGACATCTAGAAGCTTATTGACAGTAGGCACTTCCTTCCTGGCAGAATAAAATTCATGAACTTTCCGTCTAATAACTCTCTGGTCAAAATCATCAACTAAAATAAATCCACTTTTACGTGTTCGTTTCTTGCCTGGTGTGCGAATTTTAGTATCGGATTTTTCTTCTTGCCCCTCTTTGACAATATTAGATATTGTTCCTAAGCTTACACCTGTAATAAAATAAAATAATTCAGTATACATCTAGCAGGTCAGCTGGCTCACTCTAAAGATAGGGTGAGTGCCTAGACTCTGGACAGAGAATATGACAGATTTAATAATACTACGTATAGAATGGACACTATCGTCCCGCCTGATTTCCCCGCCTCACCCATCACCCCCCCCTCGTTGGCAGTTGAATAAAATTCAACAATGAGGTTACGAGCGAGTGAGCGGTCTATTTTTAGTTATTATTCGTAACTAGATGTCCCCGCGACTTCGTCCGCGTTAGAATTTATGATTGTTCAGATACGGAACGAAGTCATGGGCGAAGCTAGTATAAAAGTAGCCTAAGTTACTCCTTATTACATCAGCTATCTGCCAGTGAAAGTCCCGTCCAATCGGTCCAGCCGTTCCCAAGATTAGCCCCGCCAAACAGACAGACAGACAAAAATTTTAAAAATGTTGTTTTTGTATATGTACGTGTATACATACATATGCATTTAGTAAAAAGCGGTTATTTTAATATTACAAACAGACACTCCAATTTTATTTATTTGTATAGATGTAGAGTGTGTGTTGTGCTAATTTTCTATTTGCGCGTGTCTTGATTGATGTCTGTGTAATAGGTGGCCAGAATGGGCCTTTGTATGGAATTTTATCTGGGATGTGCTCTGGAGCTTACAATAAACAATCAACAAATGAAACATGTCTCTTATAAGGATGCATTTATTTAAGTCATTGTTTTCAATTTTCAATCTCTTTGGCGGCTGCTTGTTCCTTTAGTACGTTTTTTCCTCGACGGGTGCGGTTCCTTGAGATGGACCGTGCGAATGTGAACATTCCTGCTCGTGGAATGTTTGAATTTCTTGTCGCACATTGGGCAATCGTAAGGAGTGTCATCCGAATGTACCTGTACATAAAAAATCATTAGGGTAACTTTTTTGCATGTCATTAAATCGCAAACCAATAATACAATGCCATTATAAAACAAAAATTCACCCCGCTGCAATGAAAAGTCGCACAAATAATCATCAGACATCGGACAAGAAATCATACAGGCCAATTAGGTAACTTATTTTCTCGACCTGTGAAAATGTACGAATCCCTAATATCCCTGCGGCTGACACCATTGATAGAACAAAATGATTCCCAAACACATTTTTGGATTTCGTTGAAAGCACGTTACGAACAGGTCCATACACAGACTTATAAGTGAAATTGACAACGTATATAAAACTTCAGAAATATGCAAGTAACTACGTTTTTCAGACATATCACAAGCCTTTGATAGGGTACGGCCTTTGATTATATACACGTCTAGATGGAGCGTCGCCTTACAAACGCTCCAAAAACAATGTTCCAATTCGAAAATCCTTGTGTGCGTGTAACACACACTGGTATGTATATTTTATTCGCTTTACACACACTACTCAACTGGTGAAAATGTTACTTGCGTATGACATTTTCCCCTAAAAATAGGGAAAGTTAGCTTAAATCGAGTTCAATTTTTTCATAATGTGTGACATAATAATATTACGATATTCGTCGGGTCGTCTCACAGTAGCTTTTGTTATTCGTTTTAAGTTATTTTTAATTTTTTGTTTGTTTTGGTACGTGTATTAGCTTAAGTTATTCGTTGTTAGTTATTTTATTCTTAGTGTAAATTACTTTTATCGTGGAGAAAAATAAATACATTTTTAAGAACAAAATCAAAATCTGGAATTGATCCACTAGTTGGAAATTTACAAACCCACAAACAGATACACACGTCAAACTTAGAACACCCCTCTTTTTCCTTCGGGGGTTATTAAAATAATGTTATTAAAATAAATATAGGTATATTAAACATATATTTTATATAGATTTTATTTTGTAACTACATATTTCTCTGGGAAGATTTTAAATCATAAAATGGCAACACAGTAAACATGGCGTTCAATGAATCGTACAAATGCGACGTAAAATTAAATATTATTGATTTAATTCTGGGATACATTAGGACTATGGAATGTGTAGTTACCGATAATAAGAAATGTTTTTAGATGTTTTCATTCTTCTTTTGTAATTTCGGAACACTTTAATAGCGCAAATCGTCATAATGAAAACATAGACGTGGACGTGTTTACGTTACAATGACAGTATCGCTACTGAGCGAGCGGAACGAAGTTATGAGCCAACAGTTAACTGATATTTTTTTGGACGCTTATGAACTTAGATGCTCCATCTAGACGTGTATATAATCAAAGGGTACGGCATATTTATCATAAAATAATATCTCTTCTCCCTACGTACGTGTACAAAATCCTTAAATATTTTATGGAAATAGAAACACCCTAGTCCACAACGGCGAAGCGCTCTCAAATCTTTATTCTACTAAAACAGGCGGTTGCCAAGGCAGCGTGCTAGGTCCGATGTTTATTTAAGCATCCTCACCTACCGACATCAGAGTATAACTACAGGTACGATGGTGAAATAAAATACATACTAAAAAAATGGAGAATCAAAGCTAACAAAGCAAAATCTGTAAATGATATCTTTACTAAGAAGAGACTCTTTGACTTGAGACTTGTCCAGTCGTCAAATAATTTTGTTTTTAGTTCCATTAGTTTTAGAAGCGTGTTTTTAAAATTGAGTATACCTAATTTTTTTTTTACTTTTTAGTATATATTTTTTCGAATTATTGCATCCCCATCGATTCTCGAGACGTGTGCAAAGTTTCAAGTCGATCAGACTTCTAGAAACCGGTGAAAATAAAGTTCAAAGATTCCGTTACATACATTCATAAAACCCAAGCTATAAAGCATATTAAGTCCTAGAGTGTTTTGGTGGGAACGCGTGAGAGCGAAAGAGCTACTTTCAAAACTTGTGTACAGTCGTGTCTTTATATGTAAAAATGGTGGGATTTTTTATCATAAAGTATTCGATGACGTGTAACAGTGAAAAGTGTTTTTTGTGTTGTATCCAAAACTTCGTAAAAACTCCTAGTAAAGTCCCCCAACACTTCACAAGACTCATCTCATCATATGCCATGTGGAACCATCCAATCATCAGTATCATCTTTCATATGGATATTCATTATAAGAAATGCAGAATATAAAAACTACTGAAAATTGCCTGTCGGACTCGAATCCGTGGCCGTAACAATTAAATATATAAATATAATAAATATAAAACAATTTAAAAAAATCACCTTATAACTAAACTAAAGTATATTAGTATTTGAAAGAGATAAACAGAGAACAAATGCAAGGATAGTAGTAGATGATGCAGTGTTTGAACAGGTGGATGAAATTGTATATCTTGGATGTGCTTTTAGCAAGGATGGTACACCACTGATATAGAAAGAAGAGTGCTTGCTGGGAATTGCGTGAATGGAGCGTTGCTTGCGTAAGCTGCTAGAATCTAAACATCTCAGCCAGAGGGCTCAACTAGCCGTACATAATGCTGTACTTACGGCAACGCTTTCATATGGAAGCGAGAGCTGGGTATGCAGGAAAGAGCATGAAAGTAAGTTAAACGCGGTCGAGATGAGATCTTTGCGCAAGATCTGCGGTGTATCACTCACCGATCGCGTTCGTAACGAAGAAGTAAGAAAGAGGCTTTGTGTGAATGATAGTATCGGTGTAAAAATGAAAAAGGCATGTTCCGATGGTACGGGCATATAGAAAGAATGTCGGATGAGCGAATGACTAAACAGATATACAATGCGAATGCGGATGGTCGCAGAGGCCCAGGAAGACCGAGACTGACCTACCATGACCGAATAGGTCGAGTTCTGTCCGATGGTAGGGTCAAAAGTCTTAGGAATCGGCGTGCATGTATGAAGAGAACGATGAAGGTAGACGAGGCACGCGAGGTTCGTCAGGATCGGGACATCTGGCGCTCTACACTCTCTGCCTACCCCGTTAGGGACCCGGCGTGAAGGTACATATACCTTAAAGTGTCGGAGGAAGTTGCTCCTGTACGCGAAGGTGAGTCCGCACTGGGCGCAGGCGTGGCGCGGGGCGGCGTGCCGCGCGCGCGCGTGTCGCGCCAGCTGCCACTTGTCGTGGAACATGCGGCCGCACCGCTCGCAGCGCACCGCCGGCGCCGCGTGGCGCAGCACGTGCAGTTTCAACATGGCCTTATTCTGTTTACGGAGAATTGGCCGTTAGAAACTTTTATAAATGGTGCGTAACGGCATGTAAGTCCGCCTTTTTTTTAAGTTTAATGGCATCGCTCGTTATCCTTATTGCCTGTGTCCAGTAAAACGATATTTCGTATTCATAATAAGCAACGTAAAAGTCAGAGTCGGTCGGTCAGAGTCGCAGTAATTCGAGTGAAGCGATGGCTACTTTACCAGAACATTTACAATGAAGTTTTGGGGGCGACCCGAAAGAACGTGTTTTCGCACTGTTGTTCTATTTCACTATACACGAGCACTGAAATAAGCCTATATCAAACAAAATGCCACCAACTTTATTTTTTATAACTCAAAAATACACCAAGAAAATGAAATAAAATAAAAGCACCAAACACATCCTTCCAGCTTCCTGCCAAAACTTCCAAGTCCGCCTACACAAGGCGGATCTTTATGTGCGCTTAATGCGGCGATTAATAGGTTGAGCTATGCGTGGACGATATCGTCCAAGAACAATATGAAATCGATTGTCATATTATACTGATAAAACTTCGTAGAGTTTCAGTTGCTCTGTCACATTAACGAAAATCCATGTCCGGTCCTACAAGTTCTTCATTGTCATAACACGAAAGAAAATGTTAAACTAAAGTTACACTTCACAAATTACACTACAATTTTACATTGCAACAAGCAACCTCAGCCCTCGGACATTCGGACTCTGCATTCGATGATCGTTCTTTTACCGTTTTCTTTTAATTGCTCATGTCCACGCATATAACAAACGGATTAGATCAAATATCTTGGTGTAATTAATCATTAGTAATGATAGACCAGAACTTAACTTTCAATGAGCATATAAATCATTTAACTAAAAGGATGAGAAAGCTTATTCAAGGAATTCAGACACGTAGCCGATGATGATTTAATAAAAACTGTATATAAATTTTTATGTCAATCAATATTAACATACGGTATCACTGCTTGGGGCGGAAGTTCAAACACGTCACATGTTGAAACTTGGATGGGCTCAAAGATACCAACGTTAGTTTTCTAAAGCCTAGATTATTTCGTACAACAGAATTGTATAAAGAAATTAAAGTACCGACAGTCAGAAAGTTGTATATCATGGCAGTGATTATACGAAAACTTTCGAAACGGCAGGCGTGCCGCTTGCCGGGTCAGCTAGTCCCCGACAGTTACCTGGTAGCCCTTCCAGAAGAGGTGGCAGACGGCGTTGACGACGGCCCGGTAGGCGTGCCGCTTGCCGGGTCAGCTAGTCCCCGACAGTTACCTGGTAGCCCTTCCCGCAGAGGTGGCAGACGGCGTTGACGACGGCCCGGTAGGCGTGCCGCTTGCCGGGTCAGCTAGTCCCCGACAGTTACCTGGTAGCCCTTCCAGAAGAGGTGGCAGACGGCGTTGACGACGGCCCGGTAGGCGTGCCGCTTGCCGGGTCAGCTAGTCCCCGACAGTTACCTGGTAGCCCTTCCCGCAGAGGTGGCAGACGGCGTTGACGACGGCCCGGTAGGCGTGCCGCTTGCCGGGTCAGCTAGTCCCCGACAGTTACCTGGTAGCCCTTCCCGCAGAGGTGGCAGACGGCGTTGACGACGGCCCGGTAGGCGTGCCGCTTGCCGGGTCAGCTAGTCCCCGACAGTTACCTGGTAGCCCTTCCCGCAGAGGTGGCAGACGGCGTTGACGACGGCCCGGTAGGCGTGCCGCTTGCCGGGTCAGCTAGTCCCCGACAGTTACCTGGTAGCCCTTCCCGCAGAGGTGGCAGACGGCGTTGACGACGGCCCGGTAGGCGTGCCGCTTGCCGGGTCAGCTAGTCCCCGACAGTTACCTGGTAGCCCTTCCCGCAGAGGTGGCAGACGGCGTTGACGACGGCCCGGTAGGCGTGCCGCTTGCCGGGTCAGCTAGTCCCCGACAGTTACCTGGTAGCCCTTCCCGCAGAGGTGGCAGACGGCGTTGACGACGGCCCGGTAGGCGTGCCGCTTGCCGGGTCAGCTAGTCCCCGACAGTTACCTGGTAGCCCTTCCCGCAGAGGTGGCAGACGGCGTTGACGACGGCCCGGTAGGTGTGCCGCTTGCTGGGGTGTGTCCGATTCACGTGCACGAAGTGTTCGCGCCGGCTGCCCACGCTCATCCCGCACTGTTTACAGGATACATCATCATCATCATTGGTAGAGTTCCGGTGACGGAGCTCGCGGGCGTAGGCACCACCGCATTACCTAATATGACTGGTAGAGAATGCTACCTAGCATTACTCCGCCTCATGTACTTTTATTGTGCTTGGAAGATTAAATAAATAAAATAAATAAATAAATAAATATATAGGTTAGGTGGTAATGTACGGCTCTGTAATTTCCGGCACAGAGGCATAACACCTAATGCCTCAGGAGTGGCAGCGCATCTGCATTTTGACCTCTGGTCATTGTGTGGGTGTCTATAGACTGCAGTTGTCACTTAACATCAATGTGAACTGCACGCCTTTTTGCCACTTTTATGACATAAAAAAAATCATCATTTCAACCGAAAAACTAATTTTGTCCTCTCATAACTTGGTATTTACGATGGCTCATAAATTCAAAACCGCATGGATTTATGACAGGCCGCTCAACAGCCTCCAATTTGGTAAGCTCTGTGAAGAGCATTATTAGAGTTTCAGATGCAGGTCAAGAGATAGATGTTATCTATACGGACCTCAGTATAGTTTTTGACAAAGTTGATTACTCCTCTCGTTGAACAAAGTGTGTCATCATGGTTTTCAATACCATTCATCAAAGTTCACAATTATTTACAACAGGGTTCAGAGAGTTATTGTACAGACAGTTGGTCTAGCGGTCTGTGACTAGCGTTTGAACCGAGGCTCGTGGGTTCGAACCCGTATTGAGACACATATTTGTATGCCCTACAGATATTTGTTTCGGGTGTTTGTGTATGTGTTGTATGTAAACAACGGCACCACACAGGTATTTAATTAGTGTGGGGGTGAGAGTGTAAATAGTATTATTAAAAAAAAGGTAATGCCATCGCAATATCTACCGTTACCTTTTACCATCAGTGAAATGTTCGTCAATGCACCATTTACTGGTGGTAAAGTTCCAGTGACGGAGCTCGCGGGCGTAGGCACCACCGCATTACCAAATATACTTGCCGCTAAATGGTAGTGTTCAGCACTATCGTGTACCGGTCAGGTGGTAATGTACGGCTTTGTAATTTTCGCCACAGAGGCATAACACCTTAGGCTTCAGGAGTGGTAACGCATCTGCATTTTGACCTTGGCCTTCGTGTGGGTGTCTATAGCCTGCGGACATCACTTAACATCAATGTGAACTGGATGCTTGTTTGCAACTTTCATTACATAAAAAAAAAATACGGTGAACACCACTTACATATTCGCACATCGTGGGATAGGCGCTGGTGGGCCAATTCTTATAAGAGGGACTGACGTAGCGGTGCGTGGTGCGCACGTGTGACGTCAGTTCTGCCGCCGACGCGCAAGCCTCGCCGCATTGCGAGCACGTGTTCTCGAATTGATCCTCTTTTGCCGTGTCGCTGAAGAAACAACTTTATAAGCTTAACAGGGTGGACATAAACAGTTCTTTTTGCCCCAAAGGTAGATTGGTAGAGAATATCAATATACTCGGACTTATAATTCGATTCTCGATTTGACATTAGCTATTGTCACTTCTTAAAATAATGATACCACATTTAACCTTATAGTAATGGACCCAACAATCGATTAAAATCGCGAAGGTATGTTTATGTTATTATAATATTGGTGTGCCAATTTTAAGAATTATTGATCGATTTTATTGAAAAAAAAAAACATTATTATTCATTTATTAATTAGTAACCATTGCAATACTTTATTAAAAGTTAATGTTTTAATTCAATTATATTAAAAACAAAACTTATAATAAGAGAGCCTAGATAGCTAGTTTTCTTTAACTTTAAGTGTATTTATTTGTTTCGGTTTGCCATCAAAATGAATCCTCAGCCGTACTTGGCTGAGGATTCATTTTGATGGCATCACAAAAAGACGTAAACACATTGTCCCCAACGAAAAAAAAACCTTTTCGAAAAGCTTTGACGGTTACTGAAAAAGTAATGATCCGCAACTTCTACAAGTACATGACAAACGAAACTACTGCGCTAAAATAGTAGTTGTTTAGATAATACTCATTTCTCATTTTTGTATCGATTAATTTCGCAACGTCACTATTTAGCAGTTGTCATTACGTTGCAATACTGAAAATCAAATCGGGAATCGAATTAAAATTCCGAGTATAGGTATTAGAACACATCTGTACATAATTTGCGTGCAAAAGCTTGAATAAATAAGTAATCAAATCTTTATTAGCAACTGAAACTTTATAGCTAAAGCTACTATTTTTGGCGTTAACCACGTTTTATGAATAATGTGACTCACCTGGGATCCGATTTATTCGTATGTGGACAGAAACTGAGCAAGTGCACTCGTCGGGCAGCTTCCGATAAGAAGTTCAGATCGCAATCGTTGCAACGGAAATCTGGACTTCCTTCTGCATCCTGAGACCAATTGAATAAATATTTAAGGGTGATGCTTCGGTAACTTAGTGAAAAAGCGGCTGGACTGGTTATCTTGACGGGGATATCGCGTGTTGATCGCCAGTCGCCACTAGTAGTCTACGATCCGAACCAAGATCGACCTTAAAACCATACATAAACGAACATAACTTGCAAAATAACTTTTATTATACGCTTAAACTCACAGCTCCACAGTAGGTATTAACCTGTGTCGTGGGTGCCGTACACATACAACACATACACAAACACCCAGACCCGAAACAAATATCTGTAGGCCTTACAAATATTTGTCCCAGTGCGGGGATCGAATCCGCGACCCTTCGAACTGTCATCTCACACAGCTGGACTAAACGGGTCGCCTATGTATTGACTATCAAAATATGTTCATAGAATTAAGTGAGTTTTTTTTTGTATTCGTAAACCAACCAAATGTGTTTGAAACTTAAAGTTTTTAACATACAACAGAAGAAGCTCTTCATTCGCGTTTTCACTATTCGCGGATTGAAAAAATGCGACTCAAGTCATATATTCGCGGCTTAAGATTTCTTTATTCGCGGATTGAATCGGTACGGTACATATACATATATAAAATAGTCTTTGAGGTTTATTGGTAAACAGATCGGTGCAGTCACCTATATTTACTTACCTTTTTACACCGCCTTCGTGCTTCGGAAGGCACGTTAAGCCGTCGGTCCCGGTTGCTATCGATAGATAGCAGTCGTTAAACCTTGTCCGAGGCCTTACGGGCGGTTTGAAAACACCTGACAGCGGGTTGGCCACTGACCCACCCACCTCCACCGACCCGCGTTGGAGCAGCGTGGTGGAAAAAGCTCCAGGCCTCCCCCAAAAAAGGGGAGACACTCGTGTCCAGCAGTGGGACGTATAATGAGTTGCCATTATTATGTCAAAATAGGCTGCAGTCATCACTCAACATCAATGTGAGCTGCATGCTTGTTTGCCACTACATAAAAAGATTCCGGCCTCCTACCTTGAGATCCGGGTGCGCGGCGTGAACGTGCAGCCCCAGAGCCTGCGGCGTGAGGCAGGAGCGGCCGCACGCGGTGCAGGCGTGCGTGCCGCGTGCGTGCGCGGTGCGCGCGTGCGTGTAGACGGCGGCCGCGGTGCCGGCCTCGAACCCGCACCCCTCGCGCTTGCAGCGGAACTTCGCGCCCGTGTGACGCAGAAAGTGGGTCTTGGCTGTGCGCCTGCGAACGCGTGTTCACTTGTTGGAAACCACTCCCAAAAAATGTAAAATAGGTAAAAAGGGTGTTGCAAACTCAGTATTAAAAATTAAAATTAATTCAATGACCGATATTTTGTCGGTCGATTCGATCGGTCGGTTCGAGTTGGTAGCGTTGGTGGCGTTAGTCTAATATCCTGTACAGAGAAGTATTAATGTAAACCAGATTTTTTTGCAATACAACGTGTATCAGGATTAAATGTACATCCCGAAACTAGTTTGTTCAGAATCGATAACCGAATCGATTTCAGTCATTTTAAATATAGGTAACATTTTGTTCGAAAATAAATTACAATTAAGGAAATTATGGTCACCCATTTGGTGAACAGTCAATACAAACGAAAATGAGACTAACGTCTATCCAAATAAGATGTTATATGTCTTTTCTTATGATCCAAAATTAACCAAAAGTTATATCCAAACAATGCTGCCCAAATTTACTATTCCACGCGAAAGAAATCGCGGGCACAGCTAGTTTTTTTTTTTTTTGTAATGGAAGTGGCAAACAAGCATGCAGTTCACATTGATGTTAAGTGATGACTGCAGCCTATAGACACCTACACAAAGACCAGGGTCAAAATGCAGATGCGTTACCACTCCTGAGGCTGCAGGTGTTATGCCTCTGTGCCGGAAATTACAGGGCCGTACATAACCACCTGACCGGAACACGATAGTGCTGAACACTACCATTTAGCGGCAAGTATATTAGGTAATGCGGTGGTGCCTACGCCCGCGAGCTCCGTCACTGGAGCTCTACCACGAGTAAAAATAATAAAAGTTTTTATTGGGTCACGGATGAGTCCAACAAATAAAAAGATAATTTTTGGATATAAAAAGTTGTATAATTCGGTAATTTCACACGGTTCACAAATTATTGGTTATGATCCCAGGAAGCACGATCGGCGGAACTCGTGTGTACTTTGATGCTATTCGACGCGAACTCCGCATAGCGACAGCGATGCGCTTGAGAAGTAAATTGCTGATAAAGATTATTTTTTTGTATGGTTTCACCGTACAGTTTTATTGGATTCCACACAAAATTAATCATTCATAACATAGGCATCACCTAATCTACTTTCTATTAAATTATAGTGTTCAGCATCATAGTGTTACGATCAAATAATGTAGGGCCTAACCTTATAAAGTCCGATACAGAGGCACAAACCTTGGGCCTCAGGAGTGGCAACCAGGAGTGGCAACGCATCTACATCGAAATCGCCGCTTTCATGTAGATATTGATAGGCTAGATAGGCTTACATTATAACTTACCACCAACGTTAACTGTATGCTTGTTTACCACTTCACGACATAAAAAAATAAATAATTATAATTTTACTGACGGTAGAGCTCTAGTGACGCAGCTCGCGGGCGCAGGCACCACCGCATCACCTCTATCTGCCGCCAAATGGTAGTGTTGAGCACTATCGTGTTCCGGTTAGTTGGTAATGTATGGCCCCGTAATAACACACACACACCCCATAGAGACATAACCACTTAGGTCTCAGGGATGGCAACGCATCTTCATTTGTGTACAAGCTATGTCTCGTCCAATTATTACCTTTGCACCTCATTTTATTATAATTCAGTATAAGTCATCAATAAAAATAAATAAAAATAAATAAAATAAATACGCTTACACTCACAGCCCCACAGTAGATAAAAACCTGTGTCGTGGGTGCCGTTGTACACATACAACACATACACAAACACCCAGACCCGAAACAAATATCTGTAGGCCATACAAATATTTTCCCCGGTGCGGGGATCGAACCCACGACGACCCTTCGAATCAAAGGGTCATCTCACACCGCTGGACTAACCGGGTCGTCAATTTGCACCGATCGCCTATAATTCATACAACCAAATCGACAGTACGCATTTCACCGCCGCGTCGCATACTCATTTTCATTCACTTCACTAATTTAGCATTTTATTTCACTTTATAATTATTTTTACATTAAACCTTTTACAATTTCATTAGTATTTTACTGGTGGTAGAGCTCCAGTGACGGAGCTCGCGGGCGTAGGCACCACCGCATTACCTAATATACTTGCCGCTAAATGGTAGTGTTCAGCACTATCGTGTTCCGGTCAGGTGGTAATGTACGGCCCTGTAATTTCCGGCACAGAGGCATAACACCCTTAGGCCTCAGGAGTGGTAACGCATCTGCATTTTGACCTTGGTCTTTGTGTGGGTGTCTATAGGCTGCAGTCATCACTTAACATCAATGTGAACTGCATGCTTGTTTGCCACTTCCATTAAATAAAAAAAAAAAAAAAAAAAAAAAAAAAAGTATTTCACTCAATCCAACCCAGGGTCAAAACAGGGTTGAAACATCAATGTGAGCTGCAGGCAAGTTTATCGCCTTCCTTACATAAAAAAAATAAAATAATCACTCACCTATTATAGCGGATAATATAACATATGTTGCAGGTGTACTTCTTTAAGTGTACAGATTTAACGTGTGTTCGCACGAGGATATCGTTCCTGAATCTTTCCTTGCATATTGGACACACAGCTTTGCCTCGACTCTGTTGAATACAATTCAGTTTTTGATATACACGTATTTTTTTTCTTCCATATTCATATTCAAATTATCCGAATCGTACGGCACGTATTGTCCGGAATACCTAATTAAAAACGCATACTTCACGCCTGTAATCTCCGAAGAGGTAGGCAAAGTTAAATGCATGTATAAAAGCATACATGCAAACACCCTCGATTCGCTGGTCACGTTTTCGGCCCATGTAACCATTCCAATGGGGCGGTAGTAACTACTACTACAGAACTACCGCCACTGCGATCGCCAATCCCCATGCCAAGCGTGGCTATATCGCATATCCCCTTATAGGAAATGCTTTGGTCCAACAGTGGACGTCATTCGGCTGATATGATGATGAATGAATACGTATATTCGAAATTGGAAACATAGCACTGGATACCACACTCTACAACGTGTTACAGGATTGAATGTACAACCCGAAACTAGTTTGTTCAGAATCGATAACCGAATCGATTTCAGGTATTTTTGATATAGGTAATATTTTGTCCCAAAATTAATTACAATTAAGGAAATTATGGTCACCCATTTATTTTATTTCATTTTATTAGAACTCGTTTAGACGTGTTTATTCTGTTTATTATAAATAATAATTTAAGAAATAAAATAGTGGAAATATATTTTATTACTAGCGAGTGTTGAATAAGGCTACACAGGTAACGCTACATCACATTGCAACAGTGTGCGCGTGTGATTAGGTTCGTGTTTTATGTGCGGCCGTAGGTAGAGTTAGGGTAAGTATGCATAGGGTGTGCATACTATTCGTACAAATTGAGGACAACTTATTTCTTAAATAAAAAATAATAAATTCATAAACATGTTATTTCAGTTCATGTATTACGATTATAGCTCAATTTTCTAATCGGGGTGTTAGAGAGTGTGCTTTATTCCCGTTACATGCAGTATATATCTTACCGGGTCATGTTTCGGCAGATGTGTTTTATAACAATCTTCATGTGCGAATTGTTTAAAGCATACATAACATTTGGCGATTGTAGGGAGGCTTGTCGAATGACATCTGTTATTGAGCCACTCACTTAACTGCTCTTTTTCCTGGAATTAGTGATTGAGTAAAAAAAGTAAGTATGTATATTACACTTGCGAGCTTTAAACTAGAATTACATAAACTGGGGTTGTTAAAAACATTTTTTTGAAAAAAAAAATGGAATGCGGTATATAATTTGAAAGGTAATTTTATTAGCTTTCAACCTCTTTAGATATCATTGCCAAAACTAAAACCAAAACTTTTTCAAACTGCTGTCAGACAAATACCACCTCAGTCTGCCCGAGACCACGGAAGCTGAAAAGCGACCGAAACGTCGGGTTCGCTTTTAAATAATCATTTTAGTTTAATATACGCGAGATAAATCCCAAAACTAGTTTTATTTCAATAAATGCTTCTGTGCCGGAAATAAGAAATAACGGGGGGCTTAGACTTCAGTAGTAACAACACATCTATATTGAATCTCTGAAAATGTTTATAGTATTCACTTACCACGAATGTGAATTGCATAGGTACTTGTTTTCCACTTTGATGATATAAATAAATATGTACTCACAGACAACTCCTCAATATTGAAATATTCCTCCAATTTCTCTAGATTTTGAATCTCTGAAAGGAGTGCTTCTCTCAATATTATCTTCTTTGTTTTTGGTGGAGATAAATTATCCTTTTTCTTCGGTTTTGATACCTTGAAATAAATGTTTTAATTCATTTTGAGCTTTTTTTCGTCAGTATCGTTTTTTTTTGAGTTCAGAACCACAAATGTAATTATTCACTAGCTGACCCAGCAAACGTCGTCCTGACATGCAATGTTGAAGCTATGGCTTCAACATTGCATTAAAAAAACCGGTCAAATGCGTGTCAAGACACGCGCAGTGTAAAGTTCCGTAGTTTTTAGGTCTGATTAATATAATGAAAAAAATATAGGTATACATTTTCTATGGCGTTGTTCAAAAATTTCGAGTATTACATTTGGTCGATAATTACTCTCAAACTTGTAAAGTCAACTTAGGTGTGATAGTTTTCTTTTTAATTTCGTTATATGAAGCTGCTATTTTTTTTTTACCAGCGTAAAATGCGTTACGCATATCCACCATTGGGGAGAGGGGTGGGTTAACTTCAAAAATGATGTTAGCACACCAATATTATAATTACCACAACCACAATAATAATGGCAACTCATTATACGTCCCACTGCTGGGCACGAGTCTCTCCCCTTTTTTTTGGGGGGAGGCCTGGAGCTTACTCCACCACGCTGCTCCAATGCGGATTGGTGGAGGTGGGTGGGTTAGTGGCCAACCCGCTGTCGGACGTTTTCAAACCGCCCATTAGGCCTCCGACAAGGTTTAACGACTGCTATCCATGGATAGCAGTCGGCCGACCGACGGCTTAACGTGCCCTCCGAAGCACGGAAACGCGCATTTAATTTGCCACTAGCGGTCAACGGTTTTGGTATACATACATGTGCATTAAGTAAGATCCGACATAAGATTGACCTTCACCGATCTGTTTAATGGATAAAAAATATATATTTACTAGGAGAATTAATTAATTAATTCTGGACAACATTATTAGTGGCGACCCTTGTTTCTTTTACTTTAAACACACTAAATTACCTATCAAAGACCTTTACATCAGATCTTCTACTAATATACACATGCAAGTGAATTTAAAAGCAAAAGGAAAAAAAAGAAAAATCTGGCGTGAAGATATATACATACAAGAAAAAATGCTTACTACTGTTTGCTTCTCCATTTCTCCATCAACATCTGGAGATTCCACATACTCTTGGGACTCTGAGCGCGGTGAGCTTTGTCCAACATCGCCCGCATAATCATGTTCCCTTAGAAATATAATGTCTACTGTCTCTTCCGACGATTCCACATCTTCTACACATTCTTCTATATCACCTTCATCTTCATATTCTATCTGCTCATTATAACAGTTTTCTGATGCATATTTTTCAAGCACATCCTCTATTATTATGTCGTCGTCAAATGGTACACATTTTACTTCAGTGAGAGGAGTGTGATAATAAGTTAACGTAGTCAGTAGATTTGGTTCATGTCTGTTTCGCTGCTCAACTAGTTGTTTCGTGATCTGAAATCAATGATGTGTTCAGTCTGTTTTATTTTTGGATAAAGAATTTAAAGACTTACACCCATATTCTAAGACATTACTTTATTCTAGGGCGTTTGTGCACTACAAGGAATTTTACTGTCTGATTTTTTACTTTTTTTCATTGCAACTACTTTTTTTAGGACACAAACGCCCTTACATGGCTTGTTTTTGTACTTAAAACCCTATTATACAACGTGTAACGGGGATAACGCACACCCTCATACACCCCGATTAGAAAATCGAGTGATAATCATAATACATGAACTGAAATTACATGTTTATGTATTTAATATTTTTTATTTAAGAAATAAGTTGTCCACTATTTGTACGAACAGTATGCACACCTTATGCATACTTACCCTACCTCTATCTACGGCCGCACATCAAACACAAACCTCTTCACACACGCACACTGACGCAATATGATGTAGCGTAACCTGCGCACTACGCTAGTAATAAGATTGATTTACACTGTTTTATTTCTTATAATATCTATATTTTATCAACAGTCCTACAATGTACATTTATGTAAACAAACCAATACATACCTGACCATGTTGATTGAATATGTCTCGCAGGATGGTCTGTGCGGAACGACATCTTTCTATAAAATTGTAGCTATTTCGTAAATGTGCTACGCAGATATAACACACATACGGTGGTAACCCTTCGGTTCTTTGATTTTCCTTAAAAATAAGTATCATAATAATCTCACAAGAACAATATTTTATTATTTTTTGTTATCTATACTAATAATATAAAGCTGATGAGTTTGTTTAATGCGCGCATGGCCCCGTGGCTGGTGTAGATCGTAAGTGATCTACTCGGTTAAGCGATAAGGGCGCACGGAGGGCACGTTGAGCCGTCGGTTCCGGTTGCTACCGATAGATAGCAGTCGTTAAACCTTGTCAAAAAAAACAACTTGTTGTAAAAAAACATCCGACAGCGGAATGGCTACTAACCCGTATCTCCACCAACCCGCACCGAAGTAGCGTGGTGGAGTAAGGTCCAGGTCTCCCCCAAAAAGGGGAGAGACTCGTGCCCAGCAGTGGGACGTATAATGGGTTGCTATTATTATTATTATTTAAGAGTTTGTTTGTTTACTTGAACGCGCTAATCTCGGGAATAACAGTTCCGATTTGAAAAATTCTTGTACTCGCACGTATGTATTCTTATTAGTAGGGGAGCCAAGGATGCTAAAATTACTCAAGAATGTCAGACACTCAGAGAGGATGTAAAGTGATCCCAATCAAAGCTCCCATCTAAATTCTGACGATTTGGATGCAAGGCAAGCTTGTGGCGGAAGGGTTCGGCGATTAATGGAAATCTTAGATTTGGTGGAGGTACAGACCAGGGTGCTCCCATATCTTAATCAGACGCGCTGGAATAAATTAAAAAATCACCTCTTGGGCTCCCCTATTATGTTATCAGGTGAAATTATGGTCCGTGAACCAATTTTAGAGACAACCAATCTTTTTTTTTATATTTTAGTGTCAACTTGACAACAGTAAAAAGAACAATATTGTTTTTTAAATGTGATATGTAGTATTTTATACTCACATTTAATTGCATTATGGAATCCATACATCTTGCAATAGCTTTGTCTTGAATACTATACATCTTAAAATCTGTTGCTAGGCACACCCTGCACGCTTTTACATGCGAGGCGTCGAAATTGGTATTCCACTGAAAAAAATGTGTTTTTATTACAATACAACATCAAATGGACTTGATATCATTTATCTACAAGTAGGTGATTTATTAGAAAAAATATTTCCCATGTCATTGGTGTCTTTTATACAACGTGTAACAAGATTGAATGTACAACCCGAAACTAGTTTGGAAGTGGTAAACAAGCATGCAGTTCACATTGATGTTAAGTGATGACTGCAGCCTATAGACACCCACACAAAGACCAAGGTCAAAATGCAGATGCGTTACCACTCCTGAGGCCTAAGGTCTTATGCCTCTGTGCCGGAAATTACAGGGCCTTACATTACCACCTGACCGGAACACGATAGTGTTGAACACTACCATTTAGCGGCAAGTATATTAGGTAATGCGGTGGTGCCTACGCCCGCGAGCTCCGTCACTGGAGCTCTACCACCAGTAAAAGTTCAGAATCAATAACCGAATCGATTTTAGACATTTTTGATATAGGTAATATTTGTCCCAAAGTTAGTTGTAGAGGAAGGGTAAGTATGCATACGGTGTGCATACTGTTCGTACAAATTGAGGACAACTTATTTTTTTAAATAAAAAATATTAAATACATAAACATGTAATTTCAGTTCATGTATTATGATTATAACTCGATTTTCCAATCGAGGTGTTAGATAGTGTGCATTATTCCCGTTACATGTTGTATAATAATGGCAACCCATTATACATCCCACTGATGGGCACAAGTCTCTCTCATTCACTCACGAGTCCTCTCACGGTTTTGGGGGCAGGCCTGGAGCTTACTCCACCACACTGCTCCAATGCAGATTGATATTAATATTCATGGTAATATAAAGTAGAAATAAATTAGTTGGTCATATACAGGTCAAAAGAATGCTTCCGAAAAAACAATTGTAATGTTAAAAAATTATGATTCTGATACAATGACGTAAAAAAATATTATAAAAGCAAATATTCAAAAATATTTTTTGTGTACCGTAATGTGTAAATGGATATAGTAAACCATTTCGTAAAGTGATAAACCAATATAACCTACTAGCTATTGCCCGCGGCTTCGCCCGTGTGAATGTCGTTTTATAAATAACAAAGTTGTAAAGGATAGAATCAATAAGCGTCGTATTTCCATGATGAAAATAAGTAAAGTTAGTAAAGCTTGTAATGACTGCTAGGTGTATGTTGGTAGTATGCAGCGGCAGTTTTTAATTCGATATAACTCGTTAGGTTCTCATAGTAGACATGTAATATTTGAGTATAATGATAAGAGTTGTTGTCAAGCGATTGCCATAGGAAATATTAAATTTGGAGGTGTAGGTATTTTCGTTTGGTCGAGAGGGTCGTCCACGGAGAGGTGGCCGACAGGGCACCTGATCCGCCGGCGGGGGCGGGGGTGAAGTGCGGGGAAGTGACGCGGAGGAAGCGTAAATACGCGGCGCACTTTTTTAGAGCTCATTCAGTGGCAGAGCTCGGCGTAGGAATGTCTAATCATTCATATTCACGACCAACCCCACGCATGGCATAGGCAGAAGAGTAGTTATCGACTGGCAAAGTTCGCTGTAGTAGGCATTACTATGAGATGGAATTCGTAAAAATATAGTGTAAATTAGGTATTTTATTACATACTTATCACACACACACTGGCCTGGAGACGTGCACGGATGTACGACCACGCACCGCGCGTAGAAAGTAAAGAAAATTGAGAAATTATAACACAAATTATATAGAATATTCCGATTAGAAATATCAATTTGTATGTAGGTAGATTCAATTAGTTTGTTCACAGCTGATGTTGAATTCAATGTTTTATATAGAGAGAGAGGTGAAAGTCGCTGTATTTTCGTAAATAAGAAAGATACCAAGCTGAAAGTTATGTACGAGATGTATTTTTGTTGCCCCCTCAGGGAAGTATATCTGTAAAGAGTGTAAGTAGACTCATAATAAGGAAAACACGAATGTACCTAATCTTACTTGTTAGATAAAATTGTCTCTCACGCTTAGAGTAAAGGAGATAGGCAGATACCGTTTGCGGTTTTGAATTGTATTTAGGTTTCGCTAGCGATATTCAATCGTGTCATAGGTGATAGAGCATGACAGAGCCCCTAAAAAATTATGTTTTTCTAATAAGTAAAAACTTTGGTAATATATCGAATTAGAATTAAGATCTAATAAGTTTGTATAAGAAAATTTGATATAATAAAGAGATATTGCGTATGAATTGTATCAAGGCGGGGGCGGGTCGGCAGAGATGTATGACGGTTGTGGTAAATTAGACCGTATACGTAATGTTTTAGAGTCCTATCTCTGTTGACCCAGACCTTCGTGACGTTCGTATTTTTGGGCGTGTCACGGAATTTTGACATGGAAGGAGACGGTTTGGAAGCGTATATAACTCGGTACATTTCGGTGCTAAATTGTCCTCGTTCGATTCTCAGCAAGAAAAGTGCTTCCAGACCGTGAAGGTATTGCCAGTGAAAGTTTAGAGTAGTACCAGACCCCCTGGTTCGCTAGTTAGTTATAGTATAGTGAAATAAGCTAGTGAATAAGTTAGATTAGAAAGAACCATTGAAGAAATTGAAAATAAACAGCATACAGTCCATTTTAATACGTCGATGCAGATTTGTGTTTCACTTTGGTGTAAAAACCAATTTGTCCCCCACAAAGTTAGTACCTATGTTCTTTCTTAAAGTCAGCTCTATCTCTGTACCAAATTTCATTAAAATCGGTTCAGTCCTTTGGACGTGAAAAGGTAACAGACAGACAGACAGAGTTACTTTTGCATTTATAATATTAAGTAGGGATTTTTCCCTACAAGAGCAATGTAAATTGAACTGCTAGTTCCATGCTCATTATCAGTCTCTCTCTTATAATGTCTTGGCATCAGACAAATGGAATAATTTCAATAAGTAACTTACAGGCAATAAGCATACAGGATAGGCATCCTCTTTCAATCTTATTCTATTTTCATAATAATGAATATCATTTTCACTGAAATGCGCACTGCATAACCGCATGCTTTTGGGTGGTTTCCAGTCTGGGCGACCAATTGCTTTGAGCCATTTTGATTTAAGTTCCGGATTCGATGGAAATCTGTGGGAGAAAAATCAGTATGAGATACCTCATTCAAATTACTAATTAAAACATATTTGTGAGTGTAAGCGTAAAAAAAAAAATTTGAAAATATTTTCGCTCAACTGCAGCACATTGTTTTAGAAGATACTTCACTTACTATTAATGTGAACTGGAAGCTTACAACAAGCACACAAGTGTGACATATATAAAACATAAAAATGTCATTTGACTTATATATTTTTTTTTCTGACCTATACTTATACTTAAGAACTAGACAAGACAGTTTCCTCGGTTGCACTGTCACAGCCTGCAGAAGTCAATTGACCACCCTTTCACTTTTATTTATTACTTTTTTTTTTATTTTACATTTAAATACAGGGCACATGTCCAACTCAGACATAATTTTTTTTGCATGAAATGTACTATTATAGTTCCGTGAATACCTACTAAAAATGCTAAAAAATAACATTTAATTAACAAGGCAAATTTTAATTTACGGATGAAAGGAGATGTTGCGAGCTCGGCTCTGGTTCGTACACTACCTCAAAAAATGGGTAAATTAAAGAAGAATTCGAAAAAAATACAATTAATTTATTCAAGAATATATTTTAGAGTTACAACCACATTTAATTCAAACGATTTTATCATTTTCAACTATGTTCAACATGGCGGCGATACAGCCTACGCTTGGGATGGTACCTATGTAGATATAACAAAACTAATGCTATCTGTATCTTACTAGTGCATCACATATTAACAAAAAAACGATGTATTAAATCAATCAATTTAAAGAAGTTCCGATGAATTTCTTTAAATTGGAAATCGATTAGTATCGATTATTAGTCGAATTTGTCAGAATGACATTGCCCGCCATATTCACCATGTTGGTTTTGAGTTGCAATTCTAACTGCAAATAATGTTTTGTAACTGCAAACAAAGCTAAATAAGTGAAAATATGCAGTAAAAAACGTTTTTATATTGATTTTGCCTGTTAATGATATTGTGTACAATACATGGCCAGAGAGTCATACATTTTTGCAACATCTCCTTTTTATAATTACGTAATATAAATATATAAATTATTGAAGGTATCTTGGTATCAATTTCAATGTTTCGTAAATTATCGTGAAGTCTCCCTAGAAAGGAAAAGCTAATGTTATCTACTAATATTATAAAGCTGAAGAGTTTGTTTGTTTGTTTGAACATGCTAATCTCAGGAACTACTAGTCTGTTTGAAAAATTCTTTCAGTGTTAGATAGCCCATTTATCGAGGAAGGCTTTAGGCTATAACATCACACTAAAACGAATAGGAGAGGGTAGGTAACATTGCATCTGCGTGAAGCCGGGGCGATCACACAGCACACAAAAAACGGTAAGCGTATACATATTATTATACATTTGTCATGGAACGGTGATTGGACCCACAACCCTAGAATCAGACCTTCGATCGTCATCACAGGATGATGAACTGTCGCTATCTCTTGTTATATAAAATAGATTTTACTCGTGGTATAGTTCCACAAGTAGGAGATCAAGGGCGTAGGCACCACTGCACTACCTATCTCTCGCTAAACAGTAGTGTTCGGCACTATCGTGTTGCGGTTAGATGGTAATGTATGGTCCATGATAACTATTGCAGAGACATGACACCTTGGGTGGCACAGCATCTGCATTTTAGGCATTTTGGTAGGCTGCAGTCATCACCATCAATGTGAACTGCATGCTTGTTTGTCACCTTCGTCAAATAAATAAAAAAATAAATGGTTTAACTTTTCAATGGAGTTCGTGCGTGACATCTCCGAGCCAATGACCCAGGGACTAGTATAGTGATGTGTTCTTATCTATTGTCACCGTTCCTCTTTGTGAGTATTGTGGTTCAACCGCGGACAACGCGTCTATTTGTAAAACGTCATTGGTCAACAATTGTTACTATTCAATAAAAATAAAGATAATTACGCGTGAAATGCAATGAGCGGCGAGACATTCTTCTTTGAATTGTTTTCGCATCCTCGCACACAACAATATCTCATTTCGTATAATTAGTCAGAGTATACAAATAATTAGTGAAATTAATTTTACAATTATTTAATTTTGTAATTAAGCAGATCACAGATTTTAATCACATTTTCACTCATCACAGATAGTATTAAACCTTACAATACAAACTCGGAAAAATTAGATTCTGCATTTGACATTAGCTACTGTCACTTCGTAAAATAATGATACCACATATAACCTGATAGTGATGGACCCAACAATCGATGAAAAAAGCGATTTTATGTTTAAATTTTAAATAATAAACAGCCAAAGGGATTACAGAAATGCTATCTCAATTTCTGTCTCGTTTTCGGCACGTGTCGATTTATTGCTCCAAGGTCAGCGCGGGAGAAACCCGCGCATGCGCAGTACGTTTGGAAGCCAGTACGCATGCGCGGCGTGCGGGTATAAGTATAGGCGGCGCCGCTGGCTCACTTTTCGCTCGCAAGGTGAACGCACGCGTCGTGGGACTCGCCAGCTGTCGACGCGTGCCGAAGATGAAGACTGAAGCGGAGGCTGTTATGGAGGAGTTGAAGCTGGAACTGAAGTTGCGCGGTGAGTATTGAAATGGAGACGTTGAAGACTGAAGAGCTACTATTCTGTCTCTGTCGAACGTCATCTGTACAACAGCACAGCTCTTTTAAGAACTTTCCTGTTTCTCGGGCGTCAATGTGTGCTGTACAGTTCTTTGAGCATCTATTGTGTCACCGTTTCTGCTGTTAGTGGCTACACTATACACTACACACGCGCTACACTTATAATAAAAGAACCTAGGTAGCTAGTTTTTTTAACTTTGAGTATATTTATTTGGTTTTGATTTACCATCAAAATGAATCATCAGCCAAAAACATTACAAAAAGACGTAGACACATTGTCCCAAAGGAAAAAAAAAGTTTATGAAAAGTTTTGATGGTTACTGAAAAAGTAATGATTCGCAATACTCGCCTACAAGTACGTAAAAACGAAACTTCCGCTCTAAAGTAGTAGTTGTTCAGATAATACTATGAAATAAATAAATCGATTCAGAAATATTTCATTTCCGTATCGATTAATTTCGCAACGTCACAATTTAGCATTTGTCATTACGTTGCAACACTGAAATTGTCAAATCTGGAATCAAATTAAAATAATTCCGAATATATTCTGACACCCATATTCTAACCCCCATAATCATAAACGTATTTTAGCTAAAGTGTTGCTAATCTCTCCTTTGTCTTTTTCTATCCTGCACATTTGACAATGCAACTGACAAAGACAAAGCATTCTATAGCTAAAACGTATCTAATGTACGTTTTTTAATAAGGGGGTAAGTCGTAATCTCGACCTTAACTCAACCTCACTGACCTCACTCAATGGAATTGATATTCTTATGGCCAAATACTCAAACGTCACTCAATTTTTTAACAAAAAAAACAACATCAACAACAACCAATCAATAATAAAAGGAAATTTAGTGCAACTTAGTACGTTTACTGCTCCTAGCCTTTTAATTAACATTGTATCTTATGAATATTTTACACTGCGCTAGTAAAGAAAAAATGGCAAAGACGACTTATTGCATGTCAAACCAGTGCCTAAAGAGAACCCTCTTCACATTTTGAGGTTTATACAAAAAATAGGTAATTACAAAAATGTGTCTTTAAAATTTTAGAATGTGGTGACACCCGTAATGTACCTTTAGGCATGCCTATATAATCTACTTGAATGGTTAATCTTTCAAGGATCGTAAGGCCACCGGCGCCCAGACACAATTGAACTTCAATTGTCATATTTTTCTCGTGTCTGTAGGGCTTAAAATATGTAGATTTGATAAATGCATAAATGTAACACACTTAATTTTTAAGTGTGTATATAAAATATGATGATAAATCTTAATAATGGCATGTAAATTAATAATCAGAATCAGGTAATGACTCCGTACCCTCAGTACGCGTACAAATACGCGTTCATTATCATGTATTTTGACCGTGAAATTGCATTTCGGATGTTGAAAGACGAATGCCGTGTATTCAAAATGGCGCCGTGTTTTCGTTTTTATGACATTGATAGCTACATCACATCGACCTATTTCTTATGTAGTTCCTGTCAAAAACTTGTAATTGCGTATTCTTCAACAACAAATAAATAATTGTCGTATTTACTTAGTGCAATAAGTAATTTAAATTAAATCTGTGATTTAAATCTGTGTGGTAGTAACCATAATTTTTAAAAGATTTGTCTATTGTCAAATAATAATAAAATTATGTCGTAAAGTAAAAAGTAACGATTCGTAATTCTCTCCCGACACGAGAAAAATATGACAATTGAAATTCAATTGTGCCTCGCCGCCGGTGGCCGTACGATCCTTGAATGATTAAAACCGGTGTCGTACAACACTAATACTAGAAAGCTGGTATCATTATTTTGGAAATTGACATTTGAATGTGTCAATTTGCTTCAATATAGTCCGTGGCGAAAAAAAAGTAAACTGTTGGTCTGCGCTGTTGACCTACTATTAAATAAATTTTACGAAATGGGGTATTCGTATTGTTGTGTGCGTGGTTGCGAAAATAATTCAAGGAAGAATATCTCTCAGCCCATTGCATTTCACGCGTAATTATCTTTATTCTTACATAGAGTGATATTATTGTGACTGTGACTGACCAATGACGTTTTAGAAATAGACGAATAGACGTGCTGACCGCGGTTTAATGGTGGCAATTGTAAGAAGAATTCCTGGTGATTGGCCCGGAGATCCTCTATCAGGAACTACTTCAAAAAGTTTAACCATTTTTAATTTAACTTCAACCATTTTATAACTGCAGATACAGATAGAAAACCCAGTTCGCCTAGTGTGCGACGACCAAAGTGTGGGTTTGATCTCCTCACCGTGACACATGTGTATATGACCTACAGTTTATTTTTTGTTTTGGGTCTAGGTGTTTGTGGTTGTGCTGTCTGTTTTTAATAAATCCTCATTATTTTATTTGGCATAACACTATACTAGCTTTTCTTTTCAAGGCAGACAAGAATAATATAATGATACATGCTGAAATATGATGCCAAGACACCTTTATTGTAATTTAATATAGGCTAATTATAAAAATAGAATCTTATTATTTAAGGACATGTTCCATGTTGGGTCCCACCTAGTACACTATATCAAAAGATAGAGAAAAATATGTAGAATAATGGAAAATACTCAAAAAATAATATGAATAGTTGCTTTTTTTGTTAAAAAACGTTATTTTATGTAATTTTTGTAAGACAATGATATGTCACCATATTGCTTTTTTAATTAGTTACAAAAATTAATTGAAGGTATACTAAATGATTTGAATAGCTGAAAATGATTTAGTATTTTATGCTTCTTCTCTCAATATAGTGTACAAGGGGCGGGCCCAAGCTCCATACATTTCGGAAGGTCTCCTTTGGCTTGTTAAAAAATGATATTGTGTAGCATTTTTTTAGTATTCCTGAAACTAGACGAGTACATTTCATGCAAATATTTGTCTGTGTTGGAGATGTTCACTGTAATTAAGTGAAAGGGTGGTCAATTGACTTCTGCAGGCTGTGACAGTGTAACCAAATAAACTGTCTTGTCTAATTCTTTAGTACATACCACATGTAACGGGAATAATGCACACTCTCTAACACCCCGATTAGAAAATCGAGTTTTAATCTTAATACATGAACTGAAATTACTTGTTTATGTATTTAATATTTTTTATATAAGAAATAAGTTGTCCTCAATTTGTACGAATAGTATGCACACCCTATGCATACTTACCCTATCTCTTCCAACGGCCGCACATAAAACACGAACATACTCGCACACGCACAATTTTGCAATGTGATGTAGCGTAACCTGCTTAGCCTTATTCAACACTCGCTAGTAATAAGATTAATATCCACTATTTTATTTCTTAAATTATTATTTATAATAAATAGTAAGTCTCAACGAGTTCTAATGAACTTGTCGAGACTAGCATTTTATTTTGGATTGACGTTAGTCTCATTTTCGTTTGTATTGACTTTTTACCAAATGGGTGACCACTATTTCCTTAATTGTAATTAATTTTGGGACAAAATATTACCTATATCATAAATGCCTGAAATCGATTCGGTTATAGATTCTGAACAAACTAGTATTGGGTTGTACATTCAATCCTGTTACACGTTGTATAGGTACAATATAAGTCAATGAAATTTTTATTACAAGTGTGAAACTTCTGCACTTGATGCAGTTCACATTGATAGTAAGTGAAGTATCTTCTTGAACAATGTGTTGCAGCTGAGCAGAAATGTATACAAAGAGAAGGTTGAATGAAGTGTTCTAGTACTTGTATTAGACAATACAGTTACAACTTTCTACAAAACATACACATAACATACATAAATACCTTTTTACATTTACTTTTTTCATTTCATTTAATCTGAAGTAAAATGTGATTCTATAGATATGTTTAAACATGAATGAAAATAACACACCCGACTGCGCCCGTATCGCTTAACCGAGTAGATCGCTTACGATCTACACCAGCCGCAGGGCCATGCTCGCTTCATTTTCTTACTTATCTAAAAGAAATCATATAAAATTATGTATCTCAAATTGACTTTTCTTCCACAGATTTCCATCGAATCCAGAACTTAAATCAAAATGGCTTAAAGCAATTGGTCGCCCAGACTGGAAACCACTCAAAAGCATGCGGTTATGCAGTGCGCATTTCAGTGAAAATAATATTCATTATAATAAAAATAGAATAAGATTGAAAGAGGATGCCTATCCTGTTTATTTATTGCCTGTAAGTTACTTATTTAAACTATTAAATTTATCTGACTCTAAAGACATTATAAGAGAAAGACCGACAATCAGCACGGCAACTAGCGACAATCGACCACTGACTGATTAGGTGACCCCCTTCTATCCATGTGGCAATGAATACTATGCCGATTGTATATTTAGTGAGAATAAGTCATTATAAAAATGGCCTAGTGCGAGTCGGACTCGCGCGCAGAGGTCTTCGTATTTTCTATTCTACTTCGTATACCAGAGACGTCATAAGTAATTTTTAGATAAAGAACTGTTTACTGTGTTTTTTTTATATTTAGGCTCAGTAGGTTTGGCAATAAAGAGGGGGTTGTTTAGGCTGTGGTAAAAGTGTATATTATATTAACTACATTGTGGGTCTATTTCTTATGATGTCTTTGGCTTGGAAGTAGATCAAATATTTCAATTTGACGACATGCATGTGTGTGGTCATATGGGTGAGAAGGGTATAAATACTATAAATAAAATATATATATTGAAATTCACACAGAAAAGTATAGGTGTTTATTGCCTCAGATTAGTAAATGGCTGAAAATTATCTTACATGCATTAGTCTAGTATTGAACTATGATTTTTTTCTGATAAATACCTACTTGTAGATAGTTGTCTTCCAATGAAAGTCTTCCAAGTCCATCTCATGTTGTAATAAAAATACATTTATTTCAGTGGGATTCCAACTTTGATGCCTCGCATGTAAAAGCGTGCAGAGTGTGCCTAGCAACGGATTTGAAGGTGTATAGTATTCAAGACAAAGATATTACAAGATGTATGGATTCCATAATGGAATTAAAAGTGAGTATCAAATACCACATATACATACACAAATATACAACAATACACAAATATCACATTTGGGGCCATTCATAAAATAGGTTTGCAAACAAGGGGGGGAGGGGAGGGGCTCGCCGAGTGTGACAAAATATGGGGTGGGGGGTAAATGGCAACGTGACGTTCGCATTTCCTTAAAATCCGATTTAATATTATACGAAAGTTTGTGAGTATGGATGTATGTTACTCTTTCACGAAAATATACTTTTTCAGTTTTGGATTAAACTTTGTAGTATTAAAGTTTATACATTGGAATAACATAAAGGCCACAATAATGATAAAAAGTTTATAGTAGGTAGTATTTAAAATAAATATTTTGTTAGACTATTATTAATTATAAAAATTGTCATATTAGTGTGACAAAAGAGAGGAAGAGGTCAGAAAAGGAACAATATCGTTCTATTTACCTGTCACTAAAATAGTATAAAAGTTTCATGTATTCATATAGTACATGTGCAGAAAAACATAAAACCAATATTTTCATCATCGTCACTTGCACCTTCCCCAGTAGACTATAATTGCTTGAGTCGTTCTCCCCTCTATTCTTAGTGATTTCTTTCATGTTTGTTTGGGGTATTGTGCGAATTAGAATAAAACGAAAACTAACAAAATAATGAAATAATATTGCTTACCTATATCAGCAGAATGTTTTATTTTTACATTTACAAAATAACAAAGAGTCTGACAAAAAAGAAACAGAGTCATTCAGAATTCCAAATACCGCTTTTTCAGTATATAGTATAGTACCCATTTGGCAAGGGAACCCTAAAAACCCACCACAAAAAACCTCAGCACATAAGCGTTTTTCATTTTCTGTATGTTGGATAATGTAATAATCACAAACTGTAACAAAAAATGTATTGTTCTTATGGTTTAATAATACTTGGAAATTTGTTATTTAAGGCAAATTTAAGAACCGACGGGTTACCACCGTATGTGTGTTATATCTGCGCAGCGCATTTACGAAAGTGTTACAATTTTTTAAATAGATGTCGGTCCGCACAGACCATCCTGCGGGACATATTCAAACAACATGGTCAGGTATGTACGTATATGGTTTATTTACTTTTGGAAGAGAAACAAGTACATGTATCAGTACCATGTAGTAATACAAACTTCGATAAGTTTTTTTACTGGTGGTAAAGCTCCAGTGACGCAGCTCGCGGGCGTAGGCACCACCGCATTACCTAATTTACTTGCCGCTAAATGGTAGTGTTCAGCACTATCGTGTTCCGGTCAGGTGGTAATGTACGGCCTTGTAATTTCTGGCACAGAGGCATAACACCTTAGACCTCAGGAGTGGTAACGCATCTGCATTTTGACCTTGGTCTTCGTGTGGGTGTCTATAGGCTGCAGTCATCACTTAACATCAATGTGAACTGCATGCTTGTTTGCCACTTCCATTACATAAAAAAAAGTACCATAATTACACAGAGAAAACAATCGTATTTTTGTATGTTTGGAACGAATAAACTGCAAAACTGATTGACCCTTTTAAAAAGTTATTTTAGCAATAGAATGCTAAATTATCATTGAGTAAAGTAGGTTTGCCCGAGATTGAGATCAACGCACGAACAACCGCCGTAAGCTAGATGTAAGTAAAACGTCTGCTACACGGTATTAAACGGCGGTTTGAAACAAAGGTTTGAAACAGTGTAGACCGTTGTTTTATGCCAAATATCACATGACATTCAAAACGTCCTTGGTAGCAGGGCTTGCGTTGCAAACCATTGGCAGAAGCGTTGGTTTGAAACCGTGTAGTCGCTTGTTTAAAACCACGCGTACGACAGTCATTCTGCGTCAGCGAGCGCGTGCGGACGCAACTGATGTTCGACTAAAGTTATTTATGTCACGAAAGTCCAGGCGATTAATAAAATTAAGGTTATATGACTAAGCGTTAATCTCTCCTTTAACCACCACCTCTTCTTCCTCTTCCATATTATTTTTATTCCTCTTTTTTCTTTAATTGCACACAAAATCGCAAGACACATTTACTTCACACAGAGCTTTATGTTTTACAGATAGGTAAGGTATCATGGCGTCTTTATAGCGTAATACACAGTATACAAACGAAATATCGACACGTCCTATCCGCGCAATTCAGTTGGTTTCAAACCGTGTAGCCCGCAATCCGTATCTCACTTCCGTTCAAGGTCACATTGGTTTCATACCTCATTTCAAACCGTGTAGCAGACGCTTTTATAATAGGATTTTGTGTTGTTGCAATAGTAATAGTCTATCGATAGTATTTTGAACTATCGTGACCTCGAAAAAATAGTCACACTATCGATAGGACTATCGAAAATATCGACATGTTACATGTTTATACACTATCGATAGTATCGTCAAGGGTCGATAGTTTCGATAGTACTATCGCGCTATCGTCTATTTTTCGAGGTCAACTATCGATAGTTTAGCAACACTAATAGGATTTAAGTACAAATACAGGGCATATAAAGGAGAAGTTCCGTGTTGGGCCTGCGCCTTGTACACTATATCAAAAGATAGAAAAAAATACGTAGAATCATGGAAAAATTGTCAAAAAATGAATATGAGTCGTTATTTTTTTTGTCAAAAATGTTATTGTTTTATGATATTTATTTTTAAGATAGTTTTTAAGGGTTTTATAAAAAATATTTGTAATAAAAGTTTGATTAAATAGGAAAGAAAAAATTATGAAACTTTTGTATGACAACAATATTTCACCATATTGCTACTATAACATTAAAGGTATAATAAACGATTTGAATAGCTGAAAATGATTTAGTATTTTATGTATATATTCTTCTCTCAATATAGCGTACAAGGTGCAGGTCCAAGGTCCATACATTCTGAAGCGTCTCCTAAGCTTTGTTGTTTTTTAAATACTTTATCCAAAGAAAAAAGAAACAGATCAGAATAGACAGAACCCGTCATTGATTTCAGATCAATAAACAACTAGTTGAGGAGCGAAACAGACATGAACCAAATCTGCTGACTACATTAACTTACTATTACCCTCCTTTCGCTGAAGAGAAGTTTATACCATTTGATGACGACATAAAAACAGAGTGTGTACTTAAAAAATACACACCAGAAAACTACTATGATGAGCAGGTGAAATATGAAGATGAGGGTGATGTACATGTGAAATCGTCAGAAGCGAGGGTAGACGTTAAAATTATAGTGGAACATGATAATACAGACGACGATTATCTGGACGATATTGGACAAAGCTCACCGCGCTTAGAGTCACAAGAAGATGTTAAATCTTCAGACGTTCCTGAAGAAATGGACAAGCGAACAGAAGTAAGTAGTTTTTCTTTGACTTCTTAATTCACTTGCATGTGTTATTCCAAAAAATATAAAACGTATTTTTTTAAGGGGTACAGCGACATCGTAACTATCTAAATATATTATAAAATAAAGTCTCCTGGCGCGTCTGTCGGTCTGTTCGCGATTAACTCAAAAGACTGCTCCACAGATTTTCATGCGGTTCACCAATAAATGGTGATTCTTGGGGAAGGTTTGCGTAAATTGGTTGAAATATCAACGATAAATGTTGGAGGTGTCGGAAAAAATCAAACCACCTGGGAGCTGTCATCAAAGTCGCTGTTAAACCTTTTGAGATATAACGAAACAATGAAGTGTTAGGTTAGAATCCCACTGCTGAATCATTTCGTTCATCCAGATATGCTGCAAACCTATTTTTTACGCATATTTATAAACTAGAGAATATATATCCACTAGGTTGCCTGTCAAAAAATGACCGCAAGTATTTTACTATAGTACAAGTATCTAACACTAAAGATCACGCAACCCATTCTTTTAAAAAAATATTTTAAGGCCATGGCTTAAACATGTATTGTATGGCAGAACAACGTTTGCCGGATCAGCTAGTGAATAAATAAATGTATATTCTGAACTCAGAAAAATCGTTACTGACGAACGCGAGTGTTTATTTGAAACTCGCTTGAAATCATCATCATTCTTTCATTTATCTCATAAGTATAGTATTTATCTCAAAATGAATTTAAATATTTATTTCAAGGCATCAAAACCGAAGAAAAAGGATCATTTATCTCGGCCAAAAACGAAGAAGATATCGAAAAAAGCACTTCTCGCAGAAGATCTAAAGAACTTGAAGGAATATTTCAATATTGTGGAGTTGTCTGTGAGTAAATATTTATTTATATCAACAAAGTGGCAAACAAGCATGCAATTCACATTTATGGTAAGCGATCCCTCCATCCGTCCATCCGTGCATCCGTCCATCCGTCCATCCGTCCATCCGTCCATCCGTCCATACGTCCGTTTGTTCGTAGCTGTGCTCGGAGACTTAAGGTTCGGTAAAACCACGAAATAGAAAAACAATCTACATTGCTCGCGTGGCGGGTCGCTAGTTTTATAATATAAAACTTACTATAAAGCTCGTTATATTATAACTATTCTTTTATATATGCCTTCTCTAACTTTAACCAATTCGTTAAAGTTAGAGAAGGATGTAAAATTTTACACAAACTTTAACTTAAACAAATATTTTGGTGCAACCGAAGTATTGTTACTGATAATTTGATACCATTCTCAATCATTTTCATTTCCACTTATTCATTTTTTTTTAAACTTTAATAAAATTGACGACTGGCCATTATGTCAAGAGTAGTCATAAGGTTTACATTGGAAAAGTTGGTACGGTGGTTAAGTTTTCTAAAAATTTGTAATTTTTCGCGTGACTATTGTTTTTTTTTCTCTTATAAAAACCTTCTCCGGACAATAAAGCCTCGTAGTCATGGTAAACATTTGTTTAGCAACAGTTGATCAACGTTGTTGAAGAAACATAGGCTTATAAACAGTTGTAGACAAGAGTACACACATCAACATAATAATAGTTGATAAACTGATGTTATCGCTCGCCGGCATAGAGCAACACGGGCCACCGGCCGGGGCGGAATGGAGGGGAGTAGCCATAGCGTTTATTACCGATGCAAAGCAGTCTGTCATTTTTTGCGGCGGGAAATGCACACACACGCACACTACAAAAATCGTCCATTACTGCGAAACTCACACCTTGACTCTAACAAAATACAGAAACAATTTCACGCACACATTTAAACATCTAGGCGACTGGTATAGGCCCATTTGGGCTTGTACGTTGACAGAGGGGAAAGCCTGCATTATGGCTATTCCTCTCCGGTGTTGCTCTGTGCTCGCCGGGCGTCAACTCTGCAACATGACATGATCAGCTCCGCAACACAAGTGTTGCCCGCAATATGTTGACAGCAACTCATAAACCAAATGTTTACCATGCAAATACAACAAAAAAGGAATTGGCGTAATTGCTCCAGCAACATATTTAACGATCAATTTGTATTTATTTATATAGTTAAATGAATAAACCGATAGAACACTCAACCACAGTAAATAGATACAGACAGTATGGAAACTAAGCCCATTTTATAAAATATTTACCTACACTCCATTGAAGCAACAGGGGTGTCACTATTTTTTTTAAATAATGGTGTGTAACATATACTATAAGAAATTAAAAAATTGTGCGCCGCCGACAGCGGGAACAGGGTCCAAGCTATCGGTGGTTAGGGACACGGAGATAGGAACCTCCTCACTGTACGTGCCGTGCCGAGGAGTACCGCCTTCTGTATTAGACCCATGATCCAACCTTGATCTTATTATTATTTACAGTTTAATTTTGATATAACTTGTAGATCTTTGTTTTTTGTTTTGTCTTAAAAATAACAAAACTGAGTGCTAATTACTTGGGTGATTTTTAGGGTTCCGTACCTTAAAAGGAAAAAAGGAACCCTTATAGGATCACTCGTGTGTCTGTCTGTCTGTCTGTCTGTCTGTCTGTCTGTCCGTCTGTCACAGCCAATTTGCTCCGTAACTACTCTCTGGTTTTATTGGGAATTTTCCATTTTCTGGAAGGTTCCCAGTACCTCGGAGTTTGGTAATGTGTCCGGAGATGGCAACAGGTGCGCCACCTGTTACGTGGGCCGAAACGTAACCGGCGAGTCGTGGGTGTTTGCATGTATGCTTGAATGCATGCATTTACCTCTGCCTACCCCTTCAGGGATTGCAGGCGTGAAGTTACGTAGTTAACTTACTTCCTTTTTTTTTAGGAAGAGGAGCAGTTAAGTGAGTGGCTCAATAACAGATGTCATGCGACGAGCCTCCCTACAATCGCCAAATGTGATGTATGCTTTAAACAATTCGCACATGAAGATTGTTATAAAACACATCTGCCGAAACATGAACCGGTAAGATATATCTATAGGATGTGGACGGCGTGGCATTATTCATACCAACAATTAACCTCTAATCTATAAATGCAATTAAAACAGTATATTAAACCCCACTTTTAACACTAATATTCAAAATAGAAATGTTTACTGATAAGTTATTAATAAATATCTATCATCGTCGTATATACGATCGAATTACCTACTAAAAATTATAGCAACTAACTTCAGACTGTTGCTTTTATCTGTTTAGCAACTAACTTCAGACTGTCACTTTTATCTATCTATGTCCGTGCGAATCGTAAAAATTCACTATCATAATTTTTTCCAATCGCGTCTAAAGAAGTATAAGGGTCCGTGCATAAAATACGTGACGCAAGCCTTTTCTGACTCCCTCCCCTCTATTGCCACGCTGTGTCACACTATCTGTGATCCCTCCTAAAAATATTACGTCATAAAAACAAAGACCCCTCTGAATATGAAAAGAGATGTTGCAAAAATGAATGGACCTCCGGCTATGTATTGTACACAATATCATTAAACAGGCAAAATCAATATAAAAACGTTTTTACTGCATATTTTTACTTATCTAGCTTTGTTTGCAGTTACAAAACATTATTTGCAGTTAGAATTGGAACTCAAAACCAACATGGCGAATATGGCGGGCGATGTCATTTTGACATTTTCATTTTTTTATTGTTTTTTATTTTGAAGTGCTTGGAGAAAAAAAGTAATATTTCCTAAATACTATCGAAATTGATTTCATGTGTTAATACTGAGAACTTAATACTAATCGATTACCAATATAATGAAATTCACCGGAACTTCTTTAAAATGATCACGATACATCGTATTTTTGATAAAATGTGATGCACTAGTTAGATTCAGATAGCATTAGTTTCGTTTTATCTACATAGGTACAATCCCAAGCGTCGGCTGTATCGCCGCCATGTTGAACATAGTTGAAAATGGTAAATCCTTTGAATCAAATGTGGTTGTAATTCTAAAATATATTCTTGAATAAATTAATTGTATTTTTTCGGATTCTTCTTTAATTTACCCATTTTTTGTGGACTTGTACAAACCAGAGCCGAGCTCACAACATCTCCTTTTTTTAAAATCAGGAATAGTCTAACGACATATTATCTTAAAATATTTTAATCAACTGCAAACGTCACGATGCCGTTTGTCACGCTCAGCGAGACCCCTCCTCCCCCCTGTATGCGACCGTAATTTATGAACAGTCCGTACCTTCAAACACATAAAAAAAACATACAGGCGAATTGAGAACCTCCTTTTTGAAGTCTGTTAAAAATCCTTTATCGAAAACTGAATTGTATTCAACAGAGTCGAGGCAAAGCTGTGTGTCCGATATGCAAGGAGAGGTTCAAGAACCATGTCCTCGTGCGGACGCACGTTAAATCTGCACACTCAAAAAAGTACACCTGCAAGTTATGCCCCAAAGTCCGCTATAATAGGTGAGTGCCTTTTCATTATAATAGGGAGGATGTACTCTGTGTACTTTGTGTCATACATGAAGACTTGCAAATGGGATAAAAAGACACAAAAATTATGGAGATTCGAGTTAAATCGAATGAGATTAAAAGTGACAAAAGAAGGTAAACAAAAAAAGTTACATTTAAAATAAAAGTAATTTCACTTTTACATTCTTTTTACGATATCCAACAAATTTTAATACGAAATGTTTTTATAAAAACGCTAACGAAGATATTTTAATGTTTTGATTTCACCATAAAATTAACAGGTTTTATCTCGAAATCAACGTTTTATCTTTAACATTATTAGCTACTAGCGGCCCGCCCCGGCTACGCGCAGGTGCAATGTTACCTACCCTCTCCTATTTGTCTTAGCGTGATGATTATAGATATAGCCTGAAGGCTTCCTCGATATCTTTTATACGATAGGTTTATAGTTTATAGGTATATAGGTTTATAGTTTAGGCAGCGTACGCAAAATAGGTAACTTTTCTGGTTGATTTTTACACCTTGTGTCTGAAAAACCCAAATAACTTACGGAACCCTTTTTTCTCCAAAATAAAATATAGCCTATGTTACTTACCCGTGGATAATGTAGCTTTCGAATAGTGAAAGAATTTTTAAATCGCATCATCTCTTGCAGGCGGCCTCTCTACATCAATAACAACAACAATTTGTTCCACTTCTTAAAAATTTTAATTTTCCCATACAACATTTTCTTTTGTCTCTAAATTGGCATTTACTCTACTGGGTAGGTATGTCACGCACCTTTGCTTATTTTAAATATCGCCATGTGCTGCGAAGAGCGGGGTTGCGGTGTGACACAGCGGCGGCAATGCTCTTTTGAACTTTTAAAAACACTTTTATGTTTTTTTTTTTTGGGTTATTTATCAAGATTTGTAAAATGTCGTAGAACAAATGTTGTTGGGATTGATCGAGAGAGGCTGCCTGCAAGAGGTGATGCGCTCATTTAAATTAAAGCTGTATATACAGAAATAGTCTATTTAGACTAAGGGTGAGATTCATAGACCGCACTACGACTTTACTTTCGAGCAAAGTACGCTTCGGACGGTAAAATGACGGTAAATTCATTAAATTTGTAAATAATGCGTATGCATCACTCATTTTACCTTTTTGGAAGTGGTTTGCAATAAGTGAACACGCGTTCGCAGGCGCACAGCCAAGACTCACTTTCTGCGTCACACGGGCGCGAAGTTCCGCTGCAAGCGCGAGGGGTGCGGGTTCGAGGCCGGCACCGCGGCCGCCGTCTACACGCACGCGCGCACCGCGCACGCACGCGGCACGCACGCCTGCACCGCGTGCGGCCGCTCCTGCCTCACGCCGCAGGCTCTGGGGCTGCACGTTCACGCCGCGCACCCGGATCTCAAGGTAGGAGGCCGGAATCCTCGCCGGTTGGGTTCTAAAATATAGCATAAGACATAAAATATAGCATATTGTATGGCTCCGTAATAACTATCACAGAGCCAAAAGATCTTAGTGCTCAGGGGTGGCAACGCATCTGCACTTTGACCTCTGGTTATTGTGTAGATATCTATAGGCGCAGTAGTCACTTAACTTGTGCAACTGCATGCTTGTTTACCACCACCATCACAAAAAAGCCGTTAAAGTTGACCCATACCACACCCCGGAGACTCGGCTAAAATTCCATACAAACGCTTATTTTGGTTACCTATTACACAGATATCAATCAGTGCACGCGCACATAGAAATGTAGCATGTAGGGTTATGACCTAAAACAATCGTGAAATAAGTCGTCGTACTGACAACGTGACGAAATTACCTAAAAATACATCGCTCGCACGCTCTCTCGCAACCTCACTGTTAAAGCTTATTCAACTGCCTCTCGAGGGAAGATGATGGGTAAGGCGGGGAAATCGGGCGAAACGTCAAAGTGTCCATTCTATACGAAGTATTATGACATATTCTCTTACTAAAGCCTCTTATGGTGATCCACACGGGATATCCCCCTCGGGATAACAAGTTCAGCCGCTTTTCCATGAAGCTAAGTCCCACCTTAAAATATTTATTGGTCCCAGGACGCAGAAGGAAGTCCAGATTCCCGTTGCAACGAGTGCGACTTGAACTTCGTATCGGAAGCTGCCCGACGGGTGCACTTGCTCAGTTTTTGTCCTCATACGAATAAATCGGATCCCAGGTGAGTCACATTATACATTATGCACGGTCGGTTTGTACAACGACCGCCCGAACAACGCGCCGACGCGTTCCGCTCCGCGCTTGCTACTAGCCCTAACCTTATATCGGGACCCGCGAGGCCGATGACATTCCGGTCATCGCCAACCGTCGAATGGAGTAGAGCGAAAGTTGCAAAGCCCATAATCCCATATGTCGTTGCATAAAACATACGCATAATTATTCGCAACTATTAGTGTATTTTTTGCTTATTCTTCACAATATTTTGTCCTATAGGTATGCTTGAGTTTTAGATACTCCGCTACCCCCGTTCTCTCCTAAATGTCTATAGGCTGTGGCATTAACTTACCATCCCCAAGAATATATACTTGTGGCCACCTTCATTACATATAAAAATCACTAAACTCAAAAGCCTAAAATTATATTGTTTTTGTTAGCGACACAACAAAAGAGGATGCATTTGAGAACACGTGCACGCAATGCGGCGAGGCTTGCGCGTCGGCGGCAGAACTGACGTCACACGTGCGCACCACGCACCGCTACCTCAAGCCCATACAGCGTGGGCCCAACGACTCCTATCCCACGCCGTGCGAATATGTAAGTGGTGTCACCGAAGCTGGAATTACGTTATTTCTTTAATATAATTTATTGAATACTAGGAATGGTTTGACCGAATAAACAATTTTTCTTTCTTCTTTCTTTCAAATTTCCGCCACTACGTACGATCGCCAATCGAAATTATGTTTTTTTTTTTAAATATAAATTTAGCCCCATCATACCGTAATAATATACACATATTCATTGAATGATATCATAATTGTTTTTTATATTATTTCGCATTAACACATGCTTGTGAAATATATTTTATTTTACCATAAAATATTATATTTTATGCTACCATAAAAGCAATGCAATAAATTTAAAGGAAAAATTTGACAAATCGGGCAGGACTTCAGTAACTCAATTGGAAGAGCGGCTGGACTAGATTCCCAGTAGGCCGCGAGTTCGAGTCTCGCCTAAAGTCAAATTTTTCTTTCCAAGCATGTGTTAATGCGAAATAATATAAAAAACAATTATTAAGGGTAAAAGCGACTTCTTTACGATATTCAATAAACTGCAAAGTCTATTATATCGGTTGCCTAACTAGCATAGTTGGTAATAGATGGCGCTGCTGCTACCATAAAAGCAATGCAATAAATGTGAAGGAAAAATTTGACAAATCAGGCAGGACTTCAGTAGCTCAATTGGAAGAGCGGCTGGACTAGATTCCCAGTAGGCCGCGAGTTCGAGTCTCGCGAAGTCAAATTTTTCTTTCCATTTTTCTTTAAAAATAAAATGATATCATAGTTAAAATGATTTCCTACGTCACTAAATGGTTGTCCAAATATAGCTGTTAATGCTCCTATTTCATATCTATTGATTTTAAATGTTTCCATAAATAATTCTCTTTCTCTTTCAAGTTTTATACATTCTACGAGTATATGATGGACATCATCCCTCGTACCACTAACATCACACTTGGGATAATCTACTTTCCTTATTAAAAATCCGAATTGGTTCGAGGGATAGTCGCCAAATGATGATGATCTATCCTGTATACAGTGCGAGGTGAGTTTGGGCAGCCGTCGCGAGCACTTCTTGCACGTGTCTCGGAAGCACCCCAGCAAGCGGCACGCCTACCGGACGGTCGTCAACGCCGTCTGCCACCTCTGCGGGAAGGGCCTCCAGGTAACTGTCGGGGAGTAGTTAACTCGACAAGCAGCACGTCTACCCAAAGGGCCACGGGCCGACCGGAGGGAGTGGCCGTAGCGTTTATTACCGATGCAAAACAGTCCGTCATATTTTGCGAGGGGAATCGTCTATTATTACGAAACGCACACCTTGACTTTAACAAAATACATGAACAATTTCACGCACACATTTCAGCATCTCGGCGACAGGCATAGGATGTGGCGTTTGTGCTTGTACATTGACAGAGGGGAAAACCTGCGTATGGCTACCCCTCCGGTCCGCCGCGGCCGGTGGCCCGTGTTGCTTTATGCGCCTACCGAACCGTCGTCAACGCCGTCTGCCATCCCTGCGGAAAGGGTCTTCGGGTAACTGTCGTAGATTACCTGACCCGGTAAGCGGCACGCCTGCCGTTCTGTCGTCAACGCCTCAACGCTCTTTTTTACGAATGTAGGCGGCACGTCTCGAGACGGCACTAGACTTCTTCACCGGGCAATCGGCGAGCGCAGAAGGTGCTCCAGCCTGGCCAGAGGTGACATACGGCGTTGAGGTAATCCTCAACGCCGTATGCCACCTCTGCGGAAAGGGATTTCAGATAACTCGAGAATATTGCAGACGAACGACTCGACAAGCATTTTCGGTGTATCGGTATTATTCGGGAGCATATACGCTCGGGCAGAGGGAATAGCCCAAAGGCCGTGCCGCTCGCCGGTTCACCTGGCTGGCGATCGATAATCAGAGCGGCGACGATCTGCACTTTTTTTGATCGTGCCAAAAGCAGAGATCCAAAGCGTGAGACCACGTTCACCGCAATTAATGATCACATGAAACATATTAATAACATCCATCAAACGACCGACGCGTTCCCCGCCTCGCTCGCCTCTAGCACGATCCGCGTGATCGTTTCCGGCTATCAACAACCGATGACTAGAGTGTTGGTAATTCTAAGTTAAGCCCCTAAGCGCATATGTCTTTTGTGTCTCTCCGCAAAGCCCTAAGCCGAGGATCGGACCCGCTGGGGTCTCCCTTAGGCAGTCGCGCTAAATTTATTTAGGCTGAGAGCCCTTTCCTTTCGCTTATTGCTCGGTGAAGTAGACTAGTGTCCGCCCTCTCGAGACGTGTCGTCCTCCTATGTCTATTAAAAAAAAGAGTGTGTGTAGGTACTTATGTTCGCACGTAAGAAGTTTAACTTCTGAAGTTATAGATCTTTAGCGTAACAGTTCAATATACCATAAAACAAAACGACAAAATTAAAAGTTTAGCAACCAACTTCAGACTGTTGCTTTTATCTGTTTAGCAAAATAACTTCCCGACTGTCGCTTCTATCAATCGGTGTGCGCGCACATCGTAAAAATTAACTCTCATATTTTTTTCCAATCGCGCCAAAAGAACATGCAGGCTTTCCCCTCTGTCAAAGTACAAGCCCAAGCGGGCCCGAACTGTTTCGATGTGTGCGTGAAAATGTTTATGTATTTTATGTTGTAAAGTGAGTGAGTGTGAGTTTCGTAGTAATAGACGATTTTTGTTGGGTGCGTGTGTGACACAAAAAAATCCCCCCAAAAAATGACAGACTGTATTGCATCGGTAATAAACGCTACGACTACTCCTCTCCGGTCTGCCGGTGGCCCGTGTTGCGCAAAAGAATTATAGAATTATTAGAAAATATAATTGACGACCCGGTTAGTCCAGCCGTGTGAGATGACCGTTTGATTCGAAGGGTCGCGGGTGGCCTACAGATATTTGTTTCGGGTCTGGGTGTTTGTGTATGTATTGTATGTGTACAACGGGACCCACGACACAGGTTAATACCTACTGTAGGGCTGTGAGTGTAAGTGTAAAAAAATAAATAAAATAAAATAAAAAAAAACAAAAAAAATATCTGTAAACAGAGTGTGGCCTTGTTGAAATCGCACGTACTGCGTCACGCGGCGCCGGCGGTGCGCTGCGAGCAGTGCGGCCGCATGTTCTACGAGAAGTGGCAGCTGGTGAAACACGCGCGCGTGCGGCACGCCGGCCCGGCCGGGCCCCCGCGCCACGCCTGCGCCCAGTGCGGACTCACCTTCGCGGACAGGACGAACTTGCACCGACACTCCACCAGGGTGACTCCTTTTTAGCACGCTTTTATAAGCTCGGGTTTTTTTTTTTAATTATGGCATCGCTTTTACGCTTATTGCCAGTGTCAAGTAAAACGATATTTCGTATTCGTAATAAGCAGCGTAAACGTCAGAGTCAGTCAGTCACACCCACAGTAGTCAGTAGGTAATTCGAGTAAAGCGATGGCTACTTTACCAGAACATTTACAATGAAGTTTTGGAGGCAACCCGAAAGGACGTGTTTTCGCACTATTATTCTATTTCACTATATACGGGCACTGTAATAAGCCTATATCCTACTACTATTATAAAGGCGAAAGTTTGTAAGTATGGATGTATGGATGTTTGTTACTCTTTCACGTAAAAACTACTGAATGGATTTGAATGAAACTTTACCACAATATAGCTTATACATCAGAATAACACATAGGCTATAGCTTATACATCAGAATAACACATAGGCTACAATTTTTGAGGTTTTTAATGTGAGGTCGTAGAAAAAACACATTTTTTGCGCTTACATTGCAAACGCTGACTGAATCCTACAAGATAGATCAAAACAATTTACTACAGTATTGTACAACTTAAAAAGGTCTACAAAAAAGTCCGTGATGGTATATGTTTATCTCTTAGGAATAACCCACAATAACCATTTTTTATCCTTTACTTTGTACGAGAAATAATGGCTTATTTACGAAGCGATTTTAAGCAATACAGTATTAATCCTTATCCAATTAAGTATCTTAAATACATTGTGCATTTAATAAAGATCAATATGGCTTTTTACAGCATGTAAATTAAATAAATATTTTCGAAGATATCACAGATTTAAAATGCAGAGTCATAGCAATTTCGGCGATAAATACCGTTTCGGTGATAAATACCGGCAGCGGCGCCAGGCGAACGGGGCGTAGGGGGAGCGGGGACGTCGTTGACGATTGTGTCCGTTTTGCGAATTTTCAAGGCACTAGCGATTTGATAAAAACGTATGGTCGCCTACTTTAAGTAATATAGGCCTAAGGTTAGTTATTGCCAGGTTTCTTTTTGGTTAGGAGTTACACGTACAAAAAAATACTTCATTTTTACGAATTACTTCATTGATAATTCAATTACTATATAGATAGGTTACTTACAGTTAATTATAACAAATTATATAAATAGGTTAATTATATAACGAATTACTTCATTGATAATTCAATTACTATATAGATAGGTTATTTACCGTTAATTATAACAAACTAGCTTTTGCCCGCGACTAATAGTATAGAGTATAGACGACTAACATTAAGTTAGGTCGTCTAATCGAACCTGAAGTCCACGCGAACGAAGTCGCGGGCAAAAGCTAGTCAAACAAAATGCCACCATCTTTATTTAATATAAGTCAAAAATACACCAAGGAAACGAAATAAAATAAAAGCACCACACGCCTCTTTCACGGTTTCCGCCAAAACTCCCATAAGCCCGGGTTGTGTATATGTAACGGAATATTCGAGTTTTCATGCCGCATTTACACATTCGTGTTCGCTATTCGCCTCGCCATTCGACAAAACATTCGTTAAGGAATGCTGTCGCGAATTACTGTTCACACATGCGTGTTCGTTGTTCGCATGTTATCTCATATAAACTTAAAGAGAATACGTGGAGACCAGTAGTGCTACGTGCAGCGGAGTTCGGAATCACACCTTAACTTTCACTGGTTAAAACCTCAAGAGTGGCAACACGTCTGCATAAAAATCTCGATTTTTTATGTAAATGTTTAAAGGCTACAAGTGTAACAGTATCCGACAACAAATAATACACATGTAGGGCGTTATCTCTTTCGCACCTTATCTATTTGACGTTTGTCGATCATTTTGATCTAGTTTTGACCAATACCGGTCTACGGATGCTTATGTAGGCAGTGTGCAGCGAGATAACGCTCTACAAAGCCGAAACTAGCCGATTGTCACTTTCATTGGCTCGATGTGCATTATTTCTTGATGAGCACTGTACTTACCGTGAATATGAACTGAAGGCACTTTATTTATTTATTTTTTTTGTTTCTCGTTACACTGCGATCTGTTGCCACGACACTGGATTGTGGATCTGTTATTTGGTTCCTTGTATGCGATGTATCCTACTTTACTTCATGTTGCAATTTGAATGTTTTCCTTTTCAATTCTGCGAATAATAATATTGTGTCCCACATATAGTGGCTACATTGGCCAAGCTGTTCGGATGGGCTATAATTCTTTACTTGTACTACTTGTATGATCATGTGTAGGTTGAGATGCTAACCCTGGGAACTTTTGTTAAAGTTAAAGCTATTGTAACATTTCACATCCTGCTCTAACTTTCACAGATTTCTTTAAGTTAGAAAAGGATGTGAAATGTTACAATAGCTTTAACTTTAACAAAAGTCATGGTGCAACCCAGGCTAAGATTGCGGTGTCATCAGCAGAAGAACCTGTGGTTATATACTTTCTGGGTGCGATACGGGACTTTTAGATGCGTAGATAAACGTCGGACCTAGGACGTTATTATTTTAAATGAAAGGCCTTTATGGCGTACCATATCAAAGGCATGTGATATGTCTAAAAAGGCACTTGCACAGCACTTCTTAGTTTCATATGCCTTGTCAATGTCGCTTATTTTTCTGTGGACCTGTTCGTAGCTTCCTTTCAACGAAATCCAAATTTATGTTTGGGAATCAATTAGTTCTATCAATGGTGTCGGCCGTAGGGATATAAGAAATTCGTACATTTTTACAGGTCGGGAAAATAAGCTAATTGGCTTGTATTATTTCTTGTCTGATTGCTTGTTCGGTTTCAACAGCATAATTATTTGTGTGACTTTCCATTGCGGCGGGATGAATTTTTGTTTTGTAATGGCATTGTTTAATTGGTTTGCTACGAAGAAAGTAATTTACTCCAATGTTTTTTTATTTACAGGTACACTCGGAAGACACTCCTTACGATTGCCCAATGTGCGACAAGAAATTTAAATATTCCACGAGCAAGAATCTTCACATTCGCACGGTCCACCACAAGGAACCGCACCCGCCGCGGAAAAAACGTACTAAAGCGAGAAGCAGCCGCCAAAAAGAGATTGAAAATTGAAAAGAATGAGTTAAAATAAATGCGTGCTTAAACAAAGACATGTTTCATTTGTTGATTTATTATGAGTGTAGGCACCCACCGCATTACCTAATCTATCTGCCGCCAAATGGTAATGTTCAGCATTATAGTGTTTATGATGCACCCACTTTATAGGCCGCAAAGGTTCCTTTATGACCCTGAGAATGGAATTCTGTCTTAGTATACTATTTAGCATTAACAATTGACGGACAGTCAGGACATCAGATAGTTGGTGTGCTTAGAAGGTTATAGGAAAGGCAATGAATGGACTGTCCTTTGTCAATAGTATATCGTTATTCACCCTATCAAACGCGATCCGGAAGTCTAAATACAGAACATCAATCTGTCGTCTTTTGTCTAACAGAGATGATATTAAATGAACCAGAGTCAATAAATTCGCATGCACTGAGCTTTTGCTTCTAATTCTAAACCCATGCTGAATATCACCCAAATACTTATTGACTTGGGCATATATATATATATATATATATATATATATGTGCAAATTGCTCTCAAAAACTTTAGCTAGTGAGAACATAATAGCAATCGGGCGGTACTCTTCTACTAAAACGTCAAATAGATCCCTATTTGACGTTTTAGGAATCTCACTCCAAAGTGAGATTAAAAATGGACGCAGAGAGCTGCAGAGTACTAATTTCCCGTTTTATTAGGGTTAGATTTTAGGTGGAATGCTATCTGCCTGGATCCGGCGTTTCTTTATACCAACGATAATATCACTGTGTGTTATTTTGGATATATTGATGTAGTTACTATTCCTACTGTTATCAAGACACCGCTTTATAATTGTCGAGTAACGGTGGCAAATCAGGATACCTCGCAACACTAATTAAATGAACCGTAACGTAGATTAAAACATCTCTATTCTACGGCACATAACGTCGGTCAGTACCGATTCATATGATCTATGGTCAGAACCCCCCTTTAAGATGTTGCAAAAATGTATGGACCTCCGGCCATGTAAATATCATTAACAGGCAAAATCAATATGAAAATGTTTTTTACTTTTAAATATTTTCACTTATTTAGCTTTGCTTTCAGTTACAAAACATTACTTGCAGTCAGAATTGCAACTCAAAACCAACATGGCGAATATGGCGGGCGATGTCATTTTGACAAATTCCACTAATAATCGATACTAATCGATTTCCAATTTAAAGAAATTCATCGGCACTTCTTTGAGTTGATCGATTCGATACATCGTTTTTATGTTAATATGTGATGCCCTAGTAAGATACAGATAGCATTAGTTTTGTTTTATCTACATGCAGCCATGTTGAACCTGGTTGAAATAGATAAAATAGTTTGAATTAAATGTGGTTGTAACTCTAAAATATATTATTGAATAAACTAATTGTTTTTTTTTTAATTCTTTAATTTACCCATTTTTTGAGGTAGTGTACGAACCAGAGCCGAGCTCGCAACATCTCCTTTCAGCGGGACCAGTGTCATTGTGTCATTCTGCAAGTTACTCTAGGTCATTCTGTACCCCCGTCCGAGATGGTTGCGCCGCCACGGTGTCTCGGTGAAACCTTTACGCTCCAGAGCTCTTAACTTATTGATGCCTTTGTGTGTAATGTAGGTAATTTTTTTTTAATGTTATGGAAGTGGCAAACAAGGATGCAGTTCACATTGATGTTAAGTGATGACTACAGCCCATAGACACCCACACAAAGACTGAGGTCAAAATGCAGATGCGTTACCACTCCTGAGGCTTGAGGTGTTATGCCGCTGCGCCGGAAATTACAGGGCCGTATATTACCACCTGACCGAAACACGATAGTGCTGAACACTACCATTGAGCGGCAAGTATATATATATATATTTTTTATGTAATAAAAGTGGCAAACAAGCATGCAGTTCACATTGATGTTAAGTGATGACTGCAGCCTATAGACACCCACACAATGACCAGAGGTCAAAATGCAGATGCGCTGCCACTCCTGAGGCATTAGGTGATATGCCTCTGTGCCTGAAATTACAGGGCCGTACATTACCACCTGACCGGAACACGATAGTGCTGAACACTACCATTTAGCGGCAAGTATATTAGGTAATACGGTGGTGCCTACGCCCGCGAGCTCTGTCACTGGAACTCTACCACCAGTATATATATATTTATCGGCATGAGGCCTTCTCCAGCCAGGACATCTAGGTAGTGTTGTGGGCGTATCTTTCCATAAGCCGATATGTTACTCGTGTTTGTGGGCATCTGTAGGTGGGTACTCGAGCGGATGATGAAATAAAGCACAGGTTGGCAGAATAAAGTCGTATATTGCCAAAGATCCGCCCATTCGATTACTTCCGGCAGGGAAGAACGGGCAAGAAACCCTTCGGACCGGGAAACCATATTTATCAAGATACGATACTACTACTATCACATGACTTCTGCCCATTTAATTCAGGACTACCCGCTTTATATCACTTTAATATCACTGACGAATTATTGTAAGGCAGTTATGCTGCCAGTTAGAATAGTGAATCTAACTGGCAGCATAACTGCCTTACAATAATTCGATTCAACTGTGTGACTGTGACTGAATGATCGTTACTCTATGACTGACCGTCATGAACTATTTGCTAGCCTTTATAAACCCGATATCGGCAAGTCACTATCCCCAAGGTAACAAATCCAAGTACCTAAGCCGACCGTGGCGCCACTTAGAATTCTCTATTAAACAATCTACCCTAGTCATAATTAGGTTACGTCTCCGACAAACTAGATGGCGCTAGTAGTCACATTTAGGTTCCACTCCGACATATTAGGTAATGCGGTGGTGCCGACGTCCGCGAGCTCCGTCACTGCAGCTCTACCACCAGTAAAAAATATTACAAAACAAGACTTAGACAATATACTATTTATTTCCAACAATAAGTATATTTAAAACCCAATATAACATTATAAAACATGGCAGTTTTGTACAACTTCTTTATTTTGCAGTCATCATTCAGCAAAGGTGATAGCGGGTAAAAGTTTGCCTTCACAAGCTCCGAAACCGATGCGAAGACCATTCTCGTTGAGGCAGTGGCCCCTGAGTATAATCGTATCACCATCTTGGAGGAATTTTCGTTCTTGACCGTTGAGTAGGCGAATGGGTTTAGTACCTTTCCAACATAACTCCAACATGCTGCCGTATGAATCGGATGTCTGAAATCATAATATGTCTTGTTAGCGTGGGATAGATTGTTAAAAATTGTATGTAAGGGAGATGTGGACAATATCCAGAATTCATTGTTTTAAACTTTCACGATTTGTATTCATATTTTTATATTGTAAATTTTATCTTATATCGGTCAAATTAAGCGCACGATAGCTGAGCGAGTTAAGGAGCACATAGCAGCGGTTAAGAATCGCCAGGTGAACAAGTCAGCGATCGCGGAGCATCTACTGGGGTCGGGACCAAACCACTGGATCGAACTTCACAACCCGAAAATCCTCTCCACTGAACGTCACTACTATAATAGGATGGTACGTGAAGCGGTTGAAATCAGAAAATACAAAAATTTCAACCGGGAGGATGGATATAGGTTGACAGTTTCGTGGAATCCGGTTATCGGGAAATGTAGACGACGGGATGTATCTTCGGATAAATCGTCGGATGTTGTGAGCGTTGTGTGTCGGGACCTTAACCACCGCATTACCTAATATACTTGCCGCTTAATGGTAGTGTTTAGAACTATCGTGTTCCGGTCAGGTGGTAATGTACGGCCCTGTAATTTCCGGCACAGAGGCATAACACCTTAGGCCTCAAGAGTGGTAACGCATCTGCATTTTGACCTTGGTCTTTCTGTGGGTGTCTATAGGCTGCAGTCATCACTTAACTTCAATGCGAACTGCATGCTTGTTTGCGACTACAATTACATTAAAAAAAAATCCTAGAACTGGAATCACCAAATAAGCGGCTGGAGCGGCCAAATTAATTGCGTTTGTTTTGTTTACGTCTTATATTTTTGTCTATACTGTGTAATAATTACAGAAATTAAGGAAAAAATGGAAAACACTCAATTTTGGGTAGGGATCGAACCTGCGACCTCAGGATAAACAGCCCAGACGCTTATACTACTAAGCTACCGAAGCCCCACATCCGAGCGTAAAATTTCTGTTGCCCTGTTTTATTTATAACTAATTGCTATACGATCTATATGATAGACATTGCAGTTTATAACGCGTTTATATTATGTAGTAATATGCGCGTGATTAATCCGAAAATCAGTTTTATCACAATGAGGGTAGCTCGCGAAAATTTAAAAAAACGCTTACACTCACAGCCCCACATTAGGTATAAACCTGTGTCGTGGGTGCCGTTGTTCACACACGACACATACACAAACACCCAGACTCAAAACAAATATCTGTAGGCCATACAAATATTTGTCCCGGTGCGGGGATCGAACCTATGACCCTTCGAATCAAACGGTCGTCTCACACCGCTAGACTAACCGGTCCGTAAAAATATACGCGTGATAAATCCGAAACTCAATTTTGATTAAATGAGACGAGAGATAAACTAATCACAACTTAGTTAATGAGTGTAGCTCGCAAAAACCTAAAATCATAGTAATAATACACGGTTTTATTTACATACTAGCTGTGCCCGCGACTTCTTCCTTTATTTGTATAGATATAAAAAAAAAACAAAACTCACATCTCCACTGATGGTGCCAGAGCCGAGCAAATCGCCGGGCTTGACGTTGCACCCCGTGACGGTTTGCTGAGCAAGTTGCTGCTTGGCGGTCCAGTATAGGAAGCGGTAGTTGGAGCGGCATATTGTGGTCGATACTGGCGAATTCTCCGCTGAATAACACATTAAATAAGTAATTATTATTTCAATCGTCGCATCGCCGTCTTTAGGATTGGCGTGCATGAATGAAGAGAGTGATGAATGTAGAAGAGATGTATCCAAGAATTTGGTATATTTGGAGCTGTCTTGTAAGGGACGTGGCGTGAAGATACTTCATGTCAGTGTTCAGTTCTTAGGGTATGCGTACGCGGTACTTCAAAGGGTACTCAGAGGTAAATGCATCAAGCATACATAAAAACACCCACGATTCGCAAGTTACGTTTTGTTTATTCAGTTTATTCATATATTTCATACTAGCTGTGCCCGCAACTTCGTTCGCGTAGAATAGTGGCTTTGGGCAGCATTTTTTTGGATATAACTTTTGGTTAATTTCGTCGGGACGTTGGGCGTCGGAACGGCTTAGGTGACAATTCATCCGCAAATGCAACTTATCCGCGGATGAAATGTCACTCGTTAAAAACAGTAGAGGTCAACTCATCCGAAGTTTTGTTGTTATTCGGAGCAGTCGCCACCGAGGCTAATTACTAGTGGTCATTTCATCCAAAATTGAGCAACACCTATATTATATCTATCCAAGATGGCGGCTGCATGAAGTTGTCAACTTTTTCGTCATGGGTGTCGTTTTCATGGTTCATGAGGGTGTTGAATCCGATAGTGGTGTCAAAATGTAAATCCAAGATGGCGGCTGCATGAAGTTGTCAACTTTTTCGTCATGGGTGTCGTTTTCATGGTTCATGAGGGTGTTGAATTCGATAGTGGTGTCAAAATGTAAATCCAAGATGGCGGCTGCATGAAGTTGTCAACTTTTTCATCATGAGTGTCGTTTTCATGGTTCATGAGGGTGTTGAATCCGATAGTGGTGTCAAAATGTAAATCCAAGATGGCGGCTGCATGAAGTTGTCAACTTTTTCGTCATGGGTGTCGTTTTCATGGTTCATGAGGGTGTTGAATCCGATAGTGGTGTCAAAATGTCATGTCAGGTCATTTCATCCAAAATTGAGCAACACCTATATTATATCTATCCAAGATGGCGGCTGCATGAAGTTGTCAACTTTTTAGTCATGGGTGTCGTTTTCATGGTTCATGAGGGTGTTGAATCCGATAGTGGTGTCAAAATGTAAATCCAAGATGGCGGCTGCATGAAGTTGTCAACTTTTTCGTCATGGGTGTCGTTTTCATGGTTCATGAGGGTGTTGAATTCGATAGTGGTGTCAAAATGTAAATCCAAGATGGCGGCTGCATGAAGTTGTCAACTTTTTCATCATGGGTGTCGTTTTCAAGGTTGTGAGGGTGTTGAATTCGATAGTGGTGTCAAAATGTAAATCCAAGATTGCGGACAGTTTTTTTTAAATGTGACATGTGTATCAATGTCGCGGTTTCTTGAGGAGATGATTACAGAAATGTCATCATTTTTCAAATCTGATGCCATTTTCGTAATCAGCACACCAAGAAACTTCGAAATTGATACCCATATCATATTTTGAAAGAAAAAGTCTTCCCGCCATCTTGGATCTGAAGACGAATGCCATTTTCTTAATCAGCACCCCAAGAAACCACAAAATTTACACCCATCATTTAAGGCTATCTATCATACCTATATTACTAGCATAATATTTGCGTGACTTCGAGCTCTATCATTGAAGCTCTACCACCGTACATTACTACTATCACTGAGCAGCAGGTATACAGGTATACATGTCTGTCTGTCTGTCTGTCTGTCTGTCTGTCTGTCTGTCTGTCTGTCTGTCTGTCTGTCTGTCCGTCCGTCCGTCCGTCCGTCCGTCCGTCCGTCCGTCCCAAATTACAGGACCGTACAAGTCCTGGTCAATAAGTTATGTCAAACTCCTATTTAATGAATATAACTTACATGATAAAATAAAAACTAAATGGAATATGTTCCAATACCAATTTAATTTTTTTTATTCCAATTTTTTTAAACTACACGTGTTTATAAAGTTTGCACAAAAAGAAGCCACAGTAAGAACTATACAAACTGTAGTCTATGGCCAAATCTAAACAAAGACAACATGACTGATCGCGTCTGTGGCGCGTCCTGTCACAGGCATAAGTAGAGTAAGATGGGGCAATGGGAGTCTGCGGGTAATAACAGTCACCTACATATCCACGAAAATATACACGCAAGCAATCCATTGACTCACGCCATCAGACTTTCCGATCAGCAGTTTTAGACTCTCTCAATAATTTCTAGGATATTTTTTTTTCATTATTATATTACAGGGCAGGGAACGTTCGGAAAATTTAAGACAGTTATCTATATTATCTATATTATATATTTATGAAAAATGGGGTAGTTTTTAAATTTATAGGCTCTACCTATCTAGCTGATCCCGTTGTCATCCCCTGTCGACCACAGATGTACTTCATGTGGGCTACGTTCTCACATGGACTACTCTAGTTGAAACTTGACGTCAGGTTAATATTTGCCATATATGCTAAATTTTCTTTTACTTTTTTTGCTTTTTTTTATGTGCATTATTCCCGTTACATGTTGTATATATAGTATATAATATATTTTATAGATTATTAAGATTAATCTTGTTTTTTTTTGTCTTTGCATGCGCCAGTACCTATACAATGTTTAGGCACACCGCGGACACTCCGCCAAAATGCCTTACAAACACTTAATTTGGTTACCTATAACACAGACATCAATCATTGACATGGTGACGTGTATTTACACGTGCACCTGTGTGCGTAGCACGTAGGGTTATGACTTCGGGCCGCGACGAGAAAAACATTTCAACATTCAATTTTTTTTAGCCACAAACAAAAACGATAACTTTACTGAAAAATTCGTGGTAGAGCTCGCTGAACGAGCTCGAGACCACACTCGAGCTCGATGAGCACCACCCCATTATAACATGTAGACTTGCTGCTCAGTGATAGTGGTAATGTACGGTGGTAGAGCTTTAATGATAGAGCTCGAAGGCACGCAAATATTATGCTAGTAATATGGGTAGGTATGTCAGATAGCCTTAAATGATGAGTGTAAATTTTGTGGTTTCCTTGGGGTGCTGATTAAGAAAATGGGATTCGTCTTCAGATCTAAGATGGCGCGAAGACTTTTTCTTTCAAAATATGATATGGGTATCAATTTCGAGGTTTCTTGGGGTGCTGATTACGAAAATGGCATCCGATTTGAAAAATGATGTCATTTCCGTAATCATCTCCTCAAGAAACCTCGAAATTGATACACATATCATATTAAACAAAAAACTGTTCGCAATCTAGGATTTACATTTTGACACCACTATCGAATTCAACGCCCTCATGAACCATGAAAACGACACCCATGACGATAAAGTTGACAACTTCATGCAGCCGCCATCTTGGATTTACATTTTGACACCACTATCGAATTCAACACCCTCATGAACCTTGAGAACGACACCCATGATGAAAAAGTTGACAACCACATGCAGCCGCCATCTTGGATTTACATTTTGACACCACTATCGGATTCAACACCCTCATGAACCATGAAAACGACACCCATGACGATAAAGTTGACAACTTCATGCAGCCGCCATCTTGGATAGATATAGGTGTTGCTCAATTTTGGATGAAATGACCACTAGTAATTTGCCTAGGTGGCGAGTGCTCCGAATAACAACAAAACTTCGGATGAGTCGACCACTACTGTTTTTAACGAGTGACTTTTCATCCGCGGATAAGTTACATTTGCGGATGAATTGTCACCTAAGTCGTCGGAACGCTTGACGTCGGGACGCTTGACATCGGGACGCTGGGCGTTGGGACGCTGGGCGTTGGAACGCAGGGCGTCAGGACGCTGGGCGTATGCATAATATAGGCACTCCGTAAGAGCCGGCAAAAGAGAAAAATTGAATATTAGCGTTGTGCATTTTTACCCACTAATGCCACCTACACCACCACCACCATCACCATCATCATAATTACATCCGAAAGATGTCCATCCCTCTCCGCTGGACAAAGCCAGCGGAGAAATACGTTTACTGTATGCCCCCTTGGACCGCTTAATATTTTCATTTATTTATAGTAATTCATTTTGTCTTTATAGCGATAACAGAAATAATAATAGAGAGGTAATTTGTGAAAATGTTAGCTTTCTAGCTATCACTATTTATGAGATAGGTACAGCCTGGTGACAGATAGACGGATGGACGGACAGACAGACAAACAGCGGAGGATTAGTAATCTGTAGGGTCCGTTTTTACCCTTTAGGTACGAAACCCCCTAAAAGATAGAACTAAGATACAGAATTGCTTAAAAATATTCGATACGATTCTTTAAGTTGACAGAACTTTTTTATTTCTGAACCGTTTCCCTTGAAACAAACACTAAATGTTAAGTGAAACTCACCACAATATATTAGTGAAAACCGCAGATCGAATAAGCCGTTTCTGAAATTAGCGTGTACAAACACACAGACAAACAGACATTTTTCCGGGATAAAAAGTACCCAGTGTTGTGCGCCAAAGGTTAAAGTATAATTATATCAAGTTTCATCGTAATCGGACCGATAGATTTTGTGTGATACTTGAACAAACAGACAGACAGACAGACAATTTTTTTTCTAATCACATATTTGTGTTCGGTATCGATCTAGTAACATCCCCTGGTATTATTTTTTTATATTTTTAATGTACAGAATTCACACTTCTACAGTTTTATTATAAGTATCATATAATAAGGCTCCTAGAGAGCACTTTAACATCTTAATGTTTTTTTAAACTACCTAGAGTGAATAATAACTAATTATAATCAAAAACACAAAATTTATTAAAAAGAAACGAAACAATTATAATAATGGAAAGAATTAATTATTTATCTCATGTATACAACCGGACACATCACTAAACTCCAAAGGTTGTAATGGGAAATTACAGAGATATAACAAATTAGGTCTCCGGGTTGACAACGCATCTGCAGTTTGACCTCTGAGTTATGTGTAAAATTTCTATAGGCCGCAGTCATTATTTAATATCAATGTGCGTTCCATGGTTGTTTAAACAAAAGCAAACAAACTCCCGGCGGCGGACTAACGTCATCAGAGGCCCGGGGCGGCATCTGGCATTTGGAGGCTCAGTAGCCTTAGGGACGAGCAAAAAAAAAGCCCATTAGGTAATACACACCAAGACGAACGCACGAGCAAAAAAAAAGGCCCTGAAGTAAAATCAGGGGGTTCCTGCTCACGCCTATATAAGGGGCTCCCGTATACGATACGACAGATAGATTCTTAAATAGAAAACAAGAAAAACGCACGAACAAAAAAAAAACATTTCTCTCTGTAAGCTCTACAAATCTCTTAAAAATCGGACCCCCAGAACCGGGGGCCCGTGACAGATCGCCTCAGCCGCCCCATTCTTAGTCCGTAGTCCGCCACTGCAAATTCCTTCAGACTTCTTCACCAAAATAAAATTCGAGAGAACAAATCAAAATTAAAACTTACGTTTCAAGTCGACTTCCAGCTTGATGTCAAAGTTGAATTTGTCCTCATGTTTCAAATAGGGAAATGGCTCAGGGTCTTGCGGGTAGTTGTCGACGAGGTAGGGCTGCAATGCGTCCACAGTGACGATCCAAGACGAGATGGTGGTGCCTAGATTCTTGGCGGTGAACGGTCCCAGCGGCACATATTCCCATTTTTGGATGTCGCGAGCTGAAAGGTATTTAATCACTAAGCAGTCGAAAATGAACTAAATACTAATCTATATCCTACTTCCTACTAATATTATAAATGGGAAAGTTTGTGAGTATGGATGGATGGATCTTTGTTAGTCTTTACTGGTGGTAGAGCTCCAGTGACGGAGCTCGCGGGCGTAGGCACCACCGCATTACCTAATTTATCGGCCGCTAAATGGTAGTGTTCAGCACTATCGTGTTCCGGTCAGGGGGTAATGTACGGCCCTGTTATTTCCGGCACAGAGACGTAACACCTAAGGCCTCAGGAGTGGTAACGCATCTGCACTTTGACCTTGGTCTTTGTGTGGGTGTCTATAGGCTGCAGTCATCACTTAACATCAATGTGAACTGCATGCTTGTTTGCCACTTTCATTACATTAAAAAAAAGTCTTTCACGAAATACTACAGGACGGATTTGGACGAAACTTTACAGTAGTTAGGTTATAGGTACATAGCTACAATTTGCAATGATTAAAAGTCCACGCGGACGAAGTCGTGGGCATAAACTAGTCTATACTAATGTTGTAAAGTAAAGTTAGAACCTTTACTTCTATAATCTAAACTAATATTATAAAGCTGAAGAGTTTGTTTGTTTGATGGTTTGAACGCGCTAATCTCAGAAACTACTGATCCGATTTGAAAAATTATTTCAGTGTTAGACAGTCCATTTATCGAGGAAGGCTTTAGGCTATTAGGTTTATTTGTAGGGCGTTATCATCGGAAATAGATACTCATTCGATCCTGATTTATTTTCCACTAACAGAAAGCTACTTAATTCAGGGAATGATATAGGATTTATTATTGACCAAAATAATAGTCATCGTTTCAGCCGAAAGATGTGCACTGCTAGACCAAAGCCACCAACAAGGGGGATATGGCATAATCGCCACGCTTGGCATGAGGATTGGCGCTCGCGGTGGCGTTAGTTCTTTTGCAAGTTGGTTATTTCTGCTTAAATTCAGTGAAACTTTGGTTTCATCTCAGTATAATACATACTACACTCGAAGTTGTTGACGATTATATATACCTGGGACAAACGGTCCAGTTAGGTAGGTCCAACTTCGAGAAAGAAGTCAATCGCGGAATCCAACTCGGATGGGCAGCGTTCGGGAAGCTGCGTTAAATCTTCTCGTTCAATTTATCGCAGTGTCTGAAGAAGAAGGTCTTTGACCAGTGTGTGTTGCCAGTGATGACATACAGAACTGAAACGTGGTCGCTCACTATGGGCCTCATAAGAAGGCTCAAGGTCACTCAGAGAGCAATGGAGAGGGCTATGCTCGGAGTTTCTCTGCGAGATCGAATCAGAAATGAGGAGATCCGCATGAGAACCAAAGTAACCGACATAGCCCACCGAATAGCGAAACTGAAGTGGCAGTGGGCAGGGCACATAGCTTGCAGAACTGACGGCCGTTGGAGCAGAAGAGTTCTGGAGTGGCAACCGCGTACCGGCAGACGAAGCGTAGGCCCCCCATGAGGTGGACCGACGATCTGGTGAAGGTCGCGGGCAATCGCTGGATGAGGGCGGCCCAGGACCGTTCGTTGTGGCATTCGTTGGGGAAGGCATTTGTTCAGCAGTGGACGTCTTTTGGCTGAAATGATGATGATGATGATGATAATACATACCGCTCCAATCGTTCATCAGCACGAATCCGAAGATGTGTTCCTCGGCTTGTTTGGCGGTGACACGCTGGCCGAGGGAGGTGGGGGGGCCGCCCACGAAGCACGCCATCTCCAGCTCGAAGTCCATCAGCCGACACGGCCCGAAGTGTGGCGGTGCATCTAAGACCCAACACATAAATTAATAAAACACACGTCGGCACATGACCGCGCATCGACGGATGAAACTTTTTAATTCACATACGACGATATATAGTGACCCACTGACGGGCGTCATACCCGCCCATCAGTGGATCGTTTTCGGGAACTTAAGCATTTTTTTTTATGTATTTGAAGTGGCAAACAAGCATACAGTTCACATTGATGTTAAGTGGTGACTGCAGCCTATAGACACCCACACAAAGACCAAGGTCAAAATGCAGATGCGTTACCACTCCTGAGGCCTAACGTGTTGTGCCTCTGTGCTGGAAATTACAGGGCCGTACATTAGCACCTGACCGGAACACGATAGTGCTGAACACCATTTAGGGGCAAGTATATTAGGTAATGCGGTGGTGCCTACGCCCGCGAGCTCCGTCACTGGAGCTCTACCACCAATAAAACTAATATTGCTTTAAATCTTTTTATAACAATAAGCATACCTTCGACGGGTAGCGTCTGTCCATATGGTCTGTGGATGGGTGTGCCAGATATCACAATAGAACTGCACCGACCATGATATCCCACGGGAAGGTGTTTCCTGTATTCAAATAATTTAATTTGTAAAATCTAAACATCAAAGAACAGAAACATAAATTAATGACTTTTCCTAGGTATATTAAATTGAAAAACAAGTTGACAGTTGACATTTTATAATCTATCTATACGAATAAGAATCGCTAAACGTGCTAAGCACAAATGTCAAGAACATATGGACGAATTTAAAAAACCCTTTTTTTATTTTTCGAAACTGGCTTCTTTGTTTGAATATCACATTTATTACACTGATTTACATGTGTTCAGAACCCTGCGATTAAGTACTTTCGAAGCAAATGGCTGTGGCAGACGGACAACCAGACAGACAGACACACGAGCTATCTTCACGCGTATTAAGTTTCTCGGTTGAATACACGACGCACGAGCGATCTTCAGGTGTATTATGTTTCTCGGTTGCCATAACTATCGATACCCACTGTGCAGTATATTACTGTATTGTTGTAAAGATAATTACGATTATTTAAGGAAAACAGCAATTTACAGCAGTGACTATCAAATTGATGGCCACCGAGTTACAGAATACGCCTGCTTACAAGGATTACGTTTTTTTTTAGATATACTCGTAGAACCCTAAAAATACATACCAGTTGGGCATAAGAGCATTCTCTTTGTTTCGGAACATAATACCGACGTTGGTGGCGTGGTGGATTGAAGAATAGAAGTCAGTGTAGTCGCCTATGTCAGCTGGTAGGTGCATACGCGCCTCGCTCTGCTTAATAAACGCTCTGAAACATTCAGAATTTTACTTAGGATTAAAATTATCTGATGGCGTCGGGACTTTTGTTTATTTGTTCCCTGACATTACATATTTGATTAATTTACAATTTAATTATTGGAATTGGCCGCAAATTTAATTTTGTTTATCGTACTAAAACCTTTCTTATATGTGACTTATCATTATTTACATGATTTGTTTGCTGTGTGAATGTGTACCTACTATCTTTTCATAATTTAATGTACCCTACCTATAGTAATGTATACAACCTACACCTGCACCTCTTTAAAGACTGTTATTTTATCATTTTTACATATATAATGTAAATCGTAAATATTTGTAAGATCTGTGGATTTTGTAAATAAAAAAAATGTCTATCACAGAAATCAAACCTTTATTGAACTTTGAATTGGACTTGTCTATTGTTATTTAGTTTGTGGAAATTGTACACGGTCCAACATGAAATTGTTAAACAGAGCAAGAGACATCAAGCAAGAAAATCATCTCACGTGAATGAACTTGCAAAATAGACCAGGCGGTTTGCACACGGAGCAACTTAAGTTGAGGCAACTAACAACATTTTAAAAGTTTCCTGCAAAAAGTTGATAGTTGCTATAGCGTTTACGGTTGCCGCAACTTTATGGCAATCTGTTAGCTACTTTGATTTGCACCTTAATTTCCGGGCACAGCAAGAGGGGGGGGGGGGTGTTGCGATTCACAGTTGCGGAAACCGGCAACTTTAAAAACCGATATAATATTTAAAAGTTGCTAGTTGCGCCAATTAGGAACTAACCTAGTAATCGATTACAGCAATTGAAAACTTTTGAAGATTACCGGAACTCTAAACTCGAGTTGTTGCGCACACACGCACAGTCCAATTGAAATATATGGCAACAGCTAGTTGGCAGTTGCCAGTTGCTACATAATTGCCCCATGTGCAAAGCGCCTTAGTGCACTGAGCACAAGATTCGCATAGATTCATATATTATATGCATGGAGCACCCGCATCGACTTGTGCCACTCATGTAGCCTCTCTTTAAATAACCAACATGGAACTATTTAGACGTGAAAGCGCAACACAAAACTCATTTTCGCATTTATACTAGGGAGCGAAACGAGCAACACGGCGGAGAAAGAAGAAATAAAATACAAAAAACTGGTCAAGTGCATGTCGGGCTACGCGCAGTGTAGGGTTCCGTAGTTTTTAGGTTTTAATAATGTAATGAAAAAAATAAACTTTAGCAACCCTAAAAATGGGGAGTGATGCCTTTTTTTTGCTCGTCCGCCCCGGGTGCCACCCATGTTAGCTACGCCACTGATCAGATGCGTAGTTACTTTGCCCTATCTTAGTGTAATAACTAAATGATCGGAACTTTAAAGTATGGCAGTTGTATTGGAAGACACCTATCATTAGCATGACAATTTTTCAGCATATCTACTTGTTTCTATACATTATAAATACAATTCATTACAAATATAAAAAAAAACCTAAATAAATTATCGTAAATAAATAAAGCAGTTATGCATCAAAAAAATCCCCAATAAAACCTTTTAAAATAATAACTTTTGTTATATTTGAACTCGAACTTTTTGAAAAAGAGTTTACGAATTTAAACTCACCGTTCTCTAAGTCCGTTATCATTTTGAAGTACAGTGTTTGTAACATCTAAGAGATTCTGTAGAGTAGCTCTAGCTTCCGTCCAATGCGCTTTTGTAAGTCCCATGAAGGCATTGAGTTTCTCTTCCTGCAATGATTCATAAATTTTCATAGAATGATCTAAAAAGCTAATGTCAACGAAACCCTTAAACAAAAGCTATCTCTATCGTTTGCACGTGTTTTATAGAGACAAAAGACTTTTAAGTCTCACTTAGATTTATGTGACGTTTTAGCATTCAAATTAGGGTGTTATTCAGATGGATGTAACTATGTAGGTAAGCATCCAATCCAATTCAATTTTCTCCAGAGTGTCTTTCTTCCAGCAGTCACTTAGCTGCCTAAGTTTTTCGATACTTCATTATTTATTAAACTGTAAGGTCTCATTAAATTCTGACAGTCGATTATCGGTTGAGCATTCATGTAGGCAAATCAAGTAAGTAGGGCTATAAACTATTTTTGCTTTTATTTCTAGACTCACAATCCAGTTATTAACGCATTAATATATACATGAAACAAAAAATGGGACAGATAGCTACACAACGTACGTAGAAACAAAAACATTCCATTTATCTCTGTCTATCCCTCCGCGGAAGACAGGCGTGAAATTTGTGACGTAACGCATGTTTATTAATATTATTACAATGTCTTAAATCTTGAGTGCATAGAGGCAACTTACAGGTTCTATTATATCAGTAGGTAAGTAGATAAGTCATAAACAAAGCTATAAATAATATTAACATAAATTAATACCTTGAAAACATGTTGTTTATCCTTCAAAAGTGGTCCATTAAACAAATGAGATACGACGTTCAAGTCTAATACCCATTCTCCAATCGCCACTCCAATGTGTTTTTGTTCCTGAAAATCAAAAGGTTTTTTTTTAATTATTTTAAGGGCTTTGTCTCTTAACGACCACATCGCCCTATTGAGGCAAATGAACACCAAAAAAAATGTTAGTAAAAAGTAGTAGTAATTAAAAGTAATTTGGCTTTATCTGATGTAGGTTCTGAAAAGGAAAACTTATAATTTTTACATGTTTTATATGTATTTCTTAAATCTGATTGTAAGTTTGAGCGAAGGTTTTTTTTAACACTTTAATTGAAGACCTGTGAATCTGGAAGAACCTATGCAATTGTACGAAGAAAAGGCAGCTAGGTAGGTACCAGCTACGCAGAGGTGACGACTATGCTATCCTTTTTTATTCGTAAAGAACGCTTGTCTCATGATCCTTACTTATCTGCCAGGGGACCTTATTTCAGGAGGTAAATCTGCATATTCACTAAACTGCTTATTTATTGACATACATGAAAGTCATTTTCGTTGTTGTTATAAATAAATAGGTATGTACCGGATTTCGTAATAATAATTTATATACCTATAGGTATTTAAAGTTGAATCTACTAAGATCGGTCTTCACTGGCAATTTGGTAATCTTCATTGAACATAACAGAGTTGTAATTTCGAAAGATGACAGTTAATTAAATAATTAGGTACCTACTTAGATAATGGCAGTAGGCGGTTGAGTTAACCATTACTTGAAACTTAGGCATATACCTACCTTTGTGTCGCATCTATATTTTAACCCATAAACTTCTAATCAAATGGGGCCTCAAGAAGCCTATGCATCACAATTGCCTATTTAATGAAATATGGGGGATATTTACTGCATTCTAAGTAGGTAGGTATATTACACACTTAAAAAATAGCGTTCACTTAAATACGTTTAAGACTATTGAAGAAAGATAACAATGTAGGTAAATAAACTAGAGGTATGACTTGCGCGCATTATAAACATAAACACACAAGTACTGTTGATAACCAACACAATGCACTCTCTAAATCGCCAGTGTTATACATAACCAATAAAAAATTATGCAATGTACCTAACTCAACTTTTAGTTCACAGAATATATTATTATTTAATTGACATGAAACAGCAAAAATACTTACGTTTTTCGGTGAAGTGAAGACACCATATGGGAGGTTTTCAATGGGAAAATCGGTGCTCGACGAATATTGTATAAATGATTTCATTTTTAAGCTTTTCTATTACACACAACTGTAGTCAGTAGTTTTCACATGTAAAATGTCGCTTTGTGGTAATAATGCGCCAGTGTAGACGAGTTTATGGAAATAAGGTGGAAATTCAGGTTGAATAGCCGGCCGGCTTGCCCTACTGGTCCGCGTCAAGGTCAATTCGTTAACTGTGATAGTAGCGTTTGTTTGATATACTTAGCGAATTATATGTATCTATTTACTTGAGACATGAATGGAATGTCTGATTAACAATAGATTACTTCGTTGCGGTTACATCAAATACTATCATGCAATTTTGAATTATTATTATATTAGGGCAATGACCGTACCTATACTCTGTAGTTCGGTATACGTAACGGCTGGTTAGTAGGTAAGTAGGTAGGTAGGTCAATTGTCTATAGCTCTCAATGTAGGGACCACCTAATAATATGAAATATTATCTGAATTAGTACTTATGCCTAATTATTATTTCGGAAATAAATACCTACACACTTACATAGTTAATAAAAAAGTACATATTCATAGCTTATATTAAGCTGGTTAACATAGCCGATATAAAGTCGGCTGGCGAAATCCATGGGCTTATTGATTGATATCTAATGCAGTTATCATTTTGTTTTAATAATGTAAACCTTTGTAGGTTTTAATTCTCATGTGTTTTTTTTCAAAAGGCGACTAAACAATTTCTTTACATACAATACTTTTAACTTTAGCTAGGTATCAAATTATTAAAGACAGCAGTATCAATACATAGTTCTTCGGTCTTGATTAATTACAGATAGCATAACATCTCATACAATAATGCGAAAGTAATTAAACAGACCACGTCAATTGTAAGTAAAATCTTGGACATTGAAAAAGTCCTAAAACGTGTTTGCCCTGTGTCAGGTTTATAAACTATGCAATAAAGAACAAATTTTAATACGTCGTTTAAAGTTTTATTATAAACATACAACACAACATTCAATATTTACACATTAAAGTTAACTTTGCTGAGTACATGGGGGCGCAGCACCCCCCGGACTCCGCTAGGCGTCGACGTGACGCGGCGGTCCACAACTGCCTGGAAATAAACACACTGCAGTGATCCTGCGATACTCATAATAGTAAAGTATCTAACATCAATTTACTCACCGCTAAATGGTAGTGTTCAGCACTATAATATAGTTCCGGTCAGGTGGTAATGTACGGCACAGAGGCATAACACCTTACGCCTCAGGAGTGGTAACGCATCTGCATTTTGACCTTGGTCTTTGTGTGGGTGTCTATAGGCTGCAGTCATCACTTAACATCAATGTGAACTGCATGCTTGTTTGCCACTTCCAATACATAAAAAAATACAATAAATATTGCACATCGACCCTGGGAAAGAGACTTCCGTTTATTTCGGGTATGTAGAGCGTTATCGATGTCGGCCATTTTGATCAAGTTTTGACCAATACCGGACCATCAGTGCTTACGTAGGTAGTGTGAAGCAGAGATACCGCTCTACATAGTCGAAACTAGCCGATTGTCTCTTTCGTAAGCTCGATGTGCAATATTATTTGCTGGGTACTGTACCAAATAGTGGAGAATTCGACTATTGCAGACGAGTTTGGGGAAGAATTTCAACAAGTACGTTTATTAAATACATAAAGGAGATGTTGCAAAAATGTATGAACCTCCGGCTATGTATTGTACTCAATATCATTAAACAGGCATAATCAATATAAAAACGTTTTTTACTGCATATTTTCACTTATTTAGCATTGTTTGCAGTTACAAAACATTATTTGCATTGCAACTCAAAACCAACATGGCGAATATGGCGGGCGATGTCATTTTGACATTTTATTTTTTTTAATTGTTTTTTTGATTATATAGTACTTGGAGAAAAAAAAAGTATTTTTTGTAAATACTATCGAAATCGATTGATCCCAAGCGTCGGCTGTATCGCCCCCATGTTGAACATAGTTGAAAATAATAAAATCGTTTGAAATAAATGTGGTTGTAACTCTAAAATATATTCTTGAATAAATTAATTGTATTTTATTCGGATTCTTCTTGAATTTACTCATTTTTTTTAGGACGTGTACTAACCAGAGCCGAGCTCGCAACATCTCCTTTAATGGTTGATTTGGTCTATAATGGCCAAAACTTATTTATTATCACGTGTGTTAGGATTGGTTGTGTTAAAAAAATAAGCTACATTTTCCAAATTTTACTAATCCGGAGAACTATTTATATTTTAATGATGTACTATGCATATATCATATTAAATAACAACTATTTATTTAAGGTAATACTTATTAATTTACTTAATTATAATAAATACATACATTAATAAAACAGTTACTTAACATTAAATATACAGTATATTTCAACATTTATAAAAATAAACAATATCATTTTAGGTAATTTGTTTCAGGTGTTTTTAGCTGGATACAGAACAGAAAATATGTACAAATATTGGCAATGTACTATAAGGGAACTCGACGCACGCCGCTACATCATACGGGCACCTTATGCGGTGGCAATAAAAGTTATATTTTGGATAAAACAGCGAGCACCCTATCTGTACATATTGCTGCAACATTACCGAAAATACTTGGTAGAAACATATTGCTCGTAGGAGTATCACAATAGACTTGAATGGTGTATAACTCGAAAGAATACGCCAGTAATAACTTTATAAATAAAAATACATAAGTTAAAATATATATTTTTTAACGTAATGTATTAAAAATAAAAGCTGGTGGAGCTAATATAATAATTAATGGACTAACGCTTAATGTGCGCACGACTTATCTACAACAAACATTTTTTTATAATAATAATTCATTAGATTTAACGTGTGAGAAAATGAGATTATGCATTATACAAATAGTGTTTCTTATGTTTTTTGAAGGTTGCACTTCTACCGCGTGTGAATTTCACACATGAATTAAAAAGTTTTGTAATAAGCGAGAAAAGTAGAAAAGATTTCAACCATGAGTTGGTTACAATAGATTTCAGAAGACCAATAATTGATTTTGAGAAGAGAGAGCAAGATATTTTACATTGGAGAGTAAAAATATGAAGAAATTGAAGAGGTATAGTAAAAAAACACAATTTCATTTTCCCATACAAATAGTCCGTATCTATCAAACCTTTGACACATTATTTCATTGTGAGGCAATACGAAGTTTGCCGGGACAGCTAGTAATGTATGGAAATGTAACTCTCATACTATCATCGCTTCGATTTTGGTTCCATTTATGCAAAAAACGAACTGCAATCTTAACAAACACTCACACTTTCAACATAGACAATGCTGGTATTCGATTGCTTGCAACAAGGTAATTTCGCTGAGCGACAAAGAAATGTCCAATAGCTTGACGCGCTGCGGTGTGTCCCATTATGCCCCGCTCACGGTGTGTCTCTTTAAGTGAAACCGGTTTATGGCGCAGTATTTTTTTTCCTTCGTAGTGAAAATGTAATTTAGATGAATTGCAATGAAGTTATACTTTATTATAATAATAATAATTTATTCCCTAACTAATACTTATTGACTGTCATACTGAGTTTCGACACACCAATTTGGGAAAACGCAACACTATAATACGAGAGCATATTGCTTGACACATACCTACATTCGATAAAATATTATTTAGATAGGACATTGTTATCCATAAGGGCTATTTAGAAGAGATGTACGTTAAAAGCGACCAATAGGAAATATACTACAGAAACCACATAATTTGTTCAAAATATTTCTAAAACTTAGAAATACATTATATGATAAGAAAATGGGATAATTAATACTAACCAAGACAAATATTTTAAGGCATCAGAAGCACATCTCGAATTTATGAATCGTTCTCGTACTTATATTTGAAATGTATGGTCTGTAGCTCTAAAGGAGTATTTTCCACTTTAATGATTTTAAAAAGTTAATACAATTACTAATTTATTTCATTTCCAATACAAGACTTAACTTAGTATAGCAGGTAACATCGATTAATAAAATAAACATCACACGTATATTTAACAAGTATTGTATTTATTACTTTGGACTCTCTTTAGGATAGGCACTTGTATGGACTTTGAAGTAACGACTTTGGATGACTTCAATATATTCGTGTTTACAATACGACGTATTAATATATTATTTTACAGATCCCTTATTTCAGTGTTAATAGGCTACTTGTAAGTTTTATAAAATAAAAATAAGCTTACACTCACAGCCCCACAGTAGGTATAAACCTGTGTCGTGGGTGCCGTTATATACAAACAACACATACACAAACAACCAAACCCGAAACAAATGTCTGTAGGTCATACAAATATTTGTCACAGCGCGGGGATCAAACCCGCGACCCTTCGAATCAAACAGTCAATTCACACCGGTGGCCCGACCGGGTCGTCAACATATTTTCAAAAATCTTGATTTCAATATAAAATTTCGCGCTAATAAGCTAAGTCACGTGATCTATGCGCTGTGACGTCACACTCCGCCTTCTTTTTCATTAAATCTGACTCATATTAATTCGTATAAACAGTTTACGACAGTCTAATATATCGTGACGTCACGCCATGATCTATAACGGCCGCCTGCCGTTCGTTTTCTTGAAATCGCGCAAGACGTTTAGAATTAATTTCACAAAAATCGTTTGTTACAATACAAGATAATCTGCATATTTATTGTTATCTTTTAACTACCATTTTCAATACTTTTCATAAAATTAATAATTAGATATCGGTCAAATAGCTAATTGTTTAATGTGCGTAGGAAGAACTGCTTTAATATCGATTACCAAAATGGTATTTATTGTAAACATCTATATTATTAGAACACACGTTCGTATTGAAACTTGTAATGTTTAATAAACATTACGCCTACATTTCCTCGTAGGTGTGGGCAGATATATTATTATGTTAAACGAGTTTCGTATATACAAAAACTATTTTGAAAAAACTGTCATATCATTTTACAAAATCAACTATAAAATCTGATAGCAATCATTTGAAAATGAAATTCTCAACTGCTACTTTGTATAAAGCCCAAATGTGTAATAAATGCCATTAAACAAGACTACATGTTAATATTAAGATAATAGAAATTAGCCATATCTTATCTCTATATTTAAGATGTGGTTGCAATTGAAGAACTTAGACAATAGGAAACGTTATACACTTCTGAGTACATCTCAATGACGGACAAAACACGTATTTGGAATTGGTGACATGAGAGACATCAGTGTGACCACGCGCGTTTAGTACTTCTATTGTCTTATTATTCATTTATTTTTGCAGTGCGAATATTTTTTCTGGTGAATTGGTATCGATAGTAGATTACAATGACATTGAGCAGAATGCCCCTTTTTTTATCAAAAATTAATTAAAAGCATTTCGGTTTGCGTATCCCACAAACACCGCGCTGTGCATCATAATAAAGTTTGCCTTATCAGGCATTACATCTGATGCTATTGACAATTTTTTTCACATTAACCCACCCCCTTTGCGTGGGTTTTGTGTGTATGAAAGGGTTACGTTTAAACACTTTTTTATACGTCTAACACCTTTTTTAAGAAATCGCAAAATAAATTTTGCAAAACTACAAAATTTTCGCACTACAAAAAAAAGACACCCTTTATTTCTGTCTACGCCCAATCTACCAATTACACTAACATAAAACATCAATTCTTATCTACACAGCGTGGCGTCGATCTGCTGCAAGGAAGTTAGCGTGAGCTTCAATTTTCTTCTGTAAGCCGGGTCGTTGGCGATGGGGTTCCTTTCCAGATATATCGTGAGCAGTTTCTTGTTGTGTTGTAGGTATTCAATTGATGACCAGTCCGTTATTTGGTTGTCGTTCAACTGTAAAGATTGATTATTATATTGTATTTTTCGCAATAACAATAACACACGCCCAAAAGGGAAAAAAAAATCATAGCTTTTATTTGTTATGTATGACTCCGTAATAACTATCATAGAGACAAAAGACCTTAGGTCTCAGGGGTGGCAACGCATCTGCATTTTGACCGCGGACACTCCGCCAAAATTCCATACAAACGCTTAATTTGGTTTCTATTACACAGACATCAATCAGTGACGTGTATTTACACGCGCACCTGTGTGCGTAGCACGTACAAAATACCAACCGTCGCCCATAAGAGGGGAGGAGGTTGGGTGATGCGCGGAAATCGGGCGGGACGTCGAAGTGTCCATTCTATACGTAGTATTATTACATACTCTCTGATTCTGTTTTTGTGTAAATGTCTATAAGCTGCAGTCATCACTTAACATCAATATGAGCTGCATGCTTGTCTGCCACCTTCCTTACATGAAAAGAAAAAAATCAACTACAGCAAGATTTGTCCCTCATAGTATCTATTTGATGATTGAAATAAGATTAGATATAACTTTAACGTATTTATCTCGAGTTTGGCATAATAGTTTTGTTGCAACCAGTTTACCTTGGGAAAATTCCAAGAAAACAATGTTTTTATTAGAATAAAAATAACATTTACATGAATTATTCACTATGTATGTATGTGTCTTCACGCCAACTGCCTTTAGGGGTAGGCAGAGAGTGTAGAGCACCAGATATCCTAGGTCTGCTACACCTCCTGTGCTTCATCTACATTAATCATTTTCTTCATACATGCACACCGATTCCTAAGACTTTTGTCCTTATCCTCAGAATGTTATTAAGTGTCATACAATATCTCGATTGGAGTTTCTTTTCTCATTCAATCACACAAAAAAAAACTCACCCATAGTTCTTCCAATTCAGTCATATGTCTAACATTATCGATAACGACAATCTTGTTCTTAGCCAAATCCAATGTTTGCAGCTTAGTTTGACAATCCAAATTCTCAATAGCTGTGAGACCGTTCTCAGATATATACAACTGCTCCAACTCGGTCAAATGTTCCAGATTTTGGATTTTCGTGAGTCGATTACACTGTAGAACTAATATTTCTAAGCTGGTTAAATCCTCGAGATTCTGTATTTGGGTAATCTTGTTTTTGCCCAGATATAACTGTTTTAGCATCCTCAAGCTTTCTAAGTTTTTAATTTCCTGCAAACAATGTGTGAACTGATTATTGACAATTCAACTGAATAGTAAATAACAGCAAGTAACATTTCACACCCTTCTCTAACTTAAGAAAACTATTAAAGTTAGAGAAGGATGTGAAATGTTACAATAAATTTAACTTTAAGAAATATTGTGGTGCGTGGTGTTTTTTTTATTAACTAAGCCTGGGTTAGTTAATAAAAAAAAACAATTGTTTTGACCTAAGGTGGTAGTAATAACGATAGTTTCTGTCCATTACACTTTAGAAATAGATCAACACATACCCTTATCCTGTTGTCACCTAATTCCAAGAGTTCAAGTTTGGGTAAGTGGTTCACATTCTTGATCTCTGTAATCTTGTTGGAGCTAAGGAACAGCTTCCGCAGGTTTAGCAATCTATCGAGTCCAGCAATCTCCCTGATCCTATTGAATGAGAGGTCCAGGATCCTGGTGGAAATAAACATTTTGTCAATTTATCTTTATTTCAACAATATGGAGGAAGATGAACATGGAGAAGAAATAGGAGAGCTCAACATCAAAATAAAGTATTTTATTTTTAAAGAAAAATGGAAAGAAAAAATTGACTTCAGGCGAGACTTTAACTTGCGACCTACTGGGAATCTAGTCCAGCCGCTCTTCCAATTGAGCTACTGAAGCCCTGCCCGATTTGTCAGATCTTTCCTTCACAAGCATGTGTTTATGCAAAATAATATAAAAACAATTATTAAGGGTAAAAGCAACTTCTTTACGATATTCAATAAACTGAAAAGTCTATTATATCGGTTGCCTAACTAGCATAGTTGGTAATAGATGGCGCTGCTGCTACCATAAAGCAATACAATAGATGTGAAGGAAAGATTTGACAAATCGGGCAGGGCTTCAGTAGCTCAATTAAATATATTTCACAACACATGCTTGTGAAATATATTTAATTGAATCGGCGTGCATGTATGAAGAGAATGATGAAGGTAGACGAGGCACGAGAGGTTTGTCTGAACCGGGATATCTGGCGCTCTACACTCTCTGCCTACCCCGTTAGGGACCTGGCGTGAAGATACATACATACATACATGCTTGTGAAATATATTTATTTTAAATGATGCCAAACTATGCTAGTTAGGCAACCGATATAAATATATTTCACAAGCATGTGTTAATGCGAAATAATATAAAACAATTAGTATTTAATTTTGAGTGACAGGAAATGTTTTGCTTTACTTAATTAACATGTTTTTTTTTATCCTTTCTGAGGAGAAAAAACATTTGATATTTGCCGTGATAAATAAAATTGTATTTTTACAGATTTTTGATGCGCTATTAGAAAATTAAGATACTTAGTCTGGGTTGCACCAAGATATTTGTTAAAGTTATTGTAACATTTCACATCCCTCTCTAACTTAAAGAAATCTGTTAAAGTTAGACAGGGATGTGAAATGTTACAATAACAAATATCTTGGTGAAACCCAGGCTAGAATATTGTTTTCTTTTTTTTATTATTTAAAATATTACTTACTCCAAATTGACAAGACTGTCCAGGTTTTCCATGACCACAATCTGATTGTCGTACAGTTCCAGCTCAACCAGCGTAGTCAAACTGTTCAAGCCTTCAATCTTCTTAATTAAATTCCATCGTAGATATAATCTAGAAGTAAATAGATACAAATGCTTTGTTACGTGATGAAGGTAGCAAACAAGCATGCAGCTCACATTGATATTAAGTGATGGCATAGACATCTACACAAAAACCAGAGGTCAAAATGCAGATGTGTTGCCACCCCTGAGATTAAAATTGTTGTATCTGTTATAATCAATACAGGGCCATACATTAGTATCTAACTGGAACATGATAGTGCTGAACACTACCATATGGCAACAGATAGATTAGATAATGCAGTGCTGCCTACACCCTCGAGCTCCCAAACTGGCACCACAAGGAAATGCTATACATATATTACATTATCAATATACAGAACAAATATATGGGCATCAAATGATAGTTGGCCAGCCGCAAATAATAGTTGCTGGCTGTTAAAGATAAAAAAAATAATTTAAAATACTTGCAGCCAAAATTTGATTGGCAATGTAGTGGATATAATGTACTTATTTTTTAGTACATTCTCATTTGTACTTTAAATTCATAATATATAGCTAAATTTACTTCCTATAAAGATGATAAAAGTAAATTTTAGCACTTCTAATGTTATGTAGGCCACTAGAACCAATTTTGAGACCTTGGAATCAATCTCAGATAGTAAATTAAGTTTAAGACAACAAAAAGATTACAGAGAAAAATATTACAAAATGATTCTTGCTAAAGCAAATTGATGGCGGAGTCATGAAGAGGAAAAAAACCCGAAATTAATATAACCTATGAATGCAGCACATGAGTCATAATCAATTCACCTTTCCAAATTCTTCAATGGCTCAAGATTTTCAATTTTACCGATCCTGCCGTGATTAAGATCAAGTTCTTCTGTGTTTTCATTGACTACAATAAGTTCCTGGGTGTCTTCGTTGGCGGGCGGCGGAGTCGCCGGTGGTGGTGGAGACGCCGCCTCCTCAGGCCGGTCCGCCTCATTGTTGGCCATAGGAGTATCCTGGTTATCTGAACAACACCATTGTTACTTTATATTCTAAAGATATAACAACTGTTAGACGCAATTTACCAAAGTTGCTAACCTGCCATGATTAGCTTCACCGTTAATTAAAACAGGACGTAGGACGAAGCCGGTAGCTAATATTTATATTGGTATTATTCTACAGACCAAACTTAGGAGCAGTTTATTTGTATTAATAAAATGAAATGGAAGATTTTTCAATAAAATTAGAGCGATTCGACAAGAAAATGGAAATGAAAAAATATATTTTGCCGATTTTCTCCTATTATCATCTGTCATCTGTCATCTGTCATTTCGTTTGTCAAGCAGACCCGTGTTTACTTTCTCTATGGTCAATGGGTGTGCTTATCCGAATGAAAACCTTATAGGTAGTTTGTAATCCAATTAACTTGAATGGCCTTGACACCAAAGCGGATTAATCGACTATCATCACAACATTCAGCCGAAGCTGAAGCTAAAGGGTTAATGACTATCAAAATTCAGTGCAATATTGGCTAAATAAATAGTTTACATGAAAGTTTATATGAAGACGTGGATTAAGCGGAAAACTTGTTTATACGTTAATGATCTTGTGTTTGAATCCGCGTTAGATCTGTATAATATTGTAAAGCATTAAAGCATTGTATAATTCTGTTACTATTTTTGGCAAGGACTCATCTACGTAGAAGTATTCTTTTTTGAGACAGAATTTTTGTTATAGGTCAGAAATCCAATAGTATGTAAGTTTTTATTTTATTTCATCATCATTTCATTTGTGTTTCGGCCAAATATTGAGTGAGCATTCTGATTGGATTACAAAGTCTTGAAAGGTTTTAATACTTATAATTAATCTAAATACGCCCATTGGCATTATCAATTTTGACAACTGCGTAACCTGGGTTTGTTTTGTTTTGACTCCGCCAAATTTTAAAATTCAATAATATTCGTTGTGAAAGTATATGAATGGCTAACAAAATATGCTTTTATTCCTAAAAAACGTCAGTATCTACAAATGGAACAAGATACTCGCAATGAGCGAAGAGAAATTGAGAAATTTGATATTAAGTTAAAGTCTAGACCGAAGGATGGCGTAATACTCCAACTGCATCACACGGTGCGCGGTCCCAGCGGTGGGAACCGGCGAATCAGATTCTGCACAGGTATTTTTGATGATACTCACGAAAAAGTAGCTTGCGCTGATGTTGAAGGGAATATTTTTATACTCGATTTTTCTGATCTGAAATTTTGGAAGCTAACAAGTCAAGGGCCGTGTTCCGCTTTACACTTCATGTCAAACAGTCAGGACATCCTTGTCGTAGCGACTACGAAAAAATACGATATATATTTCACAGATGTTGAAACTGGAAATGTTACAGTTAAGTTGGCTGGTCACAAAGCGCCAGTTAAACATATATCTTTTTCTAATAACAAAACAAATAATTTGTTAACAGCAAGTCCAATCGAAGCTATACTCTGGGAGCTTAGAAATTATACTAAGTACTTCACTCTGAACACTTATTCTGGCGCACCAATTCAGCAGATCATGTTCACACCAGCTGGTGACTACCTTGTTGCTTGTTTTCAAAATGACACAGTTCAAATATGGAAACATGATACAATGAAGACTATTAAACAAATAATCCCAAGTGAATTGAAGCATCTGAAAAACTTAGCGTTCACTATGAATGGTAGGGCCATGGCAATGGCAGGATTGACTCCAATTTTAATACTCTTTAGTATGGATACTTGGAAGGCTTTAAAGTCTATTGACTTGACCAAATATAATGTATCTGGTGTCCAGCAAATTGCATTTATACCTCAAATGTTTGATGGAGGTGCTAACAAAATTCTTGCTTTACTTAGCAGTGATTGTAAACTTTATTTATTCGATCTTGAATTATTGAAAATAGTGCACACAGTGTGCCCTGATTTGTCAAGTGTAAGAAAATTTGTAGTCAGCCCTACAGGCAAATATTTTCTATGTGTGTTACAACAAGGAGAAGTTAATATTTATAACACGTCATATGTTATGGATATGATACAAGAGAAAAAAACTGATCCTGTTAAAATAGATCTTCCAAGCACTTCGATTTGTACAAATCAAAAATGTTCACCTACAAAAGTTGAAACAGAGCAAAAAACTCACATTTCTATGGATAGTTTAAGATTAAGAAGAATACTGATGCAATATGGAGAATATCCAGACAAGTTCAGATCAATAATTTGGAGATCACTTTTAGATACACCTAGAAATAAGATTGCCTATTCTGCTCTTATAAATAAAGGTATACATGATGCATACAAAGACATTGAAAAACAATTTACAATACATAGTTCAATAACACTTAAAAATTTAAAAAGGCTTCTTTCTTGTCTGGCACACTGGTGCCCTCTATTTGGTGTTATGAAATTTCTACCAGGTTTTGTATTCCCATTTGTGAAAGTGCTGCAAAAAGATCCTTTATTGCTATTTGAATGTGTTGCTACAATACTCTTAAATCACTGCCAGTTATGGTTTGAATATGCACCATTTCCACCCATAAGTATCTTGGCCATTATTGAAAATATTATTGCTGAACATGATCAACAGCTTCTAAATCATTATTGTGAAACAGGGGTCACAAGTCAGACATATGCATTAAAGATATTAGAAACAGCTTTCAGTGAAGTTTTAACATGTTCTGAGTGGTTAATACTTTGGGATCACATATTGAGTAATGAACCTGCTTTTATTTTAATGGCAGTAGTTTCATATAATATTGTCCAGAGAAATGCAATACGAAGATTGAAAAGTCATGAGCAGCTTGAACATTTTTTCCATATGCAAAATCCAATTGATAAGAAAACATTCCTGAAAAAATCCTATATTTTATTGAAAGATACACCAGATGATATTCATCCGAGGCGATTTTTGAATAGTTTCGTGTTATTAGAAAAAGGTAATTGTTACCAACAATTCACTGGCTATCCCAAAGCCACGATTTGCTTGAAACTAGCGAAAAAAGAAAGACAGAAAGCTTATAAAGACCACAAATGTACATTAAAAGAATATACTACCAAATGCCAAGAGAAAATTATTAGAGAACGAAAAAAAGCTGATTATGATTCAGATACTAAATCTGAACGTAGTAGTGGTGAAGATTTGCAAGCAGAAGGTAAACATAATACAGAACTTCGGAAAAAAAGTAATTTGTATAACAATAAAGGAGACTTTAACAAAAACGATATTAAGGACGATTTGATTGAGAGCATAATGTATCCAGCTATGATACACTTGCAGAAATGCAAAGGACTTTCTCAAATAAAATGCGGTAAAACAGATGAAATAAAATATATTTCTGAACATAGTTCGAAATTAAAAGTGAAGAATAAGTTACCAGACAAAAAGAACGCTATATTAGAGATGGAAGTTGAAAAACTATTGAAAAGTACAAATTCTGATCAATCTGATACATAGACAATTTCGTTGACAAATATAATTTATGTTAAGCTATCGGCAGAACTGTAAATATGTGTATTTTTAAATAAAATAACAATTATTTAATAAAACGGTCTTTGAAAATATAATTATGCATTTCTTAAAATTTAACTTTCTCTATCCTTGTAACAAAATTTATCTAACATCTTTATCTATTCTTTCTTGGCAGTAGGACGTGGAATAGTCGATTTTATGTGGCTAAACTTTTTTCTAGATGCACTTAGATTAGGACTTGCGTCAGGATTGCTCCGCGGAGTCCTGACCGGTGTAATTATTTTGGGTTTGAATATACCTAAAAGGAAAATAATGTTTTAAAAATTAAGACTTATTAAATAGGATTAAGTATTAGATTTGAGGGCATATATATAATACTTACTGTTAAATTTACTTTTATTGTCTTGAGATTTCGGCATATCAGTTTTCAACACGTTTGGGCTGTCCTTTTTGAATTTGCAAGTAAGTGGCGATATTCGTCGTAGTCGTGACGTTATTCTATCTTTCGTCGATTTACTCGTTGCTAAATTGGAAGTAGATGCACTATCTGTACGTTTAAGTTTTTTCAGAAAGTCTTCGTTTGCTCCGCCAATGTTAGAAAGATTTGGACTAGATGCAAATTGAGCTTTAGATGATTCTGGACCCTGAAAATTAACCACTTTCAATATAAAATCCTTTTTAAATGTTATCGTTTTCATATTTATAATTCAACTTGGGCCATACCTTCAATACAGATATCTTTGAAACATCCAATGCTAAAGAGGACATCGAAGAATCATTCTTGTCATCTTCCATAAACTCTTTTATGACAAACGTGAGTTTATTTCTTAAATCTTCTGCTGCCTTTTCAGCTGCTATTAGACTTTCCAAAACTGTATGCTGCGAAGATTGGATGGGACTAAAAGCGAAACAATAGGTGCGCTTAAAAACACATTAAGTACCTCGAGACTTTCGTTGCTTTGCTTATTTCGCTTACTATTATTTTTAAAGATAGCATGCATAAGGTAGGTAATAATTAATTGATTTATTAAACTAGGTAGATATTTTAGCGTTGGAATATTCACTCGTAAATTAAGGTCCAATCTATCTAAACTCTTGAATATAATATCTTTAAGTTCTTTGTTTGAATGCCACTAAATGTTAACTTATGATTTTTAATAAAAATTATGAATTTACCTTGATGTTTTGTTACGTCGTCTAATGCTGCCAGGGGTAGAAGACAAAGTGTATGTGCTTTGTCTTTGACACATCAGCTGGAAGAAAGGTTTAATCAATTAAACGCTATCTTGATTTGCCATTTTTTAACAGACTGGTACTTGAATATTAGAGCTCTATCGCATTATTTATACTCCTTTCAGCACTCTTACTTTTGTCAGAGAATATTCAATGATAAGCTATTGTTTTAGTACTTACTACCCTCTGTAAGTCTCATTTCTTAATCGGGGTTATAAACTCATTTCGAATTAAGTACGTCGTGTACCAATTCATTAATTTTAGTTTGGTTTAGTGGTAACGGGAGATTTAAACTTAATGCGACCAACGTACATTTCGCGACGCCCTCTGTTATAAGTCGGATTTATCTTTCTTGAATGCGGGATTTGTGAGGGGGGAGGGGGATCATCTGTTCTGATGGTACTCTTGGTCATAGATTTGTCCAAGGTGCGTGAGGCTGTAGGCGGTTATCCACATCGCCCACATCTTACGCCGCCTCTGGTTTGGTCACTCTTTTATCTAATAAAGGAAAGAAGGGCTGCCTATCGTCCGTAATCCCTACTAATATTATAAATGCGAAAGTAACTCTGTCTCTCTGTTACCTTTTCACGTCCGAACGACTGAACCGATTTGAATGAAATAATGAAAATGATAATGAAATTTGGTACAGAGATAGAGCTGACTTTGAGAAAGAACATATGCTACTTATTTTTAAAGAAAAATGGAAAGAAAAATTTGTCTTCAGGCGAGACTCGAACTCGCGGCCACTGGGAATCTAGTCCAGCCGCTCTTCCAACTGAGCTGCCGAAGTCCTGCCCGATTTGTCAAATCTTTCCAGTAGCAGATAGCGCTACTGCCATCTGCTACTGGAAATATCGGTCACAAATCGGTTGCCACACTATGATAGTTAGGCAACCAATTTATAAACTTTGCAGTTTATTAAATATCGTAAAGAAGTCGTTTTTACCCTTAATAATTGTTTTATATTATTTCGCATTAACACATGCTTGTGAAATACATTTTTAAAGAAAAATGGAAAGGCTACTTACCTAGTTATTTATAAAACGTCATACACGCGGGCGAAGCCGCGGGCAACAGCTAGTATAAAATATTATTTTATCACTCATAAACATTTCGGAAGAGTCAATTATTTACATTCACCTTTTTACTATCACCATTTCCGTCGGTGGAATCCGCAGTGAGTTGCCGTAATGGTCTTGGTTGAGGCAGGGGCTGGTCCGCTTCTTCTTTAGTAGTTAACGTGTCTAAAGAGCGGTAACGCGTTGGTGTTTCTGGTTCCAACTGGAAATGCCTGAAATCCAAGATTATAAAACAGTGGCGCGCAGGGGCTGTTTTCGCTAGACCACAAAGTATTTTCTAACATCGCTAGACGCGTTTTTTTTAGGCTAGCTAAAGCTACGTGTAGGTTTATAATCGGTTCGACCACAGAAATGAAAAAACAACGACCACTTGCTCCTTGTCGTTAAATGCATTATTTATTAGGTACAACATAATATGCGATTAATTTAATAGTGTTGTACAGGTTGAAATAAATGTCGAGACAATTAATGCATTAATGCAATATACGAGTAGTGAGTGAAAATCACGATAAAAGAAGGTATATACTTATACAAAGAATTTAAAAAGAAAATTCTCATAGCTGAGTAGTTAGCCTCTACAATTTTATAATGCGATAAATAATGTTATAAAGGTATAAAATTATCGATGTAAATAAAAATTCATCACATGAATGTTTGTAAGCGCATATCTTTCAAACGTCTGCACCATATTGGATAAATCTTTATCAGATATTTATAAATCTCCGATGGCGGTACGAAGTTCGCCCGGACAGCTATATTATAAGTTATTATCGTATCTGTTGATATAATTCGGTTCTTCATGAATTATTAATTACGTAGCTACGATTTTTATATAATTCATGTAGAATCAACGTATCGAAACGAATCAAGTAAACTCACCGTTTCTCGGGCGTTTGCAACTCAATCATGCTTGTAGACTTATTTTCCTTAGTTTGTGCGTCTGTTTCGTTAAACTCCTTGATACATCGCATCATGTTCTGCAGCTCCTTGGTGAGCCGCTCACGATGGGTTTTTGGTAGGGAACCCAAGAGAGCACTGCCACATTCCTGTGGTAATCATAAATGGTACATAATGAGATTTAATAAATTAATCAAGACATTGATTTAAGTACGAATGTTTGAAATACATTGACTATACGTATGTGTATAGGTACATTGGTACATGCTATACATAGTCTTACAGCTGCGACAAAACAGTTCAACATTATAATATGTCAGGTAGGTACATTTAAATTATTAGTTTCCCTGTTTCATTTTATTGGATTTTTCGCAACTTATACTGGTAATACAGCTCTAGTGACGGAGCTCGCGGGCGTAGGCACCACTGCATTACCTAATATACTTGCCGCTAAATGGTAGGGTGTCCAGTCTGGTGGTAATGTACCTACGGCCCTGTAATTTTCGGCACAGGGCATTACACTAGGCCTCAAGAGTGGCATATGAATTTTGACCTTGGTCTTTGTGTAAGTGTCTATAGGCTGCAGTCATCACATAATATCAATGTGAACTGCATGCTTGTTTGCCACTTGACACACACTGAGTTGACTGACGCGGGACTTGAATCCGCGACCACTGGAATCACTAGTCCTGTCAAAATAATACACCTTTATCTCTGATTGCCCCCGAGGGTCCAATTCAGGACCTGCCATGCCACCTAGACTACTGAGGATAGATAGTTTATTACTCTCTTCATTGACTCATCACTTTACTGGTGGTAGAGCTCCAGTGACGGAGCTCGCGGGCGTAGGCACCACCGCATTACCTAATATACTTGCCGTTAAATGGTAGTGTTCAGCACTATCGTGTTTCGGTCAGGTGGTAATGTACGGCTCTGTAATTTCCGGCACAGAGGCATAACACCTAATGCCTCAGGAGTGGCAGCGCATTTGCATTTTGACCTCTGGTCATTGTGTGGGTGTCTATAGGCTGCAGTCATCACTTAACATCAATGTGAACTGCACGCTTGTTTGCCACTTTTATAACATAAAAAAAAAAAATCACAACATTAGAGAAATATCAACAATATTCTGTGTCTAACCCCCGCCTAGCCGCGAAGTTATGCGTTGGTACAAAACAATATTTGCTATAGTACCTACCTTATTTAGTTGCCTTCCACCCGTGACGCCAGAGACTTGCCAGAAGCCACTGTTTTGTTGGTTATCGGTAGGTGGACAGGAACAGGCTAAGTTTGCACTCTCCAACACTACGTGGATTCCAGAGGACTGAAAACAAATGGTATAATTGATGGCAAATCGTCCTGGTTAAAAGTACCAAGAAATAAAAAAAATGGAAAGTTCGATTCCTGTCCGAAGTCAAATTTTTCTTTCCATTTTTTTTCTTTAATTTCTAAAGTTCACTCGCATGTGTTATTGCGAAAATATTACAATTAAAGGTACCTAGTGTCCCACATTCAATTTCAGATGTTCATGACCATGTCTTGTGTGTAATGCCCTCCCCCCGCTCGCTCTCACAATAAGAATTGTTAAAAAAAAATAGCTTTTCCGATTAGGTGGGGTGGCAATGTGCAATAGCTCTTACACCTCAGAAATTGCAATGTTTCTGCATTTGAGCAGCTTGATGTTTGTGTAAGTACTTAAGTAGATACATTTTTTATTTTGTGTAAAGGTCGCAAACCAGCATGCAATTCACATGCATCTTACGTGATGACTGCAGCCTATAGGTAATAGGTATTTACACAAAAACCAGGGATTAAAATGCAGATGTGTTACTACCCCTGAGACCTAAGTTGTTATGTCTTATGTATCTGTTATAGATAATACGCGGCCAATAGTTACCATTGCACCTTACTGGAACACGATAGTGCTGAACACTTCCACTTGGCGGCAGATAGATTACGTAATGCGGTGTTGCGTACACCAGTAGGAAATATCTTTACTGTCATCCATATCCTACCTATCAACTTCAATTTCCCTAAACCTACGTCTCGTCCATAGGCTGCAGTATTCAATGTGAACTCCATGCTTATTTGCCACTTGCATAACATATACGTAAACCACGAACCTGGCAATTGATGATCACAGTCCTGGCCCCACCATCCTGGCTGGCGTTCCCGTCGCTTGTGTCCAACGACTTGACCCTGAATCCAAGACATTGTAACAGTGTGCACAGTTCCACCACGTCTGTTAATGCATCCTGTTGATTAAATTGGAATAAATTGCATGTAAAGACGATCCACGCACGATTCGCCGATTAAGTTTTTTGATTGGGCTAGCCTTAAATATTGACAATCATCGGGAACATTTCCTACCTAATTCTGAGAACGTCACAGATAATGTTTTCTAACTCCACCCGAGGTTCGAACCCGGAATCTCAGATTAAATAGTGTATAGTTATAGAATATACAGTATAGCCACTAGGCTAGTAGTGGTTTGTTCTAATAACACGCCACGGAGGTCGTTTTTTAAGTAAAACCGTAATACGAACCCAGATAAAATGTACTCTGTGTACGTACCTTACCTAGCATCCTACTAATAAAAGAAAATATCTATTATCATCAATGTAGAAGCAAATCCTGCTGTTGTATTTTTTACAGGCTCACACCCCAATTAATGCTGTTTGCTGTTAAAAAAAATAAATACGGTTCTGTTACATTACATCTTTCTTAAATTTTACCTAGAAAACAAGTTAAGTCACATAGCCGTATCGTACTTAGCTAATATTACATACTTAATAACCGCATTATAACGTGAAAGCTAATTCTAACTTACTGAAGCAGCCATCACTTGATTGAATCAAAAACACTGCACTATCATTCAAACTTTTTTCCTGTTGAACAACATAAATATCACATTATCAATCTAAACAATTATGATTTGAATGAACATAGGATGGTTTCCATTGGATCGATCGCGTTCAAATAGAAAAATTGAGGCGAAATAATGATCGGCAAACTGCAATGGTGTTTCAACTAACTTTACACTTTGAATCTACCCTCTATTATAATGTAGGTAACACATTGAACTTGAATTCGAATTGGGTGGGTTATGGATTAAAAAAAATAGAACTTGTACATTATGTTCTACTTTCGAGAGCTGCATTCATTGAAATAAAACTTTTTTTACGGATTTATCTCCCGTACATTATTTTAAAAAAATAAGAATGCTACAACTTTTAGCTAGGTACTATTAGAATATGGATTACGCAAGCTTCCTACACAGACAATTCACGAACGCTTCCATACAACGCGCGAAATTTGAGTCCTCAGTCCTTCTCAAGGCTTCATCTCTACAATGACATTTGATTACAGCGTCATCAAATATTAAATAAATACTTTTACAGTCATAGCTCCATTCTGGGTATAGGTAAACCTGTGTCATGGGTGCAGTTGTACACGTACAACACACACTCAAAGATCCATACCGGAAACAAATGCACGTAGAGCATATTGCCGTTGTTTTGGCTTCCCACAACCACAAATTGTTGTAATTTCTGGCTCCTTGTCTTTTCTTCATTTATTGTACAATTGTGTGTTGGATAAGTCGAAGAATAAAGTTTTTCTTTCATATAAACATTTGTCTCAGGATTTGAACACGTGATCCTCTGCACAAGCGGTCGTCTAACACAGCTGGACTTATTGTGTCGTCAATCAAATAAACTAGGTAAGTTAAATGAAACAAAAGTACCTATAAAATTATTCGTTTAATAAAAATTATGTAAATACATTCTAACTCAATCTTAACTCTTCAAATACAAATGCAACAAATAATATTTATAAACACTGATATTTGAAGACAATACTCATATACTTCCACATGCTTTGAGACTCCATAGTATTCAATAACTGCAAATAAATAAGAAAATAAAGAAATAATTGAAGACAAAACGTTCAACCTACAAAGGGACGAATAAGCTTTTTAGAAAAATAGATGTGAGTAATCTACTAGAGAAAACGTTATTCACGGACCAGACTCATATAAAGACGACCGGCATTCAACCCTCTCAATCTAGTAATTAACAAAGGAATAGTGAATCACTCGTTTGTCTTTTTACATTTTATTAAATTATTATTGTAAATTCAACTGATAAATTGATCGACTTATAATCTTGTATTTTGGAATTTGTTTAAAAAATATATACTTCATTAATAAGAGGGGAGGGGGGGAAGAAGGATAAGTAAATTGTTTTATTATACAACGCAGTAAGTATATGTAAATTTGAAATGCAATATGTCGTCCCAAAAGCACATAGAAAAGGCGTTTAGTTGTATGTCATATAGCGCGGCGTGGCCGAGAACTTGGCGTAAGATTTGATGACTTTGTTGACCGCTTCCAGGAAGTCCTTCTCGGTGGCCACCTTGCGGCGAGCGCGGATCGCAAACATACCCGCCTCCGTGCATACAGACCTGTATTCAAAGAAATTAGGTTATTTATTTTTCATTCTACGCATCATACTCATACGACTAATTATAATCAATAAATCTATTAAAAAAAAAAAGAAAAAATATGACTTTAAGCGGGCCTTGAACCCGCGACCACTGGGAATCTAGTCCAGCCGCTCCCAACTGAGCTACCGAAGTCGACACCTGATTTGTCAACTTCTTCCTTCACATTTATGGGAAAAGCTTTGTCCAGCTGTGGACGTCATCCGACTGGAGTGATGATGATGATCATGTCCCACAAAATGCAACTTCGTCAAAAGCTTCCAAGACAAGGGTGTCCATTGTGGTCACATTACTGTTGGAGAGGGGTATCAGAATATTGTCATTACTTATGGCCAACATTCTTTCTTTACTCTCCAATGGAAAAATAGAACGAAATAATAATTCAAACTAAGGTGGGATGTGAGCGCGTCTTTCAAGGTAAGCGAGACTGAACTCCACCTTGCGATAATAGACATTTGGTCTGTTGAAGACTACTTATGAATCCCTATCCCACATGAGAAGGGAGATTGATTCCTTCCACGACTCTTGTAAATAAATATATACCTGAGCTCAGCATCAATGATGCGAGGACTAGACTAAAAGCGACACAATACTAAGTAAAAAAAATATATTTACCTAATTTCACGCCTGTAATCCGCGAAGGGGGAGGCAAATGTAAATGCATGCATTCAATCATACTTATATGCATACACCCACGATTCGCCGAGTACGTTTTTCTCCCAGGTAACAGGTGGCGAGCCTTTTGACATCGGGCACATTACCAAACTACGAGGTACTGGGAAACTTCCAGAAAATTTAAAAATCCCAATAGAACCAGAGATAAAGGATTTTACGCCGTTATCTCTGATATTCCCCGACCCGGGAACCGAACCCACGACCGCAACGTAGTGACAGTGGTCTGCTACCACTAGGCTACTGAGGCAGTTGTAATAAAGTGAATATATTTCATTTATTTATTGGTTTTACCTGATCTCAGCGCCAGTGGAATTAGGGCACAGTCTGGCCAGCAGGTCAAAACGTATGTCCCTCTCAACGCTCATGGAGCGCGCGTGTATGCGGAAGATGTGTGCTCTTCCCTCTAGGTCGGGAAGGCCGAACTCCACCTTGCGGTCGAGACGACCGGGCCGCATCAGCGCCGGGTCTAGGGTGTCTGGCCTGTTCGTCGCCATCAGGACCTGGGTACAACATTTATCAATTATACCTCGGTTACCGTTGGAGGATTTCTGAAAAGTTACAATTATAAAAACATTATAGGTTGTAACTATTAATCGGATAAAACAAAATTGATTTTTGTAAAATATTGAAGTAAACAGTTACCGCAGAATGAGTTGCACTAACGTTTTTTTTTATAATGGAAGTGGCAAACAAGCACACAGTTTACATTTATGTTAAGTGATGACTGCAACCTATAGACACTTACACAAAGACCAAGGTCAAAATACAGATGCGTTACCACTCCTGAGGCCTAAGGTGTTACCCCTCTGTGCCGGAAATTACAGGGCCGTACATTAGCACCTGACCGGAACACGATAGTGCAGAACACTACCATTTAGCGGCAAGTATATGAGGTAATGCGGTGGTGCCTACGCCTGCGAGCTCCGTCACTAAAGCTCTACCACAAGTATTTTTGACATTGTTAAAGTTACAAGAGTTGACAGATAATTTTGAGGTTAACTTTAACACTAACCAGCGGAGCGAATCTAACATTTCTCGGCCAGTTTACAACCGTAATTGGCCGAGAAATGTTATAGTTATGACGTCATCTAACTACTTTCAAATGGTGAAATTCTTTTTTTTTTACTTAACCGGTACTTTAAAAAATGTGTTAAAGTAGGGTGATGCAAATTAGCCTTAGTGTTAACAAACAAGAAGGGAGAGTTATTTTGGAAAGCTATACACACGGTACAATTCAAATTAAATACTTTAGTTACCTTCAGTATTTCAGTACCTGGTTGACCGAGCTTCGCTCCGTAGCGATTAGTATGAATTGCATATACGACTAACGTTAGTAGACTAATGGTTCTTCTATTCATCAATAGATGGCGTTAGTCGTCGGTTATGAAGAAAATTTATTATTAACTTGGAACCGAGCTTTTCTTGGATGTGGAACCTAAATAAATCGATTTCTTGACCCGAAAAACCCCTAATCTCTAAGTTTCAAGAAAATCGTTGGAGCCGTTTCCGAGATCTTGATTCTATATATATATATATATATATATACAAGAATTGCTCGTTTAAAGGTATTAGATACACATTGTTATGATATATTACATCATAAATAATTAAAATGAATATTTTATTACACTTGTTTTGTGTCAAATTCACATTAACTAAATTTATGACTGTTCAATGTATCAAGACTGTGTGAATATACATTTTTTTTAATATATACATAATATACTTTTTAATGTGTAATATGGAGAAATCTGAAATAAATGGATAATAATAATTATATGAAATAGATTTTTATTTCTCATGTGTGCGTGCGTCACAGCTGTCCAAACCTAATACTATATTTAAAGGCAAAACCCATTTAAAAAAAAGAATTGCGATACAAATTATATTGTACCGCAACATGTAGCTTTATCAGGTGACTCAGGCTGATAAAGATGTTCACTGCGTATGTTACTCTTGGAGAGTTGTATCAGAACATCGTCTATACTTGTTGGCGATACTCTTTCTTTACTCTCCTTATTATCACATAAAAAGGGTTTATTCTGAACTAGCTGTGCCCGCGACTTCATCAACGTGAGAAAAACTATGATAGTACAGTACAGTATCTACCCGGACGAAGTCGTGAGCGCAGCTAGTATAAAAGTAGCCTAAGTTACTCCTTATTACATCAGCTATCTGCCAGTGAAAGTCCCGTCAAAATCGGAGTCACTCATTCTATTTATTTGTATGTAGGTATGTATTTAGTACGATTGTATGGAGATAAAAGTAGCCTAAGTTACTCCTTATTACCCGTGGAAGACCCGTCAAACTCGGATACACTCCAATTCTACTTATTTGTATGTAGGTATGTATGTATGTATGTAGGGATGTATGGAGATAAAAGTAGCCTAAGTTATTCCTTATTACATCAGCTACCTACCCGTGGAAGTTCCGTCAAAGTCGGATACACTCCAATTCTACTTATTTGTATGTAGGTATGTATGTATGTATGGATGTATGGAGATAAAAGTAGCCCAAGTTATTCCTTATTTCATCAGCTACCTACCCGTGGAAGTTCCGTCAAAGTCGGATACACTCCAATTCTACTTATTTGTATGTAGGTATGTATGAATGTATGGTTGTATGGAGATAAAAGTAGCCTAAGTTACTCCTTGGTACATAAGCTATCTGCCAGTGAAAGTCCCGTCAAAATCGATGCAGCCGTTCCCGAGATTAGCGGGACAAACAGACAGACAAACGAAAATTGTAAAATATATTGTTTTGGTATATGTACCGTGTATACATACATATGCATTTAGTAAAAAGTGGTTATTTTTATATTACAAACAGACACTCCAATTTTATTTATTTGTATAGATTTATGACACGTATTCATTACATTTATAACAGTGGTACCCCGGTGGTTTGCAACAGAAGGCTTACTTACACTGCCTGACTTAGGTTCCGTTGCATCAAAATAGTTGAAGTTATAAACGTCAAAAGTTTGACTTCCAGTTAAAGTAAAGTCGTAGAGTGTTTCTGTTTAACTTGCTTTTAGAATGGTATAGGGCTGCAACAAAATTTTATTTTGCCAATCACATTTTAATTGGTTTGATGATTAATAGGCACGTTCATACCTTGATGTTACCCCTAGGATCGAAGCCATCCAGTTGGTTGATCAGCTCCAACATAGTTCTCTGTACTTCATTATCACCGCCGGCGCCGTCATCGAACCTGGTGGAATTCAAAATTTACGTCTGTTTACGACTTCGGTCTAAGCGGGAAGCCGCGCGGCTAGCCTCTTTTAACAGTTTATTATGCAACCGCCTGTACGCACTATACATTAGTTAGAGCGTACAATAACAGAGGGTTGCACATCATCATCATCATTTCAGCCAAAATACGTCCACTGCTGGACAAAGGCCTCCCCCAAAGAATGCCACAACGAACGGTCCTGGGCCGCCCTCATCCAACGATTGCCCGCGACCTTCACCAGGTCGTCGGTCCACCTCGTGGGGGGCCTGCCTACGCTTCATCTTCCGGTACGCGGTCGCCACTCTAGAACTCTTCTGCCCCAACGGCCGTCAGTTCTGCGAGCTATGTGCCCTGCCCACTGCCACTTGAGTTTCGCTATTCGATGGGCTATGTCGGTTACTTTGGTCCTCATGCGGATCTCGCAGAGTAACTCCGAGCATAGCCCTCTCCATCGCTCTCTGAGGGTTGCACAATAAACAGTAAAAGTGGCTAGCCGCGCGGCTAACCGCTGGTGCGTTAGGGCGCTTGGAGGCGAGATGCGGCGGGCGGGCCGGTATCGATGACGTTTCGATGTCTCGTTATCGGCAGGACGAGCGGCGCCTCGTGGCGTGTTTCCAAACATTTTCATACTTTTGATTTAACCGCTCGCCGCCCCGCGCCTATCCGCCGCTCACAGCGGCAAGGTCGCGAACGCGGCGTGTGGAATGCATGGGGAATAAATCTCGTTGGGTCATCACCTGGCTGAGAAATCTTTTAGGAAGTTCACATAAAGAGCTCTTTCTTATTAGATGTTTGGTGTTGGATTAATAAGGCACCAGACCAGAGGCCTTCTTATTGTCGTAACACAAAGTTTTTGGATTGGTAGTTAGAAGCGATCGAAATTAAATAGATTCGCTGTCTAATTCTAAAACAGGCCGCGCGCATTGGTAAAGGCAAGACAGTTGCGTTTCAACGACTTTATGTGACAAGAATAAGGCTTCCCTGCAGGACGATTGGATTTTCTTGGACACTTGAAGTGATACAACTGCGTTCAGACGAGCCATATAGTCAAGGTGGCGTTTGCCAGCTGAGCCTCACCCTTGGGGCCTACGACAGCTTGGACTTGCCGCAAGCTGTCTTAGGGCCGGGGCCCACTATCCAGTTTTTTGGCATTAGGTGTATCTATGAGTATGAGTCCGATCGTGCCTATGACAGTATTTGACAAACAAGCTAGCAGCAATGAGTGTAGCTCGCGAAAACCTAAGAACACATCAGTGAAATAGTCCTAAGGGACTACTCACATTTATTAAACTCCATTCGCGTTTCGGTGAACGATTTTGGTCACACTTATGGACGCTGAATGCGGTGGATCAGCGCTGTACCCTATTTACAGCATTCGCATGACAAAAACACATTTGTCGTCATTTTAAATTCGTTTGCCTCGAAAGCAGAACAGACACGGAAAGCTGAACAGATACGTACGTGTCTCCATACAAAATGTTTGTTTTCTATGGACATAAGCTGAATTGAGCTGAATAAGTGTGAGTACTCCCTTAGTGTGGGATTTATGTTATACAATTTATACATTGTATCTTACCTAGCGCCTCCTATAGCGTCGATTTCGTCGAAGAAGATGAGACATGCCTTCTTGCTGCGCGCCATCTCGAACAACTCTCGCACCATACGCGCGCCCTCGCCTACGTACTTCTGTACCAACTCAGAGCCTGTTCAACATTTATTGAAATTGTATTTAATAAAGTAGCATAAAAGACTGCAACACAAATAAACGTACATAAGATACGTTTTAGCTAAATAATGCTTTGTCTTATGGCCGAATACTCAAACGTCACTCAATTTTAAGCAACCCTCAAATGTGCGCTATCTCTATCGTTTGAACGTGTTTTATAAAGACAGAAGACTTTTAAGTCCCACTTAGATTTGAGTGACGTTTGAGTATTTGGCCGTTAGTCAGTTGCATTGTCAAATGTGCAGCATAGAAAAGGACAAAGGAGAGATTAGCAACACTTTAGCTAAAATACGTTTATAAGGGGGTTAATTTTTATTGTTATATTATGCAAAAGAAATACTAAGATAAAAAAAAAATATGCAGCCTTTAGTTTTCTTTTTAACATTATTTGCAGCAAACTCTAGCTCTTTTTGAAATGGTGGAAGAGCTCCAGTTGAGGAGCTCGACAGTGTAGGTACCACCGCATTACCTAATTTATCTGCCGCCAAATGGGTAGTATTCAGCACTATCGTGACCGTAATGTCTCCGGTTTGATGGTAATGTATGGCTCCGTAATTTATATCACAGCGGCAAAACATATAGGCCACGCATCTGCATTTTGAGCTCCGGTTCTTGTGTAGGTGTGTAGATAAGCTGCAGTCGTTCCTTAAATATCCATGCGAACTGCACGCTTGTTTGCATATTTGTCTAGTTTTATACACTTGATTATTTGTCTGAATTGTTGCAGAAAATAAAGAAAAAGATAAAAGCGTATTTTTAATAATAAAGCCGATTTATAAAAATATTTATAAAAAGCATTACATTTTTCATTCTTTCTCTTACCAAACAATTAGTTAGAAAAACAATTTCATAAATACAAAAAACAGTAGGAAGTAGGAATAGAATGTACCACAACTTGTAGGTTTGTCAGCAAGCTACAACTGACCAAATGATGTTCATTGCGGTGTCTAACACATACTATAGGAGATACCGTCAAAGAGTGTCGATATGTTAGGATCCTCGCCCACTCGTCCCCAACGATCCAGCGTAACCGGCTTACCAGTGCGTTTAGCGCATATGGCCTACATGCCTAATTTACATCAAAAATATCCAGGAGTTAATCGAAAATCAACTTTATATATTTGAAGTTATGGCGTATTTACAAATACACGATTTGACCGGCTCCCTGATTATATTTTGTTGATAATTATAGAAAAAGAATAGAGTAAACAGCGAGTTTTTATAAGCTATCCATTGTTTATAAAAAATTACAATCATGGAGGTAATGATCAGATGTTTCTAATATGGATGATCTATCAACAAATTGATGTTAATACAAAATTGACTTTCAATTGGTCCCATCAAATCCATCGTATATTCGTTCCATCATCACATTTTAGTATCAATCTAGATTAGGCACGACCGCTGATATTATGCGTAGATTCAGTCAGCAGTTGCAGAGTCATAGATCAAGTATGCCCAGAACAATAAATTAACACTGCACCCTCCAATACTTACTACCTAAGGAGAAACTACAACCCCACTGACTATGGGTCACTCTTTTTAAGAAAAAAAGCAAATTTAAAGCGTCATTAATGTCAACTGATCCATAAAAACCAAAAAACCGGTGATGACCTTTCAAAATAAGGAGAAAAAAATCAGTATCAATATAACTTATTTTGAAATTTCACCGCATTTTTTATTTTCAAAATGTTCACACTAATGAAGCTAATTCATCTTTCATTCTTTTATTTTTGTAAAATTATTCTTAAACCCGTCAGGCAACGAGAAAAATATGACAATTGATTTCTTATTGTTCGTGGACGATATCGTCTCCGCGTTGCTCAACTTATTAAGACTAACTTAAGATCGTCTCAAGTCTGATCTGTCTATAATTACGGGCTTAAAGACTCAGCGGTTGCGTGATGAATCTACGCGTGGCTAGGCCGGGGTAAGCCGGTTCCAGCGGCGGCTCGGCCGGGGTAGCTGCGGCCGAATCGGTGGGGACATGGAGGACCCCTGACGACACTCTATTTCTCGGATCTCCATAATTTTGGGGTCTGTTGGCGGAATATGTATAAATTTGATGGCGTTTAACGGAACTCAACGGAAGAGGCATTATAATGATAAAACTCAAGTGTCGGAGCTCGTGTCGGTATGTCGGTTGTTCACTCTTTACGTATGTGAGAGTCATTTTACTCAAAGATTATCAGTTTGAGAGATACAGATATGATAGTGTAAACCACACAGCACACCTTCAATCCAAATGCTGTGTACCAATCTTATATTACATATTTCCTCAACAAACGACATATAAGCCTATGAAAGAGACAATCGGCTAGTCTTAGGCTGGGTTGCAACAAGATATTTGTAAAAGTTATTATAACATTTCACATCCTTCTCTACTCTAACCTTTTCAGATTTCTTTAAGTTAGAGAAGGATGTGAAATCTTACAACAAATATCTTGGTGCAACCCAGGCTTAACTTCGTATAGAGTCATCTCTGCTGTACACTGCCTACATAAGCATTGATTAATAGTCCGGTGTAGGGCAAAAAATGATTAAAACGATCGACAAATTTCACATACGTGGTGTGCGAAAGAGATAACGCTCTACAGAGCTGAAATTAGTCGAAGTCTCTTTCTTAAGTACGATGTGCAAAATATATCCGATCAAAACTAGTAAAATCTTCATATATACTTATAAATTACGCGTCATGTTTGTCCTCGATGAACACCTACGTAAACTACTTTACTCATTTTCATCAAACTTTGCACATCGTGTGTACTTTGAACCAATTTGAAAGATAGGCTAGCTTACATCTCAATTTATAGTCCCAAATATTGGAGGAGTAGCCATAGCGTTTATTACCGATGCAAAACAGTCTGTCATTTTTTGCGGGGGGAAATGCGTGCGACACACACGCACACTACAAAAATCGTCTACTATACAAAACTCACACCTTGACTTTAATAAGATACAAAAACCATTTCGCGCACACATTTAAACATCTAGGCGACAGGTGTAGGCCCATTTGGGCTTGTACTTTGACAGAGGTGAAAGCCTGCATATGGCTACTCCCCTCCGGTGTTGCTCTATGTAAAACATAATTTCAAAAGTAAATACCTACACGTAAAGTCAATATAATTACAAAACAGTGAACACATTGAAGAATTTACTATTACATTTGAAGCAGATAGGGCGTGCATGTGTGAATAGTGTGAGTAGTATGAATAAAATCTCACCAATAACCCTGATGAAGCACGCGTCGGTGCGGTTGGCGACGGCGCGCGCACACAGCGTCTTGCCGGTGCCGGGCGGCCCGAACAGGAGCACGCCTTTCGGTGGCTCGATACCTAGCTTGACGAATTTCTCCGGCTGAGGACAGAGAACATCGAAAATAGATTAGTTTAGCTCGTTTGCCAAGTGGTGATATTCGAGGGTTAAACATTTTTGATTTTTGATGTTATGAAGGTGGCAAACAAACATGCAGTTTACATTGATGTTAAGTGTTGACTGCAGCCTATAATATTATAAGCTGCAGTCATCTCTTAGCATCAACTCGTCACTTTTATTACATAAGAAATATACATCATTATAATTATTTATTGCTCAAGTCTTAACAGACATACCAGTATGCGGTGTAAAAAATGATATGTCTGAAGATATGCAATCACCTTTAACCAGTCAGCTCGCGAGAAAAATATGACAATTTATTTCAATTGTTCACACGCCGCCAGCGGTCTCTCGTATCTTGACGGTTTAATCATTGGACTACCAGATCTCGCATGGTCATGGTCTTTCTTTTGGTCAGAAGATCATTTCAATCTGTTCCTCCATCCGGGAACCAATAAACTCACATGTAACAGTGGTGTCTCCACGACCTCCCTGAGCTTCTCGATCTGCTCCTTGCAGCCGCCAACGTCGCTGTACGTCACGTCCGGCTTCTCCTCCACCTGCATCATCGTCACCGTTGGATCTATCTTCGGCGGCAGCGGAATGTGGATCTGGTATTTGTTGCGGTCCACCCTACATATGATGGGATAATTTTATTGATATTAGAGTTGGTCTTTATTGATTCTATAACGTTCTTGGTAATACAAAGCTAAATTCTGTATGTGAAGTTCCGTCTTTTGATAATGTGTTTGTTTTTTATAAACAAAACTAAATAACAAATCAGTCAAATCAACTACTCTAAGTTTGAGATTCACAGACTGCACTGTGAAACTCAGTAAATCAATAATGTGTACTCGAGCTTCTCGTAAACCGAACACTGACCAAGCGGAGTGGTTATGATAAAACACCGCGTATCTCGGCATTTGCGTAAAACGGGGTAGCATAAGTCGTGGTATAAATAAATAAATACGCTTACTCTCACAGCCTACACTAGGTATAAACCTGTGTCGTGGGTGCCGTTGTACACACACAACACATACACAAACACCCAGACCTGAATTTGTCCCGGTGCTGGGATCGATCCCGCGACCCTTCGAATCAAACAATCGTCTCACACTGCTGGACTTAAAGGGCATCAAGTAAGTATAACTGTATATAGAGAACAGAAAAACAGACAGAATCGGCAGGAAACTTTATATGTAGTGCTAGTGATACTGTAGTTCAAGGTAATATCCCAAGATAATCACTTTCTATATTGGTTTGAAACAATGAACTATAATTATGTTTGGGGCTGATGACTAAACATGATCGACTAAATACATGCCTATTTCTCACAACCCCATATTTATAGTAAAATAAACAAAAAGGATATATTAATTAAGTTTGATGTTGAACTCCTGAGTCAGAGACTATTAAAGACAAAAATCTATTATCCTTTATCTCTCATGGTACTGGGATTGTTCCATTTTCTGTAAGTTACGTATCATTTAAATAAAAGAATTTTTAGCTTAATAAATTATTTTATAAGATCTTGTAATAGTTTAAGCTTTCAGAGCTTCACATGCGAACGTTCTAGCAGCCCCGTTAGCAGGATCGGGAAGTAGACAATACACAAGACAGAGGAGGAACAGTGTCCCAACCTTACAGTACAGATTCCTAACAAAATAATGAGAAGAGGTCAATGGACTCTCAATCTCAGCTCATACCACAAATCCAGACGAATGTCGGTCAAGATAACAGCTAAATGTTCCAAAAATTTGATTGCTGAGATTGCTGAGCTTAGCAGGATAAAGAAAAAAAATATTTAAGCTTTAAGTTTAACATTCTTACCTTTTTTTGCTGTAAAAATGCCAATATCATAATGCTGATGATACGTAACTTCACACCTGTAATCCCTCACTAAATACATGCATTCAAGCATACATGCAAACATGCTAACACTCACAATTTGTGTGGGTGTCTATAGGCTGCAGTCATCACTTAACATCAATGTGAACTGCATGCTTGTTTGCCACTTTTATTACATAAAAAAAAAAAGTGGAACAAAGCCAGTAGCATAAGAAATAAAGGATAATAGATCTTTGTCTTAGGTAGCCTGCAACTCAGGAATCAAACCCAGGATCTCAGCCTTGCATAACTAGACTTTTAATTCATTTACAATTAAACAAAATATACACAACTTACCCAACCCTCATGCCTTCTTCAATATCGGTGGGTGCTACAGAGTCTGCCAGATCCACTACAAATTTGGCAAACTGCTTCACATTTATAATATATTTCGGGTCATTTGAATCTGCATTAATGATTTTTGTACATCTAGCAACCTAAAAGAAAAAAAAAAATCAGCTGTGTAGAATTTTGGGGAGTGGAACTGTTTGCGTCCGCAGGAATGACCCACCACCTTAATGCCACACTAATAGCAACACTGAGCTACAGGGGGCAGTTGCATAACCTAACCTGTCTATAGGCCATCACAGGCCATGAGAGCCTATATTTCCTCAAAAAGATGTGACTAGTGTCCTCGGCCTATCTTTATTAAATGTCTGCAAATAACGAATAATTTGTCTTACGATCTGGCTGACTCACAACACTCATGGTCATCCGGGACCGTGGGTGATACTGTTATTGGCTACTGAAGGCATGCTGAGGTGGGCAACCAGGCCCCAGTGTTATAAATGCTAATGGCAGGCATTCTAGTGTATCAATACTGTATCAAGATCTACATGACTTGGAAGAAACATAAATACTAAAGACAAATGTAAAACTGTTAACTGTCAAAAAACAACTATTTTACCTGTAAGGGTTGTTCATTTTGCAATGTCTGTTTATCTGCTGCTAAGTCCCACAATGCAGGCGGTGCCAACCCTGTGTCTGACTCCTTTATACCCGTCAGTTCATTCACCCTCTTCATCACAGTCTGGATATCATCCTCCACCTCCTTGATTATCTTCGTATATTGCCCTTGTCCCTATAATAAGTTTATTTTAGTCATAATAACGAATACAAACTTTAAGCTAAGCAAAATGCCAGTCATTGCTAACTTCGATATTTTCACATTTTAATGGAATTTATGTTTAAATAACAAGTGCACTTACATAGGACTTCAAGAGCGCTATATCACCTTCGTCGAGTGCTGAAATATTACAAAACTAGGTTAAAATCTTTGATTTATAATTTATTTGTTAGGGTTAGGTGCACAGCAAACAAAAAATACTAACACTTTATTTCTTTTTCTGGCTCTTCTTTATCATCTTTCACTTTTCTCATATCATTTCCAAGATGATCAGGCATTTTGTATCACTTTATAATCTAAAATATTTAATTAAAAACAATAAAATTGTATTTTTACTGAATCTGAATGTATCCGTGTCTCTCTCCGATTGATTATTCCGTTCCGTTTTACTTATTAAATTAATTGGTGTACAAATTCAATAAATTCACAATCATTATTCAGCGGTATATTGTTGTATTTTCTTTTTAAAATTCAATGTTATGTCTTTTACTACTATCTATTAAATATTTTTTATTACTATTTATAAAATACAGTGCTTTGATGACAAACAACAATTTATTCGAATCTTTTAATAATAATACTGATAATGTTTGCAGCGTGTAAAGAAGTGGAGACGATCAAACGATGACAAGCAGTTTGCTTCGATGCGTTCATTTTACGAAAATATATTTTTATATAAATGTAGCTAAATTAACATCGTCACCGAACAAAGAAATAACTTATGAAACATTTTCATAATATAAACAGATTTCTTTAAGTTAGAGAAGGATGTGAAATGTTACAATATTAACAAATATCTTGGTGCAACCCAGGCTTATACTTGATTAATCGACTATAAATTGAACGCAATGACAAGTTGAATACTCTCCAGCGCCTACTATTGACCTTTTTTAGTACTAAAATTTTGTATTCGTAGTGCTGAATGGAGAATCACATTTATTCGTGTTTTTCATGAAACTATTCTTCTGATATCTTGCATATTATCATTTAGGTAAGATACAAACGTTAAAACTTGGTTCCGAATTGTATTTACGTAGCCAACAAGGACCTTTAATTCGGAACTCTCGTCGTGACCCAGAATGTAAGTAATGTCAAAGCCCGGTTTTACAGGCGTTTTACACTGTATTACGACTATTTTACGCGAAAATTTTATGGTTATCATGCGTTATTTAAACATAATTATCGTTAGCACCAGTGCCATACTAGAGCGAAAGTTGTTGGTGAAAAAATGATAGGTACACGATGTTACGAATGTTAGTGGCCGGTCGGTTGGTGATACTGGAGATTTCGTGAGGAATGCTAAGAATTATCTTATTGTTATCTGTTTTGTTATCAATTGATCTCAATGATCTCGCTTCGTACAATATCCATGGATGAACATTTTGATTATTTACTTCATCCACCATGTTTTGTATACTGAGAAAGGTATGAAGGTTGCATTCTTTGTTCTTTTTAAATTCCTCTATGTTTTAGATTATCACTTACTCAATCATTTAAATCTTGAATAATGTTACATCATCAGTGTTTGTTTGTATTGTTTAGTGTTTCATCACATTGGTGATAACCACATAACCTTTCCAGTGTTCGATAAAAGGCCCAGTCTAATTAGAAATGGTGAGTGATAAGGTATGTTAGCATTTGATTTAAATAATTTATTGGCAATATTATTCTGCATAAGTATTACAGCAGATATTTTCGACGACCTGGTTAGTTCAGCAGTTTAAGATGACCGTTTGATTTGAAGGGTTGCGGGTCCGATATTCTTATAATATTAACCACCCACGGACCATTTAAATTCTCTACTTATAATGAATACCTTATCTGTGTTTTACCCTAGGCTTACCAGTTTTTTTTAACGTAAGTATCAGCCCAGCAAGCAAATGATACTGTTGATCTGAGAATTGGGTGACTTACTTGTAGTGGAATAAATACTGTCCTTGAAAAAGCACTTATGTAAAAAAAAAAATGCTGTGTGAGGGGCTAATATATTCAGGACTTGCTGTACCCACAATTTTGTTTGTGTAGTTGCCACTCTTCTGTTCTTTTCCTGTTTTCCCATTTTACAATATTTTTCATTGATCCAATAGCCTTCTTAATACCTTAAGCTGTAATGGACTACTTTGTTTTACTGGTAGTAGAGCTCCAGTGATGGAGCTCGCGGGCGTAGGCACCACCGCATTACCTAATATACTTCCCGCTAAATGGAAAGCCAGAAAACTATCGTGTTCTGGTCAGGTGGTAATGTATGGCCCTGTAATTTCCGGCACAGAGGCAGACACCTTAGGCCTCAGGAGTGGTAACGCATCTGCATTTTGACCTCAGTCTTTGTGTGGGTGTCTTTAGGCTGCAGTCGTCACTTAACATCATTGTGAACTGCATGCTTGTTTGCCACTTCCATAATATATAAAAAATAAAATAATGGACCTGATTGGGTCCGAAGATAATAAGAAATCAATTGTCATATTTTTCTCCTGGTCTGAGGGATTAAATGGAACAATAATATGTTTTCAATTCAAACCTGTAGTCCCTGAGATTATACTACTAGACTAGCTGCTAGAGATAATTGCCCAGGGCTGCAACTGCTTATTAAAATTGGTGTATCAATTTGTATATCACTATTGCATTAAAAGCAATAGTGATAATCTGACTGATCTTGCATTTGCAGGGGATAACCAAGATAGCAATAACAATGTAGACAGTGTCCTTGGACAGATATCAAGGAACTTGAATTTTCTATTCAGAAATACCATCCTGATTGTCTTTCTCAGTGCTTGTGATGACTGAGGTCATCCGTACAGCGTACTTTTGGGAGTCTTATCACAATAGTAAACTTATATACTTAATTTAAATTATTTACAGTGGAAATGCATAATAGAATCAAGAAAAAATACTACCATAATATTAGCGTATCATCCAACCAATAATTACCACATTCTATAAATGAAAACGAAAAATGTTAAAAAAGTATGAATACAAAGGAGACGTTCCTTGCCTGCACCTTGTATGCTATATTGAGAGAGCAAGAAGCATAAAATACTAAATCATTTTCAGCTATTCAAATTGTTTATTATAACTTCAATTAATTGTTGTTAGTATATTTACAAAACAAGAAGGTTATAGTATTAATATGGTGACATATATTTCTCATACTAAAATTACATAACAGAAATATTTCCGAGATGAAAAAAACAATTACTCAATTTTTTTGAGTATTTTTCCATGATTTTACGTATTTTTCACCCATTTCAAAAGGAAGGAGGTTTTCAATTCGACCCGTTTTTTTTCTCTCTATCTTTTGATATAGTGTAAGAGGTGCGAACCCAGCATGGAACTTGTCCTTTAAATAAACAATGAAAATATCGTACATATAACTTTTTTGCTATTCACTTATATGAAAAAAATAGTAACAACAACACAAATCAATGTAAAACATAGCGCTCCATATGTTTACACATTTTGTAGCATCATGTGGGATGTTGTCTATAAATAACCATTCACACTGTCAAGTGAAATGCGTTCAGTCTGTGATATTTTCATTCTGTCTTCAGTTTGTATGTCTGTAATATAAATACTTTTTTTTGACATTCACAATATTATTGTTAGTGAAATAGTGTTTTAAGCTTATATTATGAATTGGTTTGTGTATTGTGATGTTTGCTCTTAGGAGTTTTCTCAACAAGGTATGGTTAGTATTGCAGTGCTACCGATGATAATAATGTGAATGTAATTATGATTATATAAATAAATACATTTGCATTTGTTGTTTCACAATTTTACATCAACATTGTTTCTGGTCCCTGCTACTTGTACTCTTATTGACAATACTCTTTGTCTGAATACAATCTCAAGAGCAAAGAGCATTTTGGGCTTTGCTTTGTGTTTTAATTTCATCTTTGTAGAACAATAAATGTAAAATCCTTTTTAATTTAAAGTTTTTCAGTTAGTTGTTATATTGATTTATAAAAAAATATAAGTTTAGGTATCTCTTTATTACTATAACTGTATTAAATTAGCAAGTACTAATTAACTGGTTAAGTTTTTTACTGAAGGTAGAGCTCCAGTGACGGAGCTCGCGGGCGTAGGCACCACCGCATCACCTAATATACTTGCCGCTAAATGGGAGTCGCGTTGAGCACTATTGGAATTATTTGATTTTAATACATTTTATGTTGAACTGATTTCACCATACATTTCATACCTACATATTCAATTAATTCATTAATAGCTTGGTACATTTTAATATAAAGAAGTTTTGAGACTCATTACATTTTCAGTTTTTTTTAATGTGAATAAAAAAGTTACTAAATATATTTTCATAATAAAATAAATTTATTCAAATAAAATTATAAGATTAATATCTCATGTCTTTATTCCCCAAAGAGGTAGGTTTAACTCAAAAAAAATTAAGTACCTCTGTTGTGTATACATACACATAAATAACACAGAAATGTGAGCAGGGAAACTCTCTGATTACCCAAAATCAATCAAATATAGCTTTTATTAAAATTGCATAAGGTGTCTGTGTGATGAAGCGGCCAGTGCCCTGATTGTACTTTATATACGGATACATATAATAATATAGTGTACATGTTTCTGTTGACATGGTCCAGTGTTGCTGGCGAGTTGGCGAGATGCACACAGCCAGTGCCGACGGACAGTACCGGGGTACGAACGGCGCGGCGCACGCGCGGGACAAAGTCGCCATATTGGACGCCGGCTCGCAGTATGGCAAGGTAAGTTGTTATTTTTTTAATTTTCAGGGTTACTAATAGGAAGACTTGTATCTGTTTGTCTGTCCGTCACAGCCAATACGCTTCAAAACTACTGGACAAAGGAGATGTTGCGAGCTCGGCTCTGGTTCGTACACGTCCCCAAAAAATGGGTAAATTAAAGAAGAATCCGAAAAAAATACAATTAATTTATTCAAGAATATATTTTAGAGTTACAACCACATTTAATTGAAACAATTTTATAATTTTCAACTATGTTAAACATGGCGGCGATACAGCCGACACTTGGGATCAATCGATTTCGATAGTATTAAGATAATATTACTTTTTTCTCCAAGTACTATATAATCAAAATACAATTTAAAAAATGAAAATGTCAAAATGACATCGCCCGCCATATTCGCCATGTTGGTTTTGAGTTGCAATTCTAACTGCAAATAATATTTTGTAACTGCAAACAAAGCTATATAAGTGAAAATATGTAGTAAAAAACGTTTTTATATTGATTTTGCCTGTTTAATGATATTGTGTACAATACATGGCCGGAGGTCCATACATTTTTGCAACATCTCCTTTGGGTTGTTACAATTATATACATTAAAAAAAATATACCTATTTAAGAAAATAAGTGAATAATGACTATTCATTATTTTCGAAATTAGCAACGGATCATAATCTATACTCTATCTATACAAATAAATTGGAGTGTCTGTTTGTAATATAAAAATAACCGCTTTTTACTAAATGCATATGCATGTATACACGGTACATAGGAAAAAGTCTTTTCGCATTATAGTATGTATGAACTTGTAATAAAATCTCTTTGGCTGTAGTATTTGTATCTGGCTGGTTTTGGTATCATTGAAAGTTAAAATTTTAAAGAACATAATTCCAAATTCAAATTAGGCAAATGTGTGATTTTCATTTGTTTTTCGTACTGTCAAGATGAGTGAATCTAATGAAGAAATTCGATACATTTAAAAATTTTACTACAAAAATAGTAAAAATGCAACGCAAGCCGCGAAAAAAATTTGCGATGTTTATGGACCTAGTGCAGTGTCTGTGAGAGTAGCACAAATTTGGTTTAAGCGTTTTCAATCCGGAAATTTTGATGTCAAAGATGCACCTCGCTCTGGTCGCCCTATTACGGATAAAATGGATGCCATTTTTGAAAAAGTGGAGCAAGATCGACATATCCGTAGTTACGACGTAGCTGAAGAACTGAGAATTGATCACAAAACAGTTTTGGCGCATTTGAAAAAAGCTGGGTACAAAAAAAAGCTCGATATTTGGGTACCTCACGAGCTCACTGAAAGAAACCTAATGAACCGTGTATTCATTTGTGATTCTTTATTACGACGTAATGAAACCGAATCATTTTTGAAGAAGCTGATAACTGGTGATGAAAAGTGGATCACGTACGACAAGAACGTGCGAAAAAGGTCGTGGTCAAAGGCCGGTCAGGCTTCACAGACTGTGGCGAAACCCGGGTTAACTCGCAATAAGGTGATGTTGTGTGTGTGGTGGGATTGGAAGGGCATTATTCATTATGAGCTATTACCACCAGGCAGGACTATCGATTCTGAACTCTACTGCTAACAACTGATGAGATTAAAGCAAGAAGTTGAGAGAAAGCGGCCGGAATTGATCAACAGAAGGGGTGTGGTGTTTCATCATGATAACGCTAGACCTCACACATCTATAGCCACTCAGCAAAAATTAAGAGAGTTTGGCTGGGAGGTGTTAATGCATCCGCCGTATAGTCCTGACCTTGCACCTTCAGATTTCCACCTGTTTCGGTCTCTTCAGAATTCTTTATGCAATGTTAGGTTAACATCACGAGAGGACTGCCAAATCCACTTGTCGCGGTATTTTGATGAGAAGTCCCAAAATTTTTATAGCAATGGGATCATGTCCCTACCTACAAGATGGCAAAAGGTTATTGAACAAAATGGTACATACATACTTTAGTTAAATTTAAATAAACTATATTAAAAAATGTTTTGAATTATCTTAAAAAATGCGAAGAAACTTTTTCCCCAACCTTATATACCAAAACAACATTTTTACAATTTTTGTCTGTCTGTCTGTCTGTTTGGCGGGGCTAATCTTGGGAACGGCTTTACCGATTTTGACGGGACTTTCACTCGCAGATAGCTGACGTAATAAGGAGTAACTTAAGCTACTTTTATACTAGGTGAGCCCACGATTTCGTCCGGGTAGATACTGAACAATCATAAATTCTCACGCGGGCGAAGTCGCGGGCACAGCTAGTTGTAAATAAATCAGAAGTAATAATATGACTTCTCATAACTGCTAGAGCCATATGTTGCAACTTTTTAACAACTATTCAAAAGTTACAACAATTCTTTGTGTGTATCGAATTAGTCTTACATGAACAGTTCTTTGTTTTTATTATGTTTAATATCACGCGTTGGTCGGTTTATAGCTTCCGTCCAGAATTGTGTTCGCGGAAGTCGAAAGTATCAACTTACGCGTCTTACCTAATCTCTCTGCCGTCAAATGGCAGAACTCGGCACTAATTATACCGGTTATACAATATCTTGTATGACCCCGTAACTAATCTATCACAGAGGCAAATCATTTCACTTTAGGGGCAGCATTTTGATTGCATCAGCATTGTAACCTCCGGTTTTTGTGTAAACCACCACCTTAAGATAAAACGTTAAACGTTAAAATAAAACAGGATCACGTAGGTAATTCTTACTCGCCAACGGAGCCGGACGGTACCACTTGGAATCTCCTAAATACAAAATAAAAACCAGGAGCATGCATGTATTAATATGTATCTTCACGCCAAGTCCCTTACGGGGTAAGCAGCGTGGAGCGCCAGATATCCCAGTCGTGACCGACACCTTCCTTGCTTTTACAATCATCGTCTAAATTCAGCGGTCTTGTCAACTTTAAAGCTACCATCACTTAGATGTTACATATGAAAATATCTAAATCGTTATTTATTCAGGTGATAGATCGACGCGTCCGAGAGCTATGCGTGGAATCAGACATTTTACCACTGGACACGCCCGCTTACCACCTGAAGGAGGCGGGCTATCGCGCCATCATCATCTCTGGCGGCCCAAACTCCGTGTACGCTGAAGATGCGCCAAGATACGATGCTGACATATTCAAGATAGGACTACCTGTTTTAGGTAAGTTTTTTGTTTTAATCTAAATTTATTTGGAGTGGACAAAACCACTGCAGGATATGTCAGCCCCATCATATCCTAATCTACAATATACACCTATTCATGGAGAAAGACACTTAGGTAAGTTGTTAAGGTGACCTTTTAAATTTTCCTTTTGATGCTTATTGGGTATTTAGCGGATCTTGTCGCTGGTTACAGCGTCATCATCATATCTGGCGGCCCAAACTCCGTGTACGCTGAAGATGTGCCGAGAAACGATGCTGATATATTCAAGATAGGATTACCTGTTTTAGGTAAATTGTCCTTTTGATGCTTGTTGGATACTTAATAGCGGCTTTTGGCGCTGGTTATGTCTGTTTACCACCTGAAGGAAGCGGGTTAGAGCGTCATCATCATCTCTGGCGGCCCAAACTCCGTGTACGCTGACGATGTGCCGAGATAAGATGCTCATATATTCAAGATAGGATTACCTGTTTTAGGTCAATTTTCCTTTTGATGCTTGTTGGGTACTTAATAGCGGCTTTTGTCGCTGGTTACGTCTGTTTACTACCTGAAGGAAGCGGGTTAGAGCGTCATCATCATCTCTGGCGGCCCAAACTCCCTCTAGGTTCTCAACTGTGTGGTTTACGCGTTCCTTTCTGACCCGGAACGTACAAATTGTGAAATAAACTTCCCTTCGAGATGTTTCCTCAGCACTACATGGGTTCTTTAAAACGGGTCTCAAATTAGTCCTTCAAGGCAGGTGTTTGGTTGAGTGCGTGGTTATTGTAGTGTGTACAATTCGGCGACATGCCTTCCCGATGGATTTTATCAACATATAATTTCTATTGTTATTTAGATTTCTGTGGAAAGCTTTATTCCATTTTTCCATTTCCTCAGGTATATGCTACGGGATGCAGATGCTGAACAAAGAGTTTGGCGGCTCAGTGCTCAGGAAGGAGGCGCGCGAGGACGGACAGTATGAAGTTGAGATTGAAACCACGTGTCCGCTGTTCAAGTAAGTGTAGCGAAAATATTTTTTTCTCATATTTTGAACATTGCAACACATTTGCATTGGTATGTCAAAGTTTTGTGTAGATTTGTCCAAACTGTGCATTTTTTGTTGAATTCTTCGTGGCACAGAAATTCATCCGACGCGGAAAGACTAGTTACATAGCGCGCGCTACGCTTTCAACTTTTATAGCAAATGCATCTAGGGTGGTTTTTTCGCTACCACCAAGGAAGCTGTAATAGATTCCTTGGTGGTAGCGAAAAAAAAGTTGGTAACATTTTTCTTTTAATTTTTTCCTTAATTACCATAATATTTGTTAAAGTCTTAGGGAAACAGTTGGGTTAACATTTGCAGCTCAAGGGAAAAGTGCTCAACCGCAGCGTATCAAGTATCATATTCACCATTCACCATATTTTATTTTACCAGACTATTCTCATTCAAATTCAATTTATGTTATAAAAAACTGGTTAAGTGCGTGTCGGGACATGCGCAATGTTGGGTTCCGTTTTTTCAGGTACATAATATAAGTTGATCGAGTATTACTCGTAAAGTTGTTGAGTTTACTTTGCCGTGATAGTTTTCCTTTTAATTTCGATTAATCTGCTATCATCATGTTTTTTTTCACACTTCTAAAGAAGTTGGGAGTGGGGACACACACAAACTTTGTATTCCTATCGCCGCTTTAACAACAAAAACTAAATAAAATAAATGTTTAAAGGATGCTCCCGACTCGCACATTGCCTTTTTTTTACTTTATCTTAAAATATTTTCTACAGCCGCTTAGAGAAACTGCAGCCAGTGTTGCTGACACACGGCGACAGCGTGCAGAAAGTGGGCGAGCGGTTCCGCATCGGCGCGCACTCCTCCAACCAACTCATCGCAGCTATTTACAACGAGCAGATGCGCCTGTACGGCGTGCAGTTTCATCCAGAGGTGAGATCCAAGATCCGTCTACCCACTAAAAACCCCTGGGTGTTCCGACTCGTCCGCCATCAGTGGCGGGGTCACGGGAACGCTGTCGCACACATCCGCGACCCCACCGGCGGCCGCTCGATGTCGAGCCCTCCTCGGAACCTTTTGGCTCCAACCACTCCCAGTGGCGTGTGGAACACCTGCACGCCAGCCAGCCCGGGACCTCTACATTCGGGCAACGAACCTACCCTAGTCCGTCGCCCGAAGGTCGACGACCCGTCCGTCGCCCCGACCACTCACAACACCAGGCGTCCCAAGACGCCCGGGTGGAGGGGTCCAGGGGCACACAGTTCGGCCTTGGGGGAGCGTCGAAGAAATTTTGGTTTCCTCGTCCGCCCCACCACGTCCCTATCGAGCGGCGGGACCAACGCTAGGCGGCTGGGGATAGGGTGCATGATCAAAAATATGCGTAAAAAAAAATAGGTTTGCAGCATACCTCGATGAACGAAATAATTAATTCTGCAGTAGGATTCTAACCTATTAGGTCCTAGCGGTGGCAACGCATCTGCATTTTGGCATTCTCTGATTTTTGTGTACTACATATTTTTAGATGTAAGTTTTGGTTTTTTCACACCCCACAATAATTTATTTCAGTTTCCTCTAACGTACTTGTTTGGAAGAGATGGTGAGATAAGACCGCCATTTGTACTGTACATATTTAATACATCATAATGTTAATTTGCTGTTCATTTAATGGTGTACTTACAATAAAGAGTAATGTTGTTGTTATTATCATTCGTCATTGTTCGAGGATGACAAGGACTCGTAAATTTCATACTTATTTTTTTGACTACATAGGCAATTAGCATGATTTGCTACTTACTGGCGTATTCTATTAGATATCGCTATATATGGATGCTACATCATCGCCTCAGCTAAAAGACGTTTGCTGCTGGACGTTTTTGTGGTTTACTCTTTAGAAAACTATTTGAGTTATAAGGCTCGGTACGGAAATTTTATGAGGAGTAAAATGAAGTGTAACACGAAAGATGAGGCCTTACGCGCGATTGCCCGTAGAGCGCTGCGACCGAGCGGACGTGTTTCACTCGCTGCACGCCAGCAATCTCCTTGCTACACCGAGTAAACTCCCGTCTAGCTACGGAACTGACACGCACACTTTTTTTTTTACTGAAAAGCATTCCTTTTATGGGGAATATGCTTGAATGCTACAAACGCTATAGCGGATGAACCTGGTAAACCATAACGCATCGGGAAAACCAGGCGTGAAAAAAAAACGTTCTTGTTTACAATTTAGTACGCCAAAGAATTAATATTTTTGTATAATTCAAAAACTTTAAATAAACGTACGTAACTTCACGCCTGTAATCCCCGAAGGGGACAGACATAAATTGGAACTAATTACACCAAGAACGAATTATGCAAAGAAATCTATTCTATTTGAAGGAGTTCAGTTATTTAATAAATTACCAAACAATGTAAAGGAGTGCAGTAGTATCAACATATTTAAAAACAAACTAAAATCATATATTGCCAGACTATAGTAGTGTAGAGAAACGGTTGGAAGTGTTCCTCCGGCGAAAAGGGAGGTCCTCCGACCAGGCGAGGTGATAGCGCCTGGTGGGCCGCGGCCCAACGATTGACGTTGGGAAGTTGTATATATGGCAACTCTTGAGAAATCTTCGCATGTGCGATGTAATTCGAATGTACGCCATCTATCGTACTAGACAAGTACTGTGAGTTTTCATCCGTGTTCCACTAGTTGGCGCCTTAATGTAGTGGACGCTACATTAGTATTTAAGTTATTTAAGCAATGTACTAACAGTACCTTATTACTAATACTTACCTTTGTTTTATATAAATGAGGTCATAACCAGAATCAGAAATTTAATTAATCTTATCGAATCATTTAATTCATTTGGGGTGATAAGCACCGCTTATGACAAGTCAAAAACAAACAAAATAAATTAAATAGTTAATAGTATCACTATTGTAACTATGTTACTAACCCTAAGCGCCAGAGGTGTACTACTAACATATTCATAAATCAATGTAATCTATATCTCATTATAAAAGAACTGTATGTTTTTATGAGAATAAAGATCTTTAAACCTAAACCTAAGGGGTAGGATAGAGGTAAATGCATGCATTCAAGTATACATGCAAACACCCACGATTCGCCGGTTACGTTTTTGGCCCATGTAACAGGTGGCGAGCCTGTTGACATCTCCGGGCACATTACCAAACTTCAAGTTACTGGGAAATTTCCAGAAAATGGAAAAATCCCAATAGAACCACAGATAATGGACTTTACACCATCATCTCTGATAACCCCTTACCCGGGAATCGAACCCAGGACCTCAGCGTAGTAGTAGTAGTGGCCTGCTACCACTAGGCTACCGAGGCAGTTTTAAATAAGATTCATTAATTTTTTAAAAGATTCATTAACCATCGTTTCATTCGAAGGGTCGCGGGTTCGATCCCCGCACCGGGACAAATATTTGTATGGCCTACAGATATTTGTTTCGGGTCTGGGTGTTTGTGTATGTGTTGTATGTGTACAACGGCACCCACGACACAGGTTTATACCTACTGTGGGGCTGTGAGTGTAAGCGTATTTTATTTTATTTTTATTTATTTATTAATTATTATGATGATTTTACGTGTAAGTTACGCGAGGTAGTGTCAACTTGTCAACCACCTTCAATTAAAATCACATATTTAGTATGTTTATCTAAGTAGTATTGAACAAATGGAATTTAATTACAGGTGGATCTAACACCGAAGGGCAAGCAGATGCTATCGAATTTCCTGTTCGACATAGCGGGATTGTCGCGCACCTTCACGCTTCGATCGAGGCGCGAGGCTTGCATACAGTATATAAAGGAGACCGTCGGTGATAATAAAGTTCTAGTAAGTATCACTTCAACCCAAAGACAGTCACTGTTAGACAAAGCCTTTCCCGAAGATGCAGTATGCCATAATCAACGCTGGGCAAGGCGATCGCAGTTTCGGTAGTTTTACAGTGATTTTTACTACGTTGCTGCCCATCCCGCGTCTTTTACTACACTAGCGGAAGAATTATCCACTATAGGGCGGTTGCGACGTCGCGCATTATAGCAATCAAGCTCTGGAACGCGCTTCCCCTAGATATCAAGAAGGCTCCGAGTAAAGCATCGTTAAAACACAGGCTTAAAAATACTACTTATCTTCCACTAATGAATGTTTATAATTTAATTGCACTATCATCATTGTTTTATTTTACCACTGTTAATAAATATGTATGTATATGTAATTTTTTATATGTATCTATAAACTTATGTATGTGTGTCTATATTAGTCTATATATGTACTCTGTAGTATAGTATCTATGTTATGTCTTTTGTATTTTTATTTACCATATTATAAAAACATTTATGTAATAAATTTATTTTTAAGTAACAATTGTTTTCACCATTTTCAAAATGTCTTTATGTAATGCACCTTCGACAGCTATATTTGGCCCTAAGGTTGGCTGGTAGAGAATAAAACTAGGTATTAAGTCCGCCTCATGTACATTTCTTATGTGCTAAAAGAATAAATAAATAAATAATAACTAATAAATATATGTAGTGAAAATGGCGATGGCGCACTTGACCATTAGATATGCTAAATATAATAAACAATAATAATGGCAACCCTTGATACGTCCCACTGTAGGCACAAGTCTCTCACGTTCTTGGGAGGAGGCCTGGAGCTTACTCCACCACGCTGCTCCAATGCGGGTTGGTGGAGATAAGGGTTAGTGGCCAACCCGCTGTCGGATATTATCAAACCGCCCATAAGGCCTCCGACAAGGTTTAACGACTGCTATCTATCGATAGCAACCGGGACCTACAGCTTAACGTGCTCTCCGAAGCACGGAAACGCGCATTTTATTTTGCCACCAGCGGTCACCCATCACACACCCGACCGTGCCCGTATCGCTTAACCGAGTAGATCGCTTACGATCTACACCAGCCGCGGGGCCATGCGTGCTTTTATTTTTCTAAAACTCAAATTTATTTTCTAGGTGTTAGTGAGCGGTGGCGTAGACTCGACAGTTTGTGCGGCGTTACTCAGAACTGCTCTCAAAGAGGATCAAGTTATTGCGCTGCATATAGATAATGGTGGGTTACGTTTGTTCATCTTCCGCTTTATCAATTTAATTGATAAAGTGGAAGATGAACAAACTAATTTTAAATTAAGCTATAATTCTTTAATTTATCCACCCTTAGGTAAATGAGGGTTTTAGTTCAGTCTGAAGTGATTTACCTGTTTTATATTATTTGTTGTATCAAACAATTTCCGTTCATAAATCATGATTAACTGGCAAAAAATTGTATAGAACTAGAGTTTATTGATTTTGGTAGGTGTATACTATTGTGTAATTAAATACAAATAAAATTGTGTATTAAAAAATATATATATATACAATTTTAAAACTTTTATTTTATTATCTGTTGAACGCTTGTAAAAAGACATTATTTAATATCTGTATGTTTGTTGGCAGGTTTCATGCGCAAAAACGAAAGCGCGAAAGTGGAGAGGTGTCTTCGTGATTTGGGTGTTCGTTTGCACGTTATAAATGCGTCACATCAGGTACGTATTTGTTTAGGCGGTTAGGCTGTGTGCAGTAATTTAGTATAGTGATAAAACGGCTAGGCTAGTTTTCTAGGGGTTGAAATTTCGAATATCGCCCAAAGTATAATAAAATATTATAAGTTTTAACGTGATAACGTCTTATAAATCGATGAACGTCGGCTGAATGCACGAAAATGTGTCACGTTACGCCTGAGCCGAGCGTATAAGCGAGGGCGTGGAACAAACGATAGAGAGGCACGATCGACATAAGTTCTTATATAATATAGGGTCTTATATAATATAGCTCTGACAGAACAGTAGTAGTAGTATACACTAGAAAATTCGCAAATATTATTTCTACAATGCACGAAGTTCGCGAAAATCTGCGAAAACGTTATTTTCTTATTCAACCAATTTTTCATTGAAAGAAAGAAAATATTTTTATTTCGAATAAATCTCTACAGATTCTTTCAAAACGTCTAGAAATCATAAATTACCTAAAGTGAATAACTATATCATATATACCTAGTACCTAAATAAAAATTAGAATTTCAGGAACTTAGGGGCCGTTTAACGTATTACGTAAGCAGATTTATTACAATTCTTTACCCCCCCACCCCCCTCGTCAGCAAAAGTAAGCAAAGCTCTCCCCATGCTTACGTAAACATTTTTCAATTAATGTATTGTTTTTTTAATATTATAATTATAATCTTTAATAATAATTTTAAAAATAAGAAAAATAGATTTAGGATAGAGATTAGATTTTACTGATGTATTAAGTAAATAACTACCGATGACGTAATCATCATCTAGACTCCCCTACCCCCCATGTCATCCAAAATAAGCAGAGCAAAGACCCCCCCGCCCCCTCATAGTGCTCACGTAATACTTGAACGGCCCCTTAGAACTATATCATTATCACAAAAATTGTCAATTCCTTCAATGATAAATGAAGAAAAAGCAGAACTTATGCGTCAAGATCAATGTTATTTTGTGTCGCAGTTCCGTCAAGGCAGCACGGTGGTGCGCGAGGGCGCGGGCGGGCCGGGGGCCGCGGGCGGGCCGGGCGCGGGCGGCCGGGCGCGCCACACGCCGCTGCTGTGCCTCGCCACGGCGCCCGAGGACAAGCGCAAGGTCATCGGGGACGTGTTCGTGCGCGTCGCCGAGCAGGCCGCACGCGACATTCTGCACCTGCAGTTTGTACCTTTCATGTCATCCACTAACTGACCCGCCAAACGTCGTTCTGCCGCACAATAAGTGTCAAAGCTGAAAATTAAAAAAAAATATCAAGTGAATCCCACATAGAGCAACACCGGAGGGGAGTTGCCATATGCAGGCTTACCCCCCTGTCAAAGTGCAAGCCCAAATGGGCCTATACCTGTCGTATGGCCCCCTTATTCATAAACATATTTTAGCTAAAGCGTTGCTAACATCTCCTTTGTCTTTTTCTATCCTGCACATTTGACAATGCAACTGACAAAGACAAAGCATTCTATAGCTAAAACGTAACTCATGTACGTTTATAAATAAGGGGGTAAATGTTTATATGTGTGCGTAAAATTGTTTCTGTATTTTGTTAAAGTCAAGGTGTGAGTTTCGTAGTAATAGATGATTTTTGTAGTGTGAGTATGTGTCGCACGCATTTCCCCCCGCAAAAAATGACAGACTGTTTTGCATTGGTAATTAACGCTTTGGCTACTCCCCTCCGATCCGCCGCGGCCGGTGGCCCGTGTTGTTGTATGGTATGCACCTTTTATGTCATCCACTAGCTGACCCGGTAAACGTCGTTCTGCCGTACAATAAATGTCGAAGCTGAAAATTAAAAAAAAATATCAAGCGAATCCCATCATTGGTGTGAGCAAAATTACCCGGCAACCGTCGTTCTGCCACAGGCACAATAAATGCTGAAGCCATTTCCGCACGAAAAACTAAAAAAAAAAAACGGGCGGCTTGATTTTAGCCGACACCTCCGACATTTATCGTTATATTTCAGCCAATTTACACAAATCCTTTAACAAATTATGTACAAAAACCTTCTCCCAGAATCACTCTATCTATTGATGAAAACCGCATGACTTTCTGTGCTTTTCTGTCTTTGAATTTATCGAGAACAGACAGACAGACAGACGCCGGGGTAGTTCTTTGTTTTATAATAAGTATAGATAGAAAATGGACACAGAAAAGCTAATGGGCTTGGTTAGTCGAGTATCGGCGGAAATCTTGAAAGAGGCGTGTGGTGCTCTTAGTATATTTCATATTCATAATGCATTTTTGACTTACAGGGACGTCCATAAATACGTCACGCTAAAATAAGGACGACCTTTTATCTATATCTACATCCTATACAAATAAATAAAATTGGAGTATTTTGTAATATTTAAATATTAATTAGGTAACCGCTTTACTAAATGCATATGTATGGACACACGGTACATATACCAAAACAATTTTTTTTTACATTTTTTGTCTGTCTGTCTGTTTGGCGGGGCTAATCTTGGGAACGAATTTACCGTTTGTGACGGGACTTTCACTGGCAGATAGCTGTAACATTAACGAGTAACATAGGCTATTTTTATACTAGCTGCGCTCACGACTTCGTCCGGGTAGATACTGAACAATCATAAATTCGGGAACAACTAGTATGAAATAAAGTTGGTGTCATTTTGTTCGATATAGGTTTATTACAGTGCCCGTGTATAGTGAAATATAATAACAGTGCGAAAACACGGCCTTTTAGGTTGCCTCCAAAATTTTATTGTAAATGTCCCCGTTAAGTAGCCATCGCTTTACTCGAATTACTGACTGTGACTCATTTGTCTGACATAATAAATAATTAACTTACTGATTCAGACTTTTACGTTGCTTATATACGAAATATCGTTTTACTTGACACTGACAATAAGCGTAATTGCGATGGCATTATATTTTTTAAAAAATCATCCCCATCGTCCCCAGAGAGGACCAGGTGCTCCTAGGGCAGGGCACCCTCCGGCCGGACCTGATCGAGTCGGCCTCCACACTAGCGTCCAACAATGCAGCTACAATCAAGACACACCACAACGACACCGAGCTCGTTCGCGTCCTGCGCCAGCGCGGCCGCGTCGTCGAGCCGCTCAAAGACTTTCACAAGGACGAGGTGAGGATTTGATGATTATTTTATTAGGGATTTTTTTGTGTTCTCTATCATCATTATACTGGGTGACTTTTTTTACCGTCTTGAAAAAAATAGGGCGTGATAAGCAAATGAAATAAAAGCCTATGGCATAGTTATTTATATTATTTTTTTATATTTTCTAACTTCATCTGAAATTAAAATTTCATCAAACATTTCTATTCATTATTTTATTACCTAAAAACTTGCAAAAACAGGATCGTGTCAAGTTGCCGGCGTTTGTTTGTTGAAATTCAGTGTTCTAAAATTAAAAATAGAATAATGAATAGAAATGTTTAATGAAATTTTAATTTCAGATGAAGTTAGTAAATATAAAAAAATAATATAAATAACTATGCCATAGGCTTTTATTTCATTTGCTTATCACTTTTTTTTCAAGACGGTAAAAAAAGTCATCCAGTATATCTACTACAATCTGTCGCCTTCTTTGGGACATTTAGAAGTATGATGGTCATACAACATTGTCATGCTTGGCATGTAACTACTACATGGTAGGTTTACTGTGATTGGACCAATCTTGAGGAATCTTCCGTTTTAGCCGACGACATGTTGACCGGGACGAGGTTGTTTGGATGTTGCAGTATTCTTTCCTTATAGGATTTTTTTTTTGTTTTTATGGCATCGCTATTACGCATATTGCCAGTGTCAAGTAAAACGATATTTCGTATTTATTTAAGCAGCGCGTCAAAGTTAGTATAATGTGTAAGTATCAAGTATATAAGTTATCAAGTATGTCAGTCGAGTGAGTTACAGTCAAGTTATTCGAGTAAAGCGATGGCTACTTTACCAGAACATTTACAATGAAGTTTTGGGGGCAACCTGAAAGGTCGTGTTTTCGCACTGTTATTCTATTTCACTATACACGGGCACTGTAATAAATCTATATCAAACAAAATGCCACCAACTTTATTCAATATTACTTAAAAATACACCAATAAAATAAGAGCACCATACGCCTCTTTCAAGGTTCCCGCCAAAACTCCATAGGATTTTTTGTGACGTGCGATTTCTTCTTTAACTGCAGGTTCTTTAGGTCGTGATGTAGTTCGTTAGGTACGAACCAAGGAATTTAGGTTATCATCCGCATCCTGTTTTTAAATCTTTGTAATATCTCATTATTCGAGTGCGCCGCGGTACCTATGGGATTTGTTGTGACTCTGTGCGATCTCTTCTTTAACTGCAGGTATTTTTAGGTCGTGATGAAGTTTGTTAGGTACGAACCAAGGAGTTTTGGTTATTGTCCGCAATATCTTGTTTTTATATCTTTGTAGTATTTCATTGTTCGAGTGGGACGCGGTACTTTACAATTGGATCCCGAACGTCCAGATGGGCTTGAGAAAAACCTTGTAAAGTACCTAATAGTTTGTTTTTTAAGGAGAGCTGCGTTGTGACTTGTGATCGATAAGCCAATGGAGCTTTCTTGTTTCCTTAGAGGCCTCCAAACCTATTAGGGAAATATATTAATAATAATGTGGAAAAAAACGTCGAATAGGTACGTGCACTTTTACTGGTGTACAGCATAAAAAGATTCGGAGAGTAAATGCTGGTCCAGCTCCACAAGACTTAAAATAATGATTTTGTTAAATGGATGTACATATTGTATAACATAGTAATAAGTTTAATTTGTCAAATTAGTTGTAAGTGAACTTAATTGATTGTACATGAATTTATTTTGAAAAGACCTTACTGAGTTTTTTTTTCGATTGATGTGTTATCACATTGAATAATTATCATTCGCAAACCGACTTTAGGGACAACCAATTTATATTTACAATATTTAGCTTGCCTGTGATGCTTAATTCCAATGAAATATAGTAAAAATGAAAGCCATTAAAACGTGAGGGTGTTCGGTCAGGTGCGCGCGCTGGGCACGGAGCTGGGCCTGCCGCCGGCCCTGGTGGAGCGGCAGCCCTTCCCGGGGCCCGGCCTCGCCGTGCGCGTGCTCTGCCAGGACGAGCCCTACGCCGAGCGGGACTTCGCCGAGACACAGGTGCGTGCCCCCGGCCCTCCCCGGCCCTCCCCGGCCGCCGGTGGAGCGGCAGCCCTTCCCGGGGCCCGGCCTCGCCGTGCGCGCCGGGGAGGTAGGTAGGTTAGGTAATGCGGTGGTGCCTTCGCCCTCGAGCTACTGCACTTGGAACTCTACCACCAGTAAAAGGTAAAAAAAAGCTTACACTCACAGCCCCACACTATGTATAAACATATGTCGTCGGTGCCTTTGTACACATACAATACATACACAAACACCCAGACCCGAATAAATATCTGTAGGCCATACAAATATCTGTCCCGGAGCGGTGATAGAACCCGCGACCCTTCGAATCAAACGGTCGTCTCACACCGCTGGACTAACCGGGTCGTCAAGAAGATTCACTATTTCACATTAATCGAGCAAAATATGATAGTTGTTTGCTAGTTGTTCGTGAACCAATATCGGTCCAACTGCAGCTTAGCTTATTAAAATAACAATATTTTTTCATCAAAATTCAGGTGATAGTGAAGATAATGGTGGAGTACGCGTCGATGTGCGTGAAATCGCACGCGTTGTTGGGTCGCGTGGCGAACGCGACCACTGCCACCGAACAGGCAGACCTCAAGCGCATCTCGTCTGGAGGCGCTCTGGCCGCCACTTTACTGCCGATTCGCTCTGTTGGTGTGCAAGGTAAGACCTGGTTTCCATTAGATTGTGACAGGATCACCGGAACGACAGCCCAGCCCTACCACGACCCGCGTGGTTTTTTCGGTTATCACCAACTAAAGACTGGAGCGAAAGTTGCACTGCCCCTAATCGCATATGTCGTATGTGTCCGCAACGCCCTAAGCCTTTGGCCGTCTCTAAGGCAGTTGCGCTAACTTATATTGCTTGATCGGGTTTAATTTCAAACAATCAATGTTACAGAAATAAAAAAATAATCGTTGTGCGAATTCTGGGCCGGCTGCTAGTGTAAATGTGTAAACATATATTTGAACTAGCTGTTGCCCGCTGCTCCGCCCGCGTGTAGCCTTTCGCGTAACCTGTGGAAACTTGATGAGTTTCCACATCCCATGGCATCCCACAGGAACATTTTGATAAAAAGAATCCTATAATCTGAGTCAACTAATACCCTATCTGTATAACAAATTTCATCAGAATCCGTTCAGTAGTTTCGGCGTGATTAACTGACAAACATCCAAACAAAGAAACTTTCACATATATAATACTAGCTATTGCCCACGGCTTCGCACGCGTAGATGTCGTTTAAGTAGCCTATGTTTTTTCTCAAAGTCAACTCTATCTCGTTTGGACGTGAAAAGGTAACAGACAGAGTTACTTTCGCATAATTATAATATTAAGTATGGATTAGTGTGATTAATGAACGAAGTAATTGTTTGAATGAGTTATTTGAATTTCTGTATCTTATTTTGTATTCCGTACATATTACTTATTTAATTATATTTATGCAATATCCAGGTGACGGTCGGACGTACAGCTACGCGGTAGCGCTGTCGACAGAGCGGTACCCGCCGGACTGGAAGGACATGCAGTACCTCGCCAAGATCATACCGCGCGTTTGCCACAATGTTAACAGGTCTGTGCCTTGGCTTAAATCCCTTTTTCATGGTTTGACTCGTTCATTACCAATTTTTTTACGTCTTGAAATTGGACTGTATGCTTGTAGTCAGATTTCATAGTAAGTTAATTCTGTCTTGTCCAACAAGAAAAAGTCTTAAAAGACCCGGATGATGAGACCACGTTGGCCATCGCCGCTATGAATAATCACTTACAAAAGCACACTGCACAAACCGTCAATACAACGCGCCGACGCGTTTCGCGCCGCGTCCGTCCCTGATCCCGACCTTATCCGGCCCCGCGACGCCGATGACATTCCGGTTATCGCCAACCGAATGGAGTAGAGCGAAAGATGCACCGCCCATAATCGCATATGTCTCATATGTCCCTCCGCAACGCCCTAAGCCGAGGCACGGACCCACATGGGTCACCCTTAGGCAGTTGCGCTAACTTTTTTGCTTAGGCTGGAGCGCCTTCTGCGCTCGCCGATTGCCCGGTGAAGTAGACTAGTGCCGTCTCGAGACAGGCCGCCTACATAAAGCCCGACCAGAAAAAAAAAAAACCAACAAGAAATATTGTACATCCTCCATAATGACCTTAGGAAATATACTTATTTCGGGTCTGTAGAGCGATACCTCTTTCGCACCTTCCTCATGTGACGTTTGTTCAGCGTTTTGATAAAGTTTTGACCAATACCGGACTATCAGTGCTTACGTAGGCAGTGTGCAGCAGAGATAACGCTCTACGAAGTCGAAACTAGCCGATTGTCTCTTATAGGCAAGATGTGCAATATTTTTGATGGGTACTGTACAATAAAGAATACTGTTGTTGTTAATACTACAGCTTACTGCTTATCATCTGACTGACATCTACATAAAAACTGAATACAGATAATTATGTTGCCATGCCCCTCCCGATAGGCTAGGACCCCATTGCAGAATCATTTCGTTCATCCAGATATGCAGCAAACTTTACGCATATTCATAATCTAGAAAATATAATAATATTTCCACTAAGTTGCCTAAAAAATTTTCCGCAATTTTTTTTATATTTTTTTGGGCAGATTTTTTTTTATATAAAAAAAAATTGCGGTTTTTTATTTGTTTTTTTAATAAAATATCGTCCACCTCACGGCGGCAATATATATAAAGACTCTAAAATCACGGCTGCCGTTGCGCACCTGGCCGCCTCTACGTATTTTAGCTCCGCCCCGATAACTACGTCCATGACGTACATGTATTATTTATATATCAAATTAAAGCTATTTTTTTCTCATTATTATGATATACGGGAGCCAAATTAAATCGGCAACCTAGTGGCTATGTGTTTTCTAGATTATAACTATGCGTCAAAAATAGGTTTGGAGCATATCTGGGATCCTAACCTATGAGACTTGAGATCTATCGTAACGTATCTGGTTAGGTGCATTTTGAGTCTAGAGTTTGTTTCTGCAAAATAAATTCAACGATGACCTTGTAGATGGCACCTACATAATAATTTCTAAATTATGTATTCCCTCAGGGTTTGTTATGCTTTCGGTGGGATAATAAAGGAGCAGGTGACTGACATCACGCCCACGTTCCTGACGCAGCACGTTATATCGACCATACGTCAAGCAGATGACCTCGCCACACAGGTAAATGATATGCAATAGGGAATACTAGCGATATTTTGATACTATTTTGATACAATGATTTTCTAAATATTCTATATGAATATTTAGAAAATCATTGTTTTATATCTATATAATGTTAAAAAGAAAATGTCCTTATGTATTAAGTGTCTACCAGTAGTGGATACAAGCAGGGAATGGGGCACAGGTTACTTAATGACTTCTTAGAAGTTTAACATTAGCTGGGTAATTTTTTTATTAGCAAAATACTGGGACAATTTCCTCCTTAATGAACACTGGTATTATGTAAATTGTGTATAATTAGTTTAATGCTGTACAATAAAATTATACTTGTACTTATGCAAAATTAAACTCGTACCTCGTAAGTTATAACCTGTAATAACTGTCACAGAGACATAACAACAAGGTTATTTTTTCTGCACGTACATGTAGTACACGATAAAATTTATCGTCACAATACCTATATTATTATTAATTATCATAGTTTTACCTCCTGTAAGTATCCTATTATTGTGAGTTATTATTCCACTAATTTAATACCGATTTTATACCAATTATTTGTATTTGTAATCAGTGTGAAGTGGAACAACTTTCTCTTATGTAGGTATTTATCACATAATTTGGGCGACTTGTGGTTCGCAATGTCACTCACGGCCCCACCAGAATACCAGCGCTGTAGTGCCAACTACAGCAATTAGCTGAGGTGGGTGCCATTTTTTTTTGGTCTCATACATGCATCATGCCATAGGTAATAATTATCTCTACAGGTATAGGTATACGTTATCGTCGTTACTTAAATATAATATGTTGTCATTTATGATCTCTTTTTGCTATCTCTATTATTTATTGCCTTGTTGATGCATTGTGTGTATCAAAAAAAATAAACTTATTCTTTCTTTCTTTCTTTCTTTCTTTCTGTCTCTGGGGTGACAACGAATCTGCATTTGACCTCTGGTTTTGTGTAAATGTCTATAGGCTGCAGTCGTCACTTAACATCCATGGACTGCACGCTTGTTTGCCACCTTTGTTTTGCCGGCATTGTTAAACTTGTGCCTGTTTATATTTGTTTGAGTAAAATGTCATGTGCTTGGTCATCATGTGGACATTCTAACTGACAACTCCACCGTCCGCGGTCCGCAGGTGTTAATGTCCAGCGGTTGCGCGTCGCGCATCGCCCAGATGCCGGTGGTGCTGATCCCGGTGCACTTCGACCGCGACGCCGCCGTCCGCGCGCCCTCCTGCCAGCGCTCGCTGGTGCTGCGCCCCTTCGTCACCGCCGACTTCATGACCGGCGTCGCCGCGCTGCCCGGCTCGGACGCTATGCCGCAGGATGTCAGTATTCTTGTCAAAAGAAATAATGAGAACTTTAGGGCCTTCGCTGCGTTAAGCGGGCGCACGGCGCATGCGTCCGTTCCTCGTGCTTGTTTCATTTCATAGAGCAGAGCTGCGTGTGGCGGATCCGTCGGCCGTCCGTGTACGCGCGACGGAGCACGCGAGCGGAGCTGTTTCTCCAAAAATCATTGTGCGCCGCTATGTTATCCATGACGCACGTGCCGTGCTTTAACAGTCTTTGCAATAAGTTGATAACTATGAGTTTTTGGAAATTAGTGTCCCCCCCACGTTTTATGGGATATGCCTAATGACTTATACAAAAACAGCGATGCACGTCAAGCTGCATGGCTTTGAATTTGTAAATTGTTCACGTCGTCATCTTTTGGCTAGGTAAAATATCAATAAATAATCCATAGTTATCGACTGTACAGTATACTGGCGGCGCTACGATAGACTGGAGTCTGTCGCATGCGCACGGCGCGGAAGCGAAGGGCCTTAGAGCACGGCGACACGATACGGTGTCGCCGTGCTCTAAGCTTTCCCCAAACATGCCCACAGCTGTGTTTTGCGTCTGCTGTGTTTTCATTAAAATCATTCCAATTGTGCGGACCATTGGAATGATTTGACCATGGGTAATTAATTGTAGGCCGAGTACCCGAACTACCAGAGTTCGATCTAATGGGCGACGGCCGCGCGTGATATGATCGAGCTTAGTTTACTCAGCGAGCTAACTCATTTGACACAACAATTGTTGTTATAGGGTAGTGAGTATTATTAAGAGGTAGTGAACAGGGTGCAAGGTATCTCCTATATCTTAGTCTGATGCGCTGGAGTAAGTTCAAAAATTCCCTCTTGGGTTCGCCTTCTATTAATTCAGAACAACGGGCTAAATGGCTAACTCAGGTTAACTCGAGTCGTCCATCACTAATTTACCACACAAATCTCCCATACTTACATATATACAAATAAGTAAGTCATCTTTATTTATTTTGTTCCACAGGTGGTAGACAGAATGCGCAAGGAATTGATGAGCGTGCCCGGCATATCGCGCGTTCTCTACGACCTGACACCCAAGCCGCCCGCCACCACCGAGTGGGAATGATCGCATTCAACACCCTTTTATATATTTTTTACTGAACGCACCCATAGGCAGTGGTCCTGTTATATCTAACTTGTTGCTTAAACTTCTGCGTGATTTGTTGTTGGTTTTGTTTTTTTTTTTAACAATGAAATAGTGTTAACTCTACAAGGATATGGAGGGGATTGTCCATTATGGCGTTATTGAGAGTTGTTAAATGGAGTGAAGAAAAACAATACATATTATTTATCTATACAAAATGTGTTTTGTCCAATCTATCAATATTAAACATGAGCCAAGGAAATGTCAATTTGTAAACAAAAGAAGAAAGACATCTAACAATATTCTGTACGCAACTATACTTATGAATGCCGACAGTTGAGTTTTTACCTAATAGATTGTAAAGCAACAAAAGAGCCGTAAATGCCTGCAATTTTTACTTATTTTAGCTTCTTACTTAACCCATTCAGTGGTATGCCGAGTCCGCCGAAATGCGGTTAGATTTCATATTTAAAAATACTGTGTGACATACACGTCTCTGTTACTATTTAGATAATTATGAAGAATATTAACACAATTATGTTACAAGAAGGACAGAAAACTAACTTATACATGGTATATATGAAGCACAGTTAGAGTCACTATACAAGCAAAACAGCCCATGTTGGATTCCAAAGCTTTATGCTGAGGATTCCGAAGGACGGGCAAGCATATAACGAGACGTGCCGAGCTCGCCGGTTGGGGTCTGGTTACCAATGCCGGATTAGCTATATAGCAGGAGGTAGCAAATGCTACGGGCCCCGCGCCTGTGCCCAAAAAAAAACATGTAAAATATGTAATACACCTTAGCTATTCTCAAAGTGTTGCAAGTTGGCAATACCACGATACTTACAGGAGGAATCCCCCTAATATTGTTTTCGATTCCTTTTCGTAAATGTTCTGTTTTATTTACATCCTTTTCAGTAGGAATTATAATTCTAGGGCCCCATGGTCACATTTGCTACGGACCCTGCACCGGCTTAATCCGGCACTGGTTACCAATATATGGTGGCATGGCTAGAATGTTAAATTTTGAAGACTATGAATGGATGAAATATTATGTATTGTTGTCGCAATTGAGAGTGGTGTAATGTAATGCAACATAGTGTATCATGGTATTAGGTATGGAAATTCAGCAGAAATATCCAGTCTTTTGACGTTTCAGAGTAGATGAAGTGATGTTACATGAAATCTACTGTTTTGAATCTTCAATGAGTGAACTTGAGCAAGTGTGCTGCTTTGTAATGTAGCACAATATTTTTTGTTTTTGCAATTATGTAATGCTATAATAAATTTGTAAATAAGAATGAATTGTTTTAGTACATAGATAAATAATCGAAGCTAAGAATTCCTCAAAGTTATAGTAAAATATATAAACTGAATGATGTAATACAGAGTGATTAAATAAATATTAAATTTGGATGTGATTTTGAAATGAAATTGTATAATCATATTGATACAATTGGACCACTGCTGAGTTATTAAATTTGTAAATACATTGGTGTAATTCAAGGACGCTACACATGTTATTGGTGTCATGTTATTGTTAGCTCCACTGATCTGTTTTGTAACAAGTAGTAATTTATTGTAAAAGGCTATGTAAAAAAAATTATAAAGCCCACAGGTAACCCGCACTTCAAGATTAATATAACAAATCTTGTAATTCTAAACACATTGTGTTTTATGGAATGGTTCAGTGTTATTGACTGGAAGTTTCATAATAAAATTATATTATTGCTTTATTTTCATTATGTGTTTTATTCAAATCCAGCTACAATTATCATGTCATATATAAAATATCAATAAATTAACAATACAAGCAAGTGATTTGTCATCAAATTGGCAAATAATTAATATAGTTCAATGGTAAGTGAATACTGTAGTCTAAAATCTAATATCTGTAAAACTAAGGAACTCCATGTATATTTCCACTCCTGAAATATCATTCTTCAAAATGTATAGTGGGTGGTTATGTATAGCCGCCAATTTATGCCATACAAAACCATTATTGGAATATTTTATGACAGTATTGAATACTAACATTTATCAGAAAATATAGTAATCTTGCCCTTGAGTACCAGCACTGGAACTGTACAAATAAAAATAAAATGAGAGTTTAGCATCACTCAGCTATCAGGAACAAGCAGATTGATGTTTTTTCCATTTGTAACTTTACCACCTATAAACATCTCTTCTTCTCCTCTAATGGATAAACCTTGAGATAGAGTTGTGATCTTCTTTTCTCTCAACATGGGTGCTTTCTCCCAACGAGACCCACTACAGTTTCTACACGAATGTAGTGGTAAAAGTTCTAATGACACGGTCCTGTTGTTACAATTTGCACATTTGAAAAATCTCTTGAAGGTGTCCAGAACTTTTAGTGGATGCTTCTCATCTTTACATAGTTGAGCTGCTGAGAATGCTGTGTACTTGCATTTTATGCATCTCACAGCTTTACATGCTAACTTGAATGTGTTTAACATTTTTTCTTCCATAGCTTCTTTCTTTTCAAGTTTATTGAAGTATTTCTCTTGTTCATCATCCTCATGCTGTTTTATAAGGTTTTCATGAGCTGATGAAGCCTCTAGAATCTTCTTAAATCTCTCTGACATTACAGGTTTTAGTTTTTTCATATTATCTTCATTAGGTTTGGATTTTTTACACTCGTTTTCAGTTTCATCACTGCTCGAAGTGTTTAATTTCTCTAAAGCTCTCTTTTTGCCTGCTTCAGTCCCTTTTACATTGTTTGGATCTAGTTTTTGGAGACCTCCACTTTCCTGAATGAGCTTTATTGCATTCAATTTTGTTCTTTCAGCTCTCTTTTGTCCATATGATATATTTAAATCTATGACTCCACTGCCTTTCAAGCCAAAACCATGGCCCAATCTCTGAGAATTTCCAACTTTTTCAGCTAAAGAACCGGATTCTTTTATTGGGCTACTATTTGTCAAACTATTTAATCTTGCAAAGTCACTAGTTTTTTGTGCAGTAGGACTGTGTAGGATTCCATTATTTTTAAAAGGTCCAGCTCCAAGTGGTGCTTTATTCATCATTAAAGTGTCTCCTTCTGATTTGTAATAGTCGCTTAGAGACATAAGTCTATTTTGGTCTCGGTCTTTGACTTTTTTATGATTACTTGTTGGCAAGGCGGAGTAAGCTTTACCTCCGTATATCACTGTACTTTTACCTAAGACTTTGTTTTGTAAATTAACCAAACCTTTTCCCATTGTTGAAGATTGTAATTCTTGACGTCTAGAATATTTTTGATATTCTTGTTTAATGTGGTACACACAATGCTCGCATTGAGTTAAGTTAACAAAAGCAGTGCATGGTTCACCATTTTTCTTTTTACTCTTACAAATACCCAAATCTTTTGATTGACCAAGGATCATTACACGTTCAGGATTATCAACACTTAGACAAGCTTGGTCAGCACTGTTTTGGGATCTATCAAGAACATTGGGATTCAGAACAGCTACAACAGTACCTTCACTTGTTTTCCACAAATCGTTATATGCTTTGCGGAATAAAAACATGGAAATTGTTTTTAAATCATCTTTGAGATCACTCAATGTCCAAATAAGAAATTGACTGCCTTTTTGTGACTTTTTTGCTGCACTTTTTCTAACAATAACACCGGCAATGACCCAGTCTTTGGATAAGTCTTCGTTTTCAATGTATCTTTTAACTCTGAGCATGTTCACTGCCTCACGGCCCTGCATGCGGTCTAACAAAGCTGTGCTGGATATAAGAGGTTTAACTATTCTTATACCAAACACTGGATCCATATACACGTCTCCGGGAGGCTTTGGTTTTGTATCTGGTGCACATAACATGTTTTTAATGTTTTGTTGCTTCTCAGGCTTTTTATAAGAGGATGCATATTTATTTACCTTTATGTCTATGTTTGTCTGCCTTAGCCTCGTCTCGAATTCAACTCGTTTATCGCGTTGTTCATTTTCTTTCTGATCCAAAGCTTTCTTTATATTGCTACCATAGTCATTGTACTTTCGTTCCGTGTAATTTCTTTTTTCCTCGTCATCAGAGGAATCCGTGTCTCCGTTGTGGACCACTGAAGACTTTGTTGAGGCATTTGGTGCCGGCTCTTCTTCAATTTCATGATTTACTTGAAAAATATCCACTTCGCGGACTGCCGCTGATTTTGTCGGTTCAGTCACATTTTCTTCACTGTTTTCGTTAAAATCTGCTGACAACAATTCTTCTAATTGAGATAATTCGTCGTTTGTATCCATCTTTAATTTATAATACTCCTTAAAACATTTAATTCTAGGTAAAATATCTTGTTATTATTTAACCACTTTTAAGCGCGAAAATCAGCTGTTTTTTTTTCTTTTACTTTACGTCAAATGTCAACGCCAATATACGTACTGATTCGGCTTAGATGCAAGCATTTTGAGACACTGAATTATTGGATTTACAAATAAACTGTGCAATAAGCATAGATTTATTAACCAATGCTGATAAATACTCAGGCCTATTACGTAATTCAGTTGATAAATTGAGATCAATTTGATAGGTTACCTACTATGTAGTTCTATTAATATTTACCACCATTTGAGTACAACACTAATGTAGGTACTGTAAGTATAGTCATGGGCATAACGAGAGATGTTTTCCTACAAAGTTTTCCTATTGGGGCCCTACGTCATATTTATATAGCATTGGAGTTGGTTCTGGGATGGGCAGAGTCCACCCGGAACTCGGGAACTGTAGGCAAAAACAATTTATTTACATTACTGTTGAAAAACGTGTTTACGTAAATAACCTTGTGTATCAGCCCGCGGGTGGGCTTGCGTAAGATAAGGAACATAAATAAAGAACACTAATGAATTACCATTAGGTATACCAAAATGGAAATGTATTTGCATTTAATCGTTTATTAGAGAAAAACTGAGATACGAGGGACTTGGATACTTTAAAACCACTTTACAGCTGAGTGTGTCGTAGTGTGATTCCACTGGAATCACTCTAGTATTTGATGGTTAGGACTATTCATCTGTCTCTCGCTCAATGTAGGCGATGTGACACTGGAGCAGATAAGCACATGGGCAATAACATGTTTAACAGTTCCCCCATCGGTAAGACTCTTCCTCTTCTACTCCTAAGAATATTACCTATATCTCTTCAGTAAGACTTGTCTACACGGAGTGACTGGAGATCCGCCATCTCCTTCAACATGGTTGATTCCTTCGACTAACGTCGGGGTAGGAATGCATAACAATCTTCCCCCACTCCACTACGGCCCTTTTTTCCCGTAGTAATATAATATAATATAATCTTTATTTGCAACAAAAAATGACATGTTTACTTAATATAAATTAATCTAAAACATAGTCACTTATTTTATACTTTTAAGTGATCGTTGGCATCTGCAAAAGTTAAAACTGTGCTAACAGATACCAGCGCTTCCCTTATTATACATATATCACTAAAGGTGACGTTAAAACATAGGTTTCTCGTTAATTAAGTAACCATTAATCAAACAGAAACAATAAAAAAAAAAAATGGTAATTCAAAACTTAAAAGACACTGTATACATAATGTACATATCCCTACATGGATGAAATCAACAAGCAGTTACAAAGATAAAACAATTACTTTGATGTTATCTGTGGGATTGAAAAGTGTGTGCTAGAAGTATGCATTGTGTTTTTGTGATGTGTGTGTGTATTTGTGTGTGCGTGTGTATGTGCGCGCGCGCGCGCGCGCGCGTTTGTGTGTGTGTGTATGTGTGTGTGTGTGTGTGTATGTGTGTGTGTGTGTGTGTGTGTGTGTACGCAAGAGTTAATAGGACAACAGAGGAAAAAATAACAGATTTATGTCATAACCGTGAGAAGATCTTCAATTTCTTCATAAGTTTGAGATAGTAACCACTCTTTTAAAGTTCGCTTGACCTGTAATGTAGTTTTTGGGTAAATTGATGTCAATTTATTAATACGGTTATATAGTCTAGTACTAAGGATTCGGTAGTGGTGTTCTGCTAGAGTAGTTTTGAAGGTGGGGCATTTAAAGATTGCGTGCTTTCTGCGCTTCTTCTCATTATTTTTATCGAAAGGAAGGTTTTTGTGCGTGTGTAGTACTAAGTTTAAGACATATAGTTTGCGGACTGAGAGAACTTTAGATTCCTGATACAAATTGGCACTTGAATATTGAAACGGTTTTTTAAAGATAATGCGTAATAGCGCCCTCTGTACGCGCTCCAAGCGCAACATATGGGTTTTATAGGTTCCGCCCCAGGAGGTGATACAATACCCAAGTAATGATTGCGCAAATCCAAAGTAAACCATTTTGAGCGTATCTATATCAACGGCGCCTCGCAGTCTCACAAATATTGGAAATAGTTTGCGTATCCTTGCTACCAGATGATCAATATGTTTATTCCAACGTAGGCACTGGTCAATATAAACTCCTAAATATTTAATGAATTCAACCCTTTCTAGGCTTGCACAACTACAAGTAGTGTTGGCTAAAGGTGAACAAGTGTGGCAGGTAACAGAAAAGGTAGAGGGAGGTTGACCAAAAGCTGTGGGTGAGAAGACCATATATTTCGTTTTTGAAAGATTGAGTGTAAGAAGATTATTATCCAACCATCTAGATACCTTTGCTAAATATTGCTCACCATATGTGCGCACCAAATCCCAAGATTCGCCATGTATTAGTAGGGCCGTATCGTCAGCGTAGGAGATGAGTTTGCAGTGTTGCATCGGAAGTGTATTGAGTTCATTGAGGTAGATGATAAATAGCGTAGGACCAAGCACGCTTCCCTGCGGGACTCCATAAGTAAGATACTCATCAGAGCTACAATGAGTTCCCACTTTGACGGATTGCCTTCTTTGATTGAGGTAATCTGCAAACAAGTCCAGTGGCAAACCTCGGATTCCAATGGCTTCCATCTTCTGTATTAGGGAGGGGACGAAAACGGTATCGAAAGCCTTAGAGAGGTCTAGGAATATACCTAAGGCCTTCAATTTTTTATCCATATTCGATACAATAGTATTGGTCAACTCAAGAACTGCATCGTCAGTTCCAATACCACTTCTAAAACCGTATTGATTTGCGGCGATTAGTTTATTTGTTTCAAGATATTTTATTAATCTAATATTCATTATTTTCTCGAAGATCTTGGAAAGTGTGGTAAGAACAGAGATTGGCCTGTAGTTATTGATGCAGGTTTTATCTCCTCCCTTATGTATTGGATGCACAATGGCTTTCTTGAATATAAGGGGAAATTTACCTTTACTGATGCAGAGATTGAAAAGATAAGAGAGAGGTTCAAGTAGTATTTCCGCGGAATCTTGTAAGATTCTGGTAGAAACACCATCGTACCCTATTGCACAATTCTTTCGCAGGCTGTTCAGGATCAGGCAGGATCAGGCAGTCACGTGATTCTGGATGACCAGATGGCGTAGGTATTACAGGCCCAGGTAACTCAGTGGCCATTTATTTGAAAGGCTCTATGCAGTTCTTTTATCGCATATTCTCTGTCGCTGCTTTGACGTAATTTAATAATTATGTATCATAATTTTCGGAAAACTGCAATGTACTTACTGCATACGTGGTTATCAAAATGCTCAACCGAGTTACATAATTACCCTTAGAGCTCTCAATATCGCCACCCGCATCTCAGATTTCTTTTTAGCAGCTTCTTAGAAGCGAGGAGACTCCAAAGTACCTTTTTTTTCTTAGCTCAGTAGGTATGTACCTACTGCGGGCTGCAGGGTACAATACTGAGACAATTAGCTATGGTCACCAGCTCGGCGCCTTCGTCATCTTAGGTATTTCCCGTACGAGCTCCCGTTAGCCTTCTTTTGTGGCAACATAACATCCTTACAGAAAACACAGGTAGCAGGGGCCTTCCCCTGCTACCCCCTGGCGACACATGCACATATGGGTTGGAGACGGTTCCACGTCTACTGTCAATATGTGATAATGTGATGAATTGACAAGCTGACTATGACCGTGCAACCAAGGGGAGTGTCTAGTCTAGTACCTACTTCGGTATATATAAAAGGGAACAAAAAGATTCTTGAAAATACAGGTACCTACACATTCTTCAGTTCCTACCTTTACTTTCTTTGGTTTTGTTACATTTGCTTACCTAAACATTATACAAACATATTGATAGGTATTTTAAAACATTTTCCTTCTTTCTAAAGGGAAGTTAGAACAAAAGAAACTAACCTACCTAGTAGGTATCTAGTTGAAGCTAAAACCAGATCGTTTGCTACGGTTTTTGACCCTAATTATTTTCAGTTGCGTTGTATTTTCTCCGTAAACAGTTCCGTTTTTTCACCTCTCGGGGAAATGGGAGTTAATTTGACGTAAAGCGATTATGGCTGTTGCGCGGGCAACGACTGTACAGTGCGATTACAGACGCGACGCGCGCTCCCGCGCATTCTAGGTTCTATCCAATTGACCGCAATTTTTTAAACTTTTTAAAATGTAACAGCAAAAGATCCATCGCTCACACATAATATTTTCATTCTTAACTTTTAAACAAAAAGTTTAATGTTTGAAAATACTTGTGATTAAATTACAGATAAAATTACATAATCCTTAGTCTCTAACTTAGCAAAGAAATTACGACAAATTCCTAGCTAACGAGCCGGCTTTATATTATTGATAGCGATGTTTTATTAGATTTTCACTGGAGATTCCGTGCACGTAACGTTCGCTCGGCTAGTCGGGCATATGCCGACGTATAGGCTAGTGGAGAGCGCTGGGATATTCAGCCGGATATTGACGAGGTTGAAAATGTGTTTTTTGAACGTCCTTCGTCTGCACGTGTCGCAGAGTCAGCGTCAGAAGCGTCTTTACAAACAGTATATGGAGCAATTGACTGGGGCTTACGTGGAGAGATGTACGGATTTGACGACGATGCATTGGGATCATAGATATAATTACCGGATGCCGTCTCCTGAGTGGTATTCGTCGTGTGACGAGCGTTTTTTCGAGACGGACGGTTCGCGATCATGCTGCGGGTCCGACTTCACTGACAGCGGCAGATGCTCGAGTCCTTGCTGCTCGGAAGTGATCTTCAACGGAGGACAACACTTTAGCGGGAAGGGATCGTGTCGGCATGCGTGTCGACGCTATGCTGTTTGTTATCCTGGCAATTTTGGGTGAGTCATTTTTCTAATGCTACACTACTTATTTATGTAGACACATATTTAGCTATAACATATATTGTTTTCGGTATCTACTTGATTCTTAACATTTGTGTTACTACTTTAATACAATTAATAATTATTAATAAACAAAGATGCCCCGCCAGCGGGTTGGCCACTAACCCGTATCTCCACCATCCCGCATTGGAGCAGTGTGGTGGAGTAAGCTCCAGGCCTCCCCAAAAAGGGGAGAAACTCGTGCCCAGCAGTAGGACATAAACAAAAAAGAGTTGTTGTCAAAGTGGCCCATTTTTTTCTGGACTGGACTTCTCCGTTACGATACGGTTCGCAAAATAGTAAAATCGACAAAACGTTCAATTTTGTTTATTTACAAAAACTGCATTTATTATCGTCGTCTTGTAAAATCGTTTCAGATCTGATTTTATGCTCTTGATCAATAATACATGTCAGAAACTCTAAGAACCAGCATAAACTTACGAACAAAATAGGGTTGTTATTTGGTAACCTGATAGGGACTATAGCCGTCATGGGTTGCACAGCCGTGTACCCAGATAATTAATTTGGCATAGCAAATGTTTTAGCGGCACTTAGCCATCCAAATCAACAGAGTTATTAAATGTGAAAATATCTATTATCTATTAGTTTGTATTGATTACGTGTATATGCGATAACTATTTTTCTATGATATTGTGATAAAATATAACAATGACTGATGTCATGTATTTGCAATAATGCAACGAATTTTACAATAATTATCAGTCTTGGTTAAGGAGTTCTGTAATTCTGTAATTAAATGACAATAACTTTTTTTGCCATAGTCGACAAAAAAATTAATCTTTTTAATTTTATATCGAGTAAACTGACGATTGTCTTGATTAATTTTACAGTTTTTTTTTCAGATTTAATCTCATATCCAATGTTTAATAAAACAACAAATATTTTAAATTTAATTTATTTTCATTGTTGGTCCACTTGTGTTCATATTGACATAGAATCTACATTAACAGAATTACCTAAAAAAATGTACGAAATAGGTAAACTTACAATTGGTACATAATACGCACTTATATATTTTTCAGTCGAGAATACTCTACTAAGTTGACACACATGTATTATAATTGTTCCATTATTTCCATGGCTCCATTGGCAATGCTAATTCTTTACGGTGCGATCTTGCTACACCTGAGTGCTTTTGATGCAACTTTTCTATTGCACGCGTAAGAGTTCAATGTAGGTCGATGTTTTGGCATAATTTTTCATAGTTGATTAGTTGTTGTCGTTAAGAATTAAAAAAAAAAGAAATCGTTTTGCAAAACCATACGATTTTTCGAAGTGCTCAGCACTATCATGTTCCGGATGCGGTAACTTTTTTCTTTTCGACCTAATTTTTATCTCGACGAGCCAATTGGTCCAGCAGTGTGTGATGACCGTTTGAAATGAGACTCACGGGTTCGGTCCCCGGACCAATATTTGTATTTTGTTTATACGCACTGGCGATTCAGTTTGCGGCCTGCCGCTGAACGTTTGTACGTTTGACATGCGCAGCTATGAACTTCGATACAAACTTACAATCAGAGCCCTCCGTTCCACCTACAGAACACACCGTAGACAATCTCCTACATGCAATAAAGAATCTGCAGGCTCTCTTTTAAATTTAAAATTTTCTAATGTAGTTTTACCTTTCATATTACTTGAATTTGGTAGTAAAAATGAATAAAACAAGCTTCTGCTTCAAGCTTCAACACTTCGATGGCGTCGATTTCTATAATGGTCCCAACACTTTTCGAGCGGTCCAACTGCTTTACGCGGTTTCATCGTGGTTGACCACCGTAGCGGGCAACGGCTATTGCAACCACTTCAGGGGGCTGGCCGCTGAAACGAACCGCCTAGGCGGCCAATACACTGTTGTATTTGTTTATTTATTCCAGCTGATATTGAAGGCTCTTGACCTCATCTTCAGTTAATACTTCATCGTGTAATAAATAACTGTTTATCCAAAGGATGCATGATTACCTTTATATGCTTCGGAAATCCGCACGAATATGTTAAATATGTTAATCAATGAATAATGTCTTTGAAATTACACTTATATAACCAATGTTTGGTAAACACACAATGTCGGTAATGATTTGATTTATTTATTTCCGTTTATTTTAGTGTAGAATAGTTAAAATTAAGACTCCAAGGGAAGAGGTTAATGCAATGGATGTTAACTATAACAAAATAAATTTATATATATAAAAATCAATTGCTGTTCGTTAGTCTCGCTAAAACTCGAAAACGGCTGGACGGACTTGGCTAATTTTGGTTTTGAATGATTTTTGGAAGGAAAGGTTTAAATGGTAAGAAAATATGAAAAAATTGAAGGGATATAGTAAAAACCACAATTTTATTTTCCCATACAAATAGTCCGTATATATTAAACCTTTGACACATTATTTCATTCTGAGGCAATACGAAGTTTGCCGGGTCAGCTAGTACTCGTACTTTAATAAAATTGCAAACAAGCATACAGTTTACATAGGTTTAGTGAGTGAATAACGGAGCATATAAACATCTGCACATGCACAATATACCTATTGCTATTCTTGAAGACTACTTTTTACCTCCGTGCTATAAACTGCGTCACTTTAAATTATTTATGGGCTCTGCATAGTAAATAAAGCCAGTCTTGAGCATCTAGAAGATGACTCCTTTCCATTTTTCGATTAAAGAAATCTCTGCCCAGCCTCGCCGAGGTACCTATAGGCATTAACGTTTTCGCAGGTTTTCGCGAGCATTGTAGAAAATCCGCAAATTTAATTTCTACATTATAGGCATATTTCCTTGGATATAAAGAACAATAATTAGGTATATGCATGATTTAAATGCATGCATTCAAGCAAACATGTGGAAACACCTATTCACCAGTTACATTTTTACCTTTTTTACATTTTTACATTTTTATCAAACAGTAATTTCCAGAAAATGGAATATTCCCAATGCTTATTATTTCCGATCTATGGGGTCGAATCCAGGACCAGCAGTGGCCTGCTACAATGCTGCAATAAACAGTTGAATAAAATTTATATTCATTGAGACATTGTTTATATAAATAAAATGGCCGATAGCATTGGATGTTAACCCCTTTGCGATACGTCATGGCCGTCGGAGCGTATCACACGATACCCAGAAGAAAGTCTACAAGTCAACAAACATATTAGCAATACACATCTTGTATGTTTGTGTGTAATAGAAATAGAAATAGAAAAAAAAAAGAAATAGAAAAATATTTATTCTTAAAAATGTTAACAACTGCGGTCGTTGAGACCTCCCATTAAGTAATCTAAGATACTTGTGTTGGGAGTAAATCTATCATGTCGTCGCCAGTGAATAATAGATGTTAATAGATTAATTAAACGCCTAATTCTTATTCAAATTGTAAAGAGTAAAGAAAGATGAGGAATGAAGAAGAAATAGTGATAAATTTTGGTTTTGAATGATTTTTGAAAGTCCTTCATATTCTTGAAGGGAAATAGTAAAAACCACAATTTCATTTTTCCATACAAATAGTCCGTATATATATCAAACCTTTGACACATTATTTCATTCTGAGGCAATACAAAGTTTTCCGGGACAGCTATTAATAAATAATAATAATAAACGCAGAAGCGTACAATATTAATCCCCATAGTTTTTTTTCGTTTGTTGGCGTTTAATCAATCTACTAGGATCTATTATTCACTGGCGGCGACATAATATGATCCCACCAAAAACATTTTCATGTAAAAATGTTGCCAAGACGAGTCTAGTTTGCTTATCCTGTAAAAAAGATATCAGATATCGTATAATGTCAAGTTTAAAGACTACACGCTCTGAACCTACAAGCCCTAACTTCACAAACTCTACACTTTACGCAAAATGTATGTATAAATGGTCAGATCTCATGTAGAGCCAAGATTCTTGATATATGCGCTCTAACTTTACCAGACCTAACTTCTTAATCTCTACATTCTGGTTAAAACGTGTAATTTTTAACTAGAATGAAGCGGCCGTTTTGCTACCAGCACGTAGATTTCATAGGCATTCGTTATCCTAACTGATGGTAGAGCGACGGAGCTCGCGGGCCTAGGCACCACCTTATTACCTAATATACTTGTCGCTAAGTGGTAGTGTTTAGCACTATCGTGTTCCGGTCAGGTGGTAATGTATGGCCTTGTAATTTCGGGCACAGAGGCCTAACACCTTATGCCTTAGGAGTGGCAACGCATCTGCATTTTGACCTCTGGTCATTGTGTAAGTGTCTATAGGCTGCAGTCATCACTTAACATCAATGTGAACTGCATGATTGTTTGCCACTTTTATAACATAAAAAGAAAAAATTACAAACATCACCACAAGAAGAATTACCACACGGTAAAAAAATATGCTTAGTCGTACATAAAAATAAAATACACGTCGAATTGATAACCTACCCCCTCTTTTGTTTTTCATCGGTTGAAAGGAATACTATCGCAGTTAAGTAGGCCTTATAAATTTAGGAGAAGGTCTGGGTTGCATCATCTTACTTTAAGAAATTTGTTAAAGTCACCGGTTAAGTAAATAAATTAGTTGTGCTATTTGATTGTTAAATGACGTCATAAAAACTTTAACCGTAACTGACCGAGTTGGATAAGGTTAACCTCAAAATTATTTGTCAGACTATAAGGGAATCTGTCAATATCTGTCATTCTGTCAGGGTTGACAGATTCCCAACTTTAACAATGTCTAAAATACGTTGGAGCAACGCATTCCGCAGTAACTGTTAAATTCAATGTTGCTGTTATTGTTTGATAACATAAAGCAACACGGGCCACCGACCGCGGCGGACCGGAGAGGAGTATACAGGCTTTCCCCTCTGTCAAATTAAAAGACCAAATGGTCCTATACCTGTCGCCCAGATATTCAAATGTGTGCGTGAAATTGTTTATGTATTTTGTGAAAGTCAAGGTGTGAGTTATAATTGATTTTTGTAGTGTGAGTGTGTGTTACACGTATTTCCCCCCGCAAAAAATTACAGACTGTTTTGCATCGGTAATAAACGCTATGGCTACTCCCCTTCGGTCCCCCGCGACCGGTGGGCCGAGTTGCTCTATGTTTGATAAGAACCATAACTTAACAGACATTTTTGCAACGGAAACTTTGTCGATTAACTTGTAAAATGAAACCCTACATTGCGCAGGGCCTGACCGCTGACACGCACTTGGCTGATTTTGTTACCTTTCCTTTGCTACCTTACCTTTCTTTCCTACGTTATCTGTATTAACCATACACTACGGTTCTTAAGCCCATAGCACACGGCGTATATTATACGCGCAGACGACGCGCAGGTGGCGCGCGTATACGCGCTTCATACGAGATGTGAACGCAACCTTGTAACCTAAGCACACGGGGCGGTCGTGAACCGCGCATCTACGGCGCGTATATGTGCTGTAGTCGCTCAAAGACTTCTGTTTTGATCAGAGACTCCTCCAGTCTCCAGTTGTACAATGACTTCGGTTGAGTCTTTTGTACGCGCGTTTGTATCATCAATGCAAACGCAACAATCAGCGTCGACAGCGCCGTAGAATCGCGTTCCTAATACGCGCGTCGTCTGCGCGTATAAAATACGCCGTGTGCTATGGCCCTTAGGAAATGCGAATATTAACGCAGATTTCTTTCACGATCTGTTGAATGTGAAAACAAGTTTTAAACTATGGGGTTGTAGCGAACTAATAATGGTGGTGGATACTGGTGTGTGCTGGTTAGTAGCTATTAAGATGAGAAACGTGGCGAACATCCGGATTATAAGACTTAAGCATGTATGGGTATGTGTAGACGCAGCTCGAGCTGTCTTTGTATTTCAAGTTTTCTCTAAACATCAATACCTCATTTTAAAACTTCACGCCTGTTATCTCCAAAGGTGCAGGCAAAAATGCATGTATTCAAGCATATATACAAATACCCAGGACGTTGCTGATCATTTTGCGTTATAGCGTTTACTACTACCTTATTGGAATGGTTTGACCACCAATGTTCGGGTGACTGACGGCGGTAGTAAAAATACCAACGCGGCATGGGCAGCAACATCCTGCGATAAACTACCGCCTATCCGCCTGCCAAGCGCGGCGATTGTGGCATATTCTCTCCTAATGACGCACAACACTGTTGTAAGCGTCTTTGGGGAAGACTTTGTCCAGCAGTGGAAATTTTTTGGCTGGAATGATGATGGTGATGATGTCTGACGCGTCTAGATGAAACAAACACAGTATCAGACACTAGTATTAGCGTCCATTGAAGCAGAAAGCATAATCCTGTGTTGCGTACAGTACAGTCATATCGCGTGCTTGTGTGATATCTGTTTGGTGTCAGATGAAAAAAACCTTCCTCTGACAATTAATTGACAGACGTGCTTGTATCATTAGGAACTATTCACATAGTATACCTCATTTAAGTTCGGTTGCACCAAAGATTTGTTAAAGCTACGGTTATTGTTAACATTAAACCCCTTCTACACGGTCGGATCCAACCACCGACCATCGTGTCGATCAACCAGTCTTTTGCTTTGAATGTCTGAAAGAACTGACAAGTTGACTCAACTGCCCGACCGTGTAGAACATAGTATATAACAAATTAAAACATCGGTTACCCTAGCAATGACATGATGGTCGGTGGTTGGTCCCGACCGTATAGAAACAGTTACTGTACTGCAGAATGCGTTGTACCAGCGTATTTTTGACATTCTTTTTCTTCTTTATAAAATGGCTTCTACCTCTGTTTGGGTAATTTTGCCAAATTCTGGTGATTATGGAGAATCGATGAGCAATATTTATTGTTGAGCACTGTACAAGGGACTTTGACATTGTTAAAATTACTAGGTTGACAAATTAAGTAACAATATTTGACATTAGCAATAACTTTACCAGCGGCCCTTGGCCTCTGAAAGAGGCGTGTGGTGGTCTTATTTTATTTTTCTTGTTTTCTTGGGGTATTTTTGTGTTATATTAAATAAAGTTGGTGGCATTTTGTTTGATATAGGTTTATTACAGTGCCCGTGTATAGTGAAATAGAATATCAGTGCGAAAACACGGCCTTTCAGGCTGCCTCCAAAAATTCATTGTAAATGTTGCGGTAAAGTAGCCATCGCTTTACTAGAATTACAGACTATGACTCACTTGACTGACATAATAGGTAATGAACTGACTGACTAATTCTAATATTAACGCTGTTTTTATACGAATACGAAATATCGTTTTGCTTGACACTGGCAATATGCGTAGTAGCGATGCCATTATAAATAAAAAAAAAACAATCTGCAAATAATGGTGCGACAATTATTTGTACTTAACCTGTACTTTAACAATTTTGTTAAAGTTAAAGTAAATGACGCAACCCAGCCTTAGGGCGAGATTCACAGACCGCACTACGACTTTACTTTCGAGCAAAGTACGCTTCGAACTGTCAAAACCCATACATTTCTGACAGTTCTAAAGCATAATTTGCTCAAAGTAAAGTCGTAGTGCGGTCAGTGAATCTCGCACTTAGAAGACAGTTAGAGAAAAGCTTCGGACTTTGCTGAATCAGATACTGACAACGGCACCGATGTCGTTCATTGACAAATAAATGTAGCTAATTGATAAGCCAGTTAGTCCAGCGGTGTACGACGATCGTTTGAAGCGAGGCTCGCGAATTCGATTTCCGTAGGTACCAGGACAAATATTTGTATAACCTACAAATAGTTTCGGTCTGGGTGTTCATGCATGGTTTATAGGTTTATACTTAGTGTGTAGCTGTAAAAGTTAGTTTTTCTTTAAATTTTAAAGATGTGTCTGTCTTGAAAGATTCGACAACCTGAATCCAAGGTTAAAGGATATTTAAAAAAAACAGCGTTTTCCTGGATGTTGCTCGTTGATGTCTAATACTACGTAGAGTGGGACATTAGGAGATGGACGCCAAATGTATTGTCGAAATCCTTACTTTAATATTATAAATGTGAAAGTAACTCTGTCTGTCTGTCTGTCTGTCTGTCTGTCTGTCTGTCTGTCTGTCTGTCTGTCTGTCTGTCTGTTACCTTTTCACGTCCAAACGAGTGAACCGATTTTGATGAAATTTGGTACAGAGACAAAGAACATAGGCTACTTTTTGTCTCCTTTTATTATCCCCATCCCCCTAAAATAGGGGGTGGAAATTTGTATGGAGCATCCTACAATTATCAAGATAGAAAGTTAAAAGTCGGTATGTGAACTCTTTGAGTTTTACAAACAATACGTACAAAATTTTTTTTTTAGAAATCTGCCTCCATCTCTTTTATACGGGGGATGAAATTTGAAGGTATTGGGCTTTACGGCAGTGTTCAAGCTGGAAAGCCAAAAATTGGTATGCGGCCTCTTTGATACTAAAAAAACAACGTTTACTTGATATTTAATTTTTTTTGGAAATCTGCCCCACCCCCTATCATAGGGGGTGGCAATTTGTAGGGAGCATTCCACAATTTTCAAGGTAGAAAGTTGAAACTTGGTATGCGGACTCTTTGAGTCTAACAAATAATTTCGTTAATATTTTTTTTGGACATTGCCCCCATCCCCTTATCAGAGGGGGTAAAATTTTGTATTGGACTTTAGCCAAAAATTGGTACCCAGACTCTTTGTTACTAAAGAAAACAACGTTAAAGTTCTTAAAATAAATACTTTTTTTTGGATTTCTGCCCCAACCCTCTAAGAGAGGAGGTGATAGTTTGTACGGGTATTTATCAGTTTTGAATGCCGTTTTTATGTCGTGAAAGTGGCAAACAAGCATGCAGTTCACATTGATGTTAAGTGATGACTGCAGCCTAAAGACACCCACACAAAGACCAGAGGTCAAAATGCAGATGCGTTACCACTTCTGAGGCCTAAAGTGTTATGCCTCTGTGCCGGAAATTACAGGGCTGTACATTACCACCTGACCGGAACACGATAGTGCTGAACACTACCATTGAGCGGCAAGTATATTAGGTAATTCGGTGGTACCTACGCCCGCGAGCTCCTTCACTGGAGCTCAACCACCAGAAAAATTGTTTTTTTGAAATTTGCCTGAAAATCGGTTTACAGGCTTCTTATGTTATGTACGAAAAATATTTGCTTCAATATTGGTATGGGACTTACCGCAATTTTCAAGGTGGAATATTAGCGAACAGGCTCTTTGGTACAAAAAAAAGATAAAGCAGTATCTATTAATCTTATACTCTTGGCAAAAGATAAAAAGCAGTGTTACCAATTTCCTTTGATGGATGTTGGTCACAAGTTTTTTAAAACGCGCTAACGCTGTCTTCTTTTTCTGCACTTAAGTCGGGGCAGCGGCCGCGCTACCTATGCTCTGAACGGTTGATTCTACATTGATTATTTTTTTGCTTTTGATTTTGTAATTTAATTGAAACTACTGTTCCTAGAGACTTAAAATTTGGTACAAGGGTTCCTTTCATGATGTATAAGAAAGGATTTTTAGACATAAATATAAAGGACTATATGACAACAGGTATAAACATTTTGGATTACAATAAAAAATTATCAGAGCAGACGAAATGGACAAATTCTGTCCTAAAGGAGGAAAATGAAGAATGAAGTGGTATTTTTTTTTAATGTAAATGTAGTGGCAAACAAGCATGCAATTCACATTGATGTTAAGTGATGACTGCAGCCTATAGACACTTATACAAAGACCAAGGTCAAAATTGCGTTTGCGTTGCGTTACCACTCCTAAGGCCTAAGGTGTTATGCCTCTGTATCGGAAATTACAGGGTTCCGTTCCGTACCGTTATGGAAAGTTTATCATTCCTGAATTAAATAGTATAAAATTTGGTGTACAGGCTCATGATTAGGAACAGTAAAAATGATCTGTTTAAGTAAAATGGACAAAATATGAAATAAAAATCCTCTCTCATCTCAAATCATCTCCTAAATGAAAAATGGAAAGGTACTGTTTGTATGGAATTGAGGTTAAAATTTGTGTGGGATTTTTGGTAGTTTCTAAGTTAGAGACTTGAAAAGTGATGTTCCAGTCTTTCTGTTAGGAATAAAAAAATAGGTACGTGTATCAGTATTTTGTCAAAATCACCCCTAAACTTTCAAATATAAGGGGTTAAAATTAAATAGAGATTTTTGAAGTTATAGACGTGATTAAGTACTCCACATATAGGTAACATAAAAACAAGGTACGCGACGGGAAACTTGATTAGGACATTTCCATGGGATTGTAAAATTAAAATTATTTATAAAACGACATCCACGCGGGCGAAGCCGCGGGCAACAGCTAGTTATTCATAAAATAATTAATAACTCGGCTCCTTTTTTCTAAAAAGATTTGTGTTTCTATAAAGTTTGGTTTCCTACGTATTTAACATTGTTGTTAACAACTGGTGGTATTACCAATTAACAGTTCAGAAGAACTCAGGCAGGACGTTTTTTAAAAGACTAACTGAAAAGAATATGAGACATTTTTTGTGACTCAGTGGCAGAATTCCAAAAACTGAGTTATATCTGTTAAAAAAACTGAATAGGGTTTTTTCAAAATAAGATAAATTAGGGTATGCATATATAAAAAAAAATATGTATGTATGTATTTTCACGCCAAGTCTCTTACGGAGTAAGCAGAGAGTGTCGAGCGCCAAATATCCCGGTCCTGACACACCTCCCATGCTTCTTCTACATTCATCATTCTCTTCAGACCTGCTTCGCCGATTCCTAAGACTTTTGACCCCACCGTCAGACAGACCTCAGTAAGTATACGTCCAAAATATCTGAAACATTTAAAAAATAACCTGTCACCAGTAAATGTGTTCCAAATTATTCAACAAACCGCTCCAAACTTAAGAAATCCAAATATTAACGAGCGTGTCGCGACGTGCCTTGTTTCTTTTATCTATAAAGAAAAGTCGGTCGATCCGATAGCTTGCACAATCTTTACAGATTGATTATTGCCGTGCAGTTAGCTACAGTTTACGTAGGTGCAATTTTCTGATTACTTTCTATAACAATTTACTGCTCCCAAATGGATTTTGGCCAATAACTGATAAATTGAACGACATCGAAACTTATTGTCATTGGTGCGGTTTAGGTAAGCGTCAATACATATTATTAATAATAACTGCATAATATATCAAAATCTGCAAAATCTGAAATATAGACTTTTTTTTTTTATGTAATTGAAGTGGTAAACAAGCATGCAGTTCACGTTGATGTTAAGTGATGACTGCAGCCTATAGACAGCCACACAAATACTAAGGTCAAAATGCAGATGCGTTACCACTCCTGAGGCCTAAGGTGTTACGCCTCTGTGGCGGAAATTACAGGGCCGTACATTACCACCTGACCGGAACACGATAGTGCTGAACACTACCATTTAGCGGCAAGTATATTAGGTAATGCGGTGGTGCCTACGCTCGCGAGCTCCGTCACTAGAGCTCTACCACCAGTAAAAGACTGCAGGCACACCGCGGACACTCCGCCAATATTCCATACAAACGCTTTATTTGGTCTCTATTACACAGACATCAATCAGTGACGTGTATTTACACGTGCACCTGTGTGCGTAACACGTAGAAAATGAGATAACCAAACGTCGCCCATAAGAGGGGAGGAGGTTGGATAATGCGGGGAAATCGGGCGGGACGTCGAAGTGTCCATTCTATACGTAGTATTATTACATATTCTCTCTTGCAGGTTTTTATGTTTTGGATAAAAGCTACGCCAAAGCTCCTAAGCCCAATGTCAGGCTGCTATGATAGCTACAGATTATCAGATTAAGACAAAAGTCTTTGGTGCAATAGTGTAGGCACTCATTCAATTCTACAACTAGTAAATCGGGGTATTATTTTATATTATTATTATTTTTTTTTTTTTTATGTGATTGAAGTGGCAAACAAGCATGCAGTTCACATTGATGTTAAGTGATGACTGCAGCCTATGGACACCCACACAAAGACCAAGGTCAGAATGCAGATGCGTTACCACTCCTGAGGCTTAAGGTGTTATGCCTCTGTGCCGGAAATTACAGGGCCGTACATTACCACCTGACCGGAACACGATTGTGCTGAACACTACCATTTAGCGGCAAGTATATTAGGTAATGCGGTGGTGCCTACGCCCGCGAGCTCCGTCACTGGAGCTCTACCACCAGTAAAAATTTTAAAAATTATATTAACTGCCTCGGTAGCCTAGTGGTAGCAGGCCACTACTACTACGCTGAGGTCCTGGGTTCGATTCCCGGGTAAGAAATAATCAGAGATAATGGTGTAATGTCCTTTATCTCCCGTTCTATTAAGATTTTTCTATTTTCTGGAAATTTCCTAGTACCTCAAAGTAATGTGCCCGGAGATGTCAACAGGCTCACCACCTGTTACACGGGCCAAAACGTAACCGGCGAAACGTGGGTGTTTGCATGTATGCTTGAATTCATATATTTCATTTCACGCCTGTAATTCTAGCTAGGCCCTGTGCCTACCCCTTCGGGAAAAGTTACGTTTTTTTTATGTTACCGTGACTTACACCATAGAAATCTGAAAAACTTAGTTTTCAGAGCTACTCTCTATCGGTAGGTCTTATTTATTACATCGCAATAAATTTTTAAACTTAATTAATTTTTGATCGTTTTTGACCGACTCTTCTTTTTGTTCTTATAGCTGTCTCAATAACAATTACTGTTCTATATTTTTACACGGTTTGCTACTTAGATTGGTACGATTTTTCGATCGAAGACATGATATTGGAATCGGGCGTTAATAACTACGATATATTGATAAGTGATCAGCAAACTGTTAGTCTGGTTAGAGCCGGTCGCACCGATCGCTTGCACAATATTTACAGACTGATATGACAAAAATTTACTGCTCCCAAGTTGATTTTTGTGAATCTAGAGAAACTACATACATACTTTATTGTCAATAATATTATAAACAGGAAATATTTGTGTTTTTGTATGTATGTTTGTAACGTTTTCACACAAAAACTACTGGACCGATTTCAAAAATTCTTTCATCATTACAAAGCTGCGTCTCAACTGAGTGATATACTTAGGCCATATTACATTCATTGCACTCGTGCGAAGCCGTGGCGAACCGCTAGTAGCAAATTGAACGACATCGAAACTCAGTGTCATTGTTGCGGCTAATCACAGAACAGATCGGTTCTGTGCGGCTAATAGACAATATTTATTGCATAATGTAGAAAAAATACAACATAGAAGTAATAAAACATGTCGTTGTTTTCATTGATCAACTGGACTGCAGGTTTTTCTGTTTTGGAAAAAAAAATTTACCTACGTCAACGCTTTTAAACGGGGCTGCTACAACTGCTGAAGGTCTTCAGATTAAGATAGGAGCTAAGTATAGGTCGCGCCACGTAAAAAGAACGCTGGAAGGAAGTAGAAGGGATGTGTTCGCGCATCGGTACACTCGCGCACGAAAGTACTAGCCCTATTGGTTTATTTTTGATCTAGCTTTCGCTTGCGGTTTCGTGTATTGGTAGGCAGATTGAAAACTATATTACATAGAATAACATAAAATGAAATAAAAACACATGACGCGCAGCTTGACCGCCAGCGTTCTTTTTACCTGGCGCGACCTATATTTAGATTACTACCAACGCTACTCGCTGTCGGCGGGTTCCAATATTTGATTATGATTTTGATGTAACTAATGTATGATGCCTATAGTAAATTCTTGTTTTAGACACTCTTTCTTTTATTTAAGAATAGTATACGCAACAATATAAGAATTTCTTATACATTTATGTAAATGGTATCATTTAATAAGCATATTCGAAAAACTACAAACTTTACTGGTGGTAGAGCTCCAGTGACGGAGCTCGCGGGCGTAGGCACCACCGCATTACCTAATATACTTGCCGCTAAATGGTAGTGTTCAGCACTATCGTGTTCCGGTCAGGTGGCAATGTACGGCCCTGTAATTTCAGGCACAGAGGCCATAACACCTTAGGCCTCAGGAGTGGCAGCGCATCTGCATTTTGACCTCTGGTCATTGTGTGGGTGTCTATAGGCTGCAGTCATCACTTAACATCAATGTGAACTGCATGCTTGTTTGCCACTTTTGTTACATAAAAAAAAAAAAAAAACTACATATTCGAAAATATACAGAAAAACTACTTGCCTGTTTATTACCTAGTTATTACCAATTTCAGCCGTGAATTATTCGTTTTAGATACCTACCTAATCATTCACTCCTACAGAGTCTCTTTATAAAAAAATAACTACATTTGATTTAAAAAGCTGCCAGTTTTTATAGCAATTGGTAACAAAAAATCGGTTAGTCAAAGTCGGTCAACACTCAGCGTCAAAGACTGTAAATAATACAACAGTACAAAAACAAGCGAATGAAGCAGATCGGATCCATTATGGATGTAAAAAATGTCCTATATTTGTGTGAACTGTCATACTTCGGATTTTTTGATGATTGTTTGAAAGTTAACAATGTACCATGGTCTGCGATTAAAATTAGAACATCGTACATTGTAAGCTAATTAGCTTAGTACGATTTTTTGATCGAAGGTTATGACTGATTGACAAGTGATCAACAAATTGTTAGTCACGTTAGGGCTGGTCGCATCAGTCGCTAGCTTGATTATGAACGTGCAGTTGCAGTTCACGTAGGTAGGTGCAATTTTCTAGAAATTATCAAATTTCGTTTTATATCTATTTATATTTTTTTTTATGTTATGGAAGTGACAAATAAGCATGCAGTTCACATTGATGTTAAGTGATGACAATATGGTGGTGGTGGTGGTGGTGTGGTGATATAATATTTACGATTTTTAAACTAATTAGTATTGGTTTTCTGAAGTTTCATCGAAATAATAAATTAAGAATACAAGTGATCGTGGGAACAAATTAATTAATTTAGCTCTTGTAATTCAGCTAAGATAGATCTTGGAATGGGCTTTCAAAATATACCTACACTAATTTTAAAATTGCAAAAGAGACGGGCAATTTTGGTCCCACGAAATCGTTTCTGGCTAACTTATTACACAATACATTTTGTAATATAGTTGACAATTAGCAATCTAACCCAACTTTTACTCAAACATATATATACTTCAATTACTGGCAATTCAAAAAATTCCCTAATTTCAAATTATTTATTTTATAGTCTTTTGAAAATTACCTAATTTGTATAGTTTTAACCACCCAGTGTTAACACTGGGTCCAGAAATGTATGGAACAGTATCATTCTCCTGTGACTCCTACTGGATTTGGAGCTCTTTTTTTTTTTTTTTTTTAGGACGGAATTTTGTTGGCGGCACGTCTCCAGACGGCACTAGTCTTCTTCACCGGGAAATCGGCGAGCGCAGAAGGCGCTCCAGCCTAAATAACATTTGAGGCTACGGGAGGGCAGAAGCGTAGGTAGACTCGACACGGTCGCTGTTGAACAATTTTATCTCTGAGACAAGACTTTTGTTCGAAGAGTAGCATCTCCATATTATTATATTTGGGAAGCGGTCTGTTTTGTCACAGGTGTGCGCTGAGTCTTAAAGTCTCCGCACATTACACCGACTCGTCGCCGACTCAACTCCAACTCAACTCACAGGATGGCATTGTAATGTAAGCTTTATGAAATATTACTTAAGTGTGAATTTTTCGACGTGTAAGTTTAAGGTATACGACACGTGGTCCACGCGTTGTTCACCTTTTAACTGATACCAACCCGTTTGCCCCTCGTTGCCGGCAAATTGGGCACAAGTCGTCAATGTCCTTAAGGCTCACGGACGAAATGTATCTAACTCGTTGCCAAACAAATTATAATTCGAGTAACGACTGATCGATATGGATGAGGTTGAGCTCGTTGACGCGTTGTCCACTGATAACCGATTCGTTGATCACCTAATCGATGACACGTTGATCATATAATTGATGACACGTTGATACCAAATCGAATGTTTTAGTTGGAAGAGTATTGGATTGGCGTTGATTCGGTGTAATGTGCGAAGACCTTTAGTCTGCCTCACCGGTGCACGATGTAAAAAAAATAATTTTTAATATTACCCTTTATATTACGATGCAAAACCAGTTCCATCAGACGTAATGGTCAGTTATTGTAAGGGCAGTGGACGGACTGTAATTTGTTAGCTCGATAGACCATGTCAATAAACACTTTTCACTCGATTTTCAATCTATCATTGTACTTAGAAAGTGAAGGTAATGATGTAGAATAACTAAATTTTGAATTGGTATTAAAATTTAAAATTACAATCGAAATATCGGTTTGTTCCACTAAGCGCCTTCGTACAAACATTGCAAGCAAAAACTATAATTTCATAAGCTCCAAAATTTACAACAGTGTCAACAGAAAATTGAACATCTATCCGCTACCTTGGTACAAATGTACAAATAAATGCTTTAAATGGTTACTTTCACTGAGTTATGAAGAAACTGAAGACTTGCTAAGAGTTGTAAAATAAAACAGTTACACATTCTCACATGCACATGCGTGTGCACACACACACACACACACACACACACACACACACAATCCTTTTTTTTATTTTGTTTTGAACAGACACATCATCTTATTGTATTCTTTTATTATTAGGTAGTTAAGTTATTGGTTAACCTGCGTTCTTCGTAAGATTACTGGAACCTGCCTGTGTCGCTTCGGAGGAGGGCGTTGATTCTCGTGACACAGTATCTTTCTTACTTTTGCGAGTGTCATCGTTTCCATTTTATTTCTGTGATTTTGTTTTATGTACCCAATAAATAATTTTGAATTTTGAATTTGAATTTGAAAATAACGTAACGTAACTTCACGTCTGTAATCCTCGAAAGAGTAGGCAGATCAGATGTAAATGCAGGCATACAACACCCTCGATTCACCGATTTCACCAATTACCGAACTGCGAGGGTGCAAAAGGTGAGTTAATAAAACTATACAATAACTCTTATAGGTACATACAAAGCCGTTTAGTATGGCCCTGTAATAACTACAGATACCTACCTATTATACAAAATAGAAATAACTCGATTGATAGGATTTCTGCCGTTTGAATAATTTAAATTGATAATTGTAACTGTATGTATGTGTATCTATTTTTTACATTCACTTCGTTCATTCATAAATGAATTTGAAAAAGAAAGGAACGAAAAAAAATCTTGGCAAAAAGTCACAAAAGGCACAGTTTTATAAAGCATTCATGTGCCATCTGTTGTCGGATAGCATAACTAACCTAACGCAATTTATTGACAGATGTCAGTAGTAATGAAGTTGTAGTACTTCAGAATACACATAGAGGGCACTATACGGATATTACATTTTTATTTCCGTAGCCTACAAACAACCCAATCCCAATCACATCACGAGCTTATTGTAGACTCTAGAAAGCCTTAATTTTGTATTAGTCATGCCGACAAAGTGGTTTAAAAAATCTTTTATTATCTACTGGTGGTAGAGTGGAGCTAGAGGGTGTACGCACCTCCACATTACGTAATCTATCCGCCGTCAAATGATAGTGTTCAGCACTGTCGTGTTATCGCCCCGTAATAGACATAACAACTTGGGTCTCAGGGGTGGCAACGCATTTCCATTTTGGCCTCTGGTTTTTGTGTTCATCATTTAACTATATCTAAGTGAACAGAGTGCCTAGTGCGAGATTTTATTTACTCTTACGCGATCGCTATCGAAAATCGCGATCGGAAATCTCGCACTAGGCACTCTGCTTGCTTTGGTACCTTCGTAACTTAAAAAAAACAACGGGTGTGCACTCCGGAAGTGCCGACAGAAGTAAAAACTCGAATATTGTCCATTTTGGATTACCACCATCATCAACACCGCCACCACTACCACTACCATCAGCACCATCACCACAACGCTGCTATGTCATAGGGGCCTCAATAAGTAGACGGACGCAATTCTGGTCACGTATCCGTCTTACGCAATTTCGATCAGGCTCACGTGTCCTGACGCGAGTTTAAGATTTTTAAACCCAAGAAATGCAAGGCGCCGAAGAAAGCTAAAGAAGTTTCTACTTTAAAAATCTTAAAACATTTTTTTTTGTTTTAAACAATGAAGGCGGCAAACAAGCATGAAGTTTACATTTAGGTTAAGTGATGACTGCAGCCCACACAAAGACCAGGGGTGCTGTATTGCTGCTGATATTGTCATTTCTGTCAAAGGAGATGTAGCAAAAATGTATGGACCTCCGGCCATGTATTGTACACAATATCAATAACAGGCAAAATCAATATAAAAACGTTTTTTACTGCATATTTTCACTTATTTAGCTTTGTTTGCAGTTACAAAATATTATTTGCAGTTAGAATTGCAACTCAAACCAACATGGCGAATATGGCGGGCGACGTCATTTTGACATTTTCATTTTTTAAATTGTTTTTTGATTTTAAAGTACTTGGAGAAAAAAGTAATATTTTCTAAATACTATCGAAATCGATTTCATGTGTTAATACTAAGAACTTAAACTAATCGATTTCCAATTTAAAGAAGCGTCGGCTGTATCGCCGCCATGTTGAATATGGTTGAAAATGATAAAATCGTTTGAATTTAATGTGGTAGTAACTCTAAAATATATACTTGAATAAATTAATTATATTTTTTTCGGATTCTTCTTTAATTTACCCATTTTTTGAGGACGTGTACGATCTAGAGCCGAGCTAGCAACATCTCCTTTTCATGTCGATTTGTAGCTCCTTTAAAAGTAGTATTGATATTTTGATTGATATTCTCGTTTTTGTAGGAGATAAACAAGCGATAATGGTCGATTATTTTGATTATTGTTATTTAGTTAAACTAAAAATCGACTTTAAAATTTGACAGCAATGTCGACAGGCGGTCCGCCTATCGACATTGCTATTGTCGTTGTCATTGCTGTCAAATTTTCATCTAAGGCGGTCGCACTTTAGGTCAGAATGCAGATGCGTGGCCACCGTTGCCACCCCCTGACACCTGAGTTGTTACTCGTATGTCTCTCTGTGATAATTATTACAGAGGCAATTGCCTCTCATGCCATTGACCTCTGCAGTTCTGCTGACATATAGATCTGCATACGTGAATTATTTTACGAACCGGTCCCAATTTCACATTCTCACATAACCACAATTCGTAACATATGTATTAGGCGGTGATATATACAACCAATAATTAAGTGAATGTCAGTGAAAGCATTCAATTTGTTTTAAGTATTTTCTATTACAAAATCTGATGAGAGATTTTAGTGACTGATACGATATTATTGAAGACTAGCTGTGCTCGCGACTTCGTTCGCGTTAGAATGTATGATTGTTCAGTATCTACCCAGACGAAGTCGTGGGCGCAGCTAGTATAAAAGTAACCTAAGTTACTCCTTAGCTCCAAGCTATCTGCCAGTGAAAGTCCCGTCAAAATCGGTGCAGCCGTTCCTGAGATTAATGTTGTTTTGGTATATGTACCGAGTATACATACATACACATTTAGTAAAAAGTGGTTATTTTTGTATTACAATCAGACTTTTTTACTTACAAATTTGTTTAGTTATACAGATGTATAGATACGGTAGACGCAGCTCCTCAACTACCATCACGATTCACTGTTTTTTTTTTCATCTACAAAAAACCAAGAGTTCAAAATGCAGATGCGTATCCACCCTTCAGACCTTAGGTATTATATCATTATGGTAGTTATTACGGGGCCATACACTGCCATCTAACCAGAATACGATAGTGCTGAACACTTTTTCCGGGAGATACATCAGGGATTAATCCCTGAAACAGCAGATGGACCCTATTAGGTCCAAGAATAATATTGTTCGTAATAATCCTTTTTTTTTAAAATACCGACAAGAATTTCAAAGCAATTAATCAAATTCAAGATAAAAACGTGAGACTAATGTTACCAAATTCCAGGCTCACTTTACATACGAGGGTGGATCCAAAAGTTCGAAGCCCGACCAATAAAATGTAAGAAAAGTGGGTCTAAATTTATTTTTGTTTTTCGACATAGTCTCCATCTAGCTCAACACACTTCTTCCACCTTTTTTTTATGTTATAAAAGTGGCAAACAAGCGTGCAGTTCACATTGATGTTAAGTGATGACTGCAGCCTATAGACACCCACACAATGACCAGAGGTCAAAATGCAAATGCGCTGCCACTCCTGAGGCATTAGGTGTTATGCCTCTGTGCCGGAAATTACAGAGCCGTACATTACCACCTGACCGGAACACGATAGTGCTGAACACTACCATTTAACGGCAAGTATATTAGGTAATGCGGTGGTGCCTACGCCCGCGAGCTCCATCACTGGAGCTCTACCACCAGTAAAAACCTGAACTGCAACCTCGAAAAAAAAAAGATTCCGGAAGGTCGGCGAAATACTCGTTTACATCCAGTCCCTATGTTATGGCCATTAAAAACGTTTAATAAATTACCAGAGGAATCCTTAAAAAGCGAAACGAAAAATAAAATATTTCTCAAGAATTTAAAAAACATACTTGTAAAAAATGCTTTTAAAATATACAAGAACACTTTTATATAAAAATATTTATATATCAATACTAAACCTATTTTATAACTTATTTATAAAAAATATTTTACTATGAACAGCCTCTCCTCCCCTATTAATCTATAATTTTGCTGTGCCCAAACGGGTCTGTAATGTGATACAGAAAATATTATTTTATAGTCCAAAAACACTACCATTGCAGAATGCAAAGTCACAAATATTCCGCATCTATTAGTAATAGAAAAAAACTTAAAACAAATGCTTTCACTGACATTAACATTCCTTTAAAAACATTACCATCATAACGTACGTAAACGTAACTGAACGCTTGTAATCTCCGAAGGGGTAGGCAGAGGTAAATGCGTGCATTCAAGCATTCATGTAAACACCCACGAATCGCCGGTTACGTTTTGGCCCATGTAACATGGTGGCGAGCCTGTTGACATCTCTGGGCACATTACCAAACGCCGAGGTACTGAGAAACTTCCAGAAAATGGGAAAATCCCAATAGCACCAGAGATAAAGGATTTTACACCCTTATATCTAATAGACCCCGACCCGGGAACCGAACCCGGGACCCCAGCGTAGTAGTAATGGCCTGCTACCACTAGGCTACTGAAGCATTAAAGTGTCCTGGTCAATTCTGATCACCGTGTGTGTATTGCTATAAAATTGCTAATCGATAAAAGATAATCGACATGTAAATATTTTAATTTTATTACATCGATATTAACAGAACATTAACATTAGTAATGGACATTAGGGTAACATGATATCATTAATTCAAACGGACGATGCAGGAAAAATGCTTTGCATCTCGACTTGACCGATTACGCAAGGTCACTTTCCAAATGAAATAAAGACCAATTAAATTGGTTAATATCCATGAATTAATGAACATACTGTTTGCTGAGTGTTTTTAGAGTCAACATTATAATAAATCACAAATAGATTTATATTAATGTTTTACTTTTTAAATTTTATATATCAACTATTTTGTTTCTCGGAGAAATTCTTAAGATACGATATGTTCTCATTTAAGTAGCGATGATTCTATCACACTTTTTTATGTAATGAAGGTGGCAAACAAGCAAGTTCACATTGATGTTAAGTAATGACTGCAGCCTATAGACACCCATACAAAGACCAGAAGTCTTAGTTTTTAACCGAGTTCAAAAAACGAGGTTCTCAATTCGGCCGGTATATATATATATTTTTTTATGTATGTACGCGTATTTCGCCGAGATTTCCGGACCGATTTACGTAATTCTTGTTTTGTTTGATGCGGAATAGTTTCGAATTGGTCCCATAAAAATTTGATTCAGATAGGCCCATCAGTTTTTATTTTATGAGCATTTTTTTACTTACTATCACCTCAGACTAAAGGAATAAGAATAGACGGCGAGTTGTCATACAGTGCGTTGAATCCACTGACTTGCCACTGACATCCTAGATAGTCCTAATGCGCATGACAACAAGATGACAACAAGTGACAATGACACATTTACTCATCGACGGTACAACACAGTTTATTTACTCCTTCGTGGATAATTTTTTTTCATTGATTTCGTATAGTCGTGTAATAATTTTGTATCGACACACCTAAACAATTTAAATTAGGTATCTAATTGTCTAAATAAACTAAAAAGTATTAAATAAATGTAACTACGTTACGAAAAACCGACTTCAAAACTGAAAAGTACAAAATAATAAAGATTTAATTGTAATTACATACTACCTATTATTTATATGTGCTATTTACTAATAAGTTTGAAGTCGGTGCCAAGCCAAAATTACTAAAGTAGGCATTTCATTGTATTAAAACGTTACGTCACGCCTGTGGCCCCGAAGGTGTAGGCAGAGGTAAATGCATGAATTCAAGCATACATGCAAACACCCACGATTCGCCGGTTACGTTTCGTTCAGTGTATTAATTTGCTCGTATTCTTATTTAAGTGATTAAAATACAATTATTTGCTTAAGGCTTGGCACCGACTTCAAACTTATTAGTAAATAGCACATATAAATAATAGGTAGTATGTAATTACCTACTTACCTACATGATTGTAATACGCATGCCTAGTCTAAATTAATTTGATTTTGTACGTAGGTAATTAATGTTATAAATAATATGTTGATGACACTGACGCGCGGTAAAACTCGAACGAGTTTATGTTGCGTCTTACTGTTATTGTATTCACCTAATTATTGTATGTTTTTAAATAAATAAATAAAAAAAAAAATTACAATTAAATCTTTATTATTTTGTACTTTTCAGTTTTGAAGTCGGTTTTTCTTAACGTAGTTATATTTATTATGTCTCTATGATAGTTATTATATTATTTTTACTGGTGGTAGAGCTCCATCACTGGAGCTTAATTGTAATTTTTTTTTTTTAATTTATTTATTTAAAAACATACAATAATTAATTAAAGCATTACCTAATATACTTGCCGTTAAATGGTAGTGTTCAGCACTATCATGTTTCGGTCAGGTGGTAATGTACGGCTCTGTAATTTCCGGCACAGAGGCACAACACCTAATGCCTCAGGAGTGGCAGCGCATTTGCATTTTGACCTCTGGTCATTGTGTGGGTGTCTATAGGCTGCAGTCATCACTTAACATCAATGTGAACTGCACGCTTGTTTGTCACTTAAAAAAAAAAAAAAAAAAGTTATAGTGTAGACAATCGGAACACGATAGTGCTGAACACTACCAGGTGGCGGCAGATAGATGGTAATGCGGTGGTGCCTACACCCTTGAGCCGACACTGGAACTCTACCACCAGTGTTTCAAATGCTATTGCTATGATCTTCTTTTAAGTAACTTCAGAAGTTGCGTAGGCGCTGCTAATGTTTATTTGTTTACGTTTATGATTATGAGACGTTTGTGTATTAGGTTCTATGTAGGTATGTGTCTTTTTTGGGTTCCGTAGTAAACAAGGAACCCTTATAGTTTCGTCATGTCCGTCTGTCTGCCTGTCTGTCTGTCTGTCCGTCCGAAGGCCAACTCAAGTGTGATAGTTTTGCCTTTTAATTTCATTATATGTATATAGCTATTTTTGCCATAACGTTTGAATTTCTAACAACAACCGTTTAGTTGGTGGAGGGCAGTTGACTCTTAAGAAAATTGGCACTTACAGCGTTAACTTAATCGAAAAAATATTTTAGCACATCCCTAACATTTTTGAAGACCTGTCTAACGATACCCTACACTATACCTACAGAAAACGAAAAGAAAATAAATATCCGCGCGTTTCAAGGGGGGGATACCCTAAATATTGTTTTTTCATGTTTTTATTCTATAATTTTGTCGGCGTGATTAAGGTGCTTATACTTGTGCCAAATTTCAAGTCTCAAGTACCAATAGTTTTTGCGCTGAAACGCGGACGGACAGACAGACAGACAACGAAAATGTCTAACTATGTCCGGGTTTGTACGGACGTCTGGACACGCTACATAGGATGAATTAGGAAGTAACCGACAAATTGTGGGTTTATGAGTTCACACGCATGGAGTACCTTTGGGAAAAATAGTTATAAGTAGGTATGAATAATAGAGCACATGTAAATAAACAATCGACATTTCACGTATCAACTCTAACAGATGTCCATACGTGTTTGATATTCGAGAAACATTAGAAAAGCTTTCGACTCTTCACTTTCTTCTATTTGAATAATTTTTAACATTTGGAATATCGCTTGCAGATCGATGGGCCGTACATAATTGTGATGTTCGGAAATATGTTAATTTTCTTTACGTAATAAACGTATATTGGTGGAAAGCTGTTGTTTATTTATTTCACATTCATTAGTTATGGTGTAGTTGTATCGATTAAGTTACCTATGTAGTAGTGTAAAACACGGTTTGCATTGAGAAGTTACCTGGTGATAGGGTTCCAACTGTTCCAAGTCTAGGAGCTCGAAGGCGTATGCACCACCGCAATTACCTAATTTATCTGCCGCCAAATGGTAGTGTTTAGCACTATCGTGGTAGTATATGGTATTAGGTGATAATATAGGGCCAAGTAGTAACTATCACAGAGACATAACACCTAAGACCTCAGGTGTGGCAACGCATCTGCATTTCAATCTCTGTTTTTCTTTGTATACGTCTATAGGTTGGCGTTATGTACATGAACATTATGTTTGCTTGCCACTTTCGTTAAAAAAAATAATAATTTGGAATGCGTCGAAACAATAATTTGAAATCTATAAAATAATTTCTATAAAACACTAACGTCAATTCTTTGATAGAAAGATGTAAAAAACCTTGTTTTATGGCTTACACATAAACGTAACACATCTATACAATAAATAAATAAAAACAAAGAAAATGAGACGTACGAAAATTACAACATGTTAAACCAAAAAGCCCAAAAACAGCATCCATCTAACCATACAGATTAGTGTAGTGTAGTGTTCATGCACTCTGAAAAATAGGATAAGCATAATGAAAAAGGTTACGAGTTCAAGGTTTGTAAGCATTGTGTATCATCGTAAACCGACTTACTAATATAATCGATTGTTTCAATAATTGCAATGTCTTTATTGTCCCCGTTTCATTCCATTCTCGAACGCTATTGTTCGCAAGTACGTCTTTAATTTAATGGTGTTATAAAAGTCTGAGAGTGAGGCTATCTGTATATATATAAAAATCAATTGCTGTTCGTTAGTCTCGCTAAAACTCGATAACGGCTATACCGATTTGGCTAATTTTGGTTTTGAATGATTTTTGGAAGTCCAGGGAAGGTTTGAAAGGTAAGAAAATATGAAGAAATTGAACGGAAAAATAAAATTTCGTATCTATCAAACCGTTGACACATTATTTCATTCTGAGGCAATACGAAGTTTGCGGGGTCAACTAGTTTAGGTATAAAAATATACGTTTTCTTTTTTATGTTATGATGGTGGCCAATAAGCATGCAATTCACATTGATGAAAAGTGATGACTGCAGCTTTGGACATCTACACAAAACCAAAAGTCTAGTGCAGTCCGGCAATCGAAAAAAATTGGTCAAACCAATGAAGCGCGCATGGCCACGCGGCTGGTGTAGATCGTAAGGATCTACTCGGTTAAAGCGATACTGGCGCGTTCGGGTGTGTGATGGGCGACCGCTAGTGGCAAATTAAAACGCGCGTTTCCGTGCTTCGGAGGGCACGTTAAGCCGTCGGTCCCGGTTGCTATCGATAGATAGCAGTCGTTAAACCTTGTCGGAGGCCTTATGGGCGGTTTGAAAAAATCCGACAGCGGGTTGGCCACTAACCCGTATCTCCACCAACCCAGGCCTCCCCCCAAAAAAGGGGAGAGACTAGTGCCCAGCAGTGGGACGTATAATGAGTCGCCATCATTATTATTTATTAATATGATAAGGTAGTAAATATAATAATGTGGGCTATGCAGCAGCATCACGCGATAAAACTACGGCTTTGTTCAGCAGTGGACGTCATTCTGCTTCATAAAAATTTATTTGTTAATAAGTATTATTGTTCCTAGATTACAAACATAAAGCTAAGGCTGAGAGCTTAACAAGTTGATAGTAACACTCGTGGACCCCTCACTCTTCGCCCCTAATGTGCAAAGTAATGTGCTATGGTTATATTTTGCCCGTGTCGTAGGGACACTTAGTAACGAAATAGGTGCCTACACGGTCGCTAATTCGTAGCGCATAGTCCGTAGACATTCTACTGATTCTACCCATTTTGTAGAGTTAATCAGTATCTAGAGCGGCCCATTTATATTTATTATTGGTTGAGAAAAATAAAAAACTACTTTTTTTAAAACCGTCCAACAAGTTTTGTTCGTTATGATGTACATAATTGCATATATGATGGTTCTGGTATATATCCAAAGATTTTCATATACCTACTTAGTGATTTAAGGCCCATATTAATATATACAGAATATACAGGTGAATATACAGGTTTAATTCTTCGAGATAATGACCTTAAGTCAGGTTTTTTTATACAAAATGGGATAGATCGATAGATAGATAGATTTCACTTTATAGTATCTACCTACACCAGAAAAAATACCAGGGTATTATTATATACAAAACAGCAATAAGTACAAAAGACGGTCAAATCGCGATTTCTGCCAGACAACCTTTTATCAAAATGTTGAATTATTCCTGACCCGAATCAGGAATAATGCAAAATAAGTAGGCTGTTCTAATCGCACAAATTAGTAATAAATAGCTATAATAAACTAAAAACTAATGATCATTCGCCAGAAGAATAAAAAAAAAATAGAGTTTAAAGAGTAAAAAATGTGTAAGTTCATTTTTTGTAAAGATGATAAGAAAACCAAGCAGTCTCCTCAAGGAACCAATACCGACCGAATGACTATTTTTTTTATGTAATGGAATTGGTAAACAAGCATGCAGTTTACATTGATGTTTAGTGATCACTGCAGCCTATAGACACCCACACAAAGACCAAGGTCAAAATGCAGATGCGTTACCACTCCTGAGGCCCAAGGTGTTATGCCTCTGTGACGGAAATTACAGGGCCGGACATTATTACCTGAGCGGAACACGATAGTGCTGAACACTACCATTTAGCGGCAAGTATATTAGGTAATGCGGCGGTGCCTACGCCCGCGAGCTCCTTCACTGGAGCTCTACCACCAGTAACATTATTCATTATATTAATTATGACTGAATAATAAAATAAAAAAATGCTTAATAATAAGAATACGTTGCCGAGATGAAGGTAGATGAGGCACGAGAGATATGTCAGGACCGGGATATCTGGCCCTCTACACTCTCTGCCTACCCCGTTAGGGACCGGCGTGAAAATACATACATACATACGTTGCCGAATATTCGTGGCATCTCTAGTTTATAGTAAACTCTATGTTTACCTAAACGTAGGCGGTATGAAGTTCAACTAGAGATCTTGTACTTATAAGGAAAATAGCTTTCCCTTCAAATATACATATTTGCGATAGTCAATCGAGTTCCATGTCAGTCTCCGTTATATTTTATCATAATTGATGAAAGAAAAGATCATGACATGTGTTCACGCTTGACATAGTTGCGTATTTAGTTCGGTTATTAATTACCGATCCATCATTGAGATAACATCTGCAGTGACTATGCATAAATTTATATAATTTTTCCCCAATCACCAAGTCAATGATTTTTTTATACTTCTTTTGGCGCGATTGTAAAAAAATATTTGAATGATTTTTTACGATGCGCGCTCACCGACAGATAAAAGCAACAGTCTGAAGTTAGTTGCTACTCTTGTTTTTTTCTGGTATATTGGATTGTTACGCTAAAGAAGTATAGCTTCTTATAAGTACACACTTTTAAGCTATTGCATAGCTTCTATCGAGGGCCTTGAGCGCGGGGACCGAATCCAGAAATTCCGTAACGAAAAAACCTCACGCTCCCCACTCCGACGGGCACGCAGGTGTGGCTTGAAGGCCGTGCATTGTCTAACGTCGTTTCTTTTCGGCAGTCTTCGACACGGTGTTTGTGTGCGTGCAACTAGACGTATTGTACGACTCTACGAAGCTCTAACGAATCGAGACGAGCTGCTCCGAAATCGGACGAATACATAAGCAGCTGTTTATATGTATTGCAAAATAATAAAAATATTTCAAACAATATTAACTTTTTAATTTAATAAAAGAAAAAAAATGTTTTCTTATCGGTCACCACGCTCAAAAAGTGTAACTTGAATTAATATCAAAGAAAAAAATAAATACTGCATAAATAAAATAAATAAATAATTATAATTGCATAAGTTGATACAAAATGCTATGCAATAGCTTTATCGCGGCAGTCCCCGAGTGAGACACTTCGCCGATTTTTTATTTATTTTAAAGAACACACAGTATAAAAAGTACCTACACAATATACTAACATCGAAGGCCCCGCGGCTGGTGTAGATCGTTGTAAGCGATCTACTCGGTTAAGCATTACGGGCGCGGTCGGGTGTGAGATGGGTGACCGCTAGTGGCAAATTAAAATGCGCGTTTCCGGGCTTCGGAGGGCACGTTAAGCCATCGGTCCCGGTTGCTGTCGATAGATAGCAGTCGTTAAACCTTGTCAGAGGCCTTATGGGCGGTTTGAAAACATCCGACAGCGGGTTGCCACTAACCCGTATCTCCACCAATCCGCACTGGAGCAGCGTGGTGAAGTAAGCTCCAGGCTTCCCCCCAAAAAGGGGAGAGACTCGTGCCCAGCAGTGGGACGTACGAGTATAATGGGTTAACATTATTATTATTATACTAACTTCAAGGAGGTATAACAATAGGTCGAAGCATTTGGTATTTATATTTTTTTTGCAGTATTTTTTTATAAGTTAGGCTTTTGTCCAGCAATGGGACAGTTAAGGCTATAAAAATTGATTTTTTATTGGTCATCAGTGGGTCTAAGGACATTCGCCAAATACCACCGATTTATTTAATGTCAAGTAGCGCTAAGCACATTATCGGACTCCGGTGGCATTAGGAATTTTCTGTACAGCTTACTGTACAGATTTATCGACACAGAGGCACAAGACTTTAGACCTCAGGAGTGGCATCTACTTGTACATTGAAATCTCAGGTCTTTATATACATGTTTCTAGCCTATAGTATTTACTTAAAATGTGTTCCGCATGACATAAAAAAATAAACATGAATCACCCATTCCGAACAAAATTAACTGTAATTTACAACCTCACATAATTATAATTTGTTTACAACGATGATGGACTTAAAGAGAGCATGCTTTCGAAGCACAAGTAAATCGAAACTAACACTTTCCAATGATACTTATACCCGTGTGTGTAAAGGTACGAGCCCACTGTCGGTGTGACAGAGCGAGCCTCGATTGTAAATCTATACATCACTAGCTGTTGCCCGCGGCTTCGCCCGCGTGGATGTCGTTATATAAATATTTTTTTCGGAATTTTCTTTATAAACCTCACGAAGCCCGAGACCTTTCCAACGAATGCAAAACCGTGGAAATTGGTTCGTGCGTTCTGGAGTTATAGCGTCAGGAAGGAAAACCCGACTTATTTTTATATTATAGATATACAAATAAATCTATATGCATATGCAAAAAAAAATTGGAGTGTCTGTTTGTACCTAATGTAAAAATAACCGCTTTTTACTAAATGCATAATGCATAAGTACACGGTATACGGATAATACCTATATGGCGATACACATTTTTATGTTAAGGATAAGTAGTATCTGTTGTAACTCACCATAGTTTAAAATAATAATATTTTTTTAAGGCGATTTTTGTTATCCCAAATGATAAATAAACTTTTTGATTTTTTATTTTTTATGTACCTACTCAGTGGATTTTTTTTTCCAGTGGTATTTTTTCGTGTCTCCAATGGTATGCGTCGACCTTAATTATAAACATACTCGCAAGACTCGTTCACCAACATTTTTCTCCAATTTCTAATAAACCATTTAAGTATAGCAAATAGGTACTTATTTCTTAGCTCGTTATTACCCCAACACTAAGATCTTGGTGCGACAAACCTACTTGAAACCTATTCAGTTTTAGGTTAGCTATTTCGTGTAAAGCTATAAATATTAGTAATATGTCTAATCACATCAAATAATACGCGAACGCACAATTAACCTCCATTTGTAAGATTTGTGAACGTTTAAAACTAAATAATTAGGTAGGTTTACAATTTATTAGGATATTTAATATACAAGTTCTTTAGGTTAGGAGGGGGAGGGGGGGGGGGAGGGGTGGCAACTTAGCGATGACTGCAGCCTATAAACATCTACATGGTGGTAGCTGCATTCCGTTTTTTGCGACCGTAGTAATGTCTCTTATCTCTTATTCTTATATTATATATATTTTTTTTAATTGTTTTATTATTATTCTTTTATTTTATTGATCTTTTGGTTTGAGTATTTATGTATTTTTTTCAATTTCAAATATAGGCTATGTACGTAATTTTATTTCTATGCATTATTTATACTATAGGTATTTAACTTTTTAACTTATTATTATTTTATCAAAACATTATTTATTATTTATTTTACTTTCGTAGTGTAGTAAATATGTATATGTATTGATGTTAGTTTACTTAACTAAATATGAATAATATATATGTAGTCAATTTTTTTTCTAACATTTTTTTGTGGCACATGCGTTGCCTGGCTACTTGATGTTCGTGATGCCTCTAGGACCCACCAGAATATCAGCGCTGCAGCCACTCTTGCAGCAATCAGCTGAGGTGGGTGCCGTTTTTCTTGGCTTCCCATAACCAAATATGGAACAATTCTTTTACTTGTTTTTATTTTTTTTTATTATTAATTGTTGTGTGTGTACCAAGAAAATAAATATGGTATGTTCTTAGGTTTTCGCGAGCTGCACTCATTGAAATAAAACTAGTTTTCTTTCGTCAGACGATTACCACCTCAGTCTGCCCGAGACCACGGAAGCTGAAAAGCGACCGAAACGTCGGGTTCGATTTTAAATAATCATTGTAGTTTAATATATGCGAGATAAATCCGAAAACTAGTTTAAAAAAAAAAACGTAACTTCACGCCTGTAATCCCCGAAGGGGTAGGCAGAGGTAAATGCATGCATTCAAGCATACATGCAAACACCCACGATTCGCCGGTTACGTTAGTAGTTTAGCTAGCTAGCTAGTTTTATTTCAAAATAAATATGTTTCTTCTTTTCTTCTTCTTCTACATAAAAACCAGAGGTCAAAATGCAGATACGTTTCCACCCACACGTTAATAATATAATAACTATAACAGAGACATAACAAGTTGCTCGTAAGTCTACTGGTGGTAGAGCTCCAGTGACGGAGCTCGCAAGCGTAGGCACCACCGCATTACCTAATATACTTGCCGCTAAATGGTAGTGTTCAGCACTATCGTGTTCCGGTCAGGTGGTAATGTACGGCCCTGTAATTTCCTGCACAGAGGCATAACACCTTAGGCCTCAGGAGTCGTAACGCATCTGCATTTTGGTCGTGGTCTGTGTGTGGGTGTCTATAGGCTGCAGTCATCACTTAACATCAATGTGAACTGCATGCTTGTTTGCCACTTCGATTACATAAAAAAAAAAAGTTAGGTTACAAACATAACCATCTCACCGGAACACGATAGTGCTGAATGCTACCATCTGGCGACAGATAAATCAGGTGATGCGGTTGTGTCTACGCCCTCGGCTCCACGCGCTGGAACTCCACCACTGAAAAGTGTTTATTTTACGAGTACGAAATGTAATTCAAATGTTGATACTATGTGGCATCACACCACGGGGTAGGCACTAACAGCATTTTTTACAAAGCACGGTAGCACGTGCCAGAAGCTGTGTTGTGTCGTCGATGCACGTGCCATACCAGATTTTTCGTTGTTACTTGCAAATAAGAAAGTCTTTATCCTGACATGTGCACCAAGCTATAATATCAAGGAGCTGTATCGTCCGGGATTCTTCGGATTTGTCCTAGTTCTTAGAACATCTGCGGGCTGACCGAAAGAGATTTTCAGTGTCCGGGTAAATACATCAATATACACCTAAAGCCACCCTGAAAATTAATAATATACAACAAAGAGATTTTTCTAAAAACACTATCATACAATCATACAAGAAGTACCTATCTGCTATCATACAAAAGTCAACTTGTCTAGGCCAAGAGTAGGTAAACTTCTTTCTAATACCAAATTATAGAGCTGTCAATAACTCGATAGAATCGCAATGGTAACACAAAATATCGAATCAAAGTTCGATCGAAATGTAATCCGTGTTACCAAAGTCAAATATTACCGTAATAGAACCAGACGACGCCGACGTAACGTAGCATGTGTGCCCACGCGATAAGCACGCATTCGCGTGCCGAGAGACGCGAAAGAAGCGCGTCTCGCCGCCATTTTTCGAAAATTCGAAAACGAACGGTTTTTACAATCAATGACATCCAGTGGTGAAAAAAAGTTGCATTGTTTGTGGTAACCACGTGACATAGTGTTGTGTTTATATTTGTTTAATTTGGATTGCGATCTCGCCGGTAAGTTGTTTGATGTGATTTTTTGACAGTTATGAATGGCAATGAAAGCGGTCTAGTTCATGGTGCTTTCATCGGTAGGCATATTTTAATTGCGAATTGATACATGTATCGTGAGTAACTGGAGCAAATTTTTGAGTTCTAAGCCTTATCTGACATTTGGTTTTGATACATTTGATCCAAATAACTTATTTAATTTTTTAATGAACACAATAACTACTTGTTTAATTACAATTATAATTTGATTTAGATTGACCTATATACCTACTGTAGATTTGAATATCATAATAAGCTCTACGATGTCTATGACCTGATTATAGCAATAATTGCTAATATTCTTTCAGCAAGGATTGTCGACCTGATAAATGTTTGTTATCTAGTTTCAACAAAGTTATCCATTATCATTCTTCTTCTTTCTTGACCATCGAATTGTTCTTCAGTGATGAGTGTCTTGATGGAATGAAGATTCATTTACAATAGAGAATAACTCTAGAGTTAAATAAAAAATAAAAAAGTAAGAAGAAGAGGTAACTGAACTTCAAGGTTCATTTCCAAAATTAAGCAAAATGCAAAAAATAGACTATCAATTATAATTCGAGGTGCCAGATGCGATGATGTTCTTGAAATTCATCAAATTCCTACAACCACATACTGCTCGGCAAATCTTTACTTCATCTTTATATACATTTGACAGTATTTTGTTCAATCTATCGTTAATAGTTGAATTTCATTCATAGATACACTCAAGATTTGCCACTCATGTTTATTGAGTTCCATGTGTAGTAAATCTTGAGCATATCAACTTCAATCGGGACCATAAGTAAGAATATTCTCGATTGAAAAAAAATAAGAACATATTATTATCAAGTTTTAAGTTTTTCCCTGATTCTGAGAACGATAACAGGCCTGTCAAAGGCCACATCTTCTACATTTTCTACTGGTGGTAGAGCTCCAGTGACGGACTCGCGCGGGCGTAGGCACCACCGCATTACCTAATTTACTTGCCGCTAAATGATAGTGTTCAGCACTATCGTGTTCCGGTCAAGTGGTAATGTACGGCCCTGTAATTTCCGGCACATAGGCATAACACCTTAGGCCTCAGGAGTGGTAAAGAATCAGCATTTTGACGTTGGTCTTCGTGTAAGTGTCTATAGGCTGCAGTCATCACTTAACATCAATGTGAACTGCATGCTTGTTTTCCACTCCACTTCCATTACATTAAAAAAAAATCTTGACCATATGAATAATCTGGACTGTATGATGAGCAATGCTCAGCAATAATCTAACAGTTGCAACTGGTCTTGCTATTATTTACATTGGTAGTATGAAAGTGAAAATCAGATTTTATGAACCACACTTCTGTATATCAGAAAAGCTCTCGCGTTGATACGTAGAGTTGGTTGGATAACCGACTGTTGAACTAATAATATTATTAGTACCTACTTAATGTATATCAACAAATACAGAGATTAGATATTAAGAGAAACAATAGACGAACGGCAGCAAAGGAGCGATTCTAATTTTTAACATAGAATTTATAAAATTTGACCAAAATAACAAATTGGTAGAGTGTAACATACAATCTAATAGGTTAATTTTAGGTTTAATTTTTTAATATATAATTTATAAGCAAAACAAAAATGTAATGAAAAAATTGGCAATGATCAGGAGTCATAAAGATAAGAAAAGGAACAGACAAAGTTTTTTGAACGTTACAACAAAATTAGTTTCTCGGATATTGATGGGAATGGAATTCTATAATCGAATAGTCTACACTGTAAATAATGTTGTAGAGTCAAAAGTAGCATTTACATATAGCATAAACAACTTCTTGGTGATTTAAAATTATGGTTCCTTTAATTTGTTGCCTAATTAACATATTCCAATTCTTCATCTATAGGTAGTTCTATGTCATATAATAATAATAATAATAATAATGGCAACCCATTATACATCCCACTGCTGGGCACGAGTCTCTCCCCTTTTTGGGGGGAGGCCTGGAGCTTACTCCACCACGCTGCTCCAATGCGGATTGGTGGAGGTGGGTGGGTTAGTGGCCAACCCGCTGTCGGATGTTTTCAAACCGCCCATAAGGCCTCCGACAAGGTTTAACGACTGCTATCTATCGATAGCAACCGGGACCGACGGCTTAACGTGCCCTCCGAAGCACGGAAACGCGCATTTAATTTGCCACTAGAGGTCACCCATCACACTACCCGACCGCGCCCGTAGTGCTTAACCGAGCAGATCGCTTACGATCTACACCAGCCGCTGGGCCATGCGCGCTATGTCATATGCATGCATTAAATAATGAATTTCATTCAAATTTATTAATTTACACCAATTACTGATAATCGTTCGATTACGAGTATAATCACGCTTTTTAAGTTTGGTACGTGCTAACGTAACATTATTATGTTGTGGGTTACGTTTATTCACGTAATACTTTTGTTGTTAAAAAAATATAATTAGCCTTAACACCTGTAATGAGACCATTAGATTACGTCGTCGTCAACGTAATTGTAAATCTTATCTAGAATTAATAAAAGATACATTTGTTGTCGTCGGTTCCCGTTCGAGAAATGTCTGAAAAGTGGTATCTAAATTCCTTTTCCACTTATTGATTGATGCTCGACGTCTGTGTTATGTTATTTTTTCAGAAATTTCCTGTTGTGCATAAACTTTTGCTTACGTGTCAATGAGAGAATACTGTTTTTTATTCAAGATCCACCAAGCACATTACAACATCAGTTTAGCAGTTCAAAATTTACAACATATATTTCCTTCTCGGTCTCATTTGAATGGTTTCAATGACCCTAGTTGATAAAACGGATGATTCTTTTAATTGTTATTTTTTATCAAAACTACCACTTGTAGTGCATTAAGCTTCTGTTTGAGAATAATGTTAACGACTTATAAGGTAGACTGTTGGATTTTCACCACCCACGCATTATCTGTCCCCAAATTAAGTGAATTTAATTTCTTAGAGGAAAATGGAAAAAAAAATTGGCATCATGCATTGTTTGATGTCTATTAATGAAATCACATATATCATAGGTTTAAATCCCGACCCAGGTTGCATTTTTTTGTACATGTTTTCTTTAAAAAATAAATTTTTAAATCGGGTGTGTGCATGTATAATTCATGTATTCTGTGCTTGAAGATGTACCACTACAATGTAGTGTTAGTTCTTGAAAATTTCAATAGTTTGAGTATTTTAACCTTAAATTAGCGGTAACTATTTTTGTTGTAAATAATTATACTAATTTTCTGAGCTTCAATTATTTTCTAATTACGGGTACATACGACGTTCCGCATTTTTTCTTAGTTACCTGAATTTTACTGTAAAATAAAGTTTTAAGGAATAAAAAAATCTATTAATACGGTTATCAAAACCGTATGCACTTGAAACAAAGTAATTAGTACACGTAAATAAATAAAATACGGTAGCAAGTCCGTAAATTATTCAAATGAATTCTCCGGTAATTAATATGTACGTGCAAAATTTCTAAAACAAAAATTCTACTTTTCTCGCTCAGTTGGTTAAGTGGCTGGCTTAATTAGATTAGTGAGCTCATTTAAATTTTGATTCAAAATTATAGTTCGGTTAAATATGGGCTTAGAAAAGAAAATTATAAGAGTGAAACATAATATCCATCGTGTCGAAAGCTTACGCAAAATCTAATATGCGCTAGAGAAATTACTGCCCTGTGGCAGTCCCTTTCTTACAACAATTTACTTTGATTGATTAAACAAAAATGCAACTTTCAATTCCAAAATTGTGATCACGTTTCATTCTCATAACACGTAGGTAAATGAGAAACGAATATCGAAAGACAATTTCATTCTACATACTTACTACTTACCTACATACACATACAGGTACACCCACGGTTTTTTTTATTCGAGTCTCATGTGCCCATTAGTAATCGAATCTATTGATATTAATTATATTGGACATAATTATATCCAAACATTGCAGGTGTTACAAACGATCTTAATAATGGCAACCCATTATACGTCCCACTGCTGGGCACGAGTCTCTCTCCTTTTTGGGGGGAGGCCTGGCGCTTACTCCACCACGCTGCTCGCAACCCGTTGTCGGATGTTTTTCAAACCGCCTATAAGGCCTCCGACAAGGTTTAACGACTGCTATCTATCGATAGCAACCGGGACCGATGGCTTAACTTGCCCTCCGAAGCACGGACATTTAATTTGCCACTACCGGTCACGCATCACACTACCCGACCGCGCCCGTAGTGCTTAACCGAGTAGATCGCTTATGATCTACACCAGCCGCCACGCCATGCGCGCTTCAAACGATCTTACCAAATGGATAATTGAGAATCAAACCAATTACATCAGATCAAGCATTATTGGAATTGCGAAAGGAACAATTTTTCCTCCTTTCTTCGTGACCTAGATTATTTATGATTAAGTGATGATAAATTTGTATTTCTTTACTACTAAATCACTTTCATGTAATCATATGATTGTTAGATCTTATCAGATAGAAGTAGACAACCATAACAGTTTTATTCTGACTGCAATAACTGTATTGCACAGTTTAGCAAAATTTCTTTCACTTGGTTGAATCATGTACAAAATTAAATGAAGCACGATTTATACTAAACATAGTTTATATTTATTTGTCTTTACTCAGAAAAGTGTTTGTAAGGGATACACTGACAACTTTATTCTCAAATTTTTATAATTGTTTGAAACAATTATTAAGGGTAAAAGCGACTTCTTTACGATATTCAATAAACTGCAAAGTCTATTATATCGGTTGCCTAACTAGCATAGTTTGGCAATAGATGGCGCTGCTGCTACCATAAGGCAATGCAATAAATGTGAAGGAAAGATTTGACAAATCGGGCAGGACTTCGGTAGCTCAGTTGGAAGAGCGGCTGGACTAGATTCCCAGTGGCCGCGAGTTCGAGTCTCGCCTGAAGTCAAATTATTCTTTCCATTTTTCTTTAAAATAAATATATTTCACAAGCATGTGTTAATGCGAAATAATATAAAACAAATTTTAAATATTCTTGCATTTATCAAAAGTTACAACATTGAACTACCGAAGATTAGTTCATATAGATATTATAGATGACTAGCTGTTGCCCGCGGCTTCACCCGCGTGGATTTCGTTTTATAATCCTGAATTTTCTATGCTACAAACCTCATGGAGCCCGAGACCTTTACAACGAATGAAAACCGTGGAAATCGGTTTGTGCGTTCTGGAGTTATAGCGTCAGGAAGGAAAACCCGACTTATTTTTATATTATAGATAAGGCTGCCCGCGAAGCCATATTATTACTTTTTTAATCTTCACACAAATGTTTCATCCTCATTTTGCTCTCAATCGTAAAAATATAAGTATATACACAAGTATACATACAAAATAAAAATGCAAATGAGTTGCAGTCAATATGTTGTCTCGTGAATCCACGTAGAATCGTTCAATCACATTACCATATAACCCGAACTGGTTCTAGAAGCCGGTTAAAAAAACTACTTTCAGTTTTATTTATATCCCGTTGCTTTTTTTTTCAAAATCGGAAGTAAAAGTTTCTTGGAACTTGGAAATAGGTATTTGAGGTTTCTTTAAAATGGAAGAAATACTGTGCATTGTTTTATAAAGGCATCACAGAAAGGTTAGTCCATATCTATACAAATAAATAAAATTGGAGTGTCTGTTTGTAATATAAAAATAACCGCTTTTTACTAAATGCAAATGTATGTATACACGGTTAATTTACCAAAACAACATTTTTTGCAGTTTTTGTCTGTCTGTCTGTTTGTTTGTTCCGGCTAATCTCAGGAACGGCTTTACCGATTTTGACTGGACTTTCACTGGCAGATGGCTTATTTAATAAGGCGTAACTTAGGTAACTACTGTTATACTAGCTGCGCCCACGACTTCGTCAGGTAGGTAGGTACTAAACAATCATAAATTCTCACGAGGACGAAGTCACAGCTAGGTCATTATAAGAATGTTATTTCTTCATGTCATGAAGGTAACTACAGGTAATGTGGTGGTGCCTACGCCCTCGAGTCCCCCACACTGAGACTCAACTACCAGAAAAAACTGTATGCTTGTTTGGTAGGAATTAATTTAAAAATGAGTAATACCGTGGTATCTACGCTTTCGAGATTCGCCCTTGGAGTTCTACCGATCAACACTACATGATAGGAATCTCGTATTTAAGTAGACTATGTAGGTAAGTACATTACAAAATATGAATTTTATTTCGGTACGCAACAATCAGACATATTTTCGTGTAACTTTGCGTCCTAATTTGCGATTGTAACATGATACTTAATTATTCGAACATTATTTTGCTAATTGCATTTTAGTACCTAACTAGTAATTATACCAGCTGTCATTTCAGTAATCAGTAATCCTACGGTAGCGGGTTCGTTTCCCAACGTCCATCACTCACTATTTACACATCTCTGTCATATAGATGAGATATATATATATATACATATACTTAAATGAAAATTATTTTCGGGAACTATCTTCATTATCATACTAAATAAAAGACGTCCACTGTTGGATAAAAAACGCCAATGCCAATAAACTCAAATTCAAATACAAAGAAAAATTGAAATATTTATTTCTAATTTGGCTGCACTTTTGAATTGTCAGTTTAAAAGCTACTATCTATAGTGAACGACTTATGATAATAAATATTATTCAAAAGGTAATGAATAAATAATACTAATCTAATTGATAAATACAATTTAACCCATTTTGCGCATAAAATCTTTCAATTCCTTCATAGAAGAAAAGGAAAAATCTATTCGTCATGAAGATAGACATTCACTTAGCAGAGGTCCAAGTGCAAGCACTACTGAGAAGAACTCCGCTGCAAACAAACTCAGAGTGTTGCTCTTTTAGTCAAAATCTTAGATCTAATAGACACAAATAGTAATAGTAATGTCAACGGAAAGTTGTCTTGATAAACGTTATGAACTATCTTTACAGTGTTACCAAGTCCAAGGGTGGCATTGGGAAACTTCCAGAATATGATAAAATCCCATATCTGCTCGTTAAATCCCATATCCGCTCGCTTGCCCAAACTTCCAGAAAATGATAAAATCCCTAAGCACCAAAGATAAAAGATCTTGTTCTTGTTCTTGTCCCCGATAACTTTCGACCCGGGGCAGAGAATATGTAATAATACTACGTATAGAATGGACACTTCGACGTCCCGCCTGATTTCCCCTCTTGCAGCCCGCACCTCCCCTTGAGTACCATGCCGGCAGCCACTGAAGTTGCGAGCGGGCAACTGTGTGTGCGTGTAAAAACAGTCCTGGCAACAAGTGTCCTGATTGATGTCTGTGTGGTAGGTAACCAGAATAAGCGTTTGTATGGAATTTTAGCCGAGCGTCCGCGGTGCGCCTAGGGTTACCACCTCTTAGCTGTCTAAATCCAGGAGAAAAAAAAACGTTGAATATAATAACTTTTTATTTTATTTTGAATTTATAACAACATAGTAATAATTGTATTTAATCAAAATACGACACAAGTAAGTGCATGGTTTGCTGTTAGATACAGACTAATAAGCGAACGAATGAAACTTAAAACAAGCAAATGAGGAACGAAAATAAGTGAGACAAAGACGACGCTATCTCTCACGCACGTGGCTCAGAAAGAGACAATAAAATAAAGTAGGTACCCACACGCACGCAAATCAGTTTATACGAAACTAGCTAGCTACCCACTGGCGGTTAGTGGCATCAGTGGCGAGATAGTGGCGAGAAGGCTGCAAGAATCCTGCTGAGAATTTACGCCGCTCTTAGCCATTTCGACATCGCGTGTCATTACTTTTGAACAACATGTTATTCCGGGAGAATTTAGTATATTTTAAATTCCTTCCGGGAGACGGGAGATTTTAATTTTCAGAGCTCGAATCCGGGAGACTCCCGGAATGCCGGGAGAGGTGGCAACCCTAGGTGTGCCTGGGGTTCAAATCCCAGCGTAGCAATAGTGGCCTACAACCACTAGTCTACTCAGCCATTTAGTTTTTATGAAGGTGACCATAATTGATTGACTATCAATATGAATCGTAAGTTAGTTTGGCACATTAACGACCTAAAAAAGTTAGAATGTACTTCTTATCAGTGATTAATTGGTCAAGTCAGCAGTCAGTTACCTATTCGATAATTAGAACATCAAGTATGTTAAATCGCAATTAGTGTCTTATTTAAATTACCTTCGAGGTGTTGTAAAGAAAATTGAAATAAAGTTACAAGCATGAGCTATTAATTTCTGCTTCACAATTAATAGTAGATTCTGCTCTCAATGACAAAATTTGCATGATTAAAATTAGATAAAAAAAAATCTTGTGTATAAACCTAGGCTATAGGGTAAAATTTAATGTCAGAACGTTGAGGAATCTTAGAAGATCAAGAAAAAGTAGTAATATACTAAAACTATTGGATTAATGATTATAATTGACTATCATATATTGGTTAGTAACAAGATTAAAGTTTTCTTTTTTTTTTATGTAATTGAAGTGGCAAACAAGCATGCAGTTCACATTGATGTTAAGTGATGACTGCAGCCTATAGACACCCACACAAAGACCAAGGTCAAAATGCAAATGCGCTGCCACTCCTGAGGCCTAAGGTGTTATGCCTCTGTGCCGGAAATTACAGGGCCGTACATTACCACCTGACCGGAACACGATAGTGCTGAACACTATCATTTAGCGGCAAGTAAATCAGGTAATGCGGTGGTGCCTACGCCCGCGAGCTCCGTCACTGGAGCTCTACCACCAATAAAAATTTATATTAAGATTTGAACAAGATACCTCTTGTTTTATATTGTTTCGCATTAACACATGCTTGTGAAATATATTTTAAAGAAAAATGGAAAGAAAAATTTTACTTCAGGCGAGACTCGAACTCGCGGCCGCTGGGAATCTAGTCCAGCCGCTCTTCCAACTGAGCTACGAAGTCCTGCCCGATTTGTCAAATTTTTCCTTCACATTTTTGAGAAATCGGGCAGGACTTCGGTAGTCAAATTTTTCTTTCCATTTTAATATTATTAAAAAAATTGACCGCTGCAATTTTATTCGGTAAAAAAAAAAATCATACATTCTAATTACATATATCGTAGAAAGTCTACTTTATTTATGAAAAACTTAAATCATTCTATAAAAACACTTAAAATCTTCTTACTTAACAATGTTTGATTGTTTATTTGGGATGAGTTAAGTTTTCAACAAGTTTCGTGGATATTTTTACCGATTTCGTAGATTTTTTACTACCTACAAATAACTTTTTTGATTTGATACCCGAGTTTCGAGTTCGAGTTTTACTTTTTTCGTTAAGATATCCGATACTTTTGCCGGAAATCGGCATAAATCGTTTTCGACCCTTAAAATCCGAGGTCGAGAAAGTCACCTCCTTGTGATTGTCCGTAAATTATTTTTACTTTTTATTTTGTAGATTTTTATTATCTTACTTTCCCAATGGATTTATTTCTGTTCTTATTTATTTGGTCTCAAAAATTATCAGAACTGGGCTGTTATAATAATAAAATATCGTACAGAACCCTAAAACATGACTAGGCAATCGTTAACACAGGTAATTTAGAGTGCAGCGTATCACGGAATCGTAGCTGGAATTGGAGCGTGGTGCTGTTTTTTTTAGTAGAGCGGTATGTAATTACTTAGATGTACTGAGTTACTTGTATTAAAAACATATAAAAAATTCGTACTTATTGTTAGGTTTGGGAAGGAAATGTTAGGTTTGGGAAGGAAATAGCTACTGGCTACTTTTTTTTTTTTTTTGTTATTGTGGCATCGCTATTACGCATATTGCCAGTGTCAAGTAAAACGATATTTCATATTTATTTAAGCAGCGTAAAAGTTAGTATAATATAGTCATCAAGTATAATATGTAAGTATCAAGTTTATAAGTTATCAAGTATAATATGTCAGTCAAGTGAGTTACAATCAAGTTATTTTATTAGATTTATTTCAATGAGTGTAGCTCGCGAAAACCTAAGAACATATCATGCAAGTTATTCGAGTAAAGCGATGGCTACTTTACCAGAACATTTACAATGAAGTTTTGGAGGCAACCTGAAAGGTCGTGTTTTCGCACTGTTATTCTATTTCACTGTACACGGGCACTGTAATAAACCTATATCAAACAAAATGCCACCAATTTTATTCAATATAACTTAAAAATAAACCAAGAAAATGAAATATAATAAGAGCACCATACGCCTCTTTCAAGGTTCCAGCCAAAACTCTCTACTGGCTACTTGTCCTGTAGTGGGTATGACGAAGTAGGGTTCAGTGACTTTTACTTTTTTTTTAAATTATGGCATCGCCGTTACGCATATTGCCAGTGTCAAGTAAAAATTTCGTATTCTTTAAGCAGCGTAAAAGTTAGAATCAGTCAGTCAATTATCAGTCAGTCAGTCAGAGTCTGTCAGAGTAACAGTCAGTAGTTCGAATAAAGCAAAGGCTACTTTACCAGATCATTTACAATGAAGTTTTGGAGGCAACCTAAAAAACCGTTTTCGCACTGTTATTCTATTTCACTATACACGGGCGCTGTAATAAACCTACATCGAACAAAATGCCACCAACTTTTTCATAATACAACTCTAAAATGCACCCAGAAAATCAAAAAAATAAGAGCACACGCCTCTTTCAAGCTCCCGCTAAAACTCCTGACTTTTTCTTGTTATAAAAAAACCAACTTGCCAAAGTGGCGGTCAATATACTTGTCGCTAAATGGTAGTGTTCAGCACTATCGTGGTCCGGTCAGGTGGTAATGTACGGTCCTGTCATTTCCGGCACAGAGGCATAACACCATTATGCATGCATTTTGACCTCTGGCCTTTGTGTAAGTGTCTATAGGCTGCCGTCATCATTTAACATCAATGTGAACTGCATGCTTGCTTGCCACTTTCATGCCATAAAAAAATTAAATTAAATAAGCGGCAAATATATTGGGTAATCTAGTCAGTGCCTATGCCTGCGAGCTCTATCACTGGTAGTTAACCTACCTATCTAACTGACTGTCTTCTGATATGTTAAATCTTTGTTAATGTAGAATCATTTATTGCTACCCTGATGACGTCACGGCGATTAACCCTAATTTGTTGAACATTAGCCCCACTAAGCCCTTTGAACAAGTAATGGAACATCAATTATGGTTCGAATAAATCTCATGTAAGAGTGATGTGATGCAATACTATTAAAAAAAACCTTAGCGTGACACAGTGTTCGTGACTTTCGCAACGTCACACGGTGTCGCGTGGAGACAGAGCAACACGGGAAATCAGCCGCGGCGGACCGGAGGGGAGTAGCCATATGCAGGCTTTCCCCTGTGTCAAAGTACAAGCCCAAGTGTTCCTAATGGACTTATTACACGTTACGGTATTCAGGGTACGATAGCAAGGGTCAGGGTAGTGTAATAACATTTAGGGAGTTAGGGCCCTAATTAGGCCGACCGGAGCGGCCCGGTCAGCCTAACGCCCTAACTACACACAGTACAAATATGAACAGTATGGAAACTACGTACAAAACGTTCAAAACGGCACATTCACACAAACATGCGCATCGACGCTCGAGTAGCGAGTGACTCGGAGCTGCAGCACCGCAAGAACCGCTTAGGGACCTCGTTCATGCGCATGTTTGTGTGTTTGCGCCGTTTCAACGTTTTGTACGTAGTTTCCATACTGTTCATATTTGCACTGTGACCGTGGGCGCGAGGCCACGCCCACTCTTTCTGCGGGACCCTGAATACTGTGTCGTGTAATAGCCTTTTATGCCTATCGACTAGATGTTTAAATGTGTGCGTGAAATTGTTTATGTACGTATTTTGTTAAAGCAAAGGTGTAAGTTTCGTAGTAATAGACAATTTTTGTAGTGTGAGTGTGTCACACGTATTTCCCCCTGCAAAAAAATACAGACTTTTTTGCATCGATAATAAACGCTATGGCTACTCCCCTCCGGTCTGCCGCGGCCGGTGGCCCGTGTTGCTCTATGCATGAAGACTATGGAGTTCATGAATGATCTGTGTTTTTGTAACATCTGTGATGTGTGACCTGTCTACGGCTGTATTGTCTTTGGACAAGTTTTACTTAATAGCGTCATCGTGGGTTGATTTATTTGCGAACTAAGGTGCGTTTTGATTTCACTATCTACTGTATACTTGCATACTTTATTGCCATGTGTTTACCGTACCTATAATTTAATATTACTCACACTATGCTTACCGCAAGAAGTTACCATGAACAAAAAACTTCGGTTGACTTTTTATAAATTTCATAATTTTTATGCCAGGAATACTATAGTTAAAGCTAAATGAAAGCTTTTACACGGTTTTAATTATTGAAATTATTTATTAACTGCTGCAAATTACAGGGCTGTACATTACCACCTGTTCGCAGCGTGATTGTGGTGAACACCCATTTAGTGAAAAGTAGAATTGTGGGACGAACTTCCCTCTAAGGTGTTCACTCGGTACTACAATAAGGGGTTCTTCAAAAATGGCGTCAAAAGAGTCCTTCAGAGCTGGCAGCGCGTTGGTAACTACGCTGGTGTTGCAAATGCTCATAGGCGACGGTAAACACTTTCCATCAGGTGGCCCAGCAAATAGTTCCGTCGCTTGAGCTCTACCAACAGTGACATTAATAAATTAAAAAGCTTTTGTACTACGTACGTGGACGTACAGATTAGAGGCTAGGGGACAAGGACAGCACAAGATGCCCGGGCAAGAGTCACCTCGTAGGCCCGTACCGCAGCTATGTTACAGATGATCATTCAGTCAGTCACCAGAATTTGGCAGAATCATCCTTAAAGTTGGTGGAAGCCAATTGTCAAAGAAGAAGAAGAACAGAATGAAACAATTTCTTTGCACAATTTATTTTACGTAACTTCACGCTTTTAATCCCCGAAGTAGGCAGAGGTAAATGCATCCATTCAAGCATACATGCAAACACCCACGATTCGCCGGTTACTTTTTGGCCCGTGGCGAACCTGTTGATATCTCCGGACATATTACCAAATTTCGAGGTAGGTACTGAGAAATTTTCAGAAAATGGAAAAATCCCAATAGAACCAGAGATAAAGGATTCATCATTATATCATCATCACATCATTATATTTGATAACCCTCTACCCGGGAATCGAGTTGTGGCCTGCTACCACGAAACGCCCCAGGACCCGTTTATTTATTTTGTTTCACATATTATGTACGTTAAAGGGGTCGATGACCGTTAAATATTCGATGCTACTCTTACATAATGACAAGGAGAAGGGGTGTTATTGATAAAATATCACACATTTATAAATCCATGTCGTATGTATGTTAATTCCATTTAAATTTTTATAAGAACATTTTTGTATGTGAGATATTTGCGACTAAATTATCAAGTTGTGAATCTGTGAATAAAATGTATGGTGCCGTTCAAGCAATTCTTCGCAACGGATATGTTTATTCATTTTGATACCTACTCGTTATTCAATATAGATCTCAGGGAGTAGATATTAAATAGAATATTGTAAGGATACAGGGGCGGCTTAACCTATAGCAGAGAATGTTTAATAATACTACGGATAGAATGGACACTTCGACGTCCCGCCCGATTTGCCCGCATCACTCAACCTCTTTCTTTTGTATTTTGTACGTGCTACGCACACAGGTGCGCGTGTAAATTACACGTCACTGATTGATGTCTGTGTAATAGAAAAAAGCGTTTGTATGGAATTTTGCCGGAGGGTCCGCGGTGTGACCAAATTAAGCGATTGTATGGAATTTTGGCGGAGTGTCCGCGGTGTGTCTTTAGTGCAGGGTGCAGACCTAGGGGGCGTCAGGGTTACATTGCACACGGGCGCTGCACGAGTTAGAACCGCCCCTGGAAGGATATGTCTAAGTGGTAGAACAAGTGCAAAAACATAACAATACTGGTGGTAGAGTTTTAAGTGGTGGCAGAGTTCCAGAGTCGTTGAGGGCATAAAACTAGATCACAATGGTCAACAGGCTTGTTGGATGTGACGTCTGCCAGTCGCACACAGTACTTTTTATATTTGTATACTCTTTGATATATGCCATGGCCAGTCGTTAATCAGTTACGATAGAATACGGTTGTTTCAAAAGTTTAGAACTTGGTTAAATAATATTATGGAGTTGTTAAACCCCAAAATATATTTATTTAATATTGTAGGTTAACATCTTAAGGGTTTAAGAGTTCAGTCACGCTAAATTATCTAATATATTTTTCGAGACTGAAGACATGTCAAAGAAATTATAGTGGTAATATTATTAATTATTTTAATAAGATTCAAGAGCAAGGTGCAAATAACACTGAAATTTCAAGAAAATAATGTGTCAAAATTGGCAGTCGTACGTCATGTAAGCTTTTAAATAATTTGAATTAAAATAAGAATTTTTGTTCACGACTGTCTGTAAAATGTATGCACAGTGTGGTGTGGTGTAGTTCTGAATTTGAATAATCGTGGCAACAATCCGCAATTCCGCTGTGAGCACTTGTGCATGCGACTGTCCTGTCTAGTATCTATGTTCCTAAATGACATTATACCAAACAAGCAATGCGTGTTATTAGTCATAGAAACTAATGTCTGTATTTTTGAAATTGGCAATACAGTAACACCTCGGACATACGTGATAGATAGCAGTGCAAGGGATAGCAGTGTAAGTCGAATTCGTGTAAGTCGGAGTTCACCTTTGCATATGAATTCTAGTATTACCCATTTTTTTATCTTTTGGATAACATTATTTATAGGTAAATCAATTATGTATTCTCGAAGTTCTCGTAAACCGAACACCAACCGAGTGGAGTGAGGAAGCCGATGCGCGGTATGATTAAAGACCGCGTATCTCGGAATTTATGTAAAACGGGGTAGTGTAAATCGAGATATTACCTACTGTACATTTTATAAAATAAAATACGCTTACACTCATAGCCCCACATAAGGTATAATTTAAACCTGTGTCGAGGGTGCCGTTGTACACATACAATACATACACAAACACCCGTACCCGAAACAAATATCTTTAGGTCATACAAATATTTGTCCCGGTGCGGGGATCGAACCCGCGACCCTTCGAATCAAACGGTCATCTCACACCGCTGGACTGATCGGGTCGTCAAACCGTTTTATACATTTGAAAATCATTTTCTGGTACAATTACTACTTGGAAAATAAAACTAAATTCACATCTGTTTTCCCGAAAGAGTAGTCAGAGGCAAAAACATATATACATCAACGTCAAAACAATTTAGATACCGTAAAGTGATCAATAACTGAAAGCCAGATCGATAGTGAATAAGTAATGAGGATACGGAACCAACATTAATGGAGGGGCAATGGAACAGCCGCGGTCTTATGTGGATCAAATCTAGCGTAACGGATCGTTTTCATCTGTAATGATTTGGGTACACGTTTCATTGTAGAACTATAAAATAATACTGTAAATACATTTTTTGAATTGGCAAACAAGCATGCAGTTCACATTGGTGTCAAGTGATGACTGCAGTCTATAGACACTTACATGAAGACCAAGGCCAAAATGCAGATGCGTTACCACTCTGAGGCCTAAGGTGTTATGCCTCTGTGCCGGAAATTACAGGGCCGTACATTACCACCGGACCGGAACACGATAGTGCTGAACACTACCATTTAGCGGCAAGTCTATTCTAATTCTATTGAAATCTTAAAAATAGAATTTATTCATTTATTTACACTTTAATACACTCAGTACATAAGGCGAGCTCAATGCCACAAGGAATTTTCTGACTTCCATCCGTTGGGTAGTGGAAGTGCATCGTAGAAGGTGCAAATAGGAAATGTTAAAAAAACAAGGGGTTGCACTCCAGGAGTGCTGACCGAAGTTAAAAGTTTAACCGTGGTGCATTTTTGACAAATCTGACATTTTTTTTTATGTAACTGAAGTGGTAAACAAGCATGCAGTTCACATTGATGTTAAGTGATGACTGCAGCCTATAGACACCCACACAAAGACCAAGGTCAAAATGCAGATGCGTTACCACTCCTAAGGCCTAAGGTGCCGGAAATTACGGGGTCGTATATTACCACCTAACCGGAACACGATAGTTCTGAACACTACCGTTTAGCGGCAAGTATATTAGGTAATGTGGTGGGGCCTAATTCCCTTCAATTTCTTCATATTTTCTTACCTTTTAAACCTTCCCTGGACTTCCGAAAATCAACCAAAATTAGCCAAATCGGTCCAGCCGTCAATAGGTATCCGATGAACAGTTATAAAGACCGGACAAAGAAAATGGAGTCAGACCACAACGAAAGCTTGTCCGATGTTCGATATTATAAATATGTTATATCGAACAGTGTTCCAGGATAAATAGGTCCATTATACCACCACATCGATTGTTGGACAAGCGATCAGCATTCTTGTGGTCCAAGAGCTTATGAACCCTTCGAGTATCGGAACGCCTGTAAGCCTAGAAATTTTTGTAGGGATGAGTCATAATATACTAAGTACGAGAACCATCGCCGAAGTAACTTTTCTCATTTGAAATCCAGATGACGTGACGGGTTGATCCTTGCCAGGCGATGGTTTTTGTACTTAGCATGTTGTGATTCATCCCTACAAAAATTTCTAGCTTTTCAGGGCCAACGTTACTCGGAGGGTTTATTTATTTATTTATTTATACACTTTATTATACACCAGAAAACTTAACCAATTATACAAGCTAGAAAAAAAAATAGAAGTACAAAAGGCGGTCTTATCGCAAAAGCTGCGATTTCTTCCAGACAACCTTTTAGTCAGGAACATAAAGAAAGAAATTATTTATTTGCCGGCAGGGTGTACTGAGCAATAATAAAGATTTAAAACACAATAATAATACTAAATGAATAGATAATTACGCAACGAGGAGAAATATTATAATTATTTATACATTAAGAAAGAGCAATGCATGACCAAAAGATAAAGTTAAAAAGTTTTAGAAAAAGAGGTAAAGAAAAAGGATGAAAAAGGATAGTTACAGAGTCTGAGTTAAATAAAAATCTTTGACCTTATGTTTAAAGGAAACGACAGTTTGGGCTTGCCGAACTGTCGTTGGTAAGCTGTTCCAAAGATGAACAGCTTCTACAGTAAAAGATTTTGAATAGAATTGAGAAGAATGCTTGGGAATGTGAAGCTGAAGGTTTTCAGAGGATCGAAGGGAAAGTGAATGGGAGAGGCATAAGTACTGGAAACGTTCTTTAAGGTAAAATGGAGCATTCGGATTGAATAGAACACAGTATAAAAGTGAAAGAATGTGGGTGTTCCGGCGAAGACGAATTGGGAGCCACTTGAGTTTATCACGGTAGCTGGAGATGTGGTCATATTTGCGCAAACCAAATATAAACCGAATGAACATGTTTTGGAGACGCTCAAGCTTATTAAGTTGCTCCTGGGTCAAATCAAGGTAGCAGACATCAGCATAATCAAGAATTGGAAAAAGTAGAGAGTGTGCAAGCGCAATCTTAGTAGACACCGGAAGAAATCCTCGCAACCTCCTCAAGGAACCAATCGCGGAAAACGTCCTCCTGCTGACTTCAGTAATCTGTGGAGACCAAGAGAAATGTGAATCAAATAAGATACCTAAGTTTTTAACCGTTTGACTAAAAGGAATTTGTACATTTTCTAAATTAAGTTGGGGTAAACAGTCCCAGTCAATTTTATGTATGAAACGTGAACTGCCAATAATTATTGATTTAGTTTTCTCAGGATTTAATTTAAGTTCAGTATCTCTCCCACTATTGAGTTTTTTAAATTCTTTTTACATTCAATTTCCTGGCTGGTGACGAATGCAATATATTTTTTTTTTACGTAATGAACGTGACTAACAAGCATTCTTTTCACATTGATGTTAAGTGATGACTGCAGCCTATAAGACACCCACACAAAGACCGGAGGTCAAATGCAGATGCGGTGCCTAAGCCTCAAGAGGCTTAAGTTGTTTTGCCTGTGATAGTAATAAAAGTTAAATTTTGGGGAAAGGGGAAGAAGTTTGGCTCTTAACCAATAGTATCATTGGAGTACTTTCACCGTACCGTAAAACTTAATAGGTGAAACGTGAGTGTTTATCTATTTACCTCTGTCCAGCCCTTTCGGGTATACAGACGTGAAGTTACAATGTATGTGATGTTCAGCAAAACTGTTAACAGTTTCAGTAGCGTAATGATGTGGGTGGTCCTGGGTTCCATGTGTGTGCCGGATATTAAGTAATACATATTGGGATTCTAATATGGAATTGTATGACGTATGGAATGTGGCCAAACCAGGGATCGAACTTGAAACATGCTTAGCTTTATGGAGTGACTTGAATCCACTGAACCATTAGCCAATTACTTTATGTCCCATGTAAGTCCTAAGGCAAGTCTATTGACATCTCTGGGCACATTACAAAAGTCCGTGTGTGGTGTGGTAAACCATCAAGGCAGTAAACCTCGTAAGACTTTCTCGATATACAGGATGTCCCAGAAATCAACGATATACCGAAGACGGGTGATAGGCGAAGTCATGACAATTATAAGAAAAATGTGTCATGTATTTTTAATATTATAAGGATTTTAATTTATAGACTGTAGTTTAAAGAAGGGTTAGTCATGACTACAATGCAGAGGGGGAAATTACAAGAAAGTAATATTTATGGTCTTGGGACTTGAAGGATCATCGCAGGATGTCGGTTTTTTCAGATATTTTTAAAATCCTATTTTTTTTCACGTTTTTCTGATAACTGTCACGACTTGGCCTATCACCCGTTTTCGGTATATCGTTGAATTCTGGGACACCCTGTATGCAGTCAATCGACGTCAGTGATGCCTTTTAACGATCATGCGAAGAAAGCTATGGAATTATACGATGTTATGACCCTACTCGAGTCATTACGCGCAGAGCTTCGTGTTACGAAAAGAAAGTAAAGGCTGTCACACACTGGGCTTGGCTGCAACCTGTCTTTAGGGTTCATACAGAAGAGCGGCATTTAGTTGGAGGCAAATAAATGCCAGAAGAGTGTTGTCAGACCTCGAAAGTTCAGTTTTTTTATGTCATGAAGTGGTGAACAAGCATATAGTTCACATTGATGATAATTAATACTGTAGTATTATACTACTTATGTAGTATTATATGAAGTGGTGAACAAGCATATAGTTCACATTGATGATAATTAATACTGTAGTATTATACTACTTATTTAGTATTATACTACAGTATTAATTATCATCAATGTGAACTATATGCTTGTTCACCACTTCATGACCTGTAAACATCTACATGAAACTTGACGATTCAATATAGATTAGTTTACTGGTGGTAGAGCTCTAGTGACGGAGTCAGTCATAATATATTTGCCGCTAAATGGTAGTGTTCAGGACTATCGTGTTCCGGTCAGGTGGTAATGTATGGCCCTGTTATTTCCGGCACAGAGGCATAACACCTTAGGCCTCAGGAGTGGCAACACTTTGCATTTTAACCTTGGTCTTTGTCTACAGGCTGCAGTCATCACTTAACATCAATGTGAACTGCAGGCTTGTTTGCTCCTTCCATTACATAAAAAAAAAGATTGCCACTCCTAAGGCCTAAGTTGTTAGCCCCTGTGCTGTTAATTACAGGGCAGCATATTACCAGCTGATCGGAACACGATAGCGTTGAACACTACCATTTAGCGGTAAGTAGATTACGTATGTATGTATCTTCACACCAGGTCCCTAACGGGGTAGGCAGAGAGTGTAAAGCACCAGATATCCTGGTTCTGACATACCTCCCGTGCCCCATCTACATTCTATAGGTTCTATAGGTTATAAATTGAATATTATATATCGATACAGCAATTTATGATTCACTTTAACGAGCGTACGAAGAAAGCGATGCCATATTATTTTATTCTACTATACCTTATGACCTTACTTGAGTCATTACTTCCGAAGCTACAGTGAAAGTAAAGGTGGGTTCATAGCAGCGATCCATCTGCGCTGGCGCAGGTATCACATTGGAATAGATGCAATGACAGTAAATTGTCGAGGTCATGGTATCATGTTATTCTAGAGTTCACGAGTCTTTACCTCTACCATACTGACATGAGGAATATACAATGTATGTATGTATCTGGACGCCATGCCGAATATACGGTCACAATGCAGATGTTTGTATTTTATCTCTGTAATGGAAATTACGCGACAGTTTATAGATAATAGGTATGTTTTTTAAAGTAATGGAAGTGGCAAACAAGCATGTAGTTCACATTGATGTTAAGTGATCACTGCATCCTATAGACACCCACACAAAGACCAGAGGTCAAAATGCAGATGCTTTACCACTTCTGAGGCCTAAGGTGTTATGCCTCTGTGCTGGAAATTACCGATAGTGCTGAACATTATCATTTAGCGGCAAGTAAATTAGGAAATGCGGTGGTGCCTACCCCACCGAGCTCCGTCACTAGAGCTCTTGCTGGGCTATTTATTACAACAGTCTGTATTAAGAAGTAGAGTACCGTCCCCCTGGTATAGAATGCAATTAAATTTGATCAGGCATTTACTTTATACATCTACGAAATAATTATTAGGTCACAGTCACAATGCTCATGTGTATTTTATCTCTGTACCGGAAATTACGCGACAATTTAAACTGCTTTAAACATATTATATGTTTTATTCTTATGCTGACAAAAAACCCAAAATACCAGCAAACTGGTATAGCCTCTGCCAAGTGGCCACCGGTCTTAAACATGACTGTTATATAAATGTTAATATGTATCGTAAACAAGAACTTGCCGAGAGAAATTCATCCATTAGCAATTGTAGAAATGTCTGTGATATATTAGTGTGATTATGCAATTTGAGATTAGCCTTGGTTAGGGCTGCCACAACCTAAATGGCCGATATCGGCAAAAAACCCGGACATTTGGGCGAAATACGGTTGTCTCCCCGGACACCTCTGAAAAAGTTTATTATGTAACAAAAAAAATATTTGTTCTAATTTTTTAAATTTATATTCATTTATACAGCTTGTTATAAAAAACGAGTGTACAAATGTGTCCTGGTTACATCCGGACACTTTTCAATGCCGGACGTCCCCGGGACGCCCTGCAAACTAGGATAAATCAGGAGAATTTCGGACAGATGGCAGCCCTAGCCTTGGTGAATATCTCTAGAATGTTCCGTTATTTCTTCCATTGCAACACGTTATTTAAATTGGGAGAGTTTTGCGACATCAAAACTGTATTGTTTAGACTATTATTACGTAAAAATGTTAATCATTTAAGTAATATTTGTTTATTTAAAATTGCAAATTTCTTTTTAAAGATTCTTTTGATTTTTATGGTTCTATACCTAAAAAGGAGAAACGAGTTCTTTATAGGATTAGCTTGCAACTTACTGGATCGATTAAATTGGAAGGTGAATCAGTGACCCATATTGTTATATGGCACGCGTCTAACTTAACTGCCTCAGTAGCGTAGTGGTAGCAGGCCACTACTACTACACTGGGGGTCCTGGGTTCGATTTCCGGGTCGGGGACTATCAGAGATAACGGTTTAAAAAAACTTTTATCCCTGCTTCTATTGGGATTTTTCCTTTTTCTGGAAGTACCCCGGAGTTTAGTAATGGCCAAAATGTAACCGGCGAGTCGTGGGTGTTTACATGTATGCTTGAATGCATGCATTTACCTCTGCCTACCCCTTCGGGGATTACAGGCGTGAAGTTACGTCTAACTTAAAATCAATAAATTTTGAACATGAAGCCTTGGAGGCCTTGAAGAATAATATTGTGCCATCAACCGAACGACAAAAAGGTTCGACAAAATGCTCAAATAAAATAGGTGGTCTTTTCAATAAAATGCTAGCCAGTATTGCTCGCTAGTATGTTCGCTATAATGCTCTCTTTATTTTTTGTGTAATGTTGTAAATTTTCGTGATTGCTCAAGTCTATCAAAACCTTTTACTGGTGGCAGAGCTCCAATGACGGTGGTCTGCATTATCTAATTTACTTACCGCTAAATGGTAGAGTGCAGCGTTATCTGTACCAATCAGGTAGTAAACAGGTAGTACGCCTCTGTGATTTCCGGAACAAAGTGCCTAGTGCGAGATTTTATTACGCGAATTCTATCGCGTTAGAGTAAACCCAGATTTGTATGGAATTTAAGAAGCGTCATCGATTCACCGCTAGATGACGCTCCTTCAATTCCATACAAATCTGCGTCTACTCTTACGCGATCGCGATCGAAAATCGCGATCAGAAATCTCGCACAGAGGTAAAACAACTTAAGCCTTTCGACGACCCCGTTAGTCCAGCAGTGCGAAACCACCGTGTGATTCGAAGGGTCGCGGGTTCGATCCCCGCACCAGAACAAATATTTGTATGGCCTACAGATATAGGTTTCGGATCTGGGTGTTTGTGTATGTTTACAACGGCATCACAGGTTTATTTAATACCTAATGTGGAGCTGTGAGTGTAAGTGTAAAAAAAAGCAACAGGAGTGGTAAACCATTTACATTTCTTATGTAGATTTTTATAGGCTGCAGTAATAACTTACAATCAATGTTAACTGTATGCTTGTTTGCCACTACATGCCATAAAAAAAACTGTCTAACACATGTGACATGACAGCATATATTATTATTATAATGAACAAGTACTATAATGCAATTTGTAGGCCAGTGTGTGAAAGAAATTGATTGCCATGAAATGGCATGTGTTTCTATATGATTTGTATTGTGCTTTGTCTTCCGTAAATTGTTCTGTGATTAATAGCAATTACCTGTGGGAGTGATTTATTGCGTTCAATATGTGTTAATATGCCTTGTGGCATGAATAACTAGACAGGCAAGTCATGCATTTTGATTAATGTTTAGGAATTGTAGGGATTAGGCCATTTTGTTACGGGTTTACATTTCACACAATTTCTTGGCAATGTTATTTAATTTCTCATTAATTATAGGTCGCGCCACGTAAAAAGAACGCTGGAAGAAAGTAGAAGGGATGTGTTCGCGCATCGGTACACTCGCGCACGAAAGTACTAGCCCTATTGGTTTATTTTTGATCTAGCTTTCGCTTGCGGTTTCGTGTATTGGTAGGCAGATTGAAAACTATATTACATAGAATAACATAAAATGAAATAAAAACACATGACGCGCAGCTTGACCGCCAGCGTTCTTTTTACCTGGCGCGACCTATAGGTATAGTGATACATGTATTGACGACCCGGTTAGTCCAGCGGTGTGAGATGACCGTTTGATTCGAAGGGTCGCGGGTTCGATCCCCGCACCGGGTCAAAAATTTGTATGGCCTACAGACGTTTGTTTCGGGTCTGGGTTCTTATGTATGTGTTGTATGTGTACAACGGCACCCACGACACAGGTTTATACCGACTGTGGGGCTGTGAGTGTAAGCGTATTTTATTTTTTGTTACACTTTTCGAAGTCCCGTATCATACTCGTTGTACGAGTACGTCACACAACACATACACAAACACCAGAACCACCCATAATAAATATCTGTAGGCCACACAAATTTGTCCGGTCCGCACCTGCGACCATCGGAAGCGGGCGCCATACACCACTGCACCAAATGAGTCATCCAAATGAAGAATGCTTTTCTACAACACCTCCATCTACCGTCACACAGCAGCAACTCATTGTTAAGTGCCATTGTTATTATGCGCATGCGTAACTGTTCAAGCAAGTGGAAAATACAACTAGTGTTCATTAGCTACAGCTTGGTGGCGCTAGTTTATTCTAAACACGATCATAAGTAAATAGGTATTTTTGTGAAAATCTGTTTGTTGATAATTTAAGTAAGTAGGTATTTAGTGTCTATGTTAATGAGTATGTTAGTGTCTTTCAGAAATATTTTGCGTTTTTATAAAAGCCAACTGAAATTTTGATTATTTATTTATATTTCTAAATTAAATTCTGCAGAATTAATGCATTAAAAAAAGTTTATTAAATTTACCGAATATTTTTACAAGGTGCAAAATCTTATATAAAACCTGAAGTAAATAGACCAAGCGGCTACGCTGTAATCTTACTCTCATTGCTTTATCGAATACATCCATTGTAATCCGTTGTCTGATTTATTCAATTCAATCTCTTTATTTATTATCTACGGAGTTTAAACTAAGTAGAAATGAGTATTGTCACTAACTGTTTTTAAAAAAAATGGTTCATATTCCATCTAAATCACGAGTATTCCCAATATGTATAGATACAAAATATTAAATTAAGTTTAATTTAAATTAATTTTACTTAAGTAAAATTTAATTTAGTTAAGTATGAGGATTCCAAATGGAGTAGAAGTTGTTTTGTTATTTATACTTGTCATGGCGGCAGAGTACAAGTTAATGAGGTAATTTGATTTATGGTAGGTATAACATTGCCTACCCTAAAAAACAATTTCCCAAATGGAAAATGTTGATATCAAAATATTATAAAAAGGGAAGCAGAAGCACGTGAAGTGTGTCAGAAACGGGATATCTGGCGCTCCGCACTCTTTCCGTACCTCGTGAGGGACTTAGCGTGAAGATACAAACCTACATACATAAAACTGAATAAAACTGAACAAGCTCGTGAAATGTAAAAATGCAAATTCAATCAAACAACTTTGTATACGAAAGTTTTACGATTCTTAAGATTTAATACTGTATCAGAATTTACGTATGCATGGGAACATTTAGTAGCTTAAATATATTTGGTAATGTTTTCACCCACTTAGCGCTCGAGCGAGCTTCACCGCTAAATCAATCAATAAAATTAAATCAATAAGATAGCTCTAAACTCTTGGTCGCCCGGTATACCGTGTATAAAAATTCAAACATGTAGAAAGTAAAAGTGGTAGAAAGCCACATCTGTTCAACAACCTGCTTCATAATATAGCATTATTACCTAATAATTATAATAATTAGCTGTCAAACAAGGTTATTTATATAGTTTTGATTGCATTATACAGCCGATACATTATTATACGGATTATTTATTTTATAATCGCGATCTCTTCATGACGAGTTTGATATTATAAATAAATCAATATTGAGTTGAATTATTTATAATATCAAACAAAACAAAATTGTGATAGAATTAATTACTTTCGCATGTTCATATAATATATTTCTTTTATAATTATTTCCTTATAAGGGCTAGTATACAAATTAAAAAAGTAGCAAATAAGCTTTTTTTTGTACTTAATGAAAGTGGCAAACAAGCATGCAGTTCATATTGATTTAAGTGATGACTGCAGCCTATAGACACCTACACAAAGACCAGAGGTCAAAATGCAGATGCGTTACCACTTCTGAGGTCTAAGGTGTTATGCCTCTGTGCCGGAAATTACAGGGCCGTACATTACCACCTGACCGGAACACGATAGTGCCGAACAGTACCATTTAGCGGCAAGTATAGTAGACAATGCGGTGGTGCCTACGCCCACTAGCTCCGAATTTATAACATATTTTTATAGTGAGTGAATACTGTTATTCGTATTAATGTACATAATAAACATAAGGTATATACCTACTTACTAAAAACTGCCTCAGTAGGTAGCAGGTCACTACTGCTACGCTGGGGCCCTGGGTTCGATTGCTGGATCGGGGTCAGAGATAAAGCTGTAAAATCCTTTATCTCTGGTTTCTCAGTACTTCTGAGTTTGGTAATGTCCCCGGAGACGTCAACAGGCTCTGGCAGGCCATCTGTTACATGAGCCAAAACATTACCGGTGTATCGACGGTGTTTGCATATATGCTTTTATGCATGCATCTGCCTACTACTTTGGGGATTACGGGCGTGAAGTTACGTTTAGTTTACTCACCAGAAATTTTAATGATTGAGAAGTGTGCTAAGTCTACAAAAGTATCTGCATATTATACATAAAAAAGAATTTTTGCTATCTAGATGCTTTTACTGGTGGTAGAGTTCCAGTAACGGTTGAGGGCAAGGGCGCCACCGCCATATTATTCCATATTCTCTGCCACCGCATTACCTAATGTACTTGCTGCTAAATGCCAGTGTTCAGCGCTATCGCGTTCCATTAGGGTGGCAAAAATATATGGCCCTGTAATATACTCCTCAGGGGTGCCAACGCATCTGCATTTTGATCAGTGTTTGTGTTCCAACAAACAGCTATTTGTTGATCAACGATACGGCCCGTCGCGTGGACAGTGGATAGAATACTAGTTTGCTATTTCACTCATCAACAAAAACAAAATGAAATGAAAGTGTATATCGTTTGGCGTTGGCGTCGCTCTGTCTGTCTTCATACAGTGAATGATGCTATCCATGCGCACACGCATCGATGAGTGGACAGAGTACTTACGAACAGAGAGAACAATACATTTTCTCATACAGATTCAGAATCCAGAAAATGTATACAGTGATATAAAAATAATATGAACTGGTTTGCTTTGGTAGTCTTTGTTATTCAGATATATATCTACTGGGATCTGGAGATGTGTTATTTTATAACAAACATTTTGGATATGGGTTTTCGAGGTATTAGGCAAATATTTGTGCCTCGTAGTATATAATCACTAAGATTTTGGTAACGTTTCAATAAGTCGTCGTCGTCAATAAGTGTGTCCCTACATGTAACATTTAAATTTATTGTAATTATCACAACCTGGAAGTAAAACGGTTTTTCTGGCTACGTCTAGTAAGACATAATGCGATGTTATAGTTTCAAATGGATAAAAATACTTCTTTAAATAGATATGATTAGTCTATAAGACGTTCCACTTTCAATTATATGTTTCACTGTTAGTAATTCATAACTCGCAAATCACTGTATTAAACCGATGCGGATTATAAATTATGATAAAACTCGACTCACGAATATTCATATCATGATCATATACATTCTATATTAAATTTAGTTTAATAACATCTCTCAAATAGTGCTAACGCTCATTACACTGTACTGTGCGACACCAGCGCCTCTTAGAATATTTAAACGATTGAACGAGACGTTTCAAAGCACGTCATCTATGATCTTGCTTCTTGCTTTCACAACAATGTTTTCATTGTTTGTATCAATGCGTACGCCCTGTGTTTAGTTAGGAAAGCGGATGCGGTCGTGCAGTATCTGATTGTGCATTGCTCTGTGTTTTTCGGCAAAGGTTATCGATGTGGTATATAATTGTGACATTGTTTTTAATGTGGTTGCTGGATAACTTCCGCCGGAAGGAGGCGGCTGTGTCTCATCACTGTGTACCTATGTTAGTATGTTTTTTTTAATTTCCTTTTACATTTTCTATTTTATTATCTGTTAAATTAGCTACATTATTTTTAAAAGCGAAAGTATTGTGCAGCTAGGCAAAACTTTCGTTTGACTGACGGTTTAACTTGTGTTACCATGTGGGAGAGTTTGGAAAAAGAGGGGGTAATCCATTTATTGACACCTTTTCTCCCCTCCTATCCATATTGACAGATTAGTGCATTTAGTGCACAATAATAGGTGTTAATCGTGTTTGAAGTTGTTGGCATTGATAGCACAGGATTTTGATTAAAATTTAAGAACATAAATAATTTTTGTTTTTAGTATGTTCAAGTCATGTTCAAGTACACTTACAATAATACTACTAGGTAGAACTTTATTAATTTATTGCGTTTTTTTTAATTAATTTTGTGTCGTGCTGTATAAAATAAATAGACGTAACTTCACACCTGTATTTCTTGAAGTGGTAGGCAGAGGTAAATACCTGCAACTGCTAACTATCTCATTAGTCTAGTGTGTTCTAGACTAATGAGATCTATGTTGGGGTCCTGGGATCGAGATGTCAAAAGGCTCGCCCCCTGTTGTTACATAGGCCAAATAGTTATCGGCGAATCGTGGGTACTTTTAGGTACCTTGAATATAAAGTAGATTAACAAATGAATTTACCCGTTTTTCACTTTGTGTAACTACGAGGGATGAGAAGCCATAAAGTGTTAATAGGGCTCTATCAATTTATGCGTTTTGTGTTGGACCGCTGCAATGCCGAAGCGGTGCGTTTGTCGTACAGCGCACGGATGGTCATTTGTTTTCATCATAGAGCAACGCGGCTCACCGGTCGTAGCGGACCGGAGGGGAATAGCCATAGTGTATTACCGATGCAAAACAGTCTGTCATTTTTTGCGGGGGGGAAATGCGTGCGACACACACGCACACTACAAAAATCGTCTATTACTACGAAACTCACACCTTGACTTTAACAAAATACAGAAACAATTTCACGCACACATTTAAATATCTAGGCGACAGGTATAGGCCCATTTGGGCTTGTACTTTGGCAGAGGGGAAAGCCTGCATATGGCTACTCCCCTCCGGTGTTGCTCTATGGTTTTCATACAAAAAGCGCACGGTGCGGCAACATAAAAAAAAACAATTTGACGTCGGTACCGCGAACGCTCGACAGCAGCGACGCCAAACTGTTGCAACAAATGCAGATGCACCCAGGGGCTGCAACGCATCTGCATTTTGACCTCTAGTCTTTGTGTAGGTGTCTAAAGGCAGCAGTCATCACTTAACACCAATATGACCTGCATGCTGGTTTGCCACCTTCCTAACATAAAAAAAATCTATCTCTGTCATAAAATCTCGAATTCTCGATTAAGATAGTCTTGTCTATGCTTAGCATAGACATTCACTTCGTAACGAATTGAAGTTAACGTTTAATTTCTTCCTGCCTTATGAAATATGCATACGCATTTTTAGAGTTAAGCGCATAAATTGGTTTTGACTGTGCTATTGTTTTATATTATTTCGCATTAACACATGCTAGTGGAATACATACATAACATTTTTTTTTTAATCTATTGTTAACAATGTTGATACTGCCACCATAAGGCAATGCAATTAATGTGAAGGAAAGATTTGACAAATCGGGACAGGTCTTTACAGTTAATAAATATATAATGTACTAGCTGTTGCCCGCGGCTTCGCCCTCGTGGATGTGGTTTTATAAAGAACTAAGTAGCCTATGTTCTTTCTCAAAGTCAGCTCTATCTCTGTACAAATTTTTTATAAAATCAGTTCAGTCGTTTGGACGTGAAAAAGTAATAGACAGACAGACAGACATTTCGCATTTATAATATTAGTAGGGAAGTAGGGATATTGGAAGAGCGGCTGGACTAGATTTCCAGTGACCGCGAGTTCCGAGTCTCGCCTGAAATGAGTTGTGTTACAGAATAGCGTGGCTTATACGGAACCCATACCCTTTTTACAAATCGCACTTCACGGTTACCAGCCGTTAATAAAAACAGTGAAGCACTCATATTAATATCCATTTCCACTTTTACTGTCGCTGTTCAGCCGCCTTGAAAAATTGGGATTTTAATTGCATTTTTTTGTAATTTCGGCAATTAAATTATACAGCTGTAATTCAAACGTTTTGTAAGGAATTTAATACCTTTAAAAAGTAGGTTAATTCGTTTTTGTTAGCTAGCGTAGTGATTATGACATATTTTTACTGGTGGTAGAGCTCCAGTGTAGGAGTTCGAGGGCGTAGGCACCACCGAATTACCTAATCTATCTGCCCCCAAAAGGTAGTGTTCAGCACTATCGTGTTCCGGTTAGATGGTTATGTATGGCCTTGTACTAACTATCTCTCTCTCCGCACGTTGTAAATAACTGTCACAGAGAGTCAACTAAGGTCTCAGGGGTGGCAACGCATATAGGTATATTCTGACCTCTGGTCTTTGTGTGGATATCTTTAGGCTGCAGTCATCATTTAACATCAATGTGAGCTGCATGCTTGTTTGCCTTATACAAGCCTTATATATAAAAAAATTGTCGGCACCTAAATTGAATCGTAATAAGAACTCATGGTATAACGAACTAATAGAACTTATACTATATAACTAATAGAACTTATACGGGTCCTTTCAACTGATATGTCAGAATGTATGCAGCAATCAAAATATGATATCGACATTAATTTACTTTCAATATGCCACGTAGACCAGAGAATTTCTAGTGCAATAATTGATCACAAGATAATTGTTGTTTTTGTCTGTCTGTCCACGATGTAAATTAATTGTCTCGTGCCGTCGGCGTCGTTCTAAGAACGTGCGTGTTTGATGTGCACGAGTGCGGACGGGCTATTTGCATATAGTTTTTCATTTGACACTTGTCACAACCCTAAAAACGGAGCTTTTTTTGGGTTGCATATTTATTTTTAATCTAAAACAATCTGTATGGTATGTTGCATGCGATGACACACACATACATTATATTACACACATACATGTAGGTTCTTCAGGGCAGAGAACATGTAATAATACTACGTATCGAATGGACACTTCGACATCTCGCCCATTTGCCGCGCTTCACCTAATCTCTTCCCCTCTTATGGGCGACGGTTGGTACTCTACAGCGAGGTTGCGAGCGGCCTAGTTTTGATTAATTTGTAATCGAATATTTTATTTATTAACATTAATATGGTGCTTTACTGTGCAATGTATGGCTGTATGTCAACAAGTCGTGACAAAAAAAGATCATTTTTCAGTTTCCCGAAGGAAAAAAATACCTAAGGTAAAATAATTATGTTCACAATTACAAGTCATAACCTCATAACCCTACGTGCTACGCTGTGTGCGTGCACGTGTGACTACACGTCACTGATTGATGTCTGTGTAATAGGTTACCAAAATAAGCGTTTGTATGGTTTTTTGGCGGAGTGTCCGCGGTGTGCCTCTGTCTACCCCTTCGGGGATTACAAGCGTGAAATTACTTTTTTTTTCGATACACCTCTAACGTCGCGTTTCTGATTTGTTCTGTTTTCATAAATCCCGTCAAATGCAATACGGGTTACGGATGCTAGAGTAGGTATGCTAGAGTAGGTAGATGCTAAGGTAGTTTTCTAGATTTTTTTAGAATATCTCCCGTGGGAACATATGATTAGGAAGTATAAGAAGGAAACTCGTCGCAAAAATTTTAAATGACAAAAGCTATAAGACCTAGGTTCTATTCATGTTACGCGCTCATAATGTGTGCTGTCGCTTCCTTGTGAGATAAACATCGTGGTGGCTGTCGTGGCATAAATCGCGGCGTGGGCGTGGTGATTATCGACACGATTATTTCTTATAAAGTTCTATTTCCTTTACGTCAAGAAAGTGACAAAATATGCATATTTTTTATATCTAAGAATTCACGGACAAGCTTTTAGGCCCTCTGAAGGAAGGTGGTTAACGTCGCCTATAAACATTTGCAATACCAGGGGAGTTGTCAGCGCGCTGCCAGCCCTGAAGAACTCTATTGCGACTTGTAGCGCCGGGGGTACACCGCAAAGGAAATACGAGTTGCCAACGCGCTGCCAACCCTGAAGAACTCTATTGCGACTTGTAGCACCAGTGTATACCACAAACGAAATAGGATTTGCCAACGCGCTGCGTTTGCATTGCATTAACAGCGGCGTGTATTTACATGTCCACCTGTGTACGTAGCACGTAGAAAATACCAACCGGCGCCCATAAGAGGGGAGGAGGTTGGGTGAGGCATGGCAATCGGGCGGGACGTCGAAGTGTCCATTCTATACGTAGTATTATTACATATTCTCTGACAGAGGTAAATGCTTGTATACATGCAAACAACCTCGATTCGCCGGTTACGTTTTGTCCTATAAAATACCGAAAATGTTGACCTTTGACCTTGAATAACTTTTAGCACACATGGGATCAACATTTGGTGTTTTATTTCTACTGTTGTACCCATGGCCCCCACAAATTTTTGGCTCGGTCGGAGTTTTTGTTATTTGAAATGTCTATTTTGACCGGACTATGTAATGGACTTTTCATTATATCAGATCTTCATCTCTGCGTGTGGTCTTACTATACCTAGACGTAGTAATATCGTAGGATAAACTGCCGCAAAGAATATGTAAATGGCTTCCGAAATAATGGGAGAGTGTAACGCGATGTACAGTAAACTTTTGCTCGCCATGAATGAAGCTTGAACTACACTTGCGGTTGCGAACTTCAGCGAGCATCAAATAGGGCTCGCCGTGAAGGTCAAAAAAGCAAACAAAATGAAGCTTATGGTATTTAAAATGAAAACCAGTTACAATAAGCAACTTCCGTTTTTTTTTAATTGCAATTAGCCATTTTCTTTTTTTTTTAATTTGACATATAATATATTATTTAAGTTATTGTACATTTTTGTTAAGTTAAACCTACTAATTTAAGTTTTAAACTAACTACTGATTGACATATTTATATTTTTCGTAATAACACATACATGGGAGTGAATTTAAAAACGATAGAAAAAATGGAATGAGCTCAGCATAACCAGTCCAGCCACTTTGCCACTAAGCTAACGAAGCCCACATCCGAGTGTCGAATTTATTTTTCCTTTGTTTATGACCGATTCAGAATCGGGCACCTGAGCTCGCAGGTTCGATTTCTGCCCAAAGTATTTTTTTCTGTCCACTTTTCTTTAATATTTAACTACTTACTATCTTACTAATATTATAAACGCGAAAGTTTGCATGTATGGATGTATGTTTGTTGCTCTGTCACGTAAAAACTACTGAATGGTTTTTAATGAAACTTTACAATAATATATCATGCATGAGAATAAGATATAGGCTACAGTTTATAAAGATACAGACGAAATCGCGGGCATCAGATAGTAAAAAAAAATCTAAATTAAAAAATTATAGTAATAATTATTAAATATTATTCCCTATTAAGGTATCATAACTTAATTTCAATATAATTAACGCGCGTTGCTGTAATAGTTTAAATGATTGCTTTCAATTTTCCGATCGTGATGTTCAGATAATTTAACAAGTCCGTGTCTCACGTCATGATTGCATCAGATAAGGTCGGCTAACAAATTATTAGTTAGATATATGACAGCTACTAATTTTTGATGGAAACTATTTTGTTTTTATAGATACAAATCATGAAAGTGGCAAACCAGCACATAGTTTGCATTCTGGTTTAAGTTGTTATACCTCTATGCCAGAAATTACAGAGCCCAAACCACCTGACCAGGACACGATAGTGTTGAGCACTACCATTCTGTGGAAAGTAGATTAGTGGAGTTCTACCAAGAGTATAAATTTATATAAAAATTAATAATTATGAGTAGGTAACATTAAAAAATTCCGTTCCTACCTTGAAGTATTGTTATCTGTTGTTACTCTCTGGTAAGTAAATGTAATACTAGCTTTATAATCATTATTACGGTGCCACTAATTTGAGTACGCTTATATGAAGTAATAGTTAAGATTTGGACTACAGATACGTAGACACGTTAACTAACATCTGCTTTTTATTATTTTACCAAAATAATTGGTTTTGTGTTCCAATTGCTATGTATGTTCATTACGTTCATTTAATTACAGTTAAGAGTTAGTCGATTCGGATTTGGTAGTTAGAAAGTCAAAATCACGGATCGTTTTCAAATATCATGGGCCGTAATTGACGCGTGGTTACGCTTTGCAAGATCTGACCATTTTGTAGTATTCCGATGAACGAAATAAACACAAAAACTCATGGAACATCACAATTTTTAGGCAATTTTGTTGCTAGATTGAAAAGTATTAAAAAGAAAGATTCATTTCCAGCTCCATTTCTTTTCGAGAGAAAGGTAAAAATATTTGATCAATTCAATCTCAAAGTAAATTTGGGCCATTAATATAAGAAAATCACTTCTACGACATTTGTGCATTAGTGCACTTATTGAAGACAAAAAATATGGGTTAGAACTGAATCTTGTCAGCGGTCTTACGCTCTTTCTTTATAATAGGTCCCTGTCCAGACCACACTCACAACACCAGGCGTCTCAAGACTCCTGAGTGGAGGGGCTCGGGCACACAGTTCGGCCTTGAGGGAGCGGGAGCGTCGAAGGAATTCGACCCTCAGCCGTTCCCCATGGCCCAACAAGTCCCTGTTAGACGGCGTGCCACTGTTAGGCGGCTGGGGATAGGGTGTAGGGCCAACGACATACCCGTACACTTCTTCCCCATCCGTCTCTTCACCACTGCAGCGAGTGCGGGCTGAGTCCGGCCAAACGCCGCTCGCTCGGCTTCGCTGGGTTCCTCTTAGCTTCGTAGGTGTGGCGACAACCGCCGACTACTAAGTCCCCCACGCCACGACAAAGTAGAAACCCTCGGGGGATTCGACCTCACGCTCTATCACAACTTAACCTCAGATGAAATTGTAAAAAAATATAATAATGGCAACCCTTGATACGCTCCACTGCTTGGTACGAGTCTCTCCCCTTCTTGGGAGAAGGCCTGGAGCTAACTCTACCTCGCTGCTCCAATGCGTGTTGGCGGAGATAAGGGTTAGTGGCCAACCCGTTGTCGAATGTTTTCAAACCGCCCATAAAGTTTCCGACAAGGTTTTACGGGACCGACGGTCTAACGTGCCCTCCGAAGCACAGAAACGCGTATTTTAATTTGACACAAGCCACCCATCACACACCAAACGCGCGTATCGCTTAACCAAGTATATCGCTGCCGATCTACACCAGGCGCGAGGCATTGCGCGCTTCAATTGTAAAATAATTATATAATTTTTAACTTTAATTCACATTCATACACTCAGTATGCGTCATTTCATCGGAGAAGAGTTGAAGACAGTTTCTATGCATATAAGTCTCATAACGCAAACGCAATTTACGCAATCTCGCAAATTACCGAGATCGTCCGGAAAAATACTAACATATATTCAAATTCGTTTTGAATGGCAATATATATGAAAACAGACTACCTACGTAGCGCATTGGTTTACGCTCCAAAACCCATCCCAGGTTGATTTGCATAATGAAATCATTATGTATGGGTTGTTGGAGGAGAAATATAAAGACGTAGATTAGTATTAGACACGGTATGGTTTATTACTGGTAACTTATTATAATGATGGTGCAAATGGTACAATTAAGTAGCCGGAATAAATACGGGAGCACACGCGGTAATGGTAGCCAAACGTGAACTTGAATGGTAATGGTAAAAGATGGTAAGATAGCACGCGTGGAATGGTAACCCGACGCGAACTGGTAAAATGGTAAATTGGTAAATGAGAACCGGCGTTTATGGTGACTGCACGTGAACTGAATGGTAATGGTAAAAGATGGTAAGATAGCACGCGTGGAATGGTAACCCGACGCGAACTGGTAAAATGGTAGAATTGGTAAATGAGAACCGGCGTTTGTGGTGACTGCACGTGAACTGAATTATTGCGTTATACGTAAACCGATGCGCGGCGGCAAAGTGCCGACGGTGCATCATAAAAATGCATGTATGTCCCATACATATTCCGGGGCGAGAAAGATGAGAAAATAAGATAAAAAATAAGAAAGTGAATTATGGCGATGATGTACAAGGTGATAGAACAATTTGTGGTGATTAACAAGATGATGAAACAATATTTCTACTTAGAACCTAAAAGTCCATCGAAAAGTCTTCGCGAAATCGGTTACGATAGCAAGGCGACGTAGCCTTGTCAACGCCCGCACTATCACTTACACCTTTGTCTACGCGTGACACTTCATCACTTTCACACACTTGCACATTCACATCTTTACCTTTGGCACTGGTAGATTGGCTCTCTTTAGCACACTGCACCTCCTCACTGGTGTCCTCCCTGGCGGCGGGGCCCGCGCGCGGCCGCCGCAGGCGCCGACACGCCCACAGCCCGACCGCCGCCATCGCCGCACTCAACAACACGTAGATAATGACATAGTGGTGTATGTCATGGTAAGAAATCTGACTAATTATACCATCCTGTGACTTCATTTCTCGAATTTGATTTCTAATGGTATCAAAATCACTATCGAACGAGGTGGTATTCACATCAATACTTGCATTTGGTATGGATATATTAATTACATGGTTGATAGAAGGTATACTCGGCGCTATAATGTCTGGACGAGTATTGTAGGTAGATGAAAACAGCTTATGCGCAGTTATTGTGAAGGTCTCACCTTTCATTATGCAATCTCTTTCTAATGTAATAATCCCGGCGCCGGACAGTCTCCCAGCTGTGATCAGCTGACCGCATATAATCCTTAAAGGGCAGTGACCGCAGCAAGAAAACAGAAAACTATTGGAACTACTCATTCTAGTCCAAGTAGGCTTACAAGCCATGAAATTGGTTTTGCAGGTGTTACTGGTGTGATCTTGGACACACAAAGATTGGTCAGTTTTATACTGGTAAAGAGGTTCGTGTAACGGGCATAAATAGTTGTTATCATCGTATTGTATACATTTATGGAAATCGTCATTTGGCAATGGTAAATAAATATCTTTTTTCAGATTTATAGCGACGTGTTCGGCTATAGGAAGTAGGGTGACAAAGCGATCATTTATTTTCCTTGGTATTGGAATTAAATGGTAGATATCGTACAAGTCACGACTGACAATTGGTATTTTTATTTCGAATATGAGATAGGCAGATGTGACTCTAGCCTTGACCTTCAATAAGTGGTAAATTTTTGGTAAATTGTCTCGAATATTATCTATAGGTAGTGAGGAATCTTTATCTAAGTGACCAGAAATAATACCTAGCTCTTTTAGTAATTGCTCAGGCTTTAAGAGATGAACATTAAAATTACCATTATAGATGTTCGAAATGGTGTCTAATAAAGTATCTTGTATATACCTCAGGCTGTTCAATAGATTATTAGCTATAATTGAAGGTACAGCAAATTCATTCGTGGTGGCTACGTTCTGGATTTGTAACTGTAAGTCCTTGGAGGCCTCTTGTAAAGTAAGAAAGTGTTGAGTTAATATCTTGTGCTGCTTGTCCATGGTGCTCTCAACTCTCTTCAACAAGTTGTACTCCGCCTCCACGATAGTCGTCTGGTTTTTCCATAAACTGGCTAGATGGTTTTCATTAGTTTTAATTAGGTCTATCTCCTTTCTGTAATTTTCAGCAAAATCTTCATCGAGTATCCCGAATAAACTATGGGCAACGTAGCCTACTCCATTGATAAGCCCACGTCGCCGTCTGGTATGCGGTGTGAACTGCTGACCGAGCATCATCGTGTTATAATATGCGCACTCTGTATAACCGTGACGTAACTGTAATAAGATCACGTCACATTCTGTTTTAATTCTTGTATTCGAACATATGTTAGATAAGTGGTCTAAGTATTTATTAAATAGTTCATTTCCTTGCCAGTATGGTTGCATATCATAATACACTACCAATTTCCATTCATCTCGTATAAGGTACATGGTTGATAATTGGTCAAAGTATATGGTTTGGTTATCTGGTAAGCGTGAAATGGTATAGGTAGCATGTATGGGCGATATAATATATAACAACAGCATAAGTATTAATGACATAAAGTGACATGATCGTTTGACCGTGTTATCTTTTATTCTTGGTGGTTGTTTATTGTTTGAGTCATCATCTTGATCAATTTGATGACTGTTCACTGGGAAAACAGATAACTTTACCACAGGTCTTTTTATGGTGTTGTTTTTTGTCTTCAACCACGTCGAACCCTTCCACCACAAAGAGTGCTGTGCCAGCTGACTAGCTGTCAAACCTCGACTAGCACAATCTGCAGGATTCTCTTCAGATTTAACGTATCGCCAATGGTCTGGTGGCATAACATCAATTATTTGTCTCACTCTATTGGACACAAATGGTTTCCAGCGGCCTGGATCTCCATTTAACCATCCTAGTACTACCATGGAATCGATCCAGCCGTATGTATCAATTTGGTAATCTGGTAAACATTGCCTCACCTTAGTCATAAGTTTGGCTAATAAATGAGCACCGCAGAGCTCTAATCTCGGCAATGTGACACTCTTACTGGTTGGTACGAGTCTCGCCTTAGCAACGACTAAAATCACAAAATATTGCTGGCTCTGGTTAACCTTGCAATACACTACAGCGGCGTATGCCTTGGTTGAGGCGTCACAAAAACCGTGTAGTTCAATGGTTGTTATCAAGAAGAGCAGAACCTGCTGCAAATTTGGACCTGTTTCCATCACATCATTTAAACTAAGGCCGCTTGATGTCTTTGCCGATGCGTTAAAAACGACTCTTAGTGCAGTAGTCGTAGAGTGCATTTTTCGCACGCAATGGTGGGGCAAAAAACAATGCAGTGTCTCGTTACTACTAGCTGGTATCATATGTCCTAATGCGATATATTCGTTCATAAATAACTTATAATCGTTGGCTATTTGTGGATTTTTAGAAAATTTGCGTTCAAGTTGCCGAAATTGAGCGATAGCCAATGGTTTTGTACTCCCTAAATTTTGTTGTAAACCTGGTTTAATTGGTATTCTGACCTCATATCGTCCGTCTTCGCGCCTTTTGGTAGTAGTTCTATAAAACGTAACGCATTCGTCATCATAGGTAGATAATTGGGTATCGTTTGGTATGTCTTCGATCTCCCAAAACCTTTGCATGTTCTCAATTCCGTTCATGACAACATTACAGTAAAAAGTTTTAACATTTCCGCAAAGAATCCATCCGAACTGCGTCTGCTGTGCTACTGGTTGGGATGTATCAGTTTTCACGATGCCACTCAGTATGATGGCGGAATAAACATCAGCCCCTAACAACAAATCAACGGGACGACTTACATAAAAATCGGGATCGGCAAGCTCTATATTCTTTAAGTATGACCATTGAGGTTTATCAAATGATTGGTTTGGTAATCTATTTATAAGATGGTTCATTATATATGCATCAGTGGTAAGAGAAAAGTCATTGTGGTTGGAGGATATGGTAATGGTAAGGACCCCTTTACAAGTATTTTCTTTAGCACCAACGCCAAATATGACCCCTTTGCAACGTTGTCGTGGTAAGCCTAATTTTTGAGCACCGTTTTCAGTAATGAGCGATGACTGTGAACCCTGGTCTATTAGTGCACGCATTGAATGGTAAGAGCCATCAGCTCCCTGGACATTGACAACAGCAGTTGCTAGGAGGATTTCGTTAATATTTTCTTGCGACACATGGCAATTTTGCTGATTAGTAGATGTGGACGGTCCGTTCCTTGACGTCACAAACGCATCATGTAACAAGGAATTATGTTTTTCATTACAATAGCGACACGTTTTGCTGGATATGCATTCATTGCCTTGGTGACAAATAAGACAATTACGACATAAATTATATTTCGCAATGGTAGAGCGCTTCGAGTGTGACCCCATTTCGCGAAATTGTTTACAAAAGAATAACGCATGACTATCGTTACAGAGGGGACACCTTGATTTCTCTACATGTAAAGTCTTCGAAGGCTTTATTTGGTTAAACGACCTATTAATCTGATATTGGTTAACAGCATGTTTAGGATATGGTTTCTTGTAAGTACTATCATGGTTATTTGATGGTTTAAAATCTTGCCGCCGTTTAAATGCCTCTATTGCCGTAAATTTGGTTTCAAGGTAGCCTAGAAAATCCTTGAGTGTTGGTAATTCCCTAGGATTTTTCAAAGACTCTATGTAGTCATTATGAGAGTCTGCGTCTAGTTTCTGCGCCAAAAGGTAAACCATAAGTGGATCCCAGCTTGATGTATCCACCCCTAATTTTTGAATCGCGTGTAGGCATTCATTGGTGGTGTCATGCAGTTTTTTAATAGCAATTGATGTTTGCTGTTGCATAACCGGAAGGGTAAGAAGAGTATGTATATGGGAGGTGAAAATTAATTTTGTATTATTGAATCGGTGGTTAAGAATTTCCCACGACACTTGATAATTTTCAGAGCTTATGGTTAGATGTTGTATGAGCTTCTCTGAATCACCTCTTAACTTACTCTTTAAAAATTGCATCTTTTGCGCACTAGACAAACAAGAATTATTATGAATGGCTTCTTGGAAAAGATCCTTAAAGGAAGTCCACTGCTGGTAATTGCCAGTGAATATTGGTATATCCATATGAGGAGTAATCTTTTCCCTATGTGAGACCGACGACATCTTTCTATTTATAGCCCTCTTAATGTTGGTATACATTTTTTCAAACTTACAATATTCTGCCTCGTACGATTCATAGTCTCCACTGAGCTCGCTGTCTATCTCCCAGTGTAAGCTATCAATAACTGCCCAACGAGAATTCAAAGTTCTTAGACTATCTTCAAACTCCCACTTGTCAGATAGACTATCAATATCTATATTAGAAACAGTACGTGACAAGGCTCTAAAATTACTGGTTTGCTTGCGTAACATTTCGTCAAGCTTACTATTGACACCTGATTCCGCCTTTGATGGTGGTAAATCATGAGGCGCGGCCTGGTGAGCGCTTGGTATTTGAATCGGTGTTGCTGGTTTAATTAAGGGAGTAGACGGCCGACTAGACTCCGGTTGGTAGCCTTGTATATATTTCTTTGCATGGTTATAGAACTCTCTGGTATGTTCATACTCTTTGCCCGTAAAATAAGAAATGCTATGGTCACCGAAACTACTTAACTGAATATGGTTTGAATGAAATTCATTCCAATACGAGTCTAAAGTGTCTAATCTACGTTTGATGTAATCTTGTGTCTTGCGGTCACTACCATCCTTCTTAAAATTACGCAGAAGTTGGTCTATGGCCGCTTTGATTTGGTGTTGAGTCTCCAACAATCCCTCCATGGTAAAAAATATGCAAGTATTGAGTGGTAAAAATGAAAGATCTTACTTGATCGACGCTCTGGTTCGCCTCGATAGGTACTGTAAATCCACTGGACTTACAGTTCAGCGTTTATCCAAGGGTTAAAGTATAAGATCCTGGTATCACTGTATCCAAAAACACTTGACACACACTGAACACACACTCGCGAATGGTTCCTGTTTTGCTCGAAGGACCAAAATGTATGGGTTGTTGGAGGAGAAATATAAAGACGTAGATTAGTATTAGACACGGTATGGTTTATTACTGGTAACTTATTATAATGATGGTGCAAATGGTACAATTAAGTAGCCGGAATAAATACGGGAGCACACGCGGTAATGGTAGCCAAACGTGAACTTGAATGGTAATGGTAAAAGATGGTAAGATAGCACGCGTGGAATGGTAACCCGACGCGAACTGGTAAAATGGTAAATTGGTAAATGAGAACCGGCGTTTATGGTGACTGCACGTGAACTGAATGGTAATGGTAAAAGATGGTAAGATAGCACGCGTGGAATGGTAACCCGACGCGAACTGGTAAAATGGTAGAATTGGTAAATGAGAACCGGCGTTTGTGGTGACTGCACGTGAACTGAATTATTGCGTTATACGTAAACCGATGCGCGGCGGCAAAGTGCCGACGGTGCATCATAAAAATGCATGTATGTCCCATACACATTAAGAATATATTAAACACATTGCGACATAGTGGCGGCTGCGAAAATTACGCTAAAAAGGTTCTACTTTCAATTGTCTGTTTATCTAAACCTAAACAAAGTGAATGTGAGCTTTAGGTAATTGTTTTAATATTACGTAATATGATGTTAATTGGTTAGATTTTTATTGGGTTTAATGTTATAAGATTTTTTTTTGAGTTCTTAGGGTTCTGTACCTCAAAATGAAAAATCGGAACTTATGAGATCACTCGCACGTCTATCTGTCTGTTACAAACAATTTTCTCTGAAAGTACATGTAAAAATTGTTTTTCTTAGGCATTGCCATGACCAATCATCATCATCATTTCTCATCATTATTTCTCCCGAAAGACGTCCACTGCTGGACAAAAGATGGACAAAAATCCTCCAACGAACGGCACTGGGCCGTCCTGATCCAGTGATGTCTCACAACCATTAACAGGTTTTATAATGCACTACTGACCCACCCCGGCTTCGAACGGTTGCAATGTCACCAACATTACCGCTATTCATAGAGCAACACGGGCCACCGGCCGCGGCGGAGGGGAGTAGCCATATGCAGGCTTTCCCCTTTGTCAAAGTACAAGACCAAATGGTCCTATGCCCGTAGCCTAGATATTTAAATGTGTGCGTGAAATTGTTTATGTATTTGTTAAAGTCAAGGTGTGAGTTTCGTAGTAATAGACGATTTTTGTAGTGTGAGTGCGTGTCACACGTATTTCCCCCCGCAATAAATGACAGACTGTTTTGCACAGGGGTGAATTTACCCTAGGGCCAGAAGGGCTATAGTCCGGGGCGGCAGGTCGCCAGGGGCGCCCCAAGGACTTTGGTTTAGACGAAAAAAAAAAACAAAAAAAATTTTAAGACGTAAGCTTAGAACGCCTTTGAGCCACCTTTCCACATGTTGATTTCATATCTGAAGAAATTTTAAATTCAATTAATGTATGAAAGCCGCCCCTTGTATTGTGCGTGAATTGCGTGTCTGAAGAAATTCTAAATTCAATAATAATTGAAGTAAACCGTAAATTTTTTCCGCCTCGGTTTTGCTTTATGGTATAAGCACCGGGGCGGCCATGGAAAAGATAAATAAGGATGGAATGGTAATGTGGTCGTGGAAGGCGCGCCGCAACTTTGCAAAACCAATCTTAGTTCGCCCGAGTCATTCGTTCGCCGGTTGTAGTTGCATGTCTGCTTAAAACGACACATCTCTTGGTAAAAATGCCGTGTTGTGCAATTTTAACATGCAATATGAAATGTCAGACCTCAAGTATAAAGCGAGGAGGTATATCTTTCCATCGGTAAGTCACAAATAGCATTTATTGCTAAAATATTTGTAAAAAATAAAAAAATGTACTAAGGAATATGAATATTCAAACTTAAACTGCATTCATTTAACGTTACTGCTAGCGAATACATTGCTCGTTAAGCGCTCGTTCAATTAACGCTTTTACTGTCTCCGCTTGCAATGTACAGCTCGTAATGCGTCCGGTACACTTCGACTACTGACGTGTGAGCTCCTTGTGAGTATATTGTTGTGTGCGTGCGAGTGTTTATTGTCTACGGGCGTTGTCTTAGTGTACAAACTTACGCAAACGAATAGCTGCCCTGAGGACTTACGTGTGGGTAATTGTCGAAATGCAGCACGCATTTGTGCAAAAATTTCACGGTGGGAGAAAAGCGGCGACACTGGTTCTAATACTAAATTGAAACAAAGGCCTTTCCATCCTTATTTATCTATTCCGTGGGGGCGGCGAAGCAGTGGAACAGAACAGAATTCATTTTTGCGGTAGCGCCCGGCGCGGATCACCCGGAGTGAAGTCAGTTTTGGAACTAGAGCTAAAAGAAAGCGTCAAAAGCTTTGACCTATTACGTATTGCTGAACAAAAAGCCTTAATCAAAAATAAAGCTACAGGTTTATTGGCTCAACTGAATTCCTTAGAAACAGCGATATTATCGGAATTCTGGGGATCAGTCCTAATACAATTTAATACCGTTTGAACTGTTTCTAAAGTTTTGCAAGGTGTGGACACAAACGTTGAGGTAGTCTCCAGCCTTTACAATTCCCTGATTATTTTGGTGAAAAATCAACGCGAATTATTCGATGCATTTGAAAAAGCTGCAAAAGAACAGTGTACTGAAGATTACAAAAATAGCCGCAAAAGGATAAGAAAAAGAAAAAGCGAGACGATGAGCAACGCGAAGGAGAAATAATTTTACAAGGACGGGACTATTTTAAAGTAAATACTTTTTTGCCAATATGCGACCAATTGTTGGGCGAGTTAAGGAGGTGTAAAACATCCTATGACGCTGTAACCGCCAAATTTGTATTTCTATCCAATTTAAGTACACTCTAAGAGGCGGAAATTAAATCGAACGCATTATCACTCCAAAAGTCTTATCCTACTGATCTTGAAGATGATTTAAAGGATGAACGCGTACTATTAAAGAATTTTTTGCTGTCTCAGGGACAAGAAACTGAAACAAGTTTACGCGAACTTAACTTATTAATAAAGAAAAATGATCTGAAAGTACCGTTTCCTTACATTGAAATTGCGTTGCGCATATGTCTTTGTACTGCAGTAACGAATTGTAGCGCAGAATGCTCATTTTCGGTACTCAAAAGGATAAAAAACTATTTGAGATTGCGTCTTATCGATGAACGGCATAATAATTTGGCAATTTTTAATACCGAAGCCGATTTAACAAATAAAAATGATGACAACAATGTAATAGGTAAACGAATTTAATACGGTACCTACTAATCTTGTTGCGAAAGCGGTTATTTTCCCCTAAACTGACCTAAAAGTATCATTGTCCAAAAGTATCTGTGTCATCATACTACCCCCCAAAAACACTCCCTAGAGGTTGAATTTTATAAAATCCTGTCTAAGTGTGTAATTACCTGCGTCCTTGAAAAAAATAATATGCAAAAGTTGAGACTCTTGGCATTTGTAGTTACAGAATTTCAAACAAACTATCAACCGCAAAGAAAACCTTTAGAGATCGATTTTCGTAAATTCCTGTCTTAGTGAGCGCCTAAGTCGTAAAAAGAACCTCCTTGCAAGACTTTAAATCCTATCACTTATTTTTTCTGAGAAATTGATGAATGAGTGATATAGTATAAAAAAAGTATAATATGTAAATAGTATAATATACTTACAGTATCCAACAAGAAATAATGCATATCGACCTCAGGAAGAGACATCGGCTTATTTCGGATCTGTAGAGCGTTATCTCTTTTGCACCTTACCTATTTGACGTTTGTCGGCCATTTTGAACAAGTTTTGACCAATACCGGACTACGGATGCTTACGTAGGCAGTGTGCAGCAGAGATAACGCTTTATAAAGCCGAAACTAGCCGATTGTCACTTTCATAGGCTCGATGTGCATTATTACTTGATGAGCACTGTATATACTTAGCGCCATTGACCTATATGTACTAAAGTACTAGACTGGACATTCCCTTTGACAGCATGGTTCCTTCCAGTTTTTTGCATACAATTAACTGCATTTTCCCATAGTTACATGACAGCTGACCTGAAAACGTCATACAAAATATCTGTCAAATCAATTTAAAAACGGAACCAGCTGTTTGTTCCCGGTGTCTACTCTTTAAAATGACTTTATTGCTTAGCGCAAATCTTATACATCTATCATCGATTAGGAACCAAAGGAAGGCTGATTGGTCTGTGACATCTATCTATACAAATAAATAAATTGGAGTGTCTGTTTGTAATATTAAAATAACCGCTTTTTATTAAATGCATATGTATGTATACACGGTACATATACCAAAACATTTTTTTTTACAAGTTTTGTCTGTCTGTTTGGCGGGGCTAATCTTGGGAACGGCAGGACCGATTTTGACGGGACTTTCACTGGCAGATAGTTGATGTAATAAGGAGTAACTTAGGCTATTTTTATACTAGCTGCGCCCACGATCCGGGTATTCATCCGGGTAGATACTGAACAATCATAAATTCGCACGCGGACGAAGTCGCGGGCACAGCTAGTTAATAATAATAATTGCAACATTTGCAACGGAAGTTGATGGTCTGATATACATATATCGAAAATGTATATGTATATTGAAATAAAACTATTTTTTACGGATTTATCTCGCGTATATTAAACTAAAATGATTTTTAAAATTTTTTAAAATTTTTAACATTTTAGTTTAATATACGCGAGATAAATCCGTAAAAAATAGTTTTATTTCAATGAGTGTAGCTCGCGAAAACCTAAGAACATATCATGTATATGTATATGTATGTATTTATTATATATATATATATATATGTATTTATTATCATACATATGTATTTATTATCACTATGAAAATATAATTACGTAACTCATTTAATATTCTAACTTAGAACCTACTTTATATGTAACTATTTTATATGATTACCTAGATCCTCTTTCAATTCCAGTAGGTAGGTATCTACATTGTAGATATAAATAAGCTATAATATGTAACCGGACAGCAAAGCTGATTTAAAGTCATATTTTAATATTTTTACTGCATATTAAAATCCTTACGAGTACTTTGGAAAGTGGTAGCATCTTTATCTCTGTTACGTAAATTGAATAAATCTACATAACAATTTTCTAAATACATTTCACCTTGCATCTTACCAAAACGTGTTGGGTAAAAGTGTTTGTTTTGTGGTCAACCGGTTCGGATATATGCTATGGATACATGTATATTTTTATGACTTAACAAGACAGTTTGACAAAAATCAAACAATTAGCGCACTGTTAATTTACTAACAAGAGCCGATCATCACTTATGTAGGAATGGGAGAAAGAGCGGGGCCGGTGCCCGCTCGGCAGTCGTTACACACGCGCAATTCGACATGGTCAAGTGTACATAATTACATTCTGTACCGCGCTTTACAAACCGCTGCGGGTATCCGAATGCATGCTGCAAATTTTTTTTAAAGTTCGCCTTGCCGCTCTTTTTGACATTTAAATTTTTTAATTAAAAATGCCACAGGTCGAAAGAATTTTTAGAACATTCGTGAACGAAAGTGAATTAACATTATCGTGACGTGTGAGAGTGATTGTGACATTGTGTTGCGTAATAAGATTTGGATGCGCTGACGGATTTTACTTTTATTTTTAAAATTGTTTTTGCAGGGTGTAAGCTTTACCTTGATTTACTATTAGGTAAACGGTGTAATTAATGCAATTCTTTTTGGTTCAAAATGGAATTATACGACAATTATAAAACTGAGTTATGGCCTCCTTTCTGTGATAACCGCGAAGATAATATAATTACAGACACATTCCTAGATGGATTTCGTTACAATAGCATCGTTCTTGGGAAAATATTAGCTTGTCTATGGCAAGCGTAGAAATTCTAAGAAAAAGTTGGGAATAACCGTGATTTTAACCAGCGCGTGTAATTGTCGCCTGTCGTTTTGTTTTAATCGTTAGTTCTATCGTTCTTTGGTTTGTTGACCTTAATTAACATAATACTTAACATTGTCCCCCTTTTTTTGTTATTAGGTATGGCATCGCTGTTACGCATATTGCCAGTGTCAAGTAAAACGATATTTCTTAAATTATCCCCCTTATTCATAAACGTACTTTAGATACGTTTTAGCTATAGAATGCTTTGTCTTTGTCAATTACATTGTCAAATGTGCAGGATAGCAAAAGACAAAGGAGAGATTAGCAACACTTTAGCTAAAACACGTTTATGAATAAGGTGGTATGATTCTATCTAAACCATTGCAACATTAGGGCAGTTGCCAACGCGCTGACAGCCTTGAAGGACTCTTTTCACGCCATTTTTAATATACTTACCCATATTGAAGCACCGATGGAACACCTCAGAGGGAAGTTCGTTCCACAATTTACACGTTTTTGGCAGAAACGAACTATTATCACCCTGAGGTGACAGTAAGAAACATCACTAATTCATGTTTACTTAATTAATTGCAACAGTAGGGAAGTTGCCAACGTGCTACCAGCCCTGAAAGACTCTTTTGACGCCATTTTTGAAGAACCCCATATAGTAGCATCGAGGGAACACCTCCGAAGGAAGTTCGTTCCACAATTTACACGTTTTTGACAGAAACGAACTATTATCACCCTGAGGTACTGACAGTAAGAAACATCACTAATTCATGTTTACTTAATTAATTGCAACAGTAGGGAAGTTGCCAACGTGCTACCAGCCCTGAAAGACTCTTTTGACGCCATTTTTGAAGAACCCCATATAGTAGCATCGAGGGAACACCTCCGAAGGAAGTTCGTTCCACAATTTACACGTTTTTGACAGAAACGAACTATTATCACCCTGAGGTACTGACAGTAAGAAACATCACTAATTCATGTTTACTTCATTAATTGCAACAGTAGGGAAGTTGCCAACCTGCTACCAGCCCTGAAAGACTCTTTTGACGCTATTTTTGAAGAACCCCATATAGTAGCACCGAGGGAACACCTCAGAGGGAAGTTCGTCCCACAATTTACACGTTTTTGACAGAAACGAACTATTATCATCCTGAATTACTGACAGTTAGAAACATCAGTAATTCAGAGGGACAAAACATGAATGCATTACAACAAAAACCATTGCTCTTGTAAAATTTTAGCTGTGGGCAATTTAATATGAATTGGAGCATGATATTTGCTTCGCAGTTCACACAATAGGTTTCGTTTGCTATTAGGCTATGAGGTCATGTTGTCTGTTTTTACAAAAAGAGAAGTTATCAATATAAACTACTGATTTATAGTATTACTAACTTTTGTTACGACTGAGGGCCCAGTTGGTTGGCACCCCGGATTAGGGAGCAAGTTTTGGGGTTCTTTTTAATGTCATGAAGTGACTTATGCTTTGCATTTCACATCTGCTTAAGATCAAGAATTTCAATGTTTTTTTTATATAATGGAAGTGGTAAACAAGTATGCTGTTCACATTGATGTTAAGTGATCACTATAGCTTATAGACACCCACGCAAAGACCAAGGTCAAAATGCAGATGCGTTACCACTCCTGAGGCTTAAGGAGTTATGCCTCTGTGCCGGAAATTCCAGTTCCATACATTACCATCTGACCGGAACACGATAGTGCTGAACACTACCATTTAGCGGCAAGTATATTAGGTAATGCGGTGGTGTCTACGCCGGCGAGCTCCGTCACTGGTGCTCTACCACCAGTTAAATGTAGACACGTCGCCACTCTCGATGCCTAGGCTATTATGCTTCTGTACCGGAAATAAAGGGTCCGTACTTTAACACCTGACCGGAACACGATAGTGCTTAACATTAAAATTTAACAGTTAGTAGATTAGGTAATGCGGTAGTGCCTACATCCTTTAGCTCTGTCACTTAAGCTCTACCACAAGCGCAAAATGGTGGAGTTAATTTGTAGCATTAGGCAAAAGGTCCATCCTATTTTTATGTATCTATGGTGGCTATATAGTGACAAACAAGCACGCAGTTCAAATGGATAAGTGATGACTGCAGCCTAAAGACATCTACATAAAATTCAGAGGTCGAAATGCAGATGCGTTGCCACCCCTGAGACCTTAGTTGTTATGTCTCTGTGAACTATAGCCAAATTACGAGGCCATACATTACCATCTAACCGGAACACGATAGTGCTGAACACTTTTGGTGGTAGATAGATTTGGTAATGCGGTGGTGCCTTCGCCCTCGATTTCTAAGCTGGGCTGCGACCGCCTATCAACATTGCTATAATCGTTGTCATTGCTGTCAAATTTTCAAGTCGATATACTCTTTTAAAAACAGTAGTGATAATCTGATCGTTTTTCTTGCTTTCGTAGGTGAGAAACAAGCGATAATGGTAGATGATTTCGATTATTGTTATTTAGTTAAAGCAAAAATCGACATGAAAATTTGACAGCAATGACAACGACAATAGCAATGTCGATAGGCGGTCGCACCCCTGGTACTCTACCACAAGCGTTTGTATCTCCCGGATGAATCGGTGAAATTGGACAATTATATTTGCATGATACATGAGATAGAAAGTAAATGAACACCTGCGTCATTTTACGCTCGACGGACCAAGTTTCCTAGCTCAGAATTCTTTGTTTACGCTATTATTTTATATGCCAATATGTGCTGTTGTAATTTAATTTGATTAACTGGATGGTTTAGTGGTAGCAGCCATCTGTTGAGGTCGTGGTTTCAGTTGCCTGTCCTGGGCGGATATTAAATGGATGTTTAGATTTTTTTAATCGATACCGTATCGATACCGATGGCATATTTCACGGTATTATACAATGTGTCCCAGAGATAAGTGACCGCCCTTCGTTTTTCGAATAATTGGACAAATTTTTTTACAGTGAAAAAAGAGCTTTATTTTCTCTTTATTTGATTATATTGATTTTTTTTAATAAATGTTTAATTACATTTTAGTTATGTTTGATAATTTTAATTAATAAACTATGATTTCGGCTAGTCAATAAAAAAAAATGAATGAAGAAAGATGTAAAAACTAAATAAAAGCGTAAAAAAACTGCAGCACGTCACGCGTATTTACTAGAAAATTTTAAAAATCTTAAAAAAAAACTAAAAAACGCCGGGCGGTCTCTTATCCCTGGGACACATTGTATATGACGGATCTTGTCATTACTTAATGGGATGTGAATAGTAAATTATTTTAAAATTATAAAAGAAACATATTTGAGTTCTTCTATTTGCTGTTACATAATATACATAGTAATTTTTTAAAAATAATCTATTTTAACCTCCAAAAGGGCTTTCCATTTTTTGATTAAATTTATTTACCTCATACACATACATTGTGCCACTTATTAACATTTGAGAACTAAATTTCAACTTAAATAGGTCGAGCACTTTCGTTAAAAATCAGCTCAGACAGACGGTCAGACAAACTTACCCAGACACCAATTTGTAATCCCTGTAATCCCCGAAGGGGTAGGCAGAGGCAAATTCATGCATTCAAGCATACATGCAAACACCCACGATTCGCCGGTTACGTTTTGGCCCATGTAACAGGTGGCGAGCCTGTTGACATCTCCGGGCACATTACCAAGCTTCAAGGTACTGGGAAATTTCCAGAAAATGGAAAAAATACCAATAGAACCTGAGATAAATGACCTTACATCATAATCTCTGATAACCCCCTACCCGGGAATCGAACCCACGACCTTAGCGTAGTAGTAGTGGCTTGCTACCACTAGGCTACCGATGCAGTTTACGCCGACGAGGCCTTTTGATGTACGGAACCTTAAATCCTGACGTAGCAACTACCACTAGAACCTGACATAGGTACTATCAACTCGGAACGAACACCAACCACTTTTTTTTTAATTATCTTTGTCTAATTTATCAGCAAGTAACTCGCATGTCACACTAATTATGCTAGTCTATAATTCGACACGATAGTGGTCCGGAAGCCACCTTTCCATTAATGTTTAATTTTGAACCTTACCACTTGGTAATGTGATACAGTTTTCATTAATGTTACCATGTTGATTTATTGAGGAAATTCGTTTTGTGGACATCGGTGCATATCGCTCATGATTTTTTCGCACAATAGCTACAACTGCTTATCTTGTATCAATCAAAAAATATTAATTGGATGTTCGATTGATTTTGATGTGATGATGTTTTTTTGTTACAAAGGTGGCAAATAAGCATGTAGTTCACATTAATGTTAAGTGATGACTGCAGTCTATAGACATCTACACAACAACTAGGGGTCAAAATGCAGATGCGTTGCCACCTTTGAGACCTTAGGTGTTCTGTCTCTGTGATAGTTATTACGGGGCCATACATTACCATCTAACCGGAATACGATAGTGCTGAACACTAACATTGAGCAGCAGATAAATTAGGTAATACGGTGGTGCCTACGCTCTCGAGCTCCTGCACTGGAACTCTACCACCAGTAGCAAAAAAGCATGCAGTTCACATGGATGTTAAGTGATGACTGCAGCCTAAAGACATCTACACAAAAATCAGAGGTCGAAATGCAGATGCGTTGCCACCCCTGAGACCTTAGTTGTTTTATTATGTCTTTGTGATAGTTTTACGGAGCCAAAGAAATATTTATATACCAAGAATGTACGAGTATCTCAGTATTATCACACCGCGGACACTCCTCCAAAATTCCATACAAACGCTTCATTTCGTCTGTATTACACAGACATTAATCAGAGACGTGTATTAACACATGCACCTGTGTGCGTAGCACGTAGAAAATACCAAGCATCGCCCATTAGAGGGGAGTAGGTTGGGTGAGGCGGGGCAATCGGGCGTTACGTCGAAGTGTCCATTCTATATGTAATACTAGCTTTTGCCCGCGACTTCGTTCGCGTGGACTTCAGGTTCGTCCCGTCTTCTAGTAATAAGTAAGAAATACGGTAACTAAGCACTGCAGAGCCCTAATCATAGGCCTATAGGTAGCTACTGCAGTATGCTCCTATAAACTACATTTAACGATCTTTTTCCTTCAGCATAAACATGCAGATTCTTCGCTTTGGAAACACGTGAGCAAGCCACATAGAGCTGACCTATTTATATAATTTGTTATAATTAACTGTAAGTAACCTATCTATATAATAATTGAATTATCAATGAAGTAATTCGTAAAAATGAAGTATCTTTTTGTACGTGTAACTCCTAACCAAAAAGAAACCTGGCAATAACTAACCTTAGGCCTATATTACTTAAAGTAGGCGACCATACGTTTTTATCAAATCGCTAGTGCCTTGAAAATTCGCAAAACGGACACAACCGTAAACGACGTCTGCCCTCATGCGTCTGCCCGCGTTCGGGTCGCGCACTCAGCGATGAGCCACTTCTTCCCCACCACACCTACCCCGCTCCCCCCACGCCCCGTTCGCCTGGCGCCGCTGCCGGTATTTATCACCGAAACGGTATTTATCGCCGAAATTGCTATGACTCTGCATTTTAAATCTGTGATATCTTTGAAAATATTTATTTAATTTACATGCTGTAAAAAGCCACATTGATCTTTATTAAATGCACAATGTATTTAAGATACTTAATTGGATAAGGATTAATACTGTATTGCTTAAAATCGCTTCGTAAATAAGCCATTATTTCTCGTACAAAGTAAAGGATAAGAAATGGTTATTGTGGGTTATTCCTAAGAGATAAACATATACCATCACGGACTTTTTTGTAGACCTTTTTAAGTTGTACAATACTGTAGTAAATTGTTTTGATCTATCTTGTAGGATTCAGTCAGCGTTTGCAATGTAAGCGCAAAAAATGTGTTTTTTCTACGACCTCACATTAAAAACCTCAAAAATTGTAGCCTTTGTGTTATTCTGATGTATAAGCTATAGCCTATGTGTTATTCTGATGTATAAGCTATATTGTGGTAAAGTTTCATTCAAATCCATTCAGTAGTTTTTACGTGAAAGAGTAACAAACATCCATACATCCATACTTACAAACTTTCCCCTTTATAATAGTAGTAGGAAGTAGTAGGATTATTACATATTCTCTGGTATAGTATTATTTATGTATTTACTTGTGGTAGAGCTTCAGTGACAGAGCTAGAGGTCGTGGGCGCTACCGTGTGTTAGTTTATGGAGTAACCGCTCATTTCTAAACTCTGAATTAATAATTTTCCTGTTTGTAAAAACTCCATAAGATTTCACTTTCCTACTAGACGAATACGATATTTTTTAAATAAAACCTCATGTGTATAATTTTTTATAGTACACTATTATGCATACTATAACTACAGACTTTTATACTCATGTTAAATATACAGACTACATGAAATATTATACAATACAGTACAGTGCTCATCAAGAAATAATGCACATCGTGGCTATGACAATCGGCTAGTTTCGGCTTTATAGAGCGTTATCTCTGTTGCACACTGCCTACGTAAGCATCCGTAGTCCGGTATTGGTCAAAACTTGATCAAAATGGTCGACAAACGTCAAATAGGTAAGGTACGAAAGAGGTAACGCTCTACAGATCCGAAATAAGCCGACGTCTCTTCCTGAGGTCGATGTGCATTATTGCTCGTTGGATACTGTACATTTTAGGATGGTCAACGATTTAATCTGAGAAAGTCTAAAGTTTAGTTTTGTAACTATTGCACAAAACAGCAAACGAATAAAAGGTGACATTAAACCTCACGAACGAAATTATACTTAATCATCGTATTAAAAACTGTTCAAGGCCGTAACTCGTTTATTTTTTTTACAATATATTTGTAGAATCACGATCCTAGAAAAGAATTGCATTAAGTAAGACACCTATTCATTTAAATCAGGTACAAATTGAACGTTCAAAATGAAACAAGTCTAAATAGATTTTTAACTAGACAGAGATGAATCAGACTGAATTGCAAACAACGTTCTCGAGTTACAGAGATATTTTTTTATACAATTTACGTAACATAATTGTAACAAGATGAGAATAAGGAAGTTTGCTGCGGAACATCATCTATAATTACGTTAACCTGTGAACTGTGCGTTTGCAGTTTCCGCTGAGCTCTTATGCGACAGTTCGATGATCGAACTGGAGAAGGACTATGGGAAGATGGCTAAGGAACGTACTAGGGAGGACAACTGCAACGCTATAGCAAGAATCATAAAAGACTTCTGCAGTTGCTCAGAAAATGGTGCGTGGTCACCGGATATGACCACAGATAGGAAAGGACCGTTTTTGAAAAGCGAACTCACAAACATGTCCGCCATGCGTCGGCGCATAATGACTATAGCGAAGCGTAAAACAAGAGAATCCCAACCGCCAAAGCTGAGCTACGAGAGCATAGACAACAAATCCGAAACGTTAACATCGAATGTAATAAACACGATTAGCTCTCAAAACAGCACGTTGAGAAGGAACATAGACAACTTCCTCATTTCTCGCAGAATGTACGCCCTTGATGAGGATATTTACGAAAAGCCTATTCAACCGAAGTATTCAACCTGCGGCGAGAATTGGTCGTTGAGTAAATCATGGAAGAACAACAACACAGATTTCTTTAATCGCTCGCCTACTCTCAATACGCGGTTGATCGATCGGAACACCGCGTATTTGGAGCGGATTGATGAGGTGCCGCGGAAGCGAGACAGAAAGATGAAGGAGCAGTTGAGATATGATAGGAATATAAAGAGGCATATACGGATCCGTGTGATGCTGTCATTGAGAATGAGGAGGTATGTGAAAAAAAGATTAAGGAGGCACAAGTTTAGTGCTCAGAGCGTTAATGTTCCTCCGCGGAGGTTTCCCAGAGGAGCGTCGGTGACTTCGTCTTTTGGGACGAGGTCGTATCGCAGTGTTATGACAGACAAGTTGGGGGATGGGGCGGTGCTGTTTGATATACATGAGGCAAGGAATTCCACGATGGAGCTGTGCCACGACTATGAAGATGACCTCGACACGCTGGACATAGCTTTACGCGCCGGGAATTTCAGGTTCGTTGTTTTCATGTTTATTTATGCAATGTTTGATAGATTTAACACGTCCAGCGCTAATGATGCAGCAGTTTAATTTATTGTTATTTAGCGTTTATTAAACACTAGCGGCCCGCCCCGGCTTCGCGCGGTGCAATGCTTTTAGCATTAAGTCCGCCATTTGTTACATCTATTGTTAATTTTTTGTAACAATAAAGAATAAATAAACGTTGCCTCTCCTATTCGTCTTAGCGTGATGATTATACATAGATATAGCCTAAAGTCTTCCTCGATATCTTTTATAGTTTAGGCAGCGTACGCAAAATAAGTAACTTTTCTGATTGATTTTTTACACCTTGTGACTGAAAAACCCAAATATCTTACGGAACCCTATTTTTTCCAAAATAGAATATAGCCTATGTTACCCGTGGATAATGTAGCTTTCGAATAGTGTAAGAATTTTTAAAATCGGTCCAGAAGTTAATGAGCCTATTCAAAACAAACAAACAAAAAAATATTACCTCTTTATAATATTAGTTTAGAAGTTTAGATATAGTTGTGACCTGCAGTTTCACATGCGTTTCTAATACTTTCCCATAAGTATAGAATGGAGAATGATAATTTCGTACCATAAGCTCGACATTTCGCATTGCCCAAGCGCAGGCTCTTTCTATTTATGATTGGTGATTCGTTCCTAGGGGTCGTAGCGTGATGTTTTATGATCTTTCAATACCTATCTGAATATAATGAATTCATGATATACCTACCTGAAAGGATTTTTTCAAATCCAACGAAAAGTTCACAGAGCATTTCAATAAACGAAGAAAAACTTTTATGGGTGGACGGGTGGACGTATGGATTAAAGCTAAATAATCTTCACTCCGGTCACAAGACGTCCACTGCTCAACAAAGCTTTCCCCAACGACGCCCATAACAGCATTGTGCGTCATTAGGGGAGAATATGTCATAATCGCCACGCTTGGCAGGCGGATTGGCGAAATTCGCTAAAACATGTTTCGCACGTCATGAAATAAGTAAGCAGTCGTCCCTTCTTTACAGCAAAATTAACAAAATACTTAATATCTACTCAATGACCCTTTGCGAGTGTAAACGTACAGTACGCGACTGGCTCAAAAAGTGACGATAGTTTTATCGCGGGACGCTGCTGCTCATCCCGCGTTGTTATTTTTTTACTTTTATCTCAAAAGAAGATATTTTTCCGTAGTTCCTTCTTCAATCGCTAAAACATCTTTCGCACATCATCAAATTAGTAAGCAGTCGTCCCTTCTTTACAACAAACTTAACAAAATACTTAATATCTTCTCAATGACCCTTTGCGAGTGTAAACGTACAGTACGCGACTGGCTCAAAAAACATGCCTATGATGAAACAGAAGCTCTCTTAGGTATTATGAAATAATTACTTAAAAAATGTCAGCTATCGAAAAACATATTTACATACACACATGTGAGCACACCACACACACAAACATACACGCCCCCCCCCCACACACACACAGCCAAATACTAACGTTATTTGGATTATTTTTTTTTGTAAATTGTAAACAAAACTAATAGAGTCCATGTTTATTAAGGAGGAGCGGGATTACCTGACACAGGTATTTACATTACTTACTAGGTGGTCCCAACTCAATTCATAGTCAAACAAAAATGACGTATTTTTATGTAATAAAAGTGGCAAACAAGCGTGCAGTTCACATTGATGTTAAGTGATGACTGCAGCCTATAGACACCCACACAATGACCAGAGGTCAAAAGGGGCCGTTCAAGTATTACGTAAGCAGATTTATTACAATTCTTTACCCCCCCCATCCCCCTTGTCAGCAAAAGTAAGCAAAGCTCTTACACCCACCCGCATACTATATATGGTGGTGGTACATATGGTGGTACTATGTATGGTGGTATATAGTGCTCACGTAATACTTGAACGGCCCCAAATGCAGATGCGCTGCCACTCCTGAGGCATTAGGTGTTATGCCTTTGTGCCGGTAATTACAGGGCCGTACATTGCCACCTGATCGGAACACGATAGTGCTGAACACTACCATTTAGCGGCAAGTATATTAGGTAATGCGGTGGTGCCTACGCCCGCGAGCTCCGTCACTGGAGCACTACCAACTGTCTCTGTTTACGAATAAAATGTTTTTTTATTTATTTTTATGTTCACTACCGCCCTATTGGAATGGTTTGACCGCCATAGTTCGGTTGACTGACTGCACTAGCGCAAGAATTCTCTAGTAATTGTTTTATATTATTTCGCATTAACACATGCTTGTGAAATATATTTTATTTTAAAGTAAAATGGAAAGAAAAATTTGACTTCAGGCGAGACTCGAACTCGCGGCCTCCTGGGAATCTAGTCCAGCCGCTCATCCAATTGAGCTACTGAAGTCCTGCCCGATTTGTCAAATCTTTCCTTCACATTTGTTGCATTGCTTTATGGTAGCAGCAGCGCCATCTATTGCCTAGTTAGGCTAGTAGCTAGTTAGGCAACCGATATAATAGACTGCAGTTTAGTGAATATCGTAAAGAAGTCGCTTTTACCCTTAATAATTGTTTTTTTTTTTCTCCAATAGAAAAAAAAAATAACACTTTTGACTTTACAATTGTCCCTATTTATAAAAATGTTTCCACAAATTCGTTATAATTTTTGCACAATCACCATAAAGATGATACATCGTACTCAGTTCATACATAATTTATGTGTTTATAGTGTTAAATGACAATGGAATGTTACGGTGTGTACACACGTATCCGGGTGGGGGGCCCGGATTACTGACCGCTGACATTACGCAGTGTTGGAATATGTCATTAAATTATAGTCCTCATTTAATTTTAATGTAAAAGAATCCTATGGAGTATGAAAACTTTCTAGGTAAATGCATGCATTCAATCATACATGCAAACACGTCCACGATTCGCCGGTTACGTTTTAGGCCCATGTTACTGGTGGCTAACTTGTTGCCATCTCCGGGCGCATTACCAAACTCCGAGGTACTGGGAAACTTCCAGAAAATGGAAAAAGCCCAATAGAACCAGAGATAAAGGATTTTAAACCGTTATCTGTGATAAGACTTCAATTCCCGACCCGGGAATTGAACCCAGGACCTCCAGCGTAGTAGAAGTGGCCTGCTACCACTAGGCTACGGAGGCAGCATGATATCTTTCTAAATCAAATCTACTTGCAGTTAAATGGTAGGTAGAGTTCAGCACTAGCGTGTTCCTATCAGGTGGCCTCAGGTACCTTTGGCCTCTGGAGTGGCAATGCATTTACATTTAAATCTCTGGTTTTATATTTATGTTTATAGGTATTACTTACCGTCAATGTAAACTGTAAACTGTAACCAGTAGCAAATAGCATATTCTGCAACCTCAGATTCAGAAGCGCGCATAGCCCAGCAGCTGGTGTGGATACTGTTTTGTTATCATCAGTTACAATCCATGTGAACTGCATGCTTGTTTACCACCACCATAACCTAAAAAAAAGTTTTCCTAGATTGTCTGTTTAACAGATACCTTCCTCGATTTTCCAATTTCGATTTTTTGACTACCAATGTATGGAAGGTATGTTTACTTACACTTGAATATAACAAACGTGATTTTCTTCTAAAGAAGATGTAACTGAACCCTTGGTTTTAAAAATCTAATTTTCCATCCCAATTTTTTTTTTAATTTAGAGCAATAAACACAAACGATTGATCTGCGAGAGTAATACGATTATAATGATACCTTATGTTATTTTACAGTTGCAAATAATCTGTAAAGTATGCGAAGTTCAAAATAAACTTTACCTGTGTACAATAAGGTGGATTTCGAATTGGCTGACTTATGGCCTCTAGGTCCCGTATTTCAGACCGGTTTGTGTGTAAATGGGTTAATCGGGTAACGGGGTGGAAAGTGACGTTTTATGAGTGGTAACTGTGATAACATGATCACGCTTAATGCGGTTAATATGAGTTCAAAGTTTTATTGCTTTCATGTACATGGTTTAGGTGTTATTTTAGGTAATTTGTATCGACATGATACCCGTCGGGCGTAGCAACTAACATAGTTATATATTATTATTCTATATTATCTTAATCATAATACTTAGGCATTTTAATTATGAGTGAACGTGAAACAGAAAAATGAGTAAGTATGTGTATTTCCTTCCATTTTAATGAGTACGGTTGTCACTGAAAATGTCACTCATGCTGTAATACGATTTTTCTATTAGAAAGTTTTTTAGACGTTTTATAAACACATTAAAGTTAGGGTGGGTTTTAATATCATTCGGAAGGTGATTATAAATTCTTATTGCACTTACGTACGGACTACACTTATATAATAGGTTGGGGAAAAAGTCTTTTCGCATTATAGTATGTATGAACTTGTAATAAAATCTCTTTGGCTGTAGTATTTGTATCTGGCTGGTTTTGGTATCATTGAAAGTTAAAATTTTAAAGAACATAATTCCAAATTCAAATTAGGCAAATGTGTGATTTTCATTTGTTTTCCGTACTGTCAAGATGAGTGAATCTAATGAAGAAATTCGATACATTTTAAAATTTTACTACAAAAAAGGTAAAAATGCAACGCAAGCCGCGAAAAAATTTGCGATGTTTATGGACCTAGTGCAGTGTCTGTGAGAGTAGCACAAATTTGGTTTAAGCGTTTTCAATCCGGAAATTTTGATGTCAAAGATGCACCTAGCTCTGGTCGCCCTATTACGCATAAAATGGATGCCATTTTTGAAAAAGTGGAGCAAGATCGACATGTCAGTAGTTACGACGTAGCTGAAGAACTGAGAATTGATCACAAAACAGTTTTGGCGCATTTGAAAAAAGCTGGGTACAAAAAAAGCTCGATATTTGGGTACCTCACGAGCTCACTGCAAGAAACCTAATGAACCGTGTACTCATTTGTGATTCTTTATTACGACGTAATGAAACCGAATCATTTTTGAAGAAGCTGATAACTGGTGATGAAAAGTGGATAACGTACGACAAGAACGTGCGAAAAAGGTCGTGGTCAAAGGCCGGTCAGGCTTCACAGACTGTGGCGAAACCCGGGTTAACTCGCAATAAGGTGATGTTGTGTGTGTGGAGGGATTGGAAGGGCATTATTCATTATGAGCTATTACCACCAGGCAGGACTATCGATTCTGAACTCTACTGCGAACAACTGATGAGATTAAAGCAAGAAGCTAAGAGAAAGCGGCCGGAATTGATCAACAGAAGGGGTGTGGTGTTTCATCACGATAACGCTAGACCTCACACATCTATAGCCACTCAGCAAAAATTAAGAGAGTTTGGCTGGGAGGTGTTAATGCATCCGTCGTATAGTCCTGACCTTGCACCTTCAGATTTCCACCTGTTTCGGTCTCTTCACAATTCTTTATGCAATGTTAGGTTAACATCACGAGAGAACTGCCAAATCCACTTGTCGCGGTATTTTGATGAGAAGTCCCAAAATTTTTAAAGCAATGGTATCATGTCCCTACCTACAAGATGGCAAAAGGTTATCGAACAAAATGGTGCATACATATTTAGTTTATTAGTTAAATTTAAATAAACTGTATTAAAAAATGTTTTGAATTATCTTAAAAAATGCGAAGAAACTTTTTCCCCAACCTAATATTACAAGATTTCACCTTTTCAAGCGTGGTTTTTTCTATTGTTAGTTCCACATCTAGAGGTGATTTTTGGTATGGTAAGAATTCTATTAATTTTGTTTTTGAATAATTCACTACTAAGTTATTTTTATTTAGCCAACTTATGACCATGTGGAAAGTGTCAACCAATTTATTTTTAAATTGTATGGTATTACATTTAAATAGTAAAGATATGTCATCAGCAAATAGTACACAGTCAGTATTTATATTCTTAGTCAACTCATTAATATATATTAAAAACAGTATACATCCTAAAACACTGCCCTGTGGTATAGAATTGTCAATTTTATGTGGTCTAGATCTATAGTTCGAAACTCTATTTTTATGAAGTTCACAATGTTCTATTTCCACATATTGGGTTCTATTTTCCAAGTATGATTTGAGCCAGTCATGTGCGTTTCCTCGTATTCCCGAATCATAGATTTTAGACAAGAGAATATCGTACCTTACCCGATCATAGGCTTTTGACATGTCTAGTAGTATTCCTACTGCATATTTCTTTTCGTTTATAAATGTCAATGCCTGTTGTATAAAGTTGTATACGGCTAACGAAGTGGATTTTCCTTTTCGAAAACCGAACTGATTTTTGTTTAGGATATGGTTTGTCTCTAGATAAGAAAAAAACGGTATGACATGGCCTTTTCAAAAATTTTTGAAATTGTCGGTAATAACGCGATTGGTCTGTGGTTAGACGGATTACTTTTATCACCTATCTTGTGAATGGGCTTAATGATAGCGATTTTTAAAAGATCAGGAAAAGAACCGTAGAGAAATGATTGATTTATTAACAGGACTAGTGGCTGTACAAATTCACTAGCGAATTTTTTCAAAACTGTAGATGGTAATTCATCATATCCAGCGCTACGTTTGTTTTTTAGTTTTGTCAATATGGTTTTTATTTCATCGCCATCTACCGGGGTAAGATATATGCTATGACTTGGCAAATCTGATTTCTTAAATTTGTAGTGCATATTTTGTGTAGCGCTGGCGCCTGTTTCACATATATAAATTATATGGTGTTCAATTATTTAATTTCGTGTGATGATAGTCATCCTTTAGGTCAATATGGTGACTAAAATGTAGGCGTCAAGGTGACTGAAGCGGAGACGGCCCTGCGGCTGGTGTACATCGGAAGCGATCTACTCGGTTAAGCGATACGGGCGCGGTCGGGTGTGTGATGGGTAACCGCTAGTGGTAAATTACAATGCGCGTTTCTCGTGCTTCGGAGGGCACGTTAAGCCGTCGGTCCCGGTGGCTATCGATAGATAGCAGTTGTTAAACCTTGTCGGAGGCCTTATGGGCGGTTTGAAAACATCTGACAACGGGTTGGCCACTAACCCTTATCTCCGCGTTAAACCGCGTTGGAGCAGCGTTGTGGAGTAAGCTCCAGGCCTCCTCCCAAGAAGGGGAGAGACTCGTGCCCAGCAGTGGGACGTATCAAGGGTTGCCATTATTTAATTATATAAGGTGATTTGCTAGTTGTGTAGTTCGGTAACTAGAGGTTTTTATAAATTTTAAGGAATTCATTCTCCTTCCGCGTGGTTCATCAAGATCAAGGAGGCTCTTGAGCTTGATGAGAGAAGGGACACTTCCGTACACCACCGTCCTAGTTCGACGGTAGCTACTCCACTGACCTAACGGATGGGTGGACATTGTAAACAACCCGTGCGACAAAACCCTTTACGGATTACTGGTCTTATGTGTAACAAAAATTGCCCATTTAAGTACTTAAAATTCGTACGACGAAAAACAAGAAAAATATTTTTCTTGAACTATTTTATCTAGTTTTGCTATTCCCCACTAGATGGCGCTTAAAAGATATAATATGTGGACATTCTGAAGTATCATCACCTTTTACTGATCATGAAGTATTTTTATTTTATTATCTTCTTTAATATTATCACATAAATTTATTTACATCATTTTAAGTTCAACATATCAATAAGTTGAAGTTAAAATGTTGTAAGATGTAATTATAAATTTAAGATAAATGTTATAAAAATTGTAATGTACCAAATATTAAGCAGTTCTCGAAGCTTCCAAATATTACAAATTAGTAGCTATTTTCCTTGATTGGTAGAAAGACAACTTGAAAATTTAATTAAACTGAATTGACAACTCAATGATGCATTGTATAGTAACGCCATCTAGTACAAAATAAGTAAAGTATGTTGTGTTTTCGAGTTACCGATCAAGTGAAAGGAGGGAATGCAATGTAGTATCTACCTAAGTGTCTAGATGGCGCTACAATATATCGGTACTGTACATACATGTGTCTGCAGTAATTATTATTTTATTTAGATATGTTTGAAGTTTTGAAAATTAGAACAGATACCTCTCAATCTTCATCAGGCGAATTTTCATAGGTAAAATGATGTCATTCATGTATCATGTATCGATCGCTTTTCAGTATCGGTAACCTCGAGCAGGCCGTAAAAAGTATTTGAAGGAGTGTGTGTATTCTTTAGTAGGTTTACTCCGCCACGCACTTGTGGCAAACGTAGCGTGATATTGGTGAAATAATATATTTAATTATTTTTTTTAATCGGTACAGTGGTTCTGAACCAATTGATGATAAACATACTAGCCCTCTCATAATAATTATTAGTAAATTAGTTTATTAGTCTTCATAAATGTGTTAACTAAAACTAATGCGTTCTTTTTACTAATGACAAACCTTTCGCGTTGCGCGAGATGGGAACTTTAGGCGACCCCGACTTTCCCGGGTTAGGTCGAAGGGTGCACCGTTTGGTGTTAAAAGGCTATTACACGACACGGTACTCAGGGTCCGGCAGAAAGGGTGGGCGTGGCCTCGCGCCGGGTTGCCGCTTATTACACTATCCGGGCGACAGCGCCCTAACTCAACCACAGTACAAATACACGGGCCGCTCCGGTCGCCCTAATTAGGGTCCTAACTCTAAATGTTATTACACTACCCTGACCCTTGCTAGCGTACCCTGAATACCGTGCCGTGTACTAAGTCCTTTAGGTTTTATGGCAGAGTAACAATTTTTAGAGTGGCACACATAGAAAGAAGATAGGTAATTAGTGGCTAAGATATTATTATTCGGACGCTTAAAGGAGACGTTTCAAAATGTATGGAGCTTGGGCCCGCACCATGTACACTATGTTGAGAGATGAAGCATAAAATACTAAATCATTTTCAGCTATTTAAATCGCTTATTAAATCTTCAATTAATTGTCGTAAGTATGTTTCGAAAACAAGAATGTCATAGAAGCGATATGGCAACCACATTCCTGTCATACAAAAATTGGGAATTTGAAAATAAAAAATGAATTGATTTTTTTTATGTCTTATAAAACTGTGTTATTAATTGTATTGATGTGTCATGCGAAAAACAGTTTTTTTTTAATAATTAATTTTAAAAAAAAAATTAAAAGTTGATAAAATTTAAATAAAAATCACGTGACTATGAACGCGCCACGATTGGTTACCCCTAATTGTGACGCCATAATGTTATAGCTGTTCAATAATAGTACAGCGTTTTTTGGCGATAACATGTGACTTGACAATAATATCGAATATTTATTGCTAAAAAAATTATTAGTGGATTCCGTGTAGCTGTGTTATGTGTTACAAAGGATTTATAAAGGCAAAGTCTGATAATATTTCTGATGTTAATGATAACCAATTATGTGACAAATGATGTCCGGTTCAATTCTGCTGAAGTTCGAAAGTAAGTAAGTTAAATCTATACATCTATACAAATAAATAAAATTGGAGTGTCTGTTTGTAATATTAAAATAACCGCTTTTTACTAAATGCATATGTATGTATACACGGTATATGAACCGTGTATACATACATATGTACCAAAACAACATTTTTTACTATTTTTGTCTGTCTGTCTGTTTGGCGGGGCTAATCTTGGGAACGGCTGGACCGATTTTGACGAGACTTTCACTCGCAGATAGCTGATGCGATAAGGAGTAACTTACGCTACTTTTATCTCCGTACATCCATACAAACATAAATACCTACATACAAATAAGTAGAATTGGAGTGTATCCGATTTTGACGGGACTTTCACTGGCAGATAGCTGATGTAATAAGGAGTAACTTAGGCTACTTTTATACTAGTTGCGGCCACGACTTCGTCCAGGTAGATACTGAACAATCATATTTTTTCTCACGTGGACGAAGTCGCGGGCATAGCTAGTAAGAACTGATCTTCTTACATCGAAATGATCTTCACAACAAAAAATAATCGATTTTGTTTTTGGATTATCATGGTGCACTGCTTGAAACCATTTATTTCGACGTTTTTCATCTTGGGAAACATTTAATAACTTTTTACCAGGAGTTATTTTTGTAGTATTCGTACATAATGGTACAAAACAAGAACGATAACTTTTAAGATTCGACATTTTCAATATAAATTTGTGTTTTTATAACAATGTCAACAGAATTAATTAGATCTAAACACTGTACTTATTGTCTCTGTATCAACTGCTATGAGTGGAAACTAACATTATGACGTCACATGCACTCGGGTTAGTTCGGGAGCTGTCGGCGTGTCTTCGGTACTGGATTCAAAAACTTATTTTTATTTTGATATAACTTATGAATTATTGCAAAAAAATAATTTTAAAAATAGTTTTGTTATAAAACTTATATATGATCTTTCTATTTATTGCATAAATTTTTTTTTTTCAAACACCCAATTACGTAATATAAATATGTCCGAAAAAAAAAAACGATTCAAATTATTTTTTGAGTATTTTTCCATGATTTTGCGTATTTTTCTCTAACTTTGATATAGTGTACAAGGTGCGGGCCCAACGTAGAACTTCTCCTTTAAGTGGGACTTAAAAAACTTTACTCTTCTTTGTCTCAAATGACAGAGATAGTTTGTATTTGAGGGTTGGGTAGAGAGACAAGCGGCTGAACAGCAACCACACGCGGGTAATTACAAAAAAAATCTCGGGGAATTAAGTGACGTTTGAACGAATTTAGAATGCACTTAAGATTTTTAGAGGTGAATAATGCTACTAACCAAAAGAAAATGGTAGCCACTATGGACATCGCGGTGCATGCTGTTCAGTAAAAATGTCACCAACACGCCACATTCCAAATAACGTACCAAAAGTGCATGTTTCTAAAACGATAATAAATCATAGACATTCGTCGCTAGTTTTTTATTGATACTGATAGTATCGCAAAACATTAATTTGTGCACCACAATAATCTTAATTGGATAACATCGCGTGAATGTAGTTGAGGTCTTAAAGATACATAAATTGGTTTTTGTTTCTTGAAAGTTGTTGATAATGGTCTATTAGGTGCGGTCCTGGGTAAAGAATTTGGGGAGACGGTCACGACCATGAAGACCATGAAGTTGGCAAGGATGCAGTTCACAGGGATGGTAAGTGATGACTGCAGCCTATATACATCTACACAACAACTAGAGGTCAAAATGCAGATGCGTCGCCACCCCTCAGACCGAAGTTGTTATGTCTCTGTGATAGATATTACCGGGCCATACATTACCATCAATCGGAACACGGTATTGTTGTAAAGATAAAGTCAGTGATTATATAATCATAATCATTTCAACTGAAATATGTCCACGGCTGGACAAAAACATTGCTACAATGAACGGTCCAGGGAAGCCATTATCTAGCGACTATCACCAGGTCGTCAGTACACCTTCCGAGCCTGCCAACGCTTCGTCTTCCGGCACGCCGCCGCCACTCGACTCTTTTACCCCAACTACCGCCGGTTCTTCAAGCTATGTGTCCCATCCCGCACACTTGAGTTTCGCTATTCGATGGGCTATGGTGGCTACTTTGGCTTCCATACGAACGACGTCATTTCTGATTCGTTTTTCAAGAAAATATAATAACATGAAGTACAATAAGCTTGTATTTGTCCCAGGAGCGGTCGGCTAGCTGTCGAGGGCTGGTGGTGTGGTCGTGCGATGGGGGGGAGCGGGCGCGCCAACAATGGCGCGTTGGCCCTGCACTACGCCGCCGCGCGTGGCTGTCTGGACTGTGTGCGGCTGTTGGCCAACACTACCCCCGATGTCTCGTGAGTATTCATGTTATTATAGGCTTAATGTCAACGTTTACAGGACCACGTGGAACTGCGCCTCAGAAACCATAAATTCCGTATTGTTATTACGTCAATATCAAATATGAGGTATTAGCGGATACCAAGTGCAATTCAATTATTATTTAAAGTATTTTATCGAAATTTTGGACATTTGACATCAAATCAACGACATTTATGTGTTATGTTTTTCTTCTAAACTTCATTTGGATTGGCGGTTTGTTTGGGCGTATTTTACACCCTCTAGGAATATCTGAAACGTCCTTAACCCATGATGTTGATGCGCGAGCTGTTGGGAGAGATACAATGACAGAGCTCGAAAGCATTTATCACCAAAGTCACCCCCTTATTCATAAACCTTAAATACGTTTTAGCTATAGAATGCTTTGTCTTTGTCAGTTGCATTGTCAAATGTGCAGGATAGATAAAGACAAAGGAGAGATTAGCAACACTTTAGCTAAAATACGTTTTTGAATAAGGGGGTCAGAGTTAAATGGTAATATTTGGCTATTACCATTTAATTATATAAATAATTATGGCCGCGTAATGCCCGGTAAAGAAGTTAGAAGAACAGATCTTAGACCTCAGGTCTGATAACGCATCTGTTCTGAATCCTCTAGTTAATATGTTGAAGTCTGTACGTATGTTGATTATAGTATTCACCTATACACTAATCTGGAATACTGCTCACATTTCTGGGAAGCCCCCAAATACCAGCTTGGTCCACTTGACACCCTAAAAAGACGCGCCGTTCGTATAGTTTACGATCCAGGAATCACTGACAGGCTCGAAAATCTGAGCTTCCGCAGAGACATCGGGAGTCTGTGTGTCTTTTGCCGTCTCTACAATGGTGAGAGCTCTGTTGAACTTTTTGATATGGTGCCACCGTCTCATTTCTTACATCACACTACCCGCCGAAGAGAGAAATTCCACCCTTTCCGCCTGGACACTTGGCAGTGCTCAACGGTGTGTTTTTCACGTTAATTTCTGCTCAGAAAGCGTTAATTGTGGAACAAACTTCCCTCTTAGGTGTTCCTTCGGTGCTACAATATAGGATTCTTAAAAAATAGCCTTAAAAGAGTCCTTTAGGGCTGGCAGCGCGTTGGCAACTCCCCTGGTGTTGCAAATGTTCATTTGCGACGGTGACCACTTTCCATCTGGTGGCCCGTTTGCTGCTTGGCTGTGAACCTCCAGACATAAAAAAAAATATGAATGTGTACTTCATATGCGTTTAACTTAATTAGGTACATAAAAACATGAACTACTAAAAACTTGTACATAGAAATTTAACAACCCGGTTAGTCCAGCGGTGTGAGGACCGTTTGATTCGAAGGGTCGCAGGTTCGAGCCCCGCACCGGGACTAATATTTGTATGGCCTACAGATATTTGTTTCGGGTCTGGGTGTTTGTGTATGTGTTGTATGTGTACAACGGGACCCACCACACAGGTTTGTACCAAGTGTGTGGCTGTGAGTGTAAGCGTATTTTATTTGAAAAAAAAAAGACGGCAATGAAGATTTTTGAAAAAGAGTATTCGTTGTTATGTCTGCTTGAACGTAATTATGAATCATCTTTGACTGTCGGCCTATAATCCGCCGATAATTTTGAAAGCCTGCATTTCAGCGCTTAGGTAACCATGATCAGTAACAGTATTACAGAAACATAATCCTAATCGAGCGTGTAGTTAACAAGAAGTTCTAGAAGTTTTTGTTTACCTTATTGTAACTGTCCAGTCACGATATCTAGCGGTTAATATAACAGTGGTTGTAATAAGTGGTAATCGATGCATAGTTGGGTTTTATTAAAGGGCGTGGTATTAGGTTCGTAAGCTGTAATGTAGGTGAGGAAAGTGGCAAGCAAGAGTGTAGAAGCTCGGCGTAGGCACCACCGCATTACCTAATCTATCTGCCGCCATATGGTAGTGTTCAGTACTATCGTGTTCCGGTTAGATGGTAATGTATGGCCCCGTAATAACTATCACAGAGACATAACAACTTAGGTCTAAGGGGTGGCGACGCATTTGCATTTTGACCTCTAGTTGTTGTGTAGATGTATAAAGGCTGCAGTCATCACTTAACATCAATGTGAACTGCATGCTTGATTGCCACCTACATTACATAAAAAAAGAAATAAATATTACCTTGATACACACACACAAAACCCCCAATAGTGGGGTCAATAGTCTTAGGAATCGGCGTGCATATATGAAGAGAATGATGAATATGGATGAAGCACGGGAGGTGTGTCAGGACCGGGATATCTGGCGCTTTACACTCTCTGCCTACCCTGTAAAGGTGTGGCGTGAAGATACATACATACCCAAAAATACAGAAAGTACTAGGCTTGCATAACCGTGCGAGATCAAAAGATTTCATTACAAAAAATATGCAAAGATGGCAAAATAATGGACCAAACTAGCATAAAACAAATAGTTTCAGCGTCACAAAGTACCAGGCTCGCATAGATGCGCAGGCGATACCCTAGCGGTGTGTGAAGATGCCAGATTGCCGCGATCTCGGATAAGCGCAATTAATTCGGTAACGCTTTCTCTACGGCCGTCGTTTCATTATTTCGCTTAATCTTAAAACTCAGTGAAAACACGTGCGATTGAATTGAACTGACCTAATTAGTGATGCGATACGGCGTATCGGCTGCAATGCAACCAAATGAATATGGCCTATATATAGAATAAAGTAAGAATATAAGTTTGAAATGAGTTAACCTATTAATATAGGCCAGTTAGAATATTAGTTTGTATGTTTCTTTATGTAATGAATGTGGCAAACAAGCATGCAGTTCACATGGATGTTAAGTAATAACTGCAGCCTATAGACATCTACGTCCACAAAAACCAGAGGTCAAAACGTCTTGCCATCCGAGTGACCTTAGTGGTTATATTATACATTTTTTATGTAATGGAAGTGACTGCAGCCTATAGACACCTATACTAAACAGGTTAAAATGCAGATGCGTTATCTGACACTTAAGTTGTTGTGTCTCTGTGTTAAATTTTTACTGGTGGTAGAGCTCCAGTGACGGAGCTCGCGGGCGTAGGCACCACCGCATGATGCCATGCACTTCATTATATATTTTTTTATATAATGAAGGTGGCATACAAGAATGCAGTTCACATGGATGTTAAGTAATAACTGCAGCCTATAGACATCTACGTCCACAAAAACCAGAGGTCAAAACGTCTTGCCATCCGAGTGACCTTAGTGGTTATATTATACTTTTTTTTAATGTAATGGAAGTGGCAAACAAACTTGCAGTTCACATTGATGTTAAGTGATGACTGCAGCCTACAGATACCCACACAAAAACCAAGGTCAAAATGCAGATGCTACCACCCCTGAGGCCTAAGGTGTTATGCCTCTGTGCCGGAAATTACAGGGCCGTACATTACCACCTGACCGGAACACGATAGTGCTGAACACTACCATTTAGCGGCAAGTATATTAGGTAATGCGCTGGTACCTACGCTCGCGAGCTCCGTCACTGGAGCAGTAGTACAAGTAAAATAGATTAGTGCTGTATGTAGTAGTAATTTAGATAACATTGCACACGTGCGAAGCCGGGGCGGGACGTAAGTTAGTTTATATTTTATAAATACGGTAATTAAGTTTATGGAATTTTACGACGTTTTGTTATGAATACACTTACGTAACTTCACGCCTGTAATCCCCGAAGGGGTAGGCAGAGGTAAATGCATGCATTCAAGCATACATGCAAACACCCACGATTCGCCGGTTACGTTTTGGCCCATGTAACAGGTGGCAAGCCTGTTGACATCTCCGGGCACATTACCGAACTTTGAGGTACTGGGAAATTTCCAGAAAATGGAAAAATCCCAATAGAACCAGAGATGTATACACTTAAATTTACATAACACCATATTATTATTATGTACATGTACGAGTATGTATAATACAACGCAATTACGGAAGCCAAGCGACCTAAATGGTTGCCTCATATCATAATGCAAATGCATGATTTGCAACGGCAAGTATTATTAATTGATTGAAAATATTTAAATAATAATATTATGTAATTAACTGCCTCAGTAGCCTAGTGGTAGCAGGCCACTACTACTACGCTGGGGTGATGTGTTCGAACTGTTCGATTCCCGGACGGGGGCTATCAGAGATAAGTGTGTAAAATACTTTATAACTGGTTCTATTGCAATTTTTTTCCATTTTCGAGAAGTTCACGCCTGTAATCTCCGAAGAGGTAGGCATAGGTAAATGCATGCATTCTAGCATAGATGCAAACGATTCGCTGGTTACTTATTGGCCTATGTAACAGGTGGCGAGCGAGAAAGAAATATATCCGGGCTCATTACTAAAATCCGAGGTACCTGAGTTTGGCATGAGGCCTGTAGACCTCATACATTTAAATATCTCCTTTTAAGATTTTTTTTATGTTCGTACGGTAGCATACAAGCATGTAGCTCACATTGATGTTAAGTGATGAATGCAGCCTATAGACATGTACATAAAAAGCAGAGGTTTAAATACAAATACGTTGCAATCCCTGAGACCTCATGACCTGACCTGAGGTGTCATGTCTCTGCGATAGTTATTACGGGGCCATACATTACCATCTAACCGAAACATGATACTGCCGAACACTACCATTTACCGGCAGAAGGTTTAGGTAATGCGGTGGTGCCTACGCCCTCGAGTTCCTTGGAACTCTACCACCAGTAAAAAAGATACAGACTATTTAAGCAACCGACGCATAAATGCTTCTGATATACCCGTTAAACTAAAATACAATGTAGTGAAACGGTAATACATAGTTTATAGCTAATGGATAATCGCACTCCACGCCGACCGAGCTCAGCCACTGTACCATGATCTCAGCCATGCGGAAACGAATAAATAACAGATGCAACAAGTTATAGTAAATGCGGTGGTGCCGATGTTCTTGACCATCCACACTGAAACTAATTGAGTACTAGTTTTGGCCCGCGACTTCCTCCGCACGAACGTACTTTTAATCATTGCAAATTCTAGCCTATATATTCCAATGTATAACTTCTATTTCTGTAGAATATCATCCAAATCCGTCTTGTAGTTTTTTCGTGAAAGAGTAACAAACATACATCCATCCATCTATCCTCACAAACTCTCGCATTAATAATATTGGTAGGATGTTATTCAAATGTATTACCTATATTACTGTAAAGTTTCATCCAAATCCGTCCAGTAGTTTTTTATTGAAAGAGTTATAACATCCACCCATCCATCCATAGTCACAAACTTTCGCATTTATAGTAATAGTAGGATTCTATTCCTCTACATTGCACAGCGTAACTGGTGCGATTGTATACTAATTATAACGAAGTCTTAGATTAATCTAGCTCTGATTGAAACACTAGACTTACGTTAACGGACGGCTACGGGGCATTACTCTCAGAGAAAATAAAAACATTCATAATTATACACTCCACGATTAGTAAGTAGGTAAGTGATTCTCTTGCTGTTGTGCGTATGGTCCACGAGCGGAAGCGGAATTATGGCGTGGAGGAATGAGATAAAATGTTTCTTTAATAAAAAGTATCACCGTGTTATAGAGGTTAATGCCGTACAGTCAGGTATCAATAATCATTCAAAAGTAGTATTTATTACCACTTCGTAAGGTACTCATGTAGTCAAGCGGCCAGTTCCCTGACACTATCTTCATGCTTGTTTCTCCGAAAAGGCATATAGAAGAAATGTGTGTGTTCAAGTTTAAACACCCATGAATCGCCATTTACAATTTTTCATTAGTAATAGATAGATAATCAATTGAAATCTCCGACCACATTGCCAAAATTGTTCTCTGAGGTGACACTGAGAAACTATGAAATAAAACCACCCGGGTGTTATGCCCACAACCTCAGTGTGGCATTAGTGGCATGCTACCGTTACACTTCTAAGGCAGTTCACGCTACAAGTGTTGTAATGTATGTAGGGAATGTAAACCATGTTATTCGTTCGAACCCCCCCTCAAGTGCTTTAATAATGGCAACCCAGTATAGGACCCAATAAATACTTAGACAATGATAGGACCAAGTTTTGTAGGAGCTGTTTCACGAGTATATGAAAGACGCTATCTCTCGTCGCTCCGCGCGTCACCGTACCCGCTTCGTCACGTGGTATGTAGTGAACAGTAATGCACTCAGTGGCGAGATATGTTGCTCAGCGGGCGCTCGTGACGAGTGCGTGTGAGAGCTGTATCGGGACGCGGGATATAGTGGCGTGATATTTGACATATTAGGTGACGTGTTTTCGTGGCAAATTGTGATCACTTTTTTTTTGTTTTCTCTATATTTTGATTGGTGATTGATTATTTAAGTAATTTACGATTTATACCTATATAGAGCATGCGTTTAGCATAGTACCATCACTGTTTACCTCCTTGTTACATCAGCTATCTGCCAGTGAAAATCCCGCAAAATCGGTCCAGCCGTTCCAGAGATTAACCGAAAAAAAACAGACAGACACGCAGACAGATAATGTCCCTATAATGATAATGTGTTTTTCCCCAACCTATTATATATATAATAGGTTGGGGAAAAAGTATTTTCGCATTATAGTATGTATTAACTTGTAATAAAATCTCTTTGGCTGTAGTATTTGTATCTGGCTGGTTTTGGTATCATTGAAAGTTAAAATTTTAAAGAACATAACTCCAAATTCAAATTAGGCAAATGTGTGATTTTCATTTGTTTTTCGTACTGTCAAGATGGGTGAATCTAATGAAGAAATTCGATACATTTTAAAATTGTACTACAAAAAAGGTAAAAATGCAACGCAAGCCGCGAAAAAAATGACAATGACAGATTGTGACCCACCATTTACACGAAATGTAAATTAAAGAAAAACTATGTTATGAAAATAGAATTCTTAGTTAATAGATCTTTTTTCTGTGTAACTTGAGGTTAATAATTACATTAAAAAAGTCTTGAATATGGTTGTTTCTAATTAGAATCGCAATCAATTGCGTTACTCAAAATAACAATAAAGTACTTTAAAACGTTCTAACTCAAGTTTTAATCACTCAAAGTTAGTTTTAATCCAAACATATTATTTTCGTATGTGTAATTAATATAAACATAATTTTTAAATAATTACAAACGCGTTGACAATGTAGGTATCGGTCAATATTTCTACTGTCATAGATTTTCGATCTACCCGAAAAACGATTGTACTTAAATAAAATAGCAACAACAAACCTAGGTACTTATATCAAAGAACTGTTCTTTAAATATAAAACTACTTTATTTATACTCAACGTAAAGTTTGGCAGAAATCAGAATGATTTTATACTTCCAGGCTGTATGGACCATGTCTTTTGCCTTACTGTGTGTACTTTACCAAATGTGTATTACTGCCGTGCCATGCACGACATGTCTTAGGTTTACACACAAACTACAAGTTTAAAAGTGATTAAATGTGTGCGTAAGTAATCAGTGATTAAATCTCAGCAAAAAGAGGTATTTGCCGTGCTGGTAAATAACTGTTTTCAAGTGGGTCAAAGTTCTATATAATTTCTGGCTTTGTCATTTGCGATGTTTATGGGCCTAGTGCAGTGTCTGTGAGAGTAGCACAAATTTGGTTTAAGCGTTTTCAATCCGGAAATTTTGATGTCAAAGATGCACCTCGCTCTGGTCGCCCTATTACGGATAAAATGGATGCCATTTTTGAAAAAGTGTAGCAAGATCGACATATCAGTAGTTACGACGTAGCTGAAGAACTGAGAATTGATCACAAAACAGTTTTGGCGCATTTGAAACAGCTGGGTACAAAAAAAAGCTCGATATTTGGGTACCTCACGAGCTCACTGAAAAAAACCTAATGAACCGTGTACTCATTTGTGATTCTTTATTACGACGTAATGAAACCGAATCATTTTTGAAGAAGCTGATAACTGGTGATGAAAAGTGGATCACGTACGACAAGAACGTGCGAAAAAGGTCGTGGTCAAAGGCCGGTAGGGCTTCACAGACTGTGGCGAAACCCGGGTTAACTCGCAATAAGGTGATGTTGTGTGTGTGGTGGGATTGGAAGGGCATTATTCATTATGAGCTATTACCACTAGGCAGGACTATCGATTCTGAACTCTACTGCGAACAACTGATGAGATTAAAGCAAGAAGTTGAGAGAAAGCGGCCGGAATTGATCAACAGAAGGGGTGTGGTGTTTCATCATGATAACGCTAGACCTCACACATCTATAGCCACTCAGCAAAAATTAAGAGAGTTTGGCTGGGAGGTGTTATTGCATCCGCCGTATAGTCCTGACCTTGCACCTACAGATTTCCACCTGTTTCGGTCTCTTCAGAATTCTTTATGCAATGTTAGGTTAACATCACGAGAGGACTGCCAAATCCACTTGTCGCGGTATTTTGATGAGAAGTCCCAAAATGTTTATAGCAATGGGATCATGTCCCTACCTACAAGATGGCAAAAGGTTATCAAACAAAATGGTACATACATACTTTAGTTAAATTTAAATAAATTATATTAAAAAATGTTTTGAATTATCTTAAAAAATGCGAAGAAACTTTTTCCCCGACCATATTACAAACAGACACTCCAATTTTATTTATTTATATAGAAGAGATAATGTTACAGTTATTAATAATTTTCAGTTATTTCACTGGTGGTAGAGTTGCAGTGCAAGAGCTCGAGGGCGTAGGCACCGCATTACCTAATCTATCTGCCGCCAAATGGTAGTGTTCAGCACTATCGTGTTCCGGTTAGATGGTAATGTATCGCCCTGTAATAACTGCCACAGATACATAACAACCTTAGATCTCAGGGGTAGCAACGCAGCATGCTAGTCTGACACCTTCCTTACCTAAAAAAAATTAAAAATATAAGTATATCTGATTTAATATCTAGGTTTCATAACGGAATTAAATATTTATGCATTAAGTCATCTGTAACTGATTTTATCTATTCCATCAATAGAATCGCATAATTAAAGAAGTGACCGTTTTTAGGGTTCCGTAGTAAACAAGGAATTCTTATAGTTACGCCATGTCCGTCTGTCTGTCTGTCTGGCTTGAAATTTGACACAAGTATATGACTTTACTACGCCGATAAAGAGGTGGAATAAAAACATGACTTTTTTTTATTTAGGGTCCTCCCCCTAATTGTAAAGCACGGACATTTTTTTATTTTTCGTTTTCTATATAGTGTGAGGTATCGTTGAATAGGTCTTAAAATTGTTAGGGGGATTCTAACATCATTTTTGGATTTAGTTAACTGTTCGTGCGTTATTAAGCTTAAAAGTGACAATTTTCGTTAGACTCTAGTGTCTCCACCCTAGAGACTAAACTGTTATTGTTAGAAATTCAAACGTTACGGCAATAGTAGCTACATATAACGAAATTAAAAGGAAAACTATCACACCTAAGTTGGCTTTACAAGTTTGCGAGTAACAGTCGACCAAATGGAATAATCCACATTTTTGAACAACTTCATAGATTTTTTAATTACATTAATCAAACCTAAAAACTACGGAACCCTACACTGCGCATGGCCCGACACGCACTTGACCGGTTTTTTGTATTAGTAAATAGATCACAAAGAGTTTTTTTTAAAACTTTCTCAAAACCAAATTCCATTTTTACTGGTGTTCCAACGAAAGGCACATATTTTTTTTTTTTTATGTAATGAATGTGGCAAAATAGGCATACAGTTCACAGTTTCATTAATGTTGGTTGGTGACTGCTGCCTATAGATACCGACACAAAGACCAGAGTTCAAAATGCAGATGCGTTGCCACCCCTGAAACCTTAGTTGTTCTGTCTCTGTGATAGATATTACGAGGCCATACATTGCCATCCAACCGGAACACGACAGTGCTGAACAATACCATTGAGCGGCAGATAAATTAGGTAATGCGATGGTACCTACGCCCTTGAGCTCCTACACTGGAGCTCTACCACCAGTAAAAAGTATGAATAAGTTTTTTTAAAGAAATAGGAAAGAAAAATTTGACTTCAGGCGAGACTCGAACTCGCGGCCACTGGGAATCTAGTCCAGCCGCTCTTCCAACTGACCTAAAGATTTGACAAATCGGGCAGGACTTCGGTAGCTTAGTGGCCGCGAGTTCGAGTCTCGCCTGAAGTCCAATTTTTCTTTCCATTTTTCTTTAATAATAAAAATATGTTTCACAAGCATGTGTTAATGCGAAATAATATAAAAACAAGTATGAATAGGTATTATGTAAACAATTCTGTCGCATCAGCCGACACAGATACGGGTCAAGTGTACCCGACAATGAGTGCATACAACAATAACCGATTGTTTTATATTATTTCGCATATATAAAGAAAAAATGGAAAGAAAAATTTTCATACATACATTTTTATTATGACAAACCTCATTTGTTTGGTTTAACAGTAGTTTTTTTTATTTTAAGCTTTAAGTTAAGGTGAATAAATAAAAAAAAAACCTCTTATTTTGAAACGACAGCCATAAAATCATAATTATATCATTTCAATAAGTTAGAACTCGCACGGAAGTCTCTCTAGAAATAGTCTCGTATAAAAAACTTCAACGCGTATACATAACGCAGTGCTTATAAACAATTTCACCTAAAAAGTTAGTTTATTCGAGTATATTATATTTTGTTTTTTTTTTTATGTAATAAAAGTGGCAAACAAGCATGCAGTTCACATTCATGTTAAGTGAAGACTGCAGCCTATAGACACCCACACAATGACCAGAGGTCAAAATGCAGATGCGCTGCCACTCCTGAGGCATTAGGTGTTATGCCTCTGTGCCGGAAACTACAGGGCCGTACATTACCACCTGACCGGAACACGATAGTGCTGAACACTACCATTTAGCGGCAAGTATATTAGGTAATGCGGTGGTGCCTACGCCCGCGAGCTCCGTCACTGGAGCTCTACCACCAGTGAAATTGTGTTTTTATTTTTAATATTATATTAACGTAACTTCACGCCTGTAACCCCCGAAGGGTTAGGCAGAGGTAAATGCATGCATTCAAGCATACATGCAAACACCCACGATTCGCCGGTTACGTTTTGGCCCATGTAACAGGTGGCGAGCCTATTGACATCTCCGGGCACATTACCAAACCTCGAGGTACTGGGAAATTTCCAGAAAACGGAAAAATCCCAATAGAACCAGAGATAATGGCCTTTACACCATTACCTCTGATAACCCCCTACCCGGGAATCGAACCCAGGAACTCAGCGTAGTAGTAGTGGCCTGCTACCACTAGGCTACCGAGGCAGTTATAATAAGATAAAACTTAATATAATAATATTATATTAAGTTTTATCTTATCTTTGTGAGATTCTTCGTTACATATTTTTTTTAAATTTTTGTTTTGTTTTTGACTTTTCATAAGTGCTGCTTGTCATCCCAAATCCCAAATGAATAAGTCAAGGAGAAGTTTCACGTTGTGCCCACACCTTGTACACTATGTCAAAAGATAGAAAAAAATACTCTCTGGAAAGACTCTTGGAAAATTTCTCAAAAAATTATTTGAATCGTTGTTTTTATGTCGGGAATATTCATTTTATGTAATTCTTGAGTATGAAAACAATATGTCACCATATTTCTACTAATCTCATTTTTCAAAATATACTTACGATAATTCATTAAAGGTTTATTAAACAATTTGAATAGCTGATGATTTAGTATTTTATGTTTCTTCTCTCAATATAATATACAGTACTCAACAATGAATATTGCACATCGAGCTTGCGAAAGAGACGATCGGCTCGTTTCGACTTCGTAGAGTGTTATCTCTGTTGCACACTGCCTACGTAAGCACTGACAGTCCGGTATTGGTCGAAAATTGATCAAAATGGTCGAAAAACGTCAAATAGGTACGGTGCGAAAGAGATAACGCTCTACAGACCCGAAATAAGCCGAAGTCTTCTTCCTAGGCTCGATGTACAATATTTATTATTGAACACTATACAAAGTTCAGGCCCGAGGACTGTATATTTTGAAACGTCTCCTTTCTGTTTCTGATTTACTTTTTGATCGAAATTAATACTTTTCTCAACTAGAAAGTTTAGAAAATGTTATTTTATTGTAACTCGGATTCCTTTTCCGCTTCTAAAATATGCAAAGGAATTCATGTTTTTGCGCACTCTTTTGTTTTAAACGGTTCGTGCGTTTGAGACGGAATGTAGGAGATTAGCACGAGAATTACTGTGAGGTGCGGATTGCACAAGTTTGAATGTAAGGCATGTTCTATACTAAATACTACATAGTACAAATAAATAAAGGAAAATAAATAAGTTCCAAATTGGGCCCGCACCTTGTACACTATATCAAAAGTTAAAGAAAAATACGCAAAATCATGGGAAAATACTCAAAAAATAATTTGAATCGTAATTTTTATTCAACGTATTTTTTGTATGACAGGAATATGTTGCCATATCGCTACTATGACTTTCTTGTTCAGAAATATACTTACGACAATTAATTGAAGATTTAATAAACGATTTGAATAGCTGAAAATGATTCAGTATTTTATGCTTCATCTCTCAATATAGTGTACATGGTGCGGGCCCAAGCTCCATACATTTTGGAACGTCTCCTCTGGAGTGTCTGTAATATAAAAGTAGCCTTTGTTCTTTGTGGGGGGATACTTCTGCACGCTAGTCTATACTTATATTATAAATAGGAAACATTTGTGTGTGTGTGTGTTTTTTTTTACATAATGAAATTGGCAATCAAACATGCAGTTCACATTGATGTTAAGTGATGTCTGCATCCTACAGACACTTGCACGAAGACCAAGGTCAAAATGCAGATGCGTTATCACTCCTGAGGCCTAAGGTGTTATGCCTCTGTACCAAAAATTACAGGGCCGTACATTACCACGTGACCGGAACACGATAGTGCTGAACATTTAGCGGCAAGTAAATTAGGTAATGCGGTGCCTACGCCCGCGAGCTACGTCACTGGAGCTCTACCACCAGTAAAACTTTTATGTATGTATGTTGACAGACATCTACACTCTCTGCCTACCCCGTTAGGGACCTGGCGTGAAGATACGTACATACATACATACATTGAAAATATCAAGGGGAAATTGTGAACGACGCCTTATCACGTAAAACTAAATGCGTGCCGACACTCCCCGCATCACTACCCACCAGCTATTGCATCTTTCCATTTTGTGGAAATGGATAAGCTGTCAATTGACATGAATTTTCAAGATTGACGGACGTATAGTTTCACTTTGGCGCGCGTTATGGACGGTTTTATGTGTGTTTGTTGAAGTGTTATTGTGTTTGTGTTATGTTGTGTTTGTTTCATGTTGATAGAAAAAAAATACACTTTTAATAATATTTGAAAATATAGGCAGGAGTCAAAATGCCGCTTAACCTGCGGCAAAAGTGAGGTTATGTTTTTTCAAGTGTGAGGTATCGATGGTTTACATCAGCGGTTCCCGAACTATTTTTTTTTATCCCCTTTCAATTTTTTTCTGGTTTCCGTGGAGCCCCCCTTGCTACATTTATATCATTTTCCCATAGTTCCAAATTTTATTCACGCTTATGTAGACCCCCATCGAGTCCCATGGACCCCAGGGGGTCTATACGGACCACTTTGGGAATCACTGGTCTACATGGTACATTAAGAATGTAAGGTTCTGTAAATAGAGAATTCTTCCAGTAGAACATTTCAGATTGCTTTGACGATAAAAAAAACTAAGATGATAAATAAGTAACTAACTAAACTAAAGACTATAAGCCTGGGTTGCACCACGACTTTTGTTAAAGTTAAAGTTATTGTCTCGGTAAGTTAAATTTATTGTTAACTGCCTCGGTAGCCTAGTGGTAGCAGGCCACTACTACTACGCTGAGGTCCTGGGTTCGATTCCCGGGTAGGGGGTTATCAGAGATAATGGTGAAAAAGCCTTTATCTCTGGTTCTATTGGGATTTTTCAATTTTCTGGAAATTTCCTAGTACCTCAAAGTTTGGTAATGTGCCCGGAGATGTCAACAGGCTCTCCACCTGTTACATGGGCCAAAACGTAACCGGCGAATCGTGGGTGTTTGCATGTATGCTTGAATGCATGCATTTACCTCTGCCTACCCCTTCGGGGATTACAGGCGTGAAGTTACGTTACGTTAAAGTTATTGTAACATTTCACTTCCTTCTCTAACTTTAGCAGATTTCATTATGTTAGAGAAGGATGTAAAATGTTACAATAAATTTAACAAAGCTCGTGGTGCCACTCAGGCTTCGTTCTTTAATTAAGTTAGTAACTTATAAACAAAACTTAATTCAATATTTGATCATAACATTTTGGTGAACCCCAAAATGTTATGATTAAATATGTGTTATAAACCTGCATTATGCTAAAATCAATAAGTTCTCCTTCATTCACTAAAAACTTCAGCAATATTCTTAAAAGATTGTATTTCGAGCAAGGGAACAAAATCAAAAAGAAAAGCTAGAAAAAGTTATAGACGTATCTCGTATTTATTAGCATTTTCCATTTGAGTCTATATAATTTAGTATTTTATAATTGCGCTGTTTAGCATTCAGTGTTATTTAACTAACGTTTAGTCCAGTTTAATAGCTTTTAATTAGTCGTTATAAATCTAGGACTCCAATGTAACTCATTCAGTGCTTTAGACTATTATAATTATTTTATAACTTAACAACGATCCATTCGCTTAAACTTTCAAATAGTAAGAATATATTATTCTAGAAAGGTAATGTTGGCTTTAATAAGAATAAAAATGTAAAATTTTAATAGTAAAAGTATTTCGTAATGAAAACATTAAACATTTGTTTTCATTATAAAATGTTTGAGGTAACTATTTTTGGTTATTTCCAAGCAATTTACTATGGTGAATTCAAAAATATTTTGTTAAGTGCGCAACACGTTTATGTAAGTGATCACTATTTGCTTGAAGCGGAACATAGTGGTATTCAAATTTATTACAATTATAAATTCAACATGTCCTCATTAGTGTATATTTTCACTTATTTCGATTCATAAACGAAAGCGAATATAATATATGTGTGAATAACATAAAGTGGTTGGGAGTGTGACAATAATTGAATTGGTGTGACAAGTTATGGTGTGAACTTGAGAACAAGATGGCGACGTGCCCGCGACGAGAGCGCCCTCTGCGGTCCGCCTCCACGAGGCTGAAGTACTCGAAGACTATTCCAGCCAGTACTATCAGGTAATTAAAGTGGTTCCATTTTATTCTCTAAAAAGATCGGTCAGATGTTCTCGTACTTCCTTGAACTTTGGCATCGAGGTTAAAAATCTAGATGAACTAGATTTCAGCCTTTTATTTTGGTGTAGGTCATTACTAACTGCAGATATGTATTTTTGAGATGTAGGTAGCAACAAATTACTTAAATATTTCGCCTATATGATAGAAATTACGGGGTCAAGTGCTACATACTTCTTCACTTGAGTTTCTACACAGATAACTGCATTTTGTAATTCTTAAGTATTAACCTAAAAAATATTAATGTTTTCACATATACATGTTAATTTGCCACAAATTAAGGGTTACATATCATAGCGTGCAATCTATCAGCCATCTTGTAATATTTTGTTGAAATAATAACTAGTGTGTGTATATCACAGATCTGTTGAAGTACCTATTAATTATTGTCTGTTAATCAAAGATTGATGTTAACCACGAAGAAAATTTACGGTCCACTTACTTCATTTCACATTCTTACGTAGAACATACATACAGTGCAGATTCTGATTAAAAATAGAATGGAAATTTAATAAAATATATCATGGCAAGATTTGTATAAAAAAATTCCCTGTAATTTCCGGCACAGAGGCATAACATCTCAGGCCTTAGGGGTGGTAACGCATCTGCATTTTGACCTTGTTCTTTGTGTAAGTGTCTATAGGCTGCAGTCATCACTTAACATCAATGTGAACTGCATACTTGTTTGCCACTTACATAACATAAAAAAAAAAAAGAATATGACCTTGAAAGCCTACATATTTTTCAATGCTTAAATGTTTAACTCAACAGAATAACATGTTTTTATTTTAAAGAAAAATGGAAAGAAAAATTTGACTTCAGGCGAGACTCGAACTCGCAGCCTACTGGGAATCTAGTCCAGCCGCTCTTCCAATTGAGCTACTGAAGTCCTACTCGATTTGTCGAATCTTTCCTTCACATTTATTGCATTGCTTTATGGTAGCAGCTTCTTTAAAATAAAAATATATTTCACATGCATGTGTTAATGCGAAATAATATAAAACAAGAATAACATCTAGTTAAACTATGATATCAAAGGGCACTACTATTGGTAGGATGAAACCTATCGACGATCTAGTCTTTTTATGGATGGAAAAAAAAGAATTCCCTTTTTTTCCATCAAGTTAGTTCTAAAAAAGAGATAATGGCAAACTATGGCGATTTTTAGTTCTCAAGCCCACATTAAAATTAAGATTAATAAAATACTTCGGTACGGCTTTGTAACCATATTGGTAAAGCGGCTGGTCTGCCGCAGGTTCGATTCTTAGGCTGGAGCGCACTCGCCGATTGCCCGGTGAAGTAGACTTGTGCCGTCTCGAGACAGGCCGCCTACATAAAGCCTGACCACAAAAAAAAAACAGGTTCGATTGCGAAGTAATTTTTTTTTCATATTTTTTTTTTCTTTAATTTCTGAACAAAAAAATATTTTGCTGTAAACCAATACCTACTTAGTCTTAATATTTTCTATAAAAAGGACACATTCAAGTATACGCGAGATAAGCTAGTTATTATTTACCGCTTCGATTTTAATGGTTAACGGCTCCATGTGTCGCTATCGGCATCTTGTCACGTCGCGCAGCGGTAGCAAACCGCGGTAAATGAGACTAAATGGTGGTAATCATACTGTCATTACTGTATCCTATATACCTACTTTTTTTTTTTTGTTATTGTGGCATCGCTATTACGCATATTGCCAGTGTCAAGTAAAACGATATTTCGTATTTATTTATGCAGCGTCAAAGTTAGTATAATATCAAGTATATTAAGTAAGTATCAAGTATATAAGTTATCAAGTATAATATGTCAGTCAAGTGAGTTACAATCAAGTTATTCGAGTAAAGCGATGGCTACTTTACTAAAACATTTACAATGTAGTTTTGGAGGCAACCTGAAAGGTCTTATTTTCGCACTGTTAATTTCACTATACACGGGCACTGTAATAAACCTATATCAAACAAAATACCACCAACTTTATTCAATATAACTTTTGAATACACTAAGAAAATGAAATAAAATAAGAGCACCATACGCCTCTTTCGAGGTTCCCGCCAAAAACATATACCTACTTTTTTTTTTGTTATTATGGCATCGCTATTACGCATATTGCCAGTGTCAAGTAAAACGATATTTCGTATTTATTTAAGCAGCGTAAAAGTTAGTATAATATAGTCATCAAGTATAATATGGAAGTATCAAGTTTATAAGTTATCAAGTATAATATGTCAGACAAGTGAGTTACAATCAAGTTATTCGAGTAAAGCGATGGCTACTTTACAAAAACATTTACAATGAAGTTTTAGAGGCAACCTGAAAGGTCTTATTTTCGCACTGTTATTCTATTTCACTATACACGGGCACTGTAATAAACCTATATCAAACAAAATACCACCAACTTAATTCAATATAACTTTTGAATACACTAAGAAAATGAAATAAAATAAGAGCACCATACGCCTCTTTCAAGGTTCCCGCCAAAAACATATACCTACTTGTAGTACTTGTTTGTATTCTAAATGTAACTGTCATCGGAGACTTTTTTTTTAATGTATAATGGCATTGCTCTTACGCATTATTATCAATCATTACGCATATTGCCAGTGCCAAGTAAAACGTTATTTCGTATTCGTATATAAGCAACGTAAAAGTTAGAATCAGTCAGTCAGTAAAGTGAGTCACAGTCAGTTATTCGAGTAAAGCGATAATTGTTTATGATTGTACACCCCTTCTTCTTAGATATAATTATGTCGCTAATAACCTAAATTGTCTGGAAGAAATTGCTTTAACCAATAAGACCGCCTATTGTGCATATCCATACTATTGTCTTTGTTGATTGTTACTCTTGGTGACTATACACGGGCGCTATAATAAACCTATATCAAACAAAACGCCACCAACTTTATTTAATATAACTCAAAAATACACCAAGAAAACGAAATAAAATCAGAGCACCATACGCCTCTTAAAGTTCCCGCAAAAACCATCGGCGAATTCGTTTTTTTTAAATTATGGCATTGCTGTTACGTTTTTTTTATCCAGTGTCAAGTAAAATTATATTAATTTAAGCAGAGTAAAAGTTAGGATTAGTCAGTCAGTTTAGTGAGTTACAGTCAGTAATTCGAGAAAAGCGATGGCTACTTTACCAGAACATTTAAGATAAAGTTTTGGAGGCAACCTGAAAGGTTGTGTTTTCGCACTGTTATTCTATTTCACTATACACGGCCACTATTATAAACCTATATCAAACAAAATGCCACCAACTTTATTTAATACGAGCTGTGCCCGCAACTTCGCCCGCGTTATAATTTATGATTGTTGAGTATCTACCCGGACGCAGTCGTGGGCGCAGCTAGTATAAAATTAGCCTAAGTTACTCCTTATTACATCAGCTATCTGCCAGTGAAAGCCTGCCTGCCTTCAAAATCGGTGAAGCCGTTCCCAAGATTAACCCCGCCAAACAGACAGACAGACAGACAAAAATTGTAAAAAATGTTGTTTTGGTATATGTACCTACCGTGTATACATACATATGCATTTAGTAAAATCCGGTTATTTTTGTATTACAAACAGACATTCCAATTTTATTTATTTGTATAGATGTGTATAAAGGTCAAAAATATAAAATTTTCTTGTAATTAAATATTGAATTGCCTATACAACAGACGGACAGACAGATGCACGAGTGATCATATAAGGTTTATTTTGAGGTATGGAACTGTATAAATATGACATTTCCAAGTTTTTATACCTATATGCAGTATATGCGTTGCTTTCTGCCTATAGTATGTCATTATTTTTATTGCAGGTAATTGCAAAATACTATCTGATTAAATTCTATGTTAGAATTTAATCAGGGAGGGCCGCTTTGACCGGATACTAGTAATAGGGTCTTACTGGTGGTAGAGCTCCAGTGACGGAGCTCGAGGGCGTAGGCACCACCGCATTACCTAATATACTTGCCGCTAAATGGTAGTGTTCAGCACTATCGTGTTCCGGTCAGGTGGTAATGTACGGCTCTGTAATTTCCGGCACAGAGGCATAACACCTAATGCCTCAGGAGTGGCAGCGCATCTGCATTTTGACGTCTGGTCATTGTGTGGGTGTCTATAGGCTGCAGTCATCACTTAATATCAATGTGAACTGCATGCTTGTTTGCCACTTTTATTACATAAAAAAAAAAAAAAAAAAGGGTATCTTTATGAATATTATTTACACGTGCAGTCGTTTTCTCTTAATTTGGTAACCAAGTTGATATAAATACAAGCGGCAATAGAAAATATGTGTTTATATTCGAGATCAGATCCGGTCGAGGGTAATATTTACTACTTTTTATAAGAAATATTTTCTCTCTTACTGGTCGTAGAGTTCCAGATCCGTGTGTTTTTTTATGTAATGGAAGTGGTAAACAAGAATGCAGCTCACATGGATGCTAAGTGATGACTGCAGCCTATATATACAAAATTGTTCAGTGTCTATTTAATTTATTATGTGTTTTTGATTATTATTAGTGGTTATTCACTCTAGGTTAGTTTTAAAAAAAATGACGATGTAAAAGTGCTCTCCAGGAGCCTAATTATATGAAATAAATGAATAAACTGAATAAACTATAGACACAAACACCAAGGTCAAAATGCAGATGCATTACCACTCCTGAGGCATAAGGTGTTATACCTCTGTGCCGGAAATTACAGCTCCGTACATTACCACCTGACATGGACACGATAGTGCTTACTTTCTACCGCTACCGAGCTCTACCGCCAGTGTTTAGCACTGTCGTGTTCCGATTAGATGAAAATATACGGCCACGTGATAAGTACCACAGAGAGATAATAACTTAGGTTTCAGAGGTGGCTACGCATCTGCATTTTGACTTCTGATCTTTTTTTTTTTTTTTTTTTTTTTTTTTATTATTTTATAAATATATTTCACAAGCATGTGTTAATGCGAAATAATATAGAAACAATTCTGATCTTTCTGTTAGTGTCTATAGGCTGCAGTTATTACCTAACATCAATGTGAACTGCATGTTTGTTTGCCACCTCGGTTACATAAAAAAAACTACCACAGAGCCAATTAGACAGTAACTTAGGTTTCAAAGTTGGCAACGCATCTGCATGGTGACCTTTAGTTTTTGTGTAAATATCTATAGGCTGCAGTAACCACTTAACATTCATGTGAACTACAAGCCTTGCCACCTTCGTTACATTAAATAATGTTTTATAGATTTCATAAAAAACATAATCTCTTGCTGCGCCTCAATTTGGGGAGAGTATGCCATAACCGCCACTCTTGTCATGCGGATTGGCGATTACAATGACGATAGTTTCTATGCAAATACAGTGGCGTAAAAAAAGTCATACTCCGATGGTTCGGGCATATAGAAAGAATGTCTAATGAGCGAATGACTAAACAGATATACAATGCGAATGTAGATAGTTGCAGAGGCCCAGGAAGACCAAGACCAAATAGGTCAAGTTCTGTCTGATGGTGGCGTCAAAAGTCGTAGGAATCGGCGTGCATGTATGAAAATAATGATGAAGGTAGACGAGGCACGGGAAGTATGTCAGGACCGGGATATCTGGCGCTCTACACTCTCTGCCTACCCCGTTAAAGACCTGGCGTGAAGATACATAAACCCTTAAAGAAAAATTGAGCAAGAGGGAGGAAAAAGAACGGTTTTCGGATAAAAGAAAATCGATTCACCTTATTGCGAGCTATTATTACGTACAACTTTTCTGATGGAATGTGTTGGTGATGCAACAATTAGGAATTTATGTTTTTTTAACAAAACTTCATGTAACATTGGAATGTATAATAGTATCCTAACTTCGGCATTGTCTGCAGAAGCAAAAGCCTTGTATAATATTTGTCAAGTAGCTTTAAAATTTGGTTAATTTATTAAATGGTATTTTTTTATAGGACCGGCATACCTACTAGCGTTTAAGCTCCTTAAATAAAGAGAAAAAACCGGTCAAGTGCGAGTCGGGCCACGCGCAGTGTAGGGTTCCGTAGTTTTTAGGTTTGATATAATTTAATGAAAAATTAAATAAATACTTTCTATGGAGTTGTTCAAAAATTTCGAGTAAAATACATTTGATCGCCTATTACTCGCACACTTGTAAAGTCAACTTAAGTGTGATAGTTTTCCTATTAAATTCATTATATGTAGCTACTATTGGCCTAAGGTTTGAATTTCTAACAATAACCGTTTAGTTGGTAGAGGGGGGGGGGACACACTTGACTCTAACGAAAATAGGCACTTTAAAGCTTAATAAGTCAGGAACAGTTAACTAAATCGAAAAATGATATTAGTACGCCTCTAACATTTTTCAAAGACCTATCCAACAATATCCCACACCATATAGAAAACGAAAAATTAAAAAATAATCCGCGCGTTACATGAAGGAGAGGTACCCTAAATAAAAAAAATCTTTCTTTGTTGAACCGTTTAAATAATAATGAATTTGTTATGTGCCTTACCGCAATATGGTAAGAAAATAAATTATTATTTCATTTCATTTCATTATCTCATTTTTATTCTACCACTTTGTCGGCGTTATTAAGGTGTATACTTTTGCCAAATTTCAAGTCTCTAGTATCAATAGTTTTTGCGCCGAACCGTGGACGGACAGACAGACAGATAGACAGACAGACAGACGGACATGGCGAAACTACAAGGGTTTCTTGTTTACTACGGAACCCCAAAAAAGAGGGAGGCTAAGAGAGGACAGACTTGCCAGCTATTTCAGAGAAGAACTAGAAGGCAACAGTTAGTTTCGTTTATAATAAAACAGTGTTGCTCAAGTGACAATTTTTTTAATGAAACGAAGTATGTGCGTGACGAGCGACCGCATTCCTCACTTGCTACAACATTACTGCTACGCAATTATCATGTTTGTGTCACATCAGGGTGGTTGCAGATTTTATATATGTATGTGGAAAGTAAGATAATGATTGAAGCGCGCGTGGCCCGGCGGCTGGTGTAGATCGTAAGCGATCTACTCGGTTAAGCACTACGGGCGCGGTCGGGTAGTGTGATGGTTTGAAAACATCCGACAGCGGGTTGGCCACTAACCCAACCTCCACCAATCCGCATTGGAGTAGCGTGGTGGAGTAAGCTCCAGGCCTGCATTCGTGCCCAGCAGTGGGACGTATAATGGGTTGTCATTATTAAGATAATGATATAACATGTAACATCTATGCATCGTGAAATTGTAGTAGTTTTCCCCAAGGATTTTTTTTATGTAATGGAAGTGGTAAACAAACATGCAGTTTACATTGATTTTAAGTGATGACACCCACTCAAAGACCAGGGTCAAAATGCAGATGCGTTACCACTCCTGAGGCCTAAGGTTATGCCTCTTGCCACTGTGCCGGTAATTACAGGGCCGTACATTACCACCCGACCGGAACACGATAGTGCTAAACACTACCATTTAGCGGCAAGTTTATTAGGTAATGCGGTGGTGCCGACACCCGCGAGCTCCGTCACTAAAGCTCTACCACCAGTAATATATAGCCATGGTAGTAGGTACAATCGAGCGCGTCTGAAGGCGAGCGATCGCCCTCTAGTTGACGGTTGACTGACTGCACTAATGGAACAGTCAACCGAAAAATAGCGGTCAAACCATTCCAAAGGCGTGGTAGTAAATAAAATAACGCGGGATGGGCAGCAGCGTCCACCGATAAAACTACCTTACTGCGTTCGCCAATCCGCCTGCCAAGCGATGTGGTTATGGCAATTTCTCCCCAAATGACGCACAACACTGTAGTGGGTGTTTTTGGGGAACGCTTTGCCCAGCAGTGGATATCTTTCCTCGTGATAAGTTATGCCCATAGAGCAACACGGGAGTAGCCATCATAGCCGGTCAGAGGGGAGTAGCCATCTACAGGCTTTTCCCTCTGTCAAAGTACAAGCCCAAGTGGGCAGAGATGTTTGAATGTGTGCGTGATATTCCCCTCCGCAAAAAAATACAGACTGTTTTGCATTGGTAATAAACGCTACGGCTACTCTGGTCAGCCGGTGGCCCGTGTTGCTCTATGGTTATGCCGTATCAGAAAGCAAGTGAGCTTAATTTACTCTGAATTTTTGAATATTGATGAATTTTCACTTTTCTTTTCAATTTGTCGGCAGCGCATGCTCATGCGTAGTGCATGAGTTATGCTCTGAAGTAGTACCACTGGTCAGGTCCAAGTTGTAATACCTCAGTGTCAGTAACAGTACATTTCCACCTGACCGGAACACAATAGCGCTGCCTGCTAACATTTACTGGCAAGTAGATTATGTAATGCGAGGAGTTCACCACCAATTATACATAAACTTTGTCCATATGATCCGTGAACAATTTTGTTTTAAAAAAAAATTAAGTATTCTTATATCGAATTACTAGAACCAATTACGAGTAACTACATCTCTCACAATAAATTGAGAAAGTCAAAAAGTGGGTTTTCGTAAACTGTAAATATCAGTGTTTATAAGCTGTAGTGAAATTACACTAATTAAACTATTTGAAAGTGACTGTAAAGTGTTGAATTTATAAACAAAAGTTTTATAAATAATAAGTAAGTAAGAAGATTGTATAATGCTCTGGTTTTGCTTTGAAATTTTTCTAATATTTTAACGTAACTTCACGCCTGTAATCCTCGAAAAGGCAGAGAAGATATGAATTAGGGAGGGATTTTGCTGTAAGAAATCATAAAAATTGATTATGGCAATGAGAATTGTTTACAAACACTCAAAAAGGATCAATAGACAAGATGGACAATGGAGAAAGCGCCTGCTATCGGACACTGGCGGCGTACATATGTATGATGCCTTTGAAACATACTAGATGGCGCTGTTCTGCATTTAAAAGTTTGTATCTTTTGTTTGTTTGTTAGATTTATATTTATTCAATTTCATGTTTATTTTGTATGCAAGGAAAATGAAAAACAAACATCAATCCACTTAACTTTATTTTGAAACATGAAGCTTATTAAGTATCTTGTAATCTTAGCTAGTTTCTTTTTATGTAAACAAGCATGCAGCTCACATTGATGCTAAGTGACGACTCCAGCCAATAAACGTCTACGACGATTATCTTTCTAATCTTTGCCTAGAACCTCCAAATGGTAGTGTTCAGCACTATCGTGTTCCGGTTAGATGGTAATGTATGGCCCTGTAATAACTATCATAGAGACAAAAAAACATAGGTCTCAGGGGTGGCAACGCATCTACATTTTGACCTCTGGTTTTGTATAGATGTCTATAGGCAGCAGTCTTCACTTAACATCAATGTGAACTGTTGGTATTGTTTTTTAGGAAATCTATTAAAATAGGTACTAGAAAGACCAGCATATGCATGAAACGGACGTCTCTCTGTTTATTGTTAACCTAAACGGGTTACAAATCGCACACTTTATGTCACTTTTTTGTGACTGTACGAATGCGTTTATGCAAATGAGATGGCTACGCAATGATAGCCCAATTTCAGTGTGTTTTCCCAATCGATAGGCCATTGCGAATCGAGGTGACCGGTATTGAGCGCGTTGTTAGTAAACACTTTCCCTAATTATACGCGACTGTATCTATACTTGTCGTGTATTGTGTAATGCACGCTTAATAACAATCGGGATTTGAACTAATTAAATTTTTAGGGTTCCAGAGGTAAAAGGGAACCCTCATGTCCTGATAATCTGAAACCTTACGGGTGGCATCGCATCTGCATTATGACCTCTGGTTTCGTGTAGATGTCTATAGTCTGTAGTCATTCTTTAACATCCACGTGAACTGCATGCTGCATGCAGTGAACAGGCGAGAACCAGATTACGAAATAAATGAATTTAAAATTCAAATAGGTAAAAAGTCTTACGCTGATATATAAAATTATAGGGACTCAAGTTTAACAGTTGAAAAAGTTTTTTTTTCTTCAATTCAGTTTAATTTTGTTAGTCTTAAGAATTCAGGGCCTTTAGTTTGTTCGGAACTCAGACTCCCACTTGACCGGTTTTTTTCTTGCAATACCTTACAATAGAACTGTTTTTGCAGCGCCATCTATTGAAGCGGGAAAAGTGTGTGAAAAACGCATTGTACAGATTTTCTCTCGCAACAGCGAACACGTCGTAAAATTTTATTGGTATCAATGTCAAGTTTAACTATGATCGGATTGCGACAATCCGATTTCATTGTTGATTAAGAAGGTCACTGGGTTTTAAAGTTGTCTGGTTGTTTTGTTGTATTCATTTTGCTTAAAGAATTATGGCAAGAGTTGTAAAAAAATAATTAAAAAAGTACACGATACACACAATATAAGTTTTGAAGTATTATCTAGTGAATTTAAAATACATTTCCTGGTATTTAAAATATTTTATTCATGAATCTTTCGAGTTTAAACAATGAATTGTACATTATTACTTAATATTTTGTGGATAGTCACGTTTTACGCTTTTTGCTATCTGTGGTTGAGTTGGTGGTGAGTTCCACCGCATCAGATACCTAATCTGTCTTGGCAACCAAAAAATCTCTGGTTTTGATGTTTCTGGACTATAGAATTGACTTACTATCAATGTGAACTGTATGCTTGTTTGACATTTCATGACATAAAAAAACTCGGCGGCACTAGGAAACTATGTGAAAATGTAAAAATTCCAATAACGCCAGAGATAAAATATAATACAATCACACCACTTATCTTTAAGTATAATACATGTTAGCACACACACACATAGAAGAACTGACGGCCGTTGGTTCAGAAGAGTTCTATAATGGCGACGAGGTGGACCAATGATCTGGTGAAGGTGGCGGGAAATCTTTAGATGGAGGCGGCCCAGGACCGATAGTTGTGGCAATCTTTGAGGGAGGCTTTTGTCCAGTTGTGGACGGCTATCGGCTGAAATGATGATGATAACACGTTTATTATTGATTGCCTCTGACCCGAGCATCGATCCTAGGACTCCAGCGTACTAGTAATAGCCTACCACTAGACTATTGAAGCAGCAAAAGGAAAAAGATTTTATACAGGGTAATAAATTAGGGTTGCCTCACCCCTTCGTTTAAATATAGGCGCGAATATATTGGATAGCGAAGATATATTATAATGACATAAAATTTGCAATGAAATGATGTAAATTAAACAGTGATAACTAAGTTTGGGTAATAGCCGGAAGACCTAATGGCATACTCTCATTATTATTCGCAAAGACATGTAATTTCCTTCAAGACGTTGTAGGAAATGTATGACCGGCTGCATGAAAATACTCGTAGATACGCATATCTCTACGATTATGTAACGTCAATACAAAAATATCATGTAGAGCATTTTTCATGTACAACCTACTTGAAATTCTTACTGATTTTTTTTTTTTCACAGCCCCACTCTAGGTATAAACCTGTGTCGTGGGTGCCGTTGTACACATACAACACATACACAAACACCCAGACCCGAAACAAATATCTGTAGGCCATACAAATATTTGTCCCGGTGCGGGGATCGAACCCGCTTACCCTTCAAATCAAACGGTCGTCTCACACCGCTGGACTAACCGGGTCGTCAAATCTATCGTCTAATGGACGAGGTAATGTACGGCAATGCAATTTTCGGCAGAGGCATATTACCTTAGGCCTTAGTAGTGGCAACGCATCTGCATGTTTATAGATTACAGTATAACTTACCATCAATAAAATAAATTAATTAAATCACTTACACTCACAACCCCACACTAGGTATAAACCTGTGTCGTGGGTCCCGTTGTACACACACAACACATACGCAAACACCCAGACCCGAAACAAATATCTGTAGGCCATACAAATATTTGTCCCGGCACTGGGATCAAACCCGTAAGCCTCGGTTCGTACGGTCGTCGCACATCGCTGGACCAATTGGCTCGTCAATATAAATTGTATGCTTGATTGCCACTTCATGACTTAAGAAACATATTGACTGTTTGTTCGAATTAAAAAAAAAGGGTTGAAAAACCCATTTATCACGCTTCAACCATTAAGAGCAAAGCAGTAATATTTGAATGAATGCTCTAGTTGCTCAAACGAGAAAGAAACTTTTGTAGACGAAAGAGAAGTCGCTGGCACAGCTAGTCACTTTAATATACCTTTTCAATCAAATGAGTGCGTTCACACTTCTGTATCAAAACGATGTGTGATCTAAATCTGTGATAGATGAATGGAGGTCTACAGTTTCTCAGTTTCGTAATCGTATGAACACTTAGCGGCAGTAGTGTTTGTTAAGATCGACAGTTTCAAAGTAGCGAGCGAAAGTGTTTGTGGAATGGCCATGTCATGTAGAGTTATGACACGAAAGTTAGTTGGTATAAGTTTGGTGCGATAAGCGATTTTTGGTATTTAATTTTATAGAGAAAAAAAAACCATTCGATCACTATCCTACCTGCTATAAGGGGCTGATATACGCCAAATCGTGCAAATGACCAATTTTTAAAGTCCGAATTCTGAACATTTATTTGGTAGCTTACAAAAACATCCAATTTAATAATATTCAGTTGAACGTTGGGTGATTGTTGCCACAATTATAATGAAAATAAATATAATAATTATGAAAGTAGCAGGTCAAAGCACTGTCCACATGTACGTAAATACTGTAATGCATACCTTTTTTGACGTTATCTAAAAAGATTAAAATTAAAATATCTTGAGGAAACACATGCGATGTTGTTTAATAGTAACATTTTATGGCAGACAGATTAAATAATGTGTTTGTATCAACATTTAATTACATCCTTAGAGTTCTATCATACAGTAAAAATATATTTACATAAATCATATGCGGCTGTTTCCGTCCCGAAGTCAAATTTTTTCTTTCCCATTTTTTTTTAAATTTTCTTAAGTTTACTCGCATGTGTTATTGCGAAAAATAAAATATTACAATAATATATTTACATCTTAGTAAAAATCGTTCCCCGCTTAATTTTGTACCACAACTGAAAGTCTCATAATTTGCCACGTAAGTAATAATCGGACAATATAATTGTACAGTCGGCGACAGGTCATGCTGTGCCCGTGGGCATTTATGCATGTTGTAATAGAAGCTATAATGCAATGATTTGGATTGGTCTATTATAAAGTTGATTGTATTATTACTTTGTTTCTGTATTTTGAGAATTTTGTTATAACCTACAGTTTTGGTCTACAAGATACTTAAAATGTAAAAAAAAAAAAAATAATAAACTTGAACTTGTAAGCTTGAAATTTTTATATAATTTAGTTCATATATAGCGAAGTTTAAAAAAAATTGACAGGCGATTTCGATGAGCACAAGTGCCTGCCAGGCGAACCGAAAGGTGTGCTATATGTATGAATTAAAATTATCTTTCTTCTGTAAAGTTGAAATTCATATAGGTGTTTGTCTAAGATATTTGAAGTAAGTAGGTTCAATAACAGGCGGTTCTGGATAGCATAAACAAATCGGTTAAGTGCGAGTCAGACTCGCGCGCAAAGTGTTCCGTACAAAAAAAATGCTTAAAAATTACGTTTGTTGTATGGGAGGGGCTTCCATACAACAAAAGTAATTTTTGATGTTTACTTTATTTTTATTTAGATATTTTTTATGAAAGATAATAAACAAATCAATATTCTGTGTAAATTTTAAGAGTCTACCTGCTACCGTTATTAATATTGAGCAAAAATACGAAAAAAAAACACGTTTTTTTTCTGCGTCACTTGACTCATTTTCAGCAGCATCATCAAGTTTTTCAAACCACCCATAAGGTATCTCATATGCCGTTATAGCAAGAAAGCTGAAATATTCAATTTCCAGCCTTACAGGACCAACGGTGCTCGGAGGGTTCAGTATCTCTCAGTCTATTTGTAATTGTAACGTTGATTCAAAAATTGAGATGGTAGAGATAAGTGACAAAGTTGATATAAAGTAATAATTATTTAGTATTTAAGTATCTTCACGTCAAGAAATTCGCGGGGTAGGCTGAGAGTGTGGACCGCCCTGTAGTATAATGATATATTTACTAGCTGACCCGGCAAACTTCGTATTGTATCGGAATGAAATAATGTGTCAAAGGTTTGATAGATACGGAGTATGCGAAAATGAAATTGTGTTTTTTACTAATCACCTTCAATTTCTTTATATTTTCTTACCTTTTAAACCAAGGTAACCAAGATAAGATAAATCCGTTCAGCTGTTCTCGAGTTTTAGCGAGACTAACGAACAGCAAAAGATTTTTATTTAAATAGATAAAAATATTATTACCTGAATCAAATTTGAGTGTCTGTTAGTAATATGAAAATAACCGCTTTTTACTTAATGCATATGTATGTACGTACTACTACGTACACAGTACATATACCAAAACTACATTTTACTATTTTTGTCTGTCTGTCTGTTTGTTCCGTCTAATCTCGGGAAGGGATTTACCAATTTTGATGGCAATGCGATAAATGTGAAGGAAAGATTTGACAAATCGGGCAGGACTTCGGTAGCTCAGTTGGAAGAGCGGCTGGACTTGATTCCCAGGGGCCGCGAGTTCGAGTCGCGCCTGAAGTCAAATTTTTCTTTCCATTTTTCTTTATAAAAATATATTTTCACAAGCATGTGTTAATGCGAAATAATATAAAAACAACAATAATTTTGTTAAATTCTATGCGGACGAACTCGCGGGCACAGCTGAAGCGGGCGAGTATTGTTGCGTTTAGCCTTACCAAGTGTATAATGTATCGATCCTTTCCCCTTTCTGGGACCAGGCTGTAGAATTAACTTACCATCGATGTGAACTGCATGCTTGTTTGCCACTTTCATCTCAATAAAAATGCGGTAGGCTTCGTAGCCAAATTATAATATAATTTACATCGGGTACTTATTAATATTCGTACAATCTACATTATAATATGTCTCATTAACAAAGATATAATTAGTTGTAAATAAAATTATGTGCGGATTAATTAATATTTTTTTAATTAATTAATTCTTTTGATCATACATTTTAAAAGTTTATAAAAATAACTTTTCTGTAAAAAATATCAAAGAGATAAGAATGAGTGTGTATTATTTGTCACTAAGGGATGTGGGTGTTGATTTTTGATTAGAGAAGTTGTTCCCTCGGAGTCAGATGATTATTCAATGATGGTCGATCAATTTGTGACAGGAGATAACCTATCGATAGCCTCATTACGTGTAACTTGAGCTTGGGTAGCGTAACTAATCGGTGAAGCATTGTTTATATTAAAAAAAAATATCATCACTACATATTATGAAGTAAAGGTCTATTTTCTCTGTCTGTATGTATGCGCTAATCATTTGAAATGTTGGTAAGAAGGTTTTTGGAGGAAGGTTTATATCTATAATAAATTCTACAAGTGTTAAGCCGGGCGGGTCGCTAGTTTATAAAATGAAGTGGCAAACGAATATACACGCGGTGTATCACTCACCGATCGCGTTCGTAATGAAGATGTAAGAAAGAGACTTTGTGTGAATGATAGTATCGGTGTAAAAATGAAAAAAGGCATGCTCCGATGGTTCGGGCATATAGAAAGAATGTCGAATGAGCGAATGACTAAACAGATATACAATGCGAATGTGGATGGTTGCAGAGGCCCAGGAAGACCAAGGCTGACCTACCATGACCAAATAGGTCGAGTTCTGTCTGATGGTGGGGTCAAAAGTCTTAGGAATCGGCGTGCATGTATGAAGAGAATGATGAAGGTAGACGAGGCACGAGAGGTTTGTCAGAACCGGGATGTCTGGCGCTCTACACTCTCTGCCTACCCCGTTAGGGACCTGGCGTGAAGATACATACATACATACGAATATACACTTCATATTGATGGTAACAAATACATACTATATAAAGTGGTGGAAGAGTTCCAGCGCAGGAGCTCGTCTGCGCATGTACCACCGCATCACCTAATGTATCTGCTGGTAGTGCTTAGCACTGTCGTGTTCCGGTTAGGTGGTAATGTATTGCCCCGTCATAACTATCACAGAGACATAACAACTTAGGTCTCAGGGGTAACGCATCTACATTTGACCTCTAGTTTTTGTGTAGATTTCAATATGCTGCAGTCATCACTTAACATCATGAGCTGTATGCTTGATTGCCACCTTCCTTACAGAAAAAAATATAATCTTCATTTGATATTTGACAGTGTTCAGCAACTGTCGGGTGCTAGTTCGTGGCAATAGGTTCATAATGACAGACTTCCTCAATCAAGTCCTGCAACCATGCATCATCCCTCAGATTAGGGATGAAGTATGGGTATTGGAGCTCTTGGCCTTCTTTTTAAGGTTATGGTAATCATTATAATAAAAAGAAAAATAATATAATAATAATGTATATATGACTTCAGCTCTTGTCGAAATACACAAATATTTTTTTAAACAGCAGGACATTTAACACTAGATAATTTATTAGAAGCTTTTGCAAAATTCTCCATAAACCAAATGTAATATGTCGCCACCGAATTGGCGTGGGCTGAAATATACGTGTTTATTAAAATAATTTATAGTCATTTGCAAACGTAATCAATTTTAATTTATTACTTTTAAGCATTTCAAACTAAGAACGTTCGTATGGAATAAGAATTGGTAACTTTCACTGTTTTAAAATAATATTTTGATACTTTTTTTGTTCACGGTGTTGTTTTATGGAATGTAATTTTGTAACAAAAAGAAAGAAGCATAATAAGCATTCAAAATAGATGTTTTGTAAGTACCTATTTCTATAAAGATTAACTACAGACCGTCTCTTTTCCAAACAATCAAAATACACAAGTATCACATAAGTATCACATTTGACTTAATTAGAGACAAAAATTAAATAATTGTTACTGAATATTGCATAAATCAAGCAAGAGATCAACAAACTAACAATAATTAACAGTATGTGAAAATGTACTTACAAAGAGAGCACTTTCGCTGCTCGACGTTTTCTTGTGGAAACTGCGCAAGCGCAAGCCATAAGCTCGGTAGTGGGTAACAAGCAAGCGGCGCGAGCGCATGGCCTATCGATTTTAGTATCGATTTTTAAACTGGTTATTTTTTAGACTTTTAAAAATTGTGTCCGTTATTGCCCTGATTGTTTATAATGGCTTTCATTTTGTCAAGCAAAACGTAATTGTCATTTGTGCAGTGATTTTTGTGATTTTTTGGACTTCTGAAAATTAAGTGTGGTCAAAATGACTTTGAATAATACACACCCGCCGTACACCCGGGTAACCAGCAAGCTGTTTGGGAAGAAAAACAAGAAGTATAAGAGATGTAATAAAACCAAAGCAGGGACATATTCAGGGCGAGAACGGTAAATAGATTTTGTCATTATTCTAGGATACACAACAGTTATCTCAAAAGATTAATTAGTTACATGTTATTGTTAGTTAAAAACTAACATAAAATAATAACTCAAAATATCATATTTGCGGCTTTTCTACCGTGGTCACGGGCAGACTAATTCGACGATTTTCAGCCTGTAATGTTCAAACACGGTAGCTGGAAAGCGACCGAAACGTCGGGTAAGAGAAGAAGTTGGGAGTAGTAGTATACGCGAGAAAATCCGCAAAATAGATTTCTACAATGTATACGAAGCTTGCGAAAACCTGCGAAAACGTTAAAAAATAATACTTAATACATATTCAATTTTTTTAAATTATTTTTTTAATTTTATTGTTTTAACATCATGTTCATATGTTTTCACGAGCAAGCAGTTCCCTTTCCTTCCCTTTAGCAGTTGCCTGCTACCACTGGACACCTGATACAGTTTTCGTCAATATACCTATTAGTTACATAATATTTTCTGTTTGCGAATTTATAGCAAGTAGGTAATAAATATGTAAAGGAGACATTCCAAATATGTATGAAGCTTGGGCTTGCACTTGGCTTGTAGGTACGCCATGGTGAGAGTAGAAGCATAAAATGCTAAATGATTGAACGGAGCCTTGCATTACTAACAGTAGCTGTTCTCCATTTAAAATCGATTCTCAAATGGGGGAGGAATCAATTGACTAATAAAAAATCAGTAATGAAGACTTAATGGGAATAATAATAAGGACAAGTTTCATGTTGGGCCCGCCCCTTGTACACGATATCAAAGTTGAGAAAAATACGTAATACTCGTATCATGGAAAAATACTCAAAAATAGTTACATTCTTGATTTTGAAATTTACTAACGACAATTAATTGCAGGTATAATAAACGATTTGAATAGCTGAAAATGCTATTCAAATCGTTTATTATACCTGCAATTATTTCAAAAACAAGAATGTAATAGTAGCTGATACAACACATTATTGTGATACAAAAAATTAAATAAAAAAAATAATTCTGACAAAAACAACGATTCAAACTATTTTTTTAGTTTTATTTTTAAAGAAAAATGGAAAGAAAAATTTGACTTCAGGCGAGACTCAAACTCGCGACCTACTGGGAATCTAGTCCAGCCGCTCTTAGAATTGAGCTACTGAAGTCCTGCCCGATTTGTCAAATCTTTCCTTCACATCTATTGCATTGCTTTATGGTAGCAGCAGCGCCATCTATTACCAACTATGCTAGTTAGGCAACCGATATAATAGACTTTTCAGTTTATTGAATATCGTAAAGAAGTCGCTTTTACCCTTAATAATTGTTTTATATTATTTCGCATTAACACATGCTTGTGAAATATGTTTTATTTTTAAAGAAAAATGGAAAGAAAAATTTGACTTCAGGCGAGACGATATATTTCACAAGCATGTGTTAATGCGAAATAATATAAAACAATTATTTTTTTTGTATTTTTTCATGATTTTACGTATTTTTCTCAATTTTGATATCGTGTACAAGGGGCGGGCCCAACATGGAACTTGTCCTAAGTCTTCATTACTGATTTTTTAATAGTCAATTGATTCCTCCCCCATTAGAGAATCGATTTGAAATGGAGAATAGGCACTAATAATAATGCAAGGCTCCGTTAAATCACTAAAAAGTCGCTGTTAGCAACTCTTATTTTATAATAGAAATATTTTCAGGAGCACCTCTTTAACTTCTCCGGGACTAGACCACAGGCTTAAAGTTTTTTTTATATTAGCAAGGTGGCAAACAATCATGCAGCTCACATTGATGTTATGTGATGACTGCAGCCTAAAGACAGATAGACACCCATACAAAGACAAGGGGGCCGACCCCCTAACTGAATTGCTTGCGTTTAGCTTTCGATTATGACAGTATAATATTTTTAATGTAATGGAAGTGGCAAACAAGCATGCAGTTCACATTGGTGTTAAGCGATGACTGCAGCCTTGCGTTGCCACTCCTGAGGCTTAAGGTATTATGCCTCTGTGCCGGAAATTACAGGGCCGTACATTACCACCTAACCGGAACACGATAGTGCTGAGCACTACCATTTAGCGGCAAGTACATTAGGGTAATACGGGGGTGCCTACGCCCGCGAGCTCCGTCACTGGAGCTCTATCACCAGTTAAATTCACATGATATTCACTTTAGTTTTTTTTATCTCGCATAAACATTAGAACATACTTTAGTAGGTCATATTTTTATATTGTAAACGGGACTTAATCGCGTACTATTTAAATCGAAGTATTTACCTCGACACTCGACGTTTCGGCCGTAATGCGACGACCTACTTTAGTAGGTATATTTAATTTAACTGCCTCGGTAGCCTAGTGGTAGCAGGCCACTACTACTACGCTGAGGTTCTGGGTTCGATTCCCGGGAAGGGGGTTATCAGAGATAATGGTGTAAAGGTCCTTTATCTCTGGTTCTATTGGGATTATTCCATTTTCTGGATATTTCCCAGTACCTCGAAGTTTGGTAATGTGCCCGGTGATGTCAACAGGCTCGCCACCTGTTACATGGGCCAAAAACGTAACCGGCGAATCGTGGGTGTTTGCATGTATGCTTGAATGCATGCAAACCTCTGCTAACTCCTTCGGGGATTACAGGCGTGAAGTTACGTACGTACGTTTACATCACCACATAAATCTTGATTATTAGATCAACCTTGACTAAACAGTTAAGGTCGTTCACTCTCGGTCTCCCTTGGTTGCAGTCATGCATAACACTTTCACATTCAATTCTACTTTCACACATCAATAAAAATATTAATCGATAATCTAAGCAATATTTATAACACATAATTTATTAATTTGAAAATAAACTGTCCGATAGTAACTAATTATACATGATGATCATATCAAAACGTGCATGATAAAAATAACAGGTTCTAAGTTTTCGTTTTAAAAAGCTGGTTTTGGTGACAAAAGCGAGACGTGTATAACGAGTAAATCGAATAATTTTATATCATCGATTGCCTAACTCCGACCCCGTGACATCACAGCGGTGAGCGAGTGAAAACGAAAACGAGATAAAAGTGAAATTTCACGCCGGCCGATGTATCGGCAACGTAACGGTATCGATAATTCGAGAATCATTTATTACATTGTCATAGATGTATGGATTATATTGTCGTATACTTACCTATGTGATAATATGTAAGTTAGTGATAGTCTTGGTAGAATTCTAGGGAATGGACTAATCGCCCGAAGGATGGAAAATAGGACTAATAGGGAAAGGACTTTTCAGTAATGTTTGATACAAATATTAATGAATTTTCGCTTTGTAAGAGTGCCTTAATATAACAGTAATAAAAATATCATCATAATAAGTTGGGGAAAAAGTCTTTTCGCATTATAGTATGTATGAACTTGTAATAAAATCTCTTTGGCTGTAGTATTTGTATCTGGCTGGTTTTGGTATCATTGAAAGTTAAAATTTTAAAGAACATAATTCCAAATTCAATTTAGGCAAATGAAAATCACACATTTTCATTTGTTTTTCGTACTGTCAAGATGAGTGAATCTAATGAAGAAATTCGATACATTTTTAAATTTTACTACAAAAAAGGTAAAAATGCAATAAAAGCCGCGAAAAAAATTTGCGATGTTTATGGACCTAGTGCAGTGTCTGCGAGAGTAGCACAAAGTTGGTTTAAGCGTTTTCAATCCGGAAATTTTGATGTCAAAGATGCACCTCGCTCTGGTCGCCCTATTACGGATAAAATGGATGCCATTTTTGAAAAAGTGGAGCAAGATCGACATATCAGTAGTTACGACGTAGCTGAAGAACTGAGAATTGATCACAAAACAGTTTTGGCGCATTTGAAAAAAGCTGGGTACAAAAAAAAGCTCGATATTTGGGTACCTCACGAGCTCACTGAAAGAAACCTAATGAACCGTGTTTTTATTTGTGATTCTTTATTACGACGTAATGAAACCGAATCATTTTTGATAACTGGTGATGAAAAGTGGATCACGTACGACAAGAACGTGCGAAAAAGGTCGTGGTCAAAGGCCGGTCAGGCTTCACAGACTGTGGCGAAACCCGGGTTAACTCGCAATAAGGTGATGTTGTGTGTGTGGTGGGATTGGAAGGGCATTATTCATTATGAGCTATTACCACCAGGCAGGACTATCGATACTGAACTCTACTGCGAACAACTGATGAGATTAAAGCAAGAAGTTGAGAGAAAGCGGCCGGCATTGATCAACAGAAGGGGTGTGGCGTTTCATCATGATAACGCTAGACCTCACACATCTATAGCCACTCAGCAAAAATTAAGAGAGTTTGGCTGGGAGGTGTTAATGCATCCGCCGTATAGTCCTGACCTTGCACCTTCAGATTTCCACCTGTTTCGGTCTCTTCAGAATTCTTTATGCAATGTTAGGTTAACATCACGAGAGGACCGCCAAATCCACTTGTCGCGTATTTTGATGAGAAGTCCCAAAATTTTTATAGCAATGGGATCATGTCCCTACCTACAAGATGGCAAAAGGTTATCGAACAAATTGGTGCATACATACTTTAGTTAAATTTAAATAAACTATATTAAAAAATGTTTTGAATTATCTTAAAAAATGCGAAGAAACTTTTTCCCCAATCAATATCAGCCAAAAGATGTTGACTTCTAGACCAAAGCCTCCTCATTTGGGGGATATGCCATAATCGCCAGGCTTGGCATGCGGATTGACCATCGCAGTGGCGGTAGTTTTATCCTAGGACGGTGCTGCCCATTTTTCGTTATTGCACTTACTACCATCCCATTGGAATTTACTTGGCACCTTTTGAATTTACCTAATATTTCATTCGTCAACTCGCACGCTCATACAAAGTACAGCCAGGTAAAATAAATTAGAATTTAAATTTTAGAAACGATATTGCTACTGCTACTAACTACTGTTGTTTTATATCTGAAACAGATTTATACATAAAGCTAAGAAAAAATCGGTCGTACACTATATTGACAATTATTGTATGAAGCGCGCGTGGCCCAGCGGCTGGTGTAGATCGTAAGCGATCTGCTCGGTTAAGCACTACGGGCGCGGTCGGGTAGTGTGATGGGGACCGCTAGTGGCAAATTAAATGCGCGTTTCCGTGGTTCGGAGGGCACGTTTAGCCGTCGGTCCCGGTTGCTATCGATAGATAGCAGTCGTTAAACCTTGTCGGAGGCCTTATGGGCGGTTTGAAAACATCCGACAGTGGGTTGGCCACTAACCCACCCACCTCCACCAATCCGCATTGGAGCAGCGTATTGGAGTAAGCTCCAGGCCTCCCAAAAAGGGGAGAGACTCGTGCCCAGCAGTGGGACTGCCATTATTATTATTATTATTATAGGAAGTAGTTACAGTAACAAGTCAAATTCTTTTGTGATTTTTTATTGAAATATATATATCTAAAATAATGATATAATAATATTAGTTTTGTTTACTATAAAATATTTAATGTTTTTAAAAAGGATTTTTGTGTTGCCTTTACATAGTTACCATTTTATGGTCGGGCGAGTTGACGACAGAAATATTATTTAAATTCAAAATGTGCCAAATCGCCCGATCGTGCGAGTTTTTTTCGTGCGAGATGACAAATAAGTCATCCTGTCGGAGAAATGATGGCGTTACATTCTCAAAATAAAGCAACAGTGTGATATCTTTTTCGTCTTCGTAATCTGTCGCCCTATACATTACGCAACTGCATCGCCATACAGCCTATATGCATTGTACTTAGTAGAAATATCAGCATAATTGTATCTGTTTTGTCTCTTGTCACTAAACCAACTTTTACATAACTTCTCTCGTGCGGTACTGTATATTACGAAAGTATGTAGAAAGATAGGCACATTTATTTTTAGGGTTCCGTAGTATACAAGGAATCCTTATAGTTTCCTTATAGTAGAATAAAAACGTGAAAAAACGTAGTAATGCGCCGATATTTTTTTTATTTTTCGTTTATAGTGTGGGATATTGTTATATAGGTCTTTCAAAAATGTTACGGATGTGCTAATATAATTTTTCGATTTAGTGAAATGTTCGTGACTTATTAAGCTTTAAAGTGCCAATTTTGGTACGAGTCAAGTGTTTCCCCCCCTCTACCAACTTAACGGTTGTTGTTAGAAATTCAAACGTTACGGCAATAGTAGATAAGATATAACGAAATTAAAATGAAAACTATCACACTTAAGTTGGCTTTACAAGTTTACGAGTAGTCGACCAAATGTATTTACTAGAAAATGTTGGAGAACTCCATAGAAAATATTTATTTATTTTTTTCATTATTAGGTTCTCGTTTTGGTAGTGTGTATTCTTATATTTGTACATACATCATATATGTTCGATACATACATGTTCGATTACGCCGAGATTTCTGATTTTTTTTTTTAATGTAATGGAAGTGGCAAACAAGCATGCAGTTCACATTGATGTTAAGTGATGACTGCAGCCTATAGACATCCACACAGAGATCAAGATCAAAATGCAGATGCGTTACCACTCCTGAGGCCTAAGGTGTTATGCCTCTGTGCCGGAAATTACAGGGCCGTACATTACCACCTGACCGGAACACGATAGTGCTGAACACTACCATTTAGCGGCAAGTATATTAGGTAATGCGGTGGTGCCTACGCCCGTGAGCTCCGTCACTGGAGCTCTACCACCAGTAAATGATTACGATATATGTGATTGTTGCTTTAATCCAAGAAAAATAGCCCCAACTTGATTTCATAAAAATATTAATTTAACTAATGGTAGAGTTCCAGTATACGGACTCGAGGGCGTTGGCACCGAAGCATTATCTAATCTATCTGCCACCAAATGTAGCACCAAATGTATCGTATTCCGGTTAGATCGTATTGTATGGCTCCGTAAGGCTGGTTTTAGTCTTACGCCGACCGCACACGCACCGTCAGCGCTCATAGCTCAGCGCGTAGTTTGTCAGCGCTGAAGCTTAACGTGGCTCGCTTTAACTCGACCTGTATCCACTTCGCGAGTCGCCATGACTGTACGCGCTGACGACGTGCGCTCCGCTCGACACTAGAACGCTCATTGAAAGCAGAGGCGCTCGTGCGACCGTCAGCGCCGACAACTACGCGGGGCCGACGCGCGACGCGTGTGGCCGTGTAGCTATCAGCGCTGACCACCGTGCGCGCTGATAGCTACGCGTCATTCGAAAACGCTTCTTCAAGGTGCGATATCTCGGCCATCAGCGCTGACGGTGCGCGTGGCGTCGGCGTAAGACTAAAACCAGCCTTACTATTCATAAGATAGGTATGTACATACATAACGAAAGCTAAGGTCTCAGGTTTCTGTGTAGGACCTCTGGTTTTTGTATTGATGTCTATAGGCTGAAGTTAACATCCATGTGAACTGCATTCTTGTTTGCCATCTTCGTTTCATTGAATATGTACATGGTTGGTGTATGAAATCACTGACTCGCTACCACTTTCATCGAGTTGTCAAAAACGAGACAACAATGTTGACTGAGATGATAGTCTCATGTAAATTTAGTATTCATGTCGGCGTTTCGTCTCTATTACACGATCATGTATGTGAAGTGATATGATATAATTCTTGCGACGGAACTACCTATTCACGCACATGAAAGTGTTGTGTAATCGATAAAAGAGAGGCACATCACTATTGATGTTTCGTCGGATACTTTATGTAAATACTTGCATGTAATGCAATGACATAAAGTGTTTATGGAAGACAAGCTGTGCCCGCGACTTCGTCCGCGTGAGAATTTGTAATTGTTCAGTATCTACCCGGACGAAGTCGTGGGCGCAGCTAGTATTCGCCGGTTTCGTTTTGGCAGGACCTCCAGCATAGTGGTAGGGGCCTGCTACCACTAGGCTACTGAGGCAGTTAAAAATAGTTACGATTAAAAATATTCTCGTATTTATTTCGCGAATACACGGTTGGTCCCAGAGTAAAAAGGTCGACACGGTATTCAGGGTCCGGCAGAAAGGGTGGGCGTAACCTCGCGCCGGGTTGCCGCTTATTACACTATCCGGTCGAAAGCGCCTTAACTCAAGTACAGTACTAATACACAGGCCGCTCCGGTGGCCCTAATTAGGGCCCTAACTCCCTAAATGTTTAATTACACTACCCTGACCCTTGCTATCGTACCCTGAATACCGTGCTGTGTAATAAGTCCTTAAAAGTGGTTTATAATTATTGATGAGTACGATGATCCTAAAAGTTTTGTCCTTACCTTTAATAACCTTGTATGTCTAGATGTCTACCTATTATGAAATATTTTGCTACTTTCGTTTTTAGACGTGTAGACCAGGCATTGGTATATATTTTATATTTAATTCTAGACTAAGTTTAATGGGTTTATGTCGAAATGCATGTTGTAATGGAACAAGATAAACGCTCAAGATTATTTTTAATGTCATGGTAATCTAGACAAGCATTGAGTGGAATTAAGAGATTCTAAATTGAGTACTTTAATGTTTTATTTTCTTTCTTTTTGTTTAATTGCGGACTTAGTTTAACTTAATAATGGCAACCCATTATACGTCCCACTGCTGGGCACGAGTCTTTCCCCTTTTTGGGAGGAGGCCTGGAGCTTACTCCACCACGCTGCTCCAATGCGGATTGGTGGAGGTGGGTGGGTTAGTGGCCAACCCGCTGTGGGATGTTTTCAAACCGCCCATAAGGCCTCCGACAAGGTTTAACGACTGCTATCTATCGATAGCAACCGGAACCGACGGCTTAACGTGCCCTCCGAAGCACGGCTACGCGCATTTAATTTGCCACTAGCGGTCACCCATCACAATACCCGACCGAGCCCGTAATGCTTAACCGAGTAGATCGCTTACGATCTATACTAGCCACGGGGCCATGCGCGCTTACCTTACAGTGTTTTATGAATAATATCTCAAAAGGCTTGCAACGTCTTCGATGAAAGTTTCGAAGCGGCTTGATTTTTTTCGACACCTCAAACATTTATCGTTATTTTCTCATCATTTTCACAAAACTTAAACAAATTGTATACACAAGCCTTCCTCGTGAATCACTCTATCTATCGATTAACGGTGAAACCGCATTAAAATCCGTGCAGTAGCCTTTGAAGGAGACGCGGCAGGGGACTTTGTTTTACAATATGTTCCTACGCTAGATAGAAGCTGTTACCTTTGGTAGTCTAATTGGTAAAGCGTCATGAAATATACTTAACTGCTGTTTACAAACACTATAATCACCCATTTATTCGAGGGTTTGTTCATTTCACTAAAGCGGCATATCTGCAAACATTTACAATAGGTTTAGTTTTGTTAACATAAAGCTGATTCTATGTTTGGCTTACGGTTATCTTAGCCTCTGTCTAATAAGTTTTTTTTATGTAATGGAAATGGCAAACAAGCATGCGGTTCATATTGATGTTAAGGGATGACTGCAGCCTATAGACACCCACACAAAGACGAAGGTCAAAATGCAGATGCGTTACGACTCCCGAGGCCTAAGGTGTTATGCTTCTGTGCCGGAAAAAATGCCGTGGTGCCTACGCCCGCGAGCTCCGTCACTGGAGCTCTTCCACCAGTAAAGAAGTTGCAAATATTTCATTGAATTAGGATCATTGTTCATGTATTCTTTACAACAATCTAATGCCCAACTTTTTCTGCAGCGCAAACACGGCGATGGACAATGACGTCACACCGGTATACCTGGCAGCTCAAGAAGGACACCTGGCAGTCCTCAAATACCTGGTGCTGGAGGCGGGCGGGCGGTTGGACGCGCGCGCCAGGGATGGAATGCTGCCGATACACGCAGCTGCTCAGACCGGCTGCCTCGATTGCGTTAAGTGGATGGTAAGCAACACTCTTCATTTACCTAATATATCTGCCGCTAAATGATAGTTCAGCACTATCATGTTCCGGTTAGATGGTAATATATGGCCCCGTAATAACTATCATAGAGACATAACTGAAGTCTCAGGGGTGGCAACGCATCTGCTTTTTGACCTATGGTCTTTGTTGTCTATAAGCTGCAGTCATCACTTAACTATAACAATGTGAACTATAACAATGTGAACTACATGCTTGTTTGCCACCTTCATTATATAAAAAAAGACAATTACACCATTGTCACCATCTCTAAGTTCTGGTGAACTGATGGACCTCAAACTCCTCATAAAACGATCGACAACTGTGCAACCTTTGAACTGTGCTGTAAGACCGCACAGGACGATGGGCTGACTAGGTGGCAAAAAGGGCGCCCCCCTTTCTTCGAATTGTAGGAATCTGTGTTGATGAACAATGACATCATACAGCTCGCGAGAGATAAGTGGCTGTTTTCAAACAATTACCACTACCTGAGGGCGTATTGCGGATCTCGGCGGCCATCAATTTGAAAGCCACTTTGGCAGTAGGTACATTGCTGTTTTCATAAAAGATGGTAATTATCACGTTACGCCAAAATAGCCATGAACTGCAATGTGGCAATCAAACCGATGTCGAACGAGATCATAATACACCGTCTGGTATGAACATGAATGAATATGAACGAATATGAACATGAACTAATAATATATATATATATATATATATATATATATGTGAATATGAACGTCAAAACTTTTTACGCAATGAAACTATAAAAAGCATAAGGCTGTTGTTTCTTACACAAAATTTTACTGATCAATTAAACCACGAATATAGTTCACATACGTAAAAGAATAAATAGAACGAAACTGACAAGTAATCATTTTTAATGATACTCGTTTTATTTAGAAAGGATGCAAGTCACACTGCCAGTCGACTTTTTGTGGATCATACTTAATTATGCATACGAATATGGTGCAGTTTTTACTGTACAACCTTTGTTTTGAATAATTCTTCGTGTTGACAGCGTATGTTGATTTTCTACCGTAAAAAACGGTAGTAACAATGGAATATAAATATGCGTGATTTCTACAGTGACACTTGTATGGAGACAATTGACAGCTCTAGAAATAAGGGGCTCTTCACACTACGGTCACTTGAGATATTTATTTAATACTGGATGTACCGGTAAACATAGAACAGTCAGTTCAGTTCAACATTTTTTACCTGGTTGTGGAGCTCCAGTAACGCAGCTCGCGGGCGTAGGCACCACCGCATTACCTAATATACTTGCCGCTAAATGGTAGTGTTCAGTACTATCGTTTTCCGGTCAGGTGGTAATGTACGGCCCTGTCATTTCCGACACAGAGGCATAGCACCTAATGCCTCAGGAGTGGTAGCGCATCTGCATTTTGACCTCTGGTCACTGTGTGGGTGTCTATAGGCTGCAGTCATCACTTAAAATCAATGTGAACTGTATGCATACTTGTTGGCCACATTCAACACGTAAAAAAAAATCTGACTATTTTAATTCTTAATACGGCTTTTTTATGTTACGATAGTGGTAAACATGCAGTCTACTTTGGATGGTAGGTGAATATTACAGCATATAAACTAACCGGTAATCAATACAGGACAATCTAGCCTAATAGGAACTCTATAGTACTGAACACTAACATTTGACGGTAGGTAGATAAGGTTATGTGACGGTGTTTACGCCTTCAAACCAGCAAATACCACTGGTTAAGTAATATATTTGTCAGTTAGTGTGAAAAGACCTGAATGCTTAATACGCATTAAAGCAAATGCATTTCTTAAGCGAAATGGTTTCTACGATCGGCCAATGAAAGTTGGTTGATATACCTACTTAGTATGAATAAATATATACGGTGAAATTAACTCGTTCAGTTGATTCAGGAAATGATTGGTAAAATGAGTATGCCTAAAGATTATTTTATTTTATGTGATGGTGGTGGCAAACAAGCATCCAGTTCACATGGATTTTACATGACGACTGCAGCCTATAGACATCTACACAATAATCAGATGTCAAAGTGCAGATGCGTTGCCCCCAAAATTATTTTGTCATTAACCCTTTGCTGGTGGTAGAGCTCCGGTGGCGGAGCTCGCGGGCGTAGGCGCGTTACCTAATATACTTGCCGCTAAATGGTAGTGTTCAGCACTATCGTGTTCCGGTCAGGTGGTAATCTACGACCCTGTAATTTCCGGCACAGAGGCATTTCACCTTAGGCCTCAGGAGTGGCAACGCATCTGCATTTTGACCTCTGGTCATTGTGTGTGCCTATAGGCTACAGTCATCACTTGTTTGCCACAAAAAAACTACGAGTATGTCTAATTATTTTGTGCATTTTTTTCTCCAAACACCCTGAGAACGCTGCAGTGTTTTAATTACCAGCCTCTATTTAGAGTTTAATTAGGAATCTTATTGAACCATAATTAGTTTTCTTTTACGTTTTACGTAAGATAAGAGTAAATAGTGCGTACAATGTGATTCGTGGAAAAACAATCGTGTACAGTTCCTGGTTTTAAGTTTTATTGTATAATTGACTTATTGTTTGATTGCTGTAATTGCACTAAACTACTGCAGATCTCAGGTCGTGTATCGGAAATAATCTCGCACGAATATGAGGTAATAACCGGCAGCCATCATTGAATTATCTGTACTAAACTGACAAAGGAAACAAGTCACCGTATCACGGTGAATGTATATTTTAACGTCCCGGCCAACGATAATATCTTTGGTCCCGGCCAACTTCGTATTGCCTCAGAATGAAATGATGTGTCAAAGGTTTGATAGATACTATTTGTTTGGGAAAATGTAATTGTGGCTTTTACTAATTTACCTTCAATTTCTTTATATTTTCTTACCTTTTAAACCTTCCCTGTACTTCCAAAAATCATTTAAAACCAAAATTAGCCAAATCGGTCCAGCCATTCTCGAGTTTTAGCGAGACTAACGAACAGCAATTGATTTTTATATAATATATATAGATAAGAAGCGCGCATGGCCCCTCGGATGGAGTAGATCGCAAGCGACCCGGTTAAACTATACGGGCGCTGTCGGGTGTGTGATGGGTGACCGCTAGTAACAAAATTTTAATGCGCGTTTCCGTGCTTCGGAGGGCACCTTAAGCCGTCGGTACCCGTTGCTATTGACAGATGGTAGTCGTTAAACCTTGTCGGAGGCCTTATGGGCGGTTTGAAAATATCCGACATTGGGTTGGCCACTAACCCGTATCTCCACCAACCCGCATTGGAGTAGCGTGGTGGAGTAAGCTCCAGGCCTCCCCCCAAGAAGGGGAGCGACTCGTGCCCAGCATTGGGACGTATCAAGGGTTGCCATTAATATTTTTGTACTACTGAGTAACTCAAAATTATGGTATTAGAGCTCCAGTGACAGAGTGCTACCATGATGTCAGAATCAATGCTCCTTCTGGATCTTCTGAACCCCAAGTCGTTTTGTTACTTTGATAGATATTATGGAAGATACATTTCCCCACCGTATAACGACATTTCGATTTGGTTTTAACATCAGCAAAAACTTGGGGTAACTATAGCAAAGTAGCAAGATTTTTGAAATCCAATACAACAATTAATTTTTTTATTGTTTTCCAGATAGTGGAGCGCGGTGTGGATCCAAACGCAAGAGATGGAGATGGAGCTACGCCACTCCATTTTGCGGCTTCCAGGGGCCACCTATCCACTGTGCGCTGGCTCCTCAGACACGGGGCCAGATTGCATCTGGACAGGCACGGCAAGAGTCCCATCAATGATGCAGCGGAGAACCATCATTTGGAAGTAAGAATTTTCATCAGTTCTTCATAACCTTTTTTCAGTTGTAGAAATCTTAATTCATTACGGTCTTGGCAGAAATCGAGATCTGAGACTCTTACTCACTAAACCCCGATTTCAATGCTAATAAGGGAAATTTATAGAATTGCGTACAGTGATTTTTTTTAGAGGAGAGCCGGTTGAATTGTAAGTTGCAATGCGAGAGGAATATGAGGGACTTTAACCCTCTAAAACCAGCTCGGTGCCGACTTCAGTGCATGAAGGCGGGGATCTGGGCACACTAATTGCATCCCCCCCCCCGACAGTCCCATTCAGTGCGTTCTCACGGAACCGCGAGTGCTGTACGGCTAGAGCTCCCACTCTTGCCGCCCGTGGTTCATTCCCCCTTTAAGTTGCCTCTTACGAGCGTACAGTGATATCTTTTTGGGCCTCAGGGGTGGCATACTTTGTTATCTCTTATTTTTTTTTGTCAAAGGCTTCAGTTTACACTTATCATCAAAGTAACAGAACAACCGTGGCTAACAAGCAAACTGTTTGCTTGATAGCCACGTACACGACATAAGAACTTAACTAATCCAAGAGGTTCCAAGGCGGTCGGCCCGCCCTCTAATGCTTTCGATTATGACGTTATCTGGTCAGTATCGTTCCACCTATTAAAACATTTTGCTCAAAAGTATATACCTGCGGATGAAAACACTTCCAGGCAAGAGTTAGGCGGTACGAAACTGACAATATGATGTCATAATTGAAAGCATCACAAAAGCATTATAGTTAGGCGGTCGGCCTCCTGGTCGAGCATGTTTATATGGTTTACAGAGTGATTTATTATGCTACGAGTAATATTGCACACGATGTACTTACTTGTCTGCACGTAAATGAGTAAGTGTTGGTAATAAATGACGCGGATGAAAGTTGTAATTTGTTTGTTCCGGTTCCGGTGGTAAGCTGGAGATATTTCTAATCCAATTAGAAGTAGTTGATTCATTATACAATCAATGATTCATTTTTTACTGGTGGTAGAGCTCCAGTGACGGAGCTCGCGGGCTTAGGCACCACCGCATTACCTAATATACTTGCCGCTAAATGGTAGTGTTCAGCACTATCGTGTTCCGGTCAGGTGGTAATGTACGGCCCTGTAATTTCCGGCACAGAGGCATAACACCTTAGGCCTCAGGAGTGGCAACGCATCTGCATTTTGACCTTGGTCTTTGTGTGGGTGTTTATAGGCTGCAGTCATCACTTAACATCAATGTGAACTGCATGCTTGTTTGCCACTTCCATAACATAAAAAAAAAAAAAAAACAATCCATGTGGTTAGTTGAAATAAGCACGAGCGTTATAATATTCCTAACTTAGTGTTAAAATTCTCAACATCTATCGATGGGAACGATAAAAAAGCGGCGTCTACGACTTAAGATAGGAACCATAAAAGAGGATAGGATAAAAACGGATTGACATACATCAAAATAATCCTATTAGGTATGGTTCTTTTTTCGTTTGAAGGTCTGGAATCCCTAAAATACTACGTATATTCACGCCTGTCGTGCCCAAAGAGGTAGACAGAAATAAATGCATGCATACAAGCATACATGCAAACACCCACGATTCAGTTTTGGTCCATGTATCAGGTGATTAAACTAGGTACTGAAAAACTTTCAGAAAATGGCAAATTCCTAATAGGACTAATAGCACACCGCGGATACTCCGCCAAAATTCCATACAAACGCTTAATTTGGTTTCTATTACACAGACATCAATCAGTGACGTGTATTTACACGCGCACCTGTGTGCGTAGCCCGTACAAAATACCAACCGTCGCCCATAAGAGGGGAAGGGGTTGAGTGATGCGGGCAAATCGGGCGGGACGTCGAAGTGTCCATTCTATACGTAGTATTATTACATATTCTCTGCCAATAGATAAAAGATTTCACATTGTTATCTCTGATAGCCCCCAACCGAATCGAACACAGGACCCTAGCGTAGTTGTAGAGGCCTGCTACCACTGAACTACTGAGGCAGTGTAAAATACTATAAGTACATATCGTTTTCTAGGTGTAAATTAAGTTGCAATCATACACATAGTCATGTAATTGTACACACATTAGCATATTCTTCTTAAATTCACTTGTAATTAAGTTTATATAACTTTTGCAAACACTAATTGACTTTCAAATGCGAATAGTAAAGTATTTGAACAATTAATATCAGTTTAATTGCTCATAAAAAGTGCGGTAAGTTACAATTAACATAATCGTATGATTTCAAAATTTCTAATTTCGTCCGAATGTTTGTTATTTTGTTGTGCTTTCATTTCTTTTTACCTTCCAAATGCAAAATAGTTTCGTGTCCAACAAGACATATATATATATATTTTTTTTGTTATTATGGCATCGCTATTACGCATATTGCCAGCGTCAAGTAAAACGATATTTCATATTCTTAAAGGAGTTTTGGCGGGAACCTTGAAAGAGGCGTATGGTGCTCTTATTTTATTTCATTTTCTTGGTGTATTTTTAAGTTATATTGAATAACAGTGCGAAAACACGACCTTTCAGGTTGCCTCCAAACCTTCATTGTAAATGTTCTGGTAAAGTAGCCATCGCTTTACTCGAATAACTTGATTGTCACTCACTTGACTGACATATTATACTTGATAACTTTTATACTTGATACTTACATATTATACTTGATGACTATATTATACTAACTTTTACGCTGCTTAAATAAATATGAAATATCGTTTTACTTGACACTGGCAATATGCGTAATAGCGATGCCATAAAAACAAAAAAAAATATTCTTAAAGCAGCGTAAAGGTAGTATAATATAGTCAATCAATTATTTATTAAGTATTAATAAGTATGTCAGTCTAGTGAGTTACAGTCAGTTATTCGAGTAAAGCGATGGCTACTTTACCAGAAAATTTAAAATGGAGTTTTGGAGGCAACCTGAAAGGTCGTGCTTTCGCACTGTTATTCTATTTCACTATACACGGGCACTGTAATAAACCTATATCAAACAAAATACCACCAACTTTATTCAATATAACTTTTAAATACACTAAGAAAATGAAATAAAATAAGAGCACCATACGCCTCTTTCAAGGTTCCCGCCAAAAACCAAAATAAAAACAAGACATATTGTTCATCGACCTTAGGGAGGAGACTTCTGCTTATTTCGGGTCTGTAGAGCGTTACCTCTTTCGCACCTTATCTATGTAATGTCAGAGAATATGTAATAATACTACGTATAGAATGGACACTTCGACGTCCCACCCGATTTGCTCGCATCACTCAACCCCTTCCCCTCTTATGAGCGACGGTTGGTATTTTGTAGGTGCTATACACACAGGTGCGCGTGTAAATACACGTCACTGATTGATGTCTGTGTAATAGAGACCAAATTAAGTGTTTGTATGCAATTTTTGCGGAGTGTCCGCGGTGTGGTAATGTTACGATCATTTTGGCCAGTTTGGACCAATACCAGACTATCAGTGCTTACGTAGACAGAGTGCAGCAGGTAAAGCTCTACGAAGTCGAAGTAAGCCGATTGTCTCTTTCGTAGGCTCTATGTGCAATATTTCTGGATACTTTAATATGTCTTTAATATGTCTCTAGTGTTAGGAATCGGCGTGCATGTATGAAGAGAATGATGAAGGTAGACGAGGCACGAGAGGTTTGTCTGAACCGGGATATCTGGCGCTCTACACTCTCTGCCTACCCCGTTAGGGACCTGGCGTGAAGATAAATACATACATACATACTTTAATATGTGTGCTATCTTATATCTGTAGTCATGTGACGAGTTACTCACTTCCCTTGAAAATGACCGAGGAGAGCAATGGCTGCCACATACGTTGTACTCGGGTACGGGTACTGATTGTGGGGACTGATCTGTTGTGGTTTGTGGGTGATATCTTCTAACCCGATATTCACGGTATTAAGTTTTTGATGAGTATATGCATGTGTGTATTTATATATATGCAAGCAGGTGTATCAGCTGCCGGTGCTGATTCGTGCTGTTACCTATTTAATCGTAGGATGTTCTTGTTGACAATCGCATCGAGCCCTAGGAACCTTTTAGAATGTCTCTGGCCCTGGACATTCATTGCTTCAGATGTCATTGAGCGGTAAACGCCCTTAGGGCAGTATCTACCTATAATGTATTACCACAGTATAAGTACATGCAGTAGTTTATCGCCTTTGAAGTTTTGCAAAATGCCACCTTCCTTCACATATACCCAAATGCTTCAGGGTTGCCACATTTAGTATTCAGTTAATTACGATCGGGTTTTACGTCAGTTTATGATGTAGGTTATCGAAATAGGTAAAAAGAAACAAGCAAAATCCCGTAATAACTATTATAGAGAGAAAATAAATTACGCCTCAAGGGTGACAACGCATCTGCATTTTGACCTCCGGTTTTTGTCTAAAGTCTATATACTGCAGTGTGCACTTAACTTTCATGTGAACTACATTCATCACAAGAAAAGTTTTTTTACTGGTGGTAGAGTCCCAGTGTAAGGAGTCGAGGACATAGGCACCACCGCATTATCTACGTAATTTATATGCCGCCAAGTGGTAGTGTTCACCACTATCGTGTTCCGGTTAGATGGTAATGTATGGCCCCGTAATAACTATCACAGAGAAATCACAACTCAGGTCTCAGGGGTGACGACGCATCTGCATTTTGACATCTGGTTTTTGTCAAGATGTCTTTAGGCTGCAGTCACTACCTAACATCAATGTAAACTGCATACTTGTCACCTTTATTACAAAAAAAGCTCCTTGAAATTTTTTTAACTGAAATGACGGTGGCGAACTATAGATCAACTTTTTGCTTCCTTAGCTGTAGTATTCGCTCTCAATTTCAATCGATTTCGTACCGCCCTCGAATTTATTTATGTGTCAAAGATTTGACAGGTACCTACGAACTATTTGTGAGAAAATGAAAAAATTGTTTTTGATATTTTTCTTACACGTTCTTTATATTTTCTGACCTTTTAAATCTTTCCTGGACTTCAAAAAATGATTCAAAACCAAAATTAGGCAAATCGGTCAAGTCATTCTTGAGTTTTAGCGACACTAACGAACAGCAATTGATTTTTCATACATATATGCATAGATTCATAGAAAATGGAGAATTACCATTGTCGTGTCATATGTTTACAAAATTGCCATCTACATAACAGCGACATTGTTTTTTCAATCTACATGTCTCCATCTTATTTGTCGCGAACAATAGAGAGCAATTATGTCCCATACACTGTAGCCGCGTAATCATAGGATACAGTTTAGTAACAATATTTACTTTCTACGATAATCTGCGGCTTGATGGCTGTGAGACAATGAATATCGCGTTTCGAAAGTGTATCGCTTTTACATAGTCATAATAGTTAACGTAAGAAATATCTGCAGAACATGTCATTCATAATAATTATCAAAAAAACAATGCTATAACTCTCTGTAGTTTTCTTACCACGAAAATAGGATAATAAATGTTGTTAACGTATTATATAGTAAAAAAATTCTTTTTTAAAGTGTTGATTTTTTTGTATCTTTTTCAAATAGTGTAGGTAAACGAAAGATGATAGTCCGATATGGTCGTATAAAAATTTAATAAGCACCAATAGGCGTATGTAGTTAACATTTCAATAGGTGAGACCTTTTAGTGAAAAATTACTGATGCGTTTTCCATGTTGAAGATACATACGATACAATAAGTTATCAGCTGCATATTTAGCCTCATTATCATAAAATCAGATAGAATGCCTTAGTGCACAGTAAAAATCATCTGGCAGTTGGTTAATCACTTATCTGCTCTTCGTCAATCCGCATTCAGAATGTAACTGGAGCCTAATCTATATTTCGCATAAACATAAAACTGCCTAAGCCCAACAATGTATTGAGGCTATTCCTTATATAGACATACATCTGTGTGTGTATTTAGTATATTTTTAAATGTTATTCCTCAAATTTTTTAAATTCATATTTTAATGAGTTAGTTCTCAGCATATTTTGCTCATAATTAAGACAGAATTTATTTATAGCAAGAAACATCCAGGAGAATATTTATTTACATTTTATTAGTGAGAAATATTACAACATGACTTTCTACTGACAAAATAGTTATAATCGAAAGATAAGCGTTAAAATAAAGAAACGTTTATAAAATAGTGCCCATTATTCCGGATAAATGTAGACAGTCCCTAATCGTTTCTACAATTGCAGTTTCTAATAATAAGCCCTTGGGTGGCTCTCAATATACGCGAGATTGAATGGTTCACAGTTATGAACTATATAAAATGATGGCTGTTACGTAAAGATTTAAAACGCAATGTGCTTTGATTTCACAACGAGCCCATTATTTTTTATACAGCGATTATATTTGGCTGTTGCTGCTGATCTACCCCGGTTGTAATGCGAAAGCAGTTATACAATCGCTATGTAACATTTAAATGGAATTAGATAGAGTTTTGTATGGAAAGACATCCGTTTTATATATCGCTAATAATATATTATTATGACTATAATACCTATATGACTTGCGGAGATCGCTGTTCCGTGGATATCAGAGATGCTGCCTCAGTAGCGTAGTGGTAGCAGCCCACTACTACTACGCTGGGAGTCCGGGGTTCGATTCCCGGGTCGGGAACTGTCAGAGATAACGGTTTAAAATCATTTATATCTGGTTCTCTTGGTATTCTTCCATTTATCTGGAATTTCCCCAGTGCCTTGGAGTTTGGTAATGTGCCCGGAGATGGCAACAGGTTCGCCACCTGTTACATGGGTCAAAACGTAACCGGCGAGTCGTGGGTGTTTACATGTATGTTTGAATACATTTACCTCTGCCTACCCCTTCGGGGATTACAGGCGTGAAGTTACGTTCTTTTTACGTAATGTTTATTATACTTTATCTCTGGTTCTATTGGGATATTACCATTCTACGACAGTTTCCAAGTGCGCAGTTTGATAATGTGCCCGGCACCTGCACAGCCTATTGACATATTTATTGTTAGGTACATGAGACAAAACATAACCAAATTGTAAGTGTTTGCATGTATGCTGGTATGCATGCATTTCATTAAATTTGCAAAATGTAACTTCATGTGTGTAATCCCCGAAGGAGTAGGCAGAGGTAAAAATGCATGCATTCAAGCATACATGCAAACACTCACGATTCGCCGGTTACGTTTTGGCCCCGGAGTGTGATCTCCATCTTTATCTACCTAAGGCTTTATTCCGGTAAGAAATATCAACTGTCAATTACAGGTCCATGGCACTTAGCATGATACCGATAGCTGATACATAGGTTCGGTTGCGTCAAAATATTTGGTAAAGTTTTGATTTTTGACAAATTTTGCAATAACACTTTACTACCAAATGCGTCGCACGCGTTCCTTTATTGGCATACTTAACTGAAGTAATTAGGGTTGATACATATTTTTCTGTCAGAAAGTGAGGGACACTATCTGACAGAAAAGTGAGGTTAACTGCGTAGCTCGGCAAGTTACGGTTAGCAGTTAAAGCTATGACGTCATTTAATAATTTGCTAATGGTGCAACTCATTCTTAACCTGAGCGGTACTTTAACAAATTTGTTAAAAAAAAGAACCCAGCCTTTAATTACTTTTATATATAAGTTTTTACCATTCACAGAGACGGTATCTTGAATATTCATTGAAAAATTTCAAAAAAAAGTATAATGTCTATTAATTCCTACAAAGTTTTATAAAATTGTTACCGCCACGCCGATGGCAACTAAACTATAAAAACATCATTTCATAATAAAAAAGTACTGTTCAAGTCTGCGCATGAGTAGCTTTAAAGAATCTTTCGTAGAATTGATTAGCCTAATAACATTCAGTTCTCGGTTCATTTATTATGTGTATGTTAGCGAATACGATTATTTACTTTACCTAACTGTTATGTACTGTTAAGAACTTAGGAACGCAATGTGAAATTGGCCAACAGGGCTCGTGTGGTCTTTTTAATGTAATTGGCATGGTGGCAAACAAGCATTCAGTTCACATGGATGTTAGTGAGGTCAAAATGTTTAGCTGGTAGAGATCGCTTTTAGCGTTAAGCTCGCCATTTGTACCAATATCATGTATGTATTGTATGACAATAAAGAGTTAATAAATAAATAAAATAAAATGCAAATGCGCTGCCACCTCTAAAATCTTAGTTGTTCTTTTTTATTCATTTCGTTTTCACACAGTAAGACTTAACATTATAGAACACCCAAAAAACCGATGGGGTTTGTCCTGGGTGTTAGTGATCCATGTAAATAATAATAATAACTTTATTGCATAATAACAAAAACATAACAGTATTGACTTTGGAGCCTCCATTTAAGCATATTGATGCCTGTGTTTGGAGACGCCGCTCTTCCCTTTTCATAATGTTATGCCCAAAGTTTTATCTAACTACATTATAAAATACTTAATACGTAGGTTATTATAAAAACAAAAAAAAAAAGAAATAATATCATAGCACATTAAGTTCGTGTGTGTGTGTGTACGCGCGTGTGTGTGCGTGTGCGTGTATGTGTGCCTGCCTAAATCCTAGATTTTATGTTGTAACAGTGACTCAGTATCGTCATCATTTAACTTTTGCAACCAATTTAAAATTTGCTTCTTACATTCATGTATTTTTTTATCGTAGATAAAAGTTTCCTTATTCACTTCATTATAATAGGTTGGGGAAAAAGTCTTTTCGCATTATAGTATGTATGAACTTGTAATAAAATCTCTTTGGCTGTAGTATTTGTATCTGGCTGTTTTTGGTATCCTTGAAAGTTAAAATTTTAAAGAACATAATTCCAAATTCAAATTAGGCAAATGTGTGATTTTTATTTGTTTTTCGTACTGTCAAGATGAGTGAATCTAATGAAGAAATTCGATACATTTTAAAATTTTACTACAAAAAAGGTAAAAATGCAACGCAAGCCGCGAAAAAAAATTGCGTTGTTTATGGACTTAGTGCAGTGTCTGTGAGAGTAGCACATATTTGGTTTAAGCGTTTTTAATCCGGAAATATTGATGTCAAAGATGCACCTCGCTCTGGTCGCCCTATTACGGATAAAATGGATGCCATTTTTGAAAAAGTAAAGTAAAAAAAAAAGTAAAAAAACGTTTAATTTTCCTTCACAAATTTTAGGCTTATAGGTACTTATTGCTAATACAGTACTTGTGCACTTCGATCCTATTTTTGTGAGGGACTGGTACCTGAAATAGGTTTCTAAATGAAATCTGTGCTACAGGTCGCCAGGCCCCTCCCGCAGACAGTTCTCAATTTACAGCAAGACACAGTAAAAGAAAAAGAAAAAAGAAGAAAAAAAAAACACTGCCTAGATTATTGCCGCTACAAAAAATATAGATATATAAAAAAAAAAAGAAACCGTGTGGACTTTTATGACAATATCTAATTAAGATTAAATTTTATTTTATTTTTAATTGTGTGCATGTGTGTGACGGCTGCGTGGTGGAGCGGAATTTACGTGTCTAGAAAGGAGTATTGGTGAGTAATAGGTAAGTTTTGGTCATAGGTAAGTTTTGCGTTATTTTATCACTACGTTTATTTATTATAGATATGTATAATAAGTATTTAAATTATATGCATTTTAGATTATAATACCTATTATGTATATATATATATATATATATATATATAATATTCCAAAGTTGTATACAATCTTATTTTAAAGTAAGTATGATTTTTTCTGTAGTGTCATAATCCAGAGTTTTTAAATATTTTGTAACTAATCGTTTGCAATACGTTTTACGTTGGGGATATATGTTGAGAATAGTATTCAGTTTATTATATAGAAAGGGCCCTAGAAAATGGTAGAAATTCTGTGAGAAGGAAGTATTGTGAGTTGGTAGGGTACAGACTGCTCTATTCCGGCGTTTGTCCTTTAAGAGGTCTGGATCGTAGAATAGCTCGGAGTGTTTCTTTAAAATTATCTTCATGACGAATAGTTGTCTCACTGTGAGGAGATCCCACTTTTTGTACAGTTCGACTGTGGAAACGATAAGGAAGTCCAGCTGCAACCTTAAGAAGCACACGCTGTGCTCTCTCTACAGGTAGCAGGTGGGTTTTTGCAGCGCCACCCCAAACTGATATACCATATTCTATTAAGGATTGACATTGAAAGATGGCTCTCCCAGTGTATTATCACTGAAAGAAGGCTGCAAGCCCGAGCTCTCTCAGAATATTATTAAGACTGAAAACCCGTTCTGTAAATGAACGAGTTGAATAAAAAGCTGTTTGTTTGGTACACTGATATTTATTTATTTAACTTATGTTTTAAATTGTAACTTACTAATTCCTATTACATGTTTTTACCAATGTGATCCAGTAACAAACTATCAAGAAAACAGGGTCGTGAATATGAAATGGTTCGAGTGGTGACGATTACTGCTCCTTTATTCATTTAATTTAATATATTTACCTTACTTTATTACCTGTCCCCGGGCATGGTAATGCCGGTAACCCTAATCCTTTCTACAAATCCTTGAGATGGTACCTTTGTAGCCAGCTTCGGAGGAGTCCAGTATTCTCTACTCCACTAGGCTTCAGGGTAACCGGTCACACCCCGCATCCAGAGGTCAGTCAGATTTAACACCATCATTGGGGAAGGAAAAAAATATTCTAACAATGATCCGTACTTAAAAGGTAAGTTGAGGATTGCCTATGCTAAATTATGACCTAACCAATGAACAGATTTACGCATGAAATAGTAAACGAATTCTATATAAACGAATTCTATATATAAAAATAAACCCGCATCTGAAACAAAATCACACTGGTTACAATCTGCATTATCTCTGTTTGGTTCATGAAGAATCTAGTACCAAACTCAACATGAATCAAACAGCCTCCCTATACAAAACTTGTGGAAGTGGAAATTATTACTTACGAGGACTTTTCGCTATAATTTCATAACTGAATAAAGCCTCTGCATCCCAACTCCTCCCGAAATTAGGGAAACTGGCTGCAACAAACAACCCAACATGAAGTCATCACGCCATTTCTCAAATCGACATGTGAACGAGAAAATATCCAAAGATTCTTGAAGATCTTACCTCAATTGGTGATAAAAATACCTATTGAATAGGCATTTAGGCCATGATGGCCAAAATATTCAAGGCTTCCTGCCTTTTCATAATTTCGAGTGTGTCACCACTAACTAGTTGCACAGAGAAAAATCAAATGACCGATGACGTCTAATAACCTCTCAGACCTTTCCCTTTACCGGCCCTGGATTCGTGTCTTTTTTAGACTTTCAGCCACAATGCCAATTAAATTCACCGAATAATATTTTAATTATGTTCTTGTCGTTATATCTAATATTTAATTTGGAAATATCGAAATTGTATTTTTAAGACAAATTATAAGTATTAGATAAATTATGTAATCGAACTATGCGTCGTAGGGAATACGTGATACTATTGATAATGTTGACCTAGTACGGCGGTGATTAACTAGATGGCGCTGTGACCATTTTCAAAACCAGAAAAAATACAACGTTACAATACCCCCCTTCCTACAAAAGTTTCGAACAAAGGGAGAAACTGCGCTGCCCTCAGCGCCGCAAGAGTTAAATTTTCAATCACCTTCATCCTGAAAAAAAACTATTTTATGCCTATGAAAGACAGCAGATAGACTCCAGTGGGAAGAAACATGCACACGCCAATAAAAGGGCTTTAAATAACACTGGAGTACCTGGGAAAAGGAAAAAAAAAATATGCTTCTGAAAAGCTATACATAAACAAATACCTTAGTAAGTATTTGAGGAATAAAATTTATGCTTCTGCAAAGCAATAGATATACAAATACCTTGGTAGGTATTTGGGAAAAGAAAAAAAAACGAAACGGCAACATTACCTGCCAGTATCGACTTCTACTAGTCGAAACAAATCCTAACTATAAAACAACAATATCAACTATCCGTGTACCAAAACAAAAAAAAAAAAACTTCTCTTAACCTACTAACCAACAGTAATTCTCTTCCTATTTAAGCCAACGCGCCAGGACTGTTGTTCTACCTACTTTTAAATCACCTGCTGTCCGAGCGAAATAAACCCCATCCTTTCATAAAATCATCTGTCATGCCTCTCTTTCAAACTTGTAAACATTGGCATATAAATTCGAAGCCAAATGTCACCTACAATCAAAACCCATAAGTGAGTTCCGCCTGATTTACAGTGGAACTCGAATTCCCAAACGAAAGTAGAAGTTCATGTAGAACTCTACTCTAAAAATACGAAGGATTGACTTCCAAAGGTTGTCGAATCATCTTCTCTAAATAAATTAACTAACTGCCAGCTCTAGAGCTATAACAGTAGTCAATATAAAATAAGGGAAGTGTGGTTTAAAATATTCACAACTATAAACCCTCATAAAAAAAGAACTGGTGAAAAAATATTGCCAGTCTTCTCCGCTAGTTATAAAAACGTCATCGCGGGAATAGCTGCTAACGGCAGTAACAGCATTAAAAAACATCCATCGCTAGTTATAAAAACATCTTCGCGAGGATAGCTGCTAACAACAGTAACAACGTAACAAACATACCTACATCGCTAGTTATAAAAAACGTCATCGCGAGTCAAGCTGCTAACAACAGTAAACAGCATAAAAAAACCCATACCTACACATAAAAAAACATTAGGTATACCATAGCTGCTAACAACAGTAACAGCATAAAAAAAACCTATACAGGATATGCTATGTAGGCACACATTTTTCCTACTTAGCTAACAAAACTATAGCCTATATAATAAACTATATTATTCACACTTACGTGTAAGTTTGTGTGAATAACCATTAAACCTAAACGTTCTTACTTAGTTGTATCCTCCTACCCAATATATAAATAAATTCAAACTTAACCTAGGTTGGTCAGCCTTGGCTTCGTTGTTGGTAAGCAATAGTACCAACAACACATGTATCAACCACGTCCTACGGCTTGAGACCTCTGGGCTCATTTATCATCATCACAACTACACTTTGATGTCCTTAATGTGCCAGGTTCCGAGGTGTTTTCCATCATATCCTACCAGTTCGTATACAAGCGGCGAAAGTACTTTCTTAACAATACATTTCACATATTTTGGAGCTAGTTTAGAGGCTTTATACTTGTCAGCATCACTTTGTACATATGTCTTACGCCAGACTTCTTGTCCCACTGATAGTGTGACATGACGTCTGCGCAAGTTATAATATTTTGTATTTGTGCAGTGTGCTTTCAAAATATTTGCTCGTACCTTTTCAAAAATGTCCTTTAAAACTCCAAATTCGCCGGCGTATTCCTCTCTCGGCATGGCTACATCATACTCACAATCATCATCTTGTTTGTAAAATGAGCCGTTAATTATAGGTTCTCTACCATGGACCAAAAAAAATGGTGTGAAACCTGTAGTTTCATTCACCGAACTGTTCAATGCAAATTGAATCTTAAACAAATTCTGATCCCAGGCTCTGTGATCGTCCTTCACATAAGAAGACACAGCAGTCATGACTGTTTTATTATACCTTTCTACCATATTAATCTGTGGTGTATATCTCGGTCCATAGTGAACTCGAGGGACGTTATATCTCTTGAGCAACGATGAGAATTCAGATCCCGTGAATTGAACCCCATTATCGGTAATTACGGTTTCCGGAATTCCATGTGCCAAGAGAATATAATTCTCAAAACATTTAGCCACTGCGGCGCTTGTCGCTCGCCTCAAAGGAAATAATAAGGTATATTTTGAAAAACAGCATGTTACTACTAAAAGATGTACATAACCCGAGCGAGATTTAGGTAGTGGTCCGACTAAATCCATTGACAGGACTTGGAAAGGTCTATAACACTGTTTGGGTTGACCCATCTTGCCTGGTGTCAAAGTTGTCTTCTGCTTATAAGCCGAGCAGGTTGCACAATTGTTTATAAATTTTGTAATATCACGATACATCCCTGGCCAGAAATATCTTAAACTCACCCTACGGTGTGTTTTGAAAATCCCAAGGTGTGCTGAGGTGGGAGGTTCGTGATTATCCGAAATAACCTGAATCCGACCTGACTTGGGTACCACCTCTTTCCAGTCAAACTCCTGTGTCAATGTATACTTTCCCTTACAGTACCGGTACAATTTACCATTCTCTACTCTGTAATTTGGGTAGTTTTTGGGATGTGTCGTACAACCACTAAGTACCTTACGATACCAGTCATCGTCGCAGTTCGATAAAACTGGAGTATCGACGGCTTCTATTTTCAATAAACGAGAGAGGGCATCTGGGACAACATTATCTTTCCCCTTTCGGTGTACAATATTGAAATTAAATTGAGACAACCGACATCCCCAACGAGCTAAACGGCCTGTAGGGTTCTCCAAATTCATGAACCACTTAAGTGAAGCGTGATCCGTTACTACTGTAAAAGTCCTAGTGCCCAGATACGGTTCAAACTTTTCAACCGCAAAAACAACGGCCAGAGCCTCTCTTTCCGTAGCACTGTAGTTACGTTCGTTCTTATTCAGAGACCTACTGATATATGCTATAGGATGATCCTCCCCGTTTACGTTTTGTGTCAACATACCGCCTATACCATAACTGGACGCGTCACAATGTACCGCAAAAGGTTTTTCAAAATCCGGACAAGCTAAAACAGGAGCAGAAACTAAACAATTTTTCAAAGACACAAACGCTTCATCAGCCTCCGTTGTCCATAAAAACTTCACCTTAGTGCTGGTGAGCGAATTTAAAGGTGCTGCTAAGGTTGAAAAATTTCTAATAAACCTCCGGTACCAAGAACATGTTCCAAGGAAAATTTTAACATCTTTTGCAGTTTTTGGTACAGGAAATTCCAAAATAGCATTCACCTTATCAGGATCTGTCCGGAGTCCAAATTCGTCAACAATATAACCTAAATATTTGAGTGACTGTCGGAAAAATTTACTTTTCTCAAAATTTATAGTTAAATTTGCGGTTTCTATACGCTGACACAAACGTTTAAGTAGTAATAAGTGTGTATCGAAGTCTTCTGATACCACTATAATATCGTCGACATAACAGAATACCATTCCTTTTGTTATGTCACTACAAAATGGTGTACCAAAAAGTTGGTCCATTAATCTTTGTTGGCGAGCCGGAGCTCCACACAAACCAAAAGGCATGACTTTAAATTTAAATAGACCCCTACCAGGAACTGTAAAGCTTGTCTTTTCTTGTGATGGTTCATCTAAACTGATCTGCCAGAAACTGGATTTAAAATCTATAGAGCTTATATACCTAGCATTTCTTAAACTGTCTAAAATTTGGGGAATATAAGGAATTGCATAAGCATCTCCTTTGGAGACTGCGTTCAGCTTCCTACAATCCAAACAAAAACGCCAAGTTCCATTCGGTTTTGGTACCATGAGGACTGGATTATTCCACGGACTCTCACTTGGTGTGATCACATCGAGCTCCAGCATCTCATCTACTTCCTTGTGCAATTCCCTAGTTTTCTCCGGTGACATAGGGTATGGTCTACACTTAATTGGATAGGAATCACCTGTATTTATTGTATGTTTTATTAACGGTGTCCTACCTAGGCCTCTACATTCAAAAGAAATGTTAAAAAAACTTTTAATCATTAGCTCGGCTAATTCCTGTTGTTCAGATGTCAAATTAAGATTGAATATTATTAATTTGATTATCTGTGCCTGAACTTTTAATAAAACAAACAGGTGGCCTAATATAATTAATACTCTTAAAAATTTCTGGCATTAAATTAAATTTTTTCCAAAAGTCTACCCCTAAAATGAAATTTGACACTATTGTAGGTATTACATGAAATTTGATTATATTTGTAACATTATTAAAAGTGATAGGTAACGTTAAAAACCCTATTGTAACGCAAGATGATCCTTCACGCCTTCTTTCAGTGATAATACACTGAAAGATGGCTCTCCCAGTGTATTATCACTGAAAGAAGGCTGCAAGCCCGAGCTCTCTCAGAATATTATTAAGACTGAAAACCCGTTCTGTAAATGAACGAGTTGAATAAAAAGCTGTTTGTTTGGTACACTGATATTTATTTATTTAACTTATGTTTTAAATTGTAACTTACTAATTCCTATTACATGTTTTTACCAATGTGATCCAGTAACAAACTATCAAGAAAACAGGGTCGTGAATATGAAATGGTTCGAGTGGTGACGATTACTGCTCCTTTATTCATTTAATTTAATATATTTACCTTACTTTATTACCTGTCCCCGGGCATGGTAATGCCGGTAACCCTAATCCTTTCTACAAATCCTTGAGATGGTACCTTTGTAGCCAGCTTCGGAGGAGTCCAGTATTCTCTACTCCACTAGGCTTCAGGGTAACCGGTCACACCCCGCATCCAGAGGTCAGTCAGATTTAACACCATCATTGGGGAAGGAAAAAAATATTCTAACAATGATCCGTACTTAAAAGGTAAGTTGAGGATTGCCTATGCTAAATTATGACCTAACCAATGAACAGATTTACGCATGAAATAGTAAACGAATTCTATATAAACGAATTCTATATATAAAAATAAACCCGCATCTGAAACAAAATCACACTGGTTACAATCTGCATTATCTCTGTTTGGTTCATGAAGAATCTAGTACCAAACTCAACATGAATCAAACAGCCTCCCTATACAAAACTTGTGGAAGTGGAAATTATTACTTACGAGGACTTTTCGCTATAATTTCATAACTGAATAAAGCCTCTGCATCCCAACTCCTCCCGAAATTAGGGAAACTGGCTGCAACAAACAACCCAACATGAAGTCATCACGCCATTTCTCAAATCGACATGTGAACGAGAAAATATCCAAAGATTCTTGAAGATCTTACCTCAATTGGTGATAAAAATACCTATTGAATAGGCATTTAGGCCATGATGGCCAAAATATTCAAGGCTTCCTGCCTTTTCATAATTTCGAGTGTGTCACCACTAACTAGTTGCACAGAGAAAAATCAAATGACCGATGACGTCTAATAACCTCTCAGACCTTTCCCTTTACCGGCCCTGGATTCGTGTCTTTTTTAGACTTTCAGCCACAATGCCAATTAAATTCACCGAATAATATTTTAATTATGTTCTTGTCGTTATATCTAATATTTAATTTGGAAATATCGAAATTGTATTTTTAAGACAAATTATAAGTATTAGATAAATTATGTAATCGAACTATGCGTCGTAGGGAATACGTGATACTATTGATAATGTTGACCTAGTACGGCGGTGATTAACTAGATGGCGCTGTGACCATTTTCAAAACCAGAAAAAATACAACGTTACAACATAAAGCAAAATATACTGTTTTAGTGACATTACGGTTGTCTATATGTTTAAGGTTTTTGAAAATGTATGTCAGTTTACGCAGTCTGGATGCTAGTAAGTCGAGGTGTGGTTTGAATGTGAGGGATTGATTAAGGAGGATTCCGAGGTATTTAATACAGTCTGTTCTCTCTAGGGTGGGACATGTGCAAGATCTGGGGTAGGAGCTACATTCATGTGCTATGATTATTTTTTCTTTCGGTGCCATTTGATTTGATCTTAGTGCGAAAGCGATGTATTTGCTTTTGGAAACATTTAGCGTTAACTTATTGCATCTAAGCCATTTTGTAACCGTATTCAATCCTACCTGAGCACAGTCGAAGGTGTCGTCCCATGTGTCTCCGTGGAAGAATAGAGCCGTGTCATCGGCGAAAGTAAAGATTTTTCCCCTCCGAAGTTTCAGTTCACACAGTCCGTTAATATACGTAAGAAATAGTGTAGGGCTAATTATGCTTCCTTGTGGGGCCCCGTAGGAGATTTGTGCGTCTTCACTAATCCATTGGTCAATTTTAACTCTTTGATATCTGCTGGATAGATACTGTTCAAATAGTTGTAGTGGAATACCTCTTATTCCTAGGTGTTCTAGTTTACGCAGTAGGTGGGGAAGGGAAATAGTGTCGAAAGCTTTTTTGAGGTCAAGAAATATTACTAGGCATTTTCTTTTGTCATCAAGGGTTGAAACTATTGAGTGAACCAGATCATGGACTGCATCACTGGTAGATTTTCCACTGCGGAAACCATATTGGGATGGAGATAGGAACTTGTTGCTTTCTAGGTAGTTAGTAAGGTTCTTATTCATTATACGCTCTAAGATTTTAGAAACGGTTGGTAAGATTGTAATGGGCCTGTAATTGTCAATTCTTGTTTTGTCTCCACCTTTGTGTATCGGTTTGATTTGACCTGTTTTAAAAGCCGTAGGGAAAACTCCATGTGAAATTGCGAGATTGCAGATATGTGTAATGAATGGTATTAGTAAATGACTGTATCTTTTAATTATTGTAGTAGATAAAGTGACATGCAATGAGCAAGATCGACATATCAGTAGTTACGACGTAGCTGAAGAACTGAGAATTGATCACAAAACAGTTTTGGCGCATTTGAAAAAAGCTGGTTACAAAAAAAAGCTCGATATTTGGGTACCTCACGAGCTCACTGAAAGAAACCTAATGAACCGTGTACTCATTTGTGATTCTTTATTACGACGTAATGAAACCGAATCATTTTTGAAGAAGCTGATAACTGGTGATGAAAAGTGGATCACGTACGACAAGAACATGCGAAAAAGGTCGTGGTCAAAGGCCGGTCAGGCTTCACAGACTGTGGCGAAACCCGGGTTAACTCGCAATAAGGTGATGTTGTGTGTGTGGTGGGATTGGAAGGGCATTATTCATTATGAGCTATTACCACCAGGCAGGACTATCGATTCTGAACTCTACTGCGAACAACTGATGAGATTAAAGCAAGAAGTTGAGAGAAAGCGGCCGGAATTGATCAACAGAAGGGGTGTGGTGTTTCATCATGATAACGCTAGACCTCACACAACTATAGCCACTCAGCAAAAATTAAGAGAGTTTGGCTGGGAGATGTTAATGCATCCGCCGTATAGTCCTGACCTTGTACCTTCAGATTTGCACCTGTTTCGGTCTCTTCAGAATTCTTTATGCAATGTTAGGTTAACATAACGAGAGGACCGCCAAATCCACTTGTCGCGGTATTTTGATGAGAAGTCCCAAAATTTTTATAGCAATGGGATCATGCTCCTACCTACAAGATGGCAAAAGGTTATCGAACAAAATGGTACATACATACTTTAGTTAAATTTAAATAAACTATATTACAAAATGTTTCGAATTATCTTAAAAAATGCGAAGAAACTTTTTCCCTAATGTCTAATAATAAAATATAACAATAATTCTTTATTTCTATAACAAATCATAAGTCATATCATAGTGGTGGGGTCACTGTTTAAGTAAGAAATATACCCGTGTTAGGTGGCCCCATGGTATCTACATATTTAAGTCTGAATTCTTGAATGAACCTCAATGATAATCTCTACTATGTTTTGTGAAACCATTGTAGGTACTACAGTATGTTTTGATATTAACAATGTGAACTTATTAATGGGCTTAGATTTTCGAGAGCTATATCAATTTAAAGAATTTATTTCTCAAAAGAATTACATCTAATTCACTTACAGAGAAACATTAAATTGTATCTAAAAGTTGTAAGTTTTGCATTTAGCGTACAGAGTTACGGTATTAAGTGGGTATTCACAAAACAAAACATTATAAAAACTATGGAGCTAATAAATGAAAATAAATAGCTATATATAGCGGATAAATACGTAAAAACAGCTGTATATTAGTTTAATTTCAATGAGTGATTGAAATAAAACTATTTTTCGTATTTATCGCGTATATTAAAAAAAAATGTTTTTTAAAAATCAACTCGCTTTCAGTCGTTTGTCGGCTTCTGTAGTCCCAGGCAGACTTACTAATGCTATCAGACACCTTTTGCAGCTAATGTGACGTTAGTAACTTAAAGCAAATAAATATATTTGAATCTTAATCCTTCTTTCTAAAAAATATACAAATGAAAAGTTACAATATAGAGATACGCTTCAACACCTGAAGCTTTTGTATGTGTGTCTGATCTGATCGCCCTAAGTCTAATCTGGCATAATCGGTCATATGGAAAATCTGCAGGGCAAACATTAGGTACACGGTAATCTACCACGGTTTCTGATTATTGTTTTGAGTTTTTTTTTGTTCTTTGTTGTATTGTTTTGTTAGCTTAGTCACAGGTAGAACAAATTCAATGTCAGACAGCAATCCCTGACAATTGACAATGTGTCATTTTGTTGACCTCATTTTAACCCTTTGCGTTGATTGAGTTTACACTAAATTTTTTGAGTTTAAAATATAGACATTACTCACTGCAGTTGAAAAAAAAATTCTTTCATTTGACTTAATTGAATGTGTGAATAAAGAAACGAGACTTATGAAGGTTCAGTGTCAACCAAAGAGCAACACGGGCCACCGGCTGCGGCGGACTGAAGGGAAGAAGCCATAGCGTTTATTACCGAGGCAAAATAGTCTGTTATTTTTTGCGGGGGGGGGGGGGGAATGCGTGCGACACACACGCACACTACAAGAATCGTCTATTACCTACTACGAAACTCACACCTTGACTTCAACAAAATACAGAAACAATTTCAAGCACACATTTAAATATCTAGGCGACGGGTATAGGCCCATTTGGGCTTGTACTTTGACAGAGGAAAGCCTGCATATGACTACTCCCCTCCGGTGTTGCTCTATGGTTTCATCAATTCATACGAATGACGTCCAATACTGGACAAAAGCCTTTTCGAAGGTTACACGCAACAGTGTTGTGCCACAGGGAGATCTGCTTAAGATGATCTTCTAATTTGTGATTCGGCCATACAGGGAAAAATACTGAGTAATCGCGCATACCTCTTTTCAGTAACCTCTGCAAGACCTTAAGTTTTCTTATGAGACCTATATCGATGTATGTAAATCGTACTTATTTCTAAATTACAATATTATATCTACAGTGTCTAAACGTGCTGGTGGCGGCGGGCGCGGCCGGTGCGGACAGCAAGCAGCTCTCCTCGTACAAAGGTGTACATTCATGCGCATGCGCACCTGGGGAAGCACGAGTACGTATAATTAATTTTTAATATTGTACATTATTTTGAATACTAACACTGCTTTAAATATTGTCTCAACAAAAGAGATTTGTTTAGCTAAATCTATTTGTCAATTGTTTTTTTTTTAATAAATATAAAAGGAACACATCTATCAAATTACTGCAAGGTCTAATATTCCTACTAATTAAGTAGTGGTAAAGCGATCTTATTGACGATGTTTTGAATAAATTTATAATTTATGCTCATTGATATACAGGGTTTTTGGTACATCAATGTTTATGCTACGGGAATTATTATATCGGTTGTTGTTACCTATATTTGTTATATTATATCTAAAAATAATTTTGACAAAAATGCAAAACTTAAAAATTGTTTGGCGATTTCGCGAATTTCCCATCATCAAGCGATAACTTTTATTAACCCATCATTCAGTCATATGCAGGAACTCTATTTTTTTAATTAAACACCCAGTTAAATTAAATTACTCATTTTTTCAGTGTGCCCTACCAAACTGTGTCAACGCGAATGGCACGCGCTCCCCCTTCTATCTCCATGCGCCAGAGCGAGAGAAGCGTAACTCCAACGAGCGTAGAGGCTCGTTACCTTCCACAGTGGGATCTATAAGTTCGGCAAGATCTGGACCTGCTGACGGACTGTACGTCAACCCCATGCAGAGAGGAACAACCGCTACAGTCACACATCACAATTCTTCTGGAGAAGATAGTTCGGGTAAGCATAGTATTTTTTATATCCTTATGGTGGTTATAAGTTTTCTTTGGTTAACATTTGCAAGAGACAATAGAGAAAGAAAAATATTCTAGAACGGCAGAGTGAGAAAAAGGTAGATGTAATTAGCAACGAGGCTTCTTACCCTCCACCATAAGTTCAGCAATATCTGGTCATGTTGACGATTCTACGTTAACCTCTTACAGAGAGGCAATTCTGCTTCAGTCTCATAACACAAATCCTCTGGAGAAGACAGTTCGGATAAATACATTTTCGGTCAGTCTTCTTGGTCGAAAGTTAGGTTTTCGACCAATCGAATTTACGAAGAAGTCTTGATGTGTCCCATTTCTTTGACGAATGAGAGAACGATTGAGTAAAGGAGACACGTTAATCCAAACAGAGCTCGACTTCGATGGATCGCGATCCTTAAGTTTGCCTAACCAATTAATTAATTGTCACGTTAACACTACGTTTCAAATAAGCTTTATACTATCTATCTATCATTTGCCTATTTGTTGCAATATAAAAATCTGTACCTTCAGTTTCGATACACCTAATTCATTGATTTTTTTTATTGGAGCCATGGATAAGTTTTGGAAGAGCAGATATAAATGTATATATATGTAGACCAAAGTAGAAGACGACTTTAGACGAAACTCTGGAACATCCAAATACACCACCATATCCAGTATGTCCACCATCAACCAAATCCTATTATATAAATCGTACAAACTAGCAGATAAAGTTTCTATTCCCTTACCTTTCCTATAAGGATGTAAATGGTATAGCCGTTCCACTGGCTGGTCATTAGATTAAAGCATTAGCAGTTTCAATCACACGTTTTCGGTGTATTAGACAACAATGGAAGGCGTGAACAGCGCAACTAATAGGGCACTTAACCAACCACGACGGAAGTGTATTGGAGTTTCAGGAAGTTTAGGTTATGCAGTTGCTTCCCTATTATCGTTGTGTGTGGACGTATTTAATTAATTAACCAGCTTAACCGCTATTAAGCTGTAGTCACCAAGTCACTGTCTGTGAGTTTTGTGAGTCTGTGTCGGATGTGGAATTTGCATGATATGGTTCGTTGGTTTGATGAAATGATGGCAAGGTAAGGTTAGGTTCTTGCAGATCTTGGAGAAAAACCTCTAAGGATTATGTACCTCGACTCTAAGGACTATGAACCTTGAAGCTAATTATCAGCTGGTAATTTCTAGCTTAACATATCATGATCTAATTCATTAGTTAGGTGATGAGAAGGTACTGGAGAAGACAGTAAATAATATTCTTTTGTGAAAATGTGGGACATTGTTTTATTAACCAGTATTCGAGATAGTGTATGTTGAAATGTGAGGGAGCTTAGGTTAAGGAATTACTTTTCTACTAGTGTAAGTTTCGTGAGTCTAGTGTCAGATGGGTTTGGATGATATTGTTCGTTGCTTTGTTAAGTTTCCGGAACTGTGGAAATGGACTTTGCTAAGCCTAAGTTTATAATTTATGTAATTATCGGGTTAATAGTAGTATGTCGCATGAGTGTTCTAGTTAATTGGGTATGTGAAGAGTGAAGATTATCTACTGGGGTAATAATGAATAACACGTCCATGCGATAATTACTATTTGATATCTTATCTGGGGCGGGCGCGTGGCTGTAATAGCGGAAGCGGGACATATTTGACATGCGCTCGCCCTGATTCTGGGGTAGGAGGGAAAGGTTGGTTCTTGCTAGGTGTGGGTTAAAACTTGAGATTTGTATAAAAGTATCAAAATCGCACTTAAGGAAGTCATAACCCCTTCAAAATGTACGTTTAGATCAAGGACCTCTCCCCAAAGTTTTTTTTTAGAAATACGGCTAATTTTGGCAACTGGTTTCTGCACAACAACTCAAACCCAAACTTCGAGGCACCGGCGGATCTGTAGCAGCGAGTGCAGGATATGTTCCGATCCGTACCACACATCTCGTCCATTACTGGGGAAGAAGATGGGATCCCTTTCTCTTTTAGTAGTCTCCGTAGTCCTTCGTAGTCTCCGAGCGCCTTCTAAGGAACATTTTCCTCTCCAAAAACAGAAACGATCATTTGTACAAAACTATCAAAATTGCATTTATTCAAGTCCATTCTCCCCTCCGTCGTTAAACATCTATGTTTGCAATCCATGATCTCTGATGATGAGTCTTTGTCTAGAACCGCGGCCAGTTGTTACTTAACCATAAAAATATTTTAAATTCACCTCTTTCTTAAACTCATTTCATCTCCCACAGCATGCTCAACAACAGAAGACACAGCTAACTCTGGCTGGTTCCTGCACGGCAACTCGAACCCGAACTCCGGGGCGCCGGCGGCCCTGTACCAGCGCGTGCGGGACCTGTTCCACACGCGTTCGCCGGGGCCTCGCGTGCCGGCTGAAGGACAGGAAGCTCCCACTATGACTGGTACGTGCAAGAATGTGACTTTACATATTTATTGTCCAAAGGGTGACATCATCATTTTGTCTAAAACTCTTTTGGTTGAAATACCAAAATCATAGAGCAACACAGGAGGGGAGTAGCCATATGCAGACTTTCCCCTCTGTCAAAGTACAAGCCGAAATGGGCCTATACGTGTCGCCTAGATGTTTAAATGTGTGCGTGAAATTGTTTCTGTATGATAAGGTCAAGGCGTGAGTTTCGTAGTAACAGACGATTTTTGTAGTGTACGTGTGTCGCACACATTTCCCCCCGCAAAAAACGACATACTGTTTTGCATCGGTAATACACGCTATGGCTACTCCCCTCCGGTCCGCCGCGACCGGTGGGGAGTTGCTCTATGACCAAAATGGACAAAAGCCTTTCCAAGGACTTACAACAAGGATCTACGTCATTAGGAGAGAATATGCCATAATCGCCACACTTAGCATGCGGATTGGCGATCACAGTGACGGCGGGTTTAGAAGCCACGAAAACAGAACAGCGTTCTAGCGCTTTTATACAAAATATACCGTTGCGGTTCAGTTCAGCTTAAAATGCTGATGCGTAGCTGCTACCCCTGAGATCTTACTAAGTTGTTCTGTAGACCATGATAGAAAAAACGTTGAGTAAGGCAGATCTTTTGCTGGTGATGGTGGGTAGTGTAGTTCCAGTGTCAGGAACTCGAGGGCATAGGCACAAGCGTATTAACTAATCTATTTAATCATTACCACTTGGCGGGATAGGCACCACCGCATTACATAATATAATAATAATAATATTTGTATGTCTCTCGTCAGCACGGGGTCCAATTTGAACCCCGGACCTTTGTCAGGCTTGCGCGGGGACATGGGGGGTCCAACACGTAGAGGCCCTTTGGAGAATTTTGATCTACTTTGAAATGGGTTATATTTTTATTATTACTATATTTTGTAATGCGGTGGTGCCTATCCCTCGACTCCTGACACTGGAACTCTACCACCAGTAAAAATGCTCGTAACTTATTACACTACCCGTTTTTTGATGTTCTACCATTAAGCCTAGGTTGCACCAAGATATTTGTTTAAGTTATTGTAACATTTCACGTCCTTCTCTAACTTTAACAGACTTCTTTAAGTAAGAGAGGGATGTGAAATGTTACAATCAATTAAACTTTAAGAAATATATTGGTGCAACCCAGCATTAGTCTTTCCACTGCACCAATTATTTAATTATATAGTATTATTTATTTCTGTACCCGGCAAGAGATATTGCACATCGAGCCTACGAAAGAGACAATCGGCTTGTTTCGACTTCGTAGAGCGTTATCTCTGCTGCACACTGCCTACGTAAGCACTGATAGTCCGGTATTGTGAACTGAACAAAACTTGATGAAAATGGTCTATAAACGTCATATAGGTAAGGTGCGAAAGAGATAACGCTCTACAGACCCGAAGTAAGTCGAAGTCTCCTTCCTAAGCGAAGCGCGCATGGCCCCGCGGCTGGTGTAGATCGGAAGCGATCTACTCGGTTAAACGATACGGGCGCGGTCGGGTGTGTAGGGTGTCGGGTGACCGCTAGTGGAAAATTAAAATGCGCCGTCGGTCCCGGGTGCTATCGATAGATAGCAGTCGTTAAGACTTGTCGGAGGAAAACATCCGACAGCGGGTTGGCCACTAACCCTTATCTCCACCAACCTGCATTGGAGCAGCGTGGTGGAGTAAGCTCCATGCCTCCAGTGGGAGTGCCCAGCAGTGGGAAGTATCAAGGGTTGCCATTGCCTCCTTCCTAAGGTCGCAATATTACTGTAAATGTGTTCTGGAGCTCTAGAAATAAAAGATTTCTTTTCTATTCTATTCTATACAGTAAAAGCCGAAGTGCACGGTTCAACAGAGGTGAAGGCAGAGCCTCGCGAGTCGGACAGCGATAGCGGGGCGGAGGCAACCCGACGCGACCACCACTATGAAGACATCTACCTACCCCGCGATGAACATCAGAGACGACGGTAAATTCATTTTAAACGTCTGTAATCCCCGAAGGGGTAGGCAGAGGTAAATGCATGCATTCAAGCATACATGCAAGCACCCACGACTCGCCGGTTACGTTTTGGCCCATGTAACAGGTGGCGAACCTGTTGCCATCTCCGGGCACATTACCAAACTTCGAGGTACTGGGAAACATCCAGAAAATGGAAAAATCCCAATAGAACCAGAGATAAAGGATTTTTAACCGTTATCTCTGGCAGTCCCCGGGAATCGAACCCAGGACCCCCAGCGTAGTAGTAGTAAAAGTCACTTTAAATTTACTTTTATATAAACATTTAGGCAAACATGCTTGCGGTTACATGCATAATTATGGATGATGAGTCGGTACTGCGGCTTATAATGTAGATTTTGATGCGTTGCTACTCTAAAGCCTATGGTTCGGTTGCATCAAACTATTTGTTATATAAAATTTTACATCCTTCTCTAAAACCCCTTCTATACGGTCGGGACCAACCGCCGACCATCTTGGTCGGGTCAACCGATGTTTATATTTGTTCTACACGGTCGGGCAGCTGAGTCAATGGTCAGTTCTTTCAGGCATTCAAAGTGAAAAGAAATCTGTTAAAGTCAGAGAAGGATATTTTATTTTAAAGTAAAATGGAAAGAAAAATTTGACTTCAGGCGAGACTCGAACTCGCGGCCTACTGGGAATCTAGTCCAGCCGCTCTTCCAATTGAGCTACTGAAGTCCTGCCCGATTTGTCAAATCTTTCCTTCACATTTTTTTATTCTTTCCATTTTACTTTAAAATATAATATATTTCACAAGCATGTGTTAATGCGAAATAATATAAAACAATTATTCAGAGAAGGATGTCAAATGTTACTCTTTAACAAATATCTTCGTGCAACAAAGCCTTAAAGTTATGACGTCATTTAACAATTCTTTTTATCAATTAAGGTTCGGTTGCACCAAAATATTTGTTGAAGTTATACATCCTTCTTAAAATTGTAGTACTTCATAAAATTTTACATTTTACAAATTTGTTTAAGTTAGAGAAAGACACAAGAAGTTACAAAAACTTTAACTTAAACAAACATTTTGGTGCAACTGAACCTAAGTCTATAGGCAACAGCCATCATTTAACATCCATGTTTTTTTTTATGTAATGAAAGTGGCAAATAAGCATGCAGTTCACATTGATGTTAAGTAATGGCTGCAACCTATAGACACCCACACAATGACCAGAGGTCAAAATGCAGATGCGCTGCCACTCCTGAGGCATTAGGTGTTATGCCTCTGTGCCGGAAATTACAGGGCCGTACATTACCACCTGACCGGAACACGATAGTGCTGAACACTACCATTTAGCGGCAAGTATATTAGGTAATGCGGTGGTGCCAACGCCCGCGAGCTCCGTCACTGGAGTTCTACCACCAGTAAAAATGTGAGCTGGATGTGAGACCCTTGTTACATAAAAAAGTGGTTTGCTGAACTAACGGTGGTATTGGGCAGGAGCAGTTCCCGCGACTCGGGCAGCCACAGCCGGCCCGGCAGCGCCGCGCTCGTCGTCGACTACACCACCAAGGACGAGTAAGTCACTCAGGCTGGGTTGCACCAAGATATATGTTAAAGTTAAAGTTATTGTAACATTTAAGAAGTGAAATGTTGTAAAATGTTACATACGTAACGTAAAAAACATAACTTCACGCCTGTAATCCCCGAAGGGGTAGGCAGAGGTAAATGCATGCATTCATGCATACATGCAAACACCCACGATTCGCCGGTTACGTTTTGGCCCATGTAACAGGTGGCGAGCCTGTTGACATCTCCGGGCACATTACCAAACTTTGAGGTACTGGGAAATTTCCAGAAAATGGAAAAATCCCAATAGAACCAGAGACAAAGGCTTTTTCACCATTATCTCTGATAACCCCCTACCCGGGAATCGAACCCAGGACCTCAGCGTAGTAGTAGTGGCCTGCTACCACTAGGCTACCGAGGCAGTTACAATAACTTTAAATTAGTGGTACTTGCTTTAACCACTGGTGGTAGAGCTCCAGTGGCGGAGCTCCCGGGCGTAGGCACCACCGCATTACCTGATATATAATCATAATAAATAATGGCAACCCATTATACGTCCCACTGCTGGACACGAGCACACCGCGGACACTCCGCCAAAATTACATACAAACGCTTAATTTGGTCTCTATTACACAGACATCAATCAGTGACGTGTATTTACACGTGCACCGGTGTGCGTAGCACGTAGATAATACCAAATGTCGCCCATAAGGGGGGAGGAGGTTGGGTGAGGCGGCGAAATTGGGCGGGACGTCGAAGTGTCCATTCTATACGTAGTATTATTACATATTCTCTGGCACGAGTCTCTCCCCTTTTTGGGGGTAGGCCTTCCTTGCCTAATATACTTGCCGCTAAATGGTAGTGTTAAGCACTATCGTGTTCCGGTCAGGTGTTATTGTACCGTTCTGTAATTTCCGGCACAGAGGCATAACACCTTAAGCCTCAGAAGTGGTAACGCATCTGCATTTTGACCTCTGGTCTTTGTGTAAGTGTCTATAGGCTGCAGTCATCACTTAACGTCAATGTGAACTGCATGCTTGTTTGTACTTTCATCACATAAAAAAAAATTAAGAAATATGTTTGTATGTATATAACCCAGGCTTATACTTTCTGACGAGCCAGTTGGACAGGCAGTGTGACATTATAAAGAAAAATGCAAAATCGTCATCTCGGCCAGTTGTGTTCTTGTTTTTGAATCCGTCAATGTTATTCATGTAAAAATGTAGCCAAGTCGAGTCTAGCTTGCTTATCCTGTGAAAAAGGTATCTGATATCGTATAAAGTCAAGGTCCAAAGAGTACACGCTCTAAACCTACTAGCTCTACACAAACTCTACACTAGTCAAAATGTATGAGAAATTGTCAAATCTCATGTAGAATCAAGATTCTAGATATATGTGCCCTAACTTCACATACTCTACATACACAAGAATTTTGACTCTACGTGAGATCTGACATGCATGTTTAATTATTGTACTCGTGGTATAATATATCTTGAAAATTTTAAGTATCTGGCATTATCCTAACAGTTACGTGGGTTCAAAAATACGACGAAACGTGTCGAAAAAAGGTAGGTAGTGCCCTTGCGCTTAGCTTGGCTCGTCTTGGCGGGGGCACTACCGTGTCTCCACATGCGCACTATGGATTACTTGACATCTGCGTTTTTTAATGTATTGATGATAATATCTGCGGTAATTTTATCTCTAATTCTATGATTATTCTTTTATATATGTGGTAATTTTGTCTTTACCTAATTCCGTTTTCTTGTCTAGATCCAACAAAGCTTACGAAGAGGTGTCACCGCCTCAAGAGAATCAAAAGTCGACCATCGCGACCAAACTGGCGGCGCTCACTCACAAAGCGCAGAATTTCGTGAGTAAAACTTATCAAATTTATTTAAAATACATTTATTTATAATGGTGTAAAGGCCTTTATCTCTGGTTCTATTGGGATTTTTCCATTTTCTGGAAATTTCCTAGTACCTCGAAGTTTGGTAATGTGCCCGGAGATGTCAATAGGCTCGCCACCTGTTACATGGATCAAAACGTAACCGGCGAATCGTGGGTATTTACATGTATGCTTGAATGCATGCATTTACCTCTGCCTACCCCTTCGGGGATTTTAGGCGTGAAGATACGTAAATTTATTTATTTCAAGAAGACCATGTACTTACCACATTTTGTTTATCTACATATACTGACCGAAAGGGAAGACAGCAAATCTATCTATCTATACATATTATAAAACAAAATCCCCTGCCGGTGTCTGTCTGTCTGTTCGCGATAAACTGAAAGACTACTGCACGGACCCTACGCGTGGTTCGACACGCACTTGACCGGTTTTTTTTATATATTATGTATAGTATACTAGCCCGCGGCTCCACCCGCGTGTAGGTCACTTTTAGCGTAACCCTTGGAAACTACAACTCCATCTTAATTAAATACGTTTATGTACACCGCATTCAACTCTGTTTATCAGTTTTGAAGCAGTGCTTGAAGTAAATTTTTAATTGATCATAACTTCTTTTTCCCTTAACCAATTTTGACGAAACAAGGTTTTACAAGCTCCTTATTATAATATATGTAATCTACATGTGAAAACAGCGTTAAAAAAAAAAAAAATATTTATTCAGTAACAAAGGTATAAAATTACAGTAATCAGTGGTCGGAGCTACCTTTTAAGCAACAAGTTTGCTTGTGTTAGGCAGCACCGCTCTTCCATAACAAGTTTTAAAGAAACCTATTTATTTACTTATGTGTACACCAAATGTATAAAATATAAATTTAATGTGAATTTAATGTTAAGAGACCAAAAAAAATGTTCTGGTTTCTGTTACTCTTTTAATCGCCCCCTATCAGTTTTTTGGAACACTTTTCTACAGACACTCGATTTTTACTGACTTATTATATTATGTACTAGCCGTGCCCGCGACTTCGTCCACGTGAGAAAAAATATGATTGTTCAGTTCTACCCGGACGAAGTCGTGGGCTCAGCTAGTATAAAAGTAGCCTAAGTAACTCCTTATTACATTAGCTATCTGCCAGTGAAAGTCCCATCAAAATCGGAGATACTCAAATTCTATTAATTTGTATGTATGTAGGTATGTATGTATGTATGATTGTATGGAAATAAAAGTAGCCTAAGTTACTCCTTATTACATCAGCTACCTACCCGTGGAAGTCCCGTCAAAGTTGGATACACTCCAATTCTATTTATTTGTATGTGGGTATTTATGTATGTATGGATGTATGGAGATAAAAGTAGCCTAAGTTACTCCTTATCACATCAGCTACCTACCCGTGGAAGTCCCGTCAAGGTCGGATACACTCCAATTCTACTTATTTGTGTGTAGGTATGTATGTATGTATGGGTGTATGGAGATAAAAGTAGCCTAAGTTACTCCTTATCACATCAGCAATCTGTCAGTGAAAGTCCCGTCAAAATCGGTCCAGCCGTTCCCAGATAAGCCCCGCCAAACAGACAGACAGACAGACAAAAATTGTAAAAAATGTTGTTTTGGTACATGTACCGTGTAATACATATATATGCATTTAGTAATAAGCGGTTATTTTAATATTACAAACAGACACTCCAATTTTATTTATTTGTATGTATGTATAGATTGATAGATAGAAGCTAAGAAGATTAAAAAAAAACCCTTTACCATCAGGCCAGCCGCCTATCATCAGCGGCCGGCAGCCGCCGCGCCTCCGTCTCGGATGAAGCCATCGTGGTGCAAGCATCAGCATCATCGGGAGTATCCTCTGGAGGCAGTTCAGGAGATGAGGCCCCTCCGCCACCACCTCCTCCACCAGCACCCCCCGCGCCTCCACCACCGGCGGTGCTGGAGGAACCAGCGCTCAGACCCTCGGAACTGAGGGGTAGGCTTGGTGAGTCATTATTATATTTCAATTGGTAATATCTTGAGATGAATCCTTTTGATGCTATGCCAACTGAGTACAGTACGCGTTCAAATTGCTGTTAAAACTGGTGAGTGTAAAATGTTAAGCGATGAGGTCTATTGTGTACCTATCTACAAGTAGAACTCAGACCTTCGGAGCTGAGCGGTAAGCTGGATGAGTGATTGTGGTTATAACTGGGCAATTTTACTGGTGGTAGAGCTCCAGTGACGGAGCTCGCGGCCGTAGGCACCACCGCATTACCTAATTTACTTGCCGCTAAATGGTAGTGTTCAGCACTATCGTGTTCCGGTCAGGTGGTAATGTACGGCCCCGTAATTTCCGGCACAGAGGCATAACACCTTAGGCTTCAGGGGTGGTAACGCATCTGCATTTTGGCCTTGGTCTTCATGTGGGTGTCTATAGGCTGCAGTCATCACTTAACATCAATGTGAACTGCATGCTTGTTTGCCACTTCCATTACAAAAAAAAAAGTTTTATACAGGGTTAATTTAAAATAGCGCATCACCTCTTGCAGGCAGGCTCTCTGACATAGAGCAACGCGGGCCGCCGCGGCGGACCGGAGGGGAGTAGCTATAGTGTCTATTACCCATGCAAAACAGTCTATATTTTTTTTTGCGGGGGAAATGCGTGTGAAATCCACACACTACAAAATGCGTCTATTATTGTGAAACTTACACGTTGACTTTAACAAAATATATGAACAACTAGCGGCCCGCCCCGGCTTCGCCCGCGCTGCTCTGCTCCTATTAGTCATAGCGTAATGTAAGCTATCCTATCTCTCAAGTTGGATCGAACTGCACATGGTGTGCGAATTTTATTATAATCGGTTAAGTGGTTTAGGAGTCCATTGAGGACAAACATTGTGACACGAGATTTATATATATTAAGATTATTATTTCATGCACACATTTAAACTGTAGCGTCCACTACATTAAGGCGCCAACTAGTGGAATACAGATGAAACCTCACAGTACTTGTCTAGTATGATAGATGGCGTACATTCGAATTACATCGCACATGCGAAGATTTCTCAAGAGTTGGCATATATACAACTTCCCAACGTCAATCGTTGGGCCGCGGCCCGCCAGGCGCTATCACCTCGCCTGGTCGGAGGATCATCCCTTTTCGCCGGAGGAACACTTCCATCCGTTCCTCCACAAAACATCTAGGCGACAGGCATCGGCCAACTTGGGCTTGTACTTTGACAGAGGGGCAAGCTGCCTATGGCTACTCCCCTCCGGTCCGCCGCGACCGGTGGCCCTTGTTGCTCTATGCTCTCTGACACAATCACAAAAACATCAGTTCTACGATTTTTTAAAATTTAGTTTTAAAAATTTAAGTTGTCCCAAAAAAAAGTTTTTGTTTTTCCTCTGAATAAGCATTTACTCTGAGCGTAGGTATACCACGCATCTTTGGCTAGGAAAAATATTGCCACGTGCAGCGGGGCGCGAGGTTGCGGGGTGGCGCAGCGGCGGCTAGGCTATTTTGAACTTTTGAAACCAGTTTTTGTATTTTTTTTTCGGGTTATTTATCAATATTTGTAAAAGAGTCGGAGAAACAAATGTTGTTGGGATTGATGTGGAGAGGCTGCCTGCAAGAAGTGATGCGCTAATTTCAATTAAACCTGTATACAGTACTCAACAATTAATATTGCACATCGGGCCTTCGAAAGAGAAGATCGGCTCGTTTCGACTTCATAGAGCGTTATCTGTGTTGCACACTGCCTACGTAAGCACTGACAGTCCGGTATTGGTCAAAACTTGATCAAAATGTTCGACAAACGTCAAATAGGTACGGTGCGAAAGAGATAAAGCTCTACAGTCCCGAAATAAGCCGATGTCTCCTTCCTAGGCTCGATGTGTAATATTTATTGTTGAGCACTGTAGTTTGTTTGACAAGACCCTCGTTTTCGCTACTGTTGCTAGAAGAGCCTGCGTGTAGTCTACTCGGTGTGAGGTAGACTTGGTAAGCTCTTGTTGTGTTGTAGCACATCACTGTAATACCTGTATTTTCAGCTTGTTAATATTTTGGACGTTTTACCAATGAAGCTAACGTAACCCACGGTTGTAAGAGATAAATAAGATGCAATAAATAATTAAGGTTACCATCATCTTGAGACTATTTTAAGGTAAAATTGAGGAAATATTCAGTTTCGGAGGAGAGAGTAGCACAGTTGATAAAGTGTCCAAAATATCTATTTATTTAGAGATTGCTAAAGTCCTGTCCATATGATTGTATGTAGCACATCTGTTATAGCGTAAAAAACTGAATGAAAATAATCCGAACCGTATTTATTTGATAGATTAGCTTACAATCAACACCGGTACAAATAATATTAAGTTAAATAGCTTCTGGTACTGCTGTTAAACAGCATTTTGTAAACTATCCCTGTGTCAGTATCAGCATAAAACTGGTTTCATATTCGGTTGTTCGGTTGGACCAACACCATACACGCGATCTGAACTGTGCTTGAATGTATTGTCACCGACAATTTTCTTAAATCGTCGTAATGCGAACAGAGCTATTGAACTAGCTACATTATATTTATTTCATGAAAATAGCAAACAAGCATGCAGTTCACGTTGATGTTAAGAGATGACAGTGTTAGTTTTACTTGACTTTTCTAATGCCTTTAATGCTGTCAGCCACGATATTCTCAATGCCATCCTGTCGCGTGCTGGCATTTCTTCAGTGGAACAGAGTTGGTTCTCATCTTATCTTCGAGGTCGTCAGCAGGCTGTCAAAGCTGGTAGTGAATTCTCCGACTGGTGTGACTTATCCTCTGGCGTACCTCAAGGCGGTATACTCTCTCCACTCTTATTTTCTTTTTTTATCAATACTCTCTCACATAACCTGAAATGCTCTTATCATTTGTACGCCGATGACTTACAGCTCTATATTCAAACAAACTTTGACAACATTAATAATGCCATAGTATCTATTAATAATGACCTTCAGTCGATCTTTGTGTGGTCCCAACGTTTTGGCGCTACTGTTAACGCATTAAAATCGCAAGTCATTATTCTGGGCAGTGCGTATTATATTAATAGTTTAAATTTTGACCGCTTAACGCCAATTCTATACAATAACTGTATAATACCGTTTTCTTCGGATGTTAGAGATTTAGGTTTGACTATAGACAGTACTTTAAGTTGGAAAAAACATATTATTGAAATCAACAAACGCGTTATTTTAATTTTACGTTGTCTCTATCGCTTCAAACACTTTTTACCAATTAGGACAAAAACTCTTTTAGTACAGTCACTTGTGTTGCCCATTATTGACTATGCAGATGTTTGTTGCTCTAACATGACACAAGATCTCCTTAACAAATTGGATCGGATGCTTAACAATTGCACTAGATACATCTTCGGGCTTCGCAAATATGACCACATTTCCAACTACCGTTCCCAGCTTAAATGGCTGCCTATCCGCGAAAGGAGATCCTTTCGGATACTCTGTATGTTTTTCACCATCATCAACGATCCTTGTGCTCCTAATTACCTAAAATGTAATTTTCATAAACTCGGCGATTTACACAATTTGAATCTTCGTTCGTCCGATAGTCTTAAATTCAAAATTCCTTCTCACCGTACTGGTTTCTATTTCAATTCTTTTGCTGTAACAGCAGTCAAACTGTGGAACGCGCTTCCCCTAGACATCAAGAAGGCTCCGAGCAAATTTGCATTTAAGAGCAGACTAAAAAAATATTTCTTATCTTCAAATAAATGAGTTACAACCGTCGTCATCATTGTATACCATATATATATACATTTTCTAATATATATTTATTTATAATAAAGTTTATACTTTTATACATATATATTATAGTTGCATATGTATATTTATGTATATATATATATATTTATTTACTTGTGTTGTATGTATTTAGACATTGATATTTATTTTTAGAATCTAAGTATTTTCAAGTAACATTTGGCTATATCATTCTTAAATTAATTTTCATTTCTACCAACCACTGCACTTTTTGACAGTTTTATTTGGCCCTAAGGTTGACTGGGAGAGAATACCATTTGGTATTAAGTCCGCCTTCTGTACATCATCCGTGTGCAAAAAGAATAAATAAATGACTGCAGCCTATAGACACCCACACAAAGACTAGAAGGTCAAAATGCAGATGCGTTACCACTTTTGAGGCCTAAGGTGTTATGCCTCTGTGCTAGAAATACCTGACCGGAACACGATAGGGCTGAATACTACCATTTAGCGGTAATGCGGTGGTGCCTACGCCCGCTAGTTCCGTCACTGCAGCTCCACCTGCAGTTTTTATGTCGGTGAAATTTTCGGTTCGTGGTGAACATCGTAGAATCGCAACTGAATCGATTAGATGTCTTGCTTTAGGGCTACTAACTGCGAATTCGCATCGCATCGCAAATATCTGCGAATACAATACGAGTACATTGCCTGTGGCGGCGACGCATCGCAGTTTTGTGTGGCCGCCCTTAACTAATACGCGCGACCTGTGATAGAATAAAACGGCGAACCAATTCTGATTCAACGACCTTGTGTTACAAAATTAGGCCCCAGGGCGAAGTCTCGCGCTGATTGTGTTCTAAAATTCCTTGTAGATTGTACCTTATCGAAAATTCAGTAGCCAACTACTATTTTATTTCAAAATTGACACGGCTATTACGAAAAATATCATTTTTTATATCTCAAAATTTTACAGTATTTCCGACTCACGTAGACTTTGAATCAATGTTTGGGTACGGCCCACCCTCCTAACCGCTCTGTATGGGGTTAGGGGGCCTCCCCCGGCGTGAGGAGGGTCCTCTCCCCTAGAGGGGAAGTTAGGGTAGACAAAGTGTAGTCACCCCTATTTGGAGCAGTGTGGCCAACTTAGGCGATTTGTCGCCATTAAGGCTACTCGAAACAAAAAACGGCGACCAAAAAAACATGAAAGGCGATGGTCGCCTTTCAGGCTACTTTAAATGCAAGCTATCTAATTTGCCAAATATGAAGTGAAACATCATTCTTTTTAAAAATCGTAGTTAACCTAAAGTCAATTATCACAATAAACATTATACCTAATTAAGGAATGATAACCATTCTTTTTGTTTTTTAGTTCGAAGATTACCTTGAATTTGTCATAATAATATTTTCTTATTAATCAGAAGTTACGGGGCCAATTTTTCACTCTAAGAACTCTGCTTATCTAAAAATTAAATTAGCATCAAAATAAAAAACGATTCGACGGCCTAGCTCAAGTAAAACAGTTAATTAAATCTTTAGAAATGATACCATAAAAAATAGCAAACATGAAATCACTGAGGAAATAAAATATTCTTTTATTTCTAAACGAGAGCAAATCGAGATTAAAGAAAAACTACAGAATTTTATTGTCTGATGTTCAGCGCTCTTTCGAATTTGGAATTCAGCGAACATAATTACATATTTATGAGTCGGATAGCTCAGTAATTATGTCGGTTCACTTTCTACCTTAAAGTTTGTAATGGGCAGTTAGTTTCGTTCTGGTTGGGGTTCCTTAAATATTTTTGAATGTAAACTATCCGCCTTGTTACTTTCCATTTCTAACAGGGGACATGCTGGCTGGTTGTTATGTGTAATTGTTGTAACTAGCGATTATTTTCGTGTATCAACACTGATAACGTTGCGTGGAAATTTGTTTTTCCTCATGCATGGGATTTATGTGAGCATTGTGTAATGTTGTATTGTTTCAATCGTGCTGTACGCAAACGCGTATAGTGTCTTTTTCATTTCTTTAGAGGATAACACAGGTGAAGGGGCCAAGGGCTGGTCTTCAATAATAAGCGGGTTGTATCAATAAATAGGCTTTATTGCCAGAATTACACTAGCACATTTCACTGAAGTGACCGTAGTGTTACGCTGTCCGCTGTTCGTCGAGGTCTGTCGTGGCGGCGCTAGTTGCGGGCGTTGCACGGGCGCCTAGCGAAACCGGCTCCGTCGCGTCTCCCGCACCGCCGTCCCCGGGGTGGTCCATACGTGCGTCATAGGCGCGGACATACTCCCCGGGTTGAAGAGATCTCTTCAATTGATGGGAAGAGGACAAATGCAGTTAAAGGCACGACGAATGGTGCCCCTCTTCGTCTTGAGTTCTGCCACTCGGGTCACTCCGTCGACACCGGGATACGTCTTCATGACCCGGCCCAGAGACCAGAGCAGTGGAGGCGCTGCCTTGTCCTTAATTAGGACCAAAGATCCCTCCTTCAGATTCCCTGTGGAATGGAACCACTTGGTCTTTGCCTGCAGCAGAGAAGTGTAATCATTATGAAATCTTCTCCAAAAGTGCTGCCTGATGTGTTCTATTCTCTTCCAACGGTCCAGTCGCGTGATGTTGATGTCCATCACCTGAGAGTGTGGTACCGATAAAAGTGGTCGTCCAATTAAGAAGTGAGAAGGTGTAAGAGGTGAAAAATCGTTAGGATCTGATGAAAGAGGCGTGAGTGGGCGTGAATTTAATACGGCTTCTATTTGAACGAGACATGTGGCCATCTCTTCAAAGGTTAAATGAGTTAGTTGAAGCAATCTTTTTAAATGGTGCTTGCAGGATTTTACAGCGGCTTCAGCCAGTGAATTAAAATGAGGGCTGTAAGCTGGCGTAAAAATGAACTCGATACCCTCCCGCGCTATCTCAGATGCAACATTGGATGAAAGCAACAACCTATGCAATTCTTTAGATGCGCCTACAAAATTTGTCCCGTTGTCGGACGTGATGCTTCGTGGCTTGCCACGACGCGCCACGAAACGATTAAGGGCAGCTATATAAGCCTCTGAAGTTAAATCAGAGACGAGCTCCAAGTGTACGGCCTTTACTGCCGAGCAAACAAAGATGCACATGTAAGCTTTTGTAAGTTTGCAACCGCGACCTTTTCGATCGGCTATCAATACTGGCCCAGCGTAGTCAACGTAAGAATTTAAAAAAGGAAACTCAAGATGGGTTCTCGAGTGAGGTAGTTGACCCATTATAGGCTGTACAGTTTGAGCCTTGAGTCTATGACATTTAAGACATTTACTCACGACAGATCTAGACAAGCTTCTCCCACCTAGCGGCCAGTAAGTTTGCCTAATATGAGACAAAAGCAATTGAGGACCACCATGTAGGAGGTTATGATGTTGCATTTGAAATAAAAGATTAGTAAACCTATGTTTGCTACATAAGATGATAGGATGTTTTACATTAAAATCATATGGAGAATTGTCAAGTCTCCCGCCCACGCGAATGATATCATGATCGTCTATGAACGGTGTTAAAGGAAGCAATCTACTTTTTCGTGGTAATGGTTTACCTGACTTTAAAATATTATACTCTTCAGAAAACATTTCTAATTGCGAATGATGAATCATTAAGTGTAATGAATTTTCTAACTCTGATTTTGAAATATTGTGACTTAATTTTTTATTTTTTTAAATATTTATGAAACGCAATATATAGCATAATATTCTTTGAATTTTTGTTAAGCTAGAATACCTTTCCAATAAGTAATGAATGATTGATGAATGAACGTATGTATTTGAATTGATATTATGATACGAATGATTATTAGTATATGAATTGTTATTATGACTACTAATGAAATGATTTACTACTTCCGGCAAGTCTTGTTTCTCCGTGTTTGGCATTTTTGGCCACTCATGTTCATGGCGCAATAAAAAAGAAGGCCCACACCACCACAGTGGTGTGTTACCGATGATGTCGGCCTTTAGACCACGAGTAACATGATCCGCCGGGTTGTCCTTAGACGGTACGTAGCTCCAGGTATGACCAGATGTGCTCTCCTGTATTTCATTGACTCTATTTCTAACAAATGGTTTCAACTGGTTAGTAGAAGAGGAGAGCCAACCCAATACGATGGTAGAGTCACACCAGAATCTACATCTATGAATGGGTATGGTCAGTGAATCTCGAACCTTAGTACACAGCCTTGTACCTAACAAAGCTCCACAAAGTTCGAGCCTGGGTATCGTCGTTTGTTTAATGGGTGCAACACGGTTTCTAGTAACTAGAAGATGAACACTAATACATCCACTACCACTAGAAGAACGAATATAAATACACGCTCCATACGCAAGCTCAGAAGCATCAGAAAAAACGTGTATTTCATGCAAATTAGAATCCGTGCATGAAACCCAACGAGGTATCTTTAAGGTATTTAGCGCGGTGATAGTATTTTCAAAAGCAAACCAAAGATTTTTTACTTCTAACGCTACCTCGTCATCCCAGTCGTACTTATCAAACCATAAACGTTGTATGATAATTTTAGCTTCGACTACACACGGGCCAACGAGTCCCAGTGGGTCAAATATCTGACTGATAACTGAAAGTATATGGCGCTTAGTTACTTTAGTAGATGGTATGATGTTAATCGTAAACGTAAGCAGATCTGAATCACACACCCAGTTAAGACCTAAAGTTTTAGATTGAGAAGAATTTATACCATTATCACATAATTGTAAAGTATTAGATTCTTTGCTATTAGAAATTTCATTAAGAATATTTGAATTATTTGATCGCCATTTGCGTAAATTAAATTTAGCAGACGATAATACAGACCGTACATTTTTCGAAACTTCGATGGTCTCTTCAATGGTATTCCCCCCACTTAGATAGTCATCTACGTAAAAATCACGTTTTATAGCTGATTGGACTCTGTGATCATCTACTTCCTCGGCTAAAGTGCTAAGGCATTTAGTTGCTAAATAAGGAGCCGAGGCAGTACCATATGTAAGTGTATTTAATGTGTAGGTCTTAAGTGGTTCTGAAGGATTGACACGAAATACAATTTTTTGAAGATGTCGTTGACTGGAATTTAACTCTATGGCTCTATACATTTTTTCTACATCTCCAGAAACTACGTACCTATGTTGACGAAAGCGTACCAATATTGAAAATAAATCGTCTTGAACTACGGGACCGACCATCTGAATGTCATTTAGAGACATGCCCGAACTAGTAGAGGCTGATGCATCGAATACTACGCGTAGTTGAGTAGTGGTACTAGAATTTCGAATAACTCCATGATGTGGAATGTAATGAGTACCGGTATTTCTGTCAGTAGGTGTACAATCTGAGTCTAAAGTCATATGACCTAGGTTTTCGTATTCCTTCATGAACTTAATATATTTTTGCTTATACAGAGGATCACGCTTAAATCTACGCTCTAGTGATAAAAAACGATTCCTTGCGTTCTGGTAAGAATCACCTAGAGTATTTGGATCCTCTTTTAATGGCATAGCAACAACAAAGCGGCCATCGTCTTTGCGAAAGGTAGTCTGAGCGAATAGTTGCTCACACATTCTTTCTTCCGTAGAAAAAGAATGTTCACAAGAAACAATGTCTAGCTCCCAAAATTGAGTAAGGTCGGGAGTGACATTAGAGTGATGGCAAAATGATTTAGGAAAAAAACCGGAATGATTAGCAACACTACCGGAAACTAACCAGCCGAATTTTGTTTCGCATAATTTAGGTAACTTCTTTCCCAAATCTATAATGTTTTTACCAATTACATTCCAAAATACTTCAGCCCCTACTAGGATGTCGATGACCGACGGAATATTAAAATTCGGGTCAGCTAATTTAATACCTGAAGGAATAGGGACTTGATTTTTATGCACGAATGTAGCTGGCAGCATGTTTGTGATAGCAGGCAAAATGTGACACTCGATATCTACAGTGTATGCACAGCATAAAGACTCTATTACGAGGTGACAAGACTGTGTACTAGTAGATGTGTGATTATTAATACCCGTTACCTTAGTGCTCGTACCGCTTCGTGACAAACCCAGTTTTTCCGTAAGACCTTGCGTAACGAAGTTCGCCGTAGAACCGTTGTCCAGCAACAGACGCGCAGTGTACCTCTTACCCGCTGCGCTGATGACGCCCACCAGAGCTGTGGATAGCAAAACATGCGCGGAAGTAGCAAGCTGCAAGCTGGAGTTGGCAGATAGTGCAACATTTAAGGAAGTAGGCGAAGTAGAAGGCAACGCGTCAAGAAATGTATTGGGTTCAGTACACTCTAAATGTAGCAATGTATTATGCTTGTTTTTACAATATCTGCAATGCGCTAATCTACACTGCTTGGCGACATGACCAAAACGTAGGCAATTATTACATACTTTCAATTCATTAGCCGTTTGTATGCGATTTTCTATACTAAGTTTACGAAAATCATCGCATTTGTATAAATTATGTGTCTGGGAGCAAAAGGGACATTTATTATTGTAAATATTGTTACTGATTTTATTATTTTGTGTAACTTTCGATTTGTTTTTATTTGTATGACTATTATTTAATGCAATAACATTGTCTGTCTGTGAGTGATTCGTTTCTATTGTTTCTAACCAATCGGCCCTTTTATTTAAAAAGTAACAAAAATCGCTTAATATGGGATCATTCTTCAATACAGTATTACGATGCTCTTCCCAGCCACGACTAGTTGTTAAATCTAGCTTTTTAGTCATGACATAAATCAGTAAAGTATCCCAGTATTGAGTGGGCTGATTTAATGAAGTTAATCGAATAACCCATCAACATCGAATAACGCTTGAATGTGGTTGTTTATAAGTAGACGGTTATTATTGTATCTTCCACACAATAAATCCCACGCAATCTTATAGTTATCTCCTTTAAAATCAAGATTCTTTATAATAAGAGCTGCGTTACCTTTTAACGAGGCACGCAGATAGTGAAATTTATTAATTTCACTAATACTGGAATTGTCGTGGATCAATGACGTAAATGTGTCTCTAAATTCGAGCCAGAATTGATAGTTTCCATCGAAAGTAGGCAAATCTATTTTTGGCAAACGAACAAAATTATTAAAATTGGCATTATGTGCACCTGAGTTTGCATTCCCGAAGCTCGCCTCAGACTCAGCTCCCTTAGACGAAGTACCGAGAAGACTGCGCGTGAGTGCCACCAGATTGAAGAACTGGCGATCAAACTCCTCACGCTCAGGCAACGTAGACTCAGCATCCTCGGACAGCACTTCTATTTGTGTCTGCAAGTCATTAAATTCGCTATGTAAGGTATCGAATCTATTAAAACGCTCCTCTAAATCTAAACGCTGTAACTCAGATATCTCAGAACTGCTTTTAATTAATGTAATATAATTTTTATAAATTGTTAGCTTTGATTTTAACGAACTGCGTTTCTTTGTTAAAGTTTTGAGATCATCGGCCATTTTGATTCACTGACACGACTCCAACTGTAATATTTATAATCCTTTTAAATAATTATGAGCGAATCACTAAGAACCATACGCAAAAAAAACGTAAACAGATAAGAGAACAAAAGGATTCCAATGCAAGGCTAGCTTTTATTACTTCAATGTCAAGACCTTGACAATGACTCGACGGCCGTTAGGCGCGTTGGTACCTACACAGCTGATTTAAAATATGAATGCACTCGTAGCAATTAATTTGTAACAAACTATTGAATAATTATGAAAACTAACGATTTTTCGGAGAAATGTTTGGAGAATAACTAATAATTGGAACGAACTCACTTAAATACAGTATTTTACTCCCAAGTAAAGACACTGGACTTTCGACGTAGGTGCAGCAGCTACGGAGACGACTTCTTTGAATTTTGCAGGCGAATTTCGGCAACCTGGTAACTTTATTCTTCCTTCGAAGGACCAATTTGAAGGGGCCAAGGGCTGGTCTTTAATAATAAGCGGGTTGTATCAATAAATAGGCTTTATTGCCAGAATTACACTAGCACATTTCACTGAAGTGACCGTAGTGTTACGCTGTCCGCTGTTCGTCGAGGTCTGTCGTGGCGGCGCTAGTTGCGGGCGTTGCACGGGCGCCTAGCGAAACCGGCTCCGTCGCGTCTCCCGCACCGCCGTCCCCGGGGTGGTCCATACGTGCGTCATAGGCGCGGACACAGGGGTTGGAGCCAAAGGAAACCTGTTTAGGTAGTCCTTGAGCTAAAGATGTAAGTACGATCATAGTCCGCTCATTTCTTTAGAGGATAACGCAAGGGCTGGCCCCAAAGGAAACCTGTTTAGGTAGTCCTTGAGCTAAAGACGTAGGTACGATAATTAGTCCGCAGATTATACCATTCGCAAACCCATTTGGTGAAGGCGTTATTGGGATATAAATCATATATGAAACTTACATTCATTTATTAGGTTTGAACAACTTGCATAAGAAGATGCAGGGTTACTCACTGTACTGATAATCCTGAAATGATCATTACTTCGCAAATGTTCAAGGTCCCAATCATATTGAATACTGCTTCTTTAGAATCATTCAAAAACCATGGAACCTTCTATGCGGACGAGCACTTCCGCATGCTTGAGTTTGTAGGAAGTCATGTACGTCCGAATACGCATGAATAGGATTGTCAATTCTAGTAAATTATTATTTATAAAGAGTACCTACTAATGTGATAAATAACCCCCTTATTTATAAACGTATTTTAGCTAAAGTGTTGCTAATCTCTCCTTTGTCTTTTTCTAACCTGCACATTTGACAATGCAACTGACAAAGACAAAGCATTCTATAGCTAAAACGTATCTAATGTACGTTTATGAATAAGGGGGTAAGTATATAGTCCTTATATAAGCTTGAAGCTTTAGCTCTTGGGTGTGTTTTGTCACAAATCACCATCTAATCGGAGCCGGGTAACGCTGGTCACTAGTATTTGCAATGCTTACGCTGTCCAGCTCTATCACTGGCATTGTATCAATAGTAATGTTTGACTTTCTTGACTTGAGGTCCCATGTTTCCTGGATGGGACATAAGGCATCCACAGCGGTTTTCTTTCTTGATCGGTCATGAGATTTGTGTTTGCTTTCGTTTTCAACCCTTCACGATTTTCTTCACGACGCAAAGTCTGTTGGGTTCCACCCCGCTTCCGCCTTCCATGAGGTTCCAGTTCATTGGCTGTTTATTAGGTCAAGATGCCTTTGGAGTGTGTGGTTAATCCAGTTCCATTTATGGCATCTAATTTAACTGCCTCAGTAGCGTAGTGGTAGCAGGCCACTACTACTACCGGGCGGTCACTTATCCCTGGGACACATTGTATAGGTTGCTACTTAAAATATGATAAAATTCACGGATTCAGACGGTCACGGTCTGAGGGGTAAAGCAGGTTCGGCAAAGTATATCCGCTCACATAAAATATGACTCGACTACTTAGAAAGTAGAGATTTCCTGGGCGTTCTTTAATGGATATTTTTATTAACAGTATTATATGAGTTATTTAATTCAGTGCGGACGCGTGATAATGTATTCTAAGATGATTTTATGTATTCTGTTAGGTTTTGTCGCTCTTTTGTTTGTCAAATCTAAATTTAGAATAATTAGCATTGTGATAAATTTACTTGTAGTTATTAACGTCTAGATATATAAATAAACAACTACTGATAGAAAGTTGTAGTTACAATCTGACGACTTATAGACAGGCATTAATTTATAATTAAAAAAAAACGGTGCTGCCCTGTAATTTCCGGCACAGAGGCATAACACCTTAGGCCTCAGGAGTGGCAACGCATCTGCATTTTGATCTCTGGTCATTGTGTGGGTGTCTATAGGCTGCAGTCACCACTTAACATCAATGTGAGCTGCATGCTTGTTTGCATGTTTGTACACTTCTCAACAATAAAATTGTACATCGCGCCCCCGAAAGACACAATCGGCTAGTTTCAACTTCGCAGAGCGTTATATCTGCTACACACTGACTTCGTAAAAGTTGATACTCCGGTATGGGTCAAACGGGACGTGACGACCCATCACGTTCAGCGGATGAGGAGAATTCATCCGCTAGTGCAGTGTGCCAACCGAATAATGGCAGTCAGACCATTCCAATAGGGCGGTAGTAAAGATAACAAGGTTTTTTTGGCGGGAACCTTGAATGAGGCGTGTGGTGCTCTTATTTTATTTCGTTTTCTTGGTGTATGTTTGAGTTATCTATACTGATATTATAAAGCTGAAGAGTTTGTTTGAACGCGCTTATCTCAGGAACTACTGATCCGATTTGAAAAGTTTTTTCAGTGTTAGATAGCCCATTTATCGAGGATGGCTATTATATATCATCAAGCTACAACTAATAGGAACGGAGCAGCGCGGACGAAGCCGGGGCGGGTAGTATTAAATAAAGTTGGTGGCATTTTGTTTCATATTATAGGTTTATTACAGTGCCCGTGTATAGTGAAATAGAATAACAGTGCGAAAACACGGCCTTTCAGGTTGCCTCCAAAACTTCATTGTAAATGTTCCGGGAAAGTAGCCATCGCTTTACTCGAATTACTGACTGTGACTAACTTGACTGACATAACAAATAATTAACTGACTGACTGATTCTGTTGCTATTATACGAATACGAAATAGCTTTTCGCTTGTACTGGCAATATGCGTAATAGCGATGCCATCACAAATATTTTTTTTTAAATGACTATTTGATAGTGTCAGCAGCTTCCCGCGATAAAACTACCGTCACTGCGATCGCTAATCCGCCTGCCAAGAAGTGTTGTTGCAATAGTAATACTCTATCGATAGTATTGTGATCTATCGTGACCTAAAAAACAGTCACACTATGGATAGGACTGTCGAAAATATCGACATGCTGCAATACTATCGATACTATCGATCGCATCTGCATTTTGACCTCTGGTTTTTCTTGGTGTAGATCTATAATGAAATGTAAATGTATAAGTTAAATGACGTCATAACTTTAACTGCTGACTGTAACCAGCCGAGGTGCTATGGTTAATGTTAAAGTTAACCTCAATTAACTGACAGATAATGAGAGAATCTTTCAATCCTCATAATTTTAGTATGCAAAAAATACGCTGGTGCGACGCATTCCGCAGTAACTGTTAGGCCTCCCTCAAATTAGGCGTGCGCGTTCTTCTGGCGTGCGAGAAGCATAGAGTAACACGGGCCACCGGCCGCGGCGGACCGGACAGGAGAAGCCATATACAGGCCTTCCCGTCTGTCAAAGTACAAGACCAAATGGTCCTATGCCTGTCGCCCAGATATGTAGGTGTGTGCGTGAAATTGTTTATATATTTTGTTAAAGTCAAGGTGTGAGTTTCGTAGTAATAGACGACTTTTGCAGTGTGGTGTGTGTCATACGTATTTCCCCCGCAAAATATGACAGATTGTTTTGCATCGGTAATAAACGATGAGGCTACTCCCCTCTGGTCCGCCGCGACCGGTAGGCCGAGTTGCTCTATGGCGAGAAGCGCCGCGCGCTACATGAGCGTTGCGTTTTGCTGCCCTCGCGTCGCGTCGCTCACACGCCCGAGGAACGCGCATGCCTAAAGTGGGGGCGACCTTAAAGTCAATGCTAATGTTATTGTAAAAATTTGACAACCGACAAACTTCCAACGCCTAAATTATTTCATTTACATACCTACATCAAATGTGGACGCGCACCAAGGTATTATATTACTATTTAGTTCTTTTCTGGGTACTAATACATTTAATTTTATGGTTACTGATGCTGTATTACCATTTAACCGGAATGTATACATTTCCCTACAAAAAATGACAAAAAGGAACAACAAAACTAGCCTTGATGAAGCAATTGCGAATTAGTTTCACTTAGCTACCTGTCGAAACTGAATGTCTTGTTTTTCCATGGAGTGTTATGATTTCGTAATGCCGTGAAGGACTGCGATTGAGATTTATTATTTTAAGAGGTTCCGTACGGGTAAAAACGGGACCCTACTACTTAGTGTGAGATTCACAGATCGCACTACGAGTTTACTTTCAGCAAAGTAAGTAGGTACGCTTAGAACTGTCAAAATTTATACTTTATTGACAGTGCTAAGTACTTCTAAGCATACTTTTTTGAAAGTAAAGTCGTAGTGTGGTCTGTGAATCTCACCCCAAGAAGCCACTGTCCGTCTGTCTGACTGTCACCGGGATGTAAGTATCTCCTGAACCGTGATTAAAAAAATACGCTTACACTCACAGCCCCACACTAGGTATCAACCTGTGTCGTGGGTGCCGTTGTACACATACAACCCATACACAAACACACAGACCCGAAACAAATATCTGTAAACTATACAAATATTTGTCCCGGTGCGGGGATCTAACCCGCGACCCTTCGAATCAAGCGGTCGTCTCACACTGCTGGACTAACCGGTAGCTAGAGACTTGAAATTTTCATTGTCACAAAATTCCCAAATGAATCATTCTATCTATCGGTGAAAACCGCACGAAAATTAGTGCTCAAGTCTTCGAGTTTTTCACGAACATAGTCAGACAAACAGTCAGACGCGGCGGGAGACTGTATTATAACGTAACTATATAATATGCTATGAAAGGCCGACACGTATTTTCATATCATCTGTTGTATGTCCCATCTATGGTTACCATATCAGTTTCTGAGTTTTTATTGATCGTTTGAAATGCAAATCGAACATACGCACGCTCATTAGCACACATGTATTTGCCTACCCACTAGAGGGTGAATAATTACTTTTTTACATGTACGCATTTTCATTAAATGATCTACTTCTGACATGTTTACGGCGTTTATTGTAACTTTTGTTGGATTTCACTGGGTTTTATTATTTTACAATTAATTTAGAGACAAACTATCAAGCAATTAATTGAAAGAACATGTAGGTACTTATTACTATGGACGTCAGCAAGGGAGGGCAGCTGCCCTTCTCTAGATATAGAAAATGGCGTAATTTCTAGCAAAGACCATGATATGTGCCATAATGTTCTCCCTAGAGCCAACCTGCCCTCCACTATAGCCAAACTAGGGCCAGGACTCTGTATCGTCGGCTGGCGATGCTCTTGCCTATAGCAAACAAATGTATGTACACTTTTATCGGTTGATTTTTTTTTTCACTGGTAGTAGAGTTCTGCCGCCAAATGGTAGTGTTCAGCACTATCGTGTTCCGGTTAGATGGTAATGTATGTCCTCGTAATGACTCCCAGGCAGAGGAAAAACAATTTAGGCAATGCATCTGCACTTTGACCTCCGGTTTTTTTGCAGACCTACATAAACTGCAGCATTTACATATACTACATGCGTGTTTGCCACCGATTTGTTATATAAAAACACCTGAAAATATAAAATAGATACTTATCTGAAGTTTTTTTTTCAAAAATTAAATTTTTTATAAATCAAACTCCATTGTCTGCCATAATAGCTATGTGGTCGATGGCCATTATGTATAACTAAAGATTACCTACTGTCTGTATGTACGAACATTTCACACCAACACACTATGATATATCACGCACCGAACAACATGCTTCAATTCCTATGGCTGCCTATAGAAACGATCCATGTTCTTAAACATCCATCTTAAATTAACCCGTCAGCTCCCGAGAAAAATAGGACAATTGATTTCAATTGTTCATTCGCCGCCGGCGGTCTCTCGTGTCTTGACGATTATGATTTAAATTTTTTTTGGCGTATTAAAAAGATATTTCTTATTAGTATTCTCGCGAACGGGTAGGCGTACTCTACCCCTAATCGCATATGTCTTATGTGTCCTTCAATAATGCCTTAAACCGGACCTGCAGGGGTCTCCCTTAGTCAGTTGTGTAAATATATTTAGGCTGAGAGCTTTTAGCGGTCGCCGATTGCCCAGTGAAGTAGACTAGTGTCGTCTTGAGACAAGTCACATCATCATATCAGCCATAGGACGTCCACTGCTGAACATATGCCCCAAATGCCCCAATGACCTCCATGCCGACCGATCGGAAGCGACGTGCATCCAGCGGGTACCTGCAGCCTTGACTAGGTCGTCGGTCCATCTTGAAGGTGGACGTCCTACTCTGCGCTTGCCGATACGTGGTCTCCACTGGAGAACCTTTCTGTTCCAGCGGCTATCGGTTCTCCGAGCTATGTGCCCTGTCCATTGCCACTTCAGCTTGGAGATCCGCTTGGCTATGTCAGCGACTTTCGTTCGCCTACGGATTTCTTCATTTCTGATTCGATCCAGTAGGGATACGCCGAGCATAGCCCTCTCCATTGACCGCAGAGTGACTTGGAGCTTTCGTACGAGCCGCATATGGCATACGAGACGCAGTTGGACTTACCAATTGAAAATAAAGAGGGTAGGCAAGCATACTCTGGTAAGAAATACCCTGACACATCTTTTAAAGTCTCACCCATCTTAATATGTTCTTAATTAAAGTTTTAAACCATTCGGAACATGATACTTAATGCTGAATGCTACTAGCTCTTGGCGATATATAAATTAGGAAAAGCGACGCTCATGCCACTCCCATATTGGAACTCTACTACTGGTAGAGAGTAGTGTTTGGTATCTCTTTTGAAGTTATACTTCTTGACGCGATTGGAAAACAATTGAGAGTGATTTAATTTTACAGCCTCAGTAGCCTAGTGGTAGCAGGCCACTACCACTACGATGGAGGTCCTGGGTTCGATCCCCGGGTCGGGGGCTATCAGAGATAACGGTTTAAAATGCTTTATCTCTGGTTCTATTGCGATTTTTCCATTTTCTGGAAGTTTCCCAGTACCTGGAAATTTGGTAATATGTCCGGAGATGGCAACAGGATCGCCACCTTTTACATGGGGTCCATACACAAACGTAACCGGCGAATCGTGGATGTTTGCATGTATGCTTGAATGCATGCATTTACCTCTGCTTACCCTTTAGGGGATTACAGTCATGAAATTACGTCGTGAGTGATTTTTTACGATGTGCACGCAACGGTCTGAAGTTAGTTGCAAAACTTTTTTAGGTCGTTAGGTTTACTTCTGGTAGGTAGGTATATTGGTTTGTAACGCTAAAGAAGTATAATTTCGTACGTGCGTACCTACTCGTACATAAGTAAACACACGTTTTTTTTTGCTGGTGGTAAAATCATGGAAAAATCCCAATAGAACCAGAGATAAAGGACTTTATCTCTGATAACCTCCTACCAGGGAATCGCACCCAGGACCTCAGCGCATTAGTAGTGGCCTGCGACCACTAAGCTATGCTATAACTAACTATATTACACATATTTATTTTTAAAGAAAAATGGAAATAAAAATTTGACTTCAGGCGAGACTCGAACTCGCGGCCACTGGGAATCTAGTCCAGCCGCTCTTCCAACTGAGCTACCGAAGTCCTGCCCGATTTGTCAAATCTTTCCTTCACATTTATTGCATTGCCTTATGGTGGCAGCAGCGCCATCTATTGCCAAACTATGCTAGTTAGGCAAGTTGTATATTACACATACACACAATATGGAACTATATCACCTGTAAAAAGTGTAAATATCCGCAATTATTGTTGATGCTGTTTCTTTCGGCCTGTTTACGGTACTCTTCTGGTACATCAACATTACCTACGTATAGGGTTGCCTCTAATGGATCTTTCAATAACATTTTGGATTTATATATTTCTAATATTTTTTTTTCGTACCTTTGAGACTATGAATTATTATAGTAACGTTATAGTTCATGTTATTTATGGGGTGTTCTGGGCGTCCTGAACTTATAAAGCTAGCATAAGCTTTATTTGAAAACCTTCAAAAACTTCTTTGCATTTCATAGTAAAATACATTTTTTACTGTTTTTTACTCAGCCACCATCACAACTGACAAGCAGATTTCTCGTCAAAGAAAGAAAGAAAAATATATTTAAATCTTGATTTTTGCTCGGCAAAATTCATCATGCAGTCGGCTCTCAAGCTTTTACGTATTTTTATGTGCTGTGGATTCATGCTATGATTATTTTGGAATCCTCAAGCAGTTAATGTGTGGTCCGAATGAACTTCAAGATGCACTATAGAATCAAACAAAGGCCCATATTTAAGTGAAGTAGCCAACCTAGACAAGTAGAGTCAAGTTTAGTGTCCTAAACAATTCGCGACAGATGACATCGGCAACCGTTGCGCGATTTCTCAAACGTAGCGAACGCCCAGTCTACTCAATCGGACTCTAAAAATCGAATATTGTCTCAGAAAAGTCACAATGACCACACGTCAATGTGAGCCTAATTGTTTAGGACACTAACTAAACTTGACACAACTTGTCTAGATTGACTACTTCACTTAAATAAGGGACTTTGTTTGATTCTATAGTGCACCTTGAAATTCATTTGGACCACATATTTACTGTTTTAGGATTCCAAAATAATCACAGCATTTGCAATTTTTTAAATTATATTTAAGACTTAAAACCATGGCCATTGTGTACGTAAGACTAAACAGCTGATTGAAATCGGCCATTTTATTAGATTTTCCTAAGTTATCAGCTTTTTCTTAGTAAGCGTCCGATTGCTAGGCTTACACGTGTCAACAGTGGCACTTGGCTTCCACTGATAGAACGTCTGCGGCGGTTCGTTCGACTACCCTGAAAATATTACCTTAAAGTGGATTGGAAATCGTTTGACACTTACCTAGGGCCTCTAACCCGCGTCACACCGCGGGACACTCCGCCAAAATTCCATACAAACGCTTAATTTGGTCTCTATTACACAGACATCAGTCAGTGACGTGTATTTACACGTGCACCTGTGTGCGTAGCACGTAGATAATACCAAACGTCGCCCATAAGGGGGGAGGAGGTTGGGTGAGGTGGCGAAATCGGGCGGGACGTCGAAGTGTCCATTCTATACGTAGTATTATTACATATTCTCTGCCCGCGTCTTGAATGCCAAACTGGATTGCTTTAGTGTCCTGTTTATGTCTTGGATTTTTGTGCCTTCGTACCGGCTTTGATAGCAATAGCAATAACCTGACTGTCGTTTGAGGCTGTTCATAAAATACGTCACTCTAAATTAAGCCTTTTTTTGACTGGTCCCCCCTATTGTCGCTGTGTCACACTATCTGCGACCCTCCCTCAAATATTACGACCCATAAAGACAGACCCCTGCATAAATATGCAATATTATTCGTATGCATGCTAAAGGACAAGATACTACTACAAGAGTGATTCAATTCATTAAATTAGTATGTTATGTACCTACCTACTATACGAAAACTCCGAGAAAACTCAAATCGGTGGCAGCCCTAATTGTATAGCAACACGCATTTTCTAATGTTTATTCAACATAGTTGCGTCGTCAGCATCGACAAGTATTTTAATTAATCCGATTATACCAAGTTTATGTTTCAATTAAAACTAGCGTTATGATTACCAGCTAAACTCACGCTAAAAACAGATAGGTATGTAGAATCATTGGGCAGCGATTTTTTATGATAATATCCTTAACTAGGGTCTTTAAATATTCTGGTATATTTGTGATTTCTAGAGAAAAAGTTATCTGCATAATTATCTATAACCAGGCAAAATAAAACAATGCCGTTAAACCGTACTCATTTTGCTGTGCATAAATCAATATGCCTGGATGTTTACAAAGAATCCATAATTACAGTTCAAATCCCCCATAGATCTGCAATTAATTAGAGAAAAAAAAAGTTTAAATGAACGTGTAAAATAAAACGCATAGATCACGGTCGGCCCGTCGCGGGGTGCGCACGCGTCGATGCGCGGACTTTCTCTCCCCCCTAACGGAGTTTTGTTGCAGCGGGGCGGCGCGGTTCGACGGCGTCCGCAGACGACGAGCGACCGCGGCCCAATCTCGTCAACAAGCAGCCAGTGTTGCCGTTCGTGCCTCCCGCGTTCCCACACAACGCGCCCGACCGCCTCATCAAGCCGTCCGAGTACCTCAAAACAATCACGGCGCCGTGCAAGCGGGACGACAGCGCGGCGGAGGGCCGGCCGCCCCCGCCGCCGCCGGTGCCCGAAAACGTGCCGCCGCCGCCCCCCCAACCCCCCCTCACTCACCAACCCCTAGCTGCCATCAGCACCGCTGAACTCACCTCTGTAAGACTGAAGACCACGGCCACGAAAACCATGTCGGCCCCTCCCACGAGATCCGTCAGTCTCCAATGTCTGCCCAGCGCCGCGGAGAACTATAGGAGCGCGAAGACGGACCTGATTGAGGAGCTTAAGATGTCCAAAGACATCACCGGGATAAAGAAGCTGAAAGTGGAACGAGCGAGGCGGGAGAGCCTTCAGGATAAGGAGACATTCACGGAGTTCACCAAGCGGTTCACGGCGGAGAACTTTGTTGATCAGGTAAGTGGTTTTCTTTATCACTATTGAAATGGCAACCTTGATTTTGACTTAAGTAAATAGGTCACCTGAAAAGTCTGTGTGAACTGGACCTATCCAATTTTGCATCAACAGCATACTGAAATTTTTCGAAACCATTTTGAAGAAACATTGAGTCTAACCATAAAGTCCCCATAAAATTAAACGAGTGAAAATATTATAAAAATACGATGGTAGGGTTGCATGAGTGCAGCGGACGCATCTAACCCACTGATCCAAATCCCCCACTACAGCTATCTCTCTCATGTCTAATGGCCGTGAAACAACGTGACTGGCATTTTTTGACGAAATTGCGTACTTTTACGTTGCCGTGGCTGGTTTTTGTGAAAACAAGTGGCGTTTCGTTTTTCCGATCGATTACCAAGGTTGGCGTCGGTGACATTGTGTTATACAACGTAAGTTCTTCGGCTAGGATTTCTCATAAGCTTTTTTGAAGTTTTATGGTCCCCTTTTCATAAAAATAGTTTTTTTTTAATGTAATTGAAGTGTCAAACAAGCATGCAATTCACATTGATGTTAAGTGATGACTGCAGACACCCACACGAAGACCAAGGTCAAAATGCAGATGTTGATCCTGAGGCCTAAGGTGTTATGCTTCTGTGCCAGCAATTACACCGTGTGACCGGAACACGATAGTGCTGAACTCTACCATTAAGCAGCAAGTAAATTGTAATTGTGGTAATGCGGTGATGCCTACGCCCGCGAGCTCCGTCACTGGAGCTCTACCACCAGTAAAACATTAACCCCCTTATTCATAAACGTATTTTAGCTAAAGTGTTGCTAATGTCTCCTTTGTCTTTGTCTATCCTGCACATGTGATAATGCAGCTGACAAAGACAAAGCATTCTATAGCTAAAACGTATCTACAGTACGTTTATGAATAAGGGGGTAAATATTTAACACATTGTAATTTATTTTAATTCTGAATATAGAATATAAAATAAACTTTCATCGGAGAAAACGGAAGCAGTGAAGTATTTTTAATATTTTATCCACGCTTTAAACGCATTCTTCTTTCGAAAATGTGTTTGATAGATTCCCCCCCCCCGCGATATATTAACGGTCCCCCTAAGAATTCATGCCCCTTGACTGACCAACTGCTCTAGGCGATCATATATAGGAATCTAAGATACAATGATACCTTTTACAAATTAATTATTCATTCATGCAAGCAATAAATTACATTAATAGTCAAACTGAAACTAATTATAATTCCATTAAAATATTAAAATGGATTAATACCGGTATAATGCAAACAATATTTTCGAGTAATTGAATAACGGAACAGAATGTTATATTAAATTGTTTTTGCTTTGTGTTTTTGTATTAAAACAACCTACTTCTTATCAAAATATCAATCAATATAGGTACTTATAGAAACTCTACATTTAGAGATACCTGTGAGTGTAAGCATATTTTATTTATTTCAGTAGTAGCCTGCTTCTACTCGAGTAGGTACTGATTCTCGTAATACCAACATGTTCAGTCAAATTACTTTGCTTCTTTTTTCATTCAAAGTTCCTTTCTATGAAAGGTGTTAACTTTTAATGGTGTCATTCACAAGGAATAATTAACTCACTGACTGATTCATTACTCTGAATATGTGAAGACGTACGGAAAAGTATAATTAGTGGATTAAAAAGTGTTAAAAATATGTGTTAATATGAAAAAAAGGCATGCTTCGATGGTTCGGGCATATAGAAACAATATCGAATGAGCGAATGACTAAACAGATATACAATTGGAATGTAAATGGTTCCAGAGGCCCAGGAATACCAAGACTGACGTATCATGATCAAATAGGTCGAGTACTGAGGGTGGGGCAAAAGTCTTAGGAATCGGCGTGCATGTATGAAGAGAATGATAGATGTAGAGGACGCACGGAAGGTGTGTCAGGACCGGGATATCCGGGTCTCCACACTCTCACGAGTGTGGAGACCCGTACCCCGAGAGACTTGGCGTGAAGGTACCTAATAAAACACACAAAGTTAAATATATATAACTGCCTCGGTAGCCTAGTGGTAGCAGGCCACTACTACTACGCTGAGGTCCTGGGTTCGTTTCCCGGGTAGGGGGTTATCAGAGATAATGGTGCAAAGACCTTTATCTCTGGTTCTATTGGGTTTTTTCCCAGTACCTCGAAGTTTGGTAATGTGCCCGGTGATGTCAACAGGCTCGCAACCTGTTACATGGGCCAAAACGTAACCGGTGAATCGTGGGTGTTTGCATGTATGCATGCATTTACCTCTGCCTACCCCCTCGGTGATTACAGGCGTGAAGTTACGTTACGTTAAATAAATATCAAATGTTTCACATTTCAAAATTTAATTAATCACGTTAATAAAAAAAAAAAAGTTGACACAATGCTGAGCATATCAGTAACATTTTTCATCCAATTTCAGATAACATAGTTCTAGCTAGAAAATGAGGCCACTTAATTTTCTTCATTATTGCGACATCTATTATAATATCTTTTATTATTCTGAAGACTATCTTTTTTTTAAATCATCTGCGGCATTATATAAAATTAATGATAGGGTCCGAGATTCTCAGGCCTAACGAAATGAATTTTCGCTTGAATCTATTTTTCCTTAAATAATTATATTCATTGATGACACATTTTGATTATTATTACGAAGAAAAGATTAACTTTTCTTTGTTTAAATTATATAAATACTTTACACATGTAATGCATAAATTTGAAAGAATTGAAAAAAAAAAATTTTTTGTCAATGACAAACAAGCTTAACCTTTTTTTGTGTTACGAACGAGGCAAACAAGCATGCAGTTCACGTGGATGTTAAGTTCGAGTATCACTTTGAGTTGGGAAACATAGGTTTTTAATAATTTAAACAAATAAATAAAATTGGAGTGTCTGTTTGTTATATAAAAATAACCGCTTTTTACTAAATGCATACACGGTACATGTACCAAAACAACATTTTTTACAATTTTTGTCTGTCTGTCTGTCTGTTTGTTCCCGCTAATCTCTGGAACGGCTGGACCGATTTTGACGGGACTTTCACTGGCAGATAGCTTATTTGCCACTTGTTTGCCACATCCATAACATAAAAACCTACCTCTTTGAATTTATCTCGTAATCGATATTTTTCTATGTAACATGTTGTATCAACTGTACCAACAATAATATGAGTTTTGTTATTCTTCTGACTTGCTGATAGTGTAATCAACCATGAAATTGTTTGTGTGAAGTAACTAGGTAGGTATAATGAAACGTTATAAATACTCGTATTATGATGTCTTGTATGTCTTGACACTAATCAAACATTGTGATTTGTAGTTATGAAAGCGATAATTAAGTAACTAGGTTGGTAGTTCAGCATAGAGCAACCCGGGACACCGGCCGCGGCGGACCGGAGGGGAGTAGCCATATGCAGGCTTTCCCCTCTGTCAAAGTACAAGACCAAATGGTCCAATACCTGTCGTCCAGATATTTAAATGTGTGCGTGAAATTGTTTTTTGTTAAAGTCAAGGTGTGAGTTTCGTAGTAATAGATGATTTTTGTAGTGTGAGTGTATGTCACACGTATTTCCCCCCGCAAAAAATGACAGACAGTTATGCATCGGTAATATAGGTACGCTATGGCTACTCCCCTCCGGTCCGCCGCGACCGGAGGGCCGAGTTGCTCTTTGTAGTTAAGTTACCTAGTAGTAACTAAAAGAATACGTGTAAAGTTACGTTTTCCTTAGTTTTTTTAATGTTATGGCAGTGGCAAACAAGCATGCTGTTCACATTGGTGTTATGTGATGACTGCAGCCTATAGACGCCCACACAAACACCAAGGTCAAAATGCAGATGCGTTACCACTCCTCCGGCCTAAGGTGTTATGCCTCTGTGCCGGATAATTACAGGGCCGTACATTACCATCTGACCGGAACACGATAGTGCTGAACACTACCATTTAGCGGCAAGTATATTAGGTAATGCGGTGGTGCATACGCCTGCGAGCTCCGTCACTGGAGCTCTACCACCAGTAAGTAAAGTTTCTGTCTGTAATCCCTGAAGGGGTAGGCAGAGGTAAATGCATGCATTCTTCTTTTTTTTTCAACCCTTTCGGATCCTAGTGCGTAATAAAACCCCGAGATACTGGGAAATTTCCAGAAAATGGAAAAATGCCAATAGAACCCGAGATAATGTACACTGTTATTCCTAATAGCCCCGACTCGGGCATCGAGCCAAGCACCCCAGCGTAGTAATTAGGGTTTCTGGTTTCTCGCCTCATTCTTTTTCTCGAGTTTCGAGAATTCTCGACTCCAATTTCTCGAGTTGTCTCGACTCTCGAGTCTTTCGTAAGAAATTGTAAATGAAACTGAAAATAAAATGAAAAACAATTAAAAAACCAGAATTATTTTATTGTAACATACTTTGCACTACAAGTTAGAAACACAAAACGTAAGTAACTCAAATCCTCTACTCTGAAAATGGATTCTTTTATAAGTCCACTTCTTGTGATTTGTCGAATGGTGAGACCATCTTTTGCAGCTAAACCTGATACAACTTCACCGAGGGTCTTCTGGCATTGTGCAAAGTTTAAAGTTTATTGAGTCATTGACATAGATTTCTTAGATTTCGGAGGCTTTTTATCTTCATTAGGGGCCGTTCAAGTATTACGTCAGTACTATGGGGGGGATGGGGGGTCTTTGCTCTGCTTATTTTGGATGACATGGGGGGTAGGGGAGTCTAGATGATGATTACGTCATCGGTAGTTATTTACTTATTACATCAGTAAAATCTAACCTCTATCCTAAATCTATTTTCTTATTTTTAAAATTATAATTATAATATTAAAAAAAAAACAATACATTAATTGAAAAATGTTTACGTAAGCATGGGGGGAGGGGGTAAGAGCTTTGCTTACTTTTGCTGACAAGGGGGATGGGGGGGTAAAGAATTGTAATAAATCTGCTTACGTAATACTTGAACGGCCCCTTATCAGCGGTTGAACTGGTTGAAGCAGCCTGTGACTCAGTTTTCAAAGTTATTTTATGAACGCTTCGCAGGTGTTGAACTAATCCACTTGTATGAGAGCTTTTCCATTTTTTTTTTTTTTTGGGCTCTTTCTACATTGTGCCGGCGTAACCACTCTCAGGCACGGCACGAGTTTCACCGACCAATCGGAGCAGGAGACTAACTAACTGCCAGTTCGTAAGTCTCCCGTCTCCCCGGGAGTCTCCCGCATCATACAAGTTAGTAACTGGTATTATGCGGTAAAGTGAGATGTCAGGAGTGAAGGAAGCAAGTGAGAAGTGTTTGTAGTGCGCGGGTGACGTTTTCATTGGTAAAAGCGGCAAAATGGCGAGCCTAATTTCGTGATCGCCGGAACTCGAGAGTCTCGAGAGTCGGCTATTTATTTCTCGACTCTCTCGAGTTGTCTCGAGTTCGAGAAGTCTCGAGCAGAAACCCTAGTTGTTATAGCGGCCTGCTACGACTAGGCTACTGAGGCAGCAATTATTATTATTCATCTTTATTTATTTCTTTACTTTGTTCCTGATGTGCAAGCCAAAGAATAAAATATTTTTCTTTCTTTCTTTCTTCTTTCAATTAATGATAATAAAATAAACTAATATTTTACAGGTGGTAGGTAGAGTTCCAGCGTAGGGACTTGAGAGCGTATGCACCACCTAAGTTCTAATCTATCTGCCGCCAATGGTAGTGTTCGCTCTCGTGTTTCAGTTAGATAGTAATGTATGGCCCCGTAATAACTATCACAGATACATCTATACAAATAAATAAAATTGTATTGTCTGTTTGTACGTAATATAAAAATATATTTACTAAATGCATATGTATGTTTACACGATACATATTACCTATTGTGTCAAATCATTTTTTTTTATAATTGTTGTCTGTCTGTCTTTCTGTCTGTTTGTCAGTCTGTCTGTTTGTCCCGGCTAATATCGGGAACGGCTTTACTGATTTTGACGGGACTCTCAATGGCATATAGCTTATCTAATAAGGGGTAACTTAGGCTACTTTTTTATACTAGTTCCGCCTACGACTTCGTCCGGGTAGATATTGAACAATCATAAATTCTCACGCGGAACGAAGTCGCGGGCACAGGTAGTAGGGACACAAATAAGATCTCAGGGGTGGCAATGCATCTGCATTAGACCTCTGGTTTTTGTGTAGATGTCTGTAGGCTGCAGTCATCATTTAATCCATGTGAATATAAAAAATGTGAAGAATCTGCTTTATGAATTATTCGCTTATTAATATGACACGTAACATGCATTTTAAAAATGTAAGACGCATGTCCCTTTGGATTAGTGGTTATAGGTCTTTTCTTATTCACAAGAATAAAAACCTATGTTTTTTTTTAATATGTTTAAGCTCAAAAACATGATACCTACTCGAATGACGAATTTATGCATATTTTGCTGTATTTGAATTAAAGTAAAAGGATTTTGGCATTCAGTTGAATTATAAACAGTCGTAAACGGTAAAGTGATAAAATGGTAAATTTTATGCGCGATCCACATTTAAACTATAAAGCAATTAATTGAGCACTAGTGATTTTTTTATTGTGACGCCGATGGCAAACGAGCATGCATTTCACATGTATGTTAAGTGATGATTGCGCCCTGTAGATATCTACAAAAATCAGAGGTCAAAATCCAGATGTGTTGCCACCCCTGAGACCTAAGTTGTCATGTATCTGTATATTGTACATGTATATTAGGTACCATCTAATAATGATCAGTTTCTACTGGTGGTAGAGTCCCAGTGTAGAGACTCGAGAGCGTAGGCACCACCGCATTATCTAATTTATCTGCCACCAAATAGTAGTGTTCAGCAATATCGTGTTCCGGTCAGGTGGTAATGTGCGACCCTGTAGTATCCGGCACAGAGTGCATTTTGACCTCTGGCCATAGTGTATGTGTCTATAAGCTGCATTCATCACTTAACATCAATGTGAACTGCATGCTTGTTTGCCAATTTTATTTCATAAAAAAAATGTTTATGGGATTATTGGCAATATGAAACATAATTTCATGTCCATTATGTTCATGTCTGTATTTAACATACCTGTTATTTTAAGAATTGAAAGAAAGAGATTGTATTTATTTCAAACATAATATGGGAACGTACTTCCGCACACGTTGCCACAAGAATATATTCATAAGCAGTTGCACATTCGTACGTATAAAAGCAAAAATGCCAGCTTGAGAACCTCTAGAACAGTGATTCCCACAGTGGTCCATATAGACCCCCTGGGGTCTATGGGAGACTCGATGGGGTCTACGTATATGCGTAAATAAAAATGGGATATATGGGAAAGTGATATAAATGTTAGCAAGGGGGTCCACCGAAACCAGAAAAAAATTGAAAGGGGTCTACAAGAAAAAAGTTTGGGAACCTCTGCTCAAGAACATACCTAATGAAAATATTTTTACGACGCCGGAATAAGTTGTCTTCCCTATCCAAATTAGTAGGTATTCATTCATTTAAAAAAAAAAAGGGTCTTCGGGCGTTTCGGTCCGCTCGTGTTTCGTCCCGCGGACCGAAACGCCTAACAATGCCATCTGAATGGGTCGATTCGGTCCGCGGGACGAATCGCCCCCTATTTTTCTTATTATAGGGCGATTCGTCCCGATATGAATACCTGAATTGAAAGATTTAAGTACAGTTGGTTACAAAAAAATAGAGAAATAAATAAAATGCAATGTATTATGATAAAATTTATATTTATTTATAATTTTATTATTATTAATTTACCTACACAAAAATAAACTTTAATACACACACACACACACACAGAGAACATTAATCATATGTAGTATATTATCAATCACTTAAAAAAACTCAAATAATTGGTGAACGAAAGTATTTATTTTTGTATTCGACTGTACATGACAATATAATTGGACCGAATCTACCCATTTAAGAAGACCTCTTGGGCGATTCGGTCCACTTTCCATTTGTGGGCCGAATGTCCCCGTAAATAAAATGCTTATAGGCGTTTCGGTCCGCGGGACGAAACACGAGCGGACCGAAACACCCCAAGACCCAAAAAAAAATATTTTTTTTTAATTTTATTCCCGCGTCATGTAACATTATTTCAAGTGACTATAAATGTTCTTTTGGCCCTCAAATTATATTAAAGATGGAATCGCGTTGGACCTTTTATCTTTTTTTTGTACCTTGCCCATATAGGTAAGTTAAGTTAAGGCACCATAGATCTTAAACAAACTGACGATAGTTACATAGACTTTAAATATACTTTTATAAAGTTAACGACAACAAGGACATAATCGATTACGAAACCAATCATTTACGAGTATTATTGCAATAAAAATCGCAACAAATTAATACCTTTTACAAACCAGCTTTTAAACCATTACGTACATTTCTTACAACCTCATTGTCCCATTAATGTCTTAAGCGAAAGTTATCTTTATGTCTTATATCAATTAGTTCAAGATTTGAATGAAAAAATATTATTTTGAACAAACGGTGCGCGCTGTTTACATTCGTTTTCACGCTTTCACTCACTCCGGGGTTCGGCAGATGAATCGGTTTGAGTCACGATATTTGTTTGGGTTCCGTACACAAAGGGTAGAAACGGGACCCTATAAGCACACCGCGGACACTCCGCCAAAATTCCATACAAACGCTTAATTTGGTCTCTATTACTCAGATATCAGTGACAAGTTTTTTACGTGATTTACACGTGCACCTGTGTGCGTAGCACGTAGAAAATACCATCCGTCGCCCATAAGACGGGAGGAGGTTGGGTGATGCGGGGAAATCGGGAGGGACGTCGAAGTGTCTATTCTATACGTAGACCGTTGCGCTAACCGTCCGTCTGTCACCATGCTATCATGAACCGTTATAGCTAGAGTTGAAATTTTCACAGATTATTATATTTCTGTTGTCACTATAATAATACACAGAAAAAAAACTAAAACAGAATACATTTTTAAGGGGGCGCCCATACAACACAACAACAACACAAACAACAAACGTGTTTTTTTGCTCGATATCAATAACAGTACCTATCAGTTAGACCAGAGGTTCCCAAACTATTTTTTCTTGTAGACCCTTTACAATTTTTTTGTGGTTCCTGTGGACCCCCGTCCTTGCTACATTTATATCACATTCCCATATTTCCAATTTTATTCACGCCTACGTAGACCCCCATCGAGTCTCCCATGGACCACTTTGGGAATCACTGATATGATGTAAGTAAATTGGTACTATCAGTGTATGTGTTGAGATCCATTATCGTGGACCCCCGTTTTCATTTCGTGGACCCCCAAATTAATTTTTCGCTGACGTAGACCCCTTTCAGGTTGTCATAGACCCCCAGTGGTCGATATAGACCACTTTGGGAATCACTGAGTTAGACGCTTGAAATATTGACGGATTATTTAGTTAAATATTCACTTTAAAAAATAAAAATAACTCAAAATAAGTAAAGTAAGTAGGGGGAGAGCCCTTCCTTGAAAAAACAAACTAGTTTTTTGCCGTTCTTAATAAATAATTTTACATAAATAATAAAGTAATTTTGTATTTTATAATACGTTTTTTTCCGTAAGTACCTGATTGTTTTCATTATATTTACCACACCCTACAAAAAGCTTTCCAATGACCCCATGGTTGGCTGTCAGAGCATGCCTAGAGTCATTAAGTCCCCTTTATATACAAGGTGCATAAAATATTTTTTTTATGTCATTAAGTGGTAAACAAGCATACTATTTACATTGATGGTAGGTAATACTGTAGCATAAAAACATCTACATGAAACCACAGATTTCAATGTTGCGTTGCTACTAAGGCCTATAATGTAATACATCTGTGCCGGAAATTATAGGGCCGTACAGTACCACCTGACCGGAACACGATAGTGATGAACACTACCATTTAGGGGGGACGTTTAGGCATTACCTAATCTAACCCTACTTAGATAAGATAATGCGGTGATGCCCACGAACTTCGTCACTGGCGCTCCAGTAAAAAATGGTACGGAACTATTCGTGAGCGAGACCGACTCGCGCTTGGCTGCTTTTTATTTACTTAAATCATATCAATCAGCCAAAAGTTTTGGTTAACAATGACAAGAGCGAAGATCGTTTTTTTGGATAAACGATCGCCGAACAAAAGAAATGGTGGGATTGAGACACTGAATCGTTGTAATTGAACATTGTTTTATTGTAAAGTTCAGTAAATTATCTATAATATAAAAATAAGTCGGGTTTTCCTTCCTGACGCTATAACTCCAGAATGCACGATCCGATTGCCACGGTTTTGCATTCGTTGGAAAGGTCTCGGGCTCCGTGAGGTTTATAGCAAAGAAAATTCAGAATTATAAAACGACATCCACGCGGGCGAAGCCGCGGGCAACAGCTAGTCACTTCATACAAATAAATGTGTTTTTAAGTTTGTACGGATGGCGTCGGCAGGGCCGTCTTAAACTATGCTGGGGCCCTTGGGCACACAAGAATTCGGGGCCCTTTTGGATATGTAAAGAAAGCGAACTATTAGGGTTATATACTGTGGTAGAGCTTCAGTGATGGAGCTCCAAGGCGTACAAGCACCACCGCATTTCCCAATTTACATTTCCCTAAATCTTGCTGGGTACCTTTTATGTGGAAGCCATTATGATCAAAATTGAGAATAAATTTAATTGAATGAGATACTATTTTACAATGCACATTTTAGTATATTTATCAAACTCTAATCAAAATCAATGCCTACATTTGTCGCTCTAAGTCAGAGGTTCTCAAACTATTTTTTCTTGCAGACCCCTTTCAATTTTTTTCTGGTTTCCGTGGACATTCCGTTTCCTTGCTACATTTGTATCACATTCCCACATTTCCAACGCCTACGTAGACCCCCATCGAGTCCCATGGTCCCCAGGGGGTCTATATGGACCACTTTGGGAATTACTGCTAAATAATCTGTCACGAAACATAATGTGGAAGACTAAATTCCACGCGAGCGAAGCCGTGGGCAAAAGCTAGACTATCACGTCGATCAAATGATCGACGTTCGTGCAACGAGAAAAGCAGGTAGGTACAACTGTACAATGCACCTGTGCGTAATATTTATGTGAGATAAATTGTCGGCCCTTCGGGGCCGTGGCCCTGTGGACGGGAGCCCTGGGCACTGGCCCCCGAGTGCCCTTATGGTAGGGACGGCATTGGGCGTCGGCGTCGGGACGTCATCACGACCCAGCTCCGAAAAAAAGTGTGTATATGGCCTTCCTTACTGAGTTTTCCCGCGTGCTGTAATCCCCATTTAGGACCACGCCCCCGACGCTTTGGGGGAAATAGGCCCGGGGTACGAGGATTCGCCTCAATTCCCGAACCCCCCTCTGTTGCGCTTCACGCGCGAAGGAAGGGATGATGAAGATTTGATGACGTAACGACCCCACCACTCACTAGCAGAAGAATGTGTTGGAAGAGAGAATTGCCTCAGCATCCTAGTAACCTAGTGGTACCTGTGGTATATAGTTTTTATCTTGTTTGACATGTATATCAATTGTTATTCACTTTAATTTATTTTGTTCGTTTTTGGCGTATCATAAGAGGTGCCTGTCACCCTAAATGAATAAATGAGTTTCTGATTCTGTAAGCTGGGGTTCTGGGTTCGATTCCCGGGTCGGGGGTCCAGCTACCGTGATAGACGATTTAAGTCGATAGCTTGATAGCAATCGAAATCGGGTAAGTTGAGGAAATTGGGCGTATTGTCTACACGAGAAAAGCCGCATATACTTATAATTTCTACAACGTGTGAAGCACGCGATGACTTATGGAAACGTTATGTTCTGAAACTCAATACGTGCCTTGGTGGGACCGTATTAAAATTTAAAAAAAATATCTCCTTAGCCTCTATACGCCCTTATAGTTATAATTATCGTACGGCACACCGCGGACACTCCGCCAAAATTCCATACAAACGCTTAATTTGGTCTCTATTACACAGACATCAGTCAGTGACGTGTATTTACACGTGCACCTGTGTGCGTAGCACGTACAAAATACCAACCGTCGCCCATAAGAGGGGATGAGGTTGGGAGATGCGGGAAAATCGGGCGGGACGTCGAAGTGTCCATTCTATACGTAGTATTATTCCATACTATTCGCGTGGTTTCAATGTTACCTACCCTCTCCTATTCGTCTTAGCGTGATGTTATATATAGCCTAAAGCCTTCCTCGATAAATGGGCTATCTAACACTGAAAGAACTTTTCAAATCGGACCCGTAGTTCCTAAGATTAGCGCGTTCAAACAAACAAACGAACTCTTCAGCTTTATAATATTAAGATTCTCTGCGTACGATTAGCAACACTGCCATAGCTTGTTACATTGTTAACTGTAATGTATTTGGTAGGTACTCAAACGGATAAAATTAGGCCCTGTCCACGCACATTGGGGGCTCCCGTAGCCAGGGAGCCCCGTATTACTGATACGACAGACACGGCGGTAGCTACGCCCCCGACTGTTTTATGTCGTAATCAAACACTAAAATATTTCTTTTCCATCTGTAACATTCTGAATCTCACAAAGGAATATCTTGGCAAGCTGTTATCAAAGATTTCAATACATGCCAGTAAAACCGACTTTCAAAATCTAGACCGCCGCATTGTTAGTATCTTCGTAGAGCGGAAAGTTTTTAATCAGTTGTAATTGCTATAAAAACGTTTCATCTACGCGTCTAGGCAATCTAATAAATAGATATGACCTAGGTCTTGTGATCTTAATACATAATTTGGATAATGCTGATTTAAAACTATTAAGACGTGTAGTATTTTATTGATGTTAGTTTATCTAAATATTTTATTCTATTAAATGAAAGTCACTCCAATCTTGACACTGTTAATGATATTCGGCATTATCCTTTAGCTTGCTACTTGTATTTTTCTTACTTTTTGCTCTTAATTTTTTTACCGAATCTACATTTAACCGCGACACGATTATGTTGAACAGGCAGCATATTAGGTAATGCGCCCTACGCTGGGGCTACGCTAGGGCCTACGCCCTCGAGCTCCTACACTGGAACCAACTGCATGCTTGTTTGCCACTTTGGTTACAAAAAAAAAGGTGTCGTAAAAAAAATATCTTACACTTAGTTATAACTAGTCGTTTATCGAGAAAACTAAACCTATATTTAAACTGGATTAGATTCTCAGTGGCCGCGAGTTCGAGTCTCCCCTGAAGTCAATTTTTTCTTTCCATTTTTCTTTAAAAAATATATATATTTCAGAGAAATAATATGAGAGAAGAGGGAGAAATAATATAAAAACAATTATATTTAAACAGTTTCCGCAATTAAATATTAAACATTGGTTAAGATAACCACACAGTACGCAATACGCGGTATCCACAGACAGCGCAGTTAGGAGAGAGTTAAACGATTGCGAATGGAATAGCTTTCTTGACGGACGCCATTAAAACGCTAAGATCATTCAAGCCGTATTATGTTGCAATGCGTTATTCTTAAAAAATTTGTAAAATCCTTTATCTCTGGTTCCATTGAGATTTTTCCCTTCTCTGGAAATTTCCCTGTACCTCGAAGTTTGGTAATGTGCCCGGAGATGTCAACAGGCTCGCCACCTGTTACATGGGCCAAAACGTAACCGGCGAATCGTGGGTGTTTGCATGTATGCTTGAATACATGCATTTACCTCTGCCTATCCCTTCGGGGATTACAGGCGTGAGGTTACGTTACAATTTGCATTATTCTTTTACATAATTTTACGATGCATGTTGATGCGGTAAAAAAAATCCGCGACTATGTTGAGCTCTAGTCGCGGAACTCCATACGAATTAGGGAATCGGACAACTTTTGAGAATGTGTCTAAAATTATTCTTTATACGTTTATTTAACCATAAAAAATATTAATTTTATTATTTAAACATGTTGAAGTACCAGAAACAACACATACATTTTGTAATTTAAAAAATTCCGCGTAATCGGTGCCGAATGACTCTGAACAATGTGACGTCAACTGTTTGCAATCAAAGTGAATCTTTTAATCCCATGCGACTAACCAAGTGCAAATAAATTTTGTTGAATTTCGTATAACTTATTTTTCGTGTAAATAACGTAGAAAATATCCAAAAAAGAGCCAATAAATCAAAGTATCACTTGTGTTAATTATTTGTTGTACAAACATATGACGTCACGTCCTGTGATTGATGTTTCGTTCAACATGGAGCACAGATAAAAAATATTAAAATTATTACATTTTATTTTGCAATTTAAAAATATAAATCATTAATATTTCACGAATATATTTAATGGGTCATCGCATTATTTCACAAACATTCATTCTAATCATAGTTTACATTTATTTTCGATAGCTGTCCGATTGCCTTTTCCGCTCCCCACATCAGTAGCGAATATCGCGCAGGTCTTCTGAATAGGTCTAGATGGTTGGTACTCATCAGTTCTCATTGATAACGTACACAAGGTTCAAAACTGAATCAAATTGTGCACTTTCCGTAGTAATTGTAGCGTAAACTTGATTGATGAGTGACGGACGGATTTCAATAAGTCAACCGTGACAAAAAGTTCCTGTAAAAAATGCAATGTTTTGCTGAGAACAATACGTACCCACTTACTTGTTTACCCGTGTAAAAAAGGAGGTCAGTTATGTTGTAAGAAATTCAGATAAGAAAATATCAACATGAGCAGGTTCTTTTATGTAATAATATGGACAACGTAACTAAGTACTTACATGGTAAACACGTAATGGTAATAAAGTGACAGATATCATGTAAAAAAACCGGTCAAGTGCGTGTCGGTCCACGCGTAGTGTAAGGTTCCGTATTTAGTGTTTTTACAGAGTAAGAAATATAATGAAAAAAAAACATATTTTCTATGGAGTTGTTCGAAATTTTCGAGTAAAATACATTTGGTTGACTATTATTCGCAAACTTGCATGGCCATCTTAAGTGTGGTAGTTTTCCTTTTAATTTCATTATATATAGCTACTATTGCCGTAACGTTTGAATTTCTAACAACAACCGTTTAGTTGGTAGGGGTAGGGGGAGGGGACACTTGACTCTAACGAAAATTTGCACTTTAAAGCTTGTAAGTCACGAACAATTAACTATATCGAAAAATGATGTTCGGACATCCATAATATTTTTGAAAGACCTATCCAACGACACCCCATACTATATGGAAATCGAAAATAAATAAAAAATACACCGCGTTACATGTAGGGGAGGTTACCCTAAATATATATTTTTTTCTGTTATTCTATCACTTTGTCGGTGTGATTAAGGTGTATACTTGTGCCAAATTTCAAGTCTCTAGTACCAATAGTTTTTGCGCTAAACCGCAGACGGACAGACAGACAGACAGACGGACGTGGCGAAACCATAAGGGTTCCTTGTTTACTACGGAACCCTAATAGAGGTCTTCTGAATGATATTAAGTAACACTCTCTGAAACTGAACTCTCTCAAATATAATTTAATATAATCACTTTAGTCCATTGAAATGTTACATGAGCTTTGCATTCTTTAGAGGACGCAATTTTATTTCTGACATGTGACGGGAACACAATAGTGCTAAACACTACCATTGGCGGCAGATAGATTAGGTAATGCGGTAATGCCTACGCCTTCGAGCTCCTAGTCCAAGAACAGTTATAACGGGGCACATCTAAATCCAAATTTCAAATTCAAATCATTTAGGTATTTCAAATTTGTCTACAAGGACACTTTTGCATTGTCGGGTTATAAGCTACCTAGAGAGAATGACTTATAATAATAATCCAATGGGTATTAATAAATACCAATTTAATAATAATATTTAACTTATACGTCATCAAATTTTTCAATTCCTTCATAGAAGAAAATGAAAAATCTGTTCGTCATAATCATAGTCATTCACTTAGCAGAGTTCCAAGTGCAGGCACTACTGAGAAGAACTCCGCTACCCAACAAACTCAGCGTGTTGCTCTTTTGTCAAAACCTTAGATTTAATACAAATATTACTAAATAGAATAAAGATAATGTGAACGTCCATGGCATATAATTATTGCTTAAAAACACATACGCAAATACCCATCAACAACTTAATATCGTGATAGAAAATAACACCCGCAAATCACAACAGACCAGTCCCGACATTCAGCACCCGTTCACGAGTATGACGCATGTGGCAGCCATTGCTCTCCTCGACCATTTTGAAGGGAAGTGAGCAACCCGTCACACGACGTATATACAAAACGGTTCACCAGTTACCACACCACAACAATAACGTTTCTCAAAACACATCGATATTGATGTTTATACAAAGCTTTCGTTTCATTCGAGTATCGTGTGAGTGTTTGGTGGAATGGCCATGAAATCGGAACGACAACTTTTACCGCACCTCCGAGTCACTTTCGACGGAAATGAAATCTGCACTGAACTTGTCAGTTTTGTATGAAATTAACAGTGAGTGACTATACTTACACCCCCCTTATTCATAAACGTACATTAGAAACGTTTTACCTAGGGGTCGTTCATAAATTACGTAAGAGGTTTTGAGGGCTAAGTTGACCCCCTCTCCCCCTACTGTAAGACATCATAAGATTACGACTAGTCCCCCCTGCCCCTCAATAAGAAATTTTCGTAAGAAAAGATTTTTGTAAGATTCAATATCAAGTTAGAGATGAAGTACAGATGGCGCTATTCAATAATGCCAATTTTTAGCGCGAAAGTGGTAGAATTTTCAATTTCAAATCTTACGTAATTTTAGATTCTCTACCCCCCTTACCTATAGTAAGAAGTTATAATATTCAGTCAACACCCCCCCTCCCCTAAACGCCTTACATAATTTATGAACGACCCCCTATGAATGATTTGTCTTTGTCAGTTGCATTGTCAAATGTGCAGGACAGAAAAAGACAAAGGAGAGATTAGCAACACTTTAGCTAAAATTCATTTATGAATAAGGGGGTCAGTGTATTTTGGACGTCTGATAATAATAATTAGCTTGACTATGATAAAAAAAATATGAGTCGCTAAAACTCAAACGTGACCGACCATCTCTATGATAAATGGAAACGTGGAATATCATAAATTCAATACCAAAATTTCCAGTCGATGATTGCAGATTTATTGGTATTCCTGATAATTGTTTTTATACAGTTAATACATACACACACACACACTACAAAAATCGTCTATTACTACGAAACTCACACCTTGACTTTAATTTCACGCACACATTTAAACATCTAGGCGACAGGCACAGGCACACTTGTGCTTGTACTTTGACATAGGGGAATGAATAATGATGATGAAAATATGGCTATTCCGGCCCGCCGCGGGTGGTGGCCCGTGTTGCTCTATGAGTAAATATTGAAACCACACAAATAGTTCTAAATACACTAGTTTTTGTTAAATATCACTTTCGTTTGTGGATATGACCATGTTTGTTTAATGTACAAGAATTGGCTACGTTTGAATTGACATAAGATGGAGTTGGAAGACTATAATTTAAGATTTTGATCCTATTATATAATAATAATAATGACAAGCCTTGAGACGTCCCACTGTTGGGCACGAGTCTCTCCCCTCTTTGGGGGGAGGCCTGGAGCTTACTTCAACACACTGCTCCAATGCGGATTAGTGGCCAATCCGCTGTCGGATGTTTTCAAACCACCCATGAGGCCTCCGACAAGGTTTAACGACTGATATCTATCGGTAGCAACCGGGACCGACGGCTTAACGTGCCCTCCGGAGCACGAGCATTTTAATTTTTCCACTAGCGTTCACCCATCACACACCCGACCGCGCCCGTATCGCACAACTGAGTTGATCGCTTGCGATCTACACCAGCCGCGGGTCCATGCGCGCTTCTATTGTTTTGTTGATAATCGCATATCTGTGGATACCAACAATTAGATACAAAAACAATCCTAGTGTAACTTCCATAGTATGTTTTTGTAATACTGTAGCTAGATGTTCTAAAGTAACCCTCCATATACCGTTCCATTCACGGTCAGTGCAGATGATCGCGTGTGATGTAATATCATAAAACACCTCGCTCTGTATCATAACGGTGAGAGCTATAACTAGCCGCGTTGAAATCGCGAATAGGTGTTAGCTTCCGCCAATACTGTTGGTCGTATGGTCTAAGATAAACAACAATTGGGTAAAAAATAAACGTAGGGTAAGGTGTCCTAAGTATGCGCGGTTAAATATGACATTTCGGATCTACATAGATGTCGATATGATTTATTACTTACTATTTTCTACGCGTTAAATGGAGTACACGCACGCATGTAAATGTAATCCACAACATCACATACTTAGTCCAGTAAAAAAAACAAAAGAAATTATAAAATATTTTAATTAGATTGAATTTTAATTTCGGATTCGGATCCATTTACAGATAGACTATCCGGTGATATTTCGGATATCCGGTTGTTTCGGTCAGGTATCAGGTTATATAACCCATAATACCTATCTCTAATATAAATACTTAGGTACACTGAGAACACGTTGGTACCTATTTTTTACCTCTACCCCTTCTGAGAATACATAAAATATAAGTAATTAAATATATTTTAGTAGAAGAGTTGAGAGCAAGATGAATAAGTGTTTTTTATATTATTTCGCATTAACACATGCTTGTGAAATATTTTTTAAAGAAAAATGGAAAGAAAAATTTGAAGGAAAGATTTGACAAATCGGGTAGGACTTCAGTAGCTCAATTGGAAGAGCGGCTGGACTAGATTCCCAGTAGGCCGCGAGTTCGAGTCTCGCCTGAAGTCAAATTTTTCTTTCCATTTTTCTTTAAAAAATTAAAAAGATGAATAAGGCTAAAATTTCCAACAATTATTGTATATTCAGATACATATCAGACCTGGGTAAAAGAAAACTAATATTTTATACTCTAAACTGGTGTTGAAAGTCAATCATATTCGCCCATTGTTGTTTTTTTAAACTAATAAAGTTATCATCCAGGTTGCTATTTCAACATATTATATTATGCATATATACATATCAATTCTCTCCTAAAATAAGATTTCACCCAAATTTACACGGTGATGATATTTTATAATGCACATTATAGGTAGTAGCTTGGTGGAAACAATTTTCTTTTATCAAATTTTTATAACGTAGGTATTTTATATAAATATAATTTATGTAATTTAACTTTTATGGGAACCTAATAAAATAGTATGCACATAATTATCAATATTTGTTTTTTTTAAACGTGTTAACTAACTACCTATGTAATGGAAAAAATATTTTATTATTTATTTATAACTCTCTTGCTTTCCTTAAGTTTGACAAAAGTCGTTATTTATTAAATTATATGTACTTTTATATACAAATTGCACCAATATTTTCCGTAAACGTAACATATATATGTGATGTTGCAATGCATGCCTTTAGAAACACTTTAACTGCACTCATCACTATTGTTACTGGTTGAACCCGGTATCGATGGCTCATACAAAATGGGATGGCTGGTCGATGGTAGGGTTGTCCTCAGATACCGGAGCGGGACGCGTCAGGGAACGTGATTCCGGCGTGGAAGCGGCAGATGTTGGCGCGCAGAGCCGCTGAGAAGGCTCGGAGAGACTTGGAGAGGGAGCTCGCGGGGGAGGCGGAGAGGCGGAGGGCGGCGGCTGTGCCTGCGTGGAAGAGACAGCTGCTGGCTAGGAGGGAGGAGGCGGAAAATCGGTTGAGGTAACCATTATTGTATTAGTAGCATATTTATTATTGGATACATTTTAACTATGCAAGTGAAATATTTGGAGTAATGAAAGATTTTAACAACCTCGGAGGCCTGAAGGGTTAAAGAAAAAATGGAAGGAAACAGAAACGGAATTCTTCCTTCCCTTTTTATTACGAGGGGTAACGACTATCGATATTTATGAACAAATACAACAAACTTTTCAGTTAATTGAATATCGTATAGATGTCGCTACTCTTTAATTGGATTTTCGCAACTATACGTTCAATAAAACGTACGAATTGCAGTCATTTTTACCTGTTCCTAATAAATTGTGTCTGTTATCAGACACATATTGTTTCTCCCATCTCAGGCAAGATATAAAATGTCAAAAAAAAAAGAAAACAAACAATTTAAATAATAAACTCTTTTACAGACAATCACTGTACACGCCCAAAGTGGACGAGAATGGGAACGGTGATTGGCGCGCTTACCCTGGCGGCGCCCAACGCGCGGTGTCCATAGACAACATTACTCTATGTTACGAGGTACCCGACCGGCAGCCGACTCGCGCGCCCTCTGAAGTTAAACTCTCCTCTGACCATTGTAATGGTAAGACTTGAGTAAAATAAGATGATTGTCTCATTTTATTATTCGCAATAATGCGAGTTCCGAAAGATTGAAGGCGTCCCGAAAGATTGAAGGCGTCGGGACGTGGGGGTCACGACGTCCCATCGCATCGCCCTCTGGTGGAGAATTCTTCAGATAGTGCAGTCAGTCAACCGAACAATGGTGGTCAAACCATTCCAATAGAGTGGTAGTAGATATAATAACGTTGTACGGGTAGCAGCGGCTCACGATAAAACTACTGCCACTACGATCGCCAATCCGCCTGGCGATTATGGCATATTCTCCCCTAATGATGCACAACACATAACAACTTAGGCCTCAGGAGTGGAAACGCGTCTGCATTTTGATCTTGGTCTTTGTGCAAGTGTCTATAGGCTGCAGTCATCACTTAAGATCAATGTGAATGGCATGCTTGTTTGCCACTTCCATTACCTATAAGAACCACATTGATGGTCAATTTAATTGATGTGCAACCATATATTTTAGATTTAACAATTTTACAGGTCATTCCATGTCCAACGGGAAACACGAAGTCCAAGAGGAGGAAAACGCCAAAATCATCCCCTGGCGAGCACAACTGCGCAAAACCAACAGTAAACTCAACCTACTCGAGTAATTCACAGTGTTGCTAGGATTAAAAAAAATATTTTTTTTGGTAGTAATTAGCATTAGAATGATATGGCAACGCCATAAAATTTAACGCATTTTATACGTTGCTTTTTAAAATTAATATTATTCTATTCTATTCGAAGACTAAAAAAAACATTTATCCCGAACGTAGCGTAAAAGAAACAAAATATTGTACTTGTTACACTTGGGAGCAAAGAAATCTAGACTTTAATTTCGATTAAGATTGATAACTATGCAAAACTTCAAGATTAAAATTGTAGGTTAATATTTTTTTTTATATGGCAATACCTCCCAAGTATAGTAGTAGGTTTAGAACCTAAAAGCTAATGGAAATCTTATGACTTAGTATACAATACTTAATTTGTATACCTTGGGACGCTAAGGTATAAAAATTGAAACTGTTTATTTTTTTATATTTCTGAGGCTAATTAAAAACAAAGATTATTTGAGAATTATTTTTTGTAAGCTAGATTAACGTTAAGTATTTTTTGTAATGTAAAAAATGTAAATCTATTTTTTAACGGAAAATCTTCAGATATTTTGAGTGTAGTGTATCATTGGTTGTATTCGAATAAAAAATGTTAATAATAATAAAAACATATTTAATAGTTGTAGTATTTTTTTTCTAATATGCAAGTGATACCATTGTTGCAATACTAGTTTTAAGCTAATCGGTGGGCTTTTGCAATTTTGTATGACCTACTTATATACACGTATATTATATAACAATGTGTGTTTATATAGTATAGCAATTGATTATGATTTATTACAACGTTGTTAATAAAAATCCTGTTGCTTATTTGGTGTCTTTTATTTTAAAACTACTCTCGTATTTCAAATGATAAATAAACTACGAAATGAAATAGAAATATTACATTAGACATCCTACTATTTTTTTTTTAATTTATTTATTTAATTCAGGCAACAATGCTTAAGATAAACAATAGGCCTATAGAATAAATACCTTACAGACTAACATACATATCAAAACACTACACTATTTATCACGTAAAGTCGGCGACGTGATGCGCGGCTTGTCTGCAGGCAGTTGTCCCTTGAAAAAATACTAAGTAATGCTAATTTAAGTTTTCCAATTAGTAATATTAAAACCAGGAAATACTAGTCCTTCTCGTCCTGTCCTCGGGAATCTCACAGACTCTCTGGCTTCACAATGATATCGGTCTTATTGAAATTAAATTACAAAAGTTAAAATTCATATGTGCAAATTAAACCTAGTTCAGAATGTCAATCTAGCGATAACTACGAGTACTTCATTTTTTATTAAAATTGAGAGATTAGGCCTGGGTTGCACCACGATACTTGTTAAAGTTTTTTTTTGTTTTTTTTTTATGAAATGGAATTGGTAAACAAGCATGCAGTTCACATTGGTGTTAAGTGATGACTGCAGCCTATAGACACCCACACAAAGACAAAACAAGGTCAAAATGCAGATGCGTTTCCACTCCTGAGGCCTAAGGTGTTGTGCCTCTGTGCCGGAAATTACAGGGCCGTACATAAACACTTGACCGGAACACGATAGTGCTGACACTACCATTTAGCGGCAAGTAGTATTAGGTAATGCGGTGGTGCCTGCGCCCGCGAGCTCCGTCACTGGAGCTCTATTACCAGTTATTGTAACATTTCCCATTCTTCTCTAACTTAAAGAAATATGTTAAAGAGAGAAGGATGTGAAATGTTACAATAATTTTAACTTAAACAAAGATCGTGGTGTAACCCAGGCTTATAGAGATAATTATTAAAAATAGATATGTAGCACTCTAAAGTACCTGAAAGTGAGACAGTTACCCACTGCCTTTAATCTTATTTTGAAACACAAACTTTCTTGAACTCACAACCTAAACAACAAGTATTAAAATTTATTGAAATTTTACGGAAGTCGTAAATTATACATCTACGAATAATAAAATAAAAAATATGCGTGGCGAATTCAAATAAAATGAAAAGTTACAACAGGATTTCAAAATGTTATATTCCACAAAATCACTGAAAGGTGAATTATGTTGGATAGAATTTTATTTATAGAAATGTGATGTTGAAGATGCGAATGAATTATAAACAAACTTAATTTCTTACTTACAGGTGATATATTAATATGGCTTATAAATTTCGTATTGATAATAATACCATTAACTGGGAATAAAACGCAAGAACATAATGTATCCTCTATTTATAAAATATTTGATCAATTCATAAACTTAGTAGAACATTCTAAGGTAAGAACATCAACAGAAACACATATCGAAAAACTAATCAGAGAGAAAATAGTTGAACTAAAACCTTATTTAGAAGACAATACCTATAAAGATTCGTATGGCATCACATTCAACCGCGAAGGCGACACAACTATTATTGAATTTATGCCCAAATCTGTTAATAATACAAATAATAATTTACACGACACCATAAAAGTGAATCTTGAGACGTATGAAAAAATTATCAATAAAGTACAAAAACGGTTAACAAAAGAATCCGTATCGAAGAAAACCATTAAAATAATAACTAAGTCATTGGATAATTTAATGAAGAAATTAGTTTTAAATCAATGTAAACAAAACACGGGGGTAGGTAACGTTAAAACATCAAAAGAACTGCATGAAATATGGTCTAATGATTTGATAAAAGTAACAGATAAGTTTTCGCAATTATTTAAAAAAACAGAAAAAACACCAAGGGCGTCCGATGGAATGGAGATGGAAACATTTTTTGAAAACCTTCGACAGTTTTTAACGGCCACTGTAGATGCTATAGAATCATTGTCGAAGCAATACAATAAAAAGTGTAAATTCACGAATGCTGAGTCGGGAACAGATTACTATAAAAAAGTTAAAGATCTAAGACAGGCTCAAATAAGCGACGTAGATGAAACACAATCGTGTAACGATTTTAAAGTTTGTTCAATGGAATTGAATGGGTACATGCTTAACTTTTATCATTCACTAAACGACACAGCAGTAAATGTATTGAGGAATTACCAGGAAATGTACATACGAGATGTCAACAGTGACGTCAGTCATGAAGTAGACCATGTAGTGTTTCTTTTAAAGCAAATAAGTGTTAAAGTCAGTGAACACGTTGCTCATATATTTATGAAAGAAATGCATAAATTCAAACTCGATATAAATAAAAATAGAAGTGAAAATATTAAACGCATAGACAATTATGTCACGGACATAATTAAACTTGTAAAAGACGACACAATTAGCACTATAGACTCTGAAATGACAACACTGAGGGAGAAACTTTTAGCTGTAATCAGGGAAGATCTTAAAGTTAATTTAAATATGGATTTAGATAATCTGGAAAGAGATATGCTAGCAAGCAAATGCCTAATATTCAAACGATGCAATGGAAGATATGATAATAGGACGAAAGCTAATTTACGTAGAATTGGCGATGAAAAAAATGTTCATGTGAATGTTATGGAAGATTACAATGATTTGAGTGGTCAGAAATATTTTAGAGATACGAGGCAATATTTTAATAGTACGTTTAGATACAATTTTTATGACAAATTTAAAATTAATGTAACTAGGACTTCAAGAAACTACTTAACTACAACATTTTAAATGATAAGTTTATTTTTTTCATTAATTTATGATTATAAAATGCTCGCGTTGGTAAACACTCTTCCAGAATAGATAATTAATGATTTTTTATTCCGCTAAAGCGATACAAAGTTATTTAAATACATATAGGCCCTAACTATTAATATAAATACCTATTATGTACCTAGTTAATTCTATCTGTCACTGATATTGTTTATTTAGGTATATAGAAATTTATACGAAACTGATCATCGTTAGGTTATAGTTGGAGAATAGAATCATCTAGGAAAGCTCTATATATATTTTTTTTTCATATTTTCTAATTTCTATTTATAATTTTTTGTAAAGCGTAAGAAACGTCACCAATCCCAAAAAAGGTTTGATAAAAAAAAGGAAAACAGAAATCGACGCTTAGATGTGATGCTTCTGTATCATAGTGGTAAAGTGGCTAGTTTAGCCGTGCAGAACTCGCAGGATCGATCCCTGCCCGAAGGAAAAATGTATTTCCATATCTAATAAATTTAGAAAAAAAAGTTACAGGAACACTTATAAAAAAAATATTAAAGGAATAATATTGGTTTAAAGTCAGTCGTCTTTATTACTTACAATGTTCAACATTATACACTAAGTTATAGAGTACAAAAATACAAAATATAATAAGATTTTACTAGACACTATATTATCATGCGACAAATATGTACAGGATCTAAATCTAAAAGTTTTGTATGTATGTATGTATCTTCACGCCAGGTCCCTAACGGGGTAGGCAGAGAGTGGTAGTGGTGGTAGTTTACTGGTGGTAGAGCTCCAGTGACGGAGCTCGCGGGCGTAGGCACCACCGCATTACCTAATATACTTGCCGCTAAATGGCAATGTACGGCCCTGTAATTTCCGGCACAGAGGCATAAGACCTTAGGCCTCAGGAGTGGTAACGCATCTGCATTTTGACCTTGGTCTTTGTGTGGGTGTCTATAGGCTGCAGTCATCACTTAACATCAATGTGAACTGCATGCTTGTTTACCACTTCCATTACATATAAAAAAAAAAAAAAAAGAGTGTAGAGTAGTAAAAGTTTTGTGTAAAGTGAATTTCAAATAAAATAATAATTTACAGAAATGTTTAGATCACTTGACATGTATTTGAACTGCATACAAACTTCTTTGTCACCTTAGTTACTTAAGGGTCGCCATAAAATACTTCACGCTAAAATATGCCTTTTCTGCCCCTCCCCCTCTGTGTCACACTATCTGTGACCCCTCCCCCCCTAAAATATTACAATACATTTTTTTTTATTAAACCGTCAATACACGATAGACCAACGGCGGCGTGTGAACAATTGAAATCAATTGTCATATTTTTCTCGTGAGCTGACGGATTATAGTGTAAAGAAATATTAACTTAAAATATTTTAACGTACTACGAACGTCACGTTGCCGTGGACTCCCTGTCCCCCCATTTCACATTTGTCACGCTCAGCGAGAGGTGGGGGGGGGCTTGAATACAATAATATTCACAACCCAAGAAATGATTTTTCCAAACTCACAATATTTTCAAATAGGTACCTATCCAAAGACAGCTTACACTATGGAGTGCGCACATAGAACAACGCGGGCCACCGGCCGCAGCGGACTGGACGGGAGTAGCCATAGCGTTTATTACCGATACAAAACAGTCTGTAATTTTTTGCGGGGTGAAATGCGTGCGACACACACGCACACTACAAAAATTGTCTATTACTACGAAACTCACACCTTGACTTTAACAAAATACAGAAAGAATTTCACGCACACATTTAATCATCTAGGCGACAGGTATAGGCCCATTTGGGATTGTACTTTGACAGAGTGGAGAACCTGCATATGGCTACACCCCTCCGGTGTTGCTCTATGAGTGCGCATGAGAATAAAAAATGAGCCCTTTATTATTTCTAAGTTGTTACCTTTTTTATTTTTTTTTCTGTACAAATCAATGCAAGGATCCCAACATGACTTTTTCAGCTAAAAGTAGGTAGGTATAATATAAGAACATTATACTTAAATTAAACTCAATAATCATCGGAGCACTCGATGGGGAAGTACTGGACGCGGCCGCTGGACCACGCGATGGCCAGACACGCGCCCTGAGCGAAGTTCTGCTGGAAGCTGATTGTGGAAGGTAGCTCGCTGTCGATGCCCGTGATGAAACAGCTGGAAATACATATTTAACATTTAGATTTTATTTAAAAAAACAGCCAGAGGGTTTGTAAGTTCATTTCATGTACGACTCTGCAATTTGCCTGGCACATAGGCATAATACCTTAGGGAGTGGGAACTCACCTTTTTTTAAATGTAATGTAAGTGGCAAGTATGCAGTTCACATTGATTTTATGTGATGACTGCAGCCAATGAGACACCCACACAAAGACCAAGGTCAAAATGCAGATGCGTTACCACTCCTGAGGCCTAAGGTGTTATGCCTCTGTGCCGGAAATTACAGGGCCGTACATTACCACTTGACCTGAACACGACAGTGCTGAACACTACCATTTAGCAGCAAGTATATTAGGTAATGCGGTGGTGCCTACGCCCGTGAGCTCCGTCACTGGAGCTCTACCATCCTGGAGGAACTGCATTGAAATCTCTGGGTTCATGTTGATGTTTACAGGCTACTGTATTACTTACCGTCAATGTAAAATGTATGATTGTGTGCTAGTTCATGACATTAAAAAAAAAGTTATCCCTACTATAAATATAAAAAAATATGCAAAAGTGTATGTTTTTCTGACTGTGTATTCTGTTTTAATGTCATAACGGCTGAAAATTTTTTTATGAAATTTAAAATAGAGATAGTTCAAGATACTGGGAAGGACATAGTCAACTTTTTTTTCAAAAGTCAATGCTTATGAAAATAATTAGGCGATGAAAGTTTGTATTAATTTTTATCAGTAACGCGAAGTCGCGGGAGAGAGCCAGGTTTGTATATTGGTGGTTATTTAGTCATTTTATTGAACTTTCCCTAATATTTTTCGATTTTTTTTTGTGTACTGTAGATCTGCGAATAGGTTGTGAATTTTTTTTTTTTAACAAATATTGCTTATATTTATGGTGTTCACTTGAACAGCTGGTTTTTTTATAAAAAAAAAAACAAAACAATAAACGTACCAAGGGGTAACACTAAACTGCATCATCAGTTGTGTGGTGCAGAACACAGCAATTATAGGTGACTCCTCAAATAGCACAGCGAGATACAGGCCTAGAGGGTCCCAGCACATATCCAGAATGGGCCCCCCAACCACTTCACCAGACGGGAGCTCCACCTTCGTGACGTCCAGCACCGGTAGAGCCTTACTCGGCTTGGCACCTGAAGATTCAAAATATATTTATTAGCTGATAGATATAAAACAAATGTTAAAAAAATATAATTTGCAATATTACCATTCATAAAATACGTTCGCCATCAGGGGGGAGGAGATGGTAGGGATGGCGGGTGGGGGAGGAGGTGATGTCATGCATGACTGACGCTGTCAATGTGTGTGGTCAATGGTGAAAGTCAATCACTGGATGAGGACCATTCATTATGGTAATTGAGGTGTTTTTTAGAGGACGTATTTCGTTTGAAATCATGATCAACATGCACTTTGGGGCCGGGACACCACATGATTGCGAACATATTTTATAAATGGTCCCAAAAATATATATTATAAAAGTATTAAAACCATTCATGAGTCCAGTGTTGGTGAGGGCGTACACCATCGGTTCTCCTTTGGCTGCAAACAGCAGAACCTCATTGGGACCCCAACAGGCCGCCACCACGCGGCAGCCCTGCGCGCACCACCTCTCCGGAGTCCATGTGTGCGTGTCCCATATCCTGAAGAAAAATTTCAGGTTCAAGGTTGAATATACATTACAAACCATCAGGAATAGCACTATGGTGAGGTTTAAAAACAGAATTCGATTGGTTTTGGCTTGCCAGAATTCCCTGACTGTAATAACCGATTGAGGCATAGGTTATATATATATTTTTTTTAATAATAATTAACTGTTATATTAACTATTATATTGGTTGCCTAACTAGCATAGTTGGTAATAGATGGCGCACAATGAATGGTCCTCATCCAGCAAAAGGTAATAAAGCAATGCACTAAATGTGAAGGAAAGATTTGACAAATCGGGCAAGACTTCAGTAGCTCAATTGGAAGAGCGGCTGGACTAGATTCCCAGTAGGCCGCGAGTTCGAGTCTCGCCTGAAGTCAAATTTTTCTTTCCATTTTTCTTTAAAATAAAATATATTTCACAAGCATGTGTTAATGCGAAATAATATAAAACAATTAATAATTAACTGCACCCTTGTTCACCACTTTATATAAATTATTTTAGGGGTGAGCAAGCAAGCAGTTCAGTTCATAGGTTGACTGACTGCACTAGTGGAAGAATGCCCTTCCAGTAGTAGAAAATTCTTAGGATTTCTTAGTAGGGGGTGGAGTCGTCATGTCCCGACGCCTACGACATTTAACACTGAAAATATTGAAAAATATAATTTGTTATTGGGGGCCATCCATAAATTACGTCACACGAATTTCGGGACTTTTGGACCCCTCCCCCCGTCCTTGTCACAGGTTGTCACATTTTTATAAGCCCCCCCCCCTCCTGGTGTGACGTCACATATTTTAAAAATTTATTCATGTACTCAAAAATAAACGAGAGAAAACAGCTTTTTCCATTTTTTGCTTATTTTGACTGTCACTAAACAATAGGAACGTATTGAAGTCACTGCGCCGGCGCATGTGGCAGTACTTGTCGCAGGTCTCGCTAACAACCGACGCGCGGAACGGTAGAAAAGCGAGCAAGCACTCGCAGACGACTTAAACCTATTTAAACCCTTACCATTCAAAATTCTTGTGAAGTTGAGTCTCACTCGAATCAATAAATATAGTGAATTATTGATAAATATAGATCAAGTTCGTAGATTTTTAGAGTTTTTTATTCACATCTAGATTTCACGTTTCAGTATTTTAAATTTTAACATGTGACGTCACAAAACTTTCGACCCCTCCTGCCCCTTGTCACACATTGTCACATTTCGGTGATACCCTCCCTCCCCATTTACGTGTGACGTAATTTATGGATGGCCCCTTGGAATCTCTTTTTTGCATACATTAATAATAATAATAAGCCTTTATTGCTAGAAATTAGTATAATAACTACAAAATAATTATGCTGGTTGCTGTTGTTGTCCAGCATATCTTTGGACATAGGCCTCCTCACGGACCTTCACGACACGCTTCCATAAAGGGACAGCTACGTCCTTAATATCATCCTCCCATCTTTATATCTGCCTTCCTTTGTTCCTTTTACTATCCCGTGGTCGCCATTCCGTCACTATTTTGGTCGATTTTATATTGTTTTCTCTCATTTGCAAACATTACAAAACATCATTTGGAAAAATATCTTACCTCTGAAATCAGATTCTTACCTAAATATAATAGAAGATGTAGCAGCAAATATTTTGCTTGTGTCTAATGACCATCTGGCGAATACAATGCCACCACCGGCCACTCTGCGCAGTGGCACTGCGGTTTCCATGGCAACGTCCCATATGAGCATACAGGTGTCAGCACCACTGCAGCTCACTAATAGATCACCGTTGGGCGACCAACATATGTCTGTTACAGGACTGTGGCCAGATCTGTAAATGTAAGAAAAAAAAATTAAAGGTTACAAAAATTACATCTGCAAAAATGGGTTATGCAAAAGGTAAAAAAGATCTGGACGAATTGAGAACCTTCTCCTTTTTTTGAAGTCAGTTAATAAGGAGGTAATAATGATTATGAAGCCATTTATTCCAAATCTATTAAATACATGTAAACGAAGCTCTTTCCACTTCATTTATTATCTGTGAAACCTAATTTATTTTATCTACAGATGTTGTATGTCTATGTCACTAATGTCACTATGGTCAGAATGACTTGGTGATTTGATAGGGATTCTAACAATTTTTTTTTTATTTTTTTTATTTTATGGAAGTGGCAAACAAGCATGCAGTTCACATTGATGTTAAGTGATGACTGCAGCCTATAGACACCCACATGAAGGCCAAGGCCAAAATGCAGATGCGTTACCACCCCTGAGTCCTAAGGTGTTTTGCCTCTGTGCCGGAAATTACAGGGCCATACATTACTACCTGACCGGAATACGATAGTGCTGAACACTACCATTTAGCGGCAAGTAAATAAGGTAATGCGGTGGTGCCTACGCCCGCGAGCTCCGTCACTGGAGCTCTACCACCAGTAAAAATTACAAATTTTGTGAGTTAGATTTGGACCCCTCTTTGGGCCTCTTTGGGTGTAGGCTTCCTCCAGCTTGCTCCACCTGTCACGGTTCTGTAAAAGGGGTATTATTATCCAATTTTACTGGTGGTAGAGTTCCAGTAAAGGATCTCGAGGGTATAGGCATCACAACATTACCTAATTTATCTGGCGCTAAATGGTAGTGTTCACCACTATCGTGTTCCGATATTGTTAGATGGTAATATATGGCCCCGTAATAACTATCACAGAGACATAATAACTAAGATCTCAGGGGGTGGAAACACATCTGCACTTTGACCTCTGGCCTTTGTGTGGGTGTCTATAGGTTGCAGTCATCACTTAACATCAATGTGAAGTGCAAGCTTGTTTGCCACCTTTGTTACATAAAAACAAAAATATCCAAAATAGTATTGTATAATAACCTGGGAAAATAACATGTACGAAACAATGAAACACTTCATTGAACACTCTGTTTCTTTTTTTTGTTACTAACGTAAGAGTAATAGTGTGGTTCATATATTTTTTACGGCGATACTTTTCACATAGCCATAAATGAATACTTACAGCCAAAAGACAGCATATTTTGCCTCTGCAACTGGAATTATAGGGCCATACGTGACGACCCGGTTAGTGCAGCGGTGTGAGACGACCGTTTGATTCAAAGGGTTGCGGGTTCAATCCCCGCACCAGCAAAAATATTTGTTTGGCCTAGTGATATTTATTTTGGGTCTGGGTGTTTGTGTATGTCTTGTATGTGTCTAAATATGCTAACACTCACAGTTCAACACTAGGTATAATCCTCTGTCATGAGTGCCATTGAAAACATACAACACATACACAAACAAACAGACCCAAAACAAATACCTGTAGGCCATACAAATATTTGCGTTTTCCCGGTGTGGGGATGGAACTCGCGACCCTTCAAATCGAGCAGTCATCACACTCCATAATAATACAAATAGACTCACCGTTTTAAAACAACAGCATTACTTGAAGAGGGCTTTGTAAACATAGAATTGGGGTCGACAGTCCACACAATCACTCCTTGTTCACACCCAACAGCCAGTTCCGATGCAGAGAAAGGTCTCCAACTGAGTGATGAAACGTGGCCTTGAGCCTTGCATTTCAAGGTCGAAACAAATGATACTTCAGAACAATAAATTCTAATATTATCATCAGCTGTTGCAACTGCAATTTTTGTTGTATGTGGATGCCATGCCAAACATTTGATTGGTGCATTACTCCAGTTCCTAGTTCTTGAGTATTTCGACACAATTTTTGATCCTATATCCTTTAGATGTGGTTGCATGAAGTAACGGAAGGCAGTGAACAAATTTGCCACTTTTAAAGCATAAGATGCAGTCACCGCGAGTAACTGGCTCTCTTTATTCACATTGGGATCTGCTGCTACGTTCAGAGCTTCGAGGAAACCCTGTTTATACCAAACGCTAGTGATTTTTTTTAGCAAATTGTCCTCAACATCAATGTACATAGAAATGTTTTCGTCCGCTGCTCTGTGATGATGTAAATCCTTTGTAACGTTTATTTTGGGATGGTTCTTTGTCTGTAATTAAAAAAAAAGTCCAAAGAAAATGTTTAACGAAAGAATTCACGAAAAATAAAGCTAACCTTACCGAGTTCGTAAATGTACTGATATCTCCATAACGCACGTCACTATAACAAGTTGCTTTGTTTATTTTACAAAGCGCCGTTTGATCTGGCCCCGGGAAGTCTGTAAAGCCGTGGAATATAGACATTTTGTACTGAAATTATGAAAAAGAAAACAATAACCGTAAATTGACCGGCAAGAAGCAGTTTTTAAATTTGATTTGACACTTGACACAAAAAGTGATTTGAACCACAGATCACTAGTATGTCCACAGACTAATGAATGGGTGCGTTCCACAATATGGCCGCAACGATTGTAAAGCCCTCTGTATCGTTTCACCTAAGGCCTGTGGTCGTAGCGAGAGATCGTTCAACGTCATAGATGACGTCATTGTTCGCGACGGCATTGCGCTTACATCGCCTACAAAATAGCCGTTGAGTCGATTGTTTTTTTTTTTATTAATATTTTTACGGGTTTTTGTCTTTAACAACCATAGAGCAACGCGGGCCACCGGTCGCGGCGGACCGGAGGGGAGTAGCCATAGCGTGTTTTACCGAAGCAAAATAGTCTGCCATTTTTTGCGGGAGGAACGCACACTTTCTTAAATTCACACACAACAAAAATTGTCTATTACAATGAAACTCACACCTTGACTTTAACAAAACACATCAACAATTTCACACACACATGTAATCATTCCGTGTCATAATAGTGTAAAGAATGATGCAACTACATCGACAAGTCCTAAAAACCATAGTTGCGAGTCGATAAATTTTATCGATAAATTACTTAACTCTGGGAAATAAGGTTTAAATGAAATACACTTTGTATTATTATAAAGATGGACTTTATTTATTATGTATTACCAATTTAACAAATGATCTTGTCGCGTTTTGCGCACGTATAGTCCGGTCAATTTAGACCAAAAAAATAGAGTGAAGTTACATAAAGTCCCAACAAGCTGAATTTTTAGTGAAATTGTTCAAATCATAATTATAAATAATGTCTATAAGTTCCCCATCATTCCCGTGTATAGAAAAAAAATAATATTCAAGGTCAAAGGTAAAAAAAATGAGTTTGTCGCGATTTTCAGCAAAACGGTAAGTTTTATCAAAAAAGTATCCTAAGCAAAAATTGTAGATCATAAAATTATCTATAAAAAATGTATCAATATTTTAATTTCTTATGAGCCACCGTTTCTGAGATATAACGATTCAAAAAGTTATAAAAGTTGTTATCGTCATAATATGCACATGTTTCTACGCCACCTATGAGGTAGTGTACTTAGCGCGTTTTTTATAATGTGGTTTCCCCAGTAGTGCCTACTCCACGGGTCAGTTGTGATCCTGTTTAATGTAAAACTATTGCAAAATAACGGAAATTTTCAAAGATTGGAAAAGATCAAAGCGATGTGAATAAAAAAAAAAGTGTTGAAGTGCATTCGTCTGATTCGTAAGTTTCAAATTCTTGTTCTTCTTCCCCTGCTTGGTGGATTTTTTCAAATTTACCAGTAGTTTCTGAGATTAGCGCGTTCAAACAAACAAACAAACTCTTCAGCTTTATAATATTAGTTTAGATTTTCGCTCGGTGAGTTACATGTGACTCTGTCACGTGTTCGCAATACTAGCAGCCTATGTGCTTTCATATCCGATGGCCATCAATGCGTCTATACAATATCATGTAGAGAGAAGCATTAACGTAAACCAGATTTTATTAACTAACCAAAAGTGTTTATGATCCAAAATTTACCTAAAGTTATATCCAAAAAAGCTGCCCAAAGTTACTTTTCCACGCGTACGAAGTCACGGGCACAGCTAGTATTAAAATAAAACCCACAATATAATAAAAGTAATAATTTTATTTTTTTATATGTATTTTTTTAATAGCTAATATGTATGTTAAAAATACTTAATAAGAACAAGAATAAATGAGCGAATAGTAATAACTAATAACGGTGGCCCAGAGCAGTTTGTGGCGAATACAACTACAACATAATACATTAATAAGAAAATTTAATCTCAAAAATGTCTCTGTATATAAGACTCTTTTGCAATATTTATCGATAACTATCCATAAACCGACAACAACACTATCGATAAGCGTCACCGGCGACAGCGGCTTCTCGGAAACGAACTCGGATCAGTCGCTCGACCGATCCCCGTATCGTACAAGGCATACCAAACATTGCGCCCGACTGTGTTGTTTATATCAGTCCGAAACAACACGACCGATATTATGGCATTTTATACCTTAAGCTTGATGTGTTAGATCTGTTTTTACAGTAAACAACACAGCAAATCAGCATTTTTTTGGACGTCCGTTCAGTCGCACAACTAGATTTAGTCTAATGAGCAGTCCAGCTGCAACTAGTTTTATTATACGCACAGGATTTTTTAAAGCATTTAATCTTGTACTTTGATAGAGGGGAGAGCCTGCGTATGGCTACTCCCCTCCGGTCCGCCGCGACCGGTGGCCCGCGTTGCTCTATGTTAACAACCTTTCATTTTTTCAAGTGTCTATCGGCATGAGCTCGCCGCTTTGATTATAGAAATATATAATTTATAATTAGATAATATATATATTTTTTTTGTTTTTGTTTAGTTTAACCTGTTTTATCTACTAATATAATAAATATAATATAATAATATGTAACATTTATTTGCACTTATGTATCGATTTATTCCTAGTAAGTATTTATTATATTGATATAGACTTTTAGGACTGATATCCGTGTCCCACCGAGTAGTTTCCAGTTGAAAACCAGCGTCAGGCTCCGGCTTGACATTATGCTGAACTGGGAACTATTTGGTGCAGCCGTGAGATCTTGTTATTTTTTTTCTACTGTTACAAGGTACCTATTTTTTTTTATATTAACAATGTTCTTTCTTTTTTTTTGTGTTATAATGTCAATGCTTTTATAAATGTTGTTTTTTTTTATCGTACCAACCTACTTGCATTTTAAATGTTTAATTTTTTTTTCTATTGTTTTTCTGTGCAGTATTTGATCGGCTGCGCCAATAAATGTTTTTTCTTCTTTCTTTATTCTTTCTTCAAATAAAATTAAAGGCCCGCCGATAGATTATTAAACTAGATGATCTGCGTAAACAAATGATAATTAGTTCTGAATTGCAAACATCTCTGAATAATATCTCTTTTATATGTGCCATTGATAACTTTATACGTAAGGTATACATAGAAATGTTTTCGTCCTACCTACTTCTTTATAGATATTGGTGTTTTGTAGGATAGATGGCAGCAGGTGGGAAATCATCAGTGGATTTATAATATATCTTCAGTAGGCCATCTATCAACAATAATAACATCTAAAGTATCGGCTCATCGACCGCGTACCGGGAGACGAAGCGTAGGCAGGCCCCACACGAGGTTGACCGACGACCTAGTGAAGTTCGCAGGCAATTGCTGGATGAGGGCGGCCCAGGACCATTCGTTGTGGAAATCTTTGGGGGAGGCCTTTGTCCAGCAGTGGTCGTCTTTTGCCTGAAATGATGATGATGATGATGAGAGTACCGGCTTCGGTTTTGCAATACACAGCTGTCGTATTAGTAAAGAGCCAACTTGTTGGTGAACAAAGGGCAATGGTGTAGCTAACATGGGTGGCACCCGGGGCGGATGAGCCAAAAAAAAGAAAATACTCTCCATTCTTTTGTATCTTATTTCTCCATTCTCCATCGTTGTGCTATTTGAGAAAAATCTAATAATATCCGGAATAGTATAAATCCGGAAGTGAGTTTTGTGTTGCGCTTTCACGTCTAAAGTGGACAAATTTTGGTTATTCAAAGAGAGGGTGTCAGCCCCAAACGGGTGGCTTCCGGTGCCGCCCCCGCCGCTCCCTACGCATAGAACAACTTGGCCCACGCCGCGGCCGGTGGCCCGTGTTGCTCTATGTAGTTCGCCACTGACAAAGGGTACCTAAGTTTGTTGGGTAGCGGAGTTCTTCTCAGTAGTGACTGCACTTGGAATTCTGCTAAGTGAATAACTTTGATCTTGACGAATAAGTTTTTCTTTTTCTTCATTTATCATTCACATCATATCATTGAAGGAATTGAAAAATATTGTGATTATTATGTTTTAACCAAGTACATAGTTTAAATTCTAATTTTTAATTTACTATTAATATATGATTTTGCTTTTACTATATGTAATGGTTATTCACTATAGGTATTTTATGATTTATTGACGTTTTGAAAGTATCTGTAAAGATCTATTCGAAATAAAAATATTTTCTATTTCTATTTCTAACAGTAGCTTGAGAAGCTGGTGGTGAGGAGAGGTATTCGGTGACGGGATTCGCTATTGCAATCTTGAAGCGGGCTTCGTCGTTATTACGCAATCAAAACACTTCTATCCCCGAGTGAATAGCTCTTACATAAATACAAATAACAACTTTATGGCTAGATTTTCTGCAAGCGCCCGCGCCGCCTCTAGCGCCTTACTCTGGTTGGCCAATGGAGACAAACCAAAGGGAGCGTGATGCTTGATCCAGTCAATTTTCAATATACTTAGAACAGTTTTTTGTTTTCTTGTAAAAGATAGGTATCTAGTGGCAAACATTCCGTCTGAAAAAGCTATAAAGGTTTTTAGTTACTTTTCGCACAAAGAATTAACAGTACGCAACATAAAAATACTAAGTAAGTTCAATGAGTTTTCCAGCTACTGCTTCCTTGATATAGAAGAATGTGAAAAACTGAGCTATGTTATGGGTATTGCATATTTTTTGGCAAAGTATGTATCTTATATATGTATCTTACTCGTACAGTAAAGTATGAGTTTTGACAGTAAAGTTCTACTCTTCTGCGTACTTTGCTCAAAGTAAAGTCGTAGTGCGGTCTGTGAATCTCACCATAAGTCTTGAAGAAACTTGATTAGGAGGTGTCGCTACTCATCAACAGCTTGCCATAAGCAAGCTTCTTTGCCCGCTTATTATTATTATTTAATTAATTTATTTAATGGGTTGTTTTGCTTAAGTACTCACTTAACATTTGTGTTTCGGCCGAAAATTCAGTAGGATTGTTGATTGGACTACAATTTTTTTAAACAGGTGCACCAAGAACCACATTCTGGTTGCACCTGTTTAGTATCCTATTGACAGTTGTAAATTGATGGCCAACGAGATATATACACCCTTAGTAGTGCAGAGACTTACTAGAATCGCGGTATTCAGCTTAGTAGTTAAACGTACCGGTAAGACAAAACACTTGGCAAAGATGCTAAACAAAACAGGTTTACAACTCTTAAAAACCTACACGGATCATTAAATATCATATCATCTCAAGACCTGAATAAAAGTGTAATAAAAACTCACCATATCAGTTCTCTACTCACCGGTAGGTAAACCAGTGATTATTATGACCCACTGCGAAAGGATACCGCTATAAAACATACCCGCTGTAAAAGTATTATAGCAAATGCACACCCTAATTCCCGGCACACAAACGCAATTCGTAAGGCGACAAAGATAAAAGGTTTTCTGCTGGCGTTTTCAAAGCATAATAAGGTATTTGGCAGAAATTTACTGCGGGACTTGGTAAGATTTATGCAAAATGATACGTCGTCGGGTGACAGTCGTATAATTGATTCGTCGCTTTCTATTCAGGTGGGTTGAAGGATTATTTGCGTTAAACTAACCTACATCTATAAATATATATAAAAATCAATTGCTATTCGTTAGTCTCGCTAAAACTGGAGAACGCATGGACCGATTTGACTAATTTTGGTTTTGAATGATTTTTGGATGTCTAGGGAAGGTTTAAAAGGTAAGAAAATATGAAGAAATTATAGAGAAATTGTAAAAACCATAATTTTATTTTTCCATACAAATAGTCCTTAGCTATCAAACCTTTGACACATTATTTCATTCTGACGCAATACGAAGTCACGTCCCGACGCCAGCCAATTACAAGTTTTAAGAATGTCAATTGGAAACTAATACCCTTTTACTGGTCCGTGGTAGGTAGTGTCCTTGACTGAGCTGGAGGAAAGACTATTGACAAATTATATGCGATAGTGCTTACCTAAACTGTTTTAGCAGTATCGTGTTCCGCATAGAGCAACACGGGCCACCGGCCGCGGTGGACCGGCGGGGAGTGGCCATATGCAGGCTTTCCCCTCTGTCAAAGTACAAAAGCAAATGGTCCTATGCCTGTCGCCCAGATGTTTAAATGTGTGCGTGAAATTGTTTATGTATTTTGTTAAAGTCAAGACGTGAGTTTCGTAGTAATTGACGTTTCTTGTAGTATGTGTGTGTATCACACGTAGTTCCCCCCGCAAAAAATTACAGACTGTTTTGCATCGGTAATTAATAAACGCTATGGTTACTCCCCTCAGGTCCGCCTTGGCGGCCGGTGGCTCGTGTTGCTCTATGGTGTTCCGGTTGAATGGTAACGTGTGATGTCCGTAACTTCACGTTATTATTGAGTACTTTGATACTCAGGGACTAATAATACACAGACATCAGGGACTATTGGCACAGCCCCACACGGAATATGAAAAGTCTATACTGGCTTAAGGATTAACTTAAATACAATAATATTTTGTTGTTCCCATTGACAGTGGAGAGTATCGAACAAGAATCCAATAAATCCTAAAGTTACGAAGACTTTTTATAAGAAGATATTTTCCAATTCCAATGAAAAAAGACTGATTGAAAGTATAATAAGTCACGGAATGAACTGGCAACCATAAAATTGGTAAAAATCGCAGCTGAATAACTCATTTTGTGGTGTGACTCTTGATTAACTTTTTAATTAAAAATTCACATTGAATAGTCGATTAGTCCTCCAATATTTCTGTAAAGTAATATTTGATGTAGTTTAAATATATTTTTATTTTAAAATGTTTTGATAAGTGATTTCTACCTAAGTAATTTGCTCGCATTTCGTTCGATATAATTAAATATCCTTTTTTGGTAAGTAATACCGAGTATACCTTTTATTATCATACCTTCAGATGAAAGACGTCCAGAGCTGGACCAAAGCCTTCTCCAAAAATAGTTTTATTCTTCTAATAGTTAATTCACAATAGTTTTGTGGGTCATTAGGGGTGAATACGTCTAATCGCCACCCATGAGAGGATGTAATGTATCTCGGTTGACATCAATTTGAAAGGCACTATACAGTTCATTGATGCTTAAACGTAACATGATGATTAGGTACTTTCATTTCATTTCAACAAGACACAAGTCTGCGCGTTCACCGCTAAAAAAAACCCATTCGTTGTAGCACCACAGTTCCAGGGCACTCCGCTCGCCGTTGGTAAGAGTATCGGTATCCTGGGCGTTGACATATCGAACGACGTGCAATTTGGGAGTCACATTGAGTGTAAAACCAAGTTGGCATCCAAAAAACTAGGGGTGCTTAACAAAGCGAGGCAGTATTTCACATCGGGGCAGCTATTACAGCTTTATAAGGCCCAAGTGCGTCCCCATCTGGAATACTGCTCTCATTTGTGGGCGGGAGCCCCCAAATATCAACTTGGTCCACTCGACTCCCTACAAAGACGCGCCGTTCGTATTGTTAACGACCCAGGACTTACTGACAGGCTCGAACATCTGAGCCTGCGCAGAGACGTTGGGAGTCTATGCGTTTTATACCGTCTCTACAATGGCGAGTGCTCTGTCGAACTGTTCGACATGGTGCCACCGTCTCTTTTCCTACACCGCACTACCCGCCGAAGAGAGAAGTTCCACCCTCACCGACTGCACACTTGGCAATGTTCAACGGTGCGGTTCTCACGTTCGTTTTTGCCCAGAACGTGTAAATTGTGGAATGAACTTCCCTCTGAGGCGTTCCCTCGGTGCTACAATATGGGGTTCTTCAAAAATGGCGTCAAAAGAGTCCTTCAGGGCTGGCAGCGCGTTGGCGACTCCCCTGGTGTTGCAAATGTTCATAGGCGACGGTGACTACTTTCCATCAGGTGGCCCGTCTGCTTGTCTGTCCATCCTTTGACATAAAAAAAAACAGCATGTTGGAGTTTTGCAGTACGCTTTTCAAATTCCAACCCAGTTATATAAGCCCTCTTGTGAAGATAGCGGGTAGGCCCTTGATGAGAGTAGTAAATTCGTTGCGGCAATTTATGGGCGGAGACTTTTGTCCGGCGCTGGTGGTGTTTTGGTTGCAATGACGATGATGATGCAAGTTTAATAGTTGCATTCAGCGGTTTATTGTATACCTAAATAAACAACTCCTAAACAGCTAAGGGATTTCATAATTTTAGTTAAAAGCTCTCTATTACTGGACTACCGTCTAAATCCTATCCTAATGATTGTCACAACGAACGGTCCTGGGATGCTCCAAGGATTGTCCGCTTCGTCTTCCGGTACACGGTCGCCACTTGAGAACTTTTATTTACGCCTTAACGGTCGTCAATTCTTCGAGCTATGTGCTCTGTCGCCTACTACTGATACTTGAATTTCGTTATTTTCTCAGCGTTTGATGATGAAGATGGTTATTACTCAAAATTATTTTACATTTCAGTTTTACCTACGGCCATTATATCTAATATTTGGTATGATAACTTTCTCAGTTATATTCTTAGCCATTCTAATTGGTTTCGGAGATCTGAAAATTAAGAAAAATGTGATGAATAGTTTATTCGAATTGACGAAGATTAATGAGCAAAAGCCGATCTGGATAATAGGGGTAAATATTAGATGGATTATTGTTTGTAGCTAGGGCCGCCATCTGTCTGCATTAGCCGGATATATTTGGCATTTTTGGGTCGTGATTGGCCTAATATTAATGTGTCCGGCTTATGTACAAACATATAGTATATAATAATATATAATAGTTACTACCTATTAAATGATTAAACATAAAAAACTGCCCGACGGCAAAGGTTTCTTCCTATTTTTTATCTTTTTATTTCACTACCTACTATTTGTTGTAGTAGAAATATGATATGACAGTATAAAATCTTTCTTACAGATGCCCAATCCAGTTTCCATCCAGGCCCGACGCTACGTAGAAGTAGGTCCAGGGGCTTACAAGTCTGAAATAGTGCAATACCCAAATTCTCTTGCGACAAGATTGAAATATTTACTCAAGCTGAAAGAAAACAGCAACCAGAAAAACTGATCCCTGAATTAATTAACCGTCTAAAACAGAGGATCTCAAACTATTTTTTTCTTGTAGACCCCTTTCAATTTTTTTCTGGTTTCCGTGGTCGCCTTCTTTCCTTCGCCTTCCTTGCTACATTTATATCACATTCTCATGTTTCCATTCCAATTTTATTCACGCGTACGTAGATCGCGTACATACATCGAGTCCCATAGACCCCAGGGGGTCTATATGGACCACTTTGGGAATCACTGGTCTAAAAGATGGTAAAATAATGAAATGTTTTAAGCATTCTTGGACCTTATTAATGGTTAAAATGTTTTTACAATAGGTAATTAATTATTATGTAAAATACTTAAAACCAACATCTGATGAATCAGTTGTGCCTGTGTCCGTGGAACATATGTAATAAAGCAGTCTTCTACTGCTACCTCTAAGGGTGTCGTGTGATCTGCAATAACAGTGATGCAACTTCAAGTCTGTAACCCCCGAAGGAGTAGGCAGAGGTCAATGTATGCATTCAAGCATATACACGAAAACACCCTCGATTCGCCGGTTTAGTTTTGGCTCATGTAACAGGTGGTGAGCCTATAGACATCCTAGGGCACATTACCAAACTCCGAGGTAACTTTCAGAAAATGAACAAAATCCCAATGAAGCACTGGACCATCGCCCCATCGCGCTACTTCCCCTGATGCCGGCATTGGGTGGTGAACATAGTGGTCGCTCACTATCACTATGGGTCTCATAAGTAGGGCTCAAGATCACGCAGAGAGCAATGCAAAGAGCTATACTCCGAGTTTCCTTGCGAGATCGAAACAGAAATGAAGAGAACAGAAGGGAACATTTTTGTCTATTTACTCTTTTCTACAAATACACGATGTGAATTTATCTCGAAAAACTAAAAACAGCGAGACCTCAGTTATTCTCATCAAAGTAAAAAAGGCCAAAATCTGCAAAAGGAATTTTAAATGCTTTGCAGTTGAACAAAGAGATTCAGCAGAAATTACATTTCACTTATAGGTCGCGCCACGTAAAAACAACGCTGGAAGAAAATAGAAGGGATGTGTTCGCGCATCGGTACACTCGCGCACGAAAGTACTAGCCCTATTGGTTTATTTTTGATCTAGCTTTCGCTTGCGGTTTCGTGTATTGGTAGGCAGATTGAAAACGCCGCACCTCATACCACCAAATAGATCGATAAATCGTCTACTGCGCAGCTTGACCGCCAGCGTTCTTTTTACCTGGCGCGACCTATACAAGTATTTTAAATACTCGTATCTTAGCTACCGAAGTTGCCGACGTTCGGGGCTTTAGAAACATAATTAAAATATAATTTGATGTTAGTGATTTGCCTAAGGAAATCTTTACTGGTGCCACCCACTCTGTGTTATTGTAAGCTAATGCCACACCGCGGACACTCCGCCAAAATTCTATACAAACGCTTATTTTGGTCTCTATTACACAGACATTAATCAGTGGCGTGTATTCAGACACGTACCTGTGTGCGTAGCACGTAGAAAATACCAACCATCGCCCATAAGAGGAGAGGAGGTTGGGTGATGAAATCGGGCGAGACGTCGAAGTCTCCATTCTATACGTAGTATTATTACATATTCTCTGCTAGTGCTTAGATGGTAGGTATGTCTTACTATGACATTTTTGTAAGAGTATAAGAACTAGAGGACGTAGGCACCATCGCATTAGAAATAGAAATAGAAATAGAAAATATTTTTATTTCGAATAGATAGATCTTTACAGATACTTTCAAAACGTCAATAAATCATAAACTACCTAGAGCGAATAACCATTACATATAGTAAAAGCAAAATCATATATTAATAGTAAATTAAAAATTAAAATTTAAACTATTTGGTTAAAAGATAATAATCATAAAATTTTTCAATTCCTTCAATGATAATAAATGAAGAAAAAGAAAAACTTATTCGTCAAGATCAATGTTATTCACTTAGCAGAGTTCCAAGTGCAGTCACTACTGAGAAGAACTCCGCTACCCAACAAACTCAGTAAGAGCTCTTTTAAATGAGAGCTTAAATATAGTACAGATTATCATGAAAAATCAAATAATGTCAACGTCCATAGCATAGATGCAAATAAACTGCTATCTACTAAATGTGATGTAGCCCCAGCAAACAGAACAGACCAGTCCCCACCAACAGCACCCGTTCACGAGTATGACGCATGTGACAGCCATTGCCCTCCTCGACCATTTTAGAGGGAAGTGAGCAACCCGCCACATTACCTACCTATCTGCCGCCAAATGGTAAGTATCGTATTCCGGTTAATGTATGGTTCCGTACTAATCGCAGAGACGTATCAACTAAGGTCTCTGGGGTGGAAACGCATCTGCATATTGACCTTTGGTTTTTATGAAGATTTCAATAGGCTGCAGTCATCATTTAACATTCACGTCACGTGACCTGCATGCTTGCCTCCTTTCTTACATTATAAAAATGTGAGAAACCTAAGTTATCAAATAGAATTTTTATACCAAGTCCCGTAGTGAATTTATCTCGAAAACTCAAAAAGATAATGTGAACCCAGTTATTCTTATTAAAGTAAAAGAGGCCAGAATCTGCAGAAGGAATTTTAAGTGCATTGCAGTTGAACAAAGAGATTCTCACTAGAATTTGCATTTCACTTAAAAAGTCTTTTAACTATTTTAGTTGCTGACGGTTGTAACTAAAGGCACAATTATAATAGGTTGGGGAAAAAGATTTGATTTTCATTTGTTTTTCGTACTGTCAAGATGAGTGAATCTAATGAAGAAATTCGATACATTTTAAAATTTTACTACAAAAAAGGTAAAAATGCAACGCAAGCCGCGAAAAAAAATTGCGATGTTTATGGACCTAGTGCAGTGTCTGTGAGAGTAGCACAAATTTGGTTTAAGCGTTTTCAATCCGGAAATTCGATGTCAAAGATGATAAACATACAAGAACAACATTAAAGAGATACAAACATACAATAAAAACATTAAAGAGATATGAATCAAGTTCATCTCACTTTTTATATAAATACACTCTTGTATTGCATACCAAGGATATATGAAAAGGAAATAAAGTACATAGGTTTGATTCCGAACTCCGCTGCACGCAACAGTGCTGTCTGCCGCGCTGATTTTGAGCCTGTCTGCCGCGCCACGGGCTGCCACTGCATGCTGCCGCGACTTTGTCGCGTAGTTCGGAATGAAATCTCATATAAACTTATAGATTATTATTCATCTATTGATGGAGAGAGAGTGCTGCAGAAAGAAGAAAAACAAGTAGACGATTACAAATGAAAAAAAAAACAATAAATAAAGCTTGATGTATCTATTTGTTTAAGCAAGACACGAGAGTAAATTATAATGCCCACATACTAATAGTAAATCAACGAGTAAATAAGAAAATCCATAAAACATTCGCAGCAAACAGATTTGGATAAACAAACATCCGAGTATCCAAACAGGCAAACAGCTGAGAGTTTGTTTATTAGTTCCAAGTTTAAAATATTCTGCTGACTAGGTGGATTGCGGGACTATTCATACTTAGCCGATAGTAGTTTGTTTACGAATCTGCAAGCGTTCTCCGACAGCTGTTTCTCCATTGGTCTGATCACCAACAGAACTTTTCAGTTTTGATTGATTCGCCGTCATTACGATTCACCCATGGACGTCTCGTCGAAAGAATCCTTTTTTTTTGTATAACGAAGGTGGAAAACAAGTATACAGTACACATGGATGTTAAGTAATCACTCTAGCCTACAGACATCTACGCAGAAACCAGAGGTCAAAATGCAGAAGCGTTGCCACCCCTGAGACATTAGTTGTTATGTCTCTGTGATAGTTATTACGGGGCCTTATATCTAAACGGAACACGATAATGCTGAAGACTAGCATTTGACGGCAGATAGAATAGGTAATGCGGTGGTGCCTACGTCTTTCCTACACTCCACCACTAATAAAGATTTATCGTCGTCAGTGCATTATTGTTTTTTCATATTCAATGATCTGTAGGTGTCTAAAACGCGTCTAGGCTTTTAAAGCAATCATACACCGTAATCCGTCAGCGCTTTTTTATGTCTGAAGGTTGACTGACAAGCAAACGGGCCGAGCCAAGGACCGTCGCCTATAAACACCTGGAAAAGTTCAACATAGCACTCACCATTGTAGAGACAATAAAATACGCTGACTCCCGATGTTTCTGCGCAAGCTCAGATTTTCGAGCTTGTCAGTGAATCCCGGATCGTTAACGATACGAACGGCGCTTCTTTGTAGGGAGTCAAGTGGACCAAGCTGGTATTTGGGGGCTCACCCCACAAATGAGAGCAGTATTCCAGATAAGACGTCGATGGTTAGCTTGACATTAATGCTAATGTTAACGAGAGTTTAACACTTGAATGTGTTTAGTCCCCAAAACGCTCGAATATCTATCACAGATCTCGGAATTCTGATACGCGCGCAATCTTCTTTAATATCCTGTGCTATAAACGGGAAAATATTTGAAATTTTATTATAAGGAACATGGGCCAACATTTGTAGGCGAATAGAAGTCGGTTCGTAGTTTGTGGATGTGAGGTATTCCGTCAGTCAATTTTGTACACATGTATCAATTCATAATACAAATTTGAGAGTAGGAGTTTTGGCGGGTACCTTGAAAGAGCCGTGTCACGTGTGGTGCTTTCATTTTATTTCGTTTAGTTGGTGTATTTTTGAGATAAATTAAATAAAGTTGGCGGCATTTTGATTGATATAGGTTTATTATTATTATAGTGGTCATGTATAGTGAAATAGAATAACAGTGCGAAAACACGACCTTTCAGGTTGCCTTCCAAACTTCATTGTAAATGTTATGGTAGAGTAGCCATCCCTTTACTCGAATTACAGACTGTGGCTCACTTGACTAACATAATAAATAATTGACTGACTGACTGATTCTAACTTTGAAGCTGCATAAACGAATACGAAATATCGTTTTACTTGAAACTGGCAATATGCGTAACAGCGATTAAATGCACATAATTGATTAAATGAGCATAAAATGGCACATTTTAACTTTTGAAAAAACTTGAGTAGAAAGGTTTTGAGCTTATACGAGATTTTGCTAACTATGACTACATACTAGTTACAGAGAATCACTGGCGACAGTTTATTCACTCTTCAAAAATTCAAAAACTCATAATTCAAATCATTTATTTCAAATTGGTCTACACGGACACTTTTGCATTGTCAGGTTATAAGCTACCTAGAGAGAATGACTTATAATAATAATCCAATAGGTATTAATAAATACCAATTTAATAATAATATTTAACCGATACGTGAATCATCAAATTTTTCAAATTCCTTCATAGAAGAAAATGAATAATCTGTTCGTCATAATCATAGTCATTCACTTAGCAGAGTTCCAAGTGCAGGCACTACTGAGAAGAACTCCGCTACCCAACAAACTCAGCGTGTTGCTCTTTTGTCAATACCTTAGATTTAATACAAATATTATTAAATAAAATGAAGATAATATGAACGTCCATGGCATATAAATATTTGCATATAAACACATACGCAAATACCCATCAACAGCTTAATATCGTGATAGAAAATAACACCCGCAAATCACAACAGACCAGTCCCCACAATCAGCACCCGTTCCCGAGTATGACGCAAGTGGCAGCCATTGCTCTCCTCGACCATTTTGAAGGGAAGTGAGCAACCCGTCTCTCATCATCATCATCACTCCAGCCAAAAGACGTCCATAGCTGGACAAAGCCTCCCCCAAAGACACCACAAGCGTGCTGTGCGTGATTAGGATTGAATATGCCAAAATTGCCATCCTTGGCAGGCGGATTAGAGATCGCAGCGGTAGCTTTATCGCAGGGCGCTACCAGAGAATATGTAATAATACTACGTATAGAATGGACACTTCGACATCCCCCCGATTTCCCCGCATCACTTAACCCCTTCCCCTCTTATGGGTGACGGTTGGTATTTTGTACGTGCTACGCACACAGGTGCGCGTGTAAATACTCGTCACTGATTGATGTGTGTGTAATTGAAGCGTTTGTATGGAATTTTGGACAGACTCTACTGCCCATTCCGCTATTACATTGACTACCAACCTATTGGAATTATTTGACAGCTATTGTTTGGGAGCGTTGTATACGTGAGAAAATAGGCAAATTTAATTTCTACAATGTATGAAGCTCGCGAAAACCTGCGAAAACTTTAGCTATTGTTTGGTTCAAAGACTGCGCTACGAGAAGATATCTACTCTACTAGAGAGGAGGGTAGTCGTCACGTGCCGACGCTTCACTCTCTTCACTTTTAAATAATATAGTTAGTCTCCTTCGCAACGCCGGGACGTCGGGACGTATCAACGGGAACTAATACAATTATAACGACGCATTCTCTGTGGTGGCAATTATTTTGAGCTCAACTCCATATAGCTTTAATATTAATTATAGACTGAGGAACTTCTATTGTAGTCGCATTAACTTAGTAAGTGCATGTTATCATTTTGATTGAGTAAGAAGCTTGTTGTTTAAAGGAGGTGTAATGGTTACCTACGTTGAGAAGCGCGAATGGCCCCGCGGCTGGTGTAGATCGTAAGCGATCTACTCGGTTAAGCTATAGGGACGCGGTCGGGTGTGTGATGGATGACCGCTAGTGGACTGAAAAAGGGGGGGTTCCTAGCTTCGGAGGGCACGTTAAGCCGTCGGTCCCGGTTGCTATCGATAGTCGATAGGTAGCAGTCGTTAGACCTTGTCGGAGGCCTTATGGGCGGTTTGGAAACATCCGACAGCGGGTTGGCCACTAACCCGAATCTCCACCAACCCGCATTGGAGCAGTGTGGTGGAGTAAGCTCCAGGCCTCCCCCCAAAATGAAGAGAGACTCGTGTCCAGCAGTGGGACATTTCAAGGGTTGCCATTATTATTTAATGGTTAATGGTTCGAACCTACGTTCGATTGGATATAGTTAATTGATAGTAAAGTTTTAAGGGCGCCCACACAAAACTGCGATGCGATGCGACGCCGCATCGCAGATACTTGCGATGCGGTTTGCTGGGATGCAATTCAGGTAACCATACTTTCAATAGGTCCGGCGAAATTGCATCGCAGTTTTGTATCGTGGGGCAGAATCAGAATCAGAAACTCATTTATTCATGTAGGGTGACAGGCACCTCTTATGACACGTCAAAAACAAACAAAATAAATTAAAGCGAATGACAATTGATATACATGTCAAACAAGATAAAAAATATATGTAAAGTCAAGAATATCACTAAGATAAAACTAAATGTAATAAACTAATGTAAAAGTATATCAGTAGAATGTCTCTTTTCCCCTTTACAAACTGATAACAAAGAGTAAAAAGAAAAGAAAAAGAGTCATTCTTTGCCATTCACCGGCAAAGTTCCAAAGGCCAATATGATCTGAGAAAAACTTGTAGGAAAAAACTCAGTCGGCGACTACGCAGTTTTGTGTAGTGTTCAGTATCGTACCGTGAATTTAATCGATATTTTGGATTATAATACCCTCAACTGTCTCAGTGGTCTAGTGTAGGGTTTCTCAAACTTTCGGCTCCACGTAGGTACAAATAAAAATAAATCGGCCCCCACCCAAGAAAACAATAAAATTGACTGTTGAAGAAAGTAGTGTTTTTATTTATATAAAATGTAACAAATAAAGTGCCAAAAGAAATATATTTTTACTACTATTAATGTGATGGGTGTGCTTGTTTGTTGTTGTCACATAAAGGAGTCAATTTTAGGAGAAATTTTGGACAATCGGCATCAAGTCAATTTATTTGTAAATCTGGTCGCGTACCCCCTGCCGACGAATACCCCACTTTGAGACACCCTGGTCTCGTGGTAGCTGGTCGTGGGTTCGATCTCTGGATTGGGGGGGGGGGGGGGGGGCTCACACCGTAGATGCAACATGAGACTCGCTTGGGTTTTTTGTTAATTTTGTGTGACGATGGCTTTTACATTTGTAAGGCACATTGAGCAACATGGGCAAAAATCGTCTATTACTACGAAACTCACACCTTGACTTTAACAAAATACAGTAACAATTTCACACACACATTTAAACATCTAGGCGACAGGTATAGGCCCATTTGGCCTTGTACTGAGGGGAAAGCCTGCATATGGCTCCCCTCCAGTGTTGCTCTATGGTAAGGCAGAACGACGTTGGCCGGGTCAGCTAGTATATAATATTTTATTTATTACAGCTGATAACCGTTATTTATGTTCAGTGATTATTTTAATTAGGTGCATAATATTGAGACCACAATCAATCACCGACAGGATGATTATTTATCTCAACGGAAGATGTCTTGTTAGTCAGTGACAATATTTTTTCACATTTCTAACTAGATAAGTCTAACGTAACTTCCCGCCTGTAATCCCCGAAGGGCTAAGCAGAGGCTAAACACCCACGATACGCCGGTAACGTTCAGTTAGGCCCATGAAACAGGTGGCGAGTCTGTTGACATCACCGGGCACATTACCAAACTCTGAGGTACTGGGAAACTTCCAGAAAAATAAAAAATCCCAATAGGTCCGAAGATAAAGGATTTCACATCGTTATCTCTGATTGTCCCCGAGAATGGAACCCAGGACTCCAGCGTAGTAGTAGTAGCCTGCTACCACTTGGCTACTAAGGCAGTTACAAAATAAATATGTGTAACCCAAATAAATAATTTTACCAGACCCCTCTGTCTAGTTAAATTATTTTTACCAGATATTTTACAAATGCTATAGTAGCTTTCAGTAAAAAACCTGGACAACTCGTATTCTATCAACGCTCTCGTGGTCATAGGACTTGTGTGAAATATTATTATAAACAAGTATAATAATAGTTTTATATTATTTCGCATTAACACAAGCTTGTGAAAATATATTTTATTTAAAGAAAAATGGAAAGAAAAAAAATTGACTTCATGCGAGACTCGGACTCGCGGCCTACTGGGAATCTAGTCCAGCCGCTCTTCCAATTGAGCTACTGAAGTCCTTTATTGCATTGCTTTTATGGTAGCAGCAGCGCCATCTATTGCCAACTATGCTAGTTAGGAAACCGATATAATAAACTTTGCAGTTTATTGAATATCGTAAAGAAGTCGCTTTTACCCTTAATAATTGTTTTATATTATTTCGCATTAACACATGCTTGTGAAAATATATTTTATTTAAAGAAAAATGAAAAAAAAAAATTGACTTCAGGCGAGACTCGAACTCGCGTCCTACTGGGAATCTAGTCCGGCCGCTCTTCCAATTGAGCTACTGAAGTCCTGCCCGATTTGTCAAATCTTTCCTTCACATTTATTGCATTGCTTTTATGGTAGCAGCAGCGCCATCTATTGCCAACTATGCTAGTTAGGCAAGGCAGGACTTCAGTAGCTCAATTGGAAGAGCGCCTGAAGTCAAATTTTTCTTTCCATTTTTCTTTAAAAGAAAATAAACTATAATAATAACTGAATTCCAATGAGCAAGCAAGTAGCGTTATAAAATAAACACAATGGAAATTGTAGACAAGATATTTTTTTTTCTCTGCACACAATTTATTTTTCTCGCGTAGGAAAAGGCGCAGACATTGACTCAGGACTTATTAACAGTAATACGTAGGAATAACTACCAATTTGTCTCAACGATCCCACTTTGCATTGCAAAGAATGCAATACTGAACAGAACGGTAACACGGTTCAATAATTACATGATATTTTGAACTAAGGATGTATATAATTAAAACTTGGAAACATTGTAAAGAGACATAAAAATTAAAGTAAGAAATTCGTATTGCGTAAACTATACTTTGGGACCTATTGATATACATATACCTAAGCATTTACATCTTACTGGTGGTAGAGCTCCAGTGACGGAGCTCGCGGGCGTAGGCACCACCGCGTTACCTAATATACTTGCCGCTAAATGGTAGTGTTCAGCACTATCGTGTTCCGGTCAGGTGGTAATGTACGGTCCTGTAATTTCCGGCACAGAGGCATAACACCTTAGGCCTCAGATGTGGTAACGCATTTTGACCTTCGGTCTTTGTGTGGGTGTCTATAGGCTGCAGTCATCACTTAACATCAATGTGAACTGCATTCTTGTTTGCCACTTTCATTACATAAATAAAATTAGTCGAGTTGTTTGGGAGGAGTCGTGGTTTATTACTGGTGGTAGAGTTCGAGTGTTCAGGGGCGTAATCACCTTCGCAATGGCAGTGTTCAGCACTGTCGTGTTTCGGCAAAAGAAATTAAGTCACAGCGATCGCAACGTAACCTTTGTTTTTATGCAGATTTTAATAGGCTGCAGTATTTACTTATCGTTAATGTGAACTGCATGTTGGTTTGCCATCATAGCAGCATCATAACACAAAAGTGGGACCACAAACGCCGTGGCAATTGACGTGAATGGTGAATGAAGGTGATTTTTCAGATAGCGGCTATATTTTAAGACGACCAACGTGCCTATAGTTACTACGTGGTCAAGTCATAAAATCAGCTGCTCTATGATAGTGGAATAGTCAAAAGATATCACAGAATTTTCAGAAAATAATTGGACATGCTAATCAAACAAAAAATCTTTCTCACAACCCTTCCCTTGAAATTACTTTACAGGTATCAAAGTAAATAAGGTGTTCACCACATGCGTTGTACCTATCTATTATTACTTTTTATTTCTGCTTCAACATCACCGTCTTATACTTGCAAATTTTGAGCCAGAAGCTTAGTAGATATTTTGTTTGTTTTTTAACTAGGTTAGACTACGAACACTTAAATGAAGATACTTAGGTATATCTCACTTCAATGACAAAACCGTAACAAGCTTTACATCTAAACCTTTCCTTTCTAATCTTTTATTTATATATTAAAACTACCGTTTTGTAGATTTAATATACAGCAATAGCTCATAGATGGCGTTGATATAAGTTTGGGTGCCTGCATCCACGATACATATAATTATAATGATTTTTGATATTATGAACTAAGTACATACAGTATAGCAAATGTCCGTTCTTTTTTAAGACTTCCCGCGACATCACCTTTTTTTATTTGACTCAAACATGTGCTTTACCACACGCGTTGAATTTCTTATTATTCCTGCCACAATATCGCAGTATAAAACCGCATCCCTGGGAGACACGCACAGTTAGTTCTGTGTCGTTCGCATCTAAATTAAGATCGGTTCCCGGCCTCGACATGCGCGCGCGCACACCCACAGGCCGCTCAATAAAAACCAAACGTAGCACATATTATATTTTTCCCAACGAATTTTTACGAAAACACGAAAGTGCACTCTTTAAATTGGCCACGTAAAATGGTGAGTCCCTTTTTTCGCTGTTCCTTACCGGTCGAAACAAAAATAGATTTGCTATGATCTTGAAATGTTATAAGTCAGATCATCAGTTGCCCGCGTAATACGACACGGTTCTAATTGGCTGTTTGTTTTCAGTTAGTGAAGTGAAAATCAAGTGTTATAACAAGAAACCAAAATGAAGTTCACTATTGACGTTTTGGGGATATTTCTCAAAGTTGTCGTTAGGGTAAGTGGATTGGTGTTCGAAATTAACTTCTGTATTCGGTGTGTAAAGATCAAAATGCTTTGTGAAGGTCGCGTTCTAGTTTAATAGGAGACAGTTCTTTTGCCACTTATAACTTTCTGTTTGTAACCCAAACAACGTAGTTTGTGTTGACAACTGAAGATTTGTAGGTTCAGACAAAATTATTGCGCATCAGCTAACAGCCTTAATTGAATATTATCTGCTCAGCATCTCATAAAAAAACAAAATTCTAGTCTGAAAAACACAGTATCTTCATTTGGTACTTGTATGTCTACAATAGACTTGATAACAAGCATGCTTTAATATAAAATACATTGAACCACAGATAACGTAGAGGGTATTGAATAATGATCGTCCTCTATATCCACAATCGATAGCTTGCTCAGATCACTGTGATGCATACAAATTATGTTGAGTTGAGATAATAATATGTCTGTGAAGTCATGCGAACTGCTCGTAACCTGTATTTTCTAAAAGCTACTTCACACCAAAATATCGGTAATTTCTGTTCTGTTGTATCATTACTAATCTATACATCTATACATATAATAAAACAGTAAAACCCGCGCGTCGGTACATTGTATATATTTACGAAAAACCAATGGGGGGCGATGTTAAAATAGTATTAGAACACTTTTCAATGATTTTTAATTTTTTTGTCTGTCTGTTTGTCTCTTTGTCCAGGCAGTCTGTTTGTCTCTTCCTGTATCTTCGGAGTAATCTCCGAAGATACTGGACGGATTCGAATGAAACTTTTTGTGGTGTATAAATACTAAGCCTGGCCAACATTTAGGCTACTTTTTACTGCGGAAAAATCACTCATTCCCACGGGAATATCTACATTTAATTTATACATTTTACCTTTGACACATTATTTCATTGTGAGGCAATACGAAGTTTGCCGGGTCAGCTAGTAATTTTTAAAAAACTAGCGGCCCGCCCCGGCTTCGCCCGCGCTGCTCGGATCCTATTAGTCATAGCGTAATGTAAGCTATCCTATCTCTCAAGTTGGATCGAACTGCACATGGTGTGCGAATCTTATTATAATCGGTTAAGTGGTTTAGGAGTCCATTGAGGACAAACATTGTGACACGAGATTTATATATATTAAGAAGATATATAGGTACTTGGCTTAATGCAAAGCGTTATTTGATAAAGTGAGAGCAACATTTATTCTTGCTTAAACCTTTATATCAGTTAAGTTTTACTGGTGGTAGAGCTCCAGTGACGGAGCTCGCGGGTATAGGCACCGCCGCATTACCTAATACACTTGCCGCTAAGTGGTAGTGTTCAGCACTATCGTGTTCCGGTCAGGTGGTAATGTACGGCTCTGATTAATTTCCGGCACAGAGGCATAACACCTAATGCCTCAGAAGTGGCAGCGCATCTGCATTTTGACCTCTGGTCATTGTGTGGGTGTCTTTAGGCTGCAGTCATCACTTAACATCAATGTGAACTGCACGCTTGTTTGCCACTTTTATTACATAAAAAAGTAAGACATAACTCATTTAGTCTGGGTTGCATCAACTTGATTTAGCAATAATACAAAACTTGTTCAAAGTACAGGTTAAAAAAATGCGTGACACCAATTGATAATTGTAAAACCATGTCTAACTTTATTGACTGACTGCACTAGGCGAAGAATTCTCTTTCAGTTAAAGAATATTCTTAGATCAATGTAAATATATTTGGATATAGAAGTTGTTTGTAAATAACATTTGAAATGCAATTGCTTACAAAACTTGCAATTATTTAAAGTCATTACGGAAGGCGAATTCAAATTTAAACCTTGTAAAATAACACCATATTTCTTGGCATTCTGGATTAATGATGCGAAAGTACGCTAAATAAACCAGTGTTTTCAGCAAATTAGTGGTTACGTGAAGTCCGTAATTTGTGGTGCACTGAAATTATAGAGAAGTGAAATAATGGCTGAGGTTACTGCTCATTATTTCGCTTTAATTGCAGTGTAAATCTTGGAAGGAGTTATTTTACAATTAAAGAAGAATGACAGCTCTCTTAGATTTGCATTAGAAAACAAATTGTGATGATTTTTAAAACATAACTGGTCTTTTATTGTCTTCACAACCTCATTTTTATTTTTCTGAATATGTAATCTCGGCCAGATTAGGTGTAGTTTTTTTGTGATTCAGAACTACATGTTAGGTTATGTATGTACAGACATAAAGACTCTGAGATACTTATACTTTTTTATTCTTTTTCTCACTTCTCTGCTTGACAGAGAATGCCGCCCATAGATGCATTGCTAGCTTGGCAGCATTCATTGTAATTGAGCGCAAACCGTAACGTTTGGAACAATTGTCTTTTAAAAAGGACTTTTTTTGAACTTGATACTCTAATGTTCTACTAAGGGATAAAACAATGTATACGACACATAATACTTTCGGAACGGCCCGAAGTCGTCGTGATGAAGAAACAGAACATTGTTTTGAATGGAAATACACCAGTCATTGAAATTTTTAATGGCATAAAAAACCACCTAAAGTGTTTTCAAACTAAGTTATGAGATATATTATTATTCAATTAGATTTGTGTAAGAACTTTGAATGCTACGGGGTATACATATTATTTCGTCCTCAGGATCCATTTATTTATGACGTATCCTCTAGTAATCCAAAAATAATAATATGTGTATAATATATTTTACTGACATCAAAATTTAAACAATTCAGTCCATTGCGCTATTATATAAGAGCATTGTTTATTCAGATACTGGCACAAAGCCAACTTACGTCAAAGAATTACCGTACGCAGTTAAACACGTCTGTTACAAACATTCGCAATGTTAATCTTCACAGGGAATCCCACCAGTCTCACAAATAAACTAGCAGGTCTTCCTGGCTCCGCGAAGAAATGAAGAGAATTTACCTGAATGGCTGAAAAAATTATAACAATAAGTTTTAAGCAGATACTAAAAAGATTTATCATTTTTAGTTTCAGTAGAAGCATGTCCGTCTTTTACTATGAGATCTATTAGGTATGCGTAGTCAGAGGACCGAGAGTCCGAAGAGAGCTATGCTCGGCGTTTCTCTGCGAGATCGAATCAGAAATGAGGATATCCGTATGTGAACCAAAGTAACTGATATAGCGAAACTCAAGGGGCAAGGCACACGGCTCGAAGAACTGACATCCGTTGGGGCAGAAGAGTTTTTGAATGGCGACCGTGCGCCGGAAGACGAATCGTAACCAAGTCCTCCACTGGGTGGACCGACGACGTAGTGAAGGTTGCGGGTTATCCCTGGATGAGGGTGCTCCAGGACCGTTCGCTGTAGTAATATTTGGGGGAGGGTTTTGTCCGGCAGTGGACGTCTTTTGGTTGTAATGATGATGAAGAAATAACTAAAGGCGGAGGTGAAGGTTCTTTCGACCAAGTGTCGGGGTAATCGGGGTTCCACGCCACGAACGGAGGAAGTAAAAAAAGTGCGAAGGCAAGTAAAACTGAATATTGATAAGGTGAATTAGTTTGTTTAAAGAGACGTTCTTATTTTCCCGTGACTTAATCATAAATTCAGAGGTTTGCTTGAGGACAGTTGGAGTCAAGAACAAACTTAAAAAAATAAATAATTTCCTCTTTGATTTTTATTTATCAAAATTACATTAAAATCTGAAATCTCAGGTAAAACTTCAAAAGATTTTTCGTTTTCGATTGTATTGTAGGTGATCCTCATTTTTAAGCCATTCGCTGGTTGTAACAGCTTAGTATCGAAAGCTTTGCTCAATAATAATTATGAGTTTGACTGAGGCGAAATCACTTCGGAATTGGCAACCAGTACAAAGTTAGCGTCTCTGCAGTCCTACTAATGGCTGTTTGCTATGCTTTGATAAAAACTTGCTTACAGTAAGTGATGTGGGAACGAAAAAACGTGGTGTGATTCTAAAGTTTACTTCGGTTTTAGCGGTGACTCTGCTGGCGTGTTTTTGGATTTGATTTAAGAATAATTAGTTAATGTCTAAGTGTTGCCGAACTAGACTGATGCATTCGTACTTTGCTCAATCCCTGCAGAGAAATTAATAGTAAGAAAGCTGTACGTTCAAAGGAGAAAGGAAGGTTATTTTTTATTGAATGTTATGGAAGCCCTTATACGATACGATGATATGAAAAATAAAACCGAGACATCGATCGATACTAAGTATATGATACTAAGTAAATTGCAGTGTAACTACTTGAATAATATTCCTTAAAAATATGCCCACGGCAGCTAACGATTTTTAACATTCGTGATGGTTGAAGATGAACAGTTTTACACCTATTTTTTGTTCCGTTTAAAACTTCGGTTAATTCTATTGTTCAGAATAATCGTGGTTTGCTTAGAGAATCATTATGCAGACCTGATTTTTCAAAAATGTCAGAACTTATTAATGTTAACGCTTCTGTTTTGAGATATCAACTTTTGATCTAAATGTCTGTAGGTTCCTTCACTATAAATGTCTACTTTATTTACTTGAATATAAAACATTTATCATTTCACGGAACCCAATTCAAAACAGTAATTAACGTACTATTTCTACAATAAAAACAAAAACTCAGGAGCAAAAGCACACAACTTAAAAACCAGCAATTCGAAAGACTCGTCGCCGTTACACAGTTAACCTGCATCAAAGAACTGAAAGAATAAACAGACGTGGACGTCTCTTTATCCATTACAACTGAGCTGTGATGTGTATCTTTGCGATTGATCATGGTTTCATGTGCAGACGGGCTCTAGATGGTTAAGTGAATTGTGGAAACATACGGATGGAGTTACAACACTGGCCACTTTTCGCACCGGTCACATTCCACTCAATGTTTTTAAGTTTGTAATGAGGCTAGTGAACTCGCCAAATTGTACCACTTGTGATAGGCTAGAGCCTCTGCTCTAGCCTATCCTAATAGTTTGGGAACCTCTGTTCCCAAACTATTTTTTCTTGTAGACCCTTTACAATTTTTTCTGGTTTCTGTGGACCCCCGTCCTTGCTACATTTATATCACATTCCCATATTTCCATTATTTATTCACGCCTACGTAGACGCCCCATCGAGTCTCCCATGGACCACTTTGGGAATCACGGGTATGATGTAAGTAAATTGGTACTATCAGTGTATGGGTTGAGATCCATTATCGTGGACCCCCATTTTCATTTCATGGACCCCCAAATTTATTTTTCGCTGTCGCAGACCCCTTTTAAATTGTCATAGACCTCCAGGGGTCGATATAGACCACTTTGGGAATCACTGGGCTAGAGGATGTGTACCACATTGTGGTGGAGTGTAAACGGAGCGCTACTTCAAGATCTTTAATATTAAAAGAGCACGGTGTAGATTTAAGGAATTTAGGTGAAATCCAAATCATCTTAGCTGACCCTTTGAGTGATATTAGTAAAATGCTTTGCAATGGTATATGTGATATTATAAATTATTGATAAGGCGACATTAATTAGCAATCACGGGGCTGGCATAGTCGCACGACGACACAAAGTCCCTAATAAATTATAGATAAAAAAAAAACCCGGGCTGTAAACTAAAAAAGTTTAAAAACTACATCAGACATTGACCTATATGTATATACTAAAGTACGAACCTCCCCTTGGTATAGCACCATTCCAGTTTTATGCAGTCAATGTATCTCACTAGTCAGTGTATGTCTCTAGTCACTTTCCCAAAGTAACATGACATCTGACGCGACAAAAACGTCTTATATCTGTTCAATGAATCAACAAATGAACCGGCTGTTTGTTCCTGGTTTCTTTCTCAACCTATACAGGGTTAATTAAAATAAGCGCATCACCTCTTACAGGCAGCTTCTATACATAAATCCAAACAACATTTGTTCTACGACTTTTAAAAATTAATAGTTTTTTTAGACTCTGTGGTAGAGCTGGCGAGACTGGTGGTTGAGCTCCAGTGACGGAGCTCGCGGGTGTAGGGACCACCGTATTACCTTTACTTGCCCCTAAATGTTAGTGTTCAGCACTATCGTGTTACGGTCAGGTGGTAATGTACGTCCCTGTAATTTCCGGCACAGAGGCATAACACCTTAGGCCTCTGGAGTGGTAACGCATCTGCATTTTGACCTTGGTCTTTGTGTGGGTGTCTATAGGTTGCAGTCATCAATTAACATCAATGTGAACTGTGTGCTTGTTTGCCACTTCCATAACATAAAAAAAACAAATTAGTTTTCATGTCGAAGAAGTGGTAGGTGTGAAATTTTGAAGCATCTAGTTCAATTTTAAGTACAGATGCGTTTAAGAATTTTGGGGAAGGCTTTGTCCAGCTGTGAATATCCCTCTGTCTACCCCTTAGGGTAAGACGAGAGTGGACGTTACGTTACGTTTACCTTATAAAAGGGGCATCTGTGTATAAACGCGGTAAGTCCCAACAAATTTGTCTCCCGTATGTAGCCGCCCACTCATCAGCGCGCTCAACGGGCATGTAAACATTTTCGCTACGTCTCAAACAAGATTTGACAACTTGTGCCCGGTATGACTAGATTCCGGGCACTTCGTAATTTGTGAAATTAAGTCATTTATTTTCTAATTAAATTAAAGCATTTCATAAACTCCATAGCAATAAGACGTCATGGTACAGGCCGGTAAAGTACTTTTCGTAAGAAATAAATTCTTACGAAAAGTTCAAAAGTGTATAATATGGCAAGGACTGGGCGCGTACCTTGACATCTGCATATCAAACTACATTGAGTACTCAATAAGTGAAAGTGTTTTGTATGTAAGGAAGGTGGTAAACAAACATGCAGCTCAACTGATGTTAAGTGATGACTGCAGCCTGTAGACATCAACACAAAAACCAGAGTCGAAATGCAGATGGGTTGCCAACCCTAAGATCTAATTTGTTGAAGTATCTTACAAGCTTGTTTGCCCCTTCCATAACAATAAAAAAATCAAATTATTTTTCATGTCGAAAAAGTGGTAGGTGTGATATTTTGAAGCATCTAGTTCAACTTTAAATACAGATGCATTTAAGAATTTTGCATGATGCATGCAAAATTGCATGCAATTTTGAATATGCAAGAATGTACATCGACCTTTGGTAGGAGACTTCGGCTTACTTCGGCTCTGTAGAGCGTTATCTCTTTCGCACTCTACATATTATTATGTGACGTTTGTCAGGCATTTTGAGCCACTTTTGACCAATGTCGTACTATCAGCGCTTACGTTGACAGTGTGCAGCAAAGATAACGCTCTACGAAGTCAAAAATAGCCGATTGTCTTTTTTTTAGTTTCAATATTTTTTGCTAGGAACTGTATATCTCTGTGAGTTATTACGGGCCATATAATTAACTTTCTTACCGGAACACAATAGTGCTGAACACTACCATTTGGCGCCAGATAGATTAGGTAATGAGGTGGTGTGGCCCTCAAGCTCCTGCACTGGAACTTTACCAACAGTAGAAATATTTTTTTACAAAAAGTACTTTAACGATCGTTCCAATAAACATACAATGCGACTCCAATTTATACGTTTAATAGATTTGCAACTATGTTGTGAAATAGAGAATAACATTTAAGTGATTTTAGTGTTAAAGATTTTAACAGAGGTGCATTAAAATAAAAGTCTCATCATAACAATCTCAGCCTCATTCAATTCAAGGTATTCTGGCTGTTTTTACTGTGGTAGAGCTTCAGTGACGGAGCTCGCGGGCATATGCATCACCGCAATACCTAATCTACTTGCCGCTATACATAGATATGGGATTCTTAAACTAAATTCGGTATAATAAGACTACAGCTCTCCTCAGGCCCCAGGCTTGAGGCTTGAGAACCAATTACGCGTTCCAAACTTTACATCTTCTTATTCTATTGACTCTATCTTAGCCTAAGTACTGGATCGTTTCATAAGAATCATTAAAACATATCCACTGGTGGTTGAGCTCCAGTGACGGAGCTCGCGGGCGTAGGCACCACCGCATTACCTAATATACTTGCCGCTAAATGGTAGTGTTCAGCACTATCGTGTTCCGGTCAGGTGGTAATGTACGGCCTTGTAATTTCCGGCACAGAGGCATAACACCTTAAGCCTCAGAAGTGGTAATGCATCTACATTTTGACTTTGGTCTTTGTTTGTGCAGCCTATAGACGCTGCAGTCATCACTTAACATCAATGTGAACTTCATGCTTGTTTGCCTCTTCCATTACATAAAAAAATATGTACATCCATGCTTATGGTCAGAATTTAATTTAATAGTAACGAAACGAAGCGCGCATGGCCCAGCGGCTGGTGTAGATCGTAAGCGATCTGCTCGGTTAAGCACTACGGGCGCGGTCGGGTAGTGTGATGGGTGACCGCTAGTGGCAAATTAAAGGCGCGTTTCCGTGCTTCGGAGGGCACGTTAAGCCGTCGGTCCCGGTTGCTATCGATGGATAGCAGTCGTTAAACCTTGTCGGAGGCCTTATGGGCGGTTTCAAAACATCCGACAGCGGGTTGGCCACTAACCCACTCACCTCCACCAATCCGCATTGGAGCAGCGTGGTGGAGTAAGCTCCAGGCCTCCCCCCAAAAAGGGGAGAGACTTGTGCCCAGCAGTGGGACGTATAATGGGTTGCCATTATTATTATTATTTATTTATTAAGTATAGATCTATTTTCCAAAGGCAGGTTTTGACACGTGTGTGAAACAATATAAGTCTTTTAAGTTCGACTCCAAGTTAATGTAAAAAAAGTTGTGCGGTCTGTGAACTGCAATAAAAAAAAGGAGGAAAACTTTTATCAACTTGCTTAGTGAACTACACGCTGCTAATAACGCTGCAGTTGTTTAGAATGCACGAATTTTAGACGTCCATTAATATAGACTGGCTACGTTACCCCGTAATACATTAAGTAAGTATTACGGGGTAACGTAGCCAGTATGCTGGGGACGTTGAATGGTGGAGAGGGACTGGACGTGGCACTATGGGCTTTATTTCTTCGTTGTGCTTTACATATAAATAATAAAAAAGGGGTCATTCATACAAGATTAGAAAGGTGGTGCGATATGTATTGCAATCTAGTTCTTAATAATTATTTTGTTATTGTATGTGTATAAGATTGTAATCTGTTTTGTAATGAATGTATAATAAATTGCAGGTTGCGTCAGTAAGTATTTTTCTTGAAAGATAAACGACAAACAAAACAAGATGATATCTTGCACGTACCTTGAAAAGTTTCAAATCCGAGCTTCAAATTTATTTTCCATTTCAATCGCATTTTGCATACTTACTTGTTTACATGATACCATGAAACGAGGACAGACTCCGCTATTGTATGAAACAAACAAGCTCATATATTTTGATATTTGTATGGTTTGTGAAATATGTAAAGTAAAATTGGTTGTAATGGAAGAAAGAAGATTGATAGGTATTAAATTTTTAAGAATCCCTTCGATTCTTATCGATACTTCATTATTATGGTTTGATTATCAATAACTATTCATTTTATGTAACAAAACCTAAACGTAACTCCAAAGCAATATCGCCGAAGTATAATTATTTGTTAATATATATTTACAATAATTCTCAGTTCGCTAAACCTGTTTTCTTTTAATTAAATAATATTAGGTATATCAAATAATCCGATCAATACCGACCAAGAATGGACTAACAGGCACATATTGTCTACTATATAAAAATAAGTCGGGTTTTCCTTCCTGACGCTATAACTCCAGAACGCACGAACCGATTGCCACGGTTTTGCATTCGTTGGAAAGGTCTCGGGCTCCGTGAGGTTTATAGCAAAGAATATTCAAGAAAAATTTCAACGCGGGCGAAGCCGCGGGCAACAGCTAGTTGTAGTTAAATATGTAGGTATTGTCAATTGCTCATATGAGAATCAGCTGAATAAAACGAGTACGGAACATGGTTGTAGATTTAAAAATTCAACCATGAAATGGAATTAATATTGTATGAAATAATTTAAACTACGTATAAGTATGTTCTTAGGTTTTCGCGAACTACACTCATTGAAATAAAACTAGTTTTCGGATTTATCTCGCGTATATTAAACTAAACGTTTGCGAAATAGATGGAGGTAGCTGCACATAACAATTTTTCAAACTGCTGTTAGACAAATGCCACCTCAGTCTGCCCGAGACCACGGAAGCTGAAAAGCGACCGAAACGTCGGGTTCGATTTTAAATAATCTATACGCGAGATAAATCCGAAAACTAAGTTTTATTTCAATGAAATAATGTATCTAATGCCACTTTTACTAAAAAAGATAGGCGAAAAAAGATTAAAGAAACACTTGTTTTTAAAATGCCTGAGAATAAGTTTAGATGTACTTAGCACAATATTATTTTTCCACAGATAAACAAAGTCACATTCGCACCACTGGTGGTGTCAACACTCTTCATCCTTCTGACATCACTGCTAGCACACTGCGCGCGGAGACTCGTTCAGAAGCTTGTTAAAGAACCGTTCGTCAAGCTACTTCTAGAAGAGGCAATTGCTGCAGCAGAATTATGTGGTTGCTGTTTTGAACTTATCATTGGTAAGAATTAATTTTTTTGCATGTAATGACTGGCAAACGTAACTATTAGTTTCTAATTACCAGCAGATTTAGGTGATGCATTTGATCGTGCATTTATTAATAATTGTATGATATTTTTGATTGAAATTATAATAGTTTACGACAGAAGATTACGCTTAGGCATTTAAATATTTTAATGTTATTGGTTAAATACTAGGCAATTTTGATGCAATATTGACTTAAAGAAATTATATATTTACTGTCTTAAAAAAGTTTTACACAGGGGTATATAGTGAGGCCATTTTTATTCAACATAATATTTTGCTTCCTTAAAATTTAAATAATATTTTTTGCTTTCAGTGGCTGACAACTTCGGCGTGTCAACGTATGCGATATTCCTGTTCGCTCTCACTATCTGGTGGTCACTTAATTGGGGAGACGCCACAGCATGTCCTTATACCCACATTGAGGATGTTATTGAAGGTAATTTAATCTCTCCAGACACGAGAAAAATATGACAATTGAAATTCAATTGTGTCTCGCCGCCGGTGGCCGCACGATCCTTGAAGGATTAAATAAAATACGGGCATACGAGCGACAGAGTAAACAAGTATCAAAATGTAACCGAATAATGGTGGTCAAACCATTCCAATGGGGCGTAAGCATCGACGATAGAGCCTAGCTGTGTTGTGTCCTCGATGGGCGTAAGTAAGCGCAAGATGGACAGCAGCGCCTGCGATAAAACTACCGCTACTGCCATCGCTAATCCACATACAAAGCGTCGCGATTATGGCATATCTCCCTTATGGGGAGTCTGCCATAAAATTTCTCCTTAGATTTGCATTTGAGACGTCTAGTCGTGTAACAATTAAGCTGTATTGGAATGCAATCGATTGAAAAAGACTACGACTTTATTTCTCACTACGACTTTGTCGCTCACTATGGGCCTCATAAGAAGACTCAAGGTCACTCAGAGAGCAATGGAGAGGGCTATGCTCGGAGTTTCTCTGCGAGATCGAATGAAGAGATCTGCATGTGAACCAAGGTTACCGACATAGCTCACCGAATAGCGAGACTCAAGTGGCAGTGGGCAATACACATAGCTCGAAGAACTGACGGCTGTTGTTCTAGAGTGGCGACCACGTACCGGGAAACGAAGCGTAGGCAGGCCTCCCACAAGATGGACCGACGACCTGGTGAAGGTCGCGGGCAATCGCTGGATGAGGGCGGCTCAGGACCGTTCGTTGTGGCAATCTTTGGGGGAGGCCTTTGTTCAGCAGTGGACATCTTTTGGCTGAAATGATGACGACTTTATTCTAAATACGTACATGACAACATTGTGATTAATTTAGCACGGGTAATGTCTATTTAATTTAGAAGATACATTGTGTCTTGTGCCAATCTTGTTTAACGCGTGGGTTATCTTTCTAGAGTAGCTTAATCAAATTAATTTATAGAACTCCATTACTTAATTTGACGGAATATACATAGAACACTCCTCTTTGTAAGGGTTCACTCAGATGATCCCTAATGAAACAAAATTATTTATCTTCAGAAAGCTTGAGTTTAACGACAGATTACTATAGCTCTGTTCATGTGATCTGAAACCTCAAAGAATAATAAAACCTTTCAGGTAAAGGAGACATCCGCAAAGCATTTTTGAAGACTTGGGCTGAGCTGACTGGAGGTATCCTGGTGTTCAAGTACGTCCAGATGTACTGGGCACTCGAAATCTCTGAAACGCATAAAGACAGGGCGTTTGAAGATTGCAAGGCTGATTTACAGGTACGAGTTACTGAGTATTTTTATCGAACTTTTATGTTTGCTGCTTTAAATTACTTTTACACAACTATGCGTACAATGTGCGCTTCCTTGGTGTGCAGAGTGAGGGACAGCCCAAACAGTATCTTAAAAAACCGGTCAAGTGCGTGTCAGGCTTCGCGCAGTATAGGGGTCCGTACTTAAAGACTAAATGTAATGAAAAAAAAAAGAATAAATATTTTCTATGGAGTTGTTAGAATTTTTCGAGTAAAATATTTGGTCGACTATTACTCGCAAGCTCGTAAAGTCAAATTCAGTGTGATAGTTTTTCCTTTTAATTTCATTATTTAAAACTACTATTGCCGTATCGTTTGAATTTCTAACAACCACCATTTAGTTGGTAGAGGGAGGGGGGTGGGGACACTTGACTCTAACGATAATTGGCACTTTAAAGCTTAATAAGTCACGAACAGTTAATTAAATCATAAAATGATGTTTGCAAACCCCTTACATTTTTGAAAAACCTATCCAACGATATCCCACACTATAATAAAAATAATATCCTCGCATTACATGTGTGTGGTACCGTAAATAATAAGAAATGTCATGTTTTTATTCTACCACTTTGTATACTTGTGCCAAATTTCATTTTTCTAGTACTTATAGTTTTTGCGCTAAGCCGTGGACGGACAGACAGGCAGATAGACAGACAGATGGATATGGCGAAACTATAAGGGTTCCTTGTTTCCTACGGAACCCTAAAAATAATCGCGAGTAGATTGGCTTACATGTATATGAATCACTGCAGTGCCGTATCTCATGGGTTCAGGCTGTAGTGTGCGCTGCTGATGTAATCCAGCTTATGTATTTAGATTTGTATTTATTAACTGCCTCGGTGGCCTAGTGGTAGCAGGCCACTACTACTACGCTGGAGGTCCTGGGTTCGATTCCCGGGTAGGGGGTTATCAGAGATAATGGTGTAAAGTCTTTTATCTGTGGTTCTATTAGGATTTTTCCATTTCCTGGAAAATTCTCAGTAACTCAAAGTTTGGTAATGTGCCCGGAGATGTCAACAGGCTCGCCACCTCTTACATGGGCCAAAAACGTAACCGGCGAATCGTGGGTGTTTGCATGTATGCTTGAATGCATGCAAACCTCTGCTAACTCCTTCGTTGATTACAGGCGTGAAGTTACGTTTTTTAGTTTTGTTAAAAATTTTAAGTCAATTATAAGGTAAGCTAAGTAGTCAGTACAGGATCCGTTTTTTTTTTTGGTGTCTTGGGCTTGTCCACTTTTAAGTGGAAGTGTGTTATTGATATTTTTATTTGAATTAAAATTATTATGTGCTCTAACGGAATCGCTTGTGTACGTGCATTGTGTGAAGTTCAACGCAGCTTAATAATAATAATAAATAATAATTGCAACCCATTATACGTCCCACTGCTGGGCACGAGTCTCTCCCCTTTTTGGGGGGAGGCCTGGAGCTTGATCAGGCCATAATAATTGTGGAAAACATTTTGGAAATTAGAGAAAAAACAAAATGTTTCCCATTTTTCTAAGTTTGGTGGCGCGTCCACAATCTGTTTTTCTTGCATTAACCACCGTTTAAATGAAACTACACTGGTTTACCAGAAATAACTAATGTTATTTCTATTTAGCGTTAGTTATTCTACTCGATGACAATTTTATTATTTTATTTAGTGCAATACGTTATCCTAGAGGGAATCAAAAAGGGGTGTCCGCGCAAAATCTAAAATTTTGGTGGGAATAATAAAATCATTAATTAGCTCGTACACAATACATCCTTAAGGATGACATTTCCACCATTCTCTTGGTTTAGTAGGACGCTCACGGGGTCCAATGACGGTTTCGTGCTATCCTGTTGTTACTTCCCGTCAAAAACGAAAGTAAGTCTTTTCAAAGTAATCGGACAAAAAAAGTGCAATATTGGTGAGATGTTTTAAATCGTTTCTTTTAATAGTATGTGCTGTAATACATATTTACAATATAAAGGTTTGGTATCATTTCAAAATGACACAAATATAGTTATTGTTGGTTTAGTGATATTTTTAAAAATAAATATTTTATACAAGTCTCTAATTTTGATGGTCCAATTTTGGTGATTTTGGTGGTGTTTTACGTATGAAAAGCTGCACCAAAATTATTAATATTTCTGCATGCTAGGAAAAAGTTAAAGTTAACACACGCGGAGTACTTAGAGAGGAAAAGGGTTGCAGAAAGGAGGAGAAAAGAAAAAAAAAGGTTTGATCATGGGGATCACACCAAATTTTATTTCAAGCTAGAAAAATTGCGAAAAAAAGAAAGAGAAAGTGAATAAACATTTTAATAAAATGTTTTTTCACTAAAATTATGGGGATTTATTGATTTATTAAAATAACGTTGAAGTAAAACAATTTTGTTTTCATATTTACTAATTTTGGAGTCAGGTATCAATTCTGGTGTCTTACAAATTCCGGTGTTGACAATATATTAGAAGTTTTTAGTATTAAATACATTTCTCTAACATTTTATATAACTCAATAGGTATTTCTTGAAAATAAATAATAAGGATTATTGATAAATTCAAAAACTAAAATTTCCACCAAAATTAGGCAAGAAATCGTAGTTGTTGAAATTCACTCATATATAGATTTATTATGGAAAACCTAAAAATTCTGTGAAAATTTTAAGCGTCTACTTGCTACCGTTATTATTGAGCAAAAAATATAGAAAAAAACACGTTTATTGTATGCTCCCTTGGACCCCTTAACATTTTCATTTTCTTATGTTAAGTAATTAATTTTGTTTTTATAATACATTTTGTTATTGTATCAGAAATACAACATTTGTGAAAATGTTAGCTTTCTAGCTATCACTATTTATGAGATACAGCCTGGTGACAGACAGACGGAAGGACAGACAGACAGCGGAGGATTAGTAATCCGTAGGGTCCGTTTTTACCTTTTAGGTACGAAACCCCCTAAAAGATAAAACTAAGATACAGAATAGCTTAAAAATATTCGATATGATTGGATATGATTCTTTAAATTGACATAACTTTTTTATTTCTGAACCGATTCACCTGAATTAAACACTAAATGTTAAGTGAAACTTACCACAATATATTAGTGAACCGCAAATCGAATAAGCCGTTTCTGAAATTAGCGTGCACAAACACACAGACAAACAGACATTTTCCCGGGATAAAAGTACCCAGTGTTGTGAGCCAAAGGTTGAAGTATAATCCTATCAAGTTTCGTTGTAATCGGATCGGTAGTTTTTATGTGATGCTTGAACAAACAGACAGACAGACAGACAAACAGACAGACAAAAAAAATTCAAATCACATATTTGGGTTCGATATCGATCTACTAACATCCCCCTGGTATTTATTTTTTTAATATTTTTAATGTACAGAATTAACACTTCTACAGTTTTAATATAAGTACAGATTGCATTATCTTTATATCACTTTGTAGTGTAGTGTTCTAACATAGTTACACCCTTTCCAGACAGACCGTGCGCTGTTAAATTGAACCGATTTACCACTTTAATTAAGTTGCTGTTGGGTTTGCAGTTCCGAAACGTTCCCTTTTCAAATGTGTCCGTTTATCAAAGTTGGATTGTTACTTATGTTTCTCGTGGAATATTATGAACACTATGATGCTTGAAGCGCGCATGGCCCAGCGGCTGGTGTAGATCGTAAGCGATCTGCTCGATTAAGCACTACGGGCGCGGTCGGGTAGTGTGATGGGTGACCGCTAGTGGCAAATTAAATGCGCGTTTCCGTGCTTCGGAGGGCACCTTAAGCCGTCGGTCCCGGTTGCTATCGATAGATAACAGTCGTTAAACCTTGTCGGAGGCCTTATGGGCGGTTTGAAAACATCCGACAGCGGGTTGGCCACTAACCCACCCACCTCCACCAATCCGCATTGGAGCAGCGTGGTGGAGTAAGCTCCAGGCCTCCCCCCAAAAAGGGGAGAGTCTCGTGCCCAGTAGTGGGACGTATAATGGGTTGCCATTATTATTATTATTATGATGCTTACTGGGTTTACTGGTAGTAGTCAGTGGCGAAGGTCAAGGCGCACTATTTTGTACGACCGCCTATTGATATTGTTATCGACATTGTTAGTGCTCTCATTTGTTCATGTCAATTTGTATCTAACATTTTGCATCTGCATTTTGATTTTTTTTTATGTAATGGAAGTGGTAAATAAGCATGCAGTTCACGTTGATGTTAAGTGATGACTGCAGCCTATAGACACCCACACAAAGACCAAGGTCTAAATGCAGATGCGTTACCACTCCTGAAGCCTAAGGTGTTACGCCTCTGTGCCGGAAATTAAAGGGCCGTACATTACCACCTGACCGGAACACGATAGTGCTGAACACTACCATTTAGCGGCAAGTATATTAGGTAATGCGGTGGTGGCTACGCCCGCAAGCTCCGTCACTGGAGCTCTACCACCAGTAAAAATAATTGATCATTGGTTTTTGTGTAGATGTCTTTTGACTGTAGTACTAATTCATATTGTTTGTCTGTCACCTTCATAAACCATCCACATGATCTGTAGCTACGATTGTTTAGCACCATCATTACATAAAAAAATAGATTTAGGAAGGGCTCTTTCAATGCAATTGGTGTCAGCCGAGGCGTCTTGAGGACTTTATTTAGGACTAGCTGTGCCCGCGACTTTGTCCGCGTGTAAATTTATGATTGTTCAATATCTACCCGGAGGAAATCGTGGGCGCAGTTAGTATAAAAGTAGCCTTATTACATAAGCTATGTGCCAATGAAAGTACCGTCGAAATCGGTTCAGCCGTTCACGAGTTCAGCCCCAACAAACAGACAGACAGACGGACAGACAAAAATTGTAAATAAAAATGATTTGGTATACGTACCGTGTATATAATAATAAATATGCATTTAGTAAAAAGCGGTTATTTTTATATTACAAACGGTTTATTCCCGTTGTCCCCGTGCGCCGTGTCCCCGTCATGGGGACAACGGGAAAGGAATTTACAAACGTCCCGCTGTCTCCATGACGGGGACACGGGACTCGGGGACAGCGGGAATAAACCTTACAAACAGACATTCAAATTTTATTTATTTGTATCTATAGATGTATAGATATAGATTAGTAGAGCCCTTAGTTTTATTAAGATATCTACGGGCTGCAGTAATCAGTTACCATGAATACCTATAATCTGTGTGTATTCTGTAAAGTTGCTTGCAAACTGTTACAACCCTGTTATAAAAATATATCACAAAATAAGGTACGCATTGAATTCACATTATTATTGTTCTTGAGCTGGACCTACTGTTTTTGACTTCATTTCATACACTTAATTGTTTCTGAAATAAGTATTGTGTCAGGAAATGCAAAATATAAATTTAATTTTGTATTAATTATTCTGAAGTATGCTTCTCGGAGGATAATTAATTTCAATTTTCATAACAAACGATATTCGTTTAACAGAGAGCTTTAATGAAGAAACTGTAACGGTGTATTCACACAGAGTTTCTCAAAAAGCTTATTGATGGTTATTTTGTACTTCCTCTTCCAGTACAAAAAGTTGAATAGGTAACATAAGTGTTTAATCTTTCTGTATTTTTTTATCGTAAATTTAAATTCACTCCTGTAATCCCCGAAGGCAGAGGTATATGTAATAAAATATGAGGTATATGTATATATATAATGTAATAAAACTTACTTCCAATAAAATTTTCATTGAAAATGTTGAAAACGGAAAATACAAGTTTGAAAAACTTCTTTTGTTGACCAAATAACGAATGAAAAACACTTCGATCCACCGTCTTAACTCACGGTTTAATAATTGTGGAGAAACGGTTGGAAGTGTTCCTCCGGCGAAAAGGGAGGATCCTCCGACCAGGCGAGGTGATAGCGCCTGGCGGGCCGCGGCCCAACGGTTGATGTTGGGAAGTTGTATATATGCCAACTCTTGAGAAATCTTCGTATGTGCGATGTAATTTGACTGCACGCCATCTATCGTACTAGACAAGTACTGTAAGGTTTCATTGTATTCCACTAGTTGGCGCCTTAATGTAGTGGACGCTACATAATTATTATTGTTTTTTTTAATACTGAATTTTCATAATAATAATATATAAAGAGTAAAATTCGATATGAATGTACAAATGACGATGATTTATTATTTTGATGTTTTATGCATCCTATGGCTAACCGATAGTCCAGTGACAATCGGTTTTGGAATAAGGTGCTATATCAAAATCCTTTCCAGACAAGGCTGCGTTTCTTTAGATGCAAGCACTAGAGTCCGTCAGGGCACATTTATTTTAATTCCAAAGGTTAGTCATATCTTTTCAGTTTGATATGTAATAATATAATAATGGCCCTTCATATGTCCTGCTGCTGGGCACGAGTCTCTCCCCTTCTTGGGAGGAGGCCTGGAGCTTACTCCACCACGCTGCTCCTATGCGAGTCTGTGGAGATACGAATTAGTGGCCAACCCGCTGTCGGATGTTTTCAAACCGCCCATAAAGCCTCCGTCTAAGTTTAACGACTGCTATCTATCGATACCAACCGGGACCAACGGTTTAACGTACCCTCCGAAGCACGGAAACGCGCATTTTAATTTGCTACTAGCGGTCACCCATCACACCCTACCACGCGCGTATCGCTTCTCTCGGTATCTACTCGGTTCTAGATCGCTTCTGACCTACACCAGCCGCGGAGCCTTGCGCGCTTTATCTACACCAGCCGCGAGGCCATGCGCGCTCGATATATAAAATCTTAACAAACTTAGAATTCATTTCTATTTTAATTCTTATTCTTAATCTATCTTATTGATTAAGATTTCTTATGTAGTAGTCCTGTTCATACAAATTTATTAAATCAATATAATATTTGACCAATTTTATTTAATTTGTCATAAAGGGCATTTTTAAATGGCTGTAACAACTGGCTCAGAGCCTAAAAATGGTATTATATATCTTTAGCTAATAATCTTTAATAAATTAGTTTGTTTATTATTATGAACTTTATGAATACTCTCAGAACATAAAATTTAAATTGATTGCCGTGTTCCTCTATTCAAATTGCAGGTGCCAGTGATATACGGAGCTGTAGTTGAAGGTATTGCCACCTGTCTCTGCAGATTAGCTTCCAAGTCGCTTGGAGACCTCAATCCACGGTTTGCAACTGCCATCGATTCTTTCATTGGAACTTCACTCGTTGTTGCCGGTAAGATTTCTTCAAAAGATAACAGGATAGTGTATTCCAAGTGTTCTTTAACTTTTTTCCTAAAATAATCATTTAACTTTGTAACTTCTTCATGGCTGATGTTTACGGTGTGATCAAAAAGAACGGAAGATTTGAAGATAGCATTATGTGCGTAAAATTAAATGTAAATGAACACATACGTTGTGTACTTATGACTTTTAGTAATTTGACTTGACCGTGTATGAAATAGTATAAACATATTCATGGTGAACAATTATCAAAATTAAAAAACATAATACAAGAAATTTGTTACGTTGATTGTTTGATCATACCACATATTAACAATTTCCATTTTTTAGCAACACTGTTAACTCATGTATTTTTGATTTTGTAACTTTTTGCAGAGTTGAGCTATGTTTTTACTTATTAATTAAATGTGCTTTTTCTTAGTGTTAACTAAAATCATTTGCTTCTCGTGTCTGACGCACGAATTCAATGTTCCAGGGGTCCTCGCTAGGCACACGGTATTCGTCTATCGCTATCAGGACAATAGTGCCTCGGACCTCAGTGTGTCCATCTTTTGCAAAGTCCATTTAGGAAAAGGTACTATCTAAATGTCCACTAACTGCTTCAGCTATGTTCATTTTAATATGCACGTTATGTTGTTTATATGGAATGCTATCAGGTACTAATTTGTCATTAGTCGTATCTCTTTCACAATTGTTATGTATCTCCAGTTTATGTGAGATGCTAATAATTTTGAAATGAGAATGGTATAATTTTATGCTGTAGTGAATCATGTTTGTAAAATTATTTAGTTAATTGTTGTTACATAGAAAGCTTGCATTGCTGCAATAGAAGATCTTTTTGATTGTAATAAATTAAAATTATAAAAATGTTTTATGACATGAAAGCTATTATTTGATACATAATATTTTGTAGGTATGTAGACTTAATACTGTGATTTTTGTAAATTTGTAGATAGCAGCGATACGAATAAACATGACATTATGAAAATAGGTCCAAAAACTATAGACTTCCACTATATACGGTAATAGGTATTCAAATTTATTTCTAAAATTACAGTGCGATTTGGACAGATTATAAAAAAGTTATTCGAGAGTTAAATGAACGGCTATATAAGCTTTATATAGTTTGCTTTGCTTAACAATAAAAAATATATATCTTAAGTATATAAAAAGTAGGACCTACCTATGTAGTTTCAATTTGTCATACAATATCTCGGAGAAACTATAGGATTATCCAGGAAAATTTATTCATAAGCCACAGGTGTTATAGAATTTAAAACTAATTATAAATGTCTGTATTACAATAGTAATAAATCAAAGGATAATGGTCGGCAACCACACCAGGATTTATGAATAAATATTGCTACATTTGGCGCCTAGTCCATAAATTAGATCTACGCCGCGATAATTCAAAAATTGAACACAAAAATTCAGTTTGAAATGGTATGAAACAGTTAGGGCGTTAATAATTTTCACAGTTTATAACAGGAACATTTTTTATCTCGATTAATTTCGTTTACAAATCAGAACTTATATTTAATGTACCTACCAATAATATGTAGGTACTTATGTGAAGAAACGAGAAACTGAATTATCTGTTTAAAAAAGATGATGAAATAATTAATATATTCAATGGCAGACTTGGAATCTCAATATTAAGTTTTGCGGGTACAAAAAGCGCATTAAAACTTATGAAACAAATTTATAAGAATACTAATATCCATCTGCATATTATATTCAGGTATAATGTATCAAAATCACTTTGGAAAACGTTATCGCGATAAAAAAGTTAATCATAGACTCCTCATCTAGGAGTTTAAGGATAATAGTTTTTACGTATCAGAGCTTATCCTTTCGATACTTTTCACTAATCTCCACCAATAAAATAAGCGGTTTTGACGACGATTTTAATTCCTCTAATTTATATCTTCAACCTTTCTAGCTTTCGACTACTCTGGTGGTTACTTCAATCCGGTTCTGGCTACGTCTCTCAAGGCTGGCTGCGAAGGCCACACATTGATGGAACACGCGCTCGTTTATTGGATCGGTGCTTGTGCAGGATCCATCCTCTCTGTCTACCTCTACAAGCTGCCGGCCATACAGAAATTTGTTAGAGGCACCACTGAAGTCAACGGTGACAGCATCTGGGCTGACAAAGAGGATTAAGTCATTCTTAATTCTTTTTCAAATGATAATTTTAAAATGGATTCGACCAATGTGTTTATTGTTATGCAAATAATTTAGATAACCTCCTGAGATCAGTACAAAATATGAATCCATTTTGAAAGTTTAATTTGTACCGTTTAAGTATTTTTTACCAGTCCTTTTTGTTACGTCCTTTTCTTACCAAATATAATGTAAGAAAGGCACTTTATAAAGTGATTCTTGAATCTAGTCATTGTTCATAACATTATTTTAAATAAAAGATGGTAGATAAATTGAAACTTTATGATAGAGAACAAATTAATTAACACGGATTCACTTAAGATGTCCAGGCTTAAGCTATTTCATAATTGAAATACGAAGTGACTGGATTTGCTATTGATGTATTTACCTTTGTGACTGTGCTTTTAGCTAATTAATTTGATTGAAAAGAAGTATTGGTGAGAAAGGTCCGATTTCACAATTGAAAGAAGTGGACTTGTATTAAACCTTTCTCATGCTTTAGAAAATTAAAATTACATTCGTAATTAAGTATCTTTTATTTTTGTTGTTACTATTTTTATATTTAGTTGGCAATGTTATTTCTATTAATTATTTTACTATTAAATTATACCCACACACTTTATATCTATTTGCTCTCTTATTTGTTGTACCAACGTTTCCTTCACAATTTTAATGAAGGAAAATCATAAAATTAAGTACTTCTAAATGAATTACATTTTTTATAAAATTGTTTATTTTGATAAGTAACTTAAAATTATTTTAAAATTGATTATTTTCGACTTTAATAATCTATCAAAACGTATGTATCCAGTGCTTTTTACATAAGTACTACATAGTTTATATGTCCAAATAATGTCTTCCAAAAATATAATAAGTGCTACGTACTCGTGATGTAAATAAAGCGTTTATTTATTACTAAACTATTTTTATTTCTGTCATAGAAGAAAAAATATCCCTATTAAGAAAATAGAACCAAGAAATTATTTTATTTTATTAAAAGAAGCTTACCAGTAGATAAGCTAAGCGAAACAGTAGTTTCGTACTATCTCTCTGTTTGTTTAAGACAATATAGTACTCCAAAAACATCGCCGATCGTTGATGTAGACGTACATGCATGTATTATCAGAGAATTGGCCGCCTGAATACATGGCCACCTTATGGGCGTCCACACACATAACTGCGAATTCGCATCGAATCGTAAATATCTGCGAGCTCACACGAATACATCGCCTACGTTGCGGGGCGTCGCATCGCATTGCAGTTTTGTGTGGCCGCCCAATTTGATAGTATTATCTATATATGTATATATAAAAATCAATTGCTGTTCGTTAGTCTCGCTAAAACTCGAGAACGGGTGGACCGATTTGGCTAATTTTTAATGATTTTTGGAAGTCCAGGGAAGGTTTAAAAGGTAAGAAAATACGTGAAAAGGGAAATAGTAAAAACAACAATTTATATTTTCCCATGTAAATTGTCCGTATCAAACCTTTGACACATTATTTAATTCTGAAGCAATACGAAGTTTGCCGTGTCGGCTAGTAATCTATATTTGATTGATTTTGGATAAGCAGCGAGTTCCCTGATTGTACGTAATAGGTTCATAGTGTGATGACAGTGGCAAGTTGGGTACCTATTTTCCTATCCAATAGTATATAATTAGTGTCATACTCGTAATATAAAATTGATCACATAATCTATACAAAACTCGAGGACGGCTGCACTAATTTTGCTAATTCTTTTTAGTCGTATATGTAATTGTCCTGAGAAGGATTAATATTTTTCTTTCATAAAAAATTAAAAAAAAAATGTTATTTCGCGAAAAATTAAAAATTTTTGAAATTGAAATTTAACGACCATAATATTTTTCTAATGTAAACCTTATGTTGCTTGACATAACTATCAGTCGATTGTCAGATGGTGCGACAGATAGCATGCGCGCTGTAAGTATATAATAGTTTTTAACCAGATGAATCGATAGGAGTTGTTTGAAATACACGTCAAATTACCAGTAAAAACCTCCATTGTACCCGCGCGAAGCAGAGACAAGCGCTTGTATGTGATAAATGTATGTATACAACCACAAAATTAAACATTTCAATCAATACCCATTTTAACCTCATTCGCTTATAATACAACTCTCGTTAAAAGCTTTTATGTGTTCATCTGAAACGTATTATTATACATTTAATCGAAGAAGCGCGAGAAAGCGTTGTATGCTATCGAAATAGTATATAAACATGCACTTAACAACAAAAAGAAAGTTCACAATTGAAATTATTAAACCTCCAGTAATTTCTCACAGATTTATTATTATTTTTATTGTCAAAGACTAGATTTAACCACTTTTATTTGTTTAGATTTTTTTCTCTAAACAAATTAAATTTATATAATTGCCGAATAAAAGAAAAAAATAATTTTCTCCGTTATGTTGGTATGAAAATGACGTGCACAATTTTATCACAATAAAGTTATGGATTATATCTGAACTTTCCATTTATTAATTGGATTTGAGTGGATGTTGTTTAACATCTTGTTTTAACATCCACTTAAATACAATTAATCATGAGAAATTCAGATAAAATCCACAAGTTTATTGTGATAAAATTATACATGTCATTTTGATACCAACATAACAGAAAAAACAATATTGCGTTCATTTTTAAATCTTTTTCAGAAGGTACAGTCTGGTCTATTCGTTATTGGTTCTATTTATCTAAAACCTATAAATTCAAGTCGTGATTTTAAACGATGTATTTATCGACATGTTTTATTCAAGAAATGTTATTCTACTGATTCTGATATGCTATCCATATTCATTGAAATCGCTAACATTGCTTGAAAGTTTACAAAAAGATGTGAATTTGCCAGCTTCCATTCCCAAGTGCATTTTGGAAGTAACAAGAAGAGTTTTATTTTACCAACCAACCGTAGTTATATACAGTGATGAAATTTCCGAAAATAGAATGAACTTAGTCGAAATCCTAGTTCATAACATTATACCGATTATTCTGAGAAGCTTCAATAACGAAAATAACAAAAATAACACGGAATTCTTGAATGAAGTAAGTTTATTGATTGTTTTAAATGTTGATGACTGTGAATCTGTTCTCAATGTACCTGAAATTATTAACAGTGATAACTATAATACAAAGTATCTGGTGATCATCGATGACAGTTTCCATAACTGTGAATTCAAATTCAAAGAATTTGGTAAACGATTCGATAAATTCCACTTATACGATGTAACATTCCTTGTCAAAGACGAAGTAAATCATGTATTTGTGACTTTACTTCCACAAATAGATCCCAAAACATGTGAGTATGATAACAATTTACAGGTGGAACGTATAAACATTTGTATCAATGGATCGTTGGAGTTTCGCCATCAACTTTTTCCAGATAAAAAACCTGTAAACCTTAAACAATGTCCTTTTAATGTAGGACTTGCTTCGATGTTTCCATATTCAATTATAGAGGGAAAAAAACACTTGAAAAATATGGACCCGTTAGAAAAAGTCGAGGGATCGGATGTGGGGATTCTGAAAATTATATCAAATTACTTTAATGCCTCATTAAGACTGTACTACATATTCAGAGATGAAGAAAGCCCTTATATACATTTAGAATATGTACCTTTACTTCTTAGTGGTCGTTTAGATGCTTGTGCTGGTGGACTTTATAGAATTTACGGTGATTTAGTATCTTACTCCGGTGTTTACTCAAGACAAGCTATTGTTTGGATTTATCCAGCAGAACGAGAGGTGCGATCTTGGAATTCATTGTTAGGCAAAATTAAGGGTCTTTACATATTCTTCATCTTTTATATTTCGTACTGCATAATCTGGAGACTATTTTGCGTCGTCGATAATCAAGCAGTTTCATTAACCAACACCTTGTTTTATGCTTTTGGAGCTCTGATCGGGGCAGCTTCGTTGCAAGACGCAAGATCATTCAAACAGAAACTTTTGAATATTGTCTACCTTGTAATGTGTCTGTATCTATCGGCCTATGTGAGTGTCCAAATGTATTCTTATCTCACTATTGTAGCACCGCCTGAAATGTATAAAACACTGGATCAACTGACAAGTTCTGGTAGAGTGCCATATTTGAGAAAAGAAGCTAAATACTTCATCAATGATACAAAACACGCGGCTTTCGCTGGCACGTCGGAAAATTGCGATAGTTTTATGCATTGTGCGAATAAAACTCTAGATAACAAGGGCACTACTGCAATTCTTGATGGGTATTTCACACCTATACAAACGTTTACAGCTGAACATGACGAAGCCAGGGTATTGAGTGTCACTGAATACTTACTTATAGTATACCATGAGATGATTCTAAGAAAAGATATTCCTATGGATGGCAGGTTTCAAAAAGTGATTAGGAGGCTTTTCGAAGCAGGTATATGTGATAGATTGTATCTTGAATCTATTGGTATTCTTGTTGATGATAAAGCAAGGATTGCTAACAAAAATATGATGACAAATAGTTACAGATGTGAATCAGGCTGTGAAATCACTTTGGTCCAATTAGCTAGCGTCTTTTATCTTTGGATGATTGGATGCAGTTTTTCTTTTTGTGTTTTTGTTGTAGAAATTATAGTTAAGAAGGAGAAATAATATGTTAAAGGAGAAGTATATAGAGTAGCTAACATTTATTTTATTTTGAAAGTAGCTTTGCACGCGATTTGGATTTGGAGTCCTTAGTGCAAAATTTTCATACCTTTTTTTGACACTTTGAAATATTAAATATTGAATAAAGCGTGTATGTAAATTGAATTCGTTGTTTATTACTTATGATTAAAAATATTTGCACAAAGTAACATTGACCAGCCTCTTTGAAAAAAAATCTGCTTTCTTGGTCTAAGCGCCCTAACGCACTAGCAGTTAGCCGCGGGAGCGGTAGCCGTGCGGCTTACCGATATTACAAATAATATGCAATTATAACGCTGTTATGTATAGTGCGTAAAATAATAGGCGGTTGCATATAGAGTAGCGGCTAGCCGCGCGGCTATCCGCTAACCGCTAGTACGTTAGGGCGCTTAAGGTGTATGAAGGCCGAGCGTTGATATCAGTTATAATCAGTTCGTGAATAAGGACTTTTCTTTCTATTAGCGTTTTAGCAACAAGCATTATTAAAAAGATGGCATTACCAAAATTATTAAATTACCTATTATTAACTGCCTCCTAATATACACAACTGAGGCTCGGATGGAGTCAATTTGGAAGTGTCCAAATAGGCCACATTGTTTCAAATCGCAACGTGTGCACTTAGCAGGCAGACAGCCTATCTACCAAACAGGAATAAAAAAGGCTTCAAGTCCTTCTATCACAAAAGTCACCGTGGTACAAACAAAATTATATGTTATTGTATTTTCTAATTTGTCTATAAAGTTAAAAACGGAATTCGTTACTCCAGATTAACCCTTAAGCACGCCGCTGACGTATGCTTCCCACATAGATTTTTCGATGCTATAGTCAGGTTTTGGTATTAGAAAGCCCACAATCTGTCAAAATCTAATCTTATATTGATACTCTATGGTTCAGTATTTGAAAACTCTGTGTATCGGAACGTATGTGACACTGACAGCCATTTGAGTTTTGACTTACCGGTAAAGCTGTGTTTTTTGTGACTGTGCAAGTTTTATTTAGATTATGGCGTATCGATGAAAGGTAAGTCGTACATTTTTTTATATAATAGATATTTTGAGTTTTTCTAACTAGATTTACATTATTTCTTGTTGATTTCTTGCTAAATTGTCTAAAATAAGGCAAATAATAATATGGGGAACATGTGACCAAAGCCTGTTGAGTTGTGTGTTGTTTGTGGGAGCTATAATACCCTTTGCCTGTTCAAATTACCTACTTTTTTATACTACCCTTTTCACCCGACATTGTTTGGATTTTTTTATCTATTATTTTTTTTTACTGAAAAGTACGCATGTACTTACTTATAACAATTATAATTACTTATAATAAAAAAAATGTAATCAGACATTAGAATTATGAACACACAATAATTCGACATTTTTATATAGTTATCACATAAAAGGTAGTTTGTACCCAGGCAATGGGATTATGTTTTCCCACATTTTTTTTTCAGGGATTTCAGGGTTTTTGAAAGAAATTGTTTATAAGGAATCATACAGGGCGCTAATCAAAGCCTAAATCCATATATAACACTTTATTCCTTACAGCGGTTTTGTGGGGCCTGTTTAAGGGTTAAGTTTAATGAGAGATTCCTCTCCATTTGCGCGCGGTAAATATTTTGGTTAATTAAAAAGTTGCCAAGTCTGTCGGTTCTACTTTTAGCGTACTTTTTAATAGGGATTACCAAGGAGATTTCAACGTGTGGAGATTAAATCTTCAGAGTGTATTAACACAAATTAAAATGAAAGATCCACATACTTTTTGAACTTATGATTCAAGCTTGACCTAAATAAATGTTATACTAGTTTTATACTGGTGGTAGAGCTTCAGTGACGGAGCTCACGCGCGTTCATTGCTTTACTTAATCGCTATCGTGTTTCATTCAGTTGGTAATGTACGGTTCTGTGATTTCTGGCACAAAGATATAAAGGGACCTCGAGAGTGAAAACGCATCTACACAAAATCTCTAGTTTTTATCAGAATAAGAAATGTATTTATTCATATAGGGTGACAAACACCACTTAGGTATGATAAGTCAAAGACAAACAAAATAAATTAAAGCGAATAACGATATTCTTTCGAGTTACTGGTGGTAGAGTTCCAGTGTAAAGACTCGAGGGAGAAAACACCATCGCATTATCTAATCTATCTACCCCCAAATCGTAGTGTTCAGCACTATCGTCCGTTTAGAAGGTAATGCATAGCCCCGTAATCACAGACATAACAACTAATGTCTCACAATTTTTTCTATTTTTCGGATGCATTGACACGCTGCAGTATTTTAGTCCACCTACAGCCAATATAAACTACACCTGTTTTGATGAACTTTGATGTCAACAGCCGCCATTTTGTTCAGTTCGTAACTGAAACTTTATAATCGAAAAAGTTAAAAACAATTTCTTCACATCAAAACCAACCGTTTAGCGCGAATATGAAACAAATATTGGAATATTTCGTTAGTAAAAATTTTCATATAATCATTAAGTATTAAACATTGTCGCTTGCCGCTGTCTTACTTAATAGATTTTGACGCGAATGTTTAAACAGATTCAAGAGGAAGGTGGTACTATGAAAAGTCTGGAATGGTCTATCTCTTAGGGGTAATCCACAATAACCATTATTTATTTTGTTGCTGGGTACATGGTTATTGGTGAATGAGGAAGATAGACGAGGCACGAGAGGTTTGTCAGGACCGGGATATCTGGCGCTCTACACTATCCGCCTACCCTGTTAGGGACCTGGCGTGAAGATACATACATACATACATGGTTATTACAAGTTAGGTTATTATCCTTTACTTTTTACGAAAAATATTGCCTTATTTGCGAAGCGATTTTAAGCAATATAGCGTTAATCCGTATCCATTGCGTATTTAATACAGACCAATATGGCTCCTTTAGAGCATGCAATTTAAATGAATATATTCGAAGATATTACAGATTTAAAATGCGTAGACAATGCGTTTGCGGTACCGGCCGCGGGACTGGCGGCGCTATTAGCACTCGTGCAAAGCTGGGGCGGGATGCTTGTATTTGAATATATTAGCTGAATCCCCGGAGTTCGGTCATTACAAACGTTTGATTTGTAAAATGAGTTGGGTCCAGCTATATTTGCTAACATTCTCGTTATTATTTATTCGACAAACTCCATTTCAATCTATAACTCATACAATATCTTTATTTGTGTGGAACTCAGTGGAACCTTAATTAATAGGGCAATGGGGTATAAGTGTAAAAGAGAATAGCTCAAATTTAAATAATGGTTAGTAGTGAAATCACTGATAAAATTATATTTATAAACTACCATGTTTATAAATATAATTTTATCAGTGATTTTGACTTTGAAGTTTCGACTGGTCAACTTCAACTTTACCGTCTCTTCCACATAAATATTTTGTTTTATTGTAAAAGTCTCATAAACCACATAATATCAGTGATCGGTGAATTCATGGGCCAAAATCACGTGTGATAAATAGTAATTCTCTTCATTGCAAACTTTATAAAACGACTGGTTTTTACTGGTGGTAGAGCTCCAGTGACGGAGCTCGCGGGCGTAGGCACCACCGCATTACCTAATATACTTGCCGCTAAATGGTAGTGTTCAGCACTATCGTGTTCCGGTCAGGTGGTAATGTATTTCAGGCACAGAGGCCATAACACCTTGGGCCTCAGGAGTGGCAGCGCATCTGCATTTTGACCTCTGGTCATTGTGTGGGTGTCTATAGGCTGCAGTCATCACTTAACATCAATGTGAACTGCATGCTTGTTTGCCACTTTTATTACATAAAAAAAAAAAAAAAAAAAAAGCAAAATCTGATGACAGTTAAAAATTATGACAATGAAGTGACAACCAAAAATCCCATAATATTTTACAAATTTCACCAAATGAATACTCCAAAATAAAGAAAATAGACATGTTTATAAAAAGTAGAATGGAATGATGTTTACAAGGCCGAAGATACGGCCCTCCTAACAACCAGACGTTCTCCGGTTTCGTATGTATGTACGTGTGTATTTTCACGCCAAGTCCCTTACGGGGTAGGCAGACAGTATGGTGCGCCAGATATCCCGGTATCGATTTCGTGTTTACCAATTTCAAGTGCTTTTGTGCAATACTATTGTGACCATTGTGACAGCCTTTTCTATTGTGTGTTTATTCTTTTAATATTTCGTTTTTAGAGTGTACATATTGTGTAAGTTATTTTAGTTCATATTTTTCTAGTTTAGTTTTATGCCGGGTGGCGGTGGTGCGGTCGCGGTGGTTCATCCGTACTTGTACCTAATCGAGTGACTTGCTCTCTCTGTTCTCAGACGCGTTGTTTTCAAAATGAACGTGGCTTGAAAATTCATTATGGCAGGATGCACAAGGGACATATTATTAATGAATTATCACATGACGGGGTAGAATTCTCGACTACGTAGCTCTCGGATAGTCATGTACCGACTTGAAATAAATACATTTACTGCCAGCATTTACGTACCAGCAAAATTAAATAGGATGGTTTTTCAATTTCAAAACTTTAAAAAAAATGTCAGAAATTTACATCCGCAAAATTTTGTTTTGGAAAATTTTCGAAAATCAAACTGTGCTGAAATTTCGTTGTACGAATGGGCTTGCTAACTGGTCTGTTTTAGTTCAAAATGTCGGCGTGCAGTTTTTAATTGACACTATCAGTCACTATCTATTTACAGTACATTTTTTCGACTTAAAATGCTTCATCACGGATTTGAGTGTATAGTGTTTGGGTAGACTTAGTTAGTGCTTTCTTGAATTTCTGAGGTTTGTAAGATGTTAGGTGTGAAATCTATAGTAAAATAATAGGTGTGTAAGGACTTCGGTAGCTCAGTTGGAAGAGCGGCTGGACTAGATTCCCAGTGGCCGCGAGTTCGAGTCTCGCCTGAAGTCAAATTTTTCTTTCCATTTTTCCTTAAAATATATTTCACAAGCATGTGTTAATGCGAAATAATATTTAAAAAAAAACAATTATTAACAAAGGCACCGAAAACATAATCTACATATGCATCCTTTATTTTCAACTGTAATTTGGATTTTTTTTGTAAATCAAACAGTACTGAAATTTTGTTGTACGAAATGTACGAATGGGTATTTTAACTTGCTAACTCGTCAGTGTTTTATTTCAAAATGTCGGCGTGCAGTTTTTAATTGACACTGTCGCCGCCTGAAATGGACCAGTGTATAATTGAATTTGTTAATCGGTCTACGGTTTTCAATATAACTTTGTAATACGTTTAATTTTTTTATGGCTTTTGGGTTTTGCTAGATCTCCAGTGACGGAACTCGCGGGCGTAGGCACCACCGCATTACCTAATACACTTGCCGCTAAATGGTAGTGTTCAGCACTATCGTGTTCCGGTCAGGTGGTTACGGTACGGCCCTGTAATTTCCGGCACAGAGGCATAACACCTAGCCCTCAGAAGTGGTAACGCATCTGCATTTTGACCTCTGGTCTTTGTGTAAGTGTCTATAGGCAGCAGTCATCACTTGACATCAATGTGAAAAACATTAAAGTAGATATTGATCAAATATATAGGGATACTTTTAGATAAGTAGGAACACTGTGTTAATCTGTAATTTAAACAAAATAATGTTTAACAACTATTTGTATCAACACCTAACATGGAAATTCAGAAAATTTCCGAATATTCAGAAAATTTCTGAAAATATATCCAGGTATTTACATCAAATTTAGTCGGAATATTAAATTTCAACTTGCTAGCTCGTCAGTGTCTTTGTTTAAATTTCGGTTTGTAGTTTTTAATTAAGACTGTCGTTGACTGTAACGGGCTGGTGACAGTTCGATTGAAATTGTTAATCGGACGGGTTTTAATATAAATTGTTAAAGGTTTTATTTATTTTGGGAGCTCTCATTGATTACTGCTGATCATAGATAAAAGCACCAATGATATTAGACGGGAATCGAGTGGCAAGGAATAGCGATCAATCCAAAAAATATCGATTTCGAGATCGATTCGAATCGAAGTGTGATATTAATCGATATACAAAAAAGTCTGCCTCGGCAGCCTAGTGGTAGCAGGCCACTACTACTACGCTGAGTTCCTGGGTTCGATTCCCGGGTAGGGGGTTATCAGAGATAATGGTGAAAAAGCCTTTATCTCTGGTTCTATTGGGATTTAACGTTTTCGTAGGTTTTCGCGAAATGTCGGGTGTATGAAGAAGTTTGGGAGTGTTATATACGCGAGAAAATCCGCAAGTTTAATTTCTACAATGTATTGGGATTTTTTCCATTTTCTGGAAATTTCCCAGTACCTCAAAGTTTGGTAATGTGCCCGGAGATGTCAACAGGCTCGCCACCTGTTACATGGGCCAAAACGTAACCGGCGAATCGTGGGTGTTTGCATGTATGCTTGAATGCATGCATTTATCTCTGCCTACCCCTTCGGGGATTACAGGCGTGAAGTTACAAAAAAGTCGACCCATAAAATCTTACGACGACCAAAAAGTGCTTTATTAGGTATGGGAATAATATCATGTCATAATTCACTATGGCGAGAATTTATCATTTATATTGCTGTTATTGAAAAAAAAAATCGAATCTCGATCTTTTAGAGTGGAGTATTGATTCATTGAATCGATCCAGTACTGAGAATCGATCACGTATATTATTATTTTTTGGTCCAAAACACCGATGATTAATCGATTTCAAATCTCTATCGTTAGGTCGTCGGTCCATTTTGTAGGGACTGCTTACGCTTCGGTTTCAGATACGCGGTCGCCACTCAAGAACACTTCTGCCCCAGCGGCCGCCAATTCTTCGGGCTATGTGCCCTGCCCACTGTCACTTGAGTCTCGCTATTCGGTGAGCTATGTCGGTATTTCTGATTGTATCTAGCAGAGACACCAAGCAAAGCTCTCTTCATTGCTCAATGTGTAACCTTGAGCCTTCTTATAAGGCCCATGGTGAGTGACCACGTTTCTGTTCCATATGTGGTGGTAGAGCTCCAGCTGACGGAGCTCGCGGGCGTAGGCACCACCGCATTACCTAATATACCTACTTGCCGCTAAATGGTAGTGTTCAGCATTATCGTGTTCCGGTTAGATGGTAATGTACAGCCTTGTAATTTCCGGCACAGAGGCATAGGCCTCAGGAGTGGTAACGAATCTGCATTTTGACCTTAGTCTTTGTGTAGGTGTCTATAGGCTGTAGTCATCAATTAACATCGATGTGAACTGCCCGCATGTTTGCCAAATCCATTATGAAAAAAAAAGTTTGAACGCCTAGTTTGGTTAAATGCCAGCACTCAGATAAATGTATTTAACCTCTGCCTACCCCATCTGATAAAGAAACAGGCGTGAAGTTTCTTTAATTTACAAACGAATCGTAACAACGCGTCTTGCGCTGTCGATGCGGTAAAAAATAAAATTAAAAATATTACAATACAAAAGGAAATGAATTTCCACTGATAAGCCTCTTTTGATGGCAGTCGCCATTCATATTTCAACGAGTTTAAATGCCAGGTTATAAACAACGAACAATGTTTTATATTTTGTTTTGTACTTGTACATTTTTATGTGAGTAATTAAAATAAAATAAAAAATACTTATAATGAAAATACATTTGATAATTTTGGAGAATAATTTAGGAAAATGAATAGATATTTGATATTTAAAATCAATTGAAGGCGTTTAGAGGAGATTCTTCCGCTAGTCAGTCGACCGAACATAACTCGCCAACCTTCCCATGCCCCCACCAACCTGGTTATATGGGCCGAATCTCGGGAACAGCGCGCACGAACCGCTCCTCGTTTTTAAATTGTCGCGCGCACATGTGATCTCGACTCCCTACAAGTTCTTTACCATCTGTGTTTGCCTCAGTGTTTGCCTACGTAACGTAGTAACAATAACCTGGGATGGGTCCCGCGATAAAACTACTGCCCGTGCGATCGCCAATCCGTGGCAATTATGGCATATTCTCCCCTAATTAAATGTTTAACCAGCAATTCAAATTGATGGTAAGTGAATACTGCAGATAGACATCTACACAAAAACAAGTGGACACAATGCAGATGTGTTGCCACCCCTGAGACTACAGTGGTTATGTCTCTGTTTTTACTTCATGCTTGTTTGCGTATGTTACCAACATTTAAACGTAAACCCAAAAATGGAATTAAAATTTTAAGCGGAATACTAACAGTTTATTTTTAGATTGTACCATTACAACAGATTGTGCCGTACCAATAGATATAGTCACAGAAAAACCGGGTCAGGACTCAAATCCCGTACCAGTCATATTTCCGATGATACCAAATAAAGAGCCTTTAGTGAGAAGAAAAAGATTTAAAACTGTGAAATTACTTGACGTAATTGAAAAACTACTGTAATGATGCAAAATAGATTCCTTTTATATTTTAAATAAAATACACACTCTCTGCCTACCCCGTTAGGGACCTGGCGTGAAGTTACATACATACATACATAAATGATATGATTATTAAAATACTTCAAACACGACTGTGATTCACTGCCACTTGAGTCTCGCTATTCGGTGAGTTATGTCGGCAACTTTGGTTCTCATGCGGATATCCTCATTTCTGATCGATCTCGCATAGCTCTCTCCATTGCTCTCTGAGTGAACTTGAGCTTTTTTATGAGGCTTATAGCAGAGAATATGTAATAATACTGCGTATAGAATGGACACCTCGACGTCCCGCCCGATTTCCCCGCATCAACCAACCTCCTCCCCTCTTATGGGCGACGGTTGGTATTTTCTACGTGCTATGCACACAGGTGCACGTGTAAATACACGTCACTGATTGATGTCTGTGTAATAGAGACCAAATTAAGCGTTTATATGGAATTTTGGCGTATTGTCCGCGGTGTGCCTATAGTGAGCGACCACAATTCTGTCCCATGACTGTGATTATACGAGCAATAATCACATTATTACATTGAATTACTTTCAATCCGAGGATCGAACCCAAGACCAGTGCCCTAACAGAGGACGTTAACTACTCGTATGTATGATTGTACAGAAGAATTGACCTCTGCCTACCCCTTCGCAAAACACGGGCGTCAAGTATCGTTATACAAATATATTAACGTTGTTTATAAAATCTGTTTTTAATCTAAAACTTTACAAAAGTGTAACCCGAGATCGAGAGTGTAGACTCGATGCAGATTCATCTGGCTTCAAAGTTTTGCTAGAGAAAACTGCTGATATATAAACTTGGATTAAAAATCGTTGGGAACGCTTCAAGAAGTAGCGCTAGTTAGTCTCAGATTAAAACTATTTCCAGTAATACGGAATGAATGCGATGAACCGTGAGGCTCCATCAAAACTTATATAAAGGGTCTTTGAAATCTTATGCCGTCTTTTCACAATTGTCCGAGTGACGGCGAGAGGTGGCGAGACTTGAATTTGCTTATGTTTAGTATGTAAATATGCTTTACACTATGAGCAGTATATGCATTCATATGAAACAAAACAATCTAGTAACTATCATTATCATTTTAGCCGAAAGGCTGCCACTACTGAAAAAAAGCCCCCCACTAAAGATGAGTCCTATTGCATGCAGTTAAAATAAAGGTAAGTGAATACTGTAGTCTATAAACATTATCTTATATACTTGCCGCTAAATGGTAGTGTTCAGCACTATCGTGATCCGGTCAGGTGGTAATGTACGGCCCTGTTATTTCCGGCACAGAGACATAACACCTTAGGCCTCAGGAGTGGTAACGCATCTACATTTTGACCTTGGTCTTTGTATGGGTGTCTATAGGCTGCAGTCATCACTTAACATCAATGTGAACTGCAAGCTTGTTTACCATAAACATAACATTTAAAAAAAAATGACCACGTAACGCAGAGGCCTAAACACCTCATGAATGGCAATGCATCTATGTATATTGAAATCGCTGGCTTTCATTGAACATGTATAGGCTTCAGTATTTTAGTACCGTCAATGTTAACTGTATGCTTGCCAATTCCATGACATAAAAAAATGAAAAACCACTGAAAGAAACTAAATAGTAAAGATACTTTAAATAAACGCGAGGAAAATCTGCAAATATAGGTTTTATACAGCTTGTTATTAGTGTAAAAGTGTTTTACTTCGCTGAATGAATTTGAAACTGCAAAGATTGAAAGAAATTTCTTTTAATTCTTAATAGCATTTTCTTAGTGTATCGGAAAATTTCGATCTCAGTACACGGAAAACGACTGGTGCATTTCTTTTTGAAAGACTCCATTTTTCTCGAAATTATGTAACCTGATAAATTAAACTATAAACTAAACTCGTCATTAGCTTTGTAATTTGTAATACTTCCTGGACCTTTAATTCTTTAAAAGGTGCTAGTGTGTGATTGGTAGATCTTTAAAAGGTGCTAGTGTGTGATTGGTAGATGTTGTAATGATAATCTCACTTCTTCGAGATTTCTAACGTGGAGGTGTTGATTATTGATATCGGATTTTCGATATTGATCAATAGAGTGTTCACACCGTCTCGAAACGTGTACGTAATAATTTCATAATGAATTAATAGTTAATAATTACCGAACTATTGAATAAAGAAGACTAACAATGAAGGTAAGAAAGCAGTATAATTTTCACAACAATATTATTAAACTGCTCTTTTAACTGACTTCGAAAAAGGAGGAGGTTCTCAATTCGTCCGGATCTTTTTTTTTTGTTTTTTTTTATATATGTTCCCCTATAATTTTAAATATTCGAAAACGCCTATACCGATTTCGATAATTTTGGTTTCGTTTGATAGGGTGTGCCTCCCAGTTGGTCCCATTGTAACCGTGTCAATATGTGATGATGGGATCCTGGAGAAATCGAGGGAACTCTTCAAATTTCATAGCACACTTGAAAGATTTCGATATTGTTCTTAATAATAATGTTCCGTGCCTTGTGGCCGCATACCTCACAGGTGGGCCCATTGTCACCATGACAAGATGTGATGATGGGATCCTGGAGCAATCGAGGAAACTCTTCAAATTTCATAGCACACTTGAAAGATTTCGATATTTTTTATATTATAACATTGGTCCGTGTGTTTGCTTTCGGAAGGCACAATTTGCTGAAGTGGAACTGATGATGAAGACTATATATGGTATCTTCTTAGTTGAAATACCTACTTTTACTGTAATAATACTAAGTACCTGGTTGACCGAGCTTCGCTCCGTAGCGATTTTTGAAAATTATATTTAGTATGAATTGCATAAAGAAGAAATATGAATAAAAACAATTGATTTTTTTGGTCTAACCTCAAATCAAACACTTCTTCTTTGCTAAAAATACGACTAACGTTGGTAGACTAATGGTTCTTCTATTCATCAATAGATGGCGTAAGTCGTCGGTTATGAAGAAAATTTATTATTAACTCGGAACCGAGCTTTTCTTGGACCTGGAACCTAAATAAATCGATTTCTTGACCCGAAAAACCCCTAATCTGTAAGTTTCAAGAAAATCGTTGTAGCCGTTTCCGAGATCTTGATTATATATACATATATACAAGAATTGTTCGTTTAAAGGTATTAGATAATAGTTACTCGTTTGTTTAAAACATTGTTATTATAAACCGCGATTGTTCGAAAATGCCTGAACCAATTTGGATATGTTTTTTGTTTTGGTATACCCCACCTCACAGGTGGGCCCCTTGTCACCATGTCAAGATGTGATTATAGGATCCTGGAGAAATCGAGGGAACTACTCAAATTTCATAGCACACTTGAAAGGAGATGATGATGGAGGTGATGATGGTGGAGGTGATGATGTTGATAGAGGTGGTAATGATGAGAGGTGATGATGACCGTGGTGATGATGGTGATGACGGTGGAGATGATGATGATTGAGGTGAAAATGATAAAGGTGATGATGAAGATGATTATGATGGAGGGGATGATGATGGAGGAGATGATGATCAAGGTGATGATGACGACGGTGGTCATGATGATGGAGATGATAATGATGAAGGTGATGATGTAGGTGATGATGATGGAGGTGATGATGGAGGTGATGATGATGGAGGTGATGATGATGTAGGTGATGATGATGGAGGTGATGATGATGGAGGTGATGATGATGGAGGTGACGATGATTAAAGTGATGATGATAATATCACTACACTTTGAATTAGCCTTTTGCTTGACTGCCTTAAAACCAGCTACTGGAATAGATAGTTTTCGAAACTGCTATTAGAGTTCAATAGCGGTTCGTTGCCGTTCCAGAAAAGCCGCTATTATGCACCTCTAGAACTGATGATAAAGACTATAGATAGTACTTTCGTAGTTGAGATACCTACCTACTTTTACTGTAATACTTAATATTAATAATAGTTACACCACTGAAAAGCAAAATATAAATTATTTTAAAATTAAAAAAAAACCGCCTTCAAAAAAAAATTCAAAACTGAATAGACAAAAACACTAAAAAGCGAAAAATAAACTCAATTACTTTAATATGAGCTACGTACTTACCTACTCCAGGTTTGAAGTCGGTGCTAAGCCAATAGTGCGGCCCGCGCGTTAGGACTAATGTTGTGGTGTTGCAGTACCTACTATGTTAAGCTATCAAATACGGCTATTTGAAGCGCACTATTGCCTTGGCACCGACTTCAAACCTATGAGTAGGTAAGTACGTAGCCCATATTAAAGTAATTGATTTATTTTTCGCTTTTTAGTGTTTCTGTCTATTCAGTTTTTTTTTTGAAGGGTTTTTTTTTATTTTTGAGAGTGTTGTTCATGTCACGAAGCCAACGAGTAGGTAAGTATCAATTTATGGCCCCGGAATAACTATCACAGAGACATCACACCTTGGGTCTCAGGGGTGGCAATGCATCTGCATTTTGACCTCTGGTTTTTATCTAGATGTCTATAGGCTGCAGTCATCACTTAACATCAATGTGAGCTGCAGGCTTGTTTGCCACCTTCCTTACATAAAAAAAAGTATTTATACTATTTTTTGTACTGATATGGTGGTAGAGTCGACACTTGAGCAGAGAATATGTAATAATAGTACGTATAGAACGACGACGTCCGACGTCCCGCCCGATTTCCCCGCATCACCCAACCACCTCCCCTCTTATGGGCGACGGTTGGTATTTTCTACGTGCTACGCACAGGTGCATGTGTGAATACACGTCACTGAGTGATGTCTGTGTAATAGAGACCAAATTAAGCGTTTGTATGAAATTTTGGCGGAGTGTCCGCGGTGTGACTTGAGGTACAAAACAAAATGCATGACCTGTCAAGAAAGCTCTGAAAACAAAATATTCCTTACTTGTTAGTCTTGTTGATATGGAAAGTTTTTACAACTAAAAACGTAACTTCACGCCTGTAATCCCCGAAGCAGTGGCCTGCTACTACTAGGCTTACTGAGGCAGTTTTAAAACTAATAGAACGTTTAATCTATACATCTATACGTACATACATACATACATACATATATATAAATAAATAAAATTGCAGTGTCTGTTTGTAATATTTAAATAACCGCTTTTTACTAAATGCATATGAATACGCATATGTATACACGGTAGATATACCAAAACAACATTTTTTACAATTTTTGTCTGTCTGTCTGTCTGTTTGGCAGGGCTAATCTCGGGAACGGCTGGACCGATTTTGACGGACTTTCACTGGCAGATAACTGATGTAATAAGGAGTAACTTAGGCTACTTTTATACTAGCTGCGCCAACGACTTCGTCCGGGTAGATACTGAATCACATTTTTTCTCACGCCGACGAAGTCGGGGGCACAGCTAGTACAAATATAAGATCTGAACGGGTTCAATTACTATATTGTTATCGATTTTTCCTTATTACATTGTGGTATGTTCGCGTAGATTTAATTAAAATCATTGTTTACAGCCCTGTCTACGCCAACTGTTGCGTGATTGAATTGTAGCCAATATAATTTTTACAATCATATTAATTGTGGCTGTGTACTTTACACGTGGTTATTTATTTATTAATTTTTTTTTTTTTTATGTAATGGAAGTGGTAAACAAGCATGCAGTTCACATTGATGTTAAGTGATGACTGCAGCCTATAGACACCCACACCCACCAAGGTCAAAATGCAGATGCGTTACCACTCCTGAGGCCTAAGGTCTTATGCCTCTGTGCCGGAAATTACAGGGCCGTACATTACCACCTGACCGGAACACGATAGTGTTGAACACTACCATTTAGCGGCAAGTATATTAGGTAATGCGGTGGTGCCTACGCCCGCGAGCTCCGTCACTGGAGCTCTACCACCAGTACCAGTTATTTTTGTTAGCGCGCCGTATTACATAATGTACATAACAAGGGGTGTGACAAACTGAAGCATTACTTATATTAATAAGTAATGAGATTATATCTACCTAATGTAAGGAAGGTAAGACCGCACGCACATAGATAAACCTATAATGGTTTTATATGTGTCTTGGCATGTAACATCCTAATTTGTACGATTTTTTAAAAAGACACATTTTAAAATAAATATATATTAGGTGCCTGGAGTTGATATTGGATAAAACCGGACAATTGATTAAAGAAGACTAAGAAGGAAGGTCAGATAGCAATTAAGTAAACTGGATTTTTTATTTGTGATTTCTTCGTACGAAATACTTTTTACGAAATTGATTATAATTTTTTTTTACTGGTATCGTGGTAGAGACGAAGCTTGAGGTAGGCACAAAACAAACAAAATACATGAACTGTCAAGAACCCTGTAAATAAAAGTCATATTTAGAAATGGAAAGGGATTTTTAAACCTAAAAGAACATATAATATAAACATAAAATCTAAACGGGTTAAATTATACTGTTATCGATATTCTTATGTTCGCGTAGATTTAATTAAAGACATTGTTTACAGTCCTGTCTGCGCTAACAGTTGTGTGATTGAAATATTGTCAATGTTGCATTTAAAATTGCTTATAGGTCGCGCCACGTAAAAAGAACGCTGGAAGAAAGTAGAAGGGATGTGTTCGCGCATCGGTACACTCGCGCACGAAAGTACTAGCCCTATTGGTTTATTTTTGATCTAGCTTTCGCTTGCGGTTTCGTGTATTGGTAGGCAGATTGAAAACGCCGCACCTCATACCACCAAATAGATCGATAAATCTTCTACTGCGCAGCTTGACCGCCAGCGTCCTTTTTACCTGGCGCGACCTATACTATATTATTTTTTCCTAATAACACATGCGAGTGGAACATTTTTAAGAAAAATGGAAAGAAAAATTTGACGTTGAGGCGGGGCTTGAACCCGCGATCACTGGCATTTCTAGTCCAGCCACTTTCCCAACTGAGCTACCGCAGTCCATACCTGATCGTCGAATTCTTCCTTCACATTTACATGCATTGTCTTGGGGTGGCAGTAGCGCCATCTATTGCCAACAATGCTAGTTAGGCAACCGATACAACAAACTAACCAGTTCATAAATATCGTAAAGAAGTCGCTTTCTACTGGTGGTAGAGCCCCAGTGACGGAGCTCGCGGGCGTTGGCACTACCGCATTACCTAATATAGATGCCGGTAAATGGTAGTGTTCAGCACTATCGTGTCGGCCCTGTCATTTCCGGCACAGAGGCATAATACCTTAGGCCTCAGAAGTGATAACGCATCTGAATTTTTACCTTGGTCTTTGTGTGGGTGTCTATAGGCTGTAGTCATCACTTAACATCAATGTGAACTGCAGGCAGGTCACACATCAATTACATTAAAAAAAAAATTGTTTCCATTTTTCTTTAAATTAATTTATTTACAATATCTTTATTTTTATTGCGGCTTTTAATAATGCAAGTGTATTTGAAAATACACGCTTATCTGGACAAACCCTTACCCTTTATGACAAAGCGGTCGTAGTTTTTTGCTCGGTCAAACCAAGTAGGCCTAACTTCGGGCTATACCACCTGATTTGGTAGAACTACTTTTCACTAACCTATTGCGAACTGTCCTTCATGATTCTAAACGAAGATAATTAATAACCCAGTTTAAAGTTGTTTATAATTGTTGTGGTATTTTTATGTGATAAGTAGGAATATAAGTAGAAATTACGGAATAGATAAATAAGGATGGAAAGGCTTTTGCTTCAATTTAGTATTAGAACCAGTGACGCCGCTTTTCTCCCACCATGCAATTTCTTACAAATGCAACACCATCTCGACAATCACCCACACATAAATCCTCAGGGCAGCTATTCGTTTGCGTAAGTTTGCACACTAAGGCGTCTGCTACACGGTTTGAAATGAGGTATGAAAAAAAGGTGACCTTGAACGGAAGTAAGTTACGGATTGCGGGCTACACGGTTTGAAACCAACTGAATTGCGCGGAAAGGACGTGTCGATATTTCGTTTGTATACCGTGTATTACGCTATAATGACGCCATGACACCTTAACTATCTGTACAACATATAGTTCGAGTGAGTCTTGTGATTTTGTGAGCAACTAAAGAAAAAATAGGAAAAAAAAGAATATGGATGAAGCGGTGGTTAAAGGAGAAATTAACGCTTTGTCATATAACCTTAATTTTATTAATCTCCTGGACTTTCGTGACATAAATAACTTTAGTCGAACATCAGTTGCGTCCGCACGCGCTCGCTGACGCAGAGTGACTGTCGTACGCGTGGTTTTAAACAAGCGGCTACACGGTTTCAAACCATCTAGCCGCTTGTTATTAAATCAGGAAATCCAGGAGATTTATAAAATTAAGGTTATATGGCTAAGCATTAATCTCTCCTTTAACCACTGCCTCATCCATATTATTTTTATTCCTCTTTTTTCTTTAATTGCACACAAAATTGCAAGACTCACTCGAACTATATGCTGTACAGATAGGTTAGCTGTCATGGCGTCATTATAGCGTTAATACACTGTATACAAACGAAATATCGACACGTCCTTTCCGCGCAATTCAGTTGGTTTCAAACCGTGTAGCCCGCAATCCGTAACTTACTTCCGTTCAAAGTCACCTTGGTTTCATATCTCATTTCAAACCGTGTAGCAGACGCTTAAGACAACGCCCGTAGACAATAAGCACTCGCACGCACACAACAATGTACTCAAAAGGAGCTCGCATGTCAGTAGTCGAAGTGTAACGGGAAGCATTACATGCTGTACATTGCAAGCGGAGACAGTAATAGCGTTAATTGAGCGAGTGCTTGACGAGCAATGTATTCGCTAACAGTAATGTTTAAATAATGCAGTTTAAGTTCGAATATTCATATTCCTTTGCATATGTTTTTTACAAATATTACAATAATAAATGTTATTTGTGAATTACCGATGGAAATTTATATACCTCCTCGTTTTATACTTGAGGTCTGACATTTCATATTACATGTTAAAATTGGCACTACACGGTATTTTTACCAAGAGATGTGTCGTTTGAAGCAGTCTACACGATACTACGAGCGGCGAAAGAATGGTTCGGCCGAACTGTGATTGTTCATACATAGTTGCGGCGTGGTTGGCACGCCCACATTACCATTCCATCTTTATTTATATATTCCGTGGTAGAAATAAACTGACTATATTTTTTGTTCGATATTTATGTTGCTGTTGTCGGAATATAACGACCGCATATTGCGCAAGAATTTTCTTCTACGAGAAAAGAATTCTTCCACTACTGCGTCAGTTAACCGAACAATGGCGGTCAAACCATTCCAATAGGGCGGTATTAAAGGCAATAACGCAAGATGGCCAGCAGCGTCCATCAATAAAACTATCGCCACTGCGATCGCCAATTTACATGCCAAGCGTGGCGATTATGGTGATGAACACTACCATTTGGCAGCAGATAGATTAGATAATGCGGTGATGCCTACGCCCTCGAGTCCTTACACTGGAACTCTACCACCAGTAGAATATGTACCATTTTATAAAGTGAGGGTCATTCAGAGTATTATTTTTATTAAGCTCATAAAAACTTTTGACATTGTTTTTAATCTAATTAGATTTGCGTATTCCACAGAAATGAGAACAGAAAGCCTGAAAATTTCAAGAGTTGATTTTTATTTAATTTGAGCTTCCAACGCCCGCGGCCTGTTAACTCGACTTCGGGAAACTTGGGATAACACTTCATTAGTACCAATGCGATAGGCGAAGTAGCACTGAAGTCTTGAATTTGATTTTTTATATTTGGCGCGGTCGTTGTTTTACTCATGCACAACATACATAATTTATTTCTATGTTACGAAGGTGGCAAAGAGAATGCAGTTCACATGGATGTTACATGATGACTGTAGCCTATAGACATCTACACAAAAACCAGAGGTCAAAATGCAGATGCGTTGCCACCCCTGACACTTTAGTCGTTTTATCTCTGTGACGCGCGCATGGCCCTGCGGCTGGTGTAGATCGTAAGCGATCTACTCGGTTAAGCGATACGGGCGCAGTAGTCGGGTGTGTGATGGGTGGCCGCTAGTGGCAAATTAAAAAGCGCGTTTCCGTACTTCGGAGGGCACGTTAAGCCGTCGGTCCGGGTTGCTATCGATAGATATCAGTCGTTAAACCTTGTCTCTGAATACATCCGACAACGGGTTGGCCACTAACCCGTATCTGCACCAACCCGCATTGGAGCAGCGTGGCAGTGTAAGCTCCAGGCCTCCCCCAAAAAGGGGAGAGACTCGTGCCCAGCAGTGGGACGTACAATGGGTTGCCATTACTATCTCTGTGACAGTTATTACAGGGCCATCTAACCGGAACACGATAGCGCTGAATACTACCATTCGGTTGCAGATAGATTAGGTAATGCGGTGGTTCTCTACTGATTTCCCTTTGAAGTAGATCCCAGAAGTGGCATCTCGAGATGTGAGATCTAAGTCCATCCTAAAAAAAGGTTTCAGGGGTGGCAACGCACCTGCATTTTTACCTCTGATATTTGTGTGCGTGTCTATAGGCTAAATGTGTGTCATCACCCAATGTGAGCTGTATGCGGTCGCATCCTTCCTTCCCGTAGGAGGCTTTCTTTAGTGTCTATGTTTCCGAGGCGTAATTGAAGATGGAGGACACTGTTAGGTTAGGATCACACTGCAGAATCATTTCGTTCATCCAGATATGCTGCAAACCTAATTTCGCCGATGATGATGAGATATTATTATGTTGCTGTCTTTCCATATTTTTTTGGAGCTGGGAGCATGTTTGGCCATATATATACGTCTTTTTTCCTTTTGCAGGAGCATGTGTTATCGTAGATTTCATTAAGATGACCATATTCCTAAGAAATGCTTGAATAATAGACCAAAGTCGATAATTTTGAAAAAAAAAAAATTTGGTGATTGGAAACTATTGGAAAACGAAGAGAGTATAATGCCAATGAAAGGAAAAATAAATAACGGTCGACGTATGAAGGGGAGTTAAGGGTAAAGATCGGTTTATCTCGATTTCCGGCACATCTACAAGTGCTATGGAAAAAAGTTGAATGGCAAAATTGTAGGTAATAAAAAGATCTACAACTTTTGTATTAAGTAATACTTTTTCACAAAACCTCAAAATTTATGTGAAAAATTCAAATAACCAAGTTCTTGGATTTCTGCTCTTATCTTTTAGAAAAAAATAAAATTTTACTAATTTTTTACGTATATCCCGACCTCGGATCGACCGTAATTAATTTTTCCTTTTATTTTTATTATATACCAGCTGTGCCCGCAACTTTTTTTGCGTGAAATAGTGGCTTTGGGACTTTAGGCAGCGTTTTTGGATATACATTTTGGTTAATTTTGGATCATAAACACATTCGAGTAGCTAAAAATCTATTTTGCGGTGATGCTTCTCTGTACACGATATAAGACATATGGCCATCGGGGATAAAAGCACACAGGCTGCTAGGGTTGCGAAAAATTGCTAATTATGTGTTTAAACTCGCATCCATCCTATGCTGTACCGTATTTTCGAAAAGGCCATTTTAAACTTCTATGCATAATATTTTTTTATAGAAAGTTATTTTAAACTTTTGTAAAGTTTTAGTCAATTTTTAAAGATAAAATATAGATCTATGCATAATATAAGTACTCCGTAAGAGCCGGTAGAAGAGAAAAATTGAATATTAACGTTGTGCAGTTTTACCCACTAATGCCACCAACACCACCACCACCATCATCACCACCACCACCACCACCACTGTCATCACTACCACCTTCACCACCGCTACCACTACAAGCGCCATCAACACCACTACAATCGCCACCAACGCCATCAACGCCATCACCATCACCAAACACCTACGCCACCAATGCCACCACTGATACAAACGCCACCAAAACCACCACCACCACCACAACCAATGCCACCAACGCCTCCAAAACTACCAACAACACCACCAACATCACCTACGCCACCAATGCCTCCATCGCCAGTAAAACCACCGCCAGCACCACTAACACCACCAACACCACCACCAGAGTCACCAACAACACATATGCCAACGACACCAACGCCACCACCACCACCACCACTACCACCACTACAAAAAGTCCACCAATGCCACCACCACTACTAACGCCACCACCACCACTAACGCCACCATCACCACTAACGCCACCACCACCACCATCACCATCATCATAATTACATTCAAAAGACGTCCACCCGTCTCCGTTGGACAAAACCTTTCCCGAAGATGCTCCTCCTCCTAAGTGTTGTGCGTCATAAGGAAAGAATACGCCATAATTGCCACGGTTGGCACGCTGGATGGTGATCATAGCGGCGATTGTTTTATGCCGGGACGCTGCTATGCGGTATGCTTAATGTTACAAAAGAGAAAAAACCGGCCAAGTGTGAGTCGAACTCGTGCACGAAGGGTTCCATACAAAAAATGGCATAAAAATTTCGTTTGTTAGAAGGTAATATACAACATGAGACCTAAAAATTCTGTGAAGTGTCGACTTGCTACCGTTATTGATATCGAACAAACAATATACGAAAAAAAAACACGTTTATTTTTTCTTTTTTTTTATGTAATTGAAGTGGCAAACAAGCATGCAGTTCACATTGATGTTAAGTGATGACTGCAGCCTATAGACACCCACACAAAGACCAAGGTCAAAATGCAAATGCGTTATCACTCCTGAGGCCTAAGGTGTTATGCCTCTGTGCCGGAAATTACAGGGCCGTACAATTAATTATTGTATGACCCCTTAATATTTTCATTTTCTTATTTTTAGTATTTAATTTTGTCGCTATAGCAGTAACACAAATACATAATTTGTGAAAATTGTAGCTTTCTAGTATCACTGTTTATGAGATATAGCCTGGTTACAGACAGACGGATGGACGGACAGACAGGCAGACAGCGGAGGATGAGTAATAGGGTCCGTTTTTACCTTTTAGATACGGAACCCTTAAAAAGATAGAAGATAGATTCAGAGTAGTTTAAAAATAATCGATATGATTCTTTAAACTGTCGTAACTTTTTTATTTCTGAACCGATTGACATGAAACAAACAGTAAATGTTAAGTGAAACTTACCACAATATATTAGTAGTAATATAAATTAGTAACAGAAAATCGGATAAACCGTTTCTGTAATTATCGTGCACAAACACACAGACAAACATACATTTTTCCGGAATAAAAAGTACCCAGTGTAATGCGCCAAACATTAAAGTATAATTATACCAAGTTTCATCGTAATCGGACCAGTAGATTTTGTGTGATGCTTGAACATACAGACAGACAGACAGACAAAAATTTTTCTAATCACATATTTGTGTTCGGTATCGATCTAGTAACATCCCCATGTATTTATTTTTAAAATATTTTCAATGTACAGAATTATCACTCAGTTTTATTTTAAGTAACGATAGGTATTATCTTCCTTTGACAATAGGTTTCAATCTACTTTTTTTTTCACTTATTACCTTTTTTAAAGGCTTCTGCAGTGGTCCATGAAAAAAAAAAAAGAGTTGGTATTTACTTTTCCCAACGCCTGCGGCTTGTTAAGTCGACTTCTGAAAACTTGGATAACACTTCATTAGGACTTATGCGATAGGCAAAGAGTTGTTATAAATTTTGTCGAGTTCCATCCTGTTTATTGTGTTCAAATGTTGCAAAGTTTGACGTGAAGATATTTAGTACCCAAGTCATGATTTTCTTTTTAAATAGCGATTTGTTATAGAACCTACTCTTTTGTATTTAAATGTACCACAGCTAGAAATTATAGAAATCGTCGATATTTCGGTGTTGTGATTGTAATACTCTTCATAGACCGTACAAAAGATATGGGATAAATCATATGAGAAGATGTTGTAAGTTTTTGGAAATAAAATCAGTTTAAATTTTTATAACGAAATGTTGTTATAATATTTTAAACTGTTTTTTTATAATAGTTTAACTGAATCTGGTAAACAAAATAAAAGAATAAGTGGCCAACTAATTTTGCGTAAAAAATGCGTATTTAATACAGATTTTAAAATGTATGAGTGAATTTCAACAACTACGATTTTTTGCCTAATTTTGGTGGAAATTTTTGTTTTCGAATTTATCAGTAATTCTTATTATTCATTTTCAAGAAATACCTATTGCGTTATAAAAAATGTAAAAGAAATCTATTGCATACTAAAAACTTTGCTTATATGTATATTGACAACACCGGAATTTGTAAGACACCAAAATTGATAACTGACTCCAAAGATAGTAAATATGGCAACAAAATTGTTTTACTACAACGTAATTTTAATTAATCAATAAATCCTCATAATTTTAGTGAATTAACATTTTATTAAATGTTTATTCACTTTCTTTTTAATTTTTTCGCAAATTTTCTAGTTTGAAAAAAAATTACCATTTTTTTTCTTTTCTCCTCTTTTCTGCAACCCTTATCCTCTCCAATTACTCCGCGTATGCTAACTTCGACTTTTTCCTAGCATGCAGAAATATTAATAATTTTGGTGTAGCAAAACAATTCTTGTCATACGTAAAACACCACAAAAATCACCAAAATTGGACCACTAAAATTAGAAACTTGTATAAAACATTTATTTTAAAAAATATCACAAAACATACATTAATTATATTTGTGTCATTTTGAAATGATACCATACCTTTATATTATAAATATGAATTAAAATACCTACATACTAATAAAAGGAACGATTTAAAACATCTCACCAATATTGCACTTTTTTTGTCCGATTACTTTGAAATGACTTACTTTCGTTTTTGACGGGAAATAACAACAGGATAGCACGAAACTGTCATTGCTCCCCGTGAGCATCCTACTAAACGAAGAGAATGGTGGAAATGTCATCCTTAAGGATGTATTGTGTACGAGCCAATTAATTATTTTATTATTCCCACCAAAATTTTAGATTTGCGCGGACAGCCCTTTTTGATTCCCTCTATGATAACGTATTGCACTAAATAAAATAATAAAATTGTTATCGAGTAGAATAACTAACGCTAAATAGAAATAACATTAGTTATTTCTGGTAAACCAGTGTAGTTTCATTTAAACGGTGGTTAATGCAAGAAAAACAGATTGTGGACGCGCGCCACCAAACTTAGAAACATGGGAAACATTTTGTTTTTTCTCTTATTTCCAAAATGTTTTCTACAAATATATTGAAGGCCCTCATCAACAAATATAAGTCTATTTTACTAAAAAAATAAACTGTATTACATATATGTAGTTTAAGATACGATTTTCAGCGACGCCGTCTAAAATTTATGCTTGAGAAATTCACCCGTATAATACCTACATTCTTATACCTATATCTGGTCTAAATACGAGTTATTTAAAAGAATGTCGTAACTTGGGTAGATACTTTATTGTTTTGATATCTTATTGTGAGTCCTCAATAGTTCTGCTATGAGGTGTTTCAGGCTTGTTTTTGAGACTCCCTGTATAAATATGTCCACGCCGAGTTCTAAGTAGTTGACTATACAAAATACGAAACTGAAAACCACTTACCGTAATACTAGGTAACTAAATATTAAACCCTAATATCTAGTGCATGGAATATCGAGGACTGGAGACATCATAAAGCGTTCTACTAGAGCAAACATGACCGGGCACAGAGCGTAGTCACGCGTGGAATACAAAACAGGTATGACGGGACATGTTGGGACATGACTGGTACATTCCACTTTTTACTTAACGATATGAAGAGCCTTCATAAAAACTTAGTAACTGCCTCAGTAGCCTAGTGGTAGCTGGCCACTACTACTACACTGGGGTCCGATTCCCGGGTCAGGGATGTTAGAGATAACGGTGTAAAATCCTTTATCTCTGATTCTATTGGGATTTTCCCATTTTCTGAAAGTTTCTTAGTAGTACCTCGAAGTTTAGCAATGTGCTCGGAGATGTGAATACGCTTGCCACCTGTTTCATGGGCCAAAACGTAACCGGCGAATCTGGGTGTTTGCATTTTTGCATGTATGATTGAATGCATGCATTTACCTCTGCCTACCCCTCCGAGGATTGCGGGCGTGAAGTTACGTTTTTTCATAAAAACAATTAAGGGTCGCGTATCCTTGTGAACCTCAGGTTGCGGGCGATGGCTGGATGATGGCGGCTTATGACCGTTCATTGTCATTTTTGTGGAGGCCTTTTTCCAGCAGTGGGAAAAAGCAGTCTTTCGGCTGAAATGATGATGATCATGACTTCAGAATCTCAAATAATAATTTAAAGCTTTGTGTGTGTTTTCCCTACATTACTATATTTTGGTTTATAAAATTTTGCTTTATGCTGATGTTACAGATTTTTACAAAAACATCTAATCCCCTACAAAAAGGAATATGTTTTACGAATTTTCATGATATGAATAAAAAACACGTAAAACGGAGTTCACTAGGTTTCGTTTTATTCTCAGGGCTCCGTCAGATATCTGTTTTTTTGGCCTCACACATAGATACATCATACCATCGTGATCCCACCATATATATCTTATTTATTATCACTATATAGGTACATATCGTTTCTTTTTTCTTTTATTTATTTACTTTATGAGGTAGCTAGGTGTGTGTCTAAAAATAAAATATTTCTTTCTTTCTTATAATAATTTAATAATTGGCTGCAGTCATGTTTAAATTTATGTATAAATCTAGGAAACTAAAGTCCCTCTCCAAATATAAATACAATGAAATTGAGTAAAAAATGTAAAATAATTGACTTCGGGCGTTGATCGAACTCGTGACCTCCGGATAATTCTTTCAGCCGCTTTACTGCCGACTCACTGCCAATGGAACATTACAGAAACAGATAGATTACTGGTGGTAGAGCTGGCGTAGGCACCACCGCATTACCTAATATACTTGCCGCTAAATGGTAGTGTTCAGCACTACTGTGTTCCGGTCAGGTGGTAAAATACGGCCCTGTAATTTCCGGCACAGAGGCACAACAGTGGGCCTTCGTGTGGGTGTTATAGCCTACAGTCATCACTTAACATCAATGTGAACTGCATGCTTGCATACCACTTCCATTACATAAAAAAAACACGAGATAGATTTGGTAAGGTGATGGCACCTACGGCCCTTAAGCATCAAAATTGAATCTGTACTAGGTAACAGAACTAGGTACTAATCGTTATGATAGCATTCCAATACCATTTCACATAAAAAACTTACCTAAAAATATTTTATTACACACGCTAAGGTAAAATGTAATCTTCAAAGAGATGAAATATTATTTGAAGACTGAATTACAAAAGAGTAACTTGAGTATACATTGAATATCTATATTTTTCACCAGTTCTCACATACAAGAGATAATCTTATATTTTTCTGGAAAGAAAATAAAAAGTACTAAACGTAAACATGTTTATAAAAGTTAAATATACGGAGAAACTCTGCAGATTTCTTTTCAATGCAAAATCCAACAATTCTGAATGGGTCTATTCAGTGGGACTGAGCGGAAAAAACGTCGATGGATGCATCAAGTTGAATTCATGCGGCGTTGCAATTGGATCAAAATCTTTGTCCTCGTTTACTGCTTCAGCGATCCGTTGGTAAATGTAAATAATATAAAACTTTTACAAAATTTTGTTTAGTTTGATGTTTGTATTATTTGATATTCTTGAAAGAAATCATCATCACTGATTCTTTTACTGGTGGTAGAGCTCCAGTGAAGGAGCTTGAGGGCGTAGGCACGACAGTATTACCTAATTTATTTGCCGCCAAATGGCAGTGTTCAGCACTACCGTGTTCCGGTAAGATGGTGTTGTATGGCCCGGTACTAACTATCACAGAGACATAATAACTAAGGTTTCAAGGGTGCCAACGCATCTGCATTTTGACCTCTGGTCTTTGTATGGGTGTCTATAGGCTGCAGTCATCACTTAACATCTTTGAGAACTGCATGTTTTGTTTGCCACCTTTGTTACAAAATACAAAAACAACCATTTATACTTCACTGATCAATCAACGGGCGCAAAGGACTCTCAGATTAATGTGTACTTGTCTATTTATAGGTACAAATAAATATAATTGGAGTGTCTGTTTGTATTATTAAAATAACCGCTTTTTACTAATTGCATATGTATGTATACACGGTACATATACCAAAACAACATTTTTTACAATTTTTGTCTGTCTGTCTATCTGTTTGTTCCCGCTAATTTCGGGAACGGCTGGACCAATTTTGAAGGAGTAACCAAGGCTAATTTTATACTTGCTGCGCCCACGACTTCGTCCGGGTAGATACTGAACAATCATACATTTTCACGCGAGGCACCGCTAGTAGTAAAATAAAAAACCACCGACTATGAGATCACAGCTCTATACGCAGAAAATTCACAAAGCGATTGGCGGTGGCAACATCAATTAGAACGAGCTAATCTTCATTGCCAGGACAATTACACAGTTGCCTCAATTAGTTGCTTATTCTTGCTATATTCTTCCAGCCACGCTTAGTATTTCACTAAGCGTGGCTGGAACATTGTACACTTTATTTTATCTCACTAAGAAACAAACTTGTCTTAAAGGTTTTGAAGATACAACTGCCTCGGTAGCCTAGTGGTAGCCGGCCACTACTACTACGCTAAGGTCCTAGGCTCGATTCCCGGGTAGGGGGTTATCAGAGATAATGGTGTAAAGTCCTTTATCTCTGGTTCTATTGGAATTTTTCCATTTTCTGGAATTTCCCCAGTACCTCGAAGTTTGGTAATGTGGCCGGAGATGTTAACAGATTTGCCACCTGTTACATGGGCCAAAACGTAGCCCGGCAAATCGGCAAATCATGTATGCTTGAATGCATGCATTTACCTCTGCCTACCCCTTTGGGGATTACAGGCGTGAAGTTACGTTTAAGATATAACTTCTTAAAGGGCAGCCCCATACGTCGCGTTTAATCGAGACCAGAGAATCAGTGAGGTTAGGATACGAATGGCCAGTGAAGGGTTTTGGGGGTGTTATCTCCCCATTCGTAAAATGAAAGTAAGAAACAGGGAATCCGTGAGGTTAAGGTACGAATGGTCAGTGAAGGGTTTTGGGGGTGTAAGCCCCTTATAGGTAAAATGAAGGTAAGAAATACGAGACCAGGGAATTGGTGAGGATAAATTACGAATGGCCAATGGAGGTGTTTAGCTATGTAATCCCCCTATAACTAAAATTAAGGTAAGAAACTTGAGATCAGGGAATCGGTGAGGTTAAGATACGAATGAACAGTGAAGGGTTTTGGGGGTGTAATCTCCCCATGCGTAAAACGAAGGTAAGAAACTATGAGACCAGGGAATCGGTGAGGATTAGATATGAATGGCGAGTGAAGGGTTTTGGGGGAGTAATCCCCATATAGGTAAAATGAAGGTAAGAAACTATGAGACCAGCGAATCGGTGAGGTTAAGATAAGAATGGCCAATAAGGGATTTTGGGGGTGTAAATAAAATTAAGTTAAGGAATTGCGACTTTCCATTTGAGACCGGGAAATCGGTGAGGTGAGAATGGCCTGTGGCACTGTTACATTGATGATAATTTCACTGAAGCGCGCATGGCCCCGCGGCTGGTGTCGATCGTAAGCAATCTACTCGGTTAAGCACTACGGGCGTAGTCGGGAGTGTGATGGGTGACCGCTAATGGCAAATTAAATGCGCGTTTCCGTGCTTCGGAGGGCACGTTATGCCGTCGGTAGCGGTTGCTATCGATAGATAGCAGTCGTTAAACCTTTTCGGAGGCCTTATGGGCGGTTTGAAAATATTCGACAGCGGGTTGGCCACTAGGGTACTACGTCTGAACGGACCAAAAAGAATGGACCGTAGTCCATTCGGCCGTAATCAAAAAACGTCTACGTCCCAACGGCCCGGACATAAAATATTTTAAAATTACAGTCGCACACAAGCGTAACAGGCGTATGGCTTATAAATTTTCACTACAAAATATTTACATATTTAAAGTAGTATTTGATCTAATAGTTGTAATCTAAGTACACAAAATCGTTAACATCTTCGTTTCTAGTTGGCACGACTTCAGGTACCTAACTCAACAATGACCCTTTCTTATCAACCAATCACAAGCAGGCAGTTTATCTATTACGTCAGAGGAGTGGCGAAAAGAAGGTTCATAATAAGATGCAATCAGTGTTTTTAAGGTTCCGTAGTAAACAAGGAACCCTTATAATTTCGCCATGTCCGTCTGTCTGTCTGTCTGTCCGTCTGTGGTTTAGCGCAAAAACTATTGGTACTAGAGACTTGAAATTTGGCACAAGTGTACACCTTAATCACGCCGACAAAGTGGTATAATAAAAACATGAAAAATAAAATGATTTAGGGTATTTTTTAATTTTTCTATATAGAGTGGGATATCGTTGGATAGGTCTTTCAAAAATGCTAAAGGTGTGCTTACATAATTTGTTGGATTTAGTTAACTGTTCGTGACTTATTAAGCTTTAAAGTGCCAATTTTCGTTAGAGTCAGTCACTAACCCACCCACCTCCACCAATCCACATTGGAGTAGCGTGATGGAGTAAGCTGCAGGCCTCCCTCCAAAAAGGGGAGAGACTCGTGCCCAGCAGTGGGACGTATAATGGGTTGCCATTATTTTATTTTTTTTTTCAGCACGGGTCCAATGAACTCCAGACATTTGTCAGGCTTGCGCGGGGACATGGGGGTCCAACACGTAGAGGCCCTTTCGAGAATTTTGATCTACTTTGTAATGGGTTATATTCGACGGGACCTCTCTCTGACTGCATCAATAGTTAATACAGACACAGACAGACCCCGCAGAATATAACGGGACTATTGTAATGATATGTGATTCGCCAAACTTTGGGCTATGTGGGTGAACTGGGGGGACTAGCTGGCTGGGCCTATGAAGTGAGATCCGGCACCTGCCTATATTCAACATCTCACATTATCGAATCCTACTTTAGGCAGGTGGTGACTCGCCTCTCCTTGGTGGGTTCCCCAAACAGCCAACCCGATGGTCGACGGGGGGCAACGCTGTTGAGAGAGGCTGGGGGTGTCGAGAGGTGTGGCCCCGGTTTCACCATTACGAGCGAGTAATCTCGAGCTCGGAGCGGGCTTCCCCGCTATTATGCCTTTAGACACTTCCACCCCCGAGTGTATGGCTCTTGCAGAAATTTAGACAACAGCCTATTATCTAAATTTCTGCAAATGCCATACCTCTAGCGCTTCACTCTGACCGGCCAATGAAGGCAAGCCAGAGGTGAGAGACCTGATGCTCTGTCCGGCCGTACCTCTGTGTGGCGGACGAGGCGGAGCCCAGTTCTCTCAGAGGAACTCGAGATGATGGTAGGGGGTGGTGTCGCTACTCACCAACAGCTCGCCACAAGCTGCTCTGCCCCCCCATTATTATTATTATTATAAGTTCACTTTGATGGTAAGTTAATACTCTGTAGTCACTGATTTCAATGTATATGTGTTGCCACTCCCCTAGGTCCCACTTGTTGTAGCTCACAATAATAGAATCTAGCCCAGTGATTCCCAAAGTGGTCCATATAGACCCCTTGGGGTCCACGGGAGACTCAATGGGGGACTACGTAGGCGTGAAAAAAATTTAGAAATACGGGAATGTGATGTAAATGTCCACGGAAACCAGAAAACAAATTAAAGGGGTCTACAAGAAAAAATAGTTCGGGAACCTCTGATCTAGCCAGAAAAATTCTACAATACAATTTCCATATCCATATGATAATAAAGGTTATTATTCCCCCATTGTGTAAGATATGTGGATGTCGCATTTTCAAGATGAAATAGTGGAAGCACTCATTCACACTCTTGCATTGTTTATTAACGCTGTTTTAGGAGATATGAAAGCGAGTAGGGTTACCATGCTTTACGAAATTTAGTTACAATTGTTTTATTGGTAATTTTAGGTGACGTGACGACCCCACCCGCCTAGTGAAGGAGATTTTTTCCGCTAGTGCAGTCCAGTCAGTCAACCGAACCAAGGCAGTCTAACCATTCTAATGTTAATACAATAACGCGGCATGGGCGTAGCGTCCCGCAATAAATCTCGCTCAGCGCTTAAGTGGCGATTAATATTTCTACTTATGGATAGGCTTTCGTTTGATTGTTATGAATATAGACGTGTCACAGCGCATGTGTTCCTCGATGGGGAAGGCAGAGGTAAATGCAGTTATTCAAGCAAACATTCAAATATCCCTGATTCGTCAGTTACGTTTTTTCTAAAGGTGGGCGTTTATAAGTTATAGGTACGTACTAATTAAATTATTCCATTATAAAGTTGTCTCGAAATAACTCGACTGTGAGAGAAAAATAAGTACTATTTTAATTAGTAATGCGAGTCGACATCTCATTCGGTTGAACGACCAACCGCTATCTAGAGCAAAAGTCGCTAGTCGCATATGTCTTATTTTTTGCCCCCACAACGCCCTAAGGCGAGGATAGCCTTAGGCAGTTGTGTAAATTTATTTAAGCTGAGAAACCTTTGCGCTAGCTGAAGTAGACTAGTGCCGCCTTGAGACGAGCTGCCCACAAAAGACGATTAAAAAAAAAATAGTACTAGTTATATTTTTAGTAGTTATGTTTATAGCTATAGTTTATATTACTAATCTAATAATTTATTATCAACGTAAGTGATACAAAGTATTTTAATTATACAAATCATACTCGTTGATATTGTACCTTTTCACGTCTAAACGACTGAACCGATTTTAATGAAATTTGGTACAGAGATAGAGTTGACTTTGAGAAAGAACATAGGTTTCTTTTTAAACGACATTAATGCGGGTGAATCCGCGGGAAACAGCTAGTACTATAATAAAATCTTCAATAACCTTTCATGAACAATAATATTTTCCCAAACATAATAATGGCATCGAAGAGGAATAAGTATAAATGTATTTTCAGCAACATCTTATGTAAATATGAAAACACAATCATATCAAACGAAAATGAGAAAGTTGCGTGAATAAAATAATTGATATTATCGACATTGATACTGACAACTTTGACATTACTAAAATACAAAACGCTATAACAAAGCTTAAAATATCAAGTATTTATCTGGTATGTAGGTAGGCATTTTTTTGTATTTAGTATCTCATACCTAAAAAGGAAAAAACTGCGGTAAAAATTCACTAGTGTAATAGGTAAAGCGGCTGGGTAAGTTATCCAGAGGGCGCCGTTTGGAATATTCCGAACAATTTCAAAACTCATGGTAACCCTACAGATGACGTATATGTCTCCACTAATGAGAAGTTTATTCAAAACTGAAAATACTTCACTTAAATTTATTTTACCTTTCAGTATAGTAGTTAACTTTAAAAATGTTGGTACATATGGTCAGGAACACAAGGCTCTTAACAGCGGCGACTTTACATTTTTTAAGAAAAAAAAAAACACGTCCATCAAAAAATCAAAACGTTCAAATTTCAAATACCTACTTGCCACTTTATTTTACCATACTGGTGGTAGAGCTCCAGTGACGGAGCTCGCGGGCGTATACTGGTGCGGTGGTCCGCATTAACTAATATACTTGCCGCTAAATGGTAGTGTTCAGCACTATCGCGTTCCGGGCAGGTGATAATGTATGACCTTGTAATTTCCGTCACAGAGGCATAGCACCTTAGGCCTCAGGAGTGGTAACGCATCTATATTTTGACCTTGGTCTTTGTGTGGCTGCAGTCATCATTTAACATCAATGTGAACTGCATGCTTGTTTGCCACTTCCTTTATAAAAAAAAAACTTAAGTACTTATTACTTTTGCACTTGCTAGATCTTAAGAATAAGGCACGTGGCGTGCAAATACATACATACATACATAAGAATCTTCAGAAAACGCAAATGCCTTTAAGTCCCTTCAATATTATAATATTATTCAAATACTTATTTCAAATTCAATGATACTAAAAATACTTTAAAAACTCAGTAAAAAGATACGATAGTCAACAATGGAAAACTCCATTTACTAAATGTTATCTGTTTAGCAGGTATCAATTGGAGTAGGTCCCAAGCGGTTCTATTTCAGTAAATGAAGCCCTTTATGCAATGCTTAGGGACAATAATTGCCTATTAGTACCAGCATTGATATTCATTTTAGTTTTCTAGCTGAAAAGACGATGTCAGAGGTTGAATGATCGCTAGGCCCACCCTCAAATAGCTAATAATGCTTTAAAATCCAGGGAAATTATCCGAATAATCAACAAATTGCCATTTACCCAAAATTAACTGTTCGCGGAAATCAATCTGAGGTCCCAAGCGGTTCTATTTCAGTAAATAGAGGTCTTTATGAAGAGCTTAGGGACAATAATTGCCAATTTGTACCGGCCACTACCGAAATTGATAGTCACTGTTATTCTGTCGCTGAGATTTGGTGGAAATTCATATTCATATGCAGAAAATTATTTTGTGATGATACGGCTTAGAGATTATGGCTCGTAATAATAGAACTGCCTCGGTAGCCTAGTGGTAGCAGGCCACTACTACTACGCTGAGGTCCTGGGTTCGATTCCCGGGTATGGGGTTATCAGAGATAATGGTGCAAAAGCCTTTATCTCTGGTTCTATTGGGATTTTTCCATTTTCTCGAAATTTCCCAGTACCTCAAAGTTTGGTAATATGCCCGGAGATGTCAACAGGCTCGCCACCTGTTACATGGGCCACCCAAGTCACCCAAAAACGTAACCGGCGAATCGTGGGTGTTTGCATGTATACTTGAATGCATATAAACCATCAACGGTACGGTCCTGTAATTGCCGGCACAGAGGGATAACACCTTAGGCCTCAGGAGTGGGCTAGCGGGAGGGTTACGCATCTGCGTTTTTGACCTTGGTCTTTGTGTGGGTGTCTATAGGTTACAGTCATCATTTAACATCAAGGTGAATTGCATGCTTGTTTGCCACTTCAATTACATAAAAAAAGATACAATCTAGAAAGAAAATATAGAAAATACCTACTTCGTCTAAATAAACTTAAGAAAAAATTGATTCCAAAATAATGTAATGGCATTTGAAAAACTGAGCTAATACGTGTTATGTTTTTTCGAAACATAGACCATGATAGTATTGAACACTACCTTTTGGCGGTAGATAGATCAGGAAATGCCCGGCAGGCAGTGCGCCCTCGTACAGGCCTTGTACCACACTAAAACTCTACCACCAATAAAGCCCTTTCATCATATAAACACTTTGCATACGTATCTATGCTACAGCGTTTGCTCCCAAACTCCTTATAGTACCTGTTTGACCCTTCGAATAAATTGTTATACTTCAAAGCGAGCTGAAATTTCAATCAAACCGATCGCCGTGCTACAACGATTCGAGGAAGAGAATAAAGCGATTGCTATTGATAATTTCTTAGGAGCGGTAAATCTAACCATTTATTGGTAAAACGTAATGAAAGAACAAAGTTTAATAATAATAAAGAAAGGAAAAGTTGAATAAGTAAATAAAATTATTGCATATTTAAATTCGCGCTTCCTCGCCATACCCTAAGCGAAGAATCGGACCTAGGTGTAGGAGTCTCGTTTAGGTAGTTGTGTATTAGGCACACTGGTCTAAGAAAAATTGTCACCTGACCGGAACACGATAGTGCTGAACACTACCATTTAGCGGCAAGTATATTAGGTAATGCGGTGGTGCCTACGCCCGCGAGCTCTGCAGTGACGGAGCTCGCGGGCGTAGGCACCACCGCATTACCTAATATACTTGCCGCTAAATGGTAGTGTTCAGCACTATCGTGTTCCGGTCAGGTGGTAATGTACGGCCCTGTAATTTCCGGCACAGAGGCATAACACCTTAGGCCTAGTGAGTGGTAACGTATCTGCATGTTGACATTGGTCATTGTGTGGGTGTCTATAGGCTGCAGTCATCACTTAACATCAATTTGAACTGCATGCTTGTTTGCTACTTCCATAACATTAAAAAAAGTATAAGTTATTTAACTTAGTACTCCAGTCTTACAATTGTCTAGATTTACCGTTTCAGTGTTGATCAATATCGATTCCTCGTCCAGTGATTGGTAGAGAAGGTTGATTGTTTCGGCTTCCTTTGACGAGAAACAATTAATTTAAAGGGTTACGCAGCTAATACATTTGTATGACTAACGTACTATGAAGCAGACTCCATTAACATGCAGTTTACTTCATTGCTTTTTCACTATTTAACGTGCGCAACTTCAGGGTTTGTTTTTTTTTCAACAAATTTCCAGGAATTATCAAAGTTCTAAGCTTAATACAATTATATCCGGTGGCCCAACCTGGGGACTGAACCCAGGACCCCAGCGCAGAGAATGACCCATAGACCGCAATAGTTGAATTATATGTATATTTACTAGCTGACCCCGCAAACGTCGTTCTGATGTAAAAGCCATTGCCTAAAAACGTAAAAAAAAAACAACCAATCAAACTACACTTGCGAGCTTTAAACTGGAATCAAATATAAATAAAACAATAATAACATTAATAATACAAATTATTGAACAACCCTCGTTTATGTGATTCCACTTAAAAGCTCGAAAGTGTAGATATATAAAAAGATTGACCGGAGTTTTGGCGGGAACCTTGAAAGAGGCGTATGGTGCTCTTATTTTATTTCATTTTCTTGGTGTATTTTTAAGTTATATTGAATAAAATTGGTGGCATTTTGTTTGATATAGGTTTATTACAGTGCCCGTGTATAGTGAAATAGAATAACAGTGCGAAAACACGACCTTTCAGGTTGCCTCCAAAACTTCATTGTAAATGTTCTGGTAAAGTAGCCATCGCTTTACTCGAATAACTTGATTGTAACTCACTTGACTGACATTTATGTATCTAACTTGTATACTTGATACTTACATATTATACTTGATGACTATATTATACTAACTTTTACGCTGCTTAAATAAATATGAAATATCGTTTTACTTGACACTGGCAATATGCGTAATAGCGATGCAATAAAAAAAAAAAAGGTTGACCAAATAAAAACTCCAATAGAGCTGAATATATGTATAAGTAAAAAAAATGCCAAAAGTCCCCATAGATCCCATACCAGTACGCGCTAAAATATATTCATTGAAAAAAAAAATTTTTTTTCTTCACGAATACGGTAAGTTTTTTGAAAATATAGCTGAATCTAAAATTCTAGATCATAAAGTTATCAAAAAGTGTCGTGTATAATTATTCACCAAGGATCACTATTCATAAGTAAGCAAGACTGGCCTTGGCAATTACTGTATGCTGCTGACCACAACAACCCTACTCTTCTCCAGCCACAATCTTTTTTGCAATAGCTACCTGTGCATCTCTGAGAAAAAAAATCCTGGATCGGCCCTTGATTGAAAACCTTTTTTTTATTATTACAAAAAAAAGGAATTGTGTGAATGATAGTATCGGTGTAAAAATGAAAAAAGGCATGCTCCGATGGTTCGGGCATATTGAAAGAATGTCGAATGAGCGAATGACTAAACAGATATACAATGCGAATGTGGATGGTTGCAGAGGCCCAGGAAGACCAAGGCTGACCTACCATGACCAAATAGGTCGAGTTCTGTCTGATGGTGGTGTCAAAAGTCTTAGGAATCGGCGTGCATGTATGAAGAGAATGATGAAGGTAGACGAGGCACGAGAGGTTTGTCAGAACCGGGATGTCTGGCGCTCTACACTCTCTGCCTACCCCGTTAGGGACCTGGCGTGAAGATACATACATACATACAAAAAAAACAGTTACTTACTAATATTTCTTGTTTATATTCTGCCAAACTGTTGGCCAGTTTGTCGGTAGTACCTAAATGTATGTATTTACCCCCTGCCTATGCCTTCGGGAAATGTATGTACCTATTTAAATATTATAAAAAAAACTTGAAGGTAAGTTCAACATAAAATTCAACGCGATAGATACAAATGCTTTTTTATGTAGGTAATGAAAGTGGCAATCATGCATACAGTTCACATTGATGAGTGATGACTGCAGTGCAGCCTAATGACACCCACACAATGACCAAGGTCAAAATGCAGATGCGTTATCACTAGGCAACAGTTGTTATGCCTCTGTGCCGGAAATTACAGGGCCATACATTACCACCTGACCGGAATACGATAGTGCTGAACACTACCATTTAGCGGCAAGTATATTAGGTAATGTGGTGGTGCCTACACCCGCGAACTCCGCCATTAGAGCTCTACCACCAGTAAGCTCGCAGCTATCTCTTCTGTACACTGCCTACGTAAGCACTGATAGTACGGTATTGGTCTTTCTTTCTTTCTTTTGGTTAATGGCAACTACCAACTTTTAAGGGTAATTCTGCCAACGGTATTGGTCAAAGCTTGATCAAAATGGTTGACAAACGTCATAAAGGCAAGGTGCGAAAGAGATACCGCTCTACAGACCCGAAATAAGCCGAAGTCATCTTCCTAAGGTCGATGTGCAATTCATACCTATTTCTTGTTGGTAGATACTCAAATGACTAATGCACAATTAAGACAAATTGTGTCAAATAGGTATATCTAGCCTACACTTAGGTGGTCTAGGTATCCTGTGTGTCCAATCGTAATTGCACTGAATGTCGCACGCCGCAACACCTAGGTATCAATTCTGGGGTCACTCAACCCAGTTGCCATGGAAACGGACAGATGCACTGCAAAAAACAGCTCTCTGCAAAACATTAGAAAGTACACAACTGAGGCCGGCCGGTCTTTCTTGAACCGACTTCGAAAAAAGGAGGAGGTTCTCAATTCGTCCGGGTCTTTAGTTCATAATCTTACTTTAACTTTGACAAATTTGTTAATGTACGTATTATGTAAGAAAACCGGTCAAGTGCATGTCAGGCCACGCGCAGTGTAGGGTTCCGTAGTTTTTACGTTTGATTAAAGTAACAAAAAATTTTTTTTTGTATGGAGTTGTTAACAAATTTCGAGTATTACATTTGATCGACAATTACTCGCAAACTTGTAAAGCCAACTTAAGTGTGATAGTTTTCCTTTTAATTTCGTTATATATAGCTACTATTGCCGTAACGTTTGAATTTCTAACAACAACCGTTTAGTTGGTAGAGGGGGGGACACTTGTCTATAACGAAAATTGGCACTTTAAAGCTTAATAAGTCACGAACAGTTAATTAAATCCAAAAATGATGTTAGCACGCCGCTAACATTTTTGGAAGACCTATCAAACGATATCCCACACTATATAGAAAACAAAAAAATAAAAAATTATCCGTGCGTTACGTGTAGGGGAAGTACCCTAAATAATTTTATTTTTCATATTTTTATTCTACCACTTTGTCGGCGTGATTAAGGTGTGATTGTGCCAAAGGAGATGTTGCAAAAATGTATGGACCTCCGGCCATGTATTGTACACAATATCATTAACAGGAAAGATCAGTATAAAAACGTTTTTTACTGCACATATTCACTTATTTAGCTTTGTTTGCAGTTACAAAACATTATTTGCAGTTAGAATTGCAACTCAAAACCAACATGGCGAATATGGCGGCCGATGTCATTTTGACAAATGCCACTAATAACCATACTGAAAATGATAAAATCGTTTGAATTAAATGTGGTTGTAACTCTAAAATATATTCTTGAATAAATTATTAGTATTTTTTTCGGATTCTTCTATAATTTACCCATTTTTTCAGGTACTGTACGTACCAGAGCCGAGCTCGCAACATCTCCTTTCAAGTATCTAGTACCAATAGATTTTGCGCTAAACTCCGGACGGACAGACAGACAGACCGACAGACGGACATGGGGAAACTATATAAGGATTCCTTGTTTACTACGGAACCGTAAAAAATTAGTTGCACCATTTGACACTTGTTAAATGACGCCATTTTAACTTTACCCGTAACTGCTAGTTAATGAATGAATGTGCCTACGCATGATTACACTTTATTGTACCTACCTACACCAGAAAATTTATAACAGATAGGTATTAACACTATTAACTGTCTCGGCAGCCTAGTGGTAGCAGGCTACTACTACTACACTGAGGTCCTGGGTTCGATAAAGTTCGATTCCCTGGTAAAGAAAAAGGACTTTACACCATTATCTCCGTTAATGGTGTCAAGTCCTTTATTTACCACTTTTATTGGGATTTTTGCATTTTCTGGAAATTTCTCAGTACCTCGAAGTTTGGTAATGTGCCCGGAGATGTCAACGGCTCGCCACCTGTTACATGGGTCAAAACATAACCGGCAAATCGTGGGGGTTTGCATGTATGCTTGAATGCGTGCATTTACCTCTGCCTACCCATTCGGGGATTACAGGCGTGAAGTTAGGTTTTTTTTTAGATAGGTAGGTATTATACAAAATAGCAATAAGTACAACAGGAGGTCTTATCGCAAAGATGCGACGACTTTAACATGTTAAAGTTAACCTCAAAGTTATCTGTCAGATGATAAAGGAATCTGTCAACCCTCATCAACCCTGGTAATTTTAACAATTTCAAAATTTATACGTTGGTGTAACCGGCATTCTGCCGTAACTCTTCTTCTCTTCTTTTTTTACTGGTAGAGTTCCAGTGTACGAGCTCGAGGGCGTAGGTACCACCGCATTGCCTAATTTATCTGCTGCTAAATGGTAGTGTTCAGCACTATCGTGTTCCGGTTAGATGGTAATATAAGGCCCCGTTATAACTATCACAGAGAGAGAGCACCTAAGGTCTCAGGGGTGACAACGCAACTGCATTTTGACCCCTGGTTTTTGTGTAGATGTCTATAACTATATAGGCTGCAGACATCACTTAACATCAATGTGAACTGCATGCTTGTTTGCCAACTTAGTAACGTAAAAAAAACTGTTACTAGTCAATGTATATGACTATTTTGGTAGAGCTCCAGTGACGGAGCTCGCGGGCGTAGGCACCACCGCATTGCCTTATTTACTTGTCGCTAAATGGTAGAGTTCAGCACTATCGTGTTCCGGTCGGGTGGTAATGTACCGCCCTGGAATTTCCGACACAGAGGCATAACACCTTAGGCCTCAGGAGTGGGTACGCATCTGCATTTTGACCTTGGTCTTCATGTGGGTGTCTATAGGCTGCAGTCATCACTTAACATCAATGTGAACAGCATGCTTGTTTGCCACGTCCATTACATAAAAAAAAATAACTGATTGTTACATTTCACAATAACTGTAATTTTAATAAATATTCTGGTGCAATGAAATCTAAGCATTCAATTTCTACCATTCCATTGAAACAATAAGCGGGACATAACAAGAGTCTGGAATAATATCAGTAAGCTGCTTTAAAACAACAATTCTCGTCCTTGTCTGTTTTTAAATAAAAAAACGAGACAAAGCGATGCATCCTTCATAATGCACTATTGTTGAGATGCTGTGCTCTTGCTACGAACTGAATATAAAAATTTCACGGTTCAATCATCTTGAATGTCGAAATGTGTTCATCTCACTCACACCCCGCCGGTCTCTAGCCTCTGTCTCATTCTATTCGGAATCCTAGACGCAGCGCTGATATCGACGCAGCCTTATCACTTGTTGGTGTACAAGCAATTATTGCCGCTCCTACATTGATGTTATAGATTAATTTCGACTGCATTACGATTGTATGAGAGGTTGTTCACATACCTGAATGGCCGTATCTCGTAGTATCCGAGAATGGATCCGCTCACATTCACAAAGTCAGTGTCGGTCTGTTGTTCGTGGCGGACGGTCGTGTGTCGTACGAACCGGCGTTTACGTACGAAAAAATTCGCGAATCTACCCACAGTTCACTTCATTTGAACTGAAGTTTTTGTGTGTGTGGTGTTATAGTGGTGTGCTTTTTTTCTCGGATATATCCCTTGAAGGTATGTGACAATTAATACATACGGACACAAGTGATATCCTTTTGGTATGTGAAATAAACCTGTTATACGTCCGGTCCACCGTGGGAAGGTATTTTGTTTATTTTAGCAAAATGGTATTGTTCTGTTTGTTTGCTTTCGATTTTTTTTATGATTCGTCTATCGTATTTTTATTAATAGTTATTTACGATTATTTGGGTGTTTGTGCTCTATATTCTCTCCAGACACGAGAAAAATATCACAAATGAAATTCAATTGTGTCTCGCCGCCGTAGGCCGTACGATCCTTGAAGGAATATTTAACACTTACGACCTTATTCGTCCAATCTTATAACATCTGCGATTTTGTGTGTGTTAAGATACCTACGAGATATTATAATTGTGGTTATTTATGTGTCATTGTGGGTTTTACGTGTGTTTATTTAAAGTACCTACCTACAATACCTACATTCTTAAGTAGATATATTGTTAAAAACCTTAAGTTATTCGAGTCTCGTATCATTAGCTATTAGTTTTTTTTTTAATTTTACAAAGGTGGCAAACTAGCATACAGATCACATGTTAAGTGATGACTGCAGCCTAAAGACATCTTCTCAAACACCAGAGGTTAAAATGCAGATGCATGGCCACCCCTGAGACGTTAGTTGTTATGTCACTAAATAAGTGTAGTTAACTTACATAGTACCTACATACGTAGGTAGTTACCTGGTTTACATTTTTATAGGTAGATAGGTATTATTATTACGCTTTGGACCGACTCGGATAATTGGCGAATCGGTTAATCGGCGTTCTGTGCTTCTAATTCCATAATGAATTGGAAAGTAGGTACCTACCTAACATAAATCGAGCTAATTTATCAGTTTAATAAGGGGCGATTAGTTTCATAAATAATCAGATATCATCGTGTCCCAAAAGATAAAGGCATAAATAAAGTCGTATTAAATTACATGAACCTAATAAGATACGCCTTTATTCACTCATGAGCATGAGTTACCTACCTAGTACAAATATTGAAAATCACTACATAAATAAATACCTACCTAGTAGCAGCTAGGTACCTATTTAGTCGTTATCGACTTATCGTTGAGTTCTTAGGTTTTATGTCTCTGTGATGGTTAGGCCTCGTAGACGGCGTAGACCATACAAAATAAATGTATATGTATCTAAACCTACCTCCTCAACAAAAAGCAATAATGTAGATATTAATCAGGCTCGAGAAATAGGTAGGTAATGGCCTGGCCCTAATGGTAAGGCCTATGTATTGTAACTTGTATCTACCTATATCCAAGATAAAGGTACCATAATTGATTGCCTTAAAAAAGATTTTTCAGGCTTTTTTATTTATAGGTAAGTACCTACCTACTGTTAATATTTTTGTAGCAGACATTTTAAATTTCGAACTCTTAAGGTTTGGTTGTATCATAATATCTCCTGCCTATTTGTTAAAGTTAATATTATTAATCATTTCTACATTCTTCTTTAAATTTTACAAGGGAGACGTTCCAAAATGTGTGGAGCTTGGGCCCGCACCATGTACCTACACTATATTGAGAGATGAAGCATAAAGTACTAAATAATTTTCTAGCTAATCAAATCGTTTATTAAATCTTCAATTTACTGTCGTAAAGGAGATGTTGCAAGAATGTATGAACCTCCGGCCATGTATTGTACACAATATCATTAAACAGGCATAATCAATATAAAAACGTTTTTTACTGCATATTTTCACTTATTTAGCTTTGTTTGCAGTTACAAAACATTATTTGCAGTTAGAATTGCTACTCAAAACCAACATGGCGAATATGGCGGGCAATGTCTTTGTGACATTTTCATTTTTTGAATTGTTTTTTGTTTATAATACTTGGAGAAAAAAAGTGATATTTTCTAAATACTATCGAAATAGATTGATCCCAAGCGTCGGCTGTATCGCCGCCATGTTGAACATAGTTGAAAATGATAAAATCGTTTGAATTTAATGTGGTTGTAACTCTAAAATATATTCGTGAATAAATTAATTGTATTTTTTTCGGATTCTTCTTTAATTTACCCATTTTTTGAGGACGTGTACGAACCAGAGCCGAGCTCGCAACATCTCCTACAAAAATGTCATAGTAGCGATATGGCAACATATTCCTGTCATACATAAATTACGTAAAATAAATATATTTCCGACAAAAAAACAACGATTCAAATTATTTTTTGAGTATTTTTCCATGATTCTGCGTATTTTTCTCTAACTTTTGATATAGTGTACAAGGTGCGGGCCCAACGTCAAACTTCTCCTTTGTTAAAGTTAGAGAAGGATGTAGGTACCTACAATTTAACATTAACACCTCATGTGTCAAATACGATTTCAAAGTTACGTCCCTGTGCCAGACGAACGAACGGAACCCTAATAAGACATTTCCTGCAATTCCTCTAACCAGACAAGATGACTTGTCATTGTGTCTATTACATATAGATAGGTATCTGTCGTAGTTTTTTCTATTGTTATCTGTCTATCTTTAGCAGTCTATAAATAAATCCATGTGGCCTATGAATTGAAACTGAATCCCATGATTTAATTTCAAGATGCTACCTATTTGGTGTACTGTATTGTTATTTGGTATACTGTGTACTTTGAAATACATGCTTTGAATACAGAAATTAAAGATATACGGAAATAGGTACCTACATTTTTGACTTCGAGCAGCGATGGGGGGAGAACACTTGACTCTAACGAAAATTGGCACTTTAAAGCTTAATAAGTCACGAACAGTTAACTAAATCGAAAAATGATTTTAGCACACCCCTAACATTTTTGAAAGACCTATCCAACGTTATCCCACACTATAATAATGTAGAAAACAAAAAATAGTACCCAAAATATTTTTATTTTTCATGGTTTTATTCTACCACTTTGTCGGCGTGATTAAGGAGTAGGTATACTTGTGCCAAATGCGATTTGTAAATGTAATTTTTGCGCTAAATCGCGGACGAACAGACAGACAGACAGACATTGCGAAACTATAAGGATTCCTTGTTTACTACGGAACCCTAAAAATAAACTTCCGACAGCGAAACCATACTAACGTTCTACACTTAATTAATCAAGTACCGAATGTTGATTAATGAGCGATCACAAATTAATGATTATTGGTATGCTAAGGTCTAATTAATTAAATAAACACATAAAACAATATTTTGACACTATATTTCACCATGGAGTTCGTATCGTTAGCGAAAAAGTTGGACATGACAGACTGACAGATTGACAGATGGACTGACTGAAAGTGGGTGACCTCACAAAGTTATTTCGATTTTAAAAGGTACCTATACGAAAGTGGCAAACAAGCATGCCTATAGTATATATTGAAGATTCTACTGGTAGAACTCCAGTGACGGAGCTCGCGGGCGTAGGCACCATCGCATTACCTAATATAGGTACTTGCCGCTAAATGGTAGTGTTCAGTACTATCGTGTCCCGGCCAGGTGGTAATGTACGGCTCTCTACCAGACAACCATTGGTAGTGTAGGAAGATTGGTTTAATTGGTTAGGTACCTATATAATAATCTTGTCCTCTAACTTGTGAACCCGCTTATGCTGTCAACTTTAAATCACATAGGTATGTGCTTATTAAAGTGAAACGGAAGTGCACCTACGGAAGCTGATCATCATGTTGAGTCGTCGTTGTCATTGGTTCGAAGTTCAAATCTTGGCAAAATTGATGTTATTCAGTCTAAAGATTCTATTAATTGTAACGGAAATAGAGGAGCTGGCATGATTATTCTACTAAGAGGGGAGAAGCGTGGGTAGAGGCGAGGAGAAGGGTGGCGTGGCGTGGTGAGGTGTGGTGTGATTTGGTGCGGAGAGGAGAGGAGAGGTGAGGTGAGGAGAGCAAAGACATAATGTACTCTTTGGAGTATACTCTTGGGAGAAGAGTTGTTTTTAAGAAAGATGTGGTTGACGTTAGGATGTCATTATTTTTTAAAATATTGGAACGGATAAACTGATATTTAAATTGGTGGCATTTTGTTTGATATAGGTTTATTACAGTGCCCGTGTATAGTGAAATAGAATAACAGTGCGAAAACACGGCCTTTCAGGTTGCCTCCAAAACTTCATTGTAAATGTTCTGGTAAAGTAGCCATCTTACTCGAATTACTGACTGTGACTCACTTGACTGACATAATAAATAAATAACTCACTGACTGATTCTAATTTTAACGCCGCTTTTTTTTTTTAATTTATGGCATCGCTATTACTCATATTGCCAGTGTCAAGTAACACGATATTTCGTATTTATAGAGTCAGTCCTCCGGTCAAGTTATTCGAGTAAAGCGATGGCTACTTTACCAGAACATGGCAAAATGCGTAATAACGATGCCATTTTAAATTTAAAAAAAAAAAAGCTAATATATTTTTTTCATACTATTTTAAAATCGTTTAGTTATCATAATCCTGCATTTCATTATATAAAAGACTTAATTAAATGTGTGTTCGTTGCAAATTGTTTAACGACGCCTTAATTTTCCCTCCTTATTTGTACTGGTTTCGTTTTACATAAATGATAGAGTTTTATTTACGTAATGGAAGTGGTAAACAAACATGCAGATCACATTGATGTTAAGTGTTGACTGCAGCCTATAGACACTTACACAAAGACCAAGGTCAAAATGCAGATGCGTTACCACTCGTGGGGCCTAAGGTGTTATACCCCTGTGCCGGAAATTACAGAGCCGTACGTTAAAGGTTTATGTAATGTAACATCAACTGATGACTATTGCACCGCCCCTCCACAACTCCCTAAGCCAAGGATCGCAGGGGTCCGATCTTTGGCTTTGGGCGAGTCTCCCTTAAGACCTGCTCAGACGAAGGACTTTTGTCCCTAGAGGACAAAGATTCTCAAAGACTTTTCGGGGTACATTTAGTCGTTTGTGTTCATTATTCCATACAGTTTATATGAGATCTGTATTGATGGATAAAAAAGTACCTGCGGAGGCCTTTAGCCAGTTGTGTAAAGGAGATGTTGCGAACTCGGCCCTGGTTCGTACATGTCCTCAAAAAATGGGCAAATTATATAAGAATCCGAAAAAAATACAATTGATTTATTCAAGAATATATTTTAGAGAGACCACATTTAATTCAAACGATTTTATCATTTTCAACTATGTTAAACATGGCGGCGATACAGCCGACACTTGGGATCAATCGATTTCGATAGTATTTAGATAATATTACTTTTTTCTCCAAGTACTTTATAATCAAAATACAATTTAAAAAATGAAAATGTCAAAATGACATCGCCCGCCATATTCGCCATGTTGGTGTTGAGTTGCAATTCTAACTGCAAATAAGGTTTTGTAACTGCAAACAAAGCTAAATAAGTGAAAATATGCAGTAAAAAGACGTTTTTATATTGATTTTGCCTCTTAATGATATTGTGTACAATACATGGCCGAAGGTCCAAACATTTTTGCAACATCTCCTTTATCTAGGCTGAGAGCTTTTGCGCTCGTCGATTGCCCTGTGAAGTAGACTAGCCGTCTCGAGACCAGCAGCCTACCTAACAAAAATTAGTTATTTAAGTCAACCAATTAAAAACTTAGCCTGTGATCCTACAGAACTGTAAGCATCGTAGGTATTTAAATTAGCAAATAAATTAATAAGTAAAGCATATTGAACAGAAGGATTTATGAATACATTAAAACTATATCTACAGAGGAAGTATTAAAGATAAGAACTAATTGGAATGTGTCTCTAGTCGGCTACGTAGTGGTGTCAACATGTGGTTAAAGCTGCAATTACATTAGGCTGAACGGCTTTTTTTTTGTAGATACCTAGAAAAGGGAGACATAGTTTTGGGCAATACCTTCTATTATGGCAGGTTTATTTCAAATTTACTTTGTTTTTTCGTATAACAAACGTCAAAGCAAATTTAGATTATATTTAGACTGCTCTAAAGCTAACTTTTCGTTAACATTCGTCATACGTCAAAACAAAGTATGATTTCAATATGACTGCTCTAAGAGATGGTGGTATGGCTCAAGAAATTATGAATAAGATAGTCTTGTTATTTATTTCATGATAGTGGCAATGAAGCATATAGTTCGCAACGATGGTAAGTGATTACTGTAGCCTATAAACGTGACATAAATTGTGTGAAAGTACGAGGCCGTAGTACGCCATTTTTGCAGAAGTTTGAGGTTTCCAAGAACAACTGAGGAACAATAACAAAAATTACAGATTATTGTATTCTCATTAACATAGACGTTGTTCAGTTCAAAAACTAAATAACTTAATTTTTTTTTTCTTATCAATACAAGTATAAAAATATTCCTTTAATCTGTAATTTGAACTTCAAACAAATCAAGTAACTATCTATTTATTTTTAACTGTTTACTTATTCCTATATTAAATATATTAAACATCCCTACAAACTTTCACAATTCAAATTAAATAACTGTTACTCTGTGTCATGTCCACTTCGGTTTAATGTAGTTCTCGCTCAACTTAGATGTGCCATACGTTTTTTGTTACAACACACGCAAAAACAAAATGGTGGGAAAATGAGAAGACGTTCAAATCTTATACGTAAAAAGGTGCCAGTAATCGTATCTGTTTCTTTTATGTAATGGAAGTGGCAACAAGCATACAGTTCACATTGATGTTAAGTGATGACTGCAGCCTATAGACATCTACACAATACCCACAATATTTTTTTGCGGGGGGAAATGCGGGTGCCACACACACACACACACACTACAAAAATCCTCTATTACTACGAAACTGACACCTTGACTTTAACAAAAAACATGAACAATTTCTCGCACACATTTAAACATCTAGGCGACAGGCATAGGCCCATTTGGGCTTGTACTTTGACCTTTGACAGCCTGCATATGGCTACCTCCCCTCCGGTCCGCCGCGGCCGGTGGCCCGTGTTGGTCTATGCACAAAAATAAAGAAAAAAAAAACAAAAATAACTATTTGCTTTTCCCAGTCAACATTTTAACATTAATTATGACGATGAGGCAAAATAGACAAAAACTTTTACGGCCATTAAGATGTCAAACATGTTGCCTATCGCCTTGTTTCTATTATCACATTGTATGTTGTTATAATGGGAATTAAGATAAGTTTATAGTATTTTTATGTGGTTTAATTTGGATATACGAGAGTTAGATGTCTTATTTAAAAAAAAAATTACACATGTTAAGGCAGGTTCAACTATGAGGAGTTATTCGTCATTTCACACAACTCTATTTCTATTCTATTTCATATTTTTGAGTGAAATGTATTACATAATGTATCTAAAACGATGACATAATAATATTTTGTTTTATTTTAAAGACCAACCATAAAAATGAAACGTTTTTAAAAAGGATTTTTGTAGTTAACTGTACATAGTTACCTCACAATTTTATGGTCGGGCGTGTTGACGACAGAAATATTAAATAAATTCGAAAGGTGCCAAGTCGCCCGATCGTGCGATTTTTTTTCGCGCGATGACGAATAACTCGCTCTGAGTCATCTGCCCGATCCCATCACCGTATTTATTTGTATTATTTTTCTTCTACTTGAAGCTGTACCTACCTTTAAATAGCCTAAAGCGTGAAGTGCCATAATTATATATCTCGATCCTTATACACTTCCGCTGCCTCTTCTATATCTATCAGTGTATTTATACGTGCACGCCGACTCTGATTACTCTTGACTCTCTTCGCTCTTCTTCTACCTTTTTTTCCTTTACTTAAACCTGTACCTTTAGAGAGACTGTAAAGCATGAAGTGCCAAATATCTTGGTACTTTTACATTCCCCACGCGTCTTCTACATCCATCAATCTCTTCATACGTGTACGCCGATCCTGAAGACTCTTGACTTTCTTCACTCTTTCTCTATCTTCCTTTTCCTCTACTTCAACCTGTACCTTAAGAGAGACTGCAAAGCGTGGAATGCCAAATATCTCGTTGCTACATGACATACATCACTCTCTTTATACGTGCACGCTAATCCTAAAGACTCTTGAACTTCTTCGCTCTTCCTCTATCTTCCTTCTCTTCCCCTTTTCCTCTTCTTGGACCTGTATCTTTGTACCTTGTACCTTTGGAGAGACTGTAAACTGTCAACGCTGCAGCTAAAAAACGTCCAATCGTGAATAAAAACCTTCGCCAAAGATAGGTACCCAAAGTGTTGTGCGTTATTAGGGGAGAATATACCCTAATCCCTGCTCTTGGCATGCGGATGGCGATCACAGTGGTGGTACTTTATAAATTAAAGAAAAAACGAAAAGAAAAATTTGACTTCGGGCAGGAATCGAACCTGCTACCTCAGGATAACCAGTCCAGCCGCTTTACCACTAAGGTAGCGAAGTCCCACTGTCAAGTCTGGCGCTCTACACTCTCTGCCTCCCCGTTAGGGACCTGGCGTGAAGATACATATTAGGGTCGGTGAACGACATCCATTGATAACTAATTAATAGCTATACAACCGATATGATAGACTTTGCAGAATCAATAAGTAAATCAAATTTTTCTTTCCGTTTTTTCTTTAATTTATGAAGTTCACTCGCATGTTATTGTGAAAAATACATAGTGCAATGATGGCAGTTTTATCGCGAAACGCTGCTGCCCATCCGATCCGATCGATTGACTGTATTAGCAGAAGAATTCTCCATCTGTGGTCCTTTAACGGACCGTCACTGGTAGGTTCGTTACAAGCCCACAGATGGAGAAATCTTCTTACGTCCCAACCGTCGTCGGGTCGTCACGTCCCAATCGGGTATCGTCACGTCCCGACCGGGGTCGTCACGTCCCAATTGGGGTCATCACGACCCAACTGGGGTCGTCACGCCCCAATCCATCTGTGGACACCTCCCAATTCAAGTCGTCACCTCCCAATTCAAGTCGTCACGTCCCAACGCCACTATTATTGAACAGATAAGTAAATTAATTTATACTCTGAAAAGTAAAACGAGATCTCAATACCTGTTATAGGGTATTCGTAGTATATACATACATAATATATATATCGAGACCGGTCATAAGTAGGTCGTCGCATATTAACACGGGACAAAAGTTAAGTTTTATATTTTGAAAGTGAATTGATCGATTTATTACGATTTTTGCTTATTTTACTCGTGAAACTGGTTTTTAAATTTCACGTTGACTTATAAAGTGTACCAAAAAGTGTTGACCTCTGCGGTTTATAGGGTTCCGTAGACGAATTATAAGTTTATGTCGGCTACAGGTCTCTCTTCGAGTCGTTTGCCTCATAACTGAGGGTCGGGACCTCCTCCATGGATCACCTTCCGTTTCACGATGCTGCGCCACCGGTTCCGATTTTCAGCTACGTGTATGGCCTCGTGCATTTTTTTGTCGAGTGTGGTGCGGACTTGGTCTGTCCAGCGCGTTGGGCTTCTCCCTAGTGGTCTTTTGCCCTCGATTTTCCCTGTGACGACGAGTTTATCAAGGTTGCCCTCATCTTTGCGAGCAATGTGACCAAAGTACTCAAGGACTCTTTGTAAGCAGATGGATGACAGTCTAGTGGGCACATTGAGTTCCTTGAGTATCGAGACATTTGTACGTTTCGCCGTCCAGGGAATACCCAGCATCCTCCTCCAACACCACATTTCGAATGCGTCCACGCGTCTGCGGTCGTTTGCTTTGAGAGTCCATGTCTCGGCCCCATAGAGGAAAATGGAGAATACCAAGGTTTTCTGAGCTTCTGTTTGTTTTTTTTCGTAATGTTACGGTCTTTCCATATCCTCTCTAACTGTCCCATAGCTCTCTTAGCCATCCCTATTCTGCGTCTTACTTCCGTTTCACAGGAGCCGGTCTTAGATATACTGGAGCCTAGGTATATGAAATCGTTTATGGTTTCGAGGTTGAGCATTCCAGTGAGTTCTAGTTTGTTTTTACGATCGACCACCATCACCTTGATCTTGCTCCTATTCATTTGGAGGCCTAAGATGTTACTTACAGTCTCTATTCGGTCTAGCAGGCTCTTCATTTCGACTTCCGAAGCAGCAAAGAGGGTGGTGTCATCAGCGTATCACAGATTTGTTATCTTGACACCACCGACGCTTACTCCTCCCTCCCACCCATCCATGGTTTGTCTTAAGATGTACTCTCCATATGCATTGAATAGGATTGGTGACAGGATGCAGCCTTGTCTCACACCTTGTTGGAAGTGGAAGGGTTTTGACGTTGTTGTATCAACTTTCACCACTCCATGACTTTCGCCGTAAAGGGAGTTAAGAAGTGCAACCAGGTGACGAGGTGTTCCTAGCTTCGTCAGTACTCTCCACAGTGTCGCCTAATTCACACAGTCGAACGCTTTACTGTAATCTACGAAGCATATGATAAACCGGCTATAGGTACCTGCATATAATTCCAATGATTACCTACATCGTGTGGAATTAATGGAGAAAAATAGAATAGAATACATTTTCAGACTTCAGCACTATTTTGTTCCGGTCAGCGCATGAAAGGCTATTACGCGGCACGGTACGGTCAGGGTCCGGCAGAAAGGGTGGGCGTGGCTTCGCGCCGGGTTGCCGCTTATTACACTATCCGGTCTACAGCGCCCTAACTCAATCACAGTACAAATACGCGGGCCGCTCCCTAAATGTTATTACACTACCCTGACCCTTGCTATCGTACCCTGAATACCGTGCCGTATAATAAGTCCTATAGCGGGAGAGGGCCGGAGCAGCGTAACGTAACCTCCGGGCCTCCCCCTAAAAAAGGGAGAGACTCGAGCCCAGCAGTGGGACATATTATGGTGCCTGCGCCCTCCAGGGAGTCAGTCCGCTCACCAGTAAAAATGACAAAGCATCAGACTATTATTGCTAATGATATGGATTTTTTTGTAATAGGTATAACATTAAAAGGTAAAGTAAATAAACTCATAGGAGTTCGCCTCACGCTTGACCAGATTTTTATGTTAATGAAGCACAAATATGCAGGTTATACTGATATAAAATAAATGATAACTGCATTCCCAATTGACAGACATTGACTCGTTTGGCGACCTTCAATCTCGTCACGAGTCTTTACATGAATAGTATTTTACTGATGGTAGAGTTTTAGTGTAGGAATTTGAGGACGGAGGCACCACCGCATTACCTGATCTATTTTGATAATGTTCAGCACTATCGTTTTTTTTAATGTTATGAAAGTGGCAATCAAGCATGCACCTCACGTTGATGTTAAGTGATGACTGCAGCCTATAGACACCCACAGATAAACCAGAGGTCAAAATGCAGATGCGTTACCACTCCTGAGGCTTAAGGTGTTATGCCTCTGTGCCGGGAATTACAGGGCCGTACATTACCACCTAACCGGAACACGATAGAGCTGAACACTACCATTTAGCGCCAAGTATATTAGGTAATGTGATGGTGCCTTCACCCGCGAGCTCCGTTACTGGAGCTCTACCACCAGTAAAGTTCCGTATTCCGGTTAAATGGTAATGTATGATCCCGTAATAACTATCACAGAGATCGGTTAGATAGTAGGTAATGTAAGGTCTCAGGGGTGGCAACGTATCTGTATTTTGACCTCTGGTTTTGTGTAGATGTCTATAGGCTGCAATCATTACTTAACATCCATATAAATTGCACGCTTGCTTTTTTTTAACTTTTTTTAAGAAACCGAGGGTAAAGAATAGTTACTGAAGAGTGCAGATTTCAGACACTTTTTATGTAATGGAAGAGGCAAACAAGCATGCAATTCACATTGATGTTAAGTGATAACTGCAGCCTATAGACATCAACACAAAGACCAAGACAAAATGCAGATGCGGTACCACTCCTGAGGCCTAAGTTGTTATGCTTCTATGCCGGAAATTATAGGGCCGTACATTATTACCACCTGACCGGAACGTATATTACCTACGTAATGCGATGGTGCCTACGCCCGCGAGCTCCGTCACTGGAGAGTTATCATTATACTAGTAGCGGTGGGTCATCATGGCCCGACGCCAGTACATATTGTATAGAGCGACATTTTTAAAACCAGAGATATAGGTACTGAGTCATGTTACCGGCAAATTACCTTATGCAATTTTCTTGAATTATAACGACGCGGCGGAAATATGTGGGTATTGTAGAGGTCGAGTAATCTCAGTGGGTTGCCCAGGTGTGGTAAAAGAAATATTATTACGCCGATCATTATTTGGTGGGTTTAGGCCCATAGCACATGGCGTATTTAATACGCGCAGGAACGCGCGTCTTCGGCGCCGTAGACGCTGATTGTTGCGTTTGTATTGATAATACAAGCGCGTATACGATATAGAAAGCACATTCAACACAAAATTCCATAAAAATAATAAATAATAATAATAATAATAAATTTGTTTATTGACAAAAAGATAGTTACATCAATTTATATGTTGAATCCATAGATTCCCGAACTAGTTTTCACTGTATTTCGGGATTCAGTGGCTTCTCCTGTTTATAACATGATTTTATGTCATAGAATGTCCCAAATAATTGTACATACGTTTAAAAATAGAACTTAATTATCAGTATACAATAAAAAAAAATGCAAAGAATATAAATGTACATTAAACAAAAAAAATATATATGTTTCAAGTACCACGTTAATTATTGTAATTTTGAAACAAAAAAAACAGGCCTGAAAGTAACTTAAAGATAATTTAGTATTAAGATTCAATGATTACAAGTAAAAATGAGTGTGTGTGAGTGTGTGTGTGTGTGTGTGTGTGTGTGTGTGTGTGTGTGTGTGTGTGTGTGTGTGTGTGTGTGTGTGTGTGTGTGTGTGTGTGTGTGTGCGTGCGTGCGTGCGTGCATGCGCGTGTGTATGTGTGTGTGTGTGTTTTCGTGCGTGCTATTAGAGTGTCAGTTGAAGTGACGATTCGGTATTTTATTTTGTTATGCATATAGATTTGCCAGCACGTTCTCAGTTCCTTCATAATCATAACCTTTAAGCCATATATATACAATTTTTTTAAAGTTGTTATTGTTAACTTTTTTTTTGGGCGTATTAAAATTTTTATTTTTTATTTTAAGTAATTTGTTGTATATTTGAGGCACCACAACTTCAAACTGCTTCTGTGCGAATGTAGTCTTAACCGATTTCACTGGAATTCGATCTACTCTTTTCGAAAGAACTGGAAGAGTTGGAATTATCCGGCTATGAAAACGTCGCAGACCTTCATAGATAAATAATTTGCGAACCGTCAGTACATCTGCTTTTTCATACACCGTAGTTGTAGGCTGTCTATAAGGGAGATAGAGCAGAACTTTCAAGACAGCACGTTGAGCTCGCTCCACTGTAATGATACTTGTTTTAGAAGCGCTGCCCCATGCACATATACAATATCTAATAAGACTTTCACACAAAGCCTTATACGTTTGTATGAGTAGGTCATAGTCCGCTACAGTCCGAAGTAATTTAAAGACGTAGATAAGTTTTCGTATTCTGGAGGTTAGTGACAGAATATGCGCGCTCCAGTTCAATTTCTCATCTATATGGACCCCGAGGTATTTAATGACTCCGACTCGCGAAAGAGTGGAACAGTTGCAGTCTTTGGCAAGGGTAACAGTACGATTGCATGGGAATGAATGTATTTTTAGACCAGTAATTTCATTACTACCAACAGATGTTAGGGAAAAGCACATAAATTTGGTTTTGGCCGTGTTCAAAGACAAGAGGCTGTTTTCCAACCATTCCAAAACTTTACAGAGGCCTCTCTCTGCCTTCTCTGTTACTTTTCGCCAGTCAAGATCGTGAAACAACAACACTGTGTCATCCGCAAACATTAATAAATCCAGTCCATTAATGTTGATAGAGCAAAGATCATTAATATATATTAAAAAAAGAGAAGGTGCTAATGTGCTTCCCTGTGGTACGCCAAATGTACAAGAGGTACTCTCACTTTCGTGTTCCCCAACACGAACTTTTTGTGTTCTATCGGAAAGGTAGTCTGCGAACCAATTCAATATCGATCCTCTTATACCAACATTCTCCAACCTAGTTAGTAGAATAGGAATTGACACAGTGTCGAAGGCTTTCTGAAGATCCAAGGAGACGCCTATGCATTTATTTCCTTTGTCTATGTAGGACGTTATTAAAGTTGTTAATTTAAGAACTGCATCTTCTGTTAAACGCTTAATTTGGTCTCTATTACACAGACATCAATCAGTGACGTGTATTTATACGTGCACCTGTGTGCGTAGCATGTAGAAAATACCAACCGGCGCCCATAAGAGGGGAGGAGGTTGGGCGATGCAGGGAAATCGGACGGGACGTCGAAGTGTCCATTCTATACGTAGTAACGTAAATTCACGCCTGTAATCCCCGAAGGGGTAGGCAGAGGTAAATGCATGCATTCAAGCATACATGCAAACACCCACGATTCGCCGGTTACGTTTTGGCCCATGTAACAGGTAGCGAGCCTATTGACATCTCCGGGCACATTACCAAACTTCGAGGTACTGGGAAATTTCCAGAAAATGGAAAAATCCCAATAGAACCAGAGATAAAGGCCTTTACACCATTACCTCTATACGTAGTATTGTTACATATTCTCTAGTACAAAGGATCGGAGTAGAGACCAGAGAGGGGAGGCGGAAGGCTCGTAGCTTTTGAAAAACGCAAAGGCTACGAGCGACTACAGCGCGTATACGCGCAGTAGAAGCGCGTTTCACGATCGCCTCGTGTGCTTAGGTTACAAGGTTGCGTTCAAATCTCGTATGAAATGCGTATACGCGCGTCGCTTGTGCAAAATGCTCCGTGTGCAATGAGCCTTAGATGGCGTGGAGGTCTTATGTGCTAGGTCTCAAGTTCGATTTTTTTGGGTTTAAGAAGGTGATGCTGTTGTACTATGCAGCGTTGGTGGGAAACAAGCTTGCAGCTCACGTGGATGTTAAGTGATGACTACAGCCTATAGACATCTATAGAAACGCCAGAGGTCAAAACGAGATGTCTTACCTCTTACCTACCACCCCTGATGCTTTAGTTTTATGTCTCTTTGATAGTTATTACAAGGCCTATATCTATAGGCTATAAATATCAATATAAAACATTAAAAACCAAAGATTTACATGTTGATTCATTACCCCTCTTGAGGCCTTAGTTACGCTTCTGTGTCGGAGCTCGAGGATATAGGCACCACCGCGCTATATAATCTTTCTGACGTTGGCGTCAGAAAGATTAAGTAAAGTAAAGTGTTCAGCACTACATTGGTATAGGTACCTACTTAGGTACGTTATTTAGACTGTGGCATTATCGTGTTCCGTTTATAAGGTAGTCGCGCTACTTTTTCTTCTGTAAGTACGAGTATGTGTCTCAATACTGATCCACTGACAAAAAGACTGGTTCGTTTCACCTGTTTAATTAATTGATTGGTTCATTGACCATCAAATTCATTCAATTACATTCATCATCAAATATTTGTATGGCCTACAGATATTTGTTTCGGGTCTGGGTGTTTGTGAATGTGTTGTATGTGTACAACGGCATCCACGACACAGGTTTATACCTAATGTGGGGCTGTGAGTGTTAGCGTATTTTATTCATTTATTTTATTGATTCAAGGATTGCAAAAGTCGTTCAATAAATCTGGTTCTACGAAATGGACCCGTTACTCCTAATAGGTCAGCAGTTCATTTGAATCAGCGAGCCAGACCGATTGATAAATTCATTCCATAAATGTCACCTACTCGCGCTCGGTTCCATTCAATCACTCGGATCGTCGCGATCTGCGATGCAATGACGGATCATAAAACGAACGGGTTATTTTCAACGAAACGAATCAATGGATCGTGCAGACTTGAAGACCCGGTTCTTATGATTCGATCAATCGGAAACTATACATACATATCTAATAGCCTCTAATATCACTTACCATTAATGTAAGCTGTATGCTTGTTGGCCACCAGAAATCGCGTGATTTCTAGCGCTAGTGTGCTAGTCCTATGCATCGTAGGCAGTAGCGAGTACATTAATAACAATAATTGTCGCGATAAACATGTTTATGTCGGTCTTTATCGGTGTAGGTACGTGATCGTTTGTTGTTGATATCTATAATTCGATAGGTAATGAGCAAAACTGATAACGATATTTATTTGGGACGTTGAAAGTAATGTGTATTTAATTTTGTGTTCACTGAATTATAATTCCACTCACGTTGTATATTTGAAGCAATATTCAATTAGATTTAAAAACACAATAGTACCTATACATAAATTGGATGTGGATATTCAAGATTTTTCAATTAAAATCCGCATGCTTAGGTAATGAAATAATTATATAAGTATCTCAATTACTTACAAATATAAACGTGTTCGTAGTACCTTATTCAAAAGAAAAACAAGAAATTAATAAATTTAATTATTAGGTATCTTTAATCCCAGATAATTTTACAGCAGGTACTTGTGAGTTTTAATTTAAAACACTTTCTTTTTTATTTTTTTACCGAAAAAATAAGGAAAAGATAAGTTTAGTCAAAATAAATAAAAGGCTCTACAATAATGGCTCTCGGTGCAATTGAAATAAAACAAAAATGTCCACCGAGACCACGAAAGCTGAAAGCGACCGAAACGTCGGGTTCGATTTTATATAATCATTTTAGTTTAAATATACGCGAGATAAATCCGAAAACTAGTTTTATTTCAATGAGTGTAGCTCGCCGAAAACCTAATAACATACTATATCGGTGTAATTCTTCCCCAATCTCCATAAAATAAAGAAGTAGGAGCCTCATCTTTGTCTTATGACCATGAAATTTGAATCCTTGGCACATATCTCTTACATCATAACATACAAAGACGTCTGTTTACAAATAGATTACATCTCGCCAAACATTTGTTTTGAATCTTATACGCATAAAATACTAAGTATCTATCAAATTGTTTTTTTTATGTCATGAGGTAGCAAACAAGCATACAGTCCACATAAGTAAATACCATAGCCTATAAAAATCCTACACATAAAGAGATTTCAATGCAGACGCGTTGCCCCTCAGGTTTAAGTTGTTATGCTTCTGTGCAGGAAATTACAGGGTATGACTATGTGATGACAACACCCACAAGGTCCGTCAGTAGAGCTCTACCACTAGACAAAACTTATTAAAAGACATTCCAAAATATTGGATGTATGGTAGGAGCTAATGCTAAAAATTCTAATGCATTAGCATAAAAAATTAGGTTTACAGTATATCTGGATGATCGAAATGATTCTGCAGTGGGATCCTAACATATAATGGCTATTATCTCCTGACTCGGAAGCCGAACCATCAACGAGAGTGGCCGGCTTACTCACTGACTACTGAGCTTAGAAGAATAAAGCTCTATTCTACAGAGTCAGTTATTTAAAAAAATGTATTTTTTTTAAATACGGTTACACTCACAGCCCCACAGTAGGTATAAACCCGTGTAGTGGGTGCCGTTGTACACATACAACTCATACACAATCACCCAGACCCGAAACAAATATCTGTAGGCCAAACAAATATTTGTCCCGGTGCTGGGATCGAACCTGCGATCCTACGAATCAAACGGTCATCTCACACCGCTGGACTAACCGGGTCGTCGAATTGCAATTCGCGATCCATTAAAAGGTTTATTTCAGCATGAAACTTCAATGTACTTTGAACCTTGCTTTTGTAAAGTGAAGTATATTTTTGCATTCTACGAGCTTAAGCGATATAGCCAATCAGCCGAGTGGCAGTTTTATCTCCAGTAAGTACTTCCTTGTTTTAAAAGCCGCATTAAGCTCATAATCTTGGTCGTTCCTTAATTCTGATGATCTCCAGACGAGGTTAAATTATGATCCAAATTGTATTACGGGATTATCTATCTCTACTTATTATAAAACAAAGTCTCCCGCCGCGTCTGTCTGTCTATTCGCGATGAACTCAAAGACTACTGCACGGATTTCATCATGCGGTTTTCACGAATAGATGGAGTGATTCATGGGGTGGGTTTAGGTAAAATTTGTGTCGGAAAAAATCAAGCCACCTGAGAACTTTCATCGAAGACACTGCCGTAACCGTTTGAGATATAACGAAACAATGTATAATAATGGCAACCTATTATACGTCCCACTGCTGGGCACGAGTCTCTCCCCTTTTTTGGGGGAGGCCTGGAGCTTACTCCACCACGCTGCTCCAATGCGGATTGGTGGAGGGCAAACAATGTATGGTAGAATATTTTCTCTTTGGTAGATCTACAAAGAAGTCCGCGATGGCATATAATATATCTATTTTTATGGATAGCTTATTATAACCATTATTAAATTGTTTTTTGATTCCTATAACTTTACTTTAATCGTCCCCTATCAATTTTTTGGAAAATATTTAATGTAAGTACAGACACTCGATTTTTACTGTCTATTTTTTTCAGTATAATATGTCATATATCGATGGGTCCTATGTATAAGGGCCAAACTAACAATTTAGCCATTATGACTTTTTTATTGTAAACGCATTTTAGCAATATAATGAATCATGTGAGCTTAAAAAAACAAAAGATTTCTGCATTGAAACACGATATTTTACGACAGTATAACGGCAAGTAACATTAATTTAAACGTACAACGTCCTAAGAGTAGTTAGAGAGTTATACGAGGGCAAATCCGGCGCATTTGTTTATGTTTTGGACCAATCAGCCAATTTGACACTTATACTACGTTAAACGAGGCAACGGCCGCACTGTGATAAATACAAAATCTGATGAACTGGTCTAGTCAAATCTAACCTGCTTTAAGATCTCACATTTTTAAATAACAGCAATTGTTATGGGTATCCAATAAAGTAAAGAAATATAGTTAAATACTTGTTCGTATTGTTATTTTGTTCCTATAAATACATCTTTGGAGTTTACATAGAACTAGTGTTTACGTTAAACAGACTTTGAATTATGGAGTGGTCAAAAGTGGCAACAAGTGGTTCATGTAATATTACACTCATCTCTGGCCAGCCAGTTCTTTTTTCTATTGAAAATCACATTGAAAAACTTAGATCAGGCAGTACGAACAAGAAATCAAATTACCGTTAGACCTTTTTTATTGTGTTTAGGATGACTTCACAGACAAGCAGATGAAAAGTGGAAACCTGATGGAAAGTGGTCACCGTCGCCTATGAATATTTGCCACACCAGGGGAATTGCCAACGCACTGCCAGTCCTGAAAGATTCTTTATACGGCATTTTTGAAGAACCCCAAATTGAAGCGCCGAGGGAACACTTCAGAGGAAAGTTCATTCCACAATTTACACGTTCTGGGCAAAAACAAACGTGAGAACTGCACCGTTGAGCACTGCCAGGTGTCCAGTCGGTGAGGTTGTGAAAAGAGACGGTTGCACCATGTCAAATAGTTCAGTAGAGCACTCACTATTGTAGAGACGATATAAAACGCACAGACTTCCAATGTCTCTACGCAGGCTCAGATGTTCGAGCCTGTAAGTCCTGGGTCGTTAATAATACGAACGTCGCGACTTTGTAGGGAGTCAAGTGGACCAAGCTGGTATTTGACGACTGCCGTTTATTCAGTATTCCAGATGGGGCTCCCTGCACTTGGGCCTTATAAAGCTGTAATAGCTGCCCCGTTGTGAAATACTGCCTCGCTTTGTTTAGCACCCTAGCTTTTTGGATGCCAACTTGGTATTGCACTCAATATCACTCCCGAATTGCACTTCGCTCGATATGTCAACGCCCAGGATGCCGATACTCTTTCCTACGACGAGCGGAGTGCCCTGGAACTGTGGTGCTACAATTAATGGGGACCTACAAAAATTCTTCTGCAAATATTTTACAATTAGCTGTTACCAATACAACCTTCCAAGAAGAAAGACTTGCTTGATTTATGTCAAAAAAATATTATAGGGAGAATATTTTTAGTCATAACCAAAGGACGCATTTAAGACATTGCAAACAAATGCAATTAATGAAAGCGAAAATGAAGAAAATGTATGATAACTTAGTGAGAATTACTGATTAATATTGATTTTGGTCGTTTTATAACTTGATTATATTAAAAAGATTTTTATTTTTTTATTTATACTAGAGAAGCTTATACGTTTGTTTTTTTTTTGTAATTTTATTTAAAAAATAATAATGTGCAGTTCAATATTACATTATACTGCCTTAAATATACTCTGATTTAAGGCAAATCCATTTCTTATTTCAATTAATGAATAAAACTATTGCGTTTTTTTATAATTGAAAGAATCTAACTGAAAAGTCAGTTAGTAGGTTAGCAGATAGTAAAACGTCGATAGTTATCGAAATAGCTTGTATTGTAATTAATGATTTATCAATTACTTTACTTATTAATTGATTTTTTGGGTAACAAATTAAAAATATATACATTTTACGCTGATTAGCGTTATACGCGTATAATGGCCAATATGACACATTGGCCCTTTTAAGATGTTCTTAAAGAAAAATAATTTTAACAAAAATTCACGTAGATGGGATAATGTGACGTAAAATAAAAACCAATAAATGTACATTTAAAATACCATAACATAAATGACGAGGCAAGTTGTCTTAGTAAACCAGCAAAGATTCGTAAACTTCGGTTTTATCAATCTGAAGTTATAGTAAATTTAAACTCTTGTAAAGTTGCAATTTTGCATTTTGGCCCATATACATAGGACCCATCGATATGTAATAACTAAAGAGCCTTAACTTACACGTTTTTCATTTTGGTCAAAATCCAATTTTAAGATTGAGAATTTGCATAATATGTCGCTAGTTCCAATTCTAATGCACCTCAGTAGATATTTCATACAGCGGTCTTAGAATATGGCGGTCATACTCGTATTTCATAAGTGTGGGTGGGATGCGCTTTACTTTGCCGTACTGCAGCTAAGGAGAGATATGGCGTATGGTTATATGATTTAGGATCTGTATTTTGTAATAACTGCTCTTAACATTTTTTGTTTACGGAGGAAAATTTTGGAGAACAATAAGCGATACATATACCAATGAAGTCTTCAATAAAAGAGCATCAAAAAATCAAGTTAGAGATCGATCGATCTGATTATAAATTTTGGTAATAAAGGCTTGGGACATGACGACCCACCGCCCGCTAAGTCATCATCATCATTTCAGCCAAAAGACGTCCACTGTTGAACAAAGGCCTCCGTCGTCCGGTACGCGGTCGCCACTCCAGGATTCTTCTGCCCCAACGGCCGTCAGTTCTGCGAGCTATGTGCCTCTCTAAGTAGAGTAGGAGAATTCTACCGCTAGTGTTGTCAATGAACCGAACAATGCCATTTCTACAATATGTTAAATTAATTCAGGATGGGCAGCGGGGTTCCGCCTTAAAACTAACTATCTCAAAACAAAACCGTATTGGCCATCATCGGGGAAGGCTTGTTTTTCAGCAGTGAACGTCTTTTGGCTGCAATGATAATCAAATAAGGTAGGTTAGGTTAGATGGGCTGCAGCGTTCCGCCGTAAAACTCAACATCATTTCAGCCAAAAGACGTCCATTGCTGAACAAAAGAATGCTGCAACGAACGGTCCTGGGCCGCCCTTATCCAGCGATAGCCCGCGACCTTCACCAGGTCGTTGGTCCATCATGTGGGGAGCCTGTCTAGCTTTGTTTTCCGGTACGCGGTCGCCACTCGAGAACTGCTCTGCCCCAACGGCCGTCAGTTCTTCCAGCTATGTGCCCTGCCCACTGCAACTTGAGTCTCGCTATTCGGTGAGCTATGTCGGTAACTTTGGTTCTCATGCGGTTCTCCTCATTTCTGATCAGAAAACTGACTCGCAGAAAAACTCCAATCATAGCTCTCTCCATTGCTCTCTGAGTCACCTTGAGCCTTCTTATGAGGCCCATAGTGAGCGACCATAAAACTAACTATCCCAAAACATAGCCCTATTGTGGCCATCATTGGGGAAGGCTTTTTTTTCAGCAGTGAACGTTTTGGCTGCAATGATAATGAAGTAAGGTAGGTTAGGTAATTCGTCGTGTCTATGCCCTCGGAACACTTGTGTTGTGTGTTGTGGTGAGCCAGTAAACCACAGTTCATAACATAATTACTTAGGTATAAGTTACTGGTGGTAGAGTTCCACGGAGCTCGGGGGCGTAGGCACCACCGCATTACCTAATATACTTGCCGCTAAATGGAAGTGTTCAGTACTATCGTGTCCCAGTCAGGTGGTAATGTATGGCCCTATAATTTCCGGCACAGAAGCATAACACCTTAGGCCTCAGGAGTGATAATGCATCTGCATTTAAACCTCTGGTCTTTGTGTGGGTGTCGATAGGCTGCAGTCATCACTTAACATCAATGTGAACTGCAAGCTTGTTTCCCACTTTCATTACATAAAAAAAAGGACAAGAGGTCCCTACACCTACCATCATTAACAGTGTGGTAGTCGTGATCTTTAGTAAAATAATCCACATGTCGTTATGGACATTTTTCTTTTACACACTTATGGGCGTATTAAATCTTTAAGCTGAACATTCAACATAAAAAAAAAACAAACTTCAACGCATCTAACGTCGCATAGCAAAACTTTATCTCTTACCGCGTTGCTTTTATTCAAAGGAAACAAAAGAATCCTGTTCAAATCCCAGCCATCTTGGGTTTAGATAAAGGAAATGTGAATGCAGCAAATTCTCGTCTGGATACCGGTTATAAAAAGGTACAGTTTAGTTTCCGCTGGAATATGTTTGTGGAAATTATACGGATTGTAATGATATTTCATATTTTTATAGAATTATATTTAAAATTATACCTCCACCAATCCGCATTGGAGCAGCGTGGTGGAGTAAGCTCCAGTCCTCCCCCCAAAATGGGGAGAGACTCGTGCCCAGCAGTGGGACGTATAATGGGTTGCCATTATTATTATATTTAAAAATACTCTTAAAAACCGGCTAAGTGCGAGTTGGATCTGCGTTCATAGGTTTCCGTAAAATGGATAAAATGGACTGTTTTTCCATTTGAGTTTGGGACGTTCAATTATTACGTAAGTTACGTAACGCAATTTTGGGAGAGGATCTTGTAAAACTCTATGATGCGTTACAGGGCTTGAGGGGGGAGGCTTGAAGAACGTGTTACATTTTTTTTTTTTTTAATGTATTACCGCAAACGCCATTAAAACAATGACAAAGGTATTTTAGCGACTGCCCGGTACTTCGCCCGCAACATACCTAGTTGTGACTTTTATAGGTAAAAATACTAAGTTGGGTGTTACGTAACGTTTTGAGAGGGGGACGAGGGGTATATAATAACGATACGGCATGTTGCATGGGGGTGAAGAACGGTTAAAAATCTTCAAAAGTTGCGTTACGCAGGTTACGGGAGCGGTCAAAAATTGTGTTACGTCTTGAACGCTCGCCGGATCTCAAAAATGTAAGGAATTTTCAACTTTCAATCGGCATATAAGTTTGAATATTGATTTCCAAAGCATTCGGAAAAGAATCGGTGGCCTATTTACTTGCCTTACATAAATTTAAGGGAGTGAGAGCCTGGACATGCATGCATTCAAGGAGACATTTTCCTCTACTTATCCCTCCAGGAACATATACCCCCTTATTCATAAACGTACATTAGATACGTTTTAGCTATAGAATGCTTTGTCTTTGTCAGTTGCATTGTCAAATGTACTGGATAGAAAAAGACAAAGGAGAGATTAAAATAGCAACACTTTAGCTAAAATACGTTTATGTATCTGGGGGGTAGACTTTTTAGCCAACAATACATTGAAAATAACAACATTTAAAGGTAGATCTATGTAGGTACATATATGTAATAACATTTCTCACTTGACCTATCTGTAGTGTGACCACGAGATCGTAATACATCATCCGCTATCCCAATTGTTTGCGAAATTGCAGTCACCCGTGAAATAAACATGTCTGCCCACGTACTGTGTCTGAGAGCATCTGTTGCATTTGATATGCAAACAAGTCATCTGTCTTGAGAAATAGGTACTACGTACTTCACGACTACATTCTCTACAGGATAAGCTGAGGCATTAAGCAAGCGATTACATATTTTTTTGTGGATGATCTTTTTTAGGGTTCCTCAACGAAACCCTTATACAGGGTTAATTGAAATTAGCGCATCGCCTCATGCAAACAGCCAGCAAGCAAGTTTTTGTAATTAAAATTTTCTTACATAAAATTATTTTTTTTCCTCTAAACTGGCATTTAATTTAGCGGTGTGCCGCACATCTTGCGGAGGCAATATATCCAAGCCACGTCCAGCACTGAACGTGGTTGCTGAGAGACGCAGCGGCGGCAATGCTCTTTTGAACCACCAAAATAAACAAAAAATGTTTTCAACAGAAAACATTTTTGGGTTATTTTTGTTCGTTGTTTTATATTATTTCGCATTAACACATGCATGTAAAATATATTTTTTTAAAGAAAAATGGAAAGAAAATTTTGACTTCAGGCGAGACTCGAACTCGCGGCCACTGGGAATCTAGTCCAGCCGCTCTTCCAACTGAGCTGCTGAAGTCCTGCCCGATTTGTCAAATCTTTCCTTCACATTTATTGCATTGCTTTTATGGTAGCAGCAGCGCCATCTATTGCCAACTATGCTAGTTAGGCAACCGATATAATAGACTTTGCAGTTTATTGAAGAAGAGCGGCTGGACTAGATTCCCAGTGGCCGCGAGTTCGAATCTCGCCTGAAGTCAAATTTTTCTTTCCATTTTTCTTTAAAAAATATATTTTTGTTCGGTTTTTTATAAAGATTTGTAAAAAGTTGTAGAACAAATGTTGATTGGATTGATGTAGAGAGGCTGCCTGCAAGAGGTGATGCGCTAATTTCTATTAACCCTGTATATCACTCCTGCGTCTGTCAGTCTGTAGAGCCAATTGCCGAATGTACTTGACCGATTGAGTTGAAATTCGGTACGTCATCATCATCATATCAACCGAAAGATGTCTGCTGGGCAAAAGCCTGCCCATAAGGGGGATATGCCTTAAAAAGCTATTACACGACACGGTATTCAGGGTCCGGCAGAAAGGGTGGACGTGGCCTCGCGCCGGCTTGCCGCTTATTACACTATCTATATCTATCTATATACAGTACAAATACACGGGCCGCTCCGGTCGCCCTAATTAGGGCCCTAACTCCCTAAATGTTATTACACTACCCTGACCCTTGTTATCGTACCCTGAATACTGTGCCGTGTAAGTGTGTGTAAGTCCTATAATTGTCGTCCTGATGCCCGCAATTTGGTAATTCAATCCAATTAAAAATCAACTGCCTCGGTAGCCTAGTGGTAGCAGGCCACTACTACTACGCTGAGGTCCTAGGTTCATCAGCGACTACCCGCAACCTTCACCAGGTCATGAGTCCACCTCGTGGGGAGCCTGCCTACGATTTGTCTTCGGTTCTATGATCTATATGCCCTGCCCACTGCCACTTGAGTTTCGCTATTTGTAATTAAATGTATAAAATTGAATTCAGCTAGTATCGAATAAATTAAGTTTTACCTAGTAATACCTTACGAAAAGCGATCGGTTTTTACGAAACGTTGTTATTATTTAGAAATATGATGCCCTCATATTTTTTCCAGAAATAATCGTTCTCTTTCACTAATAAAGTAATAAGATGGATAACATAATACTCTGTTTTCCTTCGAAGCTTATTGGATAATATTACGCCTTTTTCGTAATAGATAATGCTGTGTTTATATAAACGCATCATTATCTGTTACGAAAAAGGTAAGGGCTAATGTTTACGTAAAGCTCGTGGATGTTAGTATTGAAAAAGGTATCTGTTATACAGAGTGAGATAAGCGTGATCTTTAAAAAAAAACAGCCAAATGCGAGTTTGACTCGCGTTCACAAAGGTCCTTTCAATGGAGAGATTTCTATACTCACTAACTTGTATATTAATATATTCACAAAAATACCTATGGTCATTTAGGTACTCCAACTGCAACCTTGAAAATGGCCCAAAACGGAAAACCCAGTATCATTTTTAATACATATTTTTCAACGTGGACATCTAAGCCGGTGAATAAGTGGCCAATTACTGACGCCATTAAGGCACTTAGGGATATTGATTGTCCATGTCGGATTTAAATAAACTAGATTATCTTGCAGGTCAAGGTCACGTTTGGGTAGAGTCACCTTCTCATTGGCGTCGATAAACGTCGAGTTGGTAACTTATTGATTGTAATCTGTGATTATTCAATTCTGTATACATTTTCTTACTGTATATATTTTTATGTAAACAAAGGTGATAAAAAGGCATGCTGTTCACTTAGATGTTAAGTGATGACTGTAGCCCCCCTGACACCTGAAAAGTGACACCTGAGACCGTATTTGTTATGTCTCTGTGATACTTATTATGGGAGAACGCATCTGCAATTTGATAATCGTCAAGAATATCAACGGACTTCTCCGCGGAAACTAAACTTAAATTCATCATCCTGTATAAAATTTCGCATCATTTGTGCGTAAACACGTCCCTGACGTACGGCCGCGTGTTTTCACGTACGCAGCCGCCTTACAAACGACGTATAAGCCGAGAATAGTCTTCCATATACAGACAATGATATAATGGAATGCTAGTACGAAGTCACATGAGAGGTTTTCCGAACGCGTTTTATAAAGCTATGTGTATACAATAGGTCGGTTTATAACAGTCGAAATAAAACTGGTGGTAGAGCTCCAGTGACGGAGCTCGCGGGCGTAGGCACCACCGCATTACCTAATATACTTGACGCTAAATGGTAGTGTTCAGCACTATCGTGTTCCGGTCAGGTGGTAATGTACGGCCCTGTAATTTCCGGCACAGAGGCATAACACCTTAGGCCTCAGGAGTGGTAACGCATCCACATTTTGACCTCGGTCTTTGTGTGGGTGTCTATAGGCTACAGTCTTCACTTAACATCAATGTGAACTGAATGCTTGTTTGCCACATCCATCACATAAAAAAAAAAAAGTCACATAGTAGGTACATTCCCAACTAGTTCGATGCCAATGTACTATGTGTGACTTACGAGTCGATGTCGTTAACGACCACAGCATTTTGCCTGGTAACAGAAGCGAGCCTTAGAGGCAGATAGAGCCAGACTTTAAGCATTAGAATGGGCTTTGGACATGGCCCTCTAGTTCAAGAGTGTTCTTCCGCTAGTGCAGTTAGTCAACTGAACAATGCCGGTCAATCCATTCCCATAGAGCGGTAGTAAATATAATAACGTGGGTAGCAACGTCTCGCGATAATATTACCGCTACTGCGATCGCCAGTCCGCTTGCCTAGCGTGGCAATTATGGCATATTCTCCCCTATTGACACGATCAACTCAACATCATTGTTGTGGGCGTCTTTGAGGCAGGCTTTGTTCAGCAGTTGTTTGTTGCATGTTTCAGATGGAGTGGTGGTAGTGGTTCTTATTTGCAAAAAGCTTAACGCCGCTTAGAGCCCTAACCAAAAGGTATCATCTAAGCCATCGCAACAGATAATGTTTTTTTTAATTTCAATAGCCTAGCATACCCAGACCCGAAACAAATTTAATAGCGAGTGTCCGAAGCTTATCAAACCCGATGAAACAGCTTATCCATGTGTTCACTGTATGGAGGTCTGCAGTCTGTGAACGTTAATGTGTACGTCAATCCTGAACGCTACGCAAGGTGTTTACGGAATCTATGGGGCTACATATAAATTTCAAACCGCTGTTAGACAAATTAGCTCGGGACCATGGAAGCTGAAAAGCAAGCGAAACGTCGGGTCGATTTTAAATATCATTTCAGTTTATTATACGCTAGAAAAATTGATAAAAATAGTTCTATTTCAATAGCTGTATATTGTACAACTAGCTTTATAAACATGTTGAAAAAAGCTCTCATATATGACCACTTATAGTGTAGGGTCATCGACAGAATGTAGTACCTTATTAAGTTTAATGTTTGATCGTGGTATTAGTAATGCATCAGGATTCTAGCACACCTTATGCGGCGGTAATAGAAGCTGTTTTTGAATGTTTTTTATAAAAAAGGACGTGTCGTTGACCGCACTTAATTAGCAAGTTTTTCCGATACGTGAGACTTTTATGTTGGTAAACAATTTATTGAAACATAACTTCCTTATTTGCATTTCCCGGTAATAATAGACTAAGGTTTTTATGTAATGGCTACGAATAAATAATTCTATACTTACTCGTAGAATGGTGGTGACAAACCAGCTTGCAGTTTACATGGACGTGATGGACGGTATGCGAATGCGTCAGTTCATAGACTAGTTCATAAAATTCAAAATACAAATGTTTTATTTCAAACAGGTCTTGTTTTATGTCATAGGATTAACAGACAAGCAGACGGGCCACCTGATGGAAAGTGGTTGCTGTCGCCTATGAACATTTGCAACACCAGGGGAGTTTCCAACCCGCTGCCAGCCCTGAAGGACTCTTTTGACGCCAGTTTTTTATAACCCCATATTGTAGCGTCTACAATGACACTTTTGCATTGTTGGATTACAAGTTAGAGTGAATGACTAATAATAATAATCCAATTGGTATTAATGACTACAAATTTATAAATTAAATTGAACTAATATGTACTTACCTAAATCATCAAATTTTTCAATTTCTTTATAGAATAAACTAAACTTAATAGAATAACATAAAAACCGGCGGTTTGAATGAAGACTTGTTGCCACTTCTGACCTCTGGTTTTTGTGTAGACGTCTATAGGCTGCAGTCATCACTTAACATCCATGTGAGCTGCGTGCTTGTATGCCACCTTGTTTACATAAAAACCTGTACTTTTGTATCTTATCTTCTATCTATAAATCTAAATCTAATTTTGAATAAAACAGTTAAATACGATTTGGAGTGTCTGTAAAATAAAAAGGACCCCTTTTCACTCAATACAATTGATCTACCAGTAAAACACAATACAACACACTCAGCACATTCGCACATCAAAAGGATATCACGTCTGAAATTTGCATCCAAAACCAACTGCAATTTAAAATGAAGTGAAGACTGGCAATTTGCATGAAAGAAGGATGCCTCCGACAGTAGAAATGAAATGCCAATTACCTCACCCTGCAGTTAAAACAACTGCATCCTTTGTACTGAAATGGGTCAAGTAACTGCATTTTAATGTTTCAGAACTTGAGTTACGCAGAATTTACTGCGTCCAGCGAAACTATATATAATACGACTAGCAGCCCGCCCCGGCTTCGCCCGGTTGCAATGTTACCTACCTTCTTTTATTCATCTTAGCGTGATGTTATATATCATCTTAGCCTAAAGCCTTCCTCAGTAAATGGGCTATCTAACACTGAAATATGTTTTTTAATCGGACCAGTAGTTCCTGAGATAAGCGCATTCAAGCAAACAGACAAACTCTTCAGCTTTATAATATTAAGTATAGATATATTAAACCTACTCTCTATACTTCTGTACTAATATTATAAAGCTGAAGAGTTTTTTGTTTAATTGCTTGAACGCGCTATATTAAATACGATGAAGCGATCGTGTATGGTTCAGAATATTAATCTTAAGTACAGACATTATTCTCATACTGCCAACAGCCAAAATGACAACCCACAACCTACTCGTATGCATAAAGATATGCATTTTTATGGTGGTAGAGTTTCTGTGTAGGAGCTCGCCAATGTCTGTGGCTACGATGAACGTCAAGACCAGAATAACGTCATGAGTTATTAATCTACCAAGATCAATAAAACACACTTTCTTTCGATAAACTTTCTTTTCGAAATTCGACTCGCGGAACCCTAAGACCCCTAAAGTAATCAACATTGAGTTTTTATAAGGAATTCTATAGACTTATAAATATTTAGATACTGTTTTCTCTTGAATACATTCCCTAACCTTTAAAGGTCAAAGACATCAGAAACGACAATTTTTAAATTGAACCTTTTTTAGCCCGTCACGTAAGCGACATTTGAAACACCGGTTGCTCGCGACTGTCCGTAACCCTAATTAAACGTACATTGTTGATTATGTGCGCGATTATACGTGACATTTTGCCTGGGCCACTATTTGCATTTTCTACGCAAATGTACTCTGAGGGTTTCGCATAAAAACTGTTTGTGTACATGTTTCTTTCTATTCGATTTACATAGAATAAAAACAAAAAATAAACATTTTTCATTTAGAAATAAAGTGCCTATTGTCAGAGAATATGTAATATTACTACGTATAGAATGGACACTTCGACGTCTCGCCCGATTTCCCCGCCTCACCCAACCTCCTCCCCTCTTATGGGTGACGATTCTCTACGTGCTACACACACAGGTGTAAATACACGTCACTGATAGACGTCTGTGTAATAGAGACCAAATTAAGCGTTTGTATGGAATTTTGGCGGAGTGATCTTGTTGCATAGAATTCTACATCTGTGAATTTGTGATGCTTTTTTGTTTGTCTCTATGTGTTCACATAGCGGCTACAGACTCGAGAAATTGCGCGAGAACCGAGAAGGCATCTACACTCAGGCGACCTTCTCATTCGCATTGCCGATCGTTGTCCAGAATTGACAACATTGCAGCGGCTTTGATTTTTTGGTGTGCATTATCATATTATAATCTTGTCAATACTAAAATTAAGCACTGATCAGAGAACAGGCGAGCACGAGAAGTAGACGCCAAGAAAGCGATCACATTTGACGACCCGGTTAGTCCAGCGGTGGGAAACGACCGTTTATTTCGAAGTCTCCTCCTCCTCCTCCTATACCTAATGTGAGTGTAAGCGTATAAAAAAATCATTTAAAACTTTTTTGAACGCTTTAAAAAGTATGCGCAGAGACATCGGTTGTCTGTGTATCTTCTACCGCCTTCACAATGGTGAATGCTCTGATGAACTGTTCGATCTGGTGCCATCGTCTCCATTCCTTCATCGTACCACCCGCCGAAAAGAAGAGTTCCACCCGCACAGATTGGACACTTGGCTTTACATATTATTTATTTATTCATATTTAACTCCAGCATACCTATAGCACTCATACCGTGACCTATTTATCATATTTTATTTGAAATACCATCAGGCTTCGTTAACCTTTTACAGTTCGGTATCGGAAATACATATTTTAACGTTTGTCCGCCACAGAAATATGTTCAATATTTATTTAGTTTTTGGTTATTAACCACTGCGTATATTTTACAGTTATTCTGCTGTATTCGTATGATATTTTTCGTGGTCGTCATTTTCGTTTCAATTTAAAGGTTTTGTTTAAAACTTATGAACATTTCTATGGACAGCCCTAGCTTCACATAAAAATATCAGAAACCAAGTACCAAGTAAGTAGTAGATTAAATAGTAATAAATAAATTCTAATGGAAACCCATGTCTGGCCCACCCGCCCGCCTGCCGCGGCCTTCGCGTCGTGCAGCTTCAGTCACTGAAGTTCAGTCTGCGCTGCGGCAGTCGTGGTATGGTACTTCATGCCACGCGTCACGTTCATAATACTTGCTGACCGGACAAATTGATTCCGGTCGGGAGTAAGCGACCTGACCCCAACAATTCCTTCTAAAACCCAACAGTCCGGTCGAAAACCGGACGGTTGGCCACCCTGCTCCTGAAGCCGAAGGTGTTATACCTCTGTGCTGGAAATTACAGAGCCGTAGATTTACTACTTTGATTGTAGATTTACTACTTAACATCAATGTGAACTGCATGCTTGCTAGCCACCATCGTTACAGAAAAAAAATCCAGAATGTCAGTTGAAAGGTGTGACTACACTGGTCCATAAATTAACTTATCTACCGCATAATTTTCTTATCGCATCAAATAGATCACAGCTTGCAAAAAGCACTTGCACAGACATGCACACAAACGCACATAATACTTCATTACATAAAAAACAGACGTTTCCAATTAAGCCTTCGCTAATAAAATGTTCCATTATGCAACATGAAAGGTACAAGTTATGGTAACGAAACACCGAGAGTAGGCATCAGTTTAAGTTATCGTACCAATTAAAAAATATATGTATTTGGAATACTTTTCCGGGGGCACTCCCGTATCCTCATCAAGTCGAGCAAAGAAGCGCACATCTTTACTTAGCCTTAGTAACCGCCTTTTCTCGCTGCCATTTTCAAGTCCTCTAGTATATAATAAATAAAACAAATTGTCCATCAGACTTATGCTGAATAACTTAGGAGACTATTTTATAAAATATATCTCAATAGAAAAAAACCATTTGGGTTTAACGCGCCTTTTTTATGCATACACCAGCCTAAAAAATGCACTCGGAAGGCTTGTGTTTATTAGATAAACTACTTTTCATTTATGTGCACTAAATAGTTGTTTGCCACCATAAATACATTTAAAAAATCCCTCACACAATGACATCTGTTCACTCAAGTTCCTAGACTTACATCCCTTGGAGTGAGAATTGCACGAAACGAAAAAGCCACGAAACTAATATTTCTTAACTCTCGGTGTTTCATGTGATATTTTTTCCCTTCTCCCTTCGCAATTACATTGCTCGTTGTAGAATGCAGCTGAATGTGGTGTGCGGCTGCGAGTGTTGCAGTTTGTAAAAGATAAAAAGACGTTTGAATGTTACCTTTTTGTGTCACGATAGCATACAAGCTTGCAATTAGCATTGATGCTAACTGAAATTGTAATGAATACTGCAGCCTTTAGACCTCGACACAATAACTAGAAGTATCTACTGCCTATAATGTAATTTTAGGGAAGATAACAGTTTTTTCAAAAATATTTCGTCATCATGCAGTGTTTACGGACCCACATAACGTTTTTTCTCATAAGCGATACTATTGAAATATCCCGCATATTACCAAACTCCAAGGGCTTAGGAAAGTTCCCAAAAGTGGAAGACTCCCAATAGCATTATCGCCCAATCGAGAATCAATACGCATCCTCTGCATAACACAAATGGTCTGCTACCACTATCTTATCGAAGTAATGAACAACACAACGGAAAAACGTAGGTAATGATTCCACACAAAAAACCTGTTTAAAGGCATATTTTTTCTAATGCGGCTGGTGGCTACTGGTATTGTACGTACATGAAAATAAAAACAATACACTCTTCAGTAAATATAGAATATTATATTTGTCGTACCGCGGGTCCTTCAAATCCCGGTCCGTTGTAACATGGGTCCAACACGTAAAGACCCTTTCGAGAATTTTGATCTAATTTGTAATGATCTGGCCGAACCTTTCTGGCTACATCGGGACGAAGGGAGTTAGTGAATGTAATAGTCATGGATAGGCTCCGCGGGCCATTTGCATTATATTGTATCCCTTTTCTAGTGTAAAAGCTCTATTGACGTAGATTGAGGACGTAGGTATTACCGCGATACCTGATATACCTGTAATGCTATTATTGATAGCATTCCTAATCTTTAAATAGGCTACAGATCTTTATTTCCTGAGAGTTAAGAGGTGAATGCATGCATTCACGCATACATACAAGCAGACACCCACGATTCATCGATTACGATTTTGTGTGGTGAGCCTATTGACATACTACGCATACTCGTATTACCAAACTACAAGAATTGAGAAATCTTCCAAAATGGGGAAAAACATTAATAGTCTGATCTGGTGATCTTGAGACCTTTGTTAACCTACCTTCATAACCACTAGATATTTGTCTGATGACACCACTAATGTTTTCGTTTTCAATTTATTTGCTAGGAAAATATAGGAAAACCTAGCTTTATACAACACTGGTTGGACGCCATTTTTATGTAGTGCCGGTAACATACAAGAGTGCAGTTCAGATGGATGGTGAATGTGAATGTGAAGTGATAATTAAGACCTGAGGTACGATTCCGAACGCCGAATTCCAATTTTGCTTTCCGAGCTACGCGAGACGTCGCGGCAGGCGAAATATGGTGCTGCGGCGGCTCTGCAGCGTCAGCTCTGTTACGTGCTGCCGTTCGTATCGTTTAATCGGAATCGTACCTTTAAGACATCTATTACAAAACGTAACTTCACGCCTGTAATCCCCGAAGGGGTAGGCAGAGGTAAATGCATGCATTCAAGCATACATGCAAACACCCACGATTCGCCGGTTACGTTTTGGCCCATGTAACAGGTGGCGAGCCTGTTGACATCTCCGGGCACATTACCAAACTTTGAGGTACTGGGAAATTTCCAGAAAATGGAAAAATCCCAATAGAACCAGAGATAAAGGCTTTTTCACCATTATCTCTGAAAGAGGATTGTATGGAGAAAGGCTTACAATTGAATGTGGATAAAACTAAAGTATTAGTATTTGAAAGAGATGAACAGAGAACAAATGCAAGGGTAGTAGTAGATGATGCAGTGTTAGAACAGGTTGATGAAATTGTATATCTTGGATGTGCTTTTAGCAAGGATGGTAGGTACACCACTGACATAGAAAGAAGAGTGCTTGCTGGGAATTGCGTGAATGGAGCGTTGGGTAAGCTGCTAGAATCCAAACATCTCAGCCAGCGGGCTCGACTAGCCGTACATAATGCTGTACTTACTCCAACGCTTTTATATGGAAGCGAGAGCTGGGTATGCAGGAAAGAGCATGAAAGTAAGTTGAACGCGGTCGAGATGAGATCTTTGCGCAAGATCTGCGGTGTATCACTCACCGATCGCGTTCGTAATGAAGATGTAAGAAAGAGACTTTGTGTGAATGATAGTATCGGTGTAAAAATGAAAAAAGGCATGCTCCGATGGTTCGGGCATATAGAAAGAATGTCGAATGAGCGAATGACTAAATAGATATACAATGCGAATGTGGATGGTTGCAGAGGCCCAGGAAGACCAAGGCTGACCTACCATGACCAAATAGGTCGAGTTCTGTCTGATGGTGGGGTCAAAAGTCTTAGGAATCGGCGTGCATGTATGAAGAGAATGATGAAGGTAGACGAGGCACGAGAGGTTTGTCAGAACCGGGATGTCTGGCGCTCTACACTCTCTGCCTACCCCGTTAGGGACCTGGCGTGAAGATACATAATCTCTGATAACCCCCTACCCGGGAATCGAACCCAGGACCTCAGCGTAGTAGTAATGGCCTGCTACCACTATGCTACCGAGGCAGTTTATTATTACAAAAACCATCCAAAAGTAGATAAATCGTCACCCTGAGGTTTAAGATGTTTTGCCTCTGTACCATACATTACCATCTTATTATAATACGATAGCGCTGAATACTAACAACCATTTATCGGCGGATAGATTGGTAAATGCGGTGGTGCCAAGTCCTCAAGCTCCAACACTGAAATTCTATCACCAGTTTATGGCAGTCTTCCATCATCTTCATCATATAGAAACTTTGACTCTACCTCGATTCCATACTAGTTGGTGTCAATAACCTCTGGCTATTAACCCCAGGGCATGATTCCTTTACAAGAATAAAATAAATGATGTCTAATCGCCAACAATTATGCTTTTTCTTCAATTGTGTGATTCTCAGGGCATTGTTCGACCATCTTTGTAACAACAATCGCTTAAAATGAAGAATCTGGATCGTTGATGTCGTTATTTTGTATTTAGAGCAGGATACCACTTATCCCGCTCATTGCGTATTAGGATGCCTGTCCATCGACGCGGAGCGAGGCGGTGGAGATGAGCGAGCGAGTATTGCGGGTCGGACTTGCGGACTGTGCGAGTTTACGCGACGAGTCATAGCGGAGGGCGGCGCGGTGGATGATCAGTTCAGTTGTACGCGAGATATTATGAGAAATAGACATCGCCGCCTCGCACAGCCGCCTCGCACCACACGCGCATGTCGAAAAAGTATGATTTTTAAAACCAGCTCGCAAATTCATGTCCACTGGAGCTAAGCGGAGATTTTATTCAATCCTATTGGTTAATATGTCCTCTCTCTCTCGCTCCGCCGCCTCGCACCGCGTCAATGGACAGGCAGCCTAATGCGAGTAAAATGGGGATGTCAATTGATGTTAATGTTTGCAGTGCTAATTAGGGCATGTTGTGCTGTTTCATCAAACAGTTCATTTCGTATTTTGAATGTCTAAAACAGAAATTTAATCGAGACGGTAAAAAAATTAATAAAGCTCTTACATAATCTTGTTAAATATTTTTTAAGTTTTTTTTACAAACAGGTAATGTAGCGCTTGTATTTTAAACATCTTTATATAAAATATCTTTTCGAGTAGGTATTTAGAAGTTGGGCCAAAGATCTTTATTGGGCGTATCTAAATGGCGGCCGGCTGAAGTCTATTTTTTTTGTAGAAATTTAATTTGCGGATTTTCTTGCGTATACAACTCTCCCAAACTTCTTCTTACATCCGACGTTTCGGTCGCTTTCCAGCTCAATTTTTTTTTTGGAAAGTTTTTTTTTAAGTACTTGTCTACTAGATTTTCTGGCTCAGTAGCCTAGTAGCAGGCCATTACTACTACGCTGGAGGTCTTGGTTTCGATTCTCGGGTCGAGGGCTTTCAGAGATAACGGTTTAAAATCCTTTATCTCTGGTTCTATAGGGATTTTTCCATTTTCTGGAAGTTTCCCAGTACCTCGGAGTTTGGTAATGTGCCCGGAGATGGCACCTGTTAGATGGGCCAAAACGTAACCGGCGAATCGGGGGTGTTTGCATGTATGCTTGAATGCATGCATTTACCTCTGCCTACCCCTGCGGGGATTACAGGCGTGTAGATAGTAGTTACGTGTAGATTTTCTTAATACTTATTATACAATTTGCCAGTATTTGCGTGTATATGTATCATATGATAGCTTCATGCAAATGCAATCGCATTAGCAGGCGTCGGTTGTCGATTTAACGAAATGTGAATATTAAAACCGTCCGGAGCCATCTCCTGTAATTACACACTGTCGCAATGTCGCTGACACTACAACTTTTTTTTTCTAGTTGCTGCACAGAAATAGACTAACGACCTCTGCCAGCCTGTATTTATATTGCATTGTTTTTGTGTTCTTTTAATGATTACCTATTCACATGTATGTATGTATGTATCTTCACGCCAGGTCCCTAACGGGGTAGGCAGAGAGTGTAGAGCGCCAGACATCCCGGTTCAGACAAACCTCTCGTGCCTCGTCTACCTTCATCATTCTCTTCATACATGCACGCCGATTCCTAAGACTTTTGACCCCACCATCAGACAGAATTCGACCTATTTGGTCATGGTAGGTCAGCCTTGGTCTTCCTGGGCCTCTGCAACCATCCACATTCGCACATTTCACTATTCACATGTTATTAGATGTAACTGGCTTCTTACCTATTATTCGTTATGTAAATTTGTTTCATGGAGTAAATATAAAAAGGTATATCCGGTCAACCGGTCATGTAGCAGTGACTAGCGATATTTCTTTCATAACTTTAAACATTTAATAATAATGTCCTCCAGATCCGAATTTCGGTCACGGCGGTCAATCTCAACGGAGATTAGCCAACTGCGCGGGAGATATTATAGTGCACAGATGTATGCGTAAAAACAGGTGCACTCTCTATTCCCTCACTCTCATAGTAAGATGGGACGGCAATAGGACGACTGGAGAGAGATCGGGCGCAAGACCGACGGCTTTACGTGCTCTCCGACGCACCGGTATCAGACTCCGGGCTATTACTAGGAATTTCCATACAGAAAAAACCCAATAACTAATTTATCGAACCCGGGAACTCAGGCTTCACCATCATGATTGCATCCACTGAGTCAACGAAGCAGTAAACATACTCGTATAACAACTACATCAACATTATTACTCCAGCCGGCAGACATCCAGCCGGATAAAATCTTCCCCAAAGGCTCCTACAGCAGTTTTGAGCGTAATAGAATATGCTATAATCGCCACGCTTGGCAAGCGGATTGGCGAACACAGTGGCGGTAGTTGTATCGTGGGACGCTGCTGCCCATCCCATGTTGTTATATTTACTAGCGTCCTATTCGAATGGTTAGGCCGCCAATCGACTTCAACGACTTCACAAAAAAAATATTGCAAGAACTACTCCATCCTCACGCATCCCGCAGCGTAGTACCGCGGGACAGTGTTTGACAACTAAAGTGTATGTCTTCACGCCAAGTCCCTTACGGGATAGACAGAGACTGTAAAGCGCCAGATATCCCGGTCCTGAGCCACCTCCCGTGCTTCTTCATTCATCATTCTCTTCATACATGCACGCCGATTCCTAAGACTAAAGTGACACACTTAAATACGAAGATAATCGCCACAAAAGTTTGTTCCACAGTAATAAACCAAATGTACGAGTTACCTAATAGAAAATTTATGAATTGGCAGTCCGTACATAAAATGGTAGACCGGCTCAAATAGCTGTATCCTCTCTTTACGACTCTATTTTAACGACTGGAAATACTATAGTCGACAGATACAAATCTCATTTTACGGGCATACGTGGTTAATAAATGATACAATAGTTATACTTTGTATTTTAAGATTATTTTAAACTATTCCAAAGAAAGTTACCTAAATACTTTTTAATGTTTTGCAAAACTATACCACCATAGTATTTACTGGTGGCAGAGTTCCAGAGACTCGAAAGCGTAGGCGCCATCGCATTACCTAATATACTTGCCGCTAAATGGTAGTGTTCAGCACTATCGTGTTCCGGTCAGGTGGCAATGTGCGGCCCTGTAATTTCCAGCACAGAGGCTTAACTAACACCTTAGGCTTCAGGAGTGGTAACGCATCTGCTTTTTGACCTTGGTCTTTGTATGGATGTCTATAGGCTGCAGTCATCACTTAACATCAATGTGAGCTGCATGCTTGTTTGCCACTTACAACACATAAAAAAACCTGATCGATCTGCTATAACAAAGACTTGCGTAATGGTGGCAAGAGACCAGATGGTATGTCACTTATGACTTGGAAGATGGGTAGGCCCTTGGTGTAGGACCTTAACTGCGTAGACCGGGCCATTCAACCTTCCAAATACAGCGTGTTCTGCCGGCGCTGCTGCTGTTAGTGGAAGACTTCCAAGTCTATAGGGACTCTTGACCTTGAGGGAGGAGGGGATAGGATCTTGAGGGCATAGGCACCACCGCATTACCTAATCTATATGGCAGTGTTTTGCACTATCGTGTTCCGGTTTGATGGTGATGTATGGCCCCGTAATAACTATCACAAGACATAACACCTTAGGTGTCAGGGGTTGCAAGACATCTGCATTTTGACCTCTGGTTTTTGTGTAGATGTATTTCAGCCATTTGGAGTTGTTGGAAACACTTGACCCGTGGGGTCCTTGTGCTCATGTTTTATACATTTCGAAGCATTTGGTCGACGTTTCACGTGATCAGAGGGCTGGTCTATTCTTTGCAGAAAGAATAAGCGTTGCCATTCAACGTGGCAATAGCCTGACGCGCTGCCGTGTGTCCTTTTTATATTTAAGGTCACGGTGTGTCTATTTGCGTGGAACGTAACGTATTGAAACGTTTTTTTTGCTTATTTACACTTCTTTATATTCAGTAGTATTCGTAATCGAATCCATAAATAAATCAGAAATGCTTAAATCTGAAACCTTGTTTAATTTAATTCTGCGGACTGTATTTTCTCCAATAATCCATGCAAACATATTCACGGGCAACAACTCTTCCACAGCGCAGCCAAGGTCTGTTTGTATACAATAACCATAGAAAGCGGTTCGCGAATTGCGCAAGCGCACAACAATAGTCGCTTTCTCCCAATCAAAGTTCAAGCCGATTTTATATTCCACTTTATAGGCAGTGACGTAATTAATTCTATGACATAGCGACGTCATTAGAGCGTGAATACTTGATATAGTGCGGGTGTCAGTCAATTAAAAGTAAATTCTTAGGCTATCTATCCTCTAATAACTTAATTGTGGTTGAATCGCAATTGACTCATTGACAGTCTTGTTCCGTTATAGGCCGCGCTCATTTTTTATGTTATGGAAGTGGCAAACAAGCATACACTTCGCATTGATGTTAAGTGATGACTGCAGCCTATAGACACCCATACAAAGACCAAGGTCAAAATGCAGATGCGTTACCACTCCTGAGGCATAACACCTTTAAAGCAACGTATAATATCTAATGTGTGAATTCACAAAGGTTGCGATCCCAGTGGTTGCGTGTTCGAGACCCGCATGAAATAATTACTATTTTTCCTAAAAAAAAAAATCACGATTTTGCGTATTTTAGCCTATCAAATAGTTCTACAGAGCATTCTCTTTACAAAAAATAATCTACAGGCTAAATAAACGATTGATATTGAATACAAAACATTGTGATTTCAGGCTACAACAAAGTTGGACTGTTAGTTTATTATACAACTAGCATGACATTAAATGAAACTTTATGTCTAGCTTTCGGGGAAGAATAGTTTTAGGGAATCATAACATCTAAGGTCGCAATTACTCGATAAAGTTTTATTACAAGAAATCAAGGTTGGGTGCTTTCACACGGCAGTTATATAACGTTGGAGGATGTTTTTTTTTTTTTTTTTTTTTTATGTAATGGAAGTGGTAAACAAGCATGCAGTTCACATTGATGTTAAGTGATGACTGCAGCCTATAGACACCCACACAAAGACCAAGGTCAAAATGCAGATGCGTTAACACTCCTGAGGCCTAAGGTCTTATGCCTCTGTGCCGGAAATTACAGGGCCGTACATTACCACCTGACCGGAACACGATAGTGTTGAACACTACCATTTAGCGGCAAGTATATTAGGTAATGCGGTGGTGCCTACGCCCGCGAGTTCCGTCACTGGAGCTCTACCACCAGTTAAAATAAACCTAGTTTTCGGATTTATCTCGCGTATATTAAACTATGAGACACGAGAGACTGTCTGCCCGAGACCACGGAAGCTGAAAAGCGACCGAAACGTCGGGTTCGATTTGAATTAATCATTCTAGTTTATTATAGGTACGCGAGATAAATCCGAAAACTAGTTTTATTTCAATGAGTGTAGCTCGCGAAAACATAAGAACATACTATTAGAGGATGTTGTTTAACATTTGTTGTATAACTTTGTTCAACGACTTGATACAGAAGCTATTTACAAGCTTTTGTAGCTTTTGTATTTTGCTTCTTTTTAGCTTTTTTTTTTGAGCTATACCTACACTGTTTGGTAATTTCATGCATGTATCATGCAATTCTCATTTAATGTTACAAAATGCTTTAGTACTTACAGTCAATAAACAAAGCGATATATTAAATTATACCTCTTATTTGTTTTTCGTAACCGGCGAATGAGATAACGCTCTATGAAGTCGAAACGAGCCGATCGTCTCTTTCGCAGGCTCGATGTGCAATATTAATTGTTGAGTACTGTATTATCTCTTGATAGGGATTGCTATTTATTAAAATCTCAAAAAAGAACACAAAATAGGTAGCTGTAAATAAAAATCAAACCGATGAACAAAACTAAAACTCCTTTCAAATACATATACCAACAAACTGAATGCCCTAGAAATTCTAACTCGTACAATTCTAAGCGCCGGTTAAGCCAGAGTATTTCTATTAAATATTTTCAATATACCGGACCTTTTTGTCTGATAACAAAAGATTTTATACTTCGAGATCAGTACCTACTCGTATTTGTATGGGAGAACGCATTCTTGGATAATAATAACAAATTAGGTCGCTTATAATAAATCCACTTGAATTGTTGCACTAAATACTGCAAATATTAATATAAAGAAGTGTAACGTAGCCAAAAAAAAATAGTTTAACATAAAAAGACACACATGGGGCGGGGCATAAAAAAAACACACCGCAGTGCGTCTGGCTATTGTACGTTTCCTTGCCGTTAAGGAAATTGGACTTGAACCAGCGACCTCAGAAAAGCCCAGCCGCTCTACTACTAGGCTACCGAAGACCCCTTCATTTACAATGTATTTTTTTAAATATGATAATTTTATTGATTAAATTTATCCATTCTATTCTACATTTTTAACATACCTACCTAAATAAAAAAAAATCAAAACAATTATAAACAAATATTCGAAGTGAATCCGAAATCAGTACCAAAAATTGTTTTAGCGGCAAAAAAAAGATTTATTGAAGTATTTTTTTTCCTTTACATTATGAATTTAGTAGTAATTTCCGACAGAGACATAACAACCTTAGGCTTCAGGAGTGGTAACGCATCTGCATTTTGATCTTTGTCTTTGTGTTGGTGTCTATAGGCTGCAGTGATCACTTAATATCAATGTGAACTGCATGCTTGTTTGCCACTTCCATAACATAAAAAACACCTATTTTTTACATCTGTCAATAAAAATCAAAGCTATTTTCAAAACTTTACCCATGCAAAGCTGGAGCAAGCGATGTGTACGAACAAGTTGGTCACCAACCTTGGACTGTTGGACAATTAATTATTGTGTGAATAAGTAAGACAGGGAGGAACGCTAGACTGAACATTGCGGTAAGGGAAGGATCACCATGTATCTCCGAAGCCTTGTTTAAACATGGCTACACAAAGCTCTGCACGTTCTATTCGCTTATTACGGCTACCATAGAGCAACACCGGAGGGGAGTAGCCATATGCAGGCTTTCCCCTTTGTCAAAGTACAAGCCCAAATGGGCCTATACCTGTCGCCTAGATGTTTCAATGTGTGCGTGAAAATGTTTCTGTATTTTGTTAAAGTCAAGGTGTGAGTTTCGTAGTAATAGACGATTTTTGTAGTGTGCGTGTGTGTCGCACGCATTTCCCCCCGCAAAAAATTACAGACTGTTTTGCATCGGTATTAAACGCTATGGCTACTCCCCTCCAGTCCGCTGCGGCCGGTGGCCCGCGTTGCTCTATGACGGCTATTAAATAGTTATTAGAACGACAAAGTATGAACGGGTTAGGAAGTACTTAGTTACTACTACTTAGTTGCATAATCTCGAGTTAATCTGTGCTATTACCTAACCCCTCTTTCATCGTGATAAACAAGCATGCAGTTCACATTGATGTTAAGTGATGACTGCAGCCTATAGACACTTACACAAAGACCAAGGTCCAAATACAGAGGCGTTACCACTTTTGAGACCTAAGGTGTTATGCCTCTGTGCCGAAAATTACAGGGCCGTTCATTACCACCTGATCGGAACACGATAGTGAATACTACCATTTAGTGGAAAGTATATTAGGTAATGCGATGGTGTCTACACTCGCGAGCTCCGTCACTGTCCCTCTACCACCAGCAGAGGTTTTTGCTGTATCACCGCTTCTGTTTAATACAAATGTCAATTGTTCTTGAGTTCCATATAGATAAATGTTAGGTAAGAGATTTCATGGAGATGGTAACTGATCGTAGTTACTAAATTTACGTTAATTTCGGTTAAGGCTAACAAGAACATAAAAAAATATACCAAACATAAATAATTCAGCAATTGAGGCATTATCTTTTATGCCAAAAATGTCGGACCAAATTAAAACGTTCAACAATCTCATTTCTGGGGGCAAAAATTAAACTTTTAAAGATACCGACAAGGAAATATGGGTGTTTGCATAATATTACCATAACGGCCCTCAATCTGGCACCAAGCTGCCAATCTTGGGGTCCCCTTATACTTCACAAAACACGAATACTTTTACGTGAAAGTGACCGCAAAATTTATGTAACAGACACCAGATATTAATATTGTATTTTACATTGTGACAGTTTTAAACAGTGAAGAATCAGTGATGTAATGCTATCGTAAGAAGTTCTATCTGTTCTTTACCCACCTAATTGCTAACAGTTTAATGTCATCATCATGCCGCTAAACTGTAGTGTTCAGCACTACCGTGTTCCGGTCAGGTGGTAATGTACGGCCCTGTAATTTCCGGCACAGAGGCATAACACCTTAGGCCTCAGGAGTGGTAACGCATCTGCATTTTGACTTTGGTCTTTGTGTGGGTGTCTATAGGCTGCAGTCATAACGTAACATTAATGAAAAATGAAATAGTGGAAAGAGTATACAGGACCTACCTACAATATTTAATACAGTAATCAATCACATCGACTACAATATTTAATCCGTCTAAAATGATAACCTAATAAATGAGCTCCAATAGTTTGAGAATCAATTAGAACTACAGGGATCGGATCCCGAACTGCCTAAACAAACAAATGACAAGGGAACTTGAGAAATCTCTATCTCAAAGATAAACGACTTGACATTAATTATGATACAAGAGGAACCGACAAGACACATTAAGTGTTCTAGCGACGCTTTTACTTAATATAAGATGAACTAATATTTTTTTTAAGTCATAAGTTGGACAGACAAGCACATCATGGAAAGTGGTTACCGTCGCCTATAAACATTTGCAACTCCAAGGGAGTAGCCAACTCAGTCGTACTGCTAGCCCTAAACGACTCTTTTGACGCCTGTTTTGAGGAACTCCATATTGTAGCGCTCAGGGAACACTTCAGAAGAAAGTTCGTTTCACAATTTGCACATTCTAAGCAAAACTGAGGCGCGCATGGCCCAGCGGCTGGTGTAGATCGTAAGCGATGTGCTCGGTTAAGCACTACGGGCACGGTCGGGTAGTGTGATGGGTGACCGCTAGTGGCAAATTAAATGCGCGTTTCCGTGCTTCGGAGAGCACGTTAAGCCGTCGGTCCCGGTTGCTATCGATGGATAGAAGTCGTTAAACCTTGTCGGAGGCCTTATGGGCGGTTTGAAAACATCCGACAGTGGGTTGGCCACTAACCCACCCACCTCCACCAATCCGCATTGGAGCAGCGTGGTGGAGTAAGCTCCAGGCCTCCCCCCCCCCAAAAAAAAAAAAAAAAGGGAGAGACTCGTGCCCAGCAGTGGGACGTATAATGGGTTGCCATTATTATAAGCAAAAATGAACTCGCGACTCGGAGTCGGACTATTCCAATACCAGAGGAGTTGCCAACGCACTACCCCTAAACTGATGATGCCAATTTTGCTGAGTCCCATATTTTAGAGCTCAGGAATACTTCAGAGGAATATTGGAAATTTGCACGGACTGGACAGAAACGAAAGGGCAGCATTGCTGTTTACCCTTGCACGAGGTCATCCACGTGTCTAGTCTGTATAGGTGAAACATCAGTCTTTGGCAGGTGGTGCTATGTAGAATAAGAGATGGTAGCACCTACATAGTTCAGCAGAGTAGTCCAGTGAATCTAGGTGTTATTTACGGATATGCCAGGATTAATGACGCTTCGACTGAACTAAATTAATATAATAATAATAATGGCAACCCATTATACGTCCCACTGCTGGGCACGAGTCTCTCCCCTTTTTGGGGGAAGGCCTGGAGCTTACTCCACCACGCTGCTCCAATGCGGATTGGTGGAGGTGGGTGGGTTAGTGGCCAACCCACTGTCGGATGTTTTCAAACCGCCCATAAGGCCTCCGACAAGGTTTAACGACTGCTATCCATTGATAGCAACTGGGACCGACGGCTTAACGTGCCCTCCGAAGCACGGAAACGCGCATTTAATTTGCCACTAGCGGTCACCCATCAAACTACCCGACCGCGCCCGTAGTGCTTAACCCGAGCAGATCGCTTACGATCTACACCAGCCGCTGGGCCATGCGCGCTTCTTACTAAATTAAATCCGACATGATAATCTGCGAAATGAACTCCAAAATTTTGTAATCTCTATAGTTCAAACTGATTTCTAAACTATTGGTAACTAAACAAACAAAGGACAAGCGAACTTGAGAAATCGCTGTCTACAAGATGAACGACTTGACATTATTCATGATACCATGAATAAGGTATTCAGAACAGAAATATGTTCGATTCGAAACTTACGATTGGAACCATCGGTTCCAATCGTAAGTTACATATTTATTACACAGTAAGACACATTTATTTTATTACTGTCATGGCTTTTCTTGGATGTATTACTCCTTTCATTGCCTTTAAAACCCGGTATGGCGGTATTTTTTGGAACCGAAATGTAAATAGTAAATAGTTATGTAGTTTTATGTCTATAAGTTGACAAACAATCATCCAACGCCATTTCAGATCGGGACTACCCGATAGAAAGTGGCTACAAACATTTGCACGACCAGCCAGACCTGATATTTTAACGCCCACGTCTTAGGGTCTTAGGGTGAGATTCACAGACCGCACTACGACTTTACTTTGAGCAAAGTACGCTTATAACTGTCAAAACTCATACTTTACTGACAGTTCTAAGCATACTTTTCTGAAAGTAAAGTCGTAGTGTGGTCCGTGATTCTCCTAGACTGGCGGAATGAATTCTTATAGTTTGGAATCAGTTTCAACTACATGGCCTTCTAAACAAACAAAAGACAAGACCTTGAGAAATCTCTGTCTGCAAGATAAACGACTAGCCATTATTCATTATACCACAGAACATTATACGATGAATAAGGTATTCAGAACAGAAATGTGTTCGAAACCTACAAGTCGAATACGATACATTTATTTTACTTTTACTAGCGACTCGACTTTACTAGGGGACATTTAAGTTTGTTTTAGTAAGACTTACTTTGTTATATTACTTACATGTAGCAAGATTCTTAATTTTTTATATATATTTTTGTTTTATTTCAGATACGGATAAAAAGCGAGAAGAAAAACGGAAGGTATGTATTATTTTTTTTATGCGATCTATATCATTATTTGACCCGTTAAATGCAAAGTCAAGGTAAAAGTATGAGGGTATTAGGTATAGTAAAAATAATTTCGCAAATCGGCCCACAAACGCCGAAGAAATCGCGTAACATACACACAAAAAAAAAACATACTGCCGAATTGAGAACCTCGTCCTTTTTGAAGTCGGTTAGAAACGTAAATAGTTTTGGAGCTAATTAAGCGACTTTGTGAATATTTACCATTTGTCATCTCCCATTCTATAGTCGAAACTGCTAAGTCTGAAGTAATTTAACATTCTGAAGAAAAAAAACAATAGAGTTTTTCACCTCATTAATTGTCTATGGAAAAACCTAAAATAATACAGGATAGTAAAAATTAATAACTAAAGTTAAATAGGAAATTTCTTTATTGTGGGCAATTTTTAACACTACAAAACCCTACAACAGCAAATTATGTTTTAAATCTGCCGAACTTATTTGCTACGAATTTTTCAAGAATGGGGATGAAAATTGATAAATACTTTACCTATCATTACCTATCACAATGGCTACTTGGTTCAACGACATTTTGGGAAATATTGCAACAAACAAACATGCTATTCACAAGTGAATACATCTACCTACGCAAAAGAAAAAACCCAAAGTCAAAATACAGATTGCCTCCCCTGAGGGCTAAGTGGCTTTGTGATGATAATAATAGAGCCATGTAAGATAATGAAATATAAAGAATGTGGATGCAAAGTGTGAAACCCCTACCCTACAACATTACGACATTACTAAAACGTCTTTTATAAAAATGAGTGCAAATTCAAGTTAGAAATGGTGTAAAAATCCTCGTTCAGCAAACTCCAACGAACCCCGGTTATCAATTAGGCTGGTGATGTTCGATAAAGGAAAGTTCTTTTAATCCTTTGACTGGAGTAATTTAACGGACCAATCAGAATATTTCCGATTCAATTTCGATTTGGTGTGGACACAGGAGAAATTAATGAAACATTTTCCCTTAAGACCCTTATAATAAAGTGGATGGAAATGTTTCAAGCTCTTTTTAAATAATGAATGACGATAGCAACCAAGTTAAGCTCGGACACATATGAAATGAAAAATCCTTTAAGGAACAGTTTAATTACAATCATTTTTCAAATAAAATTGCTTCATCTTCACATTATAAAGCTGTCTCAAAACTCATATAAGAAGCTAAGATATAAAGCTGTATAATATCTACAGTGGACCGAGCTTAATCTACCAGCTAAACCTGCTATATGAGCTGATTTACCCACACGTAATATCGGAAAGAAGCAGCTTTTTATCCGTTGGGATGTATTAGGCAATTTATGTACGGAATAAGCAATTAATATATACACCACTAACGCCCTCGTATATTGTGATATAGTATCTAGAGCACGTATTAAGTTAATAAATATTAGATTTGAATCTGGAAGACGTTGGTATCATCGCATTGAAGATTTGATTTATTTCGTCCTTGGGTTTGATATCACTTAATAATAGAATATTATTTTATTTGCTTTTTTAAAGTAATAAAATTAACTGAGAAGCCTGCTACAATTTATATTGATATGTTTGTCTCGGGGGTGGCAATGTATCAGCAATTTAACCTCCGGTTTCTTGCAGATGCCTGTGAAGCAAACATTGGTATCGCATCAGTATTTTGGCCTCCGGTTTTGTGAAGATGTCTATTGAGCTTTACTGGTGGTAGAGCTCCAGTGACGGAGCTCGCGGGCGTCGGCACCACCGCATTACCTAATATACTTGCCGCTAAATGGTAGTGTTCAGCATTATTGTGTTCCGGTCAGGTGGTAATGTACGGCCCTGTAATTTCCGGCACAGACGCACACCACCTTGGGCACAGTACAAATATGAACAGTATGGAAACTACGTACAAAACGTTCCAAATGGCACATTAACACAAACATGCGCATCGACGCTCGATGTAGCGAGTGACTCAGTACTGCAGCACCGCGAGAACCGCTTAGAGGCCCCGTCGATGCGCATGTTTGTGTGAGTGTGACGTTTCAAGGTTTCGTACGTAGTTTCCACACTGTTCATATTTGCATTGTGCCTTGGGCCTCAGGAGTGGTAGCGCATCTGCATTTGTACCTACGGCTGCCTCCGACGTGAAAATAAAATTACTCAAAGTAACGCAGATTTAGCGTTTGGCATCCGTGCCTTACGGGATTACTGGTTTCGATTGAAAACCAGCGCCAGGATTATGCTTTACAAATACTGAATCGGACACCACTTTGGTTCAGTTCGGGGGACACTTGTTATTATCATTCTTTAAACTATCTGGGAACAGGATTTTTTGTTGTTTTTCGGTATGAACTTATAAGAAATATGCCTAATTAATGTACTTAGTTGTTTTCCTGTTTCATTTTGTTTTGTTTTTCGTTTTAGGATCACTCGTGCGTCTGTCTGTCTGTCTGTCTGTCTGTCCGTCTGTCACAGTCACTTTGCTCTGAAACTACTCAACCGATTGAGTTGAAAATTGATGAATATGTGTAAATTGGTGACCCAAAGATGAACACGTCAAGTAAAATAATAAATTTTAAGCAAGGGGGCCACTTTCGGCGGTAAATCAGAAAATTTAAATAAAAATCGTAAACTGTGTCGTTTGACATATCAAATGAAAGAGGTTATTGTCAGCATTTCAGATATATTTTTTTTATAATTTTTGCATAAACAAATTTGAAGTTATTTAACAATAACCACGAAAACTGACCATCCCCCCCCCATCTCCGAAACTACTGAACTTAAAATTTTGAAAAAATGTGCAAAATAGTTCTTTGCCTATAGATTACTGGAAAACCTATAAGAAGTTTGAGTATTCAAATTAAATCGAAAATTCTTAATAATATAACCTCCCTGCCGGTACCACCGTAACCGCTATGTCCCTGCATTTTAAATCTGTAATATTTTCGAAAATATTTAATTAAATTACGGAACCCTCACCACGCGAGTCGAACTCGCATTTGTCCGGTTTTATTTTATGTAACAATTGCGGCAAACAAGCATACAGTTCACATTGATGTTAAGTGATGACTGCAGCCTATAGACATATCTACACAAAAATCAGAGGTCAAAATGCGTTGCCACCCCAGAGACCTTACTTGTCTATACAAATTTATTTCAGCGTTCGTTTTTTATTTTTGTGTTGTTACCTATGATGTATGTACTGTAAACACACTGTAAACAATGACATTGTGTATAGAATATCATTAGCTGTAACTGTCTATATTGTGTCTCTTACGACCCGGTTAGTCCAGCGGTGTGAGACGACCGTTTGGTCGGGGTCGCGGGTTCGATCCCCGCACTGGGACAAATATTTGTATGGCCAACAGCTATGGCCTACAGAATGGCGCTATCTAACACTGAACTGAATGAAGAGGGGAGAATTTTTCAAATCGGACCAGTAGTTCCTGAGGTACGCGCGTTCAAGCAAACAAACAAATAAACTCTTCAGCTTTGTATAGATTTGTGGTAAATGTGATAACAGAGTGAATATACAACATATAACGGGAATAATGGACACTCTTAAACACCTCGATTAGAAAATCGAGTTTTATTCATAATACATGAACTGAAATTGCATGTTCAAGAATTTAATATTTTTTTGTTTAAAAAAGTTACAAGTTGTCCTCAATTTGTACGAACAGTATGCACACCCTATGCTTACTTACCCTACCTCTACTTACGATCGCATATAAAACACAAACCAACTCACACACGTACACTGTCGCAATGTGATGTAGCGTAACCCCCATTTAACACTCGCTAGTGATAAGATTCATTTTTCACTTTTCTATTTCTTAAATTAATATTAATAATAAAATGCACGTCTCAACAATAAACTTGACTAGCATTTTATTTTGGATAGATGTTAGTCTCGTTTTTGTTTGTATTGACTGTTCACCAAATGGGTGACTATAATTTTCTTAATTGTAATTAATTTTCGTACAAAATCTTACCTATATCAAAAGTGCTTAAAATCGATTCGGTTATCGATTCTAAACAAACTAGTTTCGGGTTGGACATTCAATCCTGTTACACGTTGTATATACACACACAACATAGACATAGTAATAAAGTTCGTGGTTTGTAAATTCAATTAGTTTTTCCAAGTCGAGACAATGCTCATCGAAAAAGTTTGAGATTATTTTATTACCCAAATGTGTACTTATTCCAATTTGAATAAACCTTGAATAAACTCAGAAGACACCAGTTTTCGCTTTAAGTTATTTTAGTCACAAAGACAAATTAATTTACGAGTATTAAACTTCTTCGTGAATTTAGAAGTCTGTAATGAAAATAGGCTTTTTACTGGTGGTAGAATACCAGTGTATGAGCTCGAGGGTTTAATACCACCGTATTATATATACCTTATTTATCTACCGCTAAATGGTAGTGTTCAGCACTATCGTGTTCCGGTTATATGGTAATGTATGGCACCGTCTTAGGTCTCAGACATCTCAGGGGTGGCAATACATCTGCATTTTGACCTCTGGTTTTTGTGTAGATGTCTATAGGCTGCATTCATCACTTAACATCAATGTTAGCTGCATGCTTGTTTGTCACCTTCAATACATTAAAAAAATGCTGATGGTGGAATTCTGAAACAATTGACATCGTAGTAATCCATATAAATAAAAATCAATTGCTGTTCGTTAGTCCCGCTAAAACTTGAGAACGGCTGGACCGAATTGGCTTATTTTGAATGATTTTTTAAAATCCAGGGAAGGTTTAAAAGGTAAGAAAATATGAAGAAATTGAAGGGGAATAGTAAAAAACACAATTTCATTGACAAATAGTCCGTATAATCCGTGGATATCAAACCTTTAACACATTATTTAATTCTGAGGCAATACGTGTTTGCCGAATCAGATAGTGTCACATATTTTTCCATTTCTTGGAGATGATTTAAAAAAAAGAAAAGATTATTATTTTCCTACTCACCTAGTGAGGTGAAATGTATGAGAGTGGCAGGCAGTAAGAGTCAGTTAATGTTAGTACATCTCATCAACGAGATGGATTAACATTAACTGCCGAAGAAGTCTGATGGTAGCAGGTCACTCCTGCTACGTTGGGGTCCCAAATCAGCTCAATTACCGTCTCTACTTGCCGTACTGCATGTAATGAGTCCACTACATTTTTTTTAAATTTCTTTTCAAATTGTTTTTCAAATCGGATTAGTAGTTCCTGAGATTAGTGCGTTCAAGCAAACAAACAAACTCTTCAGCTTTATAATATTAGTATAGAAGTATAGATTACGCTTCATATAAAATGCATGATATGTGGGTGTTTTCAAACTCAACACTATCTCATTGGAACATGCTGACTCGACTCCTCGATAGACGGCTTCAACTGGGTCAAGGGCAAGCTACCAATAAGTGGGTTTCCATTGAAACTAGCTGTATATTTTCCGAGCTTATTGTGTAAAAGAAAGGCGCTATTTCCAGTTGTCTCGAAAATAACGTCCTTTGTAATTATGTATTCGTAAAAAACGAACCCCTTTATTCATAAACGTACATTAGATACGTTTTAGCTATATAATGCTTGGTCTTTGTCAGTTGCATTGTCAAATGTGCAGGATAGAAAGAGACAAAGGAGAGATTAGCAACACTTTAGCTAAAATACGTTTATGAATAAGGGGGGAAATGTGTAACTTCTCCATTATTAGAATGTTACTACAAATAATATCACTAGCGGTCCACACCGGTACTTAAATAATATTGCAACTATAAATTCATTATAATATCCTCTATCTGGTGCAAGTTTGATTAAAATCGGTTAAGTAAGAATCAGAATCAGAAACTCATTTATTCATTTAGGGTGACAGGCACCTCTTATGACACGTCAAAAAGTAGTAAAGTAGTTTAGGAGTCCATCGCGGACAAACACTGTGACACGTAATTTATATATATATATATATATTAAGATAGGTCCATTACTCGATAAGCACTCGCTTTATCAACGCAATTACCGTCGCCGCTTGTAATGTACTGCATGTTATGTGTTTTTGCGTGTTTGTGTCTATTGTCTATGGGAGTTTAGTTCTCGAAAACCAATAGATGCCCTGAGATTTATGTGTGTGTGATTGTATGCAAGATATTGCATTGGTATTAGAAATGAAATGGGACACTCTCCCAACACTTGAGGGCAGCTAAGGTCTTTCTAATTTTATTAATCTAGTCCGTTCTATCACACTTCACAATGCATGATATGTGTTGTTTTCAAACTCAACACTTTCTCATTGGCCTTCGATCATGCTGACTCGACTCCTCGATAGACGGCTTCAACTGGGTCAAGGGCAAGCTACCAATAAGTGGGTTTCCACTGACCCTAGGTGTACATTTTCCGAGCTTATTGTGTTAATGAAAGGCGGTATTTTCGTCTATTGTTTATTGTCCAGTGATACCGGTCATTGTTTATAATATAAATGGACGAACGTGGGACGAACAAAACTGTGTTATGCGTAGTTTGATAAGTTTGGATTTCCTGGATTGCGTCACTACAAAAGATTTTTTTTTGTTTCGAAACAATAGGATAAATTACTGATTTTTTGGGTGGCGTGAACTTTTTTTGTAGTATTTTATTTTTATAATAGAAAACAATTGGCAAATAAAAATAGTGCATCTAAAAAACAAGAGGCTTGTAACGATGCGACTTGTAAAAACTATATTTTATTACCATGTAGATACTCCAAATAAGAAGTTCGCGTCTGCTAGTAATCGTTATGAAAGGGAAATAATTATCACAATCCAAAACATATTGTTTCTTCTCAAAACTGCTGTATTTATAAATTCTAGGAAATAAGGACGTAAGTAATACATTTTTGCAGTTAGTTTAGTCAAAATAATACACCGGCGAAATGTATGCCGAAATAAAAAGGATTGAGTTAATGTACGTTCGATTCCCGGGTAGCGGACTATCATAGATAATGGTGTAAAGTCCTTTATGTCTGGTTCTATTGGGATTTTTCCATTTTCTGGAAGAAACTGCCCAATACCTCGAAGTTTGGTAATGTGCCCGGAGATGTCAACAGGCTCGCCACCTGTTACATGGGCCAAAACGTAACCGGCGAATCGTGGGTGTTTGCATGTATGATTGAATGCATGCATTTACCTCTGCCTACCCCTTCGGGGATTACAGGCGTGAAGTTACGTTTTTAAATACGTTTTAGCTCTGAAGTCTTAAGTTACTAGGTACACTTAGTACGTAACACAGTACAGCTGTATAATTTCTTTGTGAAAACATATTAGTTATAAACAAATGTTTACAATGTCAAGATCAATCAAGATTTTGTTACCTATTTGAAATAACGAGTAAGTAGAAGTCGACTACTGAATTCTCATAAAAATAAAAGAAAATGTTCAACTTTGATTTTCACTCGCCGGTCCGTCAATTCCCACGAAAATAATTCCCCATAAACGACATGAAACTTTCCCCGGGGAAATAGATAAATGTCGCAACTGTGTTTGGGGAAAACCATCCGTCATCCGCAAAGCCAGCAGACCGAATAAGGGGATTGAAAGACTGAAGAGCCAGAAAATATATTTTTATTGAGTGTCACTCGTATTTATTTATAAAGTTTTATAGTTTTCCGATTTTATGTCGGTGAATCATGTTATGTAATATCTTTCTATGTTATAAAACGTAAAAATACTTCTAGGTAGGTACGCATTGATTTTGTTTTTAATAAAATGGCATCGCTTTTACGCATATTGCCAGTGTCAAATAAAATGATATTTCCTATTCGTCATAAGCAGCGTAAAAGTCAGAGTCAGTCGGTCAATTATCAGTCAGTCAGTCAGAGTCACAGTCAGTAATTCGAGTAAAGCGATGGCTGCTTTACCAGAACATTTATAATGAAGTTTTGGAGGCAACCTGAAAAGTCTGTTTTCGCACTGTTATTCTATTTCACTATACACGGGCACTGTAATAAACCTGTATCAAACAAAATGCCATCAATTTTATTTAATATAACTCAAAAAACACCAAGAAAACGAAATAAAATAAGAGCACCACACGCCTCTTTCAAGGTTCCCGCCAAAACTCTACGCATTGATTATTATAAGTTAATACTGGGGTGGAGTGCTATCGGTAGTAGGCCCATTGTTAAGTTTTTTTAATTGAACGTATCGACTCGCAAGGGCCAAAGTTTACTTCACGATGCAATGTGCGAGCGGTGTTGAGAGCTCTCAGTCTATAAAGCGACTGGGTAAGGAAGACTCCTGTGCCGCCATTAGAGAGTGTGGTTTTGGGGTTGATAGTTTGTTACTTCGCTCGTTACTACAAATGCTAGGAGTCTACGGAATTTTTCGAAATTCGACTCATAAGAGTTCGTTTTTGGTACTGATAGTTTGTATGAAACCTTGTTACATACTATAAGTTTTAGAAGTCACAAATTTTTCACAGGGATTATTTTTAGAACGAAGATGCCTCCTAAGTCGGGCTTTTGCGATTGCTCAAATTTTTGTATAGAAATATAGATTAGTACCCATCGTATTTGTAGTAGTAATGTACGAGTAGGTAACATTTTACCTGTCACCAGCCGGAAGAGGACGCTCGTTACTTATAAAATAGACTTTTTTTGTTGGAAGTGGTAAACAAGCATGCAGTTCACCTTGATGTTAAGTGATGACTGCAGCCTATAGACACCCACACAAAGACCAAGGTCGAAATGCAGATGCGTTACCACTCCTGAGGCCGAGGGTGTTATGCCTCTGTGCCGGAAATTACAGGGCCGTACATTACATGATAGTGCTGAACACTACCATTTAGCGGCAAATACTCGTATATTAGGTAATGCGGTGGTGCCTACGCCCGGTCTTCGCCCAGAGGCTTTGCGACAGTAAAAATGTAATCGCGCGTAGTCGCTCGTCTGCAGACAGCTTATTTACAGACAGACGCTATATAAAGGCAATCCCGATGTAATGCGTAACAAAGTTATATATTTATTGACGGATTTAGATAGTCTGAACGAAATAGAGGTGTAAGTTTATTTCATGGCGGTATTAATGTATGGTTCGTTGAATGTGATGCGAAGAATTCCATTAGAAAATTATGTTATGCTGAAAATTTTGTGATGTTTATTTATCGTTCTTATTTTTCGTTGAGTTGAAATATTTGGGGATAACGTCATAACGATATGAGGTACCTTTTTTAACCGACTTCCAAAAAAAGGAGGAGGTTCTCAATTCGTCCGGATCTTTTTTTTTTTTCTTTTTTTTTATTGTATGAAGATGGCAGACAAGCATACAGTTCACATTGATGTTAAGTGATGAAATGTTATAAAACGTAAAAATACTACTAGGTACGCATTGGTTATTATAAGTTAATACTGGGGTTTAGTGCTATCGGTAGTATATAATATATCGTTTTTGGACCCCATGGTTGCGTTTTTTTAATTGAACGTATCGACTCGCAACAAAGTTAGGGGGAAGTCCCCTAGTGGCGGACACCTAAGGTTTTTTGTAAATAAAATAAAAAATATTTTAAAGAATGTTTATTTTTTTATGAATTACAGTAAATAACAAAGTAAGAAATCAAATTAAATTTAAAAAAACTCAACTTCTGCGTAAGAATAGTTGATATTAATAATCAAACCTTGACAATAAAAAATTCAATATAAAAAAAGTGGCACCTAGTACCGGACATATATTTGAACATTTCAGAATTGCCTGCATCGATCACATAGGTAGTCATTTCCAGTCTCTGGAACGTCTGCATATGCTTCATATGCCCACCCGGGATCCACCGGTTTAATAGTCGACCAAATGTATTTTACTCGAAATTTTGAACAACTTCAATACATAGTAAATATTTATTTATTTTTTTCGTTAGATTATTTAAACCTAAAAACTACGGAACCCTACACTGCGCTTGGCCCGACACGCACTTGACCGGTTTTTATTGTATGAAGATGGCAGACAACCATGCAGTTCACATTGATGTCAAGTGATGACTGCAGCCTATAGACACCCACACAAAGACCAGAGGTCCAAATGCAGATGCGTTACCACTTCTGAGGCCTAAGGTGTTATGCCTCTGTGCCGGCAATTACAGGGCCGTACATTACCACCTGACCGGAACACGATAGTGCTGAACACTACCATTTAGCGGCAAGTTAATTAGGTAATGCGGTGGTGCCTACGCACGCGAGATCCGTCACTGGAGCTCTAACACCAGTATTTCTTGTTGAATACTGTTAGTAACAGTCCCAAAGCAACTCGTATAATCGAAACTTTGCAACCAAACGACACTTTTTCTCCACCATAAACTAAACTTACTTTGATCCCCGGGCGATAGTAACACGAACTAAAGTACTTCTCAAATATTTAACATCGCAGTTATACCATAAGTCATACCCATCCTTTCCCGTTATCGTGCCCTTCGAGTTCCATATTTGAAATATATTGGTGTCTTGTTACCTCTATAATTGAGTCTAATTTTATTGGCGTCCTTGTAATGTGAGTTAAATTATACTGTTGGGTGTCTTTGTGTATGTATTCCGGGAACATGCTGGTAATATGCAAAATTATGTGCTTCCTTCTTATTTCCAGTACTATGTATGTATATCTATCTATGACTATAGTTTATACCAGAGGTTCCCCAACTATTTTTTTTGTAGACCCCTTTAAATTTTTCTGGTTTCGGTGGACCCCCTTGCTAACATTTATATCACTTTCCCATATATCCCATTTTTATTTACGCATATACGTAGACCCCATCGAGTCCCCATGGACCCCAGGGGGTCTATATAGACTACTTTGGGAATCACTGGTCTATACCCTTAATTATAGAGGAGAATAAATATAAACGAATAACGAATTGGAAAAAGTTGATTGATAAACTTTTGAAAAAAAATGAAATTGAAAATAGGATTCATATTATTTGACCCGACTGGCCGTCGGGACGTGATGTTCCCATGGCCCACTTGCAATTCTTCCACTGGAAGGGTCACTTGTGGAAGAATTTTCGTCTACTGGAAGAGAATTCTACCACTGGTCCGTCGGTACGTGATATTCCCATGGCCCACTTGCAATTCTTCCACTGGAAGAGTCACTTGTGGAAGAATTTTCGTCTACTGGAAGAGAAAAAACCACTGGTCCAGTCAGTCAACCGAACAATGGCGATTCGACCATTCCAATAACCCCATTGTAATGGTTGGACCACCATTGCCATTAACATAACAACTAAGGTCTCAGGGCATGTGTATCAGCATCATATCTGCATTTTGACCTCTGGTTTTTGTGTAGATGTCTATAGACTGCAGTCATCACTTAACATCCATTTACTTGCCGCTAAATGGTAGTGTTCAGCAGTATCGTGTTCCGGTCAGGTGGTAATGTACGGCCCTGTAATTTCCGGCACAGAGGCATAACACCTTAGGCCTCAGGAGTGGTAACGCATCTGCATTTTGGCCTTGGTCTTCATGTGGGTGTCTATAGGCTGCAGTCATCACTTAACATCAATGTGAACTGCATGCTTGTTCGCCACTTACATTATATAAAAAAAAAATCCATGTGACCTGCATTGCTGTTTGCCAACTGTTTAACCTTCAACTCATTGTGCCAACCTTCGATACATAAAAAACACATACATTTTCATAAAAAAAGTCTGAGAAAAAACCTTTTAGCACGGAAATCAACAAGAGGGCTAACTAAGGCTCTATTACTCACTGAAAGGAAGTGGCGTGGATGTTAGAATGCTTTCTGTGCGCCTCTTACGGGGTATTATACTGTTTAATAAACGTTTCACTGTGAAGAATTCTTTTAGCTTTTTCTATTCCTGGATACTATATGGGCGCTCTAGGGCCTAGGTATGGACAAGTCATGTCATTTGTATCGGGTTTTATGTTCGTATGTAGGTAAAAGAACGCTTTGATTATTTGTATCTCTCTATAACTAATTTCCTTCGCTCTTCGGTCAATTTAAAACTTAAAATACCTACACATTCTTCAAACTTCCTAGCGAACTCTTTTACTGTCACAGCTGTTCGTTTATGGAATGCTCTCCGCTTAACTGTGAGGCGGGCTCAAACTGTTAACACATTTAGAACACAAGTTCTAAATCATTACCTGTCAGTCTAAATAGATTTACCTTTTCTTCTAAATTCTTCTATCTATTGTTTTCTGTATTTTCAAAGTAGTTATTTTTGTTCCTGTATACTAAGTGTTATAATTATATATTTTTTAAAAGTAATTTGCTTGTAATATATACGCCCCTCTTATTATTTATGTTGTATTCTCCTTGTTATCTGGTTGCCTGGTAGAAATCGCTGTGTAGCGATAAGGCCGCCATTTGTGCTTGTCCTCCTGCCATTGTATCTAACCTATTCCTGATTGGTGTACAATAAAGAATATTGTTGTTTTGTTTTATCTACATAGGTACTATCCCAAGCGTCGGCTGTATCGCCGCCATGTTGAACATGGTTGAAAATGATAAAATCGTTTGAATGAAATGTGGTTGTAACTCAAAAATATATTTTTGAATAAATTAATTGTATTCTTTTCGGATTCTTCTTTAATTTATACATTTTTTGAGGTAGTGTACGAACCAGAGCCGAACTCACAACAACTCCTTTATTGGACATGTTTCCTTATTCTGGGAACCATAAAGAATGTTCTCAAAAGTCTTAGGAATCGGCGTGCAGGTATGAAGAGAATGATTAATGTAGTAGAAGCACGGGGATGTGTCAGGAGCGGGATATCTGACGCTCCACACTCTCTGCTTACCCCGTAAGGGATATGGCTTGAAAATACATACATACATGTTCCCAAAATCCAATAAATAAATCAGTTTAAGAAGCTTTTAAAGAAAAATGGAAAGAAAAAATTACCTTAGACGGGACTTGAATTCGCGACCACTAGAATCTTTAGTCCAGCAGGTCTCCCAACTGACCTACCGAAGTCCACACAAGTCCGTAGAATTTCACATTTATTACATTGCCTTGGAGTGGCAGCATAGAGCAAAGTGGCCCACCGGTCGCGGCGGACCGGAGGGGAGTGGCCATAGCGTGTATTACCGATGCAAAATAGTCTGTCATTTATTTGTATGTATGTATGTATCTTCACGCCAGGTCCCTAACGGGGTAGGCAGAGAGTGTAGAGCGCTAGATATCCCGGTTCAGACAAACCTCTCGTGCCTCGTCTACCTTCATGTGCTAGGGGAAATGCGTGCGACACACACGCACACTACAAAAATCGTCTATTACTACGAAACTCACACCTTGACGTTAACAAAATACAGAAACAATTTCACGCACACAATTAAACATCTAGGCGAAAGGTATAGGCCCATTTGGGCTTGTACTTTGACAGGGGAAAGCCTGCATATGGCTAGTCCCCTCCGGTGTTGCTCTATGAGTGGTAGTAGGGACATTGTAACACTTAAAAAGGAAAACCATTTAATATCGATAACAGTTTGGAAAAGTTCTTGTTCCATGCGTAAAACAACTTCAATATTACATTCACATATAAACACCCACAACTTGGCCAAAACATATTTTGAGTAAATCAATTTGCGTCACATAAGACCTTAAAAAATGAGTTTATTGTCATGCCCAACTTTACTCATTCTCATACTTAGCTTGGTCCCATTACCAAAATCCGGGCCGTCTGTGATATTTCGCCCCGGACCATATATTACTGCGTTGGGAATTTCCTTCAGGAAATTATCCGGTTCATTCCCATTTCCGTACCTTTGTTTTTGCTGGCTGGTTGGACTGTAGTTTTAGGGGAATATGGCCCGGTACAAAATTTAGGACCGGCTGCGATAGCCGCGTCTTTAAGTTGTAATGCGATAAATTTATTTTTTTAATGTCATGGAGTGGTAAACATGCATACAGTTCACATTGATGGTAAGTTTTACTGGTGACAGAGTTCCAGTGTAGGCGCTCGAGGGCGCAGGCACCCCCCTATTACCTAACTATTACAGAAACATACGTAAAAACAAAAAAAAAACGTAACTTATTACAGGCGTGAGCCTGTAATCCCCGAAGGGGTAGGCAGAGGTAAATGCATGCATTCAAGCATACATGCAAACACCCACGATTCGCCGGTTACGTTTTGGCCCATGTAACAGGTGGCGAGCCTGTTGACATCTCCGGGCACATTACCAAACTTTGAGGTACTGGGAAATTTCCAGAAAATGGAAAAATCCCAATAGAACCAGATATAAAGGCTTTTTCACCATTATCTCTGATAACCCCCTACCCGGGAATCGAACCCAGGACCTCCGCGTAGTAGTAGTGGCCTGCTACCACTAGGCTACCGAGGCAGTTACAGAGACAGAGACATAACAACCAAAGGCTCAGGGGTGGCATCGCATCTGCATTTTGACATCTGGTCTTTGTGTGGGTGGAGTCATTACTTAACATCAACGTGAACTGCATGCTTGTTTTCCACCCACCTTCATCACATTAAAAAATTGAGCCTATAAACAACTACACGAGACCAGTAATTTCAATCTAGATGCGTTGCTACTCCTGAGGTCTAAGGTGTTATACGCCGGCAATTACGGGGCCATTACCACCTGACTAGAACAAGATAGTGCCGAACACTACCATTTAGCAGCAGATAGATTAGGTACCTAAACTCTACCACCAGTGAAATTAATATAATGACATCAAATTTTTGTATCACGTTTCACCGATTCACGTTCAATGAGTATCATATATTAAATAGGTAATATATTAATAATTATTCTGCCAGAATGTAAAAAGGATATCAAATATCACGAACGAGGTTAGTAGTAATTAAATCATCCTTATTGAGGTTAGAATCGAGGTCATTATAAATAGATTCACAAGCATGTAATATGTTAGGTAAGCATAAGGGAATATCAGATTTAAAGGTATACTTGTACCTATGTTTTTTTTATTAAATGAAGGTGCAAACAAGACACCCACCCACACAAAGACCAGAGTTCAAAATGCAGATGCGTTGCTACCAAGTTTGAGGTACTGGGAAATTTCCAGAAAATGGAAAAATCCCAATAGAACCAGAGATAAAGGCTTTTTCACCATTATCTCTGATAACCCACTACCCGGGAATCGAACCCAGGACCTCAGCGTAGTAGTAGTGGTCTGCTACCACTAGGCTACCGAGGCAGTTACAGAGACAGAGACATAACAACTAAAGTCTCAGGGGTGGCATCGCATCTGCATTTTGACATCTGGTCTTTGTGTGGGTGGAGTCATTACTTAACATCAACGTGAACTGCATGCTTGTTTTCCACCCACCTTCATCACATTAAAAAATTGAGCCTATAAACAACTACTCGAGACCAGTAATTTCAATCTAGATGCGTTGCTGCTCCTGAGGTCTAAGGTGTTATACGCCGGCAATTACGGGGTCGTACATTACCATTTGAACACTACCATTTAGCAGCAGATAGATTAGGTACCTAAACTCTACCACCAGTGAAATTAATATAATGACACCAAATTTTAGTATCGCGTTTCACCGATTCACGTTCAATGAGTATCATATATTAAATAGGTAATATATTAATAATTATTCTGCCAGAATGTAATAAGGATATCAAATATCACGTACGAGGTTAGTAGTAATTAAATCATCCTTATTGAGGTTAGAATCGAGGTCATTATAAATAGATCGCTGGCGTAGGCACCACCGCATTTCCTAATATACTTGCCGTTAAATGGTAGTGTTCAGCACTATCATGTTTCGGTCAGGTGGTAATGTACGGCTCTGTAATTTCCGGCATAGAGGCATAACACCTAATGCCTCAGGAGTGGCAGCGCAATTGCATTTTGACCTCTGGTCATTGTGTGGGTGTCTATAGGCTGCAGTCATCACTTAACATCAATGTGAACTGCACGCTTGTTTGCCACTTTTATTACATAAAAAAAAAAAAGATTCACAAGCATGTAATATGTTAGGTAAGCATAAGGGAATATCAGATTTAAAGGTATACTTGTACCTATGTTAGAGTTTAAAATGCAGATGCGTTGCTACCTCTGAAAAAGGCTTACCCCCTTATTCATAAACGTACATTATATACGTTTTAGCTTTAGAATGCTTTGTCTTTGTCAATTGCATTGTCAAATGTGCAGGATAGAAAAAGAAAAACGAGAGATTAGCAACACTTTAGCTAAAATACGTTTATGAATAAGGGGATTAGTTGATATGTTTCTATGATAAGTTATTACGGGGCCGTACATTACCATCTAACCGGAACACGATATTGCTGAACACTACCATTTAGCGGCAAATTATACGTAACTTCACGCCTCGAAGGGGAAGGCAGAAGTAAATGCATGCATTCAATCATACGAGTACATGCAAACACCCACGATTCGCCGGTTACGTTTTTTACACCCTAAGTCGAGGATTGGACCCGCAGGGGTCTCCTTTAGACAGTTGTGTAAATGTATTTAGGCTAAGACCCTTTTGCTGTCGCCAATTGCCCGCTGAAGTCGACTATTGTCGTCTCAAGACAAGCAGCCTACAACATAAGTCCTAAAAAATCAGCATTTAACGTAGGCACTCATAAAACTGTTTGTAAAAATTAATGGCTAGAAAAAAAAATATGCAAATATAATTAAATATATGTATATATATCCGTTATGATTGGCAACATAATCTAATGGATCTTGTTAAACAAAGACATGGAGTCATGGAATAAGGTCGAAATTGACTAGGTATCTTCGAAAAACATAATGAAATTTAAAATAAAGAGCAAAAAGTACAACAACGACTTTCGCTGGTTCGATAACATCGATAGATCTATCAATTTTCTTGTATCGATTTTCAACCGACTATTGTTAGTCATCTTTCGATTGGCAATACTGTTTGACCAAAACAACTCATTTTTAAAAAACACTTCTGTAGTAATGAAGATCTTGTAAAACATATTATTTTCATAATAATTGCCAATGTTGTTGAATACGATCCAAAGCCTAGAAAATAGGTATCCTAGTAAAGCGTAATAGAATTTCAAATAACGAGGTCTTTAAAATAAAGAGCAAAATGCATGACAAAGGCTTCAATGGAAACGCCATCTTGTTTAGCTGTCGTATCTGAAGTCAAGTTATTTTGTAATACTAACTACGCCTTTCGAAGAAAAACGACGCAAAACAAACTTCGTAATTAAATTCTTTATAATATTATTCACACAGTACTATCGATTGTATTGCTACTTGTACATTATTATTATCGTAAGTATCGACCCTTTTGGATGCCAACTTAAGGACTTATTACACGGCACGGTATTCAGGGTATGATAGCAAGGGTCAGGCTAGTGTAATAACATTTAGGGAGTTGGGGTCCTAATTAGGGAGATCCGGAGCGGCCCCTGTATTTGTACTGTGATTGGGCGCTGTCAACCGGATAGTGTAATAAGCGGCAAACCGGCGCGAGGCCACGCCCGCCCTTTCCGTCGGACCCTGAATGCCGTGTCGTGTAATAGCCTTTTTAGTCTTACGCTCAATGTGACTCACGAATTGCCTCTTCGTTCGATATGTCAACGCTCAGGATACCGATACACTTACCAACAGCGAGTGGAGTGAATGAATGGGGGTTTTTAACTGATTTCACATAACAATACTATTGGTACTATATTGTTCTTGAAACAATTCTGAAATTGTCGATAATACGAAACTAAATACGAAAAAAAAGGGTACTCTCAAAAGTATTGATTAGATCATAAAAAATAGTATTGATAGTTACTACATTTGATGGTTCAATATATTTTCATGGTTCAAGATTTTTTTAAGTTAAAAACGTGGCAAACAAGCCTTCAGTTCACATTGATGTTAAATGATGACTGCAGCCTATAGACACTTACACAATGACCAGAGGTCAAAATGCAGATGCGTTGCCACTCCTGAGTCCTAAGGTGTTATGCATCTGTGCCACAAATACAGGGCCGTACATTACCACCTGACCGGAACACGATAGTGCTGAACACTACCATATACCGGCAAGTACATTAGGTAGTGCGGTGGTTCCTTCGCCCGCGAGTCACTGGAGCTCTACCACCATTAAAAAGTGTTTATTATTGTACTTCTTCGATAATACTGTCACGTACTTAGATAGCATTTATTATGCTATGCTATTGGTCCAATCTCGACGTACCATTGACTATTGATAGTCTGCTATCGATGGAAACACTATTTGGGCAGAATTGTGTTTATATCCAGGATCTTGTTATTCAAAGATATGGCGTCATGGTATAAAATCCAAATTAACTAGATATCGACAAAGACAACAGAGTTTGTGACAAAGAGGTCTTTAAAATAAAGAGCAAAAAGCTTAACAAAGGCTTTCGTTTCAATAGAAACGCTATCTTGTTTATTTGATGTCGAGCTATTTTGTTAAACTACGCTTTTCGAAGTAAATGGACATAAAAACAATATCTTTATAAGGTTTTAAACTTTTTACGCTTGATAATGTATAAAAAATAAATAAAATACAATACCATGGCGATAAAAATAATGGATCATTGAATATTTTTGTATGTTTATTTTTTCAATTTTACGTTCCCAAAATATCGCGGTTTTTTCATACCTCTGTTGCCTTTTCTTCGATCAACATTCACTTCATGCACGCCGAGTCTTCCGGATCGGCGTGCATTGAGTGAGTGTATTAAAACATTCTTGCACTTAAAATATTTTTCGCTGATGAAATCTTTTTTAACTGCCTCGGTAGCCTAGTGGTAGCAGGCCACTACTACTTCGCCGAGGTCCTGGGTTCGATTCCCGGCCCTGGGTTCGTGGTACTGGGAAATTTCCAGAAAATGGATAAATCCGAATAGAACCAGAGATAAAGGACTTTACACCATTACCTCCGATAACCTCCTACCCGGGAATCGAACCAGGACCTCAGTGTAGTAGTAGTGGCCTGCTACCACTAGGCTACCGAGACAGATATAGATACTATATTTCTCGAATCTAGCTTTAGGCGAAAAGAAAAAAAAACGTTCTCGCACTAAATAATGCTTTCACTTATGATGAAATCTTATTTTATTTTCTTATTTTATTTTGCCTTGTATCCAACGACGCGGAGCGTAAAAACGTTACCTGAAAGTTACACGTGTGACGTGAAACGCGTGTTAAAGTAATATTATATTTACTTTGATACCGCTAACAAAATAATATTCGAATGTTTATTACACAGACATTTTTAGAGGTGTTGGAGTTTCAGCGACGAGCTTGAGTGGGAACATGCCGCGGCATTATCTGATCCAGGGGTTTTCAAAGTGTGCTGTGCAGAGCCATCGGGCTCCGTCATATAGCAACACGGCCACCGGCCGCGGCGGACTAGAGGGGAGTAGCCATTGCGTTTATTACCGATGCAAAACAGTCTGTAATTTTTTGCGGGGGGAAATGCGTGCGACACACACGCACACTACAAAAATCGTGTATTACTACGAAACTCACACCTTGACTTTAGCAAAATACAGAAACAATTTCACGCACACATTTAAACGTCTAGACGACAGGTATAGGCCCACTTGTACTTGGACAGAGGGGAAAGCCTGCATATGGCTACTCCCCTCCGGTGTTGCTATATGGGCTCCGTGAAGTATTTGTCGTGGTTTTACAATTATATTTTTACCAGCGGTAGAGCTCTGGTGACGGAGCTCGCGGGCGTAGGTATCAACGTATTACCTAATCTATCTGCCGCTAAATGGTAGTGTTTAGCACAACCGTATTTCGGTAATCTGGTAAAGTATGGCCTCGTTATAACTATCACAGTGACGTAACAACTTAGGTCTTAGGAGTGGCAACGCATCTGCATTTTGACCTCTGGATTTTGTGTAGATGTCTATAGGTTGCAGTCATCACTTAACATTAATGTGATATGAACTGCATACTAGTTTGCCACCTTCATTACATAAAAAAATCTTGAATAGAGACTACCTACTTTAGAGTCTTGTTTGTCTAAAGCCTGCACAATTCATCTATGTAATTGTTTGGGACTAAGTAGGTACGTCACAAAAATATAAAAGCAATGATTTTATTGTTATTAAATTAGAAAAGCGCGCTAAGCGATACGGACGCGGTCGGGTTTGCGATGGGTGACCGATAGAGGCAAATTAAAATGCGCGTTTCCGTGTTTCGGAGGGCACGTTAAGCCGTCGGCCCGGTTGCTATCGATAGATTACCAGTCGTTAAACCTTGTCGGAGGCCTTATGGACGGTTTGAAAAACATCCGACAGCGGGTTGGCCACGAACCCGTATGTCCACCAACCCGCATTGGAGCAGCGTGATGGAGTAAGCTCTAGGCCTTCCCCCAAAAGACGGGGAGAGACTCGTGCCCAGCAGTGGAACGTATCAAGGGTTGCCATTATTATTATTATAAGTTAGAAAAATTGGAAACAAGTATGATAGTTCACATTGATGGCATGTGAATTATGGCTATAGCTTCTACATAAAAGCTAGAGAAGGTCCTCAATATCAATGTTTTTTTTCTGAAGCTTTAAATCTTTTGCTCATGTGTTAAAATAACGGATCCATGATTGGCAGATTTACTCAATAAAAACTGTTTAACTATATTTTGAGAAACCTCATCATTTGTCTTTATAAGCCTGATTTAACGCGATGCGGACAAGGCATAAGGGTGCTGGCATGATGCCAGAAGGGTTCTGCGACAAACCCTCACATCACCTATGAAGTATAAAATGGGACAGAAAGTTTGTCTTAAAAATTCGGTATCAAATCAGAGTTCTTGTTAAACTGTTCTAGAATATTTTTATTTTATTTTTATGGAAGTGGCAACAAGCATGGAGTTCACATTGATGTTAAGTGATGACTGCAGCCTATAGACACCCACACAAAGACCAAGGTCAAAATGCATTACCACTTCTGCGGCCTTAGGTGTTATGGCTCTGACCAGAACGCGATAGTGCTGAACACTACCATTTAGCGGCAAGTATATTAGGTAATGCGGTGGTGCCTACGCCTGCGAGCTCCGTCACTGGAGCTCTACCACCAGTAAAGAAGGGGAAAAAAATGTGCTGGCAAGACGCCAGAAGAGTTCTGCAACAAACCCACATACCACCATAAAATAGGACAGAAAGTTTGTCTTAAAAATTCGGTATCAAATCAGAGTTCTTGTTAAACTGTTCTAGAATAATTTTTGCCTTATCGTCTTTTGAAACTTGAGTTGGAGGATTAATTCAACGAATATTTGTTTTCTTCTGTTTTTCGATTTTATACCTAGAAAGTATATCTGCCATTAATGGTAGCGTTAGTTGTACGCCAGTGTATGCTTCAATGCTGCTAACTACGTAGATATCTGTAAGCTGTAATATTTATTTACCATCAATGTGGGCGAATAGTTCTTTTTCTTTTTATCAAATTTTTGGGAGGAAGGAGTTGAAATTTTTATGATATTTTAATTGTTAGTTTTTTATCACTATTTTAATTAACGTAGTATCTGTTTCACTTTATAAAATATTTATTCACTCTAATTATTGTTTTTTATTGACTTTTCGAAAATGGTAGTAAAATCTTACCCGAAATAAAAAAAAATTCTTTCTTTAAAAAAAAAATCAAGCGAAAAACGTAACTTCACGCCTGTAAAGGGGTAGGCAGAAGAAGGCAAATGCATGCATTCATACATGCAAACACCCACGAATCGCCGATTACGATTTGGCCCAACAGGTGGCGAGCATATTGACTCTCCCGACACGTTGCTAAACTTCGACGTACAAGGAAACTTCCAGAAAATGGAAAAATCCCAATAGAACCAGATATTAGATAAAGGATATAAAAATAAAATAGAAATTCAGATAAAGGATTTCACAACGTTACCTCTAATATCTTTGACCCGGGAATCGAACCCAGGACCCCAGCGTAGTAGTAGTGGCCTGTGGCTACTGAGGCAGTAAAAAGTCAAAATTCTTTTATCATGAAAGTGGCAAATACAACTACGGTAAAGTTCACATCGATATTAGGAGTATTTTGGCAGCCCATGAGCATCTACAAACGAATTAAAGCACTTAACGTTGCCACTCCTGAGGCCTAAAATGTTTTGCCTCTGTGCTAAACTTACTGAGGCATGATTGGCAGATTCACTCAATAAAAACTGTTTTACTAGATTTTAAGGAACCTCAGCATTAGTCTCCCTAAGCCTGATTTAATGCGATGCGGGCAGAGCATTAGGGCGCTGGCAAGACGCCAGACGTAAAGAGTTTTTTACCTCGCACCACCTATGAAAAATAAAACGTGACGGTCAATTTGTAGGGAAAGTTCTGAAAATTCGTAAAAATTTTCAATTTTTGTTGTTCTACAATAAGTAGATTTAAAAAAATGGAAAGAAGAAAATGGATTCTATGGCATTTAGCTACCTCGGATGAAAGGACAAATGTTTCTTCTTTACCCTTTTGATTGAACCGTCTCTCAAAATGCATTAATTTACATAATGTTAGGTCACTTAGTAGTTGTGAAGTAATTTGGCGAAGAAAACGGACAGACTGCTTGGGTGTCAGTCAACCTTTGGAAAAAAAAAACTCAATAGTCGTTCCCATCCCTAAATATCTCAAACACGCTTGAAATATCAAATTTTATCGTCATTTCGTAAAGACTTGTTATTCTTTAACTTCATAGCACCGTTCTGATCGCATACGTGATGATGACTTTTATCTCTTCAGGGAGTATGCTGGATACTTGAAACTTGGCAAAATGGACGGTATACGACTTATATTTAAACAAAAAACAATAAAAACACTAGGAACAAACGGTTCGAAAGCTTTTATAGGGTTCTTTTCGTTGATGGCGCGAGATTTTTCTGATATTAACTTTTTTACTACATAGTCAGTTTTCGGATTATTGAAAGTCTATTTGATTTTTGTTAAGGTATCCATTTGTGGAACTGATTTTTGGAAATCTGTTTCTTATTTTTAATGGTAAGTATAATATGTTTCTCGGTAACCAACAATTTAAAAGTCACTTTGCCATACATCGCAGTTTTACCAAAATGATGGTGATTGATCAACACGTTAGTAGGTGCAGAGTGGTCTTAGGAATTACATCAATCGAGAAGATATAGTATTTATAATACACCCTCAGGACTCACTATTTATATAACATTTATTTCGATTAAACACAACAAAACATAATCGTTTCGAGTCTAAAATATCTAAAAAACGCTCGAAATGTCCGATTTTATCGTCCCTCCATAAAGACTTGTTATTCTTTAAGTTCATAGCACCGTTCTGCCTTCGGATACGTGATTATGACTTTTATGTCTTCAGGGAGTATGCTTGAAACTTTACAAAATGGCGGGTATACGACTTATATTTAACAAAAAACGATAAAAACACTAGGAACAAACGGTTGGAAAGCTTTTAAGGGAACGGTATCGTGAAATCTGTAGGGTTCTTTTCGTTGATGGCACGAGATTTTTCTGATATTAACTTTTGTACTGCCGACCCGCATAGTCACAGTCAGTTTTCGAATTATTGAACGTCATTCGGTTTTTGTTAAGGTAGGTATCCAGTATTCGTGGTAAACTATCATCTTTCTAATTATTACCTTTTTGAAATTGCCAATAGGTACTTATTTGCACAAATATGGAAAATTAAAATGTTGCGTTCATTTTAGGGCAGCGCAGTAAAGCTAACTTACTATTACTTTGATAAAACAAAACAAAACATAATCGTTTCTAGTGTAAAATATCTAAAACACGCTCGAAATGTCCGATTTTATCGTCCCTCCATAAAGACTTGTTATTCTTTAAGTTCATAGCACCGTTCTGCCTTCGGATACGTGATTATGACTTTTATGTCTTCAGGGAGTATGCTTGAAACTTTACAAAATGGCGGGTGTACGACTTATATTTAACAAAAAACGATAAAAACACTAGGAACAAACGGTTGGAAAGCTTTTAAGGGAACGGTATCGTGAAATCTGTAGGGTTCTTTTCGTTGATGGCACGAAATTTTTCTGATATTAACTTTTTTACTGCCGACCCGCATAGTCACAGTCAGTTTTCGAATTATTGAACGTCATTCGGATTTTTGTTAAGGTAGGTATCCAGTATTCGTGGTAAACTATCATCTTTCTAATTATTACCTTTTTGAAATTGCCAATAGGTATTTATTTGCACAAATATGGAAAATTCAAATGTTGCGTTCATTTTAGGGCAGCCCAGTAAAGCTAACTTACTATTAATTTGATCAAACAAAACAAAACATAATCGTTTCTAGCGTAAAATATCTAAAACACGCTCGAAATGTCCGATTTTATCGTCCCTCCGTAAAAACTTGTTATTCTTTAAGTTCATAGCACCGTTCTGCCTTCGGATACGTGATGATGACTTTTATGTCTTCAGGGGGTGTGCTGGATGCTTGAAACTTTGCAAAATGGCGGGTATACGACTTATATTTAACAAAAAACGATAAATATACTAGGAACAAACGGTTTGAAAGCTTTTAAGGGAACGGTATCTTGAAAACTGTAGGGTTCTTTTGGTTGATGGCGCGAGATTTTTCTGATATTAACTTTCTTACTGCCGACCCGCATAGTCCAGTTTTCCGATAATTGAACGTCATTTTTACTTTTTGTGAGACTGTTTTTGGAATGTTATTTCTTATTTTGATATTCAGTGTCCCGCAATAAAACTACCGCCACTACGAACGCTAACCTACTACGATTATTGTATATCCATCTATAGACCGACCGTTTAACTCGCGTATCGCCTGCGCGGTACTAGGGGAGCGGAGGCAGGTAACGCTACACACGGACTCAATAATCCAAATACTTATCTTGAGAAATATTGTTTGAAAAGTATAAAATATGATTATATACAAACTTGTCTGTATTTTAGTAAAAAATAAACTTATAATTTTTCAAATATTTTAATAAAATCTATACGTACGTTCTAAGGTACGAAATAATAAAATAACAATAACTCCTTTCACGAATTGTAACCACAAATAAAAGTTTATAGGATTAGGACTATTCATCACTAATATAGGGTACATATCGCTTGAATCATCTTCACTGTTTGAGCAGCTTGAGGAGTCAGAATCTTGCAAATTAATAATAAAGCTGTCCATCTCTTCATCTTCTCTCAAGTTATCGTCTTGAAGATACTTCGCAGAACTATAATCTTGTGTTCTGGCTTTAAAAAAGGAATTAACGTTGTACGCTATTTGTATTTTTTTTTCTTGCAAAAGATTAATATTGGTAAGTTTTTACCTTGTGCGTCAATGTCAAAGCGTCCGTTACAAAATACAAACCGAACGCTGCAAGCATCGACAGCGTTCTGCCACGCTTTGACGTGGCTCTCTGCTCCGCGCACCCCTTTCACCCACCCGGTGACATCTCCCCCCCCCGCTCTCTTTGTACCCCGCAGGCGATACGCGAGTTAAACGGTCGGCCTATAGATCAGTGATTCCCAAAGTGGTCCATATAGACCCCTGGGGTCCATGAGAGACTCGACGGGGTCTACGTATATGCGTAAATAAAAATGGGATATATGGGAAAGTGATGTACCTAAATGTTAACAAGGGGGTCCATCGAAACCAGAAAAAAAATTAAAGGGGTCTACAAGCAAAATAGTTTGGGAACCTCTGATCTAGATGATATTCAATAGAGAACTTCTTCGGGCTTTAGTGGTTATCGACCCTGTAGTCTTTTTTTTTTTTTTTTATGTCTGAAGATTGACAGACAAGCAAACGGGCCACCTGATGGAAAGTGGTCACCGTCGCCTATGAACATTTGCAACACCAGGGGAGTTGCCAACGCGCTGCCAGCCCTGAAGGACTCTTTTGACGCCATTTTTGAAGAACCCCATATTGTAGCACCTAGGGAACACCTCAGAGGGAAGTTCGTTCCACAATTTACACGTTCTGGGCAGGAACGAACGTGAAAACCGCACCGTTGAGCACTGCCAAGTGTCCAGTCGGTGTGGGTGGAACTTCTCTCTTCGGCAGGTAGTACGGTGTAGGAAAAGAGACGGTGGCACCATGTCAAACAGTTCAGCAGAGCACTCACCATTGTAGAGACGGTACAACACGCACAGACTCCCAATGTCTCTGCGCAGGCTCAGATGTTCGAGCCTGTCGGTAAGTCCTGGATCGTTAACAATACGAACGGCGCGTTTTTGTAGGGAGTCAAGTGGACCAAGCTGGTATTTGGGGGCTCCCGCCCACAAATGAGAGCAGTATTCCAGATGGGGCCGGGCTTATATGTGTAATAGGCATCACTTCAGGTAGTTTTCACTGGTAGTGAAGCCTCCGTGACGTAACTCGTGGGCGTAGGCACCATTTATTAATCTACTTGCCGCTAAATGTAATTTCTGGCACAGAGGCATAATACCTTAGGCCTCAGGAATAACGTATTTACATTGAAAGCTTCATGTGGATGTTTATAGGCTACAATATTACTTAATATTTAACCGGCGAATCGTGGGTGTTTGCATTTATGCTTGAATGCATGCATTTGCCTCTGCCTGCCCCTTCGGGGATTACAGGCGTGAAGTTACGTTACTTTTAATATTTCTTACCATTGTATAGTCCCGTGATAACTATTACAGAGACATAACGCCTAAGGTCTAAGGGGTGGCAACGCAACTGATTTTTGACCTCTAGTTTTTGACGTGACAACGTCATAAATTAGGTTGCGGCTCGGAGTCACTCATGAAAAAGTGTAACGCCCGGTAACGTAACGATGAGTCACCGAACGAGAGAGAGGCCTGCCGGACCGGCGAATGCCTTTCTACCGAGAAAAAGACGTTGTCACGTAAAATCTTCGCCCGTAAAACCGACTTTACAGGCAACCAGTTTTTTATGTTAATGTTTATAGGCTTTAATCATCACTTAACATCCATGTGAACTGCATAATTGATTGCCACGTTCGTAACACAAAAAAAGGACCTGAATATATCAAAAGAACATATCAACCTGAATTTCACTATATAATGGTACTTATCATTTATTTATTCCATTCTGAATCAAAGGGATCTTCGATTGACCAAAAATACAAGATATCCGGACATTCTTTATCTAACTCACCATCAATCCCGGAAAAGATACCGGGAAAAAGGTTACGGATTCCGCAATAAATGAACTCAACCTGCAATGAAAGGTTGAAAAGGAACAATCTCTATTTCCTTACCTACTGCAATCTAGATATTTTATTAAAGTAGATACATTAATATATAAAAACACCTTAGAGTGAAATATTTTAAAGAGAGCAGTAATTTTACCTACATTCATTTTTGTATATCAATGCCTACATTGTTAAAAATATACATACTTGTTAAAAAATTGGTCACGAGTCGTAATGCAACGGCCGAAACGTCGAGTGTCGAGGTAAATACTTCGATTGCAATAGTACGCGATTAAGTCCCGTTTACAATACAAAAATATGAATACAAATCGTGAAATTTTAAAACAATTAAAAAAATTGGTTGTCTATGAAATTGATTTACGGATAATCATTTTACGTATTAACGTAAAAAACATGTGTCACGAGCCGAACGCTTACGCATTTTGCGGGGTAGCCGCAAAACGGCTAGTTGCACGGCTGACCGCAGGATGCGGTTGAAGAACCGTTGCGATTTGCGGTTATATCGATCCATTTCATAGATGTACGTGGACGAAGTTGCAGCTATTTACAACATTTACACACGTTACGTACGTTGCTGGCCGACTCTGGATTTCGATTTTTTTTTTCGGTATTGAATTCCATTTTACCAGTCGTACCACACACACTCACTCAATGGCGGGCAGCCGCAGACTGAGCCGCACAGTGCGTATAGCAACCGTCCGGATGGCCGGGTGGCAGCCCTCCGAGCGTCCAGAGTGGTCTGCGGGTAGCCGCATTGCTAGTAACCGCATATTGCGTATGAACCCTTAGGCTCATAGAGCAACACGGGCCACCGGTCGCGCCGAACTACTTCCGGCCGCCGGGGACTAGCCGTATGCAAGCTTTCCCTTCTGTCAAGTATTATTACATATACTCTGTCTATACTTAGGACGACCGTGCCTTTCTATCGCTTGTTGCGCGCTCGGTTCAGGGGGAACGTGACACTTTTTCGTGCGTGCATCCGGCGGCGTTCATACATCGATTATGAGACACATCAAAATTATCACATCAAAAGCGGTTACGTTCTTAGTGCCGATTTCAACATCGTTAAAACGCGTTTAACGTTCTTAAACAAGTTCAATAACACCATTTGGATGTCACCGACGGAAATTGTTCGTGATAAGGTTGAAATAGGATGCAAAGTTTAAAATAAACCGCGTTCTATTAAACTCAGTCACTCTGAAATCTGCCCTAATTCTGGTAAAAAACTGTGATAACACGTCTTATTTAGACTGCACCGGTATTATATTCCTTTGGAAACTCTTATTTCAGATTCGGTTACGGCTTACGGTTACGGATTGAAAAATATTTCGGATATTCGATTGTTCAGGTTACATATACGGAGCTCCGTAACATCCCTATCTTTTATGCCCTCAATATTAGGCTAAATCGAGCTAGATCGTTTGAGCTAGATTGCGCAGCTAGTGTATGATAGTGTTTGCGTATCGTTGCAGAGGCATAGTTATGAATGGAGCCATTATTATGATAGTTTACGGGATATTGTTCCATAAACTCTTAAACAACATTGTTACAAACGTAAATTGAAAATGTAAAAAAATGACTTCGAAAAAGGTATCTAAATATTGTTTTTAATAATGTTTTTTTTATTCGATGACAGTGAGTATGCATGTAAGTAAATACTAAATATTCTTTTGGCTTATAAGAAGTAAAGCAAACTCTCAGTTAAGATTCGTTCCCACTCCTGAGGCTAAAATGTATGGCATGTTTGTGGGAAATTTCAGTATATACCACCTAAACACATAGTAATTTTTGTAGCATACTAACAAAATTAAGTGGAAATATTCTTGCGCTTACAATGGATGGGATTGTTATCTTTCCGCCATCAATATTAAGTTAGATTGAGCTTGATCGTTCAAGCTAGATTGCGCAGCTGGTTTATGATACTGTTTGCGTACCGTTGCAAAGGCATGGTAACAAATGGAGCCATTATTATGATGCTTTACGGGATAGTTCAATGTTTAATAAACCCATAAACACCACAGTAACCTTCATGGGTAATGAACCCTTTACTGGTCAGCTTCAGTGACGGAGCTTGTTGGCGTATGAGATGAAATTTAAAAATCATTTTAGTTTAATATACGCGAGATAAATATTGCTCGAGCTCGTTGGCGTAGGCGCCACTTAGTTTACCAAGGCAATGCAATAAAATGTGAAAGAAAAATTCGATAGTCGGGTGTGAACTTCGGTAGCTCTGTTGGGAGAACGACTGGACTAGGGAAATTGAGTGGACTAGAAGTCACTGGAGACGTTCCAAAATGTGTGGAGCTTGGGCCCGCACCTTGTACACTTTAAACATAAAATACTAAATCATTTTCAGCTATTGAAATAAAACATTTCTTTCGGATTTATCTCGCGTGTATTAAACTAAAATGAAATTTTAAAATAATTTTAGTTTAATATATACGAGATAAATATTTGTAATTTCCGGCACAGAGACATAACATCCTAGGCCACAGAAGTGGTAACGCATCTTCATTTTGACCTTGGTCTTTGTGTGGGTATTTATAGGCTGCAGTCATCACTTAACATCAATGTGAACTGCATGCTTATTTGCCACATCCATTACGTAAAAAAATCCCTAAAAATAGTTTTATTTCAATGAGTGTAGCTCGCGAAAACCTAAGAACATATCACATTTTCAGTTTCGTTTATATATACCTTCAATTAATTGTCGTCGTAAGTATATTTCAAAAACAAGAATATCATAGTAGCGATATTGTTGTCCTACAAAACAAACATAAAATAAACATTTCCGCCAAAATAAAAAACCAAATCAAAATATTTTTTTGAGTATTTTTCCATGATTCTACGTATTTTCTCTATTTTTTGATATAGTGTACAATATGCGGGCCCAACGTGGAACTTGGCCTTTTCTTTTCCTTTTTTTTCTTTAAAAAAACATACCCATAATACCCCAACCGAATTGGGAACCTTATTCTTTTTTAAATCGGTTAAATACTTCTATTCAGGCTAGGGAAACTTTTGCAACCGGTTTACGATCCGTACCGTTGCAAGAGGCGGCACGGTTATGAATGAAACCATTATGCTGATTGTTTACAGTTTAGTTTACTAGCGTTCTATTTGCAATGTTCATACTAGTCTATAAATAACAAAGGAAACATTAAGGCGCGCCTACGGTCGATGAGCCGAGCAATAGTTTTGCTTTTTCATTTAGTATGTACCAATCAGTTACATCAACACAGACGCGCTGTGACAGAGCGTTTGTTTAGCTAAAATAAAAAAAATACGTGACACTCACAGCCCCACAGTAGGTAGGTATTAACCTGTGTCGTGGATGCCGGTTGTGCACATACAACACATACACAAACACCCAGACCCAGATACTATACACTTGACTCCATCTTGAACTGCATGCTTTTTAAAAATCTTTATTATTTTCAGGTCCTTTATAATTAAACTGCATGCTTGTTTGCCACCTTCCATAAAAATAAAAAAGATATCTAAAGCTAAAACAGATGGTTACCCCAAAAAGGAAGCCTCATTTAACCATTCCATCGTCCTTTAATTCCCATCTGTAATTTATGGGCCTTTTACCACGGGTGAACTAACGGGTCCATTTGTGAACAATTTTGGTTTAGCTCACGGGTTTTTTCACAGAAAATTCATGGTGGCTTTGTTTGACTTTAAATATTTTGACGTCCAGTGGTGGAATGTGAAAAAAGAACCTCAAAAGTGTATTTTTTTATTTATAGTTTTAATAATTCGTCTTATGTCTAAATGCTAATAAATTCTTTAAAATATTTGTGTTTCTCAACGTATACTTAAAAAAACTATCGAATATGATCATTAAACTTTAGGATAATTATATCTCTTTTATATGCCTTTAGAATTATGCATGAAAAAAGTAAATGTTTCGGCTAACTTCGTAACGTTATGCGTTTCGGTATAAAAATTAGTAGACACCTATTCCTTTTATTCTCAGACCTGCCGAATAAATATAAAAAAATCATGAAAATCAGTCCAGTAGATTCGGAGGCGTTTGGTTACCAACAAATGCTATGATACGTGAATTTCATATTATTATTAGAAATTTATATACACTTTAATAATAAATCATGAATTAGTTGATAAAAAGAAAACATTTTAATAATATTTTATAATGATTTTGAGCCGATAAAAAGTAAACATTTTGATAATATTTTTAAATGTTTTTTAACCGCTTCTTGTTTTTGTTTCAGGTAAGGTTAGATTACGGAAGACAGAAGTGTGCAGTATTCTATGATAGAATTTCTATCAGGTAGGATAATTGAAAAAAGGCTATTGTAATTTAGTAAAAACACCCAAATTTTAACAGAGATTTATGGATCCCGTACTTTTTACTAATGAAATCCCAGATCATGACATGGAGAAGAACACGAGTACGTTTATTTTCATACAGTAGGTACAGCAGTCATTTCTTTAACTAATTAAAAACCAATGCACACAAAAATACCATACATCATAAATAGACGCAGTCACGCAGTCTTCTCATTTACTTTTCCTTCGCCTTAGCTTCTTTATCTAAACTTCTAAACTAATATTATAAAGAGGTAATATTTTTTTGTTTGTTTGTTTGCTTTGAATAGGCTCAATAACTACTGGACCGATTAAAAAAATTCTTTCACTATTCGAAAGCTACATTATCCACGGGTAACATGGTTATATTTTATTTTGGAAAAAATAGGGTTCCGTAAGATATTTGGGTTTTTCAGACACAAGGTGTAAAAAATCAACCAGAAAAGTTACTTATTTTGCGTACGCTGCCTAAACTATAAAAGATATCGAGGAAGACTTTAGGCTATGTCTATGTATAATCATCACGCTAAGACGAATAGGAGAGGGTAGGCAACATTGCACCGCGCGAAGCCGGGGCGGGCCGCTAATAAGATTATAAAACTATGATCTATTGCCAAAATCCGACACCACAACATTTCTTCCTTACCCCAAAAATAGGAAAGCAAAATATTGCTCTATATAAAATATATTCTTCAATAGTAACTCATCGACTCGATCGTGATTCACTGCCGTACCCATCATTGGATTAAATTATGACCTCGGCCTTTCCTTGGAATAAAGGTCGAGGATAAGCCTAAAATCTGCAAATCGATACGACTTGTGTAGTTAAGTGGTTCCAAACCTGCCTGAATTCGAACTTTTTCTTTCGATTTATGCTTCACTTATTGTAGAGAACACTTCATCAAACATTTTTATATCCTGATAGAAGAACTGACGACCATTGCGGCAGAAGAGTTCTCGAATGGTGACCGTGTACTGGACAGACGAAGCGTAGGCTCTCCACGAGGTGGACCTTCGACGTGGTGAAGGTTGCGGGCAATTAGCGAAACCACGCAGTGTTGTGTTTCAGCTGAGAGTCGTCCAGTGAGGCCTCCCCCAATTCATTCATTCACCTGATGGGAGGTCACACCAAGCTTCATCTTCTGACACGCATGCGCATGAGCTATGCGTTGCCCATTGCCATTATGTCGGTTACTTTATTTCTCATGCGGATCTCCTCATTTCGGATTCGATCTCTCAGAATTATGCCACAGTAAAGCTCTCTGTATTGCTTTCTGCGTGACCTTGAACCTGACGTCACAAGCAAGTACGATTTAAATCGATTTCGCATCGAGCTCTTATAAGTCATTCCATAACATGCAACATTTTGAATAGAGGCCTATTATTTTAGAAGGTAGATGAGGCACGGGAGGTTTGTTAGAACCGGGATATCTGGCGCTCCACACTCTGCCTACCCCGTTAGGGACCGGGCGTGAAGATACATACATATCTATTACTTCTATTTATAGTAGTGGTTTCAAGGACGATTTTTGACTATTTGTCCTATGCTATTGGAAATCTACACTTATAATAAGACTGTAGAAGTGTGAATTCTGTACATTAAAAATATAAAAAAAATAAATACGTTGTTACTAGATCGATACCGAAGACAAATATGTAATTAGAAAAAAAATTGTCCGTCTGTCTGTCTGTCTGTTTGTTCAAGCATCACACAAAATCTACAGGTCCGATTACGATGAAACTTGATATACTTATGCTTTAATATTTGGCGCACAACACTGGGTACTTTTTATCCCGGAAAAATGACTGTTTGTCTGTGTGTTTGTGCACGCTAATTTCAGAAATGGCTTATCCGATTTGCAGTTTCACTAATATATTGTGGTAAGTTTTACTAAACATTCAGTGTTTGTTTCGTGTCAATCGGTTCAGAAATAAAAAAGTTATGACAATTTAAAAAATCATATCGAATATTTTTAACTATTCTGTATCTCGTATCTTCTATCTTTTATGGAGTTTCGTACCTAAAAGGTAAAAACGGACCCTACGGATTACTAATTCTCCGCTGTCTGTCTGTCTGTCTGTCCGTCCATCCGTCTGTCTGTCACCAGGCTGTACCTATCTCAGAAATAGTGATAGCTAGATAGCTAACACTTTCACAAATTATATAATTCTGTTACCGCTATAAAAACAAAATTTATTACAAAAATAAGAAAATGAAAATACTAAGGGGTCCAAGGGGGCGTACAGTGAACGTATTTTTTTTCGTATATTTTTTACTCGATATTAATAACGGTAGCAAGTAGACGCTTAACATTTTCACAGAATTTTTAGGTCTTATGTTGTATATTTATTACCTTCCAACAAACGTAATTTTTTGTACGGAACCTATCGTGCACGAGTTCGACTCGCACTTGGTCGGTTTTTTCTCTGTTCGTAACGTTAAGCATACCGCATAGCAGCGTCCCGGCATAAAACAATCGCCGCTATGATCACCATTCAGCATGCCAAGCGTGGCAATTATGGCATATTCTTTCCTTATGACGCACAACACTTTTAGAAGCATCTTCGGGAAAGGTTTGTCCAGCGGAGAGGGATGGACGTCTTTCGGATGTAATTATGATGATGGTAATGGTGGTGGTGGTGTAGGTGGCATTAGTGGATAAAAATCATCGACCAAGGAATGCTGATTGGTAAAAATGTACAACGTTAATATTTCTCTTTTGCCGGCTCTTACGGAGTGCCTATATTATGCATAGATCCAACTGTTATCTTTCATTCTCTATTACAAGCACTAATTGACTGAAACTTTATACTAATTAATATGATACAAAACTTCATAATAATTTTGTATAAAAAAAAAATTATGAATAGAAGTTTAAAATGGCTTTTTGGAAATACGGTTCAGCACAGGATGGATGCGCGTTTAAAAACACATAGTACGACATTTTTCGCAATCCTAGCAGCCTGTGTGTATCCCCGATGGCCATACGTTTAATATCGTGTACAGAGAAGCATTACTGTAACGTAGATTTTTTTAGCTACCCAAAAGTGTTTATGATCCAAAATTAACGAAAATGTGTATTTAAAAGCGCTGTCCAATGTCACAAAGCCACTATTCCACGCTGGGCGTTCCGACGCCGAGCGTCCCGACGCCGAGCGTCCCGACGCCGAGCGTCCCGACGCCGAGCGTCCCGACGCCGAGCGTCCCGACGCCGAGCGTCCCGACGCCGAGCGTCCCGACGCCGAGCGTCCTGAAGCCGAATGTCCCGACGCCGAGCGTCCCGACGTCGAGCGTCTCGACGACCAGCGTCCCGACGTCCAGCGTCCCGACGCCGAGCGTCCCGATTCCGAGCGTCCCGACGCCGAGCGTCCCGACGCCGAGCGTCCCGACGCCGAGCGTCCCGACGCCGAGCGTCCCGACGCCGAGCGTCCCGACGCCGAGCGTCCCGACGCCGAGCGTCTCGACGACCAGCGTCCCGACGTCCAGCGTCCCGACGTCGAGCGTCCCGACGTCGAGTGTCTCGACGCCCAGCGTCCCGACGTCGAGCGTCCCGACGCCGAGCGTCCCGACGCCGAGCGTCCCGTTGCCGAGCGTCCCGACGCCGTACGTCCCGACGCCGAGCGTCCCGACGCCGAGCGTCCCGACGTCGAGTGTCTCGACGCCCAGCGTCCCGACCTCGAGCGTCCCGACGCCCAGAGTCCCGTCGGTGAGCGTCCCGAGGCCGAGCGTCCCGATGCCGAGCGTTTCGACCCTGAGCGTCTCGACGCCGAGCGCCTCGACGCCGAGCGTTGCGGCGCCGAGCGTCCCGACGCCGAGCGTCCCGACGCCGAGCGTCCCGACGCCGAGCGTCCCGACGCCGAGCGTCCCGACGCCGAGCGTCCCGACGCCGAGCGTCCCGACGCCGAGCGTCCCGACGTCGAGCTACTCGACGACCAGCGTCCCGACGTTCAGCGTCCCAACACCGAGCTTCCCGACGCCGAGCGTGCCGACGCCGAGCGTCCCGACGCCGAGCGTCTCGACGACCAGCGTCCCGACGTCCAGCGTCCCGACGTCGAGCGTCCCGACGCCGAGCGTCCCGACGCCGAGCGTCCCGACGTCGAGCGTCCAGACGCCGAGCTACCCGACGTCGAGCGTCTCGACGACCAGCGTCCCGACGTCCAGCGTCCCGACGCCCAGCGTCCCGACGCCGAGCGTCCCGACGCCGAGCGTCCCGACGCCGAGCGTCCCGACGCCGAGCGTCCCGACGCCGAGCGTCCCGACGCCGAGCGTCCCGACGCCGAGCGTCCCGACGCCGAGCGTCCCGACGCCGAGCGTCCCGACGCCGAGCGTCCCGACGCCGAGCGTCCCGACGACCAGCGTCCCGACGTTCAGCGTCCCAACGCCGAGCGTCCCGACGCCGAGCGTGCCGACGCCGAGCGTCCCGACGCCGAGCGTCTCAACGACCAGCGTCCCGACGTCCAGCGTCCCGACGTCCAGCGTCCCGACGTCGAGCGTCCCGACGCCGAGCGTCCCGACGCCGAGCGTCCCGACGCCGAGCGTCCCGACGCCGAGCGTCCCGACGTCGAGCGTTTAGACGCCGAGCTACCCGACGTCGAGCGTCTCGACGACCAGCGTCCCGACGTCCAGCGTCCCGACGCCCAGCGTCCCGACGCCCAGCGTCCCGACGCCGAGCGTCCCGACGCCCAGCATCCCGTTGCCGTGCGTCTCGACGACCAGCGTCTCGACGACCAGCGTCCCGTCGTCCAGCGTCCCGACGTCGAGCGTCCCGACGTCGAGCGTCCCGACGTCCAGCGTCCCGACGTCCAGCGTCCTGACGCCGAGCGTCCCGACGTCGAGCGCCCCGACGCCGAGCGTCCCGTTGCCTAGCGTCCCGACGCCGAGCGTCCCGACGCCGAGCGTCCCGACGCCGAGCGTCCCGACGCCGAGCGTCCCGACGCCGAGTGTCCCGACACCGAGCGTCCCGACGCCGAGCGTCCCGACGCCGAGCTTCTCGACGACCAGCGTCCCGACGTCGAGCGTCACAACGCCCAGCGTCCCGACGCCCAGCGTCCCGACGCCGAGCGTTCGGACGTCGAACGTCCCGACGTCCAGCATCTCGACGCCCAGCGTGTTGTTTTTGTATGATCCAAAATTAACCAAAAGTTATGTCCAAAAATGCTGCCCAAAGCCACTATTCCACGCGAACGAAGTTGCGGGCACAGCTAGTCCCTTAATAAAATTAAAATATTTGGAAAATTCTGATCATTTAAAGCCGCGGAACCCACAGCTCACAAATCACAACGCACTTGGTCGTTTTATGGGCTGTCTAGAGAGTCTAGAGAGTAACGATCTGTATATTACAGTGCAGCGCGTTTTGAAATTTACGGTGAGACGGAATTGAGAGAGTCAGCTCTGGAACACACGAAAATAATATCCCTGTCAGGCGTATATCTTATTGGTATGCGTATTTTTCAGAATGGAATTCCAGTAGTAGATCCGTAACTTCACATATGTGTTTTATTTTTAAAGAAAAATGGAAAGAAATATATTTCACAAGCATGTGTTAATGCGAAATAATATCAAACAATTCACATATGTGAACAGCACCCCTGAGAGCTTCGTTTTTTTTCTCTGTGATAATTATTACGGGGCCATACATTACCATCTAAACGTAACGCGATAGTGCCGAACACAACCATTTGGCGTCAGAAAGATTAGGTAATGCCGTGGTGACTACGCCGTGGTGACTACGCCTGCGCCTACGCTTTTAATCTAAATTTATTTGGAGGCTTTTGTCTACTGGAGGATGTGTCAGCCCCATCATATCCTAATCTACGATATACACCTATTCATTGAGAAAGACACTATTCATGAAATGATATAATACTTAAGAATGATTTTGCTGCATCACTAAAAAGTTGTGCATTAATAAAGGTGTTATTGCTCCTATTTCATACTTATTGATTTTATATGTTTCCATAAATAATTATCTTTTTTAAGTTTTACATCCTACGAGTATATGATAGACATCTCTCCTCGTACCACAAATATCACAGTTGGGAGAAGCTACTTTCCTCATTAAAAATCCGAATTGGTTCGAGGGATAGTGGCCAGAACGTAACCTATGTGTTCGTTTAATAAAACTGTGAAAACAATGTTAAATTTAATAAGTTCATCGACTCTAAGCAATTACAATATCAAACAATTTTATTCAAAAGAGTTCAAATAGAATTCGCTGAAATCTAGGATCTCATTTATTTATCGATACGTCTGAGGGCTTTGTTCGAGTTACAATGGCTCATTTGTATGGATTCATCTATTCTACAGTTTAACTACTAAGCTCGGCATGTCAGTGTCAATAAAACAATCTCGACTTAGTACGCAGAAACAAAATAATGCGAGAATGATGAAAAAATGGATGGCGATTATCAACATCATAAGATCCTACTTTGTAAAATCAAAACTAGAGATTCTTTGCAGTTTGCTGCAAGAACTGAGAAGAGCCATAAGTATTTTTTGCGTTAATCCTGAACGCTACGCAAGGGGTCGTCCATTAATCACGTGATGTTTTCAGCGTCACTTTGACCCCCCCCCCCCCCTCCTCCCCCTTGTTGATACGTGGTGAGGTTTTAGATTAACCCCCCCACCCATACCTACCCAAGTTCACGTGTATTTTTTTGGAAAAAAGGTAGGTACTTAATTCTTAAATTTAGCAGAAAATAATGCATCGGAAATTAAAATCTCGCAAATGTAATATATCTACTGTATTTCGCGTGAAAATTACTGAATAAACCGGTCGAGACGAAAGTTTCACAAATTGTTGCCGAAATCACGCACCAATTTTTGCTTGTAATAGGGCACTCAAAGCGTGATTTCTCCATATACTCCTCCCTCCCCCTTGTGATGTTTCGTGATTTTTTGCTGAACCTCTCCTCCCCCTTTTGAGCCTCACGTGATTAATACTAGACCCCCAAGACGTTTACGACATCGATGGAGGTAGCTGCATATAATTTTTCAAACTTCTGTCAGACAGATGGTATCTTAGTCTGCCCGGGACCACGGAAGCTGAAATGCGACCGAAACGTCGGGTTGATTTTTTTAAAGTTTAATATACGTAAGATAAATCCGTAAAACTAAGGCTAGCTATTATTAAAATAATAGCTACCCTTAGCCACCGAATATATATAAAAATATTTTATCACAAACTTCACCGCCAATAAAGTCAAGGTAATATAGAGTTGAAATAAAACGAGATACCGTTATAAGCATGCATCAATCTCACAGACCCGGCATTCTTCTGGATAATGTACTGGAAAAACATTCCTGTAAAGGATTGCCTAAATCCTTTGGATACGTTGTACAATTTCACATGTGTGATTTATTGGAGTCTCTTGATGTTTTGAGGATTGGTTTTATAAAGAATGCTCTGTATTTTTTTATAATCTGTATCTGTACTGTTGTCAGCTCTGTGATAGAATTAGCGAGACCATGCCCACTAACACTTGAGTTTCGCTATTCGGTTGGCTACTTTGGTTACCTTAGTTCTCATGCGGGCCCTCATTTGACCTCAAAAGGAAACGCCGAGCTCTCTCCATTGCTCCCTGTGTGACCTTCAGCTTTTATTCGCCTATTGCTGGATAACAGCCTTTTCTAAAGATTGCCAAAATGAACTGCCCTGGGCCTCATCCAGCGATTGCCCGCGTCCTTGGGTTTGTCGGTCCATCTCGTGGGGGGCCTACGCTTCGTCTATTGATACGCGGTCGCCACTCGAGAAACTGAAAAGGCCGTCGGTTCTTCGAGCTATGGACTCTGCCCACTGTTATTTGTGTTTCGGTCTTTGGAGGGATATGTCGACTACTTTGGTTTTCATACAGACCTTTTCATTCGATTTCACAAGGAAACGCCGAGCCGAGAAAGGAGCAATGGAGAGAGATAGCTCTCTGAGCCTTTTTACGAAGCCCATAAAGAGCGACCACGTTTCAGTTCCTTAAATTATCACTGGCTGTTGACTTTAAACACCCACATAGTTCCCCTTTTGCCTAATATAAAAAAAAACATTTTCCTCCCGTGACCACTTCATAATCGCCTATAAAAATAAACGCCAAGAAAATTCATTATTAAAATTTAATTATAAATCCAAAGCCCAGCCAGTTCGCAAAAAAATTTAAACTTCGTGTCCACTTAATATAAAGTTCTCGTTTTCATTACAGTAACAAAGTTCGTGTTTTAATTAAAACCGACACTGTACTCGAAATGGTTCCCTAAAAAAGGTATGAAAAGGTCCCCAGGAGCAGATTTATGGGGCTATTTAAGATCTCCATCGAACATGGCCCTTTTTGATGTGAACTCTGATATTTGCATAGATAAATCGAATTCCTGATAAAAATCATGATAACATATTATGAGTTTCTATGATTTTTTTATTAGAATCTGAGTAGATATTGAAATTTTGCAATTGAATGTTGAGTGTTTACTTTAAACGCTTTTGCACATACACCACCATTTTTCCACGTCAGTGTGTATTACACACTATGCCGAAGCTACGCGACGGAAGTTCGGCACTATTACGCCTGGAATGCTATTCGAATTATTGACTATGACAAAATTACGCTGCGTTATAGTGTACAGCGTAACTTCGGTCGGGCGTACGACCGATGTTCGGTTCGATTGCTGAATTCATACTATATGCCGACACACATTACACTAAACTGAAGTTCTGCCGCGTATGTTCGGCACATATAATTTGTCAAATCAGCCAAATACATCGGAACGTAAAATCTGCCGCCGAACTTCCGCCGCGTACCTTCGGCAGTATGTTTACACACTCATCACGGTAGACGATAGCATGGTTAGTTTTGACCCCATTATTTCTGACTCCGAGGCAGAACAGTTTAGGCCTTAAGTTGCCACTTTTAAGGCTTAAACTGCAACGACAATAAATCTATTTCTATATCTCTAGATTAAAATTTATATATGTTTATAGGCTACAGTACACACTGACCATCAATATATATGTTGGCTCGTTTCCACTATCATGGCCCATTAAAATGTATGTATGTATGTATCTTCACGCCAGGTCCCTAACGAGGTAGGCAGAGAGTGTAGAGCGCCAGATATCCCGGTTCTGACAAACCTCTCGTGCCTCGTCTACTTTCATCATTCTCTTCATACATGCACGCCGATTCCTAAGACTTTTGATCCCACCAGCAGACAGAACTCGACCTATTTGGTCAAGGTAGGTCAGTCTTGGTCTTCCTGGGCCTCTTCAACCATCCACATTTCTATATGCCCGAACCATCGGAGCATGCCTTTTTTCATTCTTACACCGATACTATCATTCACATAAAGCCTCTTGCTTACATCTTCATTACGAACGCGATCGGTGAGTGATACACCGCAGATCTTGCGCAATGATCTCATCTCGACCGCGTTCAACTTACTTTCATGCTCTTTCCTGCATACCCAGCTCTCGCTTCCATATAAAAGCGTTGGAGTAAGTACAGCATTATGTACGGCTAGTCGCGCCCGCTGGCTGAGATGTTTAGATTCTAGCAGCTCACCCAACGCTCCATTCACGCAATTCCCAGCAAGCACTCTTCTTTCTATGTCAGTGGTGTACCTACCATCCTTGCTAAAAGCACATCCAAGATATACAATTTCATCCACCTGTTCTAACACTGCATCATCTACTACTACCCTTGCATTTGTTCTCTGCTCATCTCTTTCAAATACTAATACTTTAGTTTTATCCACATTCAATTGTAAGCCTTTCTCCATACAATCCTCTTTCATGACTTTGACTAGTGGTTGTAGCCCAGATGGTGTAGAGCTAACAATTACCGCATCATCTGCGTAAAGCAGACAGTTCACCACGTCGCCCATTAAAAAAGCTACATATCCCTTTTTTCTTTGGTTTGGACTTCCCTCCCGTGACCACTTTTATATGCTGTAAAAATTAAACGCCGAAAAAACATTATTTAATTATGAATCGCCTAGCCAGTTCGCAAAAAGGTCAAACTTCGCGTCAACATCATACAAAGTTCTTGTTTTCATTACAGTAACAAAGTTCGTGTTTTAATTAAAACCGACGCTGTACTCGAAATGCTTCCCTAAAAAAGATATGAAAAGGTCCCCAGGAGCAGATTTATGGGGCTATTTAAGATCTCCATCGAACATGGCCCTTTTTGATGTGAACTCTGACATCTAGATAAATCTAATATCCTCATTATTTTGCATAACGGATTTGTGTGTGAGTGTTTTTTTTTTTCTTCGTGTACCTGATTTCATGCAAGGACGTACCTATATTTAACACCGGTAAAATTTCATTCGTCCCTCACTCGTATTTTTTTTATGATGGTGGCAAACCAGCATGCTGTTCACATGGACGGTAATGCGGTAGTGCCTACGAGAGCTGCGATACTGCAAATATATAAAAATCCCATCAATGGAAAATTATTTTTAAAGCCAAGGTAAGTATGGTTTAGTAGGCATAATTTCCTCTCGTCACTATTTTATGTAATGAAGGTGGCTAACAGGCATGCAGTTCACATAGATGTTAAGAGATGACTGCAGCCTATAGATATTTATACAAAAACCAGAAGCGTTGCCACCTTTGAAACCTATCGTGTTATGTCTATGATGGTCATTTCGTACCCATAATCCAAACCAAATCAGTGTGTTTAAGTATGTGTCAGTAAGTGGTTTTTCCTCGCATATTATACTCGTAGCTTGTTTGTAACCTATAGCAGATAATATGTTATAATACTACGTATAGAATGGACACTTCGACGTCCTGCCCGATTTCCCCGCCTCACCCAACCTCCTCCCCTCTTATGGGCGACGTTTGGTATCTCTACGAGCTCGGCACACAGGTGCACGTGTTTATACACGTCACTGATTGATGGCTGTGTAATGGAGACCAAATTAAGCGTGTGTATGGAATTTTGGCGGAGTGTCCGCGGTGTGCCTATAGACTGAAGCCTAACTTATTATGCCTTTGTGGCACAAATCGCGACACATGTTTTTTTTTATGTTACCGAAGTGGCAATCAAGCATGCAGTTCACATTGATGTTCAGTGATGACTGCAGCCTAAAGACACCCACACAAATACCAAGGTCAAAATGCAGACGCGTTACCACTCCTGAGGCCTAAGGTGTTATGCCTCTGTGCCGGAAATTACAGGGCCGTACATTACCACCTGACCGGAACACGATAGTGCTGAACACTACCATTTACCGGCAAGTATATTAGGTAATACGGTGGTGCCTACGCCCCCGAGCTCCGTCACTGGATCACTGCAACCAGTAAAAATGCATGTGAATGCATGTATACCTTCACCTTCCAAGAATAACAGGCGTGAATTTATGGTAAATCTCGTGTTGGGTACTTGGTAGTGACATCCATGATGAATAACCACACGAAACGTTGGATAATTTTATCGATCCAATAAATATGATGCCATGAACCTTTGTTCTCGCTGTTCAATCAATTTCATAGACAATTACGCGCATTTTTATTCATGACTGTATTGTGTTAGAAGTTATATTTTTTACATAACCTAGCTAGTTAGCGTTGCGGCAATTATTGCGAACTGTGTCGAGAATTTATTATAATTATCGGAATGCGGAGGGTTCTTTCACTTTTCTGCAGAGATTGCTATAAGGATTTCCATAATAGTTTTTATTTTATTGTTATAAGTATGATATAATAAATTAATTGTTTTAAACTTTCACGATTTGTATTCATATTTTTATATTGTAAACGGGACTTAATCGCGTACTATTTTAATCGAAGTATTTACCTCGACACTCGACGTTTCGGCCGTAATGCAACGGCCGTGGTCACGAGTAGACTGCTGCTCCATGGTGTCATCGTCTCGTACCCGCGCCAGTTCTTCGAACTACCCGCGGTTGGTCGTCATTATTTCGATTCAATACATTAAGGTCCCGACACACAACACTCACAACATCCGACGATTTATCCGACGATACATCCCGACGTCTACATTGCCCGATAACCGGATTCCACGAAACTGACAACCTATATCCATCCTCCCGGTTGAAATTTTTGTATTTTCTGATTTCAACCGCTTCACGTACCATCCTATTATAGTAGTGACGTTCAGTGGAGAGGATTTTCGGGTTGTGAAGTTCGATCCAGTGGTTTGGTCCCGACTCCAGTAGATGCTCCGCGATCGCTGACTTGTTCACCTGGCGATTCTTAACTGCTGCTATGTGCTCCTTAATTCGCTCAGCTATCGTGCGCTTAGTTTGACCGATATAGGAACTACCGCAACTGCAGTCGACCTTATAAACACCAGGTGTTTGAAACGGTATCACATCCTTAGCCGTTCTCACAAAACCCGCGATCTTAGACGGTGGCATGAAAACGGTCTTGATGGAAAAACGGTCCAGCACATCACCAACCTTATCCGTTATTCCTCTTATGTATGGTAAGAACACGGGTTGTCTTGAGACGTCTGGACGCTTTTCTCCCACTCTTCGCCGTGGTTGGTACTCTCCCACACGATATCCATTCCGCCGCAGTACCCCCTGAACATGCGATAATTCCTCGTCTATGAACTCAGGGTCACACAAGTCCCGTGCTCTGTTGAACAATGAAGTCACGACAGATTGCAGATGTCGAGGATGGTGGTGAGACATAGCATTCAGATACCTATCCGTGTGCGTCGGTTTCCTGTATACGGTGTGCGTTATGGATCCATTCTCTCTGACGATCACCTTCACGTCAAGAAAAGGCAAACATCTTCCTGATTCCAGCTCGAAAGTGAACCCTATGTTAGGATGCAGTGAGTTGAGATACTCCAGAAACTGTTTAACATCCTGCTCCCCACCCTTCAATATGCAAAATACATCATCGACATAGCGCTTCCACAACTTCACCTTCCACAGCTGTAGATCTATCATAGCCTCGATGTACTCCATCCAGATGTTGGCTAACACTGGTGCCACAGGACTACCCATGGCAACGCCATCCACCTGGAGGTAATATTGTCCACGGTACAGAAAGTAGTTGCCTTCAACACAATTTCGGAGTAAAACCATGTAGGACTCCGACAGGCCCTCGGCTCGGAGCCGCTCCCTGATCACCTCGAGGCATTCATGAATGGGTACATTAGTAAACAAAGATTCTACATCAAAGCTCACCAAAATCTCATCTGGTTCCAACTTCATGCCTCTAATGATATCGACGAAATGCCGAGAATCCTTCACGAAAGACGGCGCTTTTCCCACAAGAGGCTGCAGCACCGACGCAATGTACTTCGCTAGATCATATGTAGGTGAAGCAATCTGACTAACTATTGGGCGTAAGGGCACGCCAGATTTATGAACTTTGGGGAGCCCATATAATTTCGGTGGCTGTACGATCTTGGGTCTGTGCAAACGCTCAAATACATCTTCCGGGAAGAGATGTTCGTAATCTCTGACCATGGCTCTTACTCGACGTGTTACCCTGGCAGTTGGGTTATACGACACTGGTTTGTATACTTGGTCATTTTGCAACAAAACCCTCACCTTACTGTCATAGTCGTGAGTATCCATAACCACGGTTGAGTTCCCTTTATCCGCCTTAAGCACAAGAATATCCTCATTCCTGCGAATTGCATGAAGGGCTTCACGCTCATCCATGGTGATATTACTTTTCGGTAACTTTGCCCTTCTCAAAATGACTGCAACATCCTGCCTCAACACCTCAGCGTCACTAGGCGGCACCTTATTGCGAATCAGAGCTTCCTCTACACTACCGATAACGGTCTCATATGGGATTTGTCGCGGTGTCAAAGCAAAATTTAATCCCTTTGACAATACACTCTCTGTTGCGTTATCCAAAGGTGTGCTGGATAAATTAATGACAGTGTTAGGTAAACCTTGCCCTATCGCTGCATCACCCTGATTATATCCGGTGCTAACCTTACTTTTAGATCGAGCCCGCAGCCTGTCAAATTTCCTGTCATGCTTTTCACTGCACAACTCAAAAATTCGCTCCGCCCGCTGAAAAGTTATCCGGTCGCACAAGTCGAAATCCGCAGGGGACAACACCGCACTACACTCACTATGCAATCCATACAATTCACCTCGCACCCTGTTCAGGTCCCCATAATGGTTTCGAATCAATTGTTTCAATAGACGGACACTCGCAGTCCTTAGAATATTACGGGAAAACGCAATGTCACTACGTGTTTTAATCCGTACACAAGTAGGTAATAAGTTCCAATCGCAGCACTTTTTTAAATACACTAACGATGTTTCTAAACGCGCACTTTTTACCCGCAAATATTCTAGATGTTTAATTTTAATTGTTAATTCCGGCCCGTAACGGTTAACGATTAATTGTTTTAAACTTTCACGATTTGTATTCATATTTTTATATTGTAAACGGGACTTAATCGCGTACTATTTTAATCGAAGTATTTACCTCGACACTCGACGTTTCGGCCGTAATGCAACGGCCGTGGTCACGAGTAGACTGCTGCTCCATGGTGTCATCGTCTCGTACCCGCGCCAGTTCTTCGAACTACCCGCGGTTGGTCGTCATTATTTCGATTCAATACATTAAGGTCCCGACACACAACACTCACAACATCCGACGATTTATCCGACGATACATCCCGACGTCTACATTGCCCGATAACCGGATTCCACGAAACTGACAACCTATATCCATCCTCCCGGTTGAAATTTTTGTATTTTCTGATTTCAACCGCTTCACGTACCATCCTATTATAGTAGTGACGTTCAGTGGAGAGGATTTTCGGGTTGTGAAGTTCGATCCAGTGGTTTGGTCCCGACTCCAGTAGATGCTCCGCGATCGCTGACTTGTTCACCTGGCGATTCTTAACTGCTGCTATGTGCTCCTTAATTCGCTCAGCTATCGTGCGCTTAGTTTGACCGATATAGGAACTACCGCAACTGCAGTCGACCTTATAAACACCAGGTGTTTGAAACGGTATCACATCCTTAGCCGTTCTCACAAAACCCGCGATCTTAGACGGTGGCATGAAAACGGTCTTGATGGAAAAACGGTCCAGCACATCACCAACCTTATCCGTTATTCCTCTTATGTATGGTAAGAACACGGGTTGTCTTGAGACGTCTGGACGCTTTTCTCCCACTCTTCGCCGTGGTTGGTACTCTCCCACACGATATCCATTCCGCCGCAGTACCCCCTGAACATGCGATAATTCCTCGTCTATGAACTCAGGGTCACACAAGTCCCGTGCTCTGTTGAACAATGAAGTCACGACAGATTGCAGATGTCGAGGATGGTGGTGAGACATAGCATTCAGATACCTATCCGTGTGCGTCGGTTTCCTGTATACGGTGTGCGTTATGGATCCATTCTCTCTGACGATCACCTTCACGTCAAGAAAAGGCAAACATCTTCCTGATTCCAGCTCGAAAGTGAACCCTATGTTAGGATGCAGTGAGTTGAGATACTCCAGAAACTGTTTAACATCCTGCTCCCCACCCTTCAATATGCAAAATACATCATCGACATAGCGCTTCCACAACTTCACCTTCCACAGCTGTAGATCTATCATAGCCTCGATGTACTCCATCCAGATGTTGGCTAACACTGGTGCCACAGGACTACCCATGGCAACGCCATCCACCTGGAGGTAATATTGTCCACGGTACAGAAAGTAGTTGCCTTCAACACAATTTCGGAGTAAAACCATGTAGGACTCCGACAGGCCCTCGGCTCGGAGCCGCTCCCTGATCACCTCGAGGCATTCATGAATGGGTACATTAGTAAACAAAGATTCTACATCAAAGCTCACCAAAATCTCATCTGGTTCCAACTTCATGCCTCTAATGATATCGACGAAATGCCGAGAATCCTTCACGAAAGACGGCGCTTTTCCCACAAGAGGCTGCAGCACCGACGCAATGTACTTCGCTAGATCATATGTAGGTGAAGCAATCTGACTAACTATTGGGCGTAAGGGCACGCCAGATTTATGAACTTTGGGGAGCCCATATAATTTCGGTGGCTGTACGATCTTGGGTCTGTGCAAACGCTCAAATACATCTTCCGGGAAGAGATGTTCGTAATCTCTGACCATGGCTCTTACTCGACGTGTTACCCTGGCAGTTGGGTTATACGACACTGGTTTGTATACTTGGTCATTTTGCAACAAAACCCTCACCTTACTGTCATAGTCGTGAGTATCCATAACCACGGTTGAGTTCCCTTTATCCGCCTTAAGCACAAGAATATCCTCATTCCTGCGAATTGCATGAAGGGCTTCACGCTCATCCATGGTGATATTACTTTTCGGTAACTTTGCCCTTCTCAAAATGACTGCAACATCCTGCCTCAACACCTCAGCGTCACTAGGCGGCACCTTATTGCGAATCAGAGCTTCCTCTACACTACCGATAACGGTCTCATATGGGATTTGTCGCGGTGTCAAAGCAAAATTTAATCCCTTTGACAATACACTCTCTGTTGCGTTATCCAAAGGTGTGCTGGATAAATTAATGACAGTGTTAGGTAAACCTTGCCCTATCGCTGCATCACCCTGATTATATCCGGTGCTAACCTTACTTTTAGATCGAGCCCGCAGCCTGTCAAATTTCCTGTCATGCTTTTCACTGCACAACTCAAAAATTCGCTCCGCCCGCTGAAAAGTTATCCGGTCGCACAAGTCGAAATCCGCAGGGGACAACACCGCACTACACTCACTATGCAATCCATACAATTCACCTCGCACCCTGTTCAGGTCCCCATAATGGTTTCGAATCAATTGTTTCAATAGACGGACACTCGCAGTCCTTAGAATATTACGGGAAAACGCAATGTCACTACGTGTTTTAATCCGTACACAAGTAGGTAATAAGTTCCAATCGCAGCACTTTTTTAAATACACTAACGATGTTTCTAAACGCGCACTTTTTACCCGCAAATATTCTAGATGTTTAATTTTAATTGTTAATTCCGGCCCGTAACGGTTAACGATTAATTGTTTTAAACTTTCACGATTTGTATTCATATTTTTATATTGTAAACGGGACTTAATCGCGTACTATTTTAATCGAAGTATTTACCTCGACACTCGACGTTTCGGCCGTAATGCAACGGCCGTGGTCACGAGTAGACTGCTGCTCCATGGTGTCATCGTCTCGTACCCGCGCCAGTTCTTCGAACTACCCGCGGTTGGTCGTCATTATTTCGATTCAATACATTAAGGTCCCGACACACAACACTCACAACATCCGACGATTTATCCGACGATACATCCCGACGTCTACATTGCCCGATAACCGGATTCCACGAAACTGACAACCTATATCCATCCTCCCGGTTGAAATTTTTGTATTTTCTGATTTCAACCGCTTCACGTACCATCCTATTATAGTAGTGACGTTCAGTGGAGAGGATTTTCGGGTTGTGAAGTTCGATCCAGTGGTTTGGTCCCGACTCCAGTAGATGCTCCGCGATCGCTGACTTGTTCACCTGGCGATTCTTAACTGCTGCTATGTGCTCCTTAATTCGCTCAGCTATCGTGCGCTTAGTTTGACCGATATAGGAACTACCGCAACTGCAGTCGACCTTATAAACACCAGGTGTTTGAAACGGTATCACATCCTTAGCCGTTCTCACAAAACCCGCGATCTTAGACGGTGGCATGAAAACGGTCTTGATGGAAAAACGGTCCAGCACATCACCAACCTTATCCGTTATTCCTCTTATGTATGGTAAGAACACGGGTTGTCTTGAGACGTCTGGACGCTTTTCTCCCACTCTTCGCCGTGGTTGGTACTCTCCCACACGATATCCATTCCGCCGCAGTACCCCCTGAACATGCGATAATTCCTCGTCTATGAACTCAGGGTCACACAAGTCCCGTGCTCTGTTGAACAATGAAGTCACGACAGATTGCAGATGTCGAGGATGGTGGTGAGACATAGCATTCAGATACCTATCCGTGTGCGTCGGTTTCCTGTATACGGTGTGCGTTATGGATCCATTCTCTCTGACGATCACCTTCACGTCAAGAAAAGGCAAACATCTTCCTGATTCCAGCTCGAAAGTGAACCCTATGTTAGGATGCAGTGAGTTGAGATACTCCAGAAACTGTTTAACATCCTGCTCCCCACCCTTCAATATGCAAAATACATCATCGACATAGCGCTTCCACAACTTCACCTTCCACAGCTGTAGATCTATCATAGCCTCGATGTACTCCATCCAGATGTTGGCTAACACTGGTGCCACAGGACTACCCATGGCAACGCCATCCACCTGGAGGTAATATTGTCCACGGTACAGAAAGTAGTTGCCTTCAACACAATTTCGGAGTAAAACCATGTAGGACTCCGACAGGCCCTCGGCTCGGAGCCGCTCCCTGATCACCTCGAGGCATTCATGAATGGGTACATTAGTAAACAAAGATTCTACATCAAAGCTCACCAAAATCTCATCTGGTTCCAACTTCATGCCTCTAATGATATCGACGAAATGCCGAGAATCCTTCACGAAAGACGGCGCTTTTCCCACAAGAGGCTGCAGCACCGACGCAATGTACTTCGCTAGATCATATGTAGGTGAAGCAATCTGACTAACTATTGGGCGTAAGGGCACGCCAGATTTATGAACTTTGGGGAGCCCATATAATTTCGGTGGCTGTACGATCTTGGGTCTGTGCAAACGCTCAAATACATCTTCCGGGAAGAGATGTTCGTAATCTCTGACCATGGCTCTTACTCGACGTGTTACCCTGGCAGTTGGGTTATACGACACTGGTTTGTATACTTGGTCATTTTGCAACAAAACCCTCACCTTACTGTCATAGTCGTGAGTATCCATAACCACGGTTGAGTTCCCTTTATCCGCCTTAAGCACAAGAATATCCTCATTCCTGCGAATTGCATGAAGGGCTTCACGCTCATCCATGGTGATATTACTTTTCGGTAACTTTGCCCTTCTCAAAATGACTGCAACATCCTGCCTCAACACCTCAGCGTCACTAGGCGGCACCTTATTGCGAATCAGAGCTTCCTCTACACTACCGATAACGGTCTCATATGGGATTTGTCGCGGTGTCAAAGCAAAATTTAATCCCTTTGACAATACACTCTCTGTTGCGTTATCCAAAGGTGTGCTGGATAAATTAATGACAGTGTTAGGTAAACCTTGCCCTATCGCTGCATCACCCTGATTATATCCGGTGCTAACCTTACTTTTAGATCGAGCCCGCAGCCTGTCAAATTTCCTGTCATGCTTTTCACTGCACAACTCAAAAATTCGCTCCGCCCGCTGAAAAGTTATCCGGTCGCACAAGTCGAAATCCGCAGGGGACAACACCGCACTACACTCACTATGCAATCCATACAATTCACCTCGCACCCTGTTCAGGTCCCCATAATGGTTTCGAATCAATTGTTTCAATAGACGGACACTCGCAGTCCTTAGAATATTACGGGAAAACGCAATGTCACTACGTGTTTTAATCCGTACACAAGTAGGTAATAAGTTCCAATCGCAGCACTTTTTTAAATACACTAACGATGTTTCTAAACGCGCACTTTTTACCCGCAAATATTCTAGATGTTTAATTTTAATTGTTAATTCCGGCCCGTAACGGTTAACGATTAATTGTTTTAAACTTTCACGATTTGTATTCATATTTTTATATTGTAAACGGGACTTAATCGCGTACTATTTTAATCGAAGTATTTACCTCGACACTCGACGTTTCGGCCGTAATGCAACGGCCGTGGTCACGAGTAGACTGCTGCTCCATGGTGTCATCGTCTCGTACCCGCGCCAGTTCTTCGAACTACCCGCGGTTGGTCGTCATTATTTCGATTCAATACATTAAGGTCCCGACACACAACACTCACAACATCCGACGATTTATCCGACGATACATCCCGACGTCTACATTGCCCGATAACCGGATTCCACGAAACTGACAACCTATATCCATCCTCCCGGTTGAAATTTTTGTATTTTCTGATTTCAACCGCTTCACGTACCATCCTATTATAGTAGTGACGTTCAGTGGAGAGGATTTTCGGGTTGTGAAGTTCGATCCAGTGGTTTGGTCCCGACTCCAGTAGATGCTCCGCGATCGCTGACTTGTTCACCTGGCGATTCTTAACTGCTGCTATGTGCTCCTTAATTCGCTCAGCTATCGTGCGCTTAGTTTGACCGATATAGGAACTACCGCAACTGCAGTCGACCTTATAAACACCAGGTGTTTGAAACGGTATCACATCCTTAGCCGTTCTCACAAAACCCGCGATCTTAGACGGTGGCATGAAAACGGTCTTGATGGAAAAACGGTCCAGCACATCACCAACCTTATCCGTTATTCCTCTTATGTATGGTAAGAACACGGGTTGTCTTGAGACGTCTGGACGCTTTTCTCCCACTCTTCGCCGTGGTTGGTACTCTCCCACACGATATCCATTCCGCCGCAGTACCCCCTGAACATGCGATAATTCCTCGTCTATGAACTCAGGGTCACACAAGTCCCGTGCTCTGTTGAACAATGTCGAGGTAAATACTTCGATTAAAATAGTACGCGATTAAGTCCCGTTTACAATATAAAAATATGAATACAAATCGTGAAAGTTTAAAACAATTAATCGTTAACCGTTACGGGCCGGAATTAACAATTAAAATTAAACATCTAGAATATTTGCGGGTAAAAAGTGCGCGTTTAGAAACATCGTTAGTGTATTTAAAAAAGTGCTGCGATTGGAACTTATTACCTACTTGTGTACGGATTAAAACACGTAGTGACATTGCGTTTTCCCGTAATATTCTAAGGACTGCGAGTGTCCGTCTATTGAAACAATTGATTCGAAACCATTATGGGGACCTGAACAGGGTGCGAGGTGAATTGTATGGATTGCATAGTGAGTGTAGTGCGGTGTTGTCCCCTGCGGATTTCGACTTGTGCGACCGGATAACTTTTCAGCGGGCGGAGCGAATTTTTGAGTTGTGCAGTGAAAAGCATGACAGGAAATTTGACAGGCTGCGGGCTCGATCTAAAAGTAAGGTTAGCACCGGATATAATCAGGGTGATGCAGCGATAGGGCAAGGTTTACCTAACACTGTCATTAATTTATCCAGCACACCTTTGGATAACGCAACAGAGAGTGTATTGTCAAAGGGATTAAATTTTGCTTTGACACCGCGACAAATCCCATATGAGACCGTTATCGGTAGTGTAGAGGAAGCTCTGATTCGCAATAAGGTGCCGCCTAGTGACGCTGAGGTGTTGAGGCAGGATGTTGCAGTCATTTTGAGAAGGGCAAAGTTACCGAAAAGTAATATCACCATGGATGAGCGTGAAGCCCTTCATGCAATTCGCAGGAATGAGGATATTCTTGTGCTTAAGGCGGATAAAGGGAACTCAACCGTGGTTATGGATACTCACGACTATGACAGTAAGGTGAGGGTTTTGTTGCAAAATGACCAAGTATACAAACCAGTGTCGTATAACCCAACTGCCAGGGTAACACGTCGAGTAAGAGCCATGGTCAGAGATTACGAACATCTCTTCCCGGAAGATGTATTTGAGCGTTTGCACAGACCCAAGATCGTACAGCCACCGAAATTATATGGGCTCCCCAAAGTTCATAAATCTGGCGTGCCCTTACGCCCAATAGTTAGTCAGATTGCTTCACCTACATATGATCTAGCGAAGTACATTGCGTCGGTGCTGCAGCCTCTTGTGGGAAAAGCGCCGTCTTTCGTGAAGGATTCTCGGCATTTCGTCGATATCATTAGAGGCATGAAGTTGGAACCAGATGAGATTTTGGTGAGCTTTGATGTAGAATCTTTGTTTACTAATGTACCCATTCATGAATGCCTCGAGGTGATCAGGGAGCGGCTCCGAGCCGAGGGCCTGTCGGAGTCCTACATGGTTTTACTCCGAAATTGTGTTGAAGGCAACTACTTTCTGTACCGTGGACAATATTACCTCCAGGTGGATGGCGTTGCCATGGGTAGTCCTGTGGCACCAGTGTTAGCCAACATCTGGATGGAGTACATCGAGGCTATGATAGATCTACAGCTGTGGAAGGTGAAGTTGTGGAAGCGCTATGTCGATGATGTATTTTGCATATTGAAGGGTGGGGAGCAGGATGTTAAACAGTTTCTGGAGTATCTCAACTCACTGCATCCTAACATAGGGTTCACTTTCGAGCTGGAATCAGGAAGATGTTTGCCTTTTCTTGACGTGAAGGTGATCGTCAGAGAGAATGGATCCATAACGCACACCGTATACAGGAAACCGACGCACACGGATAGGTATCTGAATGCTATGTCTCACCACCATCCTCGACATCTGCAATCTGTCGTGACTTCATTGTTCAACAGAGCACGGGACTTGTGTGACCCTGAGTTCATAGACGAGGAATTATCGCATGTTCAGGGGGTACTGCGGCGGAATGGATATCGTGTGGGAGAGTACCAACCACGGCGAAGAGTGGGAGAAAAGCGTCCAGACGTCTCAAGACAACCCGTGTTCTTACCATACATAAGAGGAATAACGGATAAGGTTGGTGATGTGCTGGACCGTTTTTCCATCAAGACCGTTTTCATGCCACCGTCTAAGATCGCGGGTTTTGTGAGAACGGCTAAGGATGTGATACCGTTTCAAACACCTGGTGTTTATAAGGTCGACTGCAGTTGCGGTAGTTCCTATATCGGTCAAACTAAGCGCACGATAGCTGAGCGAATTAAGGAGCACATAGCAGCAGTTAAGAATCGCCAGGTGAACAAGTCAGCGATCGCGGAGCATCTACTGGAGTCGGGACCAAACCACTGGATCGAACTTCACAACCCGAAAATCCTCTCCACTGAACGTCACTACTATAATAGGATGGTACGTGAAGCGGTTGAAATCAGAAAATACAAAAATTTCAACCGGGAGGATGGATATAGGTTGTCAGTTTCGTGGAATCCGGTTATCGGGCAATGTAGACGTCGGGATGTATCGTCGGATAAATCGTCGGATGTTGTGAGTGTTGTGTGTCGGGACCTTAATGTATTGAATCGAAATAATGACGACCAACCGCGGGTAGTTCGAAGAACTGGCGCGGGTACGAGACGATGACACCATGGAGCAGCAGTCTACTCGTGACCACGGCCGTTGCATTACGGCCGAAACGTCGAGTGTCGAGGTAAATACTTCGATTAAAATAGTACGCGATTAAGTCCCGTTTACAATATAAAAATATGAATACAAATCGTGAAAGTTTAAAACAATTAATCGTTAACCGTTACGGGCCGGAATTAACAATTAAAATTAAACATCTAGAATATTTGCGGGTAAAAAGTGCGCGTTTAGAAACATCGTTAGTGTATTTAAAAAAGTGCTGCGATTGGAACTTATTACCTACTTGTGTACGGATTAAAACACGTAGTGACATTGCGTTTTCCCGTAATATTCTAAGGACTGCGAGTGTCCGTCTATTGAAACAATTGATTCGAAACCATTATGGGGACCTGAACAGGGTGCGAGGTGAATTGTATGGATTGCATAGTGAGTGTAGTGCGGTGTTGTCCCCTGCGGATTTCGACTTGTGCGACCGGATAACTTTTCAGCGGGCGGAGCGAATTTTTGAGTTGTGCAGTGAAAAGCATGACAGGAAATTTGACAGGCTGCGGGCTCGATCTAAAAGTAAGGTTAGCACCGGATATAATCAGGGTGATGCAGCGATAGGGCAAGGTTTACCTAACACTGTCATTAATTTATCCAGCACACCTTTGGATAACGCAACAGAGAGTGTATTGTCAAAGGGATTAAATTTTGCTTTGACACCGCGACAAATCCCATATGAGACCGTTATCGGTAGTGTAGAGGAAGCTCTGATTCGCAATAAGGTGCCGCCTAGTGACGCTGAGGTGTTGAGGCAGGATGTTGCAGTCATTTTGAGAAGGGCAAAGTTACCGAAAAGTAATATCACCATGGATGAGCGTGAAGCCCTTCATGCAATTCGCAGGAATGAGGATATTCTTGTGCTTAAGGCGGATAAAGGGAACTCAACCGTGGTTATGGATACTCACGACTATGACAGTAAGGTGAGGGTTTTGTTGCAAAATGACCAAGTATACAAACCAGTGTCGTATAACCCAACTGCCAGGGTAACACGTCGAGTAAGAGCCATGGTCAGAGATTACGAACATCTCTTCCCGGAAGATGTATTTGAGCGTTTGCACAGACCCAAGATCGTACAGCCACCGAAATTATATGGGCTCCCCAAAGTTCATAAATCTGGCGTGCCCTTACGCCCAATAGTTAGTCAGATTGCTTCACCTACATATGATCTAGCGAAGTACATTGCGTCGGTGCTGCAGCCTCTTGTGGGAAAAGCGCCGTCTTTCGTGAAGGATTCTCGGCATTTCGTCGATATCATTAGAGGCATGAAGTTGGAACCAGATGAGATTTTGGTGAGCTTTGATGTAGAATCTTTGTTTACTAATGTACCCATTCATGAATGCCTCGAGGTGATCAGGGAGCGGCTCCGAGCCGAGGGCCTGTCGGAGTCCTACATGGTTTTACTCCGAAATTGTGTTGAAGGCAACTACTTTCTGTACCGTGGACAATATTACCTCCAGGTGGATGGCGTTGCCATGGGTAGTCCTGTGGCACCAGTGTTAGCCAACATCTGGATGGAGTACATCGAGGCTATGATAGATCTACAGCTGTGGAAGGTGAAGTTGTGGAAGCGCTATGTCGATGATGTATTTTGCATATTGAAGGGTGGGGAGCAGGATGTTAAACAGTTTCTGGAGTATCTCAACTCACTGCATCCTAACATAGGGTTCACTTTCGAGCTGGAATCAGGAAGATGTTTGCCTTTTCTTGACGTGAAGGTGATCGTCAGAGAGAATGGATCCATAACGCACACCGTATACAGGAAACCGACGCACACGGATAGGTATCTGAATGCTATGTCTCACCACCATCCTCGACATCTGCAATCTGTCGTGACTTCATTGTTCAACAGAGCACGGGACTTGTGTGACCCTGAGTTCATAGACGAGGAATTATCGCATGTTCAGGGGGTACTGCGGCGGAATGGATATCGTGTGGGAGAGTACCAACCACGGCGAAGAGTGGGAGAAAAGCGTCCAGACGTCTCAAGACAACCCGTGTTCTTACCATACATAAGAGGAATAACGGATAAGGTTGGTGATGTGCTGGACCGTTTTTCCATCAAGACCGTTTTCATGCCACCGTCTAAGATCGCGGGTTTTGTGAGAACGGCTAAGGATGTGATACCGTTTCAAACACCTGGTGTTTATAAGGTCGACTGCAGTTGCGGTAGTTCCTATATCGGTCAAACTAAGCGCACGATAGCTGAGCGAATTAAGGAGCACATAGCAGCAGTTAAGAATCGCCAGGTGAACAAGTCAGCGATCGCGGAGCATCTACTGGAGTCGGGACCAAACCACTGGATCGAACTTCACAACCCGAAAATCCTCTCCACTGAACGTCACTACTATAATAGGATGGTACGTGAAGCGGTTGAAATCAGAAAATACAAAAATTTCAACCGGGAGGATGGATATAGGTTGTCAGTTTCGTGGAATCCGGTTATCGGGCAATGTAGACGTCGGGATGTATCGTCGGATAAATCGTCGGATGTTGTGAGTGTTGTGTGTCGGGACCTTAATGTATTGAATCGAAATAATGACGACCAACCGCGGGTAGTTCGAAGAACTGGCGCGGGTACGAGACGATGACACCATGGAGCAGCAGTCTACTCGTGACCACGGCCGTTGCATTACGGCCGAAACGTCGAGTGTCGAGGTAAATACTTCGATTAAAATAGTACGCGATTAAGTCCCGTTTACAATATAAAAATATGAATACAAATCGTGAAAGTTTAAAACAATTAATCGTTAACCGTTACGGGCCGGAATTAACAATTAAAATTAAACATCTAGAATATTTGCGGGTAAAAAGTGCGCGTTTAGAAACATCGTTAGTGTATTTAAAAAAGTGCTGCGATTGGAACTTATTACCTACTTGTGTACGGATTAAAACACGTAGTGACATTGCGTTTTCCCGTAATATTCTAAGGACTGCGAGTGTCCGTCTATTGAAACAATTGATTCGAAACCATTATGGGGACCTGAACAGGGTGCGAGGTGAATTGTATGGATTGCATAGTGAGTGTAGTGCGGTGTTGTCCCCTGCGGATTTCGACTTGTGCGACCGGATAACTTTTCAGCGGGCGGAGCGAATTTTTGAGTTGTGCAGTGAAAAGCATGACAGGAAATTTGACAGGCTGCGGGCTCGATCTAAAAGTAAGGTTAGCACCGGATATAATCAGGGTGATGCAGCGATAGGGCAAGGTTTACCTAACACTGTCATTAATTTATCCAGCACACCTTTGGATAACGCAACAGAGAGTGTATTGTCAAAGGGATTAAATTTTGCTTTGACACCGCGACAAATCCCATATGAGACCGTTATCGGTAGTGTAGAGGAAGCTCTGATTCGCAATAAGGTGCCGCCTAGTGACGCTGAGGTGTTGAGGCAGGATGTTGCAGTCATTTTGAGAAGGGCAAAGTTACCGAAAAGTAATATCACCATGGATGAGCGTGAAGCCCTTCATGCAATTCGCAGGAATGAGGATATTCTTGTGCTTAAGGCGGATAAAGGGAACTCAACCGTGGTTATGGATACTCACGACTATGACAGTAAGGTGAGGGTTTTGTTGCAAAATGACCAAGTATACAAACCAGTGTCGTATAACCCAACTGCCAGGGTAACACGTCGAGTAAGAGCCATGGTCAGAGATTACGAACATCTCTTCCCGGAAGATGTATTTGAGCGTTTGCACAGACCCAAGATCGTACAGCCACCGAAATTATATGGGCTCCCCAAAGTTCATAAATCTGGCGTGCCCTTACGCCCAATAGTTAGTCAGATTGCTTCACCTACATATGATCTAGCGAAGTACATTGCGTCGGTGCTGCAGCCTCTTGTGGGAAAAGCGCCGTCTTTCGTGAAGGATTCTCGGCATTTCGTCGATATCATTAGAGGCATGAAGTTGGAACCAGATGAGATTTTGGTGAGCTTTGATGTAGAATCTTTGTTTACTAATGTACCCATTCATGAATGCCTCGAGGTGATCAGGGAGCGGCTCCGAGCCGAGGGCCTGTCGGAGTCCTACATGGTTTTACTCCGAAATTGTGTTGAAGGCAACTACTTTCTGTACCGTGGACAATATTACCTCCAGGTGGATGGCGTTGCCATGGGTAGTCCTGTGGCACCAGTGTTAGCCAACATCTGGATGGAGTACATCGAGGCTATGATAGATCTACAGCTGTGGAAGGTGAAGTTGTGGAAGCGCTATGTCGATGATGTATTTTGCATATTGAAGGGTGGGGAGCAGGATGTTAAACAGTTTCTGGAGTATCTCAACTCACTGCATCCTAACATAGGGTTCACTTTCGAGCTGGAATCAGGAAGATGTTTGCCTTTTCTTGACGTGAAGGTGATCGTCAGAGAGAATGGATCCATAACGCACACCGTATACAGGAAACCGACGCACACGGATAGGTATCTGAATGCTATGTCTCACCACCATCCTCGACATCTGCAATCTGTCGTGACTTCATTGTTCAACAGAGCACGGGACTTGTGTGACCCTGAGTTCATAGACGAGGAATTATCGCATGTTCAGGGGGTACTGCGGCGGAATGGATATCGTGTGGGAGAGTACCAACCACGGCGAAGAGTGGGAGAAAAGCGTCCAGACGTCTCAAGACAACCCGTGTTCTTACCATACATAAGAGGAATAACGGATAAGGTTGGTGATGTGCTGGACCGTTTTTCCATCAAGACCGTTTTCATGCCACCGTCTAAGATCGCGGGTTTTGTGAGAACGGCTAAGGATGTGATACCGTTTCAAACACCTGGTGTTTATAAGGTCGACTGCAGTTGCGGTAGTTCCTATATCGGTCAAACTAAGCGCACGATAGCTGAGCGAATTAAGGAGCACATAGCAGCAGTTAAGAATCGCCAGGTGAACAAGTCAGCGATCGCGGAGCATCTACTGGAGTCGGGACCAAACCACTGGATCGAACTTCACAACCCGAAAATCCTCTCCACTGAACGTCACTACTATAATAGGATGGTACGTGAAGCGGTTGAAATCAGAAAATACAAAAATTTCAACCGGGAGGATGGATATAGGTTGTCAGTTTCGTGGAATCCGGTTATCGGGCAATGTAGACGTCGGGATGTATCGTCGGATAAATCGTCGGATGTTGTGAGTGTTGTGTGTCGGGACCTTAATGTATTGAATCGAAATAATGACGACCAACCGCGGGTAGTTCGAAGAACTGGCGCGGGTACGAGACGATGACACCATGGAGCAGCAGTCTACTCGTGACCACGGCCGTTGCATTACGGCCGAAACGTCGAGTGTCGAGGTAAATACTTCGATTAAAATAGTACGCGATTAAGTCCCGTTTACAATATAAAAATATGATATAATAAATATTATAAATATTTTCTGCATATCTGTTTTTATATTATTAACGAAGGTGGCAAACAAGCATGCAGCTCACTCGGATGTCAAGTGATGACTACACCCTATAGGCATCTACACAGAGGCCAGAGGTCAAAATGCAGATGGCAACGCCCCTGAAATTTAAGTTGATATGTCACTTATTACGGGGCCATACATTACCATTCAACCGGAACACGATAGTGCTGATTACCATTTAGCTGCAGAAAGATTACGATATAAAATATCTGCCCATAAATAGCCCTCACGTCTCAAATTAATCAACGTTACACGACCATGTTTGGGGGTCACTTAAACCAAATTCATACTCTATCCGTTCAGTAGTTTTCAATCAAATTGACTGTGACAAACTGATAGACAGACAGACGCACGAGTAATCATTTAAGGATTCAATTTCTCTTTCAAGGTACCTACGTAACCCTAAAAGCAATAATTGCGAAGTCAAACCTATTGACATAAAAAACTAGAGCTCAAGAACTAGATGCGCACAACCAGTCCAGTACTGCGCACATCACTAATTAGCAGACGCACACATACACGCTTCTCATCCACATCGAACAGTTGAAATGCGCACGCGCAATTCGATGCACGTTATGGAAGAACATGTTTTACAGTTAGGTGATGCTCTTCCAATACCCTCGTTATAAATCGTTAAGCTTACCGTCCACTAAAAGATAGGTCGAACGATGGTAATGCGAGCATAATGTTATAGTTTCTTCGCAAAAACATCCAATGGACAAGTTTCACGTTGGGCCCGCACCTTGTACACTATATCAGAAGATAAAGAAAAATACGTAGAATCATGGAAAAATACTTAAAAAAATATAATTAAATCGTTGTTTTTTTATCGGAAATATATATTGTATGTAATTTTTGTATGACAACAATATGTCACCTTAATGCTTTAACCTATGACATTCTTTGACAAAATGTCATAATGTTTGACATGAATGATGCTTGTATAGATATTTTTAATTACCTACAAATTTGACACCTTCAAACGCTACGTAGTTACGAACGTCATCAAATAGCGCTCATAATATTGATCCTGCAAGAGGTATTTAGAATTACTACTTTAACTTTCATTCTTTTTTTTTTCTTTTCAATTATTTAAATGTAAATCAGATTATATACCTATCTGTTTATCATGATGTGTACGCATATTTTGGATTGCGATCTAGTTCTCAGAAATTATTAATATACGTAATAATTATTAAACATTTTTACTGGTGGTAGAGCTCCAGTGACGGAGCTCGCGGGCGTAGGCACCACCGCATTACCTAATATACTTGCTAAATGGTAGTGTTCAGCACTATCGTGTTCCGGTCGGATGGTAATGCACGGCTCTGTAATTTCCGACACAGAGGCATAACACCTAATGCCTCAGGAGTGGCAGCGCATCTGCATTTTGACCTCTGGTCATTGTGTGGGTGTCTATAGGCTGCAGTCATCACTTAACATCCATGTGAACTGCACGCTTGTTTGCCACTTTTATTATATTAAAAAATATATATATGTTATTGTATGTGTAAATGCTTGTAATCTGTTTTGTGTACCAAAGGCAATAAATAAATAAGTATGTGTTATGTGTCCCCATAGAGCTACGCGGGCCACGGGCGACCGGTGGCTCTATGTATGTCCCTCTGTCCCCCCTCCTAAGCCGAGGTTCGGACCTACGTTCGTAGATCGTGACAGATTACATTGCGCTCTATCTCATATATCTTCACGCCTGATTATGCAAATGTCTCTATTTCGCCACACCTCTAATTGATGTATTTTTACACTTAATTTACTTTAACAGCACCAGCAGGTGGAAGGGCTGTAGCCCTCTTTCCCAGATTACCAAGATCCAGTACAATCTTGGCGTCCTACTTAGTGTTAACCTTGACAAAGCGTGACCTCAGCTGGATCAAGGTCCTCAATTGAAAATCCTGGATTAAGCCCTCCCCCCTAAATAGGGAGGTCCGCCTTCCCCCTCTACAAAAAATCTGGAGCCACCACGTGTAACAGGCGGTTATTTTGCATTGCAATCGGTCACAGACCGTCAAGTAGACGCCAAGCTTTACTGCACAAAAAACTATACGCGGATATCATTAAACGTTCACTGCAATCGCGACTTTCACATCGTATGCGCCTGCGCAGGAAGTGAAATTTGCTGCGCCCAGAAAACCGATTGCGTTGATAAATGGATCTTGACTCGGGGCAGTGAAATCTGAATATCTGGCATCCTGCTTTATCTGTCAAAATAATGTATTAACATAATTTGTGGCCACCACCTACGTCTCGGCAAAGGTTCTTGGTCTTTGTTTTGTTATCGGTTTCTGATATTTTAGGTAATATTGTAAGAGTTATCTCAGACAAATGGTAGTATTTTTGATTTTATAACGCTCCATTTTTTATGAAATATTTGGGGACAAACCAAATATTTAAAAAAATGAAATATTTTCAAAATTAAAAATACTACCGTACTATATTAAGAGAACGAACTACTAACATCTAAGAAAAAATCTATAAGAAATGTCCACTACTGAAAACCTGGTTAGTCCAGTCGTGTGTGACGACCACTCGATCAGATGGGTCGCGGGTTCGATCCCCGCACCCAGATCAATATTTGTATGGCATACAGATATTTGTTTCGGGTCTGAGTGTTTGTGAATGTGTTATGTATGTACAACGGCACCCACGATACAGGTTTATATCTACTCTGGGGCTTTCAGTGTAAGCGTATTTTATTTAATTTTTTATTTACATAACCTCACATACGCATTAAAGCCAATGTCGTGAAAGTAATAATAAAACGGTAAAGCGCAAATCAGACTCGCGTTATATTGGTTATGATACAATGCGAATCCGATTTGCGCAGTCAAAAACAGGAGTCTAAAAATGACACCACATAACAAAAAATATTTGATATCAGCTGAACATAATTAATGCAAAAAAAGAAAAAAAACGTTGACATCACAAACTAAGGTAAAAAAAACTATTAATACCCGGATTGTTACACACACCCGGCACTCCGTCCATTGCCAAGTTTTATAGAAAAAAGTGTACGTTATCGCAGCCCAAAAATATTGTCTTTGGTTGACGCTCTTTTTGTTTAACGATATTATCAATAACTTTTAGATAACTTTGTTTTACGTTCTGAGTATAAATTTTACCGTAAAAAGTGTGGACCTAACAGTTTTACCCCCTTATTAATAAACGTATTTTAGCTAAAGTGTTGCTAATCTCTCCTTTGTCTTTTTTGTATCCTGCACATTTGACAATGCAACAGACAAAGACAAAGCATTCTATAACTAAAACGTATCTAATGTACGTTTATGAATAAGGGGGTTAAAGTTTAACACTCAAAGAACACCGTGGTACTTATTAGTTATTTTCGCATACAGTGCGATTACAATACAAGTTAAAATTTAAAATACCCAAGTTTCGAATATTTTTCTAAATCCTATCACAAATATAACACAAATTAGGTATACTAACATAACACATACAAAGCTTAGCCAAAATTGAAAACACTAGTCTGACAAAGAATCCATCAAAGTTTTAAAAATAATCAAAAAGTTTCAAAACCAGGCTCCGCAATCGAAGGCTTCTAGTGTCGGCCGAATCTCTATACATCCAGCAAATACGTAAAAGCCTACGCAAGCCGAAAGGCCTCCGGGGTAGGGAAATTAAAAACATCGTGCAGACAGGATTTCGACGTATTTTATGGATTGCACATTTTATGCTATGGGATACTCAAAGATTTTACAATAATATCAGTGCTGTTCGTTAGTCTCGCTAAAACTCGAGAACGGCTTTACCGATTTGGCTAATTTTGGTTTGAATGATTTCTGGAAGTCCAGGGAAGGTTTAAAAGGTTAGAAAATATGAAAAAATGGAAGGGAGATAGTTAAAACCACAATTGCATTTTCCCATACAAATAGTCCGTATCTATCAAACCTTTGACACAATAATTCATTCTGCGACAATACGAAGTTTGCCGGGTCAGCTAATAAAATATAAGTAAGGCGTAGTTTTGTGAACATATTCAATTAATTTTTGAAAATGTAGTGAAAACTGTTTCAGGGATTCTTAAATGTTAGGAGGATTCTTGAAAAAACTCTTCATGTATTTTTATTTATTTTTGCAAATTAATAAAAATTAATTCTATGTTCAAATTTATTTCATGGTAATCTCATGATTTCTTCACATAATCATAGTAAATTATGCTGGATTTTTGTAGTGATATCCTTGGTTACTTACAAAAAGAAAAATAAAGTTCGTGTTAAAGATTCATCAGTGCTATGAAGAGTAAATAGTTTCCTTTTTCTGGTAAAAAAAAGTGTCAAAAAGGTCTAAAGTGTTGGAACGAAACAATCACAATAAAAACAGAGGTATATAATGTATATATATATATAATAAGATATATATGATCATTCAAGACAATCAAATCAAATATTAGTGCAAGCTTTTACTAGATTAAATTGAAGCGAATACTATTTATTGGTTTTGGGTGTTAACGCCACATGAAAAATTAAACACTGCTTGGTTAAGCAGAATTGTATCTAACTGTACATTTATTTTTCGCAATAACACATGCGAGTGAACTTAAGAAATTAAAGAAAAAACGGAAAGTATAAATTGACTTCAGGCAGGAATCGAACCTGCGACCTCAGGTTAACCAGTCAGTCCAGTCGCTTTACCACTAAGCTACCGAAGTGTTCTAGTGTATCTAACTGTTTCATTACTGTGTAAGTGTTGTTTTTCTCAAAAGTTATCAAATTAGCAGCTCACTCTTTATTAAGGATAAAATTATACATTACCCAATTTGATCTATAAAAAGGTTTTTTTTTTTTAAAAAAATCTTGTGAAACTACCTTATCTTGTATTTTATCAAACAACATTGTTAGATGTCCTATTACGATTTCAGCCAAGGGATGTATCACGTGCGAGTTCACCCGAGCGTGTACAACGGCTCGCTGCATTCCCTTTTCCATGCGTTTGGCTCAAATTGAAGCTTACACTACTGGTTTTCGGGTTTTACACATGTAAATAGCATGTTACTCCGTGATGTTAATCGTTAAAATAAGATTTCAATTGGCTTTTTGATCTGATAGCAAGCGTATCAAACAACAGTGTACAGTGCTCTTCAAAAAATAATGCACATCGAGCCTATGAAGCCTATGAAAGTGACAATCGGCTAGTTTCGGCTTTATAAAGCGTTATCTTTCTTGCACACTGCCTACGTAAGCATCCGTGGTCCGGTATTAGTCAAAACTTGATCTAAATGGTCGACAAACGTCAAGTAGGTAAGGTGCGAAAGAGATAACGTTCTATAGATTCGAAATAAGCCGACGTCTTTTCCTGAGGTCGATGTGCATTATTTCTTATAGGATACTGTATTATGATTTAATCAAAGGGATACCACATATTCGTGCGAGATTGTCCAAGCGTGTACAAAGCACACTGCATTAGCTGTTCCGATTAGCTGAAATTGAAGCAAACACTATTGGGTTTGGTAAAATCCACATGGAAATTTCAACGGACTCCGTAGTTTTGGAACTGTGCGACTAAACACTTGGTCATTTGATTTCCACGTATGAATTAAAATTGCTTGGTTTCAAAGGAATATGTAACATTCTCCAAACCGACTGTTACTAAACTCAACATGATTCGATTCACACTCTGTGAATTTAAATCGAATTGCTGGAGCGTCAGGTGTGATAGTTCGATTTACCCTAAGGTCAGTCAGTAACATGTGTTAGCATAGGTGGGAGTCGTTAGACTATAGCCACACCCAGGACACTCGGCTGAAATTCCATACAAACGCTTATTCTGGTTGCCTATTACAAAGATATCAATCAGTACACGCGTACATAGAAATGTAGCACGTAGGGCTATGACCTAAAACAATCGTGAAATAAGTCGTCGCACTGACTAGGTGACGAAATTAACTAAAAAAATACCACTCGCTCGCCCGCCTCTCGAGGGGATGTGATAGGTGAGGCGGGGAAATCGGGCGGGACGTCGAAGAGTCCATTAATACATATTCTCTGCTATAGCCCAGATTTACCACTAAGCTGCAAAGTCTATCATATCCGTTATTAGTTATCAATGAAAGTTGTTAATTGGCCCAGACACGGTTAAATCAAAAAAGGAAAGAATGATTGAATGGATTTGGGCTTCGGCAGCTTAGTGGAAATGTAGCTGGGCAATTCCAAGAGGTTGCATGATCGATCCGCGCCTGAAGGCAAATTCTCCTATCCATTTTTTAAATCTTCTTTTAATATCATAGTGTCTTTTCCTTTTCCTTAAGCATTAAAATCATAGTATACCGTATCAGACAGAATAGTCTGGCCTTCCTAATCAATATAGGTACATTTTTTTAGACACGTCAATCGTTTTTACAAAATTAAATAACATCTAATCTTTCACAACCATAAACAAACAAGATAATTAATTTTTATTTGTCTAGTTTACCAAATAAGGGTCATAGCTCACTACAGCTACCCGGCACCTGACCAGCGCCCGACCGCCTCTAGCGGTCTGCGCTCATTATATCAACTCCGCTCCGTATCGTCTCGACCGCAAGTGACGCGCGGGCGGCGCGGTCCACGCGCAGACGGCGAGTGGATCACTCGGTGACCACTAGTTTGCCTTGCGTTGACTTTGCATTGCCAACGCGCTATTCCCAGGTAGACTGCGCGCCGTCTGCCTCGCCTTAAACCAAGGCGGTGCTGGTCGGGTGCCGGGTGGCTGTAGTGAGCTATGGCCCTAAGCCGGATTTATTTACGGACAGGATAACAGCTGTCGGATTACATTCGGAATCCCCGTCTGAAATATGAACCATTGCATGTTGCGGTTTGTTGAAACTGAGATTGTTTTTGAGCGATTCAATATTTGCATTGGATGCATCGCTAAACAGAATATTCTGGCATCATTGTGTTCGTATTTCACAAATGAATAATCCATTTTCAATATCATAAACGGGAAAATCGGTCTGACTGTTACGCGGTCACGGCTAACCTTTTTTTTCCTGGTGGTAGAGTTCCAGTGTAAAGATACGAGGTCGTAGGCACGCATTACCTCATATATATAATACGCATTACCTAATATAAATACATACCCCCTTATTCATAAACGTACATTAGATACGTTTTAGCTTGGTTTTAGCTATAGAATGCTTTGTCTTTGTCAGTTGCATTGTCAAATGTGCAGGATAGAAAAAGACAAAGGAGAGATTAGCAACACTTTAGCTAAAATACGTTTATGAATAAGGGGGCTAGCATTTGCTGCCAAATGGTAGTGTTCAGTACTATCGTGTTTCGGTTGATGGTAATGTATGGCCCCGTAATAACTATCACAGAGACATAACAACTTAAGTCTCAGGGGTGGCAGCGCATCATATTTTATGTGATGACGGTGACAAACGAGTGTGCAGTTCACATGGATGTTAAGTGATGACTACAGCCTACAGACATCTACACAAAAACAAGAGGTCAAAATGCAGATAAATGACCCCTGAGACTTAGTTATGTCTATGTGATAGTTATTACGAGGCCATACATTACCATCTAACCGGAACACGATAGTGCTGAACTCTTCTATTTGGTGACAGATAGATAAGGTAATGCGGTGGTGCCTACGCCCTCGAGTCCCGAGTGCTCTGAGACTCTACCACCAGTAATATTAAAAAACTTCGTGAATGCAACTAAGATTATTTGGAAGTTGATAATTAGCTAAGCTAGATAATTAACTGCCTCGGTAGCCTAGTGGTCGCAGGCCACTACTACTACGCTGAGGTCCTGCGTTCGATGCCCGGGTAGGGGGGGGGGGGGGTGTATCAGAGATAATGGTGTAAAGTCCTTTATCTCTGGTTCTAATGAGATTTTTCCATTTTCTGGAAATTTCCCAATACCTCGAAGTTTGGTAATGTGCCCGGAGATGTCAACAGGCTCGCCACCTGTTACATGGCCCAAAAACGTAACCGGCGAATCGTGGGTGTTTGCACGTATGCTTGAATGCATGCATTTACCTCTGCCTACACCTTCGGGGATTACAGGCGTGAAGTTTCGTTTTGATAATTAGCCTTACATTTTTACCTGACTCTAAAAACTCAGCTATTAAATCCTAGTAAACACGATCTTCTCTACCCATAGAGTAACAAAGGCCACCGGCCGCGGCGGACCAGAGGGGAGTAGCCATAGCGTTTATTACGGATGCAAAACATGCGAAATACGTGTGACACACACAAACTCTACAAAAATCATCTATTACTACGAAACTCACATCTTGACTTTAACAAAATACATAAACTATTTCACGCACACATTTATACATCAAGGCGACTGGCATCGGCACACTTGTGCTTGTACTTTGAGAGAGGGGAAAGCCTGCGCTGTGGTGCATTGGCTACCCCCCTCCGGTCCGCCGTGGCCGGTGGTCCGTATTGCTCTATGTTTCTACCAGAGGCCTTAATCTAAAATTTCTTACACAGAACAGAAAACTTAACTAAGTAAACCTAAACTTGGATAGAAACCAAAATTTGAACATTCCGTCTTAAGTCCCAACACAATTGCTGTTAAAGCTGTTAAGAGACAACAATATATCTCAAGTTTGATAAATGGTTTCATTAACTATTTGATTAATGACGTGTCCCCAAGTCCCAGCAAAACAATCGACGGAGTTAGGTCAGACGTGACATGGGGGTTTTCATATAAACCGTTTTCTGAACTGGCGACAATAAATGCTTTATTTATAGGAGAGGTCGCCGACATAGCATCAATCTTGTATACCCCAAAGGGGTAGCCAGGTGTTCTATCGGGCCGCTGGCCGCTTGACCAAGCTTATCTTATCCGATGATGCTAAAAGCTATATTTCATTTTTTCTATGCAACGAAGGTGGCAAACAAGTATGCAGCTTACATGGATCTACATAAAAACCTGAGGTCAAAATGTAGATGCGTAGCCTGACCCCTGAGACCTAAGTTGCTGTCTGTGATAGTAATTAAAGGGCCATCAAATCGGAAGACGATAGTGCTGAACATTACCATTTGGCAACAGAATGAGCGGAGACACTTACTGGTGGTAGAGCTCCAGTGACGGAGCTCGCGGGCGTAGGCACCACCGCATTACCTAATATACTGGCCGCTAAATGGTAGTGTTCAGCACTATCGTGTTCCGGTCAGGTGGTAATGTACGGCCCTGTAATTGCCGGCACAGAGGCATAACACCTTAGGCCTTAAGAGTGGTAACGCATTTGCATTTAGACCTTGGTCTTTGTGTGGGTGTCTATAGGCTGCAGTCATCACTTAACATCAATGTGAACTGCATGCTTGTTTACCACTTCCAAAACATAAAAAAAAAAAAATACATTTTACATGAAGTAATGCCTACACGGTTCGCCAGGCACTTTCTTTAGTCTTAATCTACTGTTTTTAAAGAAAGGAAGAAAGATAGAAAGATAGAGAACGAGAGGAGAAGAGAAATAATTATTTATTAGACGCCGATTTATATTTTATTTACACAAACGTGTACTTCCTGAGTACTTAAAAAATATTAGAACATTGTGATCGTGTTCATATTTTTTACAAACCGAAAAAAAAACTCGCTATCAGGATTACAATATATGAAAACATGGTAACGCTAGACAGTGCCATATTTCACCAACTTTTGTGGATTGCCATCACTGAGGTCTTACGATGACATAGCCATATTTTATTAGGGTGCGCTTTACATAAAGTCGGGGTTATTTTTGCTCCCCATTGTCCAGGATTCAATTTTCTACTGTATCCTACTTTACTGAAGTGGACATCAAAGTTTATGGTGAACATGAAATTAAGGTGTTTAATGCACTATGTGAAAAATATGAATATGACAGAATACTTTAAGTCAGTTTTAGTAGCGATGATAGCGACTTTTGCTGAAAGCAATCTATCTAGTAGTATTCAGCAATTCAGCACTAAATGTTTCGGTTAGATGGTAATGTATGGCCCCGTAGTAACTATCACAGATAAATATTTATTCAGTTTATTCATTTATTATTTAAATTTTAGAAGCACTTTTACATCGTCATTTTTAACAACTAATAATAATCAAAACAAAAAATATACAAAATAAAACGAAACAATAATTAGATTGATTATTAATTATAAGTCGCTTATTATTAAGGGTAAAAGCGACTTCTTTACGATATTCAATAAACTGAAAAGTCTATTATATCGGTTGCCTAACTAGCATAGTTGGTAATAGATGGCGCTACTGCTACCATAAAGCAAGGCAATAAATGTGAAGGAAAGATTTGACATATCGGGCAGGACTTCAGTAGCTAAATTGGAAGAGCGGCTGGACAAGATTCTCAGTAGGCCGCGAGTTCGAGTCTCGCCTGAAGTAAAATTTTTCTTTTCATTTTTCTTTAAAATAAAATAGATTGATTATTTACAAATTCCTCCATCAACTTAAGTCCCAGGGGTGGCAACGCATCTTCATGTTAACGTCTGATTTTTATGTAGATGTATACTTGTTTGCCACCTTGATACATAAAAAATAGGAACAAAAATAACACGATACGAGTATAAAGCATCCAGAACATTAATTCTCTAAAGATTTACAAGAGCGGGATATAACTGCAATTCAGAACAAAGTTGTAGCATGTGCACAATACAGCTCTGCGTGACATGGACAGAAATTTGTGTCCGTTATAAACACGGACTAGTAATATAGGGCGCTTCGTTTACTACCAACTCCACGTCTGAAATCCCCGAAGGGGTAGGCAATTACATAGAAATATTTATAGACAACGCGCATGGTCCCGCGGATTGTGTAGATCGGAAGCGATCTACTCGTTTAAGCGATACGGGCGCGGTCGGGTGTGTGATGGGTGACCACTAGTGGCAAATTAAACTGCTTTGGAGGGCACGTTAAACTGTCGGTCCCGGTTGCTATCGATAGATAGCAGTCGTTAAACCTTGTCGGAAGCCTTATGAGCTGTTTGAAAACACCCGATAACGGGTTGGCTACTAACCCTTATCTCCACCAACCCGTAATGGAGCAGCATGGTGGAGTAAGCTCCAGGCCTCCAGTGGGACGTATAATGGGTCACCACCAGTGAATTGTGAATAAAACGTAATCACATCAGTTGCTACTGCAAATAAATGTCATAATGCAGTTTTTAAATCGACGTAAAAGTTGACGATGGCTGACTGAGAGAAAACGCACATCTTAACCTTACCAGTGAAGCTATAAGCCTGAAACTTTATACAGCAGTTCCTTAAATTGTGTAGAAGTGCACTAAAAAGCCACCAAGTGTGAGTCGGTCTCAAGATAACAGGTTTTGGCACAGTACCTACTTGCAGAGGAAAACCGAAAAGAAAGAACCGTCCAGACAAAAAGACCCGGTTCGATTGACCCGTTTATTTGATTGACTGGCTCAAGGATTACAAAAAAAAGTTGCACTAAATCTGGTTCTATGATACGGAACCATTCCTCGTAATAAGTTAGTTATTCATTTAAATCAGCGAGCCAGATAGATGGAAACAGATCATTCATTCGATAAATGTCACCGGCTCGCATTCGGTTCGTTTCAATCGATGGGATCACCGCGAACGCTGTCACGCTATGACAGGTATTTTCAACGACATGAACCAATGGATAGTATAGATTTGAAGACCCGGTTCTTATGTATAGTTCAATCGCGAACGAGACATACCTATCTCTGTTGAGCTGCTGAACTAATACTGAACTGTCATCGCAATTGAATGCAGGCTGTTTCGTGCTCACTTTTCACAGACTTAAAATGTCAGTTGTAATGCAGTTGCGCCGACTACATTGCAACTTTGTCCGGTAATTTTAAACAAAGTTGTGCAATGTGGACCATATAACGTGTGCGAAGTTTGTGTCCATTGCAAATTCCACCTCGCGGTAATGACGTGTGTTTCGCACGAAGTTTACTATAGAATACATTCGTATGTGGCTGAGGTGAGTGCAAGTAGAGAACATCGGCTTTTAATTTACAGTTTGTTTAAGGTTTCGTACACAAAGGGTAAAAACGAGACCCCACTAAAGCTCTGTCCTGTACCTCTGTGAAAATTTAAATCCCTACTTATATATATTTATAATAAATTTATATTAATATTAATATTATAAATGCGAAAGTAACTCTGCCTGTCTGTCTGTATGTTACCTTTTCACGTCCAAACGACTGAACCGATTTTAATGAAATTTTGTACAGAGTTAGAGCTGACTTTGAGAAAGAAAAAAGGCTACTTCTCGACATCCACGCGGGCGAAGCCACGGGCAACAGCTATTAAATAATATAGATGAGATCTATACAATATAAATACTTTCCAAGTCAATTACAGCTATCAGAAAGAAAGAAATAGTTTATTTTTTTGTTAAGTTTACGGTTAGGTGGTAATGTAAGTCCCTTAATAACTTTCACAGAGACATAATAACAAATGTCTCAGGGGTGGAAACGTATCTGCATTTTGACCTCTGGTCTTTTTGTGAGTGTCTATAGGCTGCAGTCATCACTTAACATCAATGTGAACTGCTTGTTTGCCCTCTTCAATACAAAAAAAAAACGTAACGTCACGCCTGCCATTCATCAAAGGGGTAGGAAGAGATAAATGCATGCATTCAAGCATACATGCAAACACCCACGATTCACAGGTTACGTTTTTGGCCCATGTAACATGTGGCGAGCCTGTTGACATCTCCGGGCACATTATCAAACTTCGAGGTACTGGTAAATTTCTAGAAAATGGATAAATCCCAATAGAACCAGAGATAAAGGCCTTTACACCATTATCTCTAATAACCTCCTACCGAAATCGAAACCAGGACCTCAGCATAGTAGTAGTGAAAAACGTTATCAAAAGAAATAAAACTATTTTTACGGATTTATCTCGCGTATATTAAACTAAAATGATTTTTAAAATCAACCCGAAAAATAGTTTTATTTCAATGAGCGTAGCTCGCGAAAACCTAAGAACATATCATTATCAAAAGAGTCTATTATAAATTTTCAAAGCGATCTCCTACATTTCATGACTATATATATATCTAAAGTTAGGTGGACCATATAAATGTCGAGGACACATTTTCCTCTTGTAAATCAAATTAAGTTCTTAGTTAGGGAAGCGTCCCAGATGTAGGGGATGTAGAATACATTAGTGGACAACTTGATTAGAAATTAATCTAGTTCAGGCACATTTTTGTGCTGTTGTGTTGTTGTTCGTATTTAATTTTGTTTTCATAGTTGGTGTTTCGCTCAAAAGAAAAGAGATTTGTGGCCGAATACTGAAACGTCACTTAATTTTAAGCAACACTCGAATGTAAGCTATCTCTGTCGTTTACACGTGTTTTATAGCGACAAAAGACTTAAGTTCCACGTTGGGCACCTTGTTCACTATATACGTAGAATCATCACTTTAATCATCATCACCTCAATCATCGTCACCTCCATCATCATCACCTCCATCATCATCACCTCCATCATCGTCACCTCCATCATCATCACCTCCATCATCATCACCTACATCATCACCTTGATCATCATCTCCTCCAACATCATCCCCTCCATCATAATCATCTTCATCATCACCTTTATCATTCTCACCTCCATCATCATCACATCCACCGTCATCACCATCAACATTACCATCATCACCACCATCATCATCGCCATCATCACCACAGTCATCATCACCTCCACCATCATTCATCATCACCTCCATCATCATCACCTCCATCATCATCACCTCCATCATCATCTCCTTCCAAGTGTGCTATAAAATTTGAGTAGTTCCCTCGATTTCTCCAGGATCCAATCATCACATCTTGACATGGTAACAATGGGACCACCTGTGAGGTATACGGACACATGGCAGGGAACATTATTACACAAAATATCTAAATCCTTTCAAGTGTGCTATGAAATTTGAGTAGTTCCCTCGATTTCTCCAGGATCCCATCATCACATCTTGACATGGTAACAATGGGACCACCAGTGCGGTATACCCCTTCAAACAAACAAAAAATGTCCAAATTAGTACAGGTACAGTTTATAATTACAATATTTAAACAAACGTGTTATTATTATTGCAGTATAAAAGTAGGTATTTTAATTACGAAGAAACCATATATGGTCTTCATCATCAGTTCCACTTCCACTTCATCAAATTATGCTTTCCGAAAGCAAACACACGGAACGTTATCTTTTATTATAAGAAATATGGAAAACCTTTTAAGTGTGGTGTGAAATTTGAAGAGTTCCCTCGATTTCTCCAGGATCCCATAATCACATCTGGATATGGTGACAATAGGACCAACTGTGCAATATATCCTTGGAATACATGTGAGGTATACGGCCACAAGGCTCGGAAGGTTATTATTACAAAAAAAATATCGGAAAATCATCGAAGTATGCTATGAAATTTGAAGAGTTCTCTTGATTTCTCCAGGATCCCATCATCACATATTGACATGGTTACAATAGGACCAACTGTGCAATATACCCTTTCAAACAAAAAAAAAACATCCAAATCGGTGCAGGCGTTTTCAAATTATCGGTGAACATACATAAAAAAAAAAAACCCGGACGAAATGAGAACCGCCTCCTTTTTTCGAAGTCAGTTAAAAATGACAGTCATACGAAATCGGATTCCAATTTAATTTTATTCAAATTTTCAACCGTAGTTTAACCCCTATATAAAATGATTTTCAAGCGGCAAAAGCCCGTAGGAGGGCTGATAAACTAACACGTTCAACTAACAATTCTAAGATACGAGGGTGGATCCAAAAGTTCGAAGCCCGACAAAGAAAATGAAAGAAAAGTGGGTCTAATTTTATTTTTATTTTTCGACATAGTCTCCATCTAGCTCAACACACTACTTCCACCTGAACTGCAACTTGTTTATCCCCTCGAAAAAAAAAGATTCCGGAAGGTCGGCGAAATACTCGTTTACTGCGACTATCACCTCATCTTTGGTCGAAAATTTCGAGCCACCCAAATGTTTTTTTAAATTTGGAAATAAATTATAATCTGAGGGGGCTAAATCCGGCGAATAAGGTGGGTGGGGCAGCAATTCGTAGCCACAATCATGGATTACAGACATTGTTTCAACCGAAGTGTGAACACGTGCATTGTCTTGATGGAACAAAACTTTCTTACGCAACATTCCCGGCCTTTTTTCTTTTATTTCTTCTCGTAGTCTTCGTAAAAGGTTACAATAATAACTAGAATTAATAGTTTGACCTTTCGGTAAATAATCTACAAAAATAATGCCCTTCGCATCCCAAAAAACAGAAGCCATGACTTTGTTAGTCGACAAAACGACTTTAGCCTTTTTCGGTGTAGGTGAGTCAGATCTTTTCCACTGTTTGGATTGTTGCTTTGATTCAGGAATATGGTGGTAAACCCAGCTTTCATCCATGGTAACAAATCTAGACAATAAGTCCTCGGGATCAGTCTCAAAAAGTTCCAAACAGTCTTGCGAAATTGTGAATCGAACTCGATTTTGTTCAGCTGAAAGCAACCTCGGGACCCAGCGAGCAGAAACCTTATGGAATCCCAATTCTTTCGTTATTATGTGTTGCACCCGGCCATAACTAATGTCTGTTGTCTCAGCTATCTTACCGATGGTCAAACGTCGATCACCCAGTACGAGATCACAAATTTTATCGATGTTTTCTTTCGTGGTAGAGGATGTAGGCCGTCCACTCCTAGGATCATCTTCAATGCTCTCACGACCGCGCTTAAACTTAGCTACCCACTTCTTGACGCTGGAATACGATGGAGCAGACTCCCCCAAAGTGCCCACCATATCATCAAGATATGGTGGGCACTTTGGGGGAGTCTTTTGGGGGAGACTGCACGATGTTCAATTTTCTCCATTATTGAAAATCGCGTCAGAATGCTTCAAACAAATAATCACAGAAAATTTATATTGTGCAGTATCGGAATGAAACTGCGCACAATAAATCAATAGAAGACATACTAACAAATGACGGTAAATTTAAAAAGATGTCATGTCTCCTTGTAGTTTGGTCCACGAACTTTTGGATCCACCCTCGTATTATAAGACGTAACGTGAAACATTGCTTGACTCACACTCAGGATACTTTATCAGGACACCTCGATATCTATAATCTTAGTTTTATTTTGACAGTTACTCATGTGTACGGATGAATAATTCACAAAGTCTTAAAAATCCATTTTTATAGAAAAATATGGTACCTATTTTATTATATTGCCAGACAGTTCCGACACGAAAAACTTATTGAGCGCAAGAACATGTCGTAAATGTAAATATTCCTCGAAACTTCAAGGTAGGTCGTGACGTACCTTGCAGTGAGACAATTGCTTTCTTACCTCAAACGGAGATAGAATGTCGAGTTGACGTTATAAGTTACAACTAAGAATACCAATTCCATTGAGTAAGGTTGAGTTAAGGTCGAAATTACGACTTAGAATTAGGGTTTAAGAGATCGGCGTAACCAAGTGTCTATATTTTTTTTAATGTCAGGATATTAATTTACAAATGTAGATGTGTTGGCATGGCACTCCTTAGGTCTAAGCTGATTTGTCTCCAGAAATTACAGGTTCGTAGGTACATTAATTACGAGAGCACTGCACAGAACAATGAAGCAGCAAGTAGATTTAGGTAATGTGGTGGTGTTGACGTCCGCGAGCTACGTCACTGGCGCTCTACCATCAGTAAAAATATTAATAAGTAACGAAGTAGATTTTGCCCACAAACTTCTAGGTAATTGTAGATATTCTCATCGTTCGAAAGACCAAATGGCACGCGGACAAATTCGGACGCGAAAAATTTGTGCAAAACTTTTACTGGTGGCAGAGTTCTGGTCAAGGGCCGTACATTACCACCTGACCGGAACACGATAGTGCTGAACAAGCCCTAGGAGGAGCCCTACCGCCAGTAAGAAGTTTTGTGAAGGTGTCTATAACTTGCTGTCATCACTTGACATCAATGTGTACGGCCCTGTAATTTCCGGCACAGAGGCATAACACCTTAGGCCTCAGGAGTGGTAACGCATTTGCATTTTGAACTTGGTCTTTGTGTGGGTGTCTATAGGCTGCAGTCATCACTTAACATCAATGTGAACTGCATGCTTGTTTGCCACTTCAATTACATAAAAAAAAAAAATGTGAGCTGCATGCCTGTTTGCTACCTCCCTTACATAAAAAACAAAATTTCACATAAGCTCCACCATTACTATACTACCACGTATACACAATCGCCAGAACTTTATGCTATTGATTCAAACCGCTCGAATATCCAAGAGAAGTCGATACGCCAATTTTCTAGGTAAACTACGAGTTGCGCAAACTTCAATCGTTTATCCACAAACCGAACTGCGAACCACTTAGCGAAACTTATTTGATGCTTGAGACGACCGCCGAGCAAAACATCATTAATTTTAACCAATTTCGTTGGCGAACAATGAAGAAGGATGGCTTCAAGTGCCACACGACACAGGGTGACATTTCCTTGGATTGGTTTAGTCTGAATTAGCGAAGTTATATCCTTAGTGAAGTATTATTTACTTAATATTTTTTCACCATATCTAGTAGTGTACTGCTTCTACTGGTGGTAGTGTTGGAACTTGAGGATGTAGGCACCACCGCATCTAATCTATCTACCGCCAAATGGTAGTGTTCAGCACCTGTGTTACTCACATTGTGTTACTTTTAGATGGTAATGTATGGAACCGTAAGAACTTTTGCAGACGCGCAACAACCTAAGCCTCGGGGGTGGCAACGGTTATGCCTAAATTGTTGTGCGGCTAGAGACAGGGTGTAGAGCAAACAACGTTCCCAAACACCTCTTCCCCAGTCGTCTCCTCACCACAACAAAAAACCACGCCGAACGCCGCTCTCCCTCTCTTCTTCGATTCGCCGAAACAGTGGAAATATTACAACAGTATGTCAAAATAGCATAGTAGTCATAAAAGTAAAGTAGTAATTATACTGGTGGTAGAGCTCCAGTGACAGAGCTCGCGGGCGAAGGCACCACCGCATTACCTAATAAATTGCCGCTAAATGGTAGTGTTCAGCACTATCGTGTTCCAGTCAGGTGGTAATGTACGGCCCTGTAATTTCCGGCACAGAGGCATAACACCTTAGGCCTCAGGAGTGGTGCCGCATCTGCATTATGATCTTGGTCTTTATGTAAGTGTCTACAGGCTGCAGTCAGCACTTAACATCAATGTGAACTGCATCATTGTTGCATCAAAAAAAGTATCGGGTGGATAAGAAGTATCGCTATCGGATTACCCGCATTTTTTTAATACCCTAAACGAGAAGCTAGATGCCTGCGAGGGCTTTCTTCGTTCTGGAACTCGATTATTTGAGCTCTTTCATCCAAAAAAAGTGGTGTAGTCGAGTTTACTCATTTTTTAGCTCTTTGTTTCATGAAACACCTCGGAATATAACTTCATACGCTTCCCAACAATCACCTTAATTTTGCACAAAATTAATATTTTAAACAAAAAGGGATTTATCACGAAAATGAGTCCAGTAATTCACACATACCTGGCAGGTCCCAGCTGTTTCAGAGCGAGTTCATTTTGATGTTAAACTATGTATAGGTACTTCCAGTAATATTTTCAGGCTTTGGGGCATAAATAAGGCAGCTCTCGCCCCTCGGGTTTCATTACCCGGATTGACTTGAGCCGGTGGTAGATTGTCAATAAAATGTAATTGGATCGGAGACACAGCTGTGGCGGGCGATTAATAAGATATTCTGAATATCTGTTTTAACGGTGGGTTAATAGATTTTTCAGGGTCACATGTGGAAATGGCATAATATTATGTATTAATTGTTTAACGGCTTAAGCTATTTTAATGAATTTTTGCACTAATATACTCAAGGGTTAAGTATGGGGTGCTCTTTTGATTCTTGTGTTATTTGAGGAGCTTAAATAAAAATAGTCGAATGCCTTGAATTTAATATTTATAGCATTTTCAAAAAACAACCCCTAAGTAGATTCGCCGGAGGAACTTGAAAAAAAAACACCGAAACGTAGCGAATTTTTAGGAGTGTACGTTACTAATGTTTGACTGTAAATTTTTATGCTTGCACATTTTGATACTAACAATGTGAACTTAGTTTAGTGAGTGTCATATTTATTTATGAAGCGCGCATGGCCCCGCGGCGGGTGTAGATCGTAAGCGATCTACTCGGTTAAGCATTACGGGCGCGGTCGGGTGTGTGATGGGTAACCGCTAGTGACAAATTAAAATGCGCGTTTCCGTGCTTCGGAAGGCACGTTAAGCCGTTGGTCCCGGTTGCTATCGATAGATATCAGTCGTTAAACCTTTTCGGAGGCCTTATGGGTGGTTTGAAAACATCCGACAACGGGTTGGCCACTAACCCGTATCTCCACCAACCCGCATTGGAGCAGCGTGGTGGAGTAAGCTCCAGGCCTCCCCCCAAAAAGGGGAGACTCGTGCCCAGCAGTGGGACGTATAATGGGTTGCCATTATTATTATATATTTATGTAAGTTTATGTATGTACTTAATGATCTTTTAATTAAGTTAAGTATTTTATTTCTTGTGCACCAAATTTCATACGCCTTCGTCAGCACAACTATCGTAAAAAGCGAAACATACTCTTTCCCTCACGTATTAAAGTAAATTCCTACTAGTACATTAACGATCTAAGTGAAGTTTTACAGAAGAGTTATTCCAGGTTATTAATTGACTTTAGTTCCTTTGATATCATAATTTATACTCCGAAAGAAAGTGTAATAAAGGTTAAATGCCAGGCAACAAAATAAATTATAGACATTGTTAAAGTTCGATTTCAATTACAGCGTCTAGACGTGCCTAAAGCTGTTGAAGATTAAAATAATCGCTTCAAGTTTATCGGAGAACGTCATTGGCAGCAGCTATTGAGTTGACATTTGACAGGCCAGGTATTGGGCATAAATTATGTAACATTTTGTAACAGTTGTCATACGAAATGATGATGATTAGGATAAAAACATGGCGTTTTAGATCATGAATAAATAGTTTGATAGGGTACTACGAAAGGAGCTGTGGGACATTTTGCCAGAGTATGATATTGATGGCAGTCTGCTTCGTGCAATACATCTCAGCCAGCGGGCTCGATTAGCCGCACATAATGATGTACTTACTCCAACGCTTTTATATGGAAGCGAGAGCTGGGTATGCAGGAAAGAGCATGAAAGTAAGTTAAATGCGGTCAAGATGAGATCTTTGCGCAAGATCTGCGGTGTATCACTCACCGATCGCGTTCGTAATGAAGATGTAAGAAAGAGGCTTTGTGTGAATGATAGTATCGGTGGAAAAATGAAAAAAGGCATGCTCTGATGGTTCGGGCATATAGAAAGAATGTAGAATGAGCGAATGACTAAACAGATATACAATGTGAATGTGGATGGTTGCAGAGGCCCAGGAAGACCAAGACTGACCTACCATGGCCAAAGTCGAGTTCTGTCTGATAGTGGGGTCAAAAGTCTTAGGAATCGGCGTGCATGTATGTAGAATTGGGATCCCAGGCAGTAAAGAAAATTAAAGATTAATGTAAATATTTTTGTATTTACTTCGATTAAACCACTTAAAAAACACAATAAACATCGTCACACCGTATATTGTTATCAATCGTCTCGGCCACCAAGAATAAAAGTGTTCTTTCCCCTTCCTTTCACAACTGTCATGCCACTTCACCTGTCCTACTCGTTCATTAAATCCTTTCACTCACTCGTTCCGTTGCCTATTCCTCAGACACACCAATCCTACATGTATGAATAGAATGATGAAGGTAGACGAGGTACGAGAGGTTTGTCAGGACCGGGATATCTGGCGCTCTACACTCTCTGCCTACCCCGTAAGGGACCTGGCGTGAAGATACATACATAAATAAAAAGTTTGCTGATAAAATAGGGAATCTTGATGTACGCTTGATGAAGACATGACCTCATGCATTCATTCCAGCCCCCAAAGAAGAACAGCTTTTGGTTTTTTTTTCTGTAATGGAAGTGGCAAACAAGCATGCAGTTCACATTGATGTTAAATGATGACTGCAGCCTATAGACACCCACACAAAGACCAAGGTCAAAATGCAGATGCGTTACCACTCCTGAGGCCTAAGGTGTTATGCCTCTGTGCCGGAAATTACAGGGCCGTACATTACCACCTGACCGGAACACGATAGTGCTGAACACTACCATTTAGCGGCAAGTATAAGTAAGGTAAGGTAATGCGGTGGTGCCTACGCCCGCGAGCTCCGTCACTGGAGCTCTACCACCAGACAAAAACTGGTTGGTTTCAACCTTTTTCTGGCGTCGTGGCGTCACCGCCCACTAGCCGAAGAATTTTCTTACACTGGAAGAGAATTCTTCCACTTTTGCAGTTAGTCAACCGAACAATGGCGGTCAAACCATTCCAATGGGGCGGTAGTAAGTGCAATAACGCATTACTGGTAGAGTTGGTAGAGTTCTAGTGTAGGAGCTCGAGGGCGTAGGCACCACGGCATTACCTAATAGCGACAGATAGCCGCCAAATGGTAGTGTTCAGCACTATCGTGTTCCGGTTAGATGGTAATGAATGACCCCGTAATAACTATCACAGAGACATAACAAGTAAAGTCTCAGTGTGAATTGCATGCTTGTTTGCTACCTTTATTTCATAAAAAACCTTTTGTGAAGAATGCCGATATATTTTGTGCTCAACGGTGCAGTTTTCGCGTTCGTTCCTGCCCGGAACGTGTAAAAAGTGGAACGAGGTGTTCCCTCGGTGCAACAATATGGGGTTCTTCAAAAATGGCGTCAAAAGAGTCCTTCAGGGCTGGCAGCGCGTTGACAACTCCCCTGGTGTTGCAAATGTTCATTGGCGACGGTGACCACTTTGCATCTGGTGGCCCGTCTGCTTGTCTCTCAACCTTTAAACAAAATAAAAAATACACTCATGAACTCTAGAAATAAATATAAATCCGGTTACACACCCTTCCAATTAATAAATGAAAAAAAAATGGATAGGATAAAAAAGAATGGCTTTCTTGTGATGTTTCGTCGATCCGCACCTCACCCTCTCTCTCTCATTCATATCAACCGAATCATGTCCACTGTTGGACCAAAACATCCCCATAAGTCGGACATGCCATAATCGCCACCTTTGGCATGTAGATTGGCGATCGCAGTGGCGGTAATTTTATTGCAGAATGCTTTTGCCTATCTTGCATTATTGCACTTACTCCCGCCCTATTGGAAATGTTTATGGTTTGACTGCCATTGTTCGGTTGACTGACTGCACTGATGGAAGAATTCTCTTCCAGTAGAAGAAAATTCTTCGCTAGTGGGCGGTGGGGTCGTCATGATCCGATGTCCTTATCATTGATATGTGCAAATACAATCATAATACTTATTATTATTCATTTTCTAAAAAGCAGTGGATAAATAAATCCTATTTGTCTTAAAAACATGTAGGCAATAAGTGATAGTTGTTAAGATATAACGTTACCGGAAAGCGAAGCGTGGGCAGGCCTCCCACAAGATGGACCGACGACCTGGTGAAGGTCGCGGGCAATCGCTGGATGAGGGCGGCCCAGGACCGTTCGTTGTGGCATTCTTTGGGGGAGGCCTTTGCTCAGTGGACGTCTTTTGGCTGAAATGATGATGATACAAATAACATTTATGTCATAAATTCATTGATATTATAAAAACATTTGTCAAGTAGCCATTCATTTAATTTAATTTTAAACCTATTCACAGGTAATTCGCGAATTAATTAAGGTATTGTGTTGTATCAATTTGTATTGTGTTTTTTTCATTCCATATACCCACTTCTAAATCCATACTTCGAATTTTATTCTTTTCATCATCATCATCATCATCATTTCAGCCAAAAGACAAAGGACAAAGGCCTCCCCCAAAGATTGCCACAACGAACGGTCCTAGGCCGCCCTCATCTAGCGATTGCCCGCGACCTTCACCAGGTCGTCGGTCCATCTTGTGGGATGCCTACCTACGCTTCGAGCTATGTGCCCTGCCCACTCCCACTTGAGTCTCGCTATTCGGTGAGCTATGTCGGTAACTTTGGTTCTCATGCGGATCTCCTCATTACTGATTCGATCTCGCGGAGCAACTCCGAGCATAGCCCTCTCCATTGCTCTCTGAGTGACCTTGAGCCTTTTTATGAGGTCCATAGTAAGCGACCACTCTTTTATTTGACTTTAATTTTTCACCAAGAAAGAACATTCAGTTTCTATGTTTAAGTGTTTAATATAATATTCAAGCTGAACATAGCAAAGTCTGATATGTTTTTGAACAAAGAAACTTAATATCAGTGCCGTAATGTTTAAAAGTTATGAAACGTGAACTGTGTAATAGAAATTATATGAAGATACGAAGTTTACTATATTTACCTACATTAGCATTCGCACAGCGATTTGTCACCGGCACATGACGCCGTAATGTGTCTGAAACTTTCGTATGACAGAAGTTGGTGGGGGCAAAAGAATATGAAAATAAGTTTTTGCCCGTACTTTGATACATGTGGTTAGAATATGTTTTATATCGTGAGTTTTGCTTGGATTCTGTGCAAGATTATATTATTTTTCATAGATATACGCCAATTTTAACTTTTTTTTTTTTTATCCACTTCTCGGATATATGTACAAAGACTCTGAAAAATCACGGCTGCCGTTGCGCACTTGGCCGCACTTACATATTTTCGTTCCGCCCCGATAGCATATCACGTCCATAACGTACATGTATTATTTATATATCAAAGCTATTTTTTTTCTCATTATTATGACAGCAATTGAATCGGCCGTAAATAAGAGTTGCTGGCTGTTAAAGAAAAAATAATTAAAAAAAAACTTTTTGTAGGCCAACTTTTGATAGGCAACCTAGTGGATATATATTCTCTAGATTATAAATATGCGTAAAAATTAGGTTTGCAGCATATCTGGATGAACGAAATGATTCTGCAGTGGGATCTTATACTATAAGTAGCCTAGTGGTAGCAGGCCTCTACTAAGTACTACTCTCGGATGGCGCGTTCGATTCTCAGGTCGGGGGTATCTATCAGAGATAACGGTGTAAAAAATCTTTGTTTCTATAAAAATAAATCCATTTTCTAGAAAATTCACATTTTTTTTGGAGTTTGGTAGTGTGCCCGGAGATGTCAACAGGCTCTCCATCAACCAGTGAATCGTGGATGTCTTTAATACATTTACCTCTGCCTACCCTTCGGGGATTATAGGCTTGAAGTTACCTTATTTGTGTTAATTATGTCATCGTTCATTACGCCTTTGTTTCGTTTGTAGCCGTTCCGAACTAAACTACTTAGAATGTGGATCCTCATAGTATGTCCTCAAGTCCTCATATATATTATTCTTTATAGCATCATTGTCTGAAATTCTAGCATTAATGCGAGAATTTTTATGTCTCAAAATACAACCAAACATTCATAATATCCACATACTTTCATTCAAAAGTCATAAAACCGTGTACACTATTGCCTCACTCCAAGCTTTCCTGGACTTCTTCGTTATTTCATACAATTTCCTCCAACATTTTCCATACCCATTAACGTCTCGTCGACGACATAAATTGTATGTTACCCGCCATTTTTCCTCAGTGAATACAAGGGTTTAGTTTAGTAGACGCCAGGTTGAATTTCATATTTATTAGGACGAGGTGTTTTTATAGGAGTTTCATATCGCAATATAAGTGGAACGTAAATTGTGGGTATTACTTTAATAACAAACATAATTCTGGGGAAATAATATGAGATAATTGAAAAGCTAAGTGATAATACTGAGTTGAGCTGTCGATGTTTTTTTTATGTATGGTGGCAAACAAGCATGTAGTTCACATGGATGTCAAGTGATGACTGCAGCCTATAGACATGTACAAAAAAACCTACGAAAAGCACTATGAAGAATACTACGGCAATATGAAGATGCATTGCCACCACCTTAATAAAATTTGGTCTCTGTGACAGTTATTACGGGGCCACACATTACCATTTTACTGGAACACGATAGTGCTGAACACTACTATTTGGTGGCAGATAGGTTAGGTAATGCCTACGCTTACGAGCGCCCACACTGGGCGGTCAGCAACAATTCTACTGCAGCATCCCGCGAATAAACTACAGCTTTATAAGGCCCAAGTGCAGCCCCATTTGGAATGCTGCTCTCGTTTGTGGGCGGGAGCCCCTAAATACCAGATTGGTCCACTTGACTCACTACAAAAACGCGCCCTTCGTATTGTTAACGATCCAGGTCTTACTGACAAGCTCGAACATCTGAGCCTGCGCAGAGGCACTGGGAGTCTGTGCGTGTTGTACCGTCCCTACAATGGTGAGTGCTCTACGAAACTGTTTGAAATGGTGCCACCGTCTCTTTTCCTACACCGTACTACCCGCCGAAGAGAGAAGTTCCGCCCTCACCGACTGGACACCTGGCAGTGCTCAACGGTGCGGTTTTCACGTTCGTTCCTGCCCAGAACGTGTAAATTGTGGAACGAACTTCCCTCTCAGGTATTCCCTCGGTGCTACAATATGGGGTTCTTCAAAAATGGCGTCAAAAGAGTCCTTCAGGGTTGGCAGCACGTTGGCAACTCCCCTGGTGTTGCAAATGTTCATAGGCGACAGTGACCACTTTCCATCAGGTGGCCCGTTTGCTTGTCTGTCAACCTTCAGACATATAAAAAAAACTACCACCACTGCCATCGTCAATCCGCCTGCCAAGCGTGGCGATTTTGGCATATTCTTATCTATCCAATGACGCATAATCAATCACTGTTCTGGGTATCTTTGGGAAGCAACGTTTTCGTAGGTTTTCGTGAGCTTCTGACATGCTACTGACTGCTTTTGCAGTCTGCCCGTGACCACGGTAGCTGGCAAGCGACCGAAACGTCGGGTGTATGGAGAAGTTTAGGAGTGTTGTATACGCGAGAAAATCCGCAAGTTTAATTTCAACAATCTTTGGGAAGGCTTTTGTCAACAAGTCGTCGGAGGACGTCTTTCGAGTGAAGTGATGAAGATTATGCCTATTTATTACATTACTAACCTAATACACATTTCGTTCGCAATCTAGAATAACAAATATAAAAGTCGATTCCAAAAAGGTGGGTACATGATTAGGAAGTTCGTTCGGCTAGTCATTAAATTTTCATTGCCAACTAAGTCTAGATTCTAGTCGGTACCGCAATAAATCTAGACCCCGGTGGCCTTGAATGCGAGCGCTATTGGAGCACCTATTACTCTGGAATTAATTTACCGATAGACATTGAAGGCTGTTTTCTGTAAGTTTTGAAGCTGAATTACTGGGGTAATAAATAGATTGTTTCTTTAAGTTTTTATCGTTATTTTGTGTCTTATCTTATGATGCTCTGCAACGTCCTAAGCCGAGGTACGGACCCACAAACAGGCGTCTCCCTTACTAATAGGATAGGATCCGACTGCAGAATCATTTCGTTCATCCAGATATTTACGCAAACATAATTTTTACGCATATTTATAATCTAAAGAATATATTATTATATTCACTACGTTGCCTATAAAATAATTGCCGCAAGTCCATCCTTAAAAAAACTTATGAAGCTTTTGTATTACGCCGGCAAGCTTCAGTGACGGAGCTCGCGGGCACCACCGCATTACCTACTTGCTGCTAAATGGTAGTGTTCAGTACTACTGTGCTCCTGTCAGGTGGTAATGTACGGCGTAGTCATTTCCAGTACAAAGGCATAATACGTCAGGAGTGGTAAAGCATCGTCCATTAAAATCTCTGGTTTCGTGTTGATGTTCGTAGGATAAAGTATTACTTACCATCAACGTAAACTGTATGTTTGTTCGCCAGATCATAACATAAAAAAAAATTGTAAAAAAAGAGTAAGACATCAACTTAGGTATCGATTTGAAGTTTGAACAGATTACCAAGGTTTCTAATAATGACAGAAACTGCTTCTAACTGCAGTATGCATCGTCGATAATACAGAATGTCTGTAATTGCTTTAAGACGTCCCCCGCCGTGTCGCGGCCAGATACCAACCGACACCAACTTGCTGAACACGGTCGTGTGATGGTCGCTTAATGTGTTGGGACTGGCTCTTACATGCACGTATAGGTCGCGCCACGTAAAAAGAACGCTGGAATAAAGCAGAAGGGATGTGTTCGCGCATCGGTACACTCGCGCACAAAAGTACTAGCCCTATTGGTTTATTTTTGATCTAGCTTTCGCTTGCGGTTTCGTGTATTGGTAGGCAGATTGAAAACTATATTACATAGAATAACATGAAATGAAATAAAAACACATGACGCGCAGCCGCCAGCGTTCTTTTTACGTGGCGCGACCTATACCACACGACTCGGATTTATTACTTACCAAAATAAGCTTAAATGGGAGAAACTTTGAAGGAATGTATAATGGTGCTCTAAAAGAGAACACAATAAAAATATTCTTAATTTATCAACTCAAGCAGTTCTGTTTGAGATGATAAATTATGGGTTTTTTTATGTAACTAAAGTTGAAAGCCACGTATCACAGAGACACTACAACTAAGAGCTCAGGGGCAATACGAGTATATCTGCATTTAGATCTCTGGTATTTTTGTAGATGTCTGCTGCAGGCATCACCTAAAATTCATGTCAGCTGCATTCTTGAGTACGTTTTCACCTCCTTTTTTGACCCTATTGAATGGGTCATGGCATCCATAATAATATCATGAGTCAAAAATACGACAAATATTCTGATAGGATGTTTAAAATATGGGTACTATATTAATTGTTATTTAATGTACGGCCCTGTAATTTCCGGCACAGTGGCATAACACCTTAGGCCTCAGGGGTGGTAACGCATCTGCATTTTGGCCTTGGTCTTCATGTGGGTGTCTATAGGCTGCAGTCATCACTTAACATCAATGTGAACTGCATGCTTGTTTGCCACTTCCATTACATAAAAAAAAAAAAAAAAAAAACTATCCAAAAGAATTCATCCAGGATTCTGACGGTTTATTTGAAAATTTTGAATAGTTGCCCTAAGGGTGCAAGCTATCCCCCATATCCAATATACTGAAAATCCCTTTTAATGTAGATTATCCAATCCCATATTTTTAAGATAGGAAAGTCATCAAATTGAAATATCCCCAACTTTCACAAGTCGCCCAGAGATAAAAGATAAGAAGTTCAATTGAATTCCGCAAGCCGCCAAACTTTGAACCGACTGAGGGTATAATAATTTGAATCTGTTTAAAAACTAATCCCTTTCTATTGCGATGCTCTCGTTGAGATTTGAAACGGACCCTTTATTACAGTTATAGGGACAAAACATATTTTTAACATACTTGTTGTACTTATTTATTTTTCGCAATAACACAAGCGAGTGAACTATAAAAAACAGAAAGAATAATTTGACTCTTACGCGTTCGAATTCGCATAAAATCTCGCACTAGGCACTCTGATCCTCTTTAATTTGCCCGCTTTGAAGTGAGAAGGACAGCCTAGCCGCATTGTTGAAATAACTGGTGGTAGAGCACCAGTGACGGAGCTCGCGGGCGTAGGCACCACCGCATTACCTAATATACTTGCCGCTAAATGGTGGTGTTCAGCACTATCGTGTTCCGGTCAGGTGGTAATATACGGCCCTGTAATTTCCGGCACAGAGGCATAACACCTTAGGCCTCAGGAGTGGTAACGCATCTGCATTTTGACCTCGGTCTTTGTGTGGGTGTCTATAGGCTGCAGTCATCACTTAACATCAATGTGAACTGCATGCTTGTTTGCCACTTCCATAACATAAAAAAAAAGAATAACCTTACTCAATTATAAAGTATAATATGATTACCATGATACGTGGAAAAATATTATTGTTGAGTTATCGTAATTCTATGCTATTTAGAATTAAAACTGAACTGCCTCAGTAGCGTAGTGGTAGCAGGCCACTACTATTACGCTGGAGGTCCTGGGTTCGATTCCCGGGTAGGGGTATATTAGAGATAACGGTCTAAAATCCTTTATCTCTGCTTCTATTGGGATTTTTCCATTTCCTGGAAGTTTCCCAGTACCCCGGAGTTTGGTAATGTGCCCGGATATGGCAACAGGTTCGCCACCTGTTACATGGGCCAAAACGTAACCGGCGAGTCGTGGGTGTTTGCATGTATGATTAAATGCATGCATTTCCCTCTGCCTAGCCCTTCGGGGATTACAGGCGTGAAGTTACGTTAGAATTAAAACATTGTGAATATTGTACCTATGTGAAACAAAATATTATAAGCCGTGGGTTCCAGAAAACAAATTGTCATTGTTTTAATGTTAACTTCCTAGATAGACCTAGAAGGTATTATAGTAGAGTGGTAGGCAAGGAGTAAGGACGTAGTTTCTGGGTTTGGTCTCGGGTTGTGGAATGATTGACATTGTATTTTCTAATGAAGTTTTGCTCATTGGGGATAACAAGAAAACCTTTGAGAAGCGGTGGTTTCACTGGTGGTAGAGTTGCAGTGTGATATGTTCTTAGGTTTTCGCGAGCTACACTCATTGAAATAAAACTATTTTTACGGATTTATCTCGCGTATATTAAACTAAAATGATTTTTAAAATCAACCCCACGTTTCGGTCGCTTTTCAGCTTCCGTGGTCCCGGGCAGACTGAGGTGACATTTGTCTGACAGAAGTTTGAAAAAATTATATGTAGCTACCTCCATCGATTTCGTAAATGCCTTGCGTAGCGTTCAGGATTAACACAATAATTACTTATGGTATCTTGAGGTATTGCAGACTGCTGCGGCTGGGATTTAATCTTGCTAAGTATGGGATCCCATGATGGCGATTATCAACATCATTTACGAAATCGATGGAGGTAACTACATATAATTTTTTCAAACTTCTGTCAGACAAATGTCACCTCAGTCTGCCCGAGACCACGGAAGCTGAAAAGCGACCGAAACGTCGGGTTGATTTTAAAAATCATTTTAGTTTAATATACGCGAGATAAATCCGTAAAAATAGTTTTATTTCAATGAGAGTTCCAGTGCTTGGAGCTTTATATATATTACGGACATTAATTTTTAACCGACTTCAAAAAAAGGAAGAGGTTTTCAATTCGTCCGGATCTTTTTTTTTTGTACGTGATAACGTCATATATAACAGAATGTCACAAGCCGAACGCTTAGGCCGATCGTGCCTCTCTATCGCTTGTTCCGCGCTCTCGCTTGCACGCTTGACTCAGCCGGAACGTGAGAATTTTTCGTGCCTACAGCAGGCGTTCATCGTTTTATAATACGTTTAATTACTACGTCCAAAAAAAAACTTTACAATGCACTTTCTTTATTCACGGCTTGAAAACGACTAAAAAGGGCCGCGCAGGGGCCTAGAAAGGATAGCAGGATGCATCTCCAAGGTCGCACGTGCATTCGGCGTTCAAGGTTACGGCTAGCTACTAATATTAATAATGAGAGCGCGTTACACACTCCCCCTTTTGATCAAGAGATGACCCATCACTGATGAAATACCAATAATCGCGCGGAATTGAGCCTAGCGATAAAACGGAAAACCTAGGGAGAGAATCGACGTGGGCGTCCCCTACGACGCTTAGGAGCCACCTTAATAATGGAGGAGCAATATTAATAATGAGAGCGCGTTACAACTTTAATAAAATGCTAGCTGACCCGGCAAAGTTCGTATTGCCTCAGAACGAAATAATGTGTCCAAGGTTTGATAGATACGGACTATTTGTATGGGAAAATAAAATGGTGGTTTTTACTGCTTCCCTTCAATTTCCATATTTTCTTACCTTTTAAACCTTCCCCGGACTTCCAAAAATCATTCATAACCAAAATTAGCCAAATCGGTCCAGCCGTTCTCGAGTTATAGCGAGACTAACGAACAGCAATTGATTTTTATATATATGGATGACAAACAGTTTATCATTGCCAAACTCTGGTGATAAAAAAGTCATTCTTATAAGTACCCAAAAATCCTCTAAGCGTTATTAGCACATTTGCTATCAAGAGGCTCAAATGTAAAAAGTTGCGAGCCATTCCAGTTTGATTTACGTGCGTTACTAAAGGCTATGACGAACAGTACGCGGGATTAGAGTCAATTGATATAAGGTCCCGAATAAGACATGGCCACGCAATAACTGCCAATGAGACAAAACATCTAAGGGCGCAGTGGTGGCAACGCATCTTCAAATAGACTTCGGGTTTTTATATTAGTAGATATCTTTAGGCTGCAGTATTACCAGTACTTACCATCATAGCAATAACTTATTTTTTTTATGTCAAATGATTGACAGACAAGCAGACGGGCCACCTGATAGAAAGTAGTCACCGTCGCCTATGAACATTTGCAAGACCAGGGGCGTTGCCAACGCGCTTCCAGCCCTGCAGGACTCTTTTCAACTAGGTTTTTCATGAAATTAAAGACCTAGGAAGAATTGCTGATTCATAATAATATCACAGTCTAAAGAAAACGAAAGCGTTATAAACCTACTGTGATAATATTATTAGAATCAAAATCAGATTTTTTTTATGTAATGAAAGTGTTAAATGGTTTTATGTAAGGATAGTGCTGAACACTACCATTTAGCGGCAAGTATATTAGGTAATGCGGATCACCACATTACCTAATATACTAGCTTAATAGCGATTTCCGTCACTGGAGCTCTACCACCAGTAAGAAAAAAAGTTCATTTATTCATGAGTGACAAGCACCTCTTATGAAACGTCAAGAACAAACAATAAAATTAAAGCGAATAATAATCGATAAACATATCAATGTGTAGGTATGTATAGTTAGGTATGTACGCATGTAAGTAGCTATAGGTACTTCTTTAGCGTAAAAATCCATTATACCAGAAATAAAACAAAACGACAACAAGTTTTTCAACTTACTTCAGACTGTCGCTTTTATTTGTCAGGGTGCGCGTGCATCGTAAAAAATCACTCTCATCACTTTTTCTAATCGCGCCAAAAGAAGTATAACTTCAAAAAAATAATGAAGAATATCACTTAGATACTAACACAGAGCAACACGGGTCACCGGCCGCGGCGGACCGGAGGGCAGTAGCCATAAGCAGGCTTTCCCCTCTCTCAAAGTACAAGCCCAAGTAGGCCGAGATGTTTAAATGCGTGCGTGAAATTTGTTTATGTATTTTGTTAAAGTCAAGGTGTGAGAATCGTAGTAATAGATGATTTTTGCTGTGTGCATGTGTGTGTCACACAAATTTCCCCCCGAAAAAAAATACAGACTGTTTTTCAAAGGTATTAAACGCTATGGCTACTCCCCTCCTCTGGCTCGTGTTGCTGGGATATTTCTAAATATAATACTTACTAATGAAAGTAAGTAAAGATATAAGTCAAATTTCTCATTCCCCCTTATAATAATACTATGTTCATGTACCTACATATTCTTTACTATCCGTCTTTTAAAAATTAAAATATAAACAGAAATCGTTCCATGCACTGTGTGTTTTATAATTAAACATTATAGCCAAAATATTTCATCCCACAAGACATGGCGACGGATAAAAGTTATATATCGTCATATCTGATCAAATGTATAGATATCTTGTGAAGGAAAAATAACATTCACGCATTTATGCTATACGAGTAACTATACATAGTTGAGTTTGGAATTAAATTTAGAATCAAATCAATGTTCATACTCCTATAATTATATTACAAATTTAATAGTGAGTGTCCGTCTTGGTGTATTTTTTTTCGCCTGCTACACTCAAAGTATAGTAAAACTTTTTCTTTTCGCAATTAGCTCGCGTACTATATGAAACTAAAATGATTATTTAAAATCCAACCCGACGTTTCGGTCGCTTTTCAGCTTCCGTGGTCTTGGGCAGAGTGAGGTGACATTTGTCTGACAGCAGTTTGAAAAATATTGTGTGCTACCTTCATCTATGTATTTCGCAGGAGTTTTGTAACAATACTCCTCCGAAACGGCTCGACCAATCGTAATGTTTGTGCGTATATTTGGTAGGTATGATAATCGGTTGTAGTCTTAATTTTATATCCCTTAGTGGTAAAGGTGATTCTGAACAAATATTCGTCTCGATTTTTTTTTTAATATTTAAGGCGGTACGACGTTCATCGGGGCAGCTAGTAAACTTTCGTTAAGTGTTCTGCAAAGTACTTTTATTTTCAGTTACAAACAATAATGGATTAAGGACTCTCCACGTCAGAACCAAATGTCTTGTTTCTTAGAAAATAATATATGTTAGCGAGTACTGGTAACAACTAGTCATCATGACGTGACACACATCGTTTAATTATTGATCTATATAATATAAAAATTAGTTGAATGTTCTTCATAATAATTATAATAAATAAATAGAATATTAGTTGAATTAGATTAAACCTAATATGATTATTACAATTAATATAGATGGTGATTTGAATATATTTCGAAATAATATATAAGACGGTAGGAATGATTTTTGACACACAAAATTAGTATTATTGTACGAGACTGTAACGCTGCCAAAATTAAAGAAGATTACTAGTGAAAGTGTGATTATCATTCCATAAAATCCTGCTCGACGTTAATATATATTTTATCAAAGACAATCCCTTTTTCCTTTTACTCTATTGGATTGTGTCCATTGAAAAACTGAAACGGGAACAGTTCACTGGAAATTATAATATTACGGTTAAGCTGGATTATATTCGAGTTAGCCGTATCCATTGATGTGTACATTATGCTTTGTTGAGCGTATTAATTGTAGAGACAGCAAATAAAAAGAAAGAAGAAGAGTTTAATGCATATTTTGTGCTAAAACATTAAAGTAGAATATTTTTTTTCATGAAATTTATGTTTTCATGAAACTTAATTAAATACGTCTCCATAAATATATATATTTTTTTAAATTGTGTATCAGGTGCGACGCATGACGGAAGTTTAGGTACTCAGTGTGCGTAAGGAGATCGCTAGTGTGCGGCCGAATGAAACACGTCCACTCGGTCGTAGCGCTCGCGGAGGAATCGCCTCAACCACACCGCGGCCAAAATTCCATACAAACGCTTAATTTAGTCTCTATTACACAGACATCAATCAGTGACGTGTATTTACACGTGCACCTGTGTGCGTAGCACTTAGAGAATACCAAACGTCGAACGACGTTAAGAGGGGAGGAGTTTGGGTGAGGCGGGGCAATCGGGCGGGACGTCGAAGTGTCCATTCCATACGTAGTATTAATACATATTCTCTGTCTCAGCTTTAAGAACATTTCTAAATATTTTAAGTTTGCATTGACTTTAAATTTTCAGAATTATCTGAGTTTCAATAGTTTCTGTACAAATTATTGTTTCTAGAGTATTTTCTAAAGTCGTTACTACATTATTAGAATTGCATTCTTTTGAAACCAGTCTAAACTCTGTCAGCGATTTTTTTCTCGCGTTTAATACATCTAAATAGGGGAGGGAGTACACGTATAACACAGCAACAAAAGATTTGCTACACAAGCGAACTCTATCTAAAGACAATCAAGCTTGAAACCTAGCACAATTAAACATAGCCTGTCAAATAACATACAAAAAGCGAGAACAAACAATTGTAACCTACGTTTCTGCTGACGCTACATGCAAAGGACGCAGAGCGTTTAACGTGTATTTGGAAAAGTGCTCACGGGTGAGGTTTTTTTTTACAGACAAAGGCAAGGGAGTGAATTTTATTGCACAGTAATTGAAAGTACCCTCAGCCTTCCGTCTATGGAGGGAACTTAGAGTATCAGGAGGTGTATCTTTACTACTATTTCTACTGGTAGTAGAGTTCCAGTGACGGAACTCGCGGGCGTAGGCCACCACCGCATTACCTAATATACTTGCCGCTAAATTGTAATGTTCAGCACTATAGTGTTCCGGTCAGGTGTATTGTACGGCCCTGTAATTCCGGCACAGAGGCACAACACCTTAAGCCTCAGGAGTGGTAACGCATCTACATTTTGACCTTGGTCTTTGTGTAGGTGTCTATAGGCTGCAGTCATCACTTAACATCAATGTTGTTTGCCACTTTCATTTCATAAAAAAGTCACCTTCCTTAGGTCCATGTGCAATATTTCTAGTTGAATGCTGTATATTGTACCTGTTCTGTACAAGATATCAAAGTAATAGAAAAAACTTATGAGATTGAGGTAAATTAAGAGATTTGGTATCCACATTCAAGTCACGTCCACGCAATGAATTAAAAACGATCGTTAGACCATCCAGCACTTAGGAAAATTTATGTTTCTCTATAATTACATCTGGTCTTCATTTCTTTTGTAACTTAATTGAGATGGCTATGAATTAACGTTGGGCATAACTAATCCACATTTTAGGGACATTTCCGAATATTTTAAGTTTGCATTTATTTTAAATTAACAGAATTATCTGAGTTTCAAAAGTTTCTGTACTAATTATTGTGTTTATAGAGTAATTTCTAGAGTTTATTGGAAATGTTAAATGTTAATACACATTATTAGAAATGCTTTCATCATTAGAAAACTAAAGGTAAAAAAAATCATTATCTCATGTGTAGGCGATGTCACTAACGGCAATCCAATTGACTGTGGTTCGGATACTGTCTTATAAAAATATGAGCTTAATTTCTTTTTACACGCTAAGCTATTAGTTATGGTAATTCCCAGATTGCGCCTGTGGTGCTAAAAATAGGTATCTGTACAAAATTGCATGGATTTACTGTTATTCGTTATGTATGAGAAGTTCGTTGAGATTTGGTTTTATTGGCATTATTTTCTCAGGTATTGTACCGCGCTGATATGTATCATAAATTTTCATAGGTATGTTTATCTATTTTCTATGTCACGAATATAGTATAAAATCATACTGTTCAAATTGATGGTATTTTATATTTATATACTGCTGGTGGAAGTGATGACTGCAGCCTATAGATGATTGAGATACAAAAGCCATACATCTTGTCTAAGATGTTTCGACTCTGTATTAGAAATTATGGAGAGTTTGGTAGAGGTTCAGATGGGGCTTGAGGGCGTAAAATTAATGATAACTTTACTGTTCAATTTAGTTCCATCCAATCTCATTATACTTAATCATAATAATGGCAACCCCTGAATCGAGTCTCTCCCCTTTTTGGGGAGCCCTGGAGCTTATTCCACCACGCTGCTCCAATGCGGGTTGGTGGATATACGGGTTAGTGGCCAACCCGCTGTCGGATGTTTTCAAACCGCCCATAAGGCCTCCGACAAGGTTTAACGACTGCTATCTATAGATAGCAACCGGGACCGACGGCTTAACGTGCCCTCCGAAGCACGGAAACGCGAATTTTAATTTGCCTCTAGCGGTCACCCATCACATACCCATCCGCGCCCGTATCCGAGTAGATCGCTTACGATCTTTACCAGCCCTGGAGCCATGCGCGCTTCTGGTTCATTCGCTCATTTTACTTGTCACATGTTTATCATCATTTATTGAGACAAAAACGTAGCTTTTTTTTATGTACCTAATAAAAGTGGCAAACAAGCATGCAGTTCACAATGATGGTAAGTGATGACTGCAGCCTATAGACACCCACACAATAACCAGAGGTCAAAATGCAGATGCGTTACCACTCCTGAGGCCTAATGCCTCTGTGCCGGAAATTACAGAGCGGTACATTACCACCTGACCGAAACACGATAGTGCTGAACACTACCATTTAGCGGCAAGTATATTAGGTAATGCGGTGGTGACTACGCCCGCGAGCTTCGTCACTGGAGCTCTACCACCAGTTAAAATCAGCCTCAGACTTAATACAATTGGAATAGAACGCAGTCCCATCACGGCGCTATTAATTAAAAGTGACTTTAACGGCCATCTATTGTGAGACGAATATTCCGGAATCTCTTCGATACATTTAAATGGGGGTCATTAGTGTGGCTTCCATACTCATTGTTTGGGTATTTTATTCAGCCAAATGAGCTTTCGAATTTTAGATCTGATGTAAAAAGGGAAATGAGACATTCTACTTATATACTTATTTACATTAGTATATGATATTTCGTTTTATCCTTGTGATATTCTTGACTATATATATATATAGGTATATTTTTTTTGCTTGTTTGACATGTATATATTTTTAATGTGTTTTATTTATTTATATTTATTTATATGTCTTGTCTGTCACAAGCAAACGGGCCGCCTGATGGAAAGTGGTCACCGTCGCCTATGAACATTTGCAACACCAGGGTAGTTGCCAACGCGCTGCCAGCCCTGAAGGACTCTTTTGTAGCACCTAGGGAACACCTCAGAGGGAAGTTCGTTCCACAATTTACACGTTCTGGGCAGGAACGAATGTGAAAACCACACCGTTGAGCACTGCCAGGTGTCCAGTCGGTGAGGGTGGAACTTCAATTATCAATTGTTATTCACTTTAATTTATTTTTTTGTACTCTTACTATTGTAACAACTGTGCAAATTTAGGTCTTATGCATTTTACTGGTGGTAGAGTTCCAGTGTAGGAGCTCGAGGGCGTAGGCACCACCGCATTACCTAATTTATCTTCTGCTAAATGGTAGGGTTCAGCAATATCGTATTCCGGTTAGATAGTAATGTATGGCCACGTAATAACTATCACAGAGGCATAATATCTGAAGTCTCAGGGGTGGCAACGCATCTGCATTTTGACCTCTAGTCTTTGTGTGGGTGTCTATAGGCTGCAGTCATCACTTAACATCAATGTGAACTGCATGATTATTTGCCACGTTCATTACATAAAAAAAATAGAAAAGCAAAAGTATTGAAGGTGACTTCTGTCAATTCCATTTCGATATTAGTAACTTACTGGCTGGAAGGAAAAAGATTTTCTTTCTCCCACTTTTTTGTACTAATCGCATTCGACTTTATACGAAAAGTAGAAAATCTGTTGATTAACAAACGCTACGCAATTTCACCCCTGTCTATTATAGAAATATAATTATTGACTGAGGTGAAAACCAGACAATACAATTTAAATAAAACTGAGTCCCATCACGTCGCTATTAATTAAAAGAGATTTTAACTGCAATCTATTGCGTGACGAATATTCCGGAACCTCTTCGATAATTTAAATAGTCATTAGTGTGAATTCCGTGCTTATTATTTGGGTGTTTATTAAAGTCATTATGAGATTTCAATTCGCGAATTTTTGAACGTGATTTCTGGGAAAAAGGCCTTCACACAAGGCTTTTTCGAACTTTGCAGTTTGTTATAGTTAGTTCAAAGTTTAATAATTAGGACGTGGTTGTGTAGATACCTTAGAGAACAGTAATTTTATGGGTTTTTTTTTATTTTTTTTTTATGTAAGTGAAGTGGCAACCAAGCATGCAGTTCACATTGATGTTAAGTGATGACTGCAGCCTATAGACACCCACACAAAGACCAAGGTCAAAATGCAAATGCGTTACCACTCCTGAGGCCTAAGGTGTTATGCCTCTGTGCCGGAAATTACAGGGCCGTACATTACCACCTGACCGGAACACGATAGTGCTGAACACTACCATTTAGCGGCAAGTAAATCAGGTAATGCGGTGGTGCCTACGCCCGCGAGCTCCGTCACTGGAGCTCTACCACCAGTAAAACCTTTTTTACCTATTGTAATGGGGTACCGTGCTCATCGTGCGCTTTCGAGCCAGTCAGAAACTAAAATCTTATTACATTATATTGACCCAAAATAACGAAATATATTGGATTCAGCCTTATATAAATAGAGGCTTCGCTCCGCTCGGCAACTACAGACAGAACGGACATCAGTCATTAATCTTAGCGTTCACCGTAGGTTAAACAACAATTTTTGCTTTTTTTTTACTTTCGCATTAACACATGAGTTCCAGTTCATCGAGTCAGAAACCTAATGTCCATGTGAAAGAAGGTTGCTCTTGGACATTAGGTTCGTGACAGTAATGGCTTTTGCTGTACTACTGGTGGTAGAGTTAAAGTGTAGAAGGGTAAGGGCGTAGGTACCACCGCATTACCTAATCTATCTACCACTAGTCTATGCGTTTTATACCGTCTCTACAATGGCGAGTGCTCTGCTGAACTGTTCGACATGGTGCCACCGTCTCTTTTCCTACGCCGTACTACGAGTACCCGCAGAAGAGAGAAGTTCCATCCTCACCGACTGGACACCTGGCAATGTTCAACGGTGCGGTTCTCACGTTCGTTTTTGCTCAGAACGTGTAAATTGTGGAATGAACTTCTCTCTGAGGTGTTCCCTCGGTGCTACAATATGGGGTTCTTCAAACATGGCGTCAAAAGAGTCCTTCAGGGCTGGCAGCGCGTTGGCGACTCTCCTGGTGTTGCAAATGTTCATAGGCGTCGGTGACTACTTTCCATCGGGTAGCCCGTATGTTTGTCTCTCAATCCTTTGACATAAAAAAAATGGTAGTGTTCAGCACTATGGTGTTTCGGTTAGGTGATAATGAGCGGCCCTAGTACTCATACTCGTGAACGGATGCTGTTGGTGGGGACTGGTCTTTTCTGGTTTGCAGGAGCTACATCTCATTTAGTAGATAGCAGTCTATTTGCATCTATGCTTTGGACGTTCACATTATTTGATTTTCATGATAATCTGTACTAGATTTAAGTTCTCATTTAAAAGAGCTCTTACTGAGTTTGTTGGGTAGCGGAGTTCTTCTCAGTAGTGACTGTACTTGGAACTCTGCTAAGTGAATAACTTGAACTTGACGAATAAGTTTTTCTTTTTCTTCATTTATCATCATTGAAGGAATTGAACAATTTTGTGATAATTATATTTTAACTAAGTACTTTAAATTCTCATTTTAATTTACTATTAAAACGTGTATATGTTTTTGTTTTTACTATTAATGTAATGGTTATTCACTCTAGGTAATTTATGATTTCTTGACGTTTTGAGAGTATCTGTAAAGATCTATTCGAAATAAAAATATTTTCTTTCTTTCTTCTTTCCTGTAATTTCCAATATAGAGGCATAATACTTTAGACCTCAGAAGTGGCAACGGATCTACATTGAAATCATTGGTTTCTTGTGGATGTTTCTTGGCTACAGTATTATTATCAGTTTTATTGTTATTATTTCATTTTTTTTAAACTGGTACACTTCGTAAATTGGGTCGGACATCTATATAAACTACAAAACTCGTCAATACAAAAAAAAGGCCAAGTGCGAGTCGGAATCGTGCAAACACATCATGTTTGTTATTTGGGAGCCACCCTTGAATATTTATCTTATTCTGTTCTTAAATACTTCATTTGGGTTATGAATTGGTATTCAGAAATTCTTCAAAATTTCAAATCTCTAACTATGACGGTTCATGAGATGCGAGCTTGATGACAGACATACAGACAGATGGACTGACTGTCTTTCTGTATGTCTGCCTGTACAGCTGTAATAGGGTCTTGTTTTTACCCTGTCTATATGAAACTGAAAATAAAAATTTATGTGATCTGGATAGAATTTTTGTATATTTATATATTTTAAAATAGAAGTTTAAAATATTTCTATACAAATCCCGGCATGCTTTACAACTTCCGTTTCTGGTCGGGGCCGTATTTTTCATTTCAGTCCGCGGAAGCTCATGCACACTTGAGAAAAAGATAAAATATATCTACAGAGTCTTGAAGGTTGAAAATAAACTTCTTGACATACTTACTGGTTCACAACAAGATTGAAACTGAAGATACTTATATACTATCCCCCTTATTCATAAACGTATTTTAGCTAAAGTGTTGCTAATCTCTCCTTTGTCTTTTTCTATCCTGCACATTTGACAATGCAACTGACAAAGACAAAGCATTCTATAACTAAAACGTATCTAATGTACGTTTATGAATAAAGAGGTAATATTAAAAAGCTAAAGAGTTTGTTTGTTTGCTTGAACGTGCTAATCTCAGGAACTGCTGGTCCGATTTGACCTTAGTTGTTTTAACTCTATAAATATAAACCATAGGGTTAAAACAACTTAGGTCTCATCTGAAATGTAACCTCCGGTTTAATGTGCATCTTGTGCATGCCTATAGGCAGTTGATAGTCATAGTCATTTATTTGCCAACTAAATAGACACATAAAGGTCTTAAAATTAGGTTGTAGTAATAAGTACTTAGTTGCTATTGGCACTGGCACTGCAAAATTTCATTCAATTTTATTTTTGTTCTTATACATACTTTTTTTTTTATTAAAGTTTAAACTAAAATATATCATCTGATCTAATATATTAATATAATTACTAACATTATTGATACACACAGTGACAAACACATTACATTCTACTGGTGGTAGAGCTCCAGTGACGGAGCTCGCGGGCGTAGGCACCACCGCATTACCTAAAATACTTGCCGCTAAATGGTAGTGTTCAGGACTATCGTGTTCCGGTCAGCTGGTAATGTACGGCCCTGTAATTTCCGGCACAGAGGCGTAACACCTTAGGCCTCAGGAGTGGTAACGCATCTGCATTTTGACCTTAGTCTTTGTGTGGGTGTCTCTAGGCTGCAGTCATCACTTAACATCAACGTGAACTGTATGCTTGTTTACCACTTCCATTACATAAAAAAAAAAACATTATTAAATGTCTTATTTTATAGATAACTTAATGATTTTAATTTACAATTTTTATATAATTTCACTCATTTTACGAACCGGGTCGTGACGCGATATAGATATTGGGTAAAAAACACTTTTTACCTTTATTCCGACGTTTCGACTCGGTTGCACAAGCCGTGGTCGCGGATCAGTCTGTCCGCGACCACGGCTTGTGCAACCGAGTCGAAACGTCGGAATAAAGGTAAAAAGTGTTTTTTACCCAATATCTATATCGCGTCACGACCCGGTTCGTAAAATGAGTGAAATTAGTGTTAAACGCGAGTGTTTTAAAAGTTAATTTTTATATATATTTAGGTTGGGGAAAAAGTTTCTTCGCATTTTTTAAGATAATTCAAAACATTTTTTAATATAGTTTATTTAAATTTAACTAAAGTATGTATTATTATTAGACTCGAGTGTCTCTCCCCCCTACAGACTAAACGGTTGTTGTTAGAAATTCAAACGTTACGGCGATAGTAGCTACATATAACGAAATTAAAAGGAAAACTATCACACCTAAGTTGGCCCTGCAAGTTTGCGAGTAATAGTCGACCAAATGTATTTTACTAGAAAATTTCAAACAACTCCATAGAAAATATTTATTTATTTTTTTTAATTACATTTCTTACTCTGTAACTACGGAACCCTACACTGCGCGTGGCCCGACACGCACTTGACCGGTGTTTTTAATGTAATGACTAGCTATCGCGAGCGACTTCGTCCGAATGGACTTCACGTATAAATACCGGTATTCTTGAAGAATATCATTATATAATAAGTAATCGTTTCCGGGAAGTCCTTCTGTTGTCAAATTTAGTGATGCCTCTCGATATGCCTCTATCGAAAGACTATCGATAGTCTATCGATAGTGTGGCAATAGTGAGAATATCGATAGGACTATTGATAGTATTGATACTTTCGATAGCATTGACTATCAAAGTTAAATACTATCGTTAGTACCGATACTACTGCAGATTATCAATAGTATTACCATGTTTTGTATTATCGATAGTATCGATATTGTTGTTTGTAACGATATCCTGATTTTCAAGGTCAACTATCAATAGTTCATATATTCAAAAACTCATCAATCAAATATATTTAAAATCGCTAAATATAATCAAATAAGTTTCATCAATATGACGCTCTGTACATTGTGTAAATACCTATTAATAGGTTGGGGAAAAAGTATTTTCGCATTATAGTATGTATGAACCTGTAATAAAATCTCTTTGGCTGTAGTATTTGTATCTGGCTGGTTTTGGTATCATTGAAAGTTAAAATTTTTAAAGAACATAATTCCAAATTTAAATTAGGCAAATGTGTGATTTTCATTTGTTTTTCGTACTGTCAAGATGAGTGAATCTAATGAAGAAATTCGATACATTTTAAAATTTTACTACAAAAAAGGCAAAAATGCAACGCAAGCCGCGAAAAAAATTTGCGATGTTTATGGACCTAGTGCAGTGTCTGTGAGAGTAGCACAAATTTGGTTTAAGCGTTTTCAATCCGGAAATTTTGATGTCAAAGATGCACCTCGCTCTGGTCGCCCTATTACGGATAAAATGGATGCCATTTTTGAAAAAGTCACATGCAATGAGCAAGATCGACATATCAGTAGTTACGACGTATCTGAAGAACTGAGAATTGATCACAAAACAGTTTTGGCGCATTTGAAAAAAGCTGGGTACAAAAAAAAGCTCGATATTTGGATACCTCACGAGCTCACTGAAAGAAACCTAATGAACCGTGTACTCATTTGTGATTCTTTATTACGACGTAATGAAACTGAATCATTTTTGAAGAAGCTGATAACTGGTGATGAAAACTGGATCACGTACGACAAGAACGTGCGAAAAAGGTCGTGGTCAAAGGCCGGTCAGGCTTCACAGACTGTGGCGAAACTCGGGTTAACTCGCAATAAGGTGATGTTGTGTGTGTGGTGGGATTGGAAGGGCATTATTCATTATGAGCTATTACCACCAGGCAGGACTATCGATTCTGAACTCTACTGCGAACAACTGATGAGATTAAAGCAAGAAGTTGAAAGAAAGCGGCCGGAATTTATCAACAGAAGGGGTGTGGTGTTTCATCATGATAACGCTAGACCTCACACATCTATAGCCACTCAGCAAAAATTAAGAGAGTTTGGCTGGGAGGTGTTAATGCATCCGCCGTATAGTCCTGACCTTGCACCTTCAGATTTCCACCTGTTTCGGTCTCTTCAGAATTCTTTATGCAATTTTAGGATAACATCACGAGACGACTGCCAAATCCAGTTGTCGCGGTATTTTGATGAGAAGTCCCAAAATTTTTATAGCAATGGGACATTTTATAGCGGACAGACTGATCCGCGACCACGGCTTGTGCAACCGAGTCGAAACGTCGGAATAAAGGTAAAAAGTGTTTTTTACCCAATATCTATATCGCGTCACGACCCGGTTCGTAAAATGAGTGAAATTAGTGTTAAACGCGAGTGTTTTAAAAGTTAATTTTTATATATATTTAGGTTGGGGAAAAAGTTTCTTCGCATTTTTTAAGATAATTCAAAACATTTTTTAATATAGTTTATTTAAATTTAACTAAAGTATGTATGTACCATTTTGTTCGATAACTTTTTGCCATCTTGTAGGTAGGGACTTGATCCCATTGCTATAAAAATTTTGGGACTTCTCATCAAAATACCGCGACAACTGGATTTGGCAGTCGTCTCGTGATGTTATCCTAAAATTGCATAAAGAATTCTGAAGAGACCGAAACAGGTGGAAATCTGAAGGTGCAAGGTCAGGACTATACGGCGGATGCATTAACACCTCCCAGCCAAACTCTCTTAATTTTTGCTGAGTGGCTATAGATGTGTGAGGTCTAGCGTTATCATGATGAAACACCACACCCCTTCTGTTGATAAATTCCGGCCGCTTTCTCTCAACTTCTTGCTTTAATCTCATCAGTTGTTCGCAGTAGAGTTCAGAATCGATAGTCCTGCCTGGTGGTAATAGCTCATAATGAATAATGCCCTTCCAATCCCACCACACACACAACATCACCTTATTGCGAGTTAACCCGGGTTTCGCCACAGTCTGTGAAGCCTGACCGGCCTTTGACCACGACCTTTTTCGCACGTTCTTGTCGTACGTGATCCAGTTTTCATCACCAGTTATCAGCTTCTTCAAAAATGATTCAGTTTCATTACGTCGTAATAAAGAATCACAAATGAGTACACGGTTCATTAGGTTTCTTTCAGTGAGCTCGTGAGGTATCCAAATATCGAGCTTTTTTTTGTACCCAGCTTTTTTCAAATGCGCCAAAACTGTTTTGTGATCAATTCTCAGTTCTTCAGATACGTCGTAACTACTGATATGTCGATCTTGCTCATTGCATGTGACTTTTTCAAAAATGGCATCCATTTTATCCGTAATAGGGCGACCAGAGCGAGGTGCATCTTTGACATCAAAATTTCCGGATTGAAAACGCTTAAACCAAATTTGTGCTACTCTCACAGACACTGCACTAGGTCCATACACATCGCAAATTTTTTTCGCGGCTTGCGTTGCATTTTTGCCTTTTTTGTAGTAAAATTTTAAAATGTATCGAATTTCTTCATTAGATTCACTCATCTTGACAGTACGAAAAACAAATGAAAATCACACATTTGCCTAATTTAAATTTGGAATTATGTTCTTTAAAAATTTTAACTTTCAATGATACCAAAACCAGCCAGATACAAATACTACAGCCAAAGAGATTTTATTACAGGTTCATACATACTATAATGCGAAAATACTTTTTCCCCAACCTATTAATAGGTATTTACACAATGTACAGAGCGTCATATTGATGAAACTTATTTGATTATATTTAGCGATTTTAAATATATTTGATTGATGAGTTTTTGAATATATGAACTATTGATAGTTGACCTTGAAAATCAGGATATCGTTACAAACAACAATATCGATACTATCGATAATACAAAACATGGTAATACTATTGATAATCTGCAGTAGTATCGGTACTAACGATAGTATTTAACTTTGATAGTCAATGCTATCGAAAGTATCAATACTATCAATAGTCCTATCGATATTCTCACTATTGCCACACTATCGATAGACTATCGATAGTCTTTCGATAGAGGCATATCGAGAGGCATCACTAAATTTGACAACAGAAGGACTTCCCGGAAACGATTACTTATTATATAATGATATTCTTCAAGAATACCGGTATTTATACGTGAAGTCCATTCGGACGAAGTCGCTCGCGATAGCTAGTCATTACATTAAAAACACCGGTCAAGTGCGTGTCGGGCCACGCGCAGTGTAGGGTTCCGTAGTTACAGAGTAAGAAATGTAATTAAAAAAAATAAATAAATATTTTCTATGGAGTTGTTTGAAATTTTCTAGTAAAATACATTTGGTCGACTATTACTCGCAAACTTGCAGGGCCAACTTAGGTGTGATAGTTTTCCTTTTAATTTCGTTATATGTAGCTACTATCGCCGTAACGTTTGAATTTCTAACAACAACCGTTTAGTCTGTAGGGGGGAGAGACACTCGAGTCTAACGAAAATTTGCACTTTAAAGCTTTATAAGTCACGAACAGTTAACTAAATCGAAAAATGATGTTCGCACACCCATAATATTTTAAAAAGACCTATCCAACGATATCCCAGACTATATGAAAATCGAAAATAAAAAAATTATTCGCGCGTTACTAGTAGGGGAGGTTACCCTAAAAAAATTTTTTTCACGTTTCTATTCTACCACTTTTTCGGCGTAATTAAGATGTATACTTGTGCCGAATTTCAAGTCTCTAGTACTAATAGTTTTTGCGCTAAACCGCGGACGGACAGACAGACAGACAGACAGACAGACAGACAGACAGACAGACAGACGGACATGGCGAAACTATAAGGGTTCCTTGTTTACTACGGAACCCAAAAAAGCGACTCACCGATCTTGATCTGTTATACTCGTACTTATAAACCTACTTTATCTAATCCACTTTACTAATATTACCTTTATCTTTGCGTACAAAAACCCAGACTAATTCAAATAACCATGGAAGTAACTAAAAAAACAGACACAGAGAAATATAAGATAATCATATTATCTTACAATATTTCTTGAAAACATTTTCTCCATCTTTTACGAGTGTTAATAAAATAAATATTTAATCCAATAATCTGTTTGTTTCAGGTAAAAATGCGAAACATCTTGCTACCAGATGGCCGCCGGGGAGTCTACAATAATGATCATTAATTCTATTCCTAGTAACATTTGTATCGTCTGGATATTTTGGCGAAATGCCCGGTCCCCAATCAAAGTGCCATGTAGTGTGTCGGTGTGTCGGCAACAAATAAGTTCAAGTTCAATCTTGGTAGGCCTAGAAAGAAAGAATCAAAGGAGAATGACCAAAAGCCGTCCTGATTGCGTCTTAACAACTTGTATGTAGAAAATCGTTTCTTGAAATTATTTTCACGTTAAAGCGAGTGGGGATTTACAAGATATTTTTAAAAGTTAATAAATTATTTTGTAGTGAACTGCCAATCACAGACCAATAACCAAGCTGCCAATGTCAACACCATTGTATTATTAACTTTTTTGCGTTAGACACTGGTCATTTTAGGACTTTAAAATCGATGGCGATTTTAAAATAAATATACAGTCTAATTAAGAACTGCTTATATTTTTGTTATGAGTTGTTTATCTATGTTACCAATCCCTACTTCCCTTCTAATGCTATAAATGCGAAAGTAACTCTGTCTGTCTGTCTGTCTGTTAATTTTTCACGTCCAAACGACTGAACCGATTTTATTCAAATTTGGTACAGAGATAGAGCTGACTTTGAGAAAGAACATAGGCTGCTTAGTTATTTATAAAACGACATCCACGCGGGCGAAGCCGCGGGCAACAGCTAGTTTTCTATATTTCTATAGATAGAGGCGGTAGTAAAAATAACGCGGGATGTGCAGCAGCGTCCAGCGATAAAACTGCCGCCACTACGATCGCCAATCCGTCTGCCAAGCGTGGCGATTATGGCATATTCTCAACTAAAGACGGACAACACGGACAAGACGGACATCTATTGGCCAGCCAATAGATGTCCACTGATATAATGATTATTAAGAGTGAACATTTGTATTATATTGTTTGATTTTTATTATTGTTTCACCAATATAATATTGTGAATAAGGTATGTCGGATTACAGGGGGCGCCGGATTAGACAGTGGCCGGATTACCGGGGGTCCACTGTAAAGGTATCTGTAGGCTGCACCATCATTGTGAGTTGCTTACTAATCTAGTCAAGAAAAAATCAGTTATAGTATAATAGACCCAAAGCTATATATAATCTCAATGCCTCCTATTAGAGTGAACGCAACGCCCATAACTCCATACAAGCGAAAAGTTATGGAAACATATAAAATAAAATATTTCCGCTCACAAAAAGGGCTTAAAAGAGGGATATAATCGTCGGGAGATGCGAATGTCAAATAAAGCCAAAAATAACGTTTCTAGTTTATTTTGTATTTGAAAATCCTCGAAATGCTTTTAACGAAATGCGTGACTTAATCGGACTTTGTTGAATCGGATCGAAATTTTTAATCGGCGTATAATTTATGAAAAAAATTGCAAATCTTCCATTACTTCCCGTCCATTTTAAATACTTTTTAACCGACGTTCAAAAAAGAGGAGGCTGTATGGTCGACTGTGTGTCCACGGATTACTCCGTCAATTGTGGATCAATTTTGAAATTCTTCATGTTTGAAAGGATACCCTTTCAAATTGCCATTGCCACCAACTCGGGATCTGAAAATGGCATCATGGGCAAATCGAGGGAAACCCTCAAAAATGTGTGAACATGTTAGGGGTTTAGTTATGTTTTCTTAATTTATGTACGTATTTGCATCTGAATATCATCTTCTCACGCTACTGAGCTCACGTTGAAAGCCACAGCACTCCTCAACTCTGAGTTAGGAACGAATACTGCATTATGTTGACAGAACACACTTAATAGTATTCGGGTTTAGGGCACCCACACGTAAGGGTCTAGTCTCTCTAAGTCTCGAAGTAGCACGAATACATCGCCTGCGATGCGGCGTCGCATCACGTCGCAGTTTTGTGTGGCCGTTAATACGCGTACGTGTAAGTTACATATCGATATTTACACAAAAAAATCGAAAAATAATATGTTAGAACCAAAAACTTTTCTGGCGAATCGTAGGTGTTGCCCTGAATCCGTAAATCTATGGAAGTATTTAGCTACCACTGCTTATCTCGTCGAAAAACTTAGGAAGCACCGAGGCAGATACATATTATAATAATCCAATTAAGAAATGTATAAGTATTAAGTATTCGAACATTATTTTACGAGAATAGATCCCGCTTGGTAGAGCTCTAGTGACGGAGCATTACCTAATATACTTGTCGCTAAATAGTAGTGTTCAGCACTATCGTATTCCAGTCAGGTGGTAATGTATGGCCCTGTAATTTCCGGCACAGAGGCATAACACCTTAGGCCTCAGAAGTGGTAACGCATCTGCATTTTGACCTCTGATCTTTGTGTGGGTGCCTATAGGCTGCAGTCATTATTTAACAACAATGTGAACTGCATGCTTGTTTGCCACTTTGATTACATAAAAAAATAAACATCTTTGAAGTTGTCTACTCTATCTGCCCTCCAAAGTGGTTGTCAAGTCAAGATAAGGTGTTAAATCCGTTCACTCAAAGCCCATTTGCATTCTCTACGTCGCACGTCAACGTACGACATCGTATTTTTGCGGCAACCGTACCCAGGTTTAACACTGATTTTATGTCTAGCGTTCTTGGCAGCGATCCTATTGTGGGTAACGGGACATAGTTACAGTCGACGGAATATGCTGCAGTCTACTCTCAGAATATTAGCCTAAAGCACTTTGAATTGCCTTAACGTAACGTTTAAATTCTAAAGTGTAACTTTAGTAATTAATAAAAATACAATAAAATGTTGATAAATTGGTTATTAAAAAGTATTGTAAATTTTTGTTAGGATGGTTGATAAGTATTTTAAACGTTAAAGCCTCAATCAACAACCTTTTACTACGCGGAGAATCCCGTCATGGGCACCCGCCGTCTAGCATCTGCATTTTGACCTTGGTCTTCGTGTAAGTGTCTCTAGGCTGCAGTCATCACTTAACGTCAATGTGAACTGCATGCTGGTTTGCCACTTCCATTACATAAAAAAAAAATAATGCTGAAACATCGTTTTTATTTCTGCTAAGTTATCGATGCTTGAAAACTCTATGACGATTGCCTTAATCGTTAAAAAGTTTTAGTTCTTGAGCAATATTTTGGTAATTGGATCGTATGAACAACTTTGATTTTCTTTATACATAGCCAATATTTATTACAGGTAGGTTAGGGTAGGTACAAATTCACGGTAAATAATTAATCACATTGAAAATAACTAAGGCCTCGCGAGGACTAATATACTTTTCGCCAAGTCCATAGAGCAACACCGGAGGGGAGTAGCCATATGCAGGCTTTCCCCTCTGTCAAAGTACAAGCCCAAATGGTCCTATACCTGTCGCCTAGATGTTTAAATGTGTGCGTGAGTTTCGTAGTAATAGACGATTTTTGTAGTGTGCGTATGTGTCGCACGCATTTCTCCCCGCAAAAAATTATAGACTGTTTTGCATCGGTAATAAACGCTATGGCTACTCCCCTCCAGTCCGCCACGGTGTTGCACAGACAACAGACGGTATCAGACAGACAGACAAAAATTCCAAAAACAGTTATTTTTTGGTTTCTTCTACTCTTTTGAAATCGCCCCCTATCAGTTTTTTGGAAAAATATTTAAGGTAAAGACACTCAACTTTTACTTTCTTATTATATGTAGGTATATATGTAGATTGGAACAGAAATTTGATATTTATTTCTTTCTTTCAGTGTGGTAATAATCAGGACTTTATGCCATAAGGATAGCGTAGCGTATCTATTTTTTGTTTCACCCCTCTTCTATAATGATATTGTTTTAAGATGATTTTGCTCTCTAAAAAACGCTAATAAAATATTTTTAAAGTCTTATAGGATATTTTAATTAGTTTCATACCTCTAAAAAAACGGAATTCTATTTTAGCCTAGAGATGACAAAATAAATCAAATTAAACTCATATTTAAATTAAATTTTCGCTAATTTCGCGAAAACTTTTGAATAACCGAAGGGTTTGTTTATTCGGGTCTACCGTGACGTTGAAATAAGTGGAGGCTTCGTTATGTTAATAATTTGCGAACCTAGGCGAAATTCATGTGCTTGTAATAAAATTGTACGGGTTAGCTTATTTCTGTAATGTGTGTTTAAGTTGATAATAAAGTAAGTTGTGTTGTGCGGTACACGAAAATATATATAAAGGATGTATTATCGCTTTTTTTTTTAATCTTTTTTTTTTTGGGACTTTTATAATTAAATACATGTCATTCCCATCATATACGCACATATCTGAATTACAATTAAGTAGGTACAACAATTATTATCACACATTGATACAGTCACTTATAGTGCCTGACATGATGGAACAGCGCGTGCGCTGCATCCGATGTAGGATCGGCGAGCATCTGGTGAAACATTCCTATATCAAGTCTGTTCAAATGGTAAGTCACTATAAGTGACTGTCTCTCACGCTGGAAACGTGTACACTCCATAAGCAGGTGGTGCACATCTTCCACAACTCCACATGATTCACAGTTTGGTGTATCTACCTTACGCATGAGAAATGCAAACTTTCTAAGAGGTATATGACCAGTTCTTAATCTAAAAGCTATAACAAGATGTTTACGGGACAGTTTTGTACTGAACCACGGGATATGAGGAGGCTCACATTGAATTGACCTATACCAGATACCTTTCTGCATAGATCTTTCGTCAAAATATTTTTATAGCTTTAAATAATGTTACTCGTACTTTATAAATGTATGTAGTGTTAATAACTAAACTAGCACTAGCAGCACTTCATTCCACAGTGACGACCACAATTCAACTGATCTCCTCTTACCATTGACAAGCCCATTTGTACCATTGACAAGCCCATTTCTACCCCCAATTACTCGACTTCGTAAACAACATTCGTGTCGTTGTCTTTACAATTGCAGGTGTGATTCAAAATGTAAACAACCTTATTCCAATTAGGCACCTGTTTTGGCATAAACACCACCTGCTTTTGCACAAACACCACCTGATTTGGCACAAACACCACCTGTTTCACCTTAAATGATGCCTACTATATTTTAGGCACTAACAGTAGGTTAGTTAAAAGCGACATGTATGTGTATTTACGCCAAGTCCACGCAGAGGGTGTGGAGCGCCAGATATCGGTCGCCGGTCCTGACACACCTGCCGTGCTTCTTCTACATTAATCATTCTCATCATACATGCACGCCGATTCCTAAATATCCTAAGGCGACGGCCAGACAGAACAGACGCACAGTACAAATATGAACAGTATGGAAACTACACAGCGCACAAAACGTTGTAACGTCACACTCACACAAACATGCGCATCGACGAGGCGGTTCTCGCGGTACTGCAGTAGTGAGTCGCTACATCGAGCGTCGATGCGCATGTTTGTGTGAGTGTGCTTTTTCGAACGTTTTGTACGTAGTTTCCATACTGTTCATATTTGTACTGTGACAGACGCAAGACGCGGACGGGGCGCGGGTCCGTCGCAGACAGGGCACCGTCGCGACTTTTTAAAACATAGAAAAGACAACGGCCGCAGTGACGGCCGGCGCATACTGGGCTTTTCCTGGCATTCAACGGGCACACTGACGAGTAGACACAGAGATTTATGAAAGAGCATTGACATGAAGATAACAATCAATCGTCCACTCGACGTGTCGTCTCGTTGCCATTTTTTTGATTGCCTTGAAATTGTTCTATACTCATGTTTATATTGACATGAAGCAAACCCACAGTACACTGCTAGTATATCGAAATAATTTGCTCAAACACGAAATTAATTAAGTCGAACTTAATATGCATAACAGTCAAGTTTATGTTGTCCTTTATAAGTTTCTCTTCGAATTTAATACGTCTATTAACACAACTTACCACGAACTTTTAAACTGTAGGTACACTAAAACTTTATTACCGTAATCGACCTTATGGCTGTTCCAGACGTAGCAGTTAAAACAAATACCAAGTTTTTTTTTTTTTTTGAAGTTATAGGTACCTACTTTTTTTTTTCTTTATGTTATAAAAGTGGCAAACAAGCGTGCAGTTCACATTGATGTTAAGTGATGACTGCAGCCTATAGACACCCACACAATGACCAGAGGTCAAAATGCAAATGCGCTGCCACTCCTGAGGCATTAGGTGTTATGCCTCTGTGCCGGAAATTACAGAGCCGTACATTACCACCTGACCGGAACACGATAGTGCTGAACACTACCATTTAACCTAATATACTTGATATTAGGTAATGCGGTGGTGCCTACGCCCGCGAGCTCCGTCACTGGAGCTCTACCACCAAATCACTTCTATTGACTTAGGAGACAATTCATCCGCAAATGTATTTTAACCGCGGATGAAATGTCACTCTTTAAAAAAAGTAGGGGTCGACTCTATTGGCGCGATTGGAAAAAAATATGAGAGTTAATTATTACGATGCGCAGTTAAAAGCGACAGTCTGAAGTTAGTTGCTAACTGCTAAACAGATAAAAGCAACAGTCTGAAGTTCGATGCTAAACTTTTACTGTCGTTTTCTTTTATTTTTGGTATATTGGATTGTTAATAAACTAAAGAAGTAACTGCCTCGGTAGCCTAGTGGTAGCAGGCCACTACTACTACGCTGAGGTCCTGGGTTCGATTCCTGGGTAGGGGGTTATCAGAGATAATGGTGAAAAAGCCTTTATCTCTGGTTCTATTGGGATATTTCCATTTTCTGGAAATTTCCCAGTACCTCAAAGTTTGGTAATGTGCCCGGAGATGTCAACAGGCTCGCCACCTGTTACATGGGCCAAAACGTAACCGGCGAATCGTGGGTGTTTGCATGTATGCTTGAATGCATGCATTTACCTCTGCCTACCCCTTAAAAAATAGAGATGAAGTACAACAAAAAATAAAAAAATGTTTTCTCTACAATGGATGAAGCTCGCGAAGTCCTGCAAAAACGAAACGAAAACATTTTTTTATTTTTTTTTGTACTTCATCATTCAACATCACACATCTTGAATTATCTTGATCTGTAATATTTCCCAAGATTTGCCAGTCCAGTGACTGGCAATCTCGTACGAGTATATACCTCTTTTTATGTATTATAATAATTTTCGTTGATTGTATCAACAAAAATAAAAAAAAAATATATAGATATCTTTAGGATCAATACAATCTCTACAAAAAAAATGCAAAAGATTTCTCTTAGGTATACCAACTAACTTTTTCCTTGACACGTCTGTAAAGATCTTTACAGATCTTTAACTTTATGTGTTAATAAATGTAGAAATTGTATTATTTTGACCCTGACACTGCTCTCTGTTAAGGGGCCTGCTTAACAGTAAGTGTACTTATCTAGGGATCCTTAAGTTAATTTTATTACACGGATCAAGTCTATTTCAGTTTTGCTTTCGATTTGATAGCATTTTAGCCATCAAAGCGTTCCTACGCTTTATCCCACCGCGGAGACTGCGCCAAAATTCCATACAAACGCTTAATTTGGTTTCTATTGGTGGTAGAGCTCTAGTGACGGAGCTCGCGGGCGTAGGCACTACCGCATTACCTAATATACTTGCCGCTAAATGGTAAAGGAAGCGCGCATGGCCCAGCGGCTGGTGTAGATCGTAAGCGATCTGCTCGGTTAAAAACTACGGGCGCGGTCGGGTAGTGTGATGGGTGACCGCTAGTGGCAAATTAAATGCGCGTTTCCGTGCTTCGGAGGGCACGTTAAGCCGTCGGTCCCGGTTGCAATCGATGGATAGCAGTCGTTAAACCTTGTCGGAGGCCTAATGGGCGGTTTGAAAACATCCGACAGTAGGTTGGCCACTAACCCACCCACCTCCACCAATCCGCATTGGAGCAGCGTGGTGGAGTAAACTCCAGGCCTCCCCCCAAAAAGGGGAGAGATTCGTGCCCAGCAGTGGGACGTATAATGGGTTGCCATTATTATTATTATTATTATAAATGGTAAAGTGTTCAGCACTATCGTGTTCCGGTCAGGTGGTAATGTACAGCCCTTTCATTTCCGGCACAGAGGCATAACACACCTTAGACCTCAGGAGTGGGAACACATTGAAATCTCCAGTCTCATGTAAATGTTTAAAGGGTACAGTATTACTTGCCAATGTAAACTGTAGGTATGCTTGTTATTTACAACATAAAAAAATAGAGATACATTACATCTTCTATCTTCTATTATTTTACTGGTGGTAGAGCTCCAGTGACGGAGCTCGCGGGCGTAGGCACCACCGCATTACCTAATATACTTGCCGCTAAATGGTAGTGTTCAGCACTATCGTGTTCCGGTCAGGTGGTAATGTACGGCCCTGTAATTTCCGGCACAGAGGCATAACACCCTTAGGCCTCAGGAGTGGTAACGCATCTGCATTTTGACCTTGGTCTTTGTGTGGGTGTCTATAGGCTGCAGTCATCACTTAACATCAATGTGAACTGCATGCTTGTTTGCCACTTCCATTACACAAAAAAAAAAAAATATATATATATATATATATATATATATATATATATAAATCAATTGCTGTTCGTTAGTCTCGCTAAAACTCGAGAACGGCTGGACCGATTTGGCTAATTTTGGTTTTGAATGATTTTTGGAAGTCCAGGAATGTTTAAAAGGTAACAAAATATGAAGAAATTGAAGGGGAATAGTAAAAACCACAATTTTATTTTTCCATATAAATAATTCGTATCTGTCAAACCTTCGACACATTATTTCATTCTGAGGCAATACAAAGTTTTCCGGGTCAGCTAGTCGTTAATATTATTCTGTGGAGAACAATGAAAAGTCGCAAACCACAAAAAAGTATTTAATACGGACATTTCATCCAAGTTCCAAAAAATCGGAATAATGTATGCAGAATATGAAGTTTTATGATGCAACGTATGCGCGACGTTCATGGTGACTATTATGGAAATCGTGCGTTTTTTTGTTTTAAAAATCTCTTTTTCTTATTTAACGAAGTTGGCAAACAATGATGCAATTAATACTTTAACATACGATCATCATCATTTCAGCCAAAAGACGTCCAATGCTGAACGAAGGCCTCCCCCAAAGAATGCCACAACGAACGGTCCCGAGCCACCCTCATCCAGCGATTGCCCGCGACCTTCACCAGGTCGTCGGTCCATCTTGTGGGGGGCCTGCCTACGCTTCGTTTTCCAGTTTGCAGTCGCTACTCGAGAACTGCTCTGCCCCAACGGCCGTCAGTTCTTCGAGCTATGTGCCCTGCCCACTGCCACTTGAGTCTCGCTATTCGGTGAGCTATGTCGGTATCTTTGGTTCTAATGCTGATCTCCTAATTTTTGATACGATCTCGCAGAGTAACTCCAAGCATAGCTCTCTCCATTGCATTCTGAGTGACCTTAACAACATACGATGATTACAGACGAAAGACGTCTACACAAAAACCAGAGATCATAATATAGATTTTATCCACCCTTGAGACCTTAGTAGTTGTCTCTGTGATAGTTATTACGGGGCCATATTTTTTTTTATGTAATGGAAGTGGCAAAATAGCATGTAATGTAGATGCGTTACCACTCCTGAGGCCTAAGGTGTTATGCCTCTGTGCCGGAAATTACAGGGCCATACATTTTAGAATAGAATAAAAAAGAATTTATTGGCATAGATTGGAGACACAGTAAACAAACATAAAATAAGGGTTAAAAACACTAAATTAAAACATAGAAAAGGAAAAAAGCAGAACATTCAATAAACTGCAAATTCTATTATATCGGTTGCCTAACTAGCATAGTTGGCAATAGATGGCGCTGCTGCTACCATAAAGCAATGCAATATATGTGAAGGAAAGATTTGACAAATCGGGCAGGACTTCAGTAGCTCAATTGGAAGAGCGGCTGGACTAGATTCCCAGTAGGCCGCGAGTTCGAGTCTCGCCTGAAGTCAAATTTTTCTTTCCATTATTCTTTAAGTAAAATATATTTCACAAGCATGTGTTAATGCGAAATAATATAAAACGAATATATGTGAAACTTAAAACCACCCATAACACACCCTAACTTTACTTTCTAACCGAAACACGATAGTGCTGAACACTACCATCTGGCGGCAGATAGATTAGGTAATGCGGTGGTGGCTATACCTTCGAGTTCCTGCACTAGAACTACCACCAGTCGTACTTCTACGTTCTCCCGATTTAAGATTTTAGCTTTAGTGATTGATCTCGTCGGTGTAGGCATCACCGTGTTACCTAAACTATTGCCCGCTTTGTGTAAATGTTCAGTGCTATTTTTTACTGGAGGTAGAGCTCCAGAGTTGGAGCTCGCGGGCGTAGGCACCACCCCATTACCTTATATACTTGCCGCTAAATGGTAGTGTTCAGCACTATCGTGTTCCGGTCAGGTGGTAATGTACGGTACTGTAATTTGCGGCGCAGAGGCGTAACATATAAGGCCTCAGGAGTGGCAACGCATCTGCATTTTAACGTCTGGTGATTGTGTGGGTGTCTATAGGCTGCAGTCAACACTTAAAATCAATAAGACCTCAGGATTGGCATAGCATCAGCCTACAATCTCCGATACTGGAGTTCTACGACCACATTAAATTAGGTATATAAACAACGAGAGTATCCATTTTGATATGACGATTGGTTTTCAAAAAGATACCTATTCTTTGAACGTTAAAACATTTCCAACTGAAGATAAAAAGATAAAACAGAAGCGGTTTCTCTTCAAGACATACAATGCATTCAGTGTTTAGCATTTTCTTGTCACCCGACGGTTACTGCATCCGATTTACGTAATAGCCCCCTCAGATTTCATGGGCGTATGCACGCTAAGCCAGTCTGAGCCTTATATTGAGTCGAGCTTACCAATGTAATACTCGCGTGAAATGACTAGGCAGACTTGAAGAAAGCTTGGCTCGCTGGTGATTTTCGTGAAGTTACTATGCTTATGTATTTTTGTAACTTTAAAGTCTTTTGTATTGTAGAAATTAAACTTGCGGATTTTCTCGCGTATACAACACTCCCAAACTTCTTCATATACCCGACGCTTCGGTCGCTTTCCAGCTACCGTGGTCACGGGCTGACTGACCGCCCGTGACCACGGTAGTAGTAGTCGGTAAGTTTGGAAGTGTTGTATACGCGAGAAAATCCGCAAGTTTAATTTCTACAATGTATGAAGCTCGCGAAAACCTACGAAAACGTTAAGTCTTTTGTAATGAAAGTGGCAAACAAGCATGCAGTTCACATTGATTTTAAGTGATGACTGCAGCCTATAGACCCGCACAAAGACCAGATGTCAAAATGCAGATGCGTTACCACTTCTGAGGTCTTTGGTGTTATGCCTCTGTGCCGGAAATTACAGGGCCGTACATTACCACCTGACCGGAACACGATAGTGCTGAACATTACCATTTAGCGGCAAGTTTATTAGGTAATGCGGTGTTGCCTACCCCCGCGAGCTCCGTCACACCTCTACCATCACTATTTGTAGAATCTACTGTGATATATGGGCGTGAAGAAGTTATACAAGGACATGTTGCTCTGATATTACTTCAATATTTGAAAGTATTACTTCCTAACTGCCTCGGTAGCCTAGTGGTAGCAGGCCACTACTACTACGCTGAGGTCCTGGGTTCGATTCCCGGTAGGGGGTTATCAGAGATGATGGTGTAAAGTCCATTATCTCTGGTTCTATTGGGATTTTTCCATTTTCTGGAAATTTCCCAGTACCTTGAAGTTTGGTAATGTGCTCAGAGATGTCAACAGGCTCGCCACCTGTTACATGGGCCAAAAAAAAACGTAACCGGCGAATCGTGGGTGTTTGCATGTATGCTTGAATGCATGCATTTACCTCTGCCTACCCCTTCGGGGATTACAGGCGTGAAGTTACGTTTACGTTATTACTTCCTACTTTCTGAATTCGGTTAAAAACAAAGTATTGGCAACGAGAACACCAATCCGCTTGAAGCTGCAATATTTTAAAGCTTTCAGCTTATACGAACATACAAGAACATTTACTTAGGAGAAACATGTACGTAATTCCTTTTAAATAACACCGCTTTTAACCTAAATAGGTAACCTAATTATATGAAACTAGATATCTGACTCAAATGCTCGCTTAGAAATAAGGAATTACATTTAAGTGATGGAGCTTAGGATAAATGAAATATTTTTGGTCTAATTCTTGTGCAATAAGTGATATAATCGCGCATGCTGGTAAAGTTTTCAGGATCATTGATAGTATTTCAATCCATTCATGTACCTATATAATTTTGGTGTACGCCAATGGGCTACTTGATATTTGTATAAATATATGATAAAACATGTCAAATATAAGTATTATACACTATTCCCCTTATTCATAAACGTATTTTAGTTACAGTGTTGCTAATCTCTCTTTTGTCTTTTTCTATCCTGCACATTTGACAATGCAACTAACAAAGACAAATCATTCTATAGCTAAACGTGTCTAATGTACGTTTAGGAATAAGGGTTTTGTAACACTTTTATCTTAAAAAGGCATTTTAAAATACAACTTAAATATTTTTCCACAATGAAGATCAAGTTCGCGCTTAAACATTAGATCACGTGACCTGTAAAATATGACGTCATACTCCGCCTCCCATTTTATTAAAACTTATTAAACATAGAAGAAAATTTATTTTTCTCTAAGATAACAAGTCAGCAATCTGGCAACTTATTTAACTGTAAACTAGTTTAGGTGGAATAATTCCGTCTTTCAGACATTGTCAATGCTAACAGAGCTTCAAAGTTTTCTGATCTAATATCCTGTAGTAGAATTATTCATCTTATTCAGTACTTATTGAAAACTTCAAAATTAATTGAAAGCAAAAGTTATTGTAAATGTTTCATAGCAAATTGTAAATTATAAACCCACGTTTTTGGGTAGATGCCTTTAGGTTGCAGTCATCACTACATCCATATAAGCTGTACACTTGTTAACCACCTTCGTTGCATTAAAAAAAACTTTGAACCATTTACAAATGATGACATAGTTACAGCACAGTCTAAAGAAAACGAACATGTTTATTATGTACTTAAACTGCGGTTACAGTCCGTTAGCTTGTTGCTTTTCAAATTTTCGCTAATCACTTGAACTTTCAGTACAAATTCGAAGATTTGAATTTAAGTAACGTATTATTTACTACCCACGACTTTGTCCGGGTAGGTTCTGACAATCATAAATTCTCACGGGGACGAAGTCGCGGGCACAGCTAGTATAAAAGTAGCCTTAGTTACGACTTGTTATATAAGCTATCTGCCAGTGAAAGTCCCATCAAAATCGGTCCAGCCGTTTCCGAGATTAGCCGGAACAAACAGACAGACAGACAGACAAAAATAATAAAAAATATTGTTTTGGTCTAAGTACCGTGTATACATACATTTGCATTTAGTTAAAGCGGTTATTTTTATGTAACAAACAGACACTCAATTTTTATTTATTTGTATAGATTACCTGCTTAGTAACTGCGAATTCGCATCGCATCGCAAGTATCTGCGAGCTCGTACGAATGCATCGCCTAAAATGCGGCGTCGCATCACATCGCATCGCAGTTCAGTGTGGGCCTAAGGAAGATTAAAGACTATGCTAAACGAAGTCCTCAGGAGCAGAGAGTACCACACAAAAAAAGTTAAAGGGGCTGATATTGTATCTGGGACGCTACGAGGTGCTGCGCAGCTAGTAAAACATATAACACATAAATAAAAAATCTCATTATTTAGTAACAGTTTTAATTACACCTCTAAACAATCAACGCAATTAACAAGATAAAACAATAATTAAAACCTATGTATACTTAAATACAAACAAATACATCTACAAAAATATGTCAATAACACAATTGGTTACTGTTAATTTCAAAAATACCAGATAAATGTTATCAAAAGTCTAGATTGATTCCAAAACCGAAACGAACACGTCTTTGCCGATCTATTAATGTGCTACCCATCATTCTTAATACTCTCACTTCATTATGGGCTTCGTGGAAGAAAACGTCTTTTTGATAAGTAAACCCTCCGCATCTATCGGTATCGACAAACACTTTAAACTCTGATCCATTCCTAAATGTTTTGTGTAGCGCCAAACCAATCGTATTAACGCCACCTCGACAATTATCATTCAGTATAGTAGCTAATCGTAAACCAGGTGCAAATTGCTTAAAAAGACACACCTGGAATCCAATCTTGCTGACTGTGGAAGTAAGCATGAAAGACGGTCTTTCATACTTTGCACTGATCGAGTAGTTCGCACAAACAGTCGGTGCTAATGGTTTCATGCCAAGCTCTGCTCCAATACTTATTTCTGGTAATGCTTTATACATCCACTGGGTTACCAATCTTAAAGTAGTTGGATCAACATCTCTCATGGAACATGATGTTGAAGCAACTAAATTCTTCATCTCTTTTTCAATTATTACTTCGGTCTCTGATGACACTATATCGTTAATCTTCGATGTCAAACGTAATTCATAATCTCCTTCTATCTTCTCTTTGTACGTTGCAGTAGCTGATCCAGTAGAATCGACTAGCAAGCCATCATCAATGATTTTCGGCTCTAACTCTTTGTCCAGTAACTGTGAGTAACATTTATACGTTTCCTTCGGTTTCCCAACGTTGTATTGTTGTACTAGTTTCACTTTGTCTATCATTGATCTCAGTATTTCTATTTTAGCGCCTATAAAACATTTTGGGAACACATTCTTCGCTTCCGAATGAATGTCACTCAGTCGCGTCATGCTTGGTTTGTGTGATTCAATTATTATAATATCTTTCTTGCGCGGTAACAGCTTTTGTAGACTCGATACGAAGTTGCTCACCTCCTCTTTAATGATATCCTCGTTTAAGTCCATTGTTGGTTAATAATGCTTTTATTTGTTGATTGCTGAATAACAGGTCCGGCGTCAGTGACCTGACGGGTTGTATTTTTAACTGTCGCGATGCTAAGTTGTCAGCCAGTGATAGATCAAAGAGTGTTTATATTTAAACTGACATATTATGTTTTTCAAATGCGAAATATGCGATTAGTAGTTCAGAAACTTAGATGTTCACTAGGTTCACTAAAGGCAGAAACATTAGTGTTGAAACGCGATGCGTGTTGAGTCAAATCAAATTTATTGTTTTCTATAGACCAGAATCACACTATGAATATCTTACGCGACGCCATACGCGCATATTCCTTCATATATGAAGCGCTTTAACGCGTTTTAACTTAGATTAAGTACCTATAGATGTAGCCAGCGTGTGGCCGCTCATGAGACAGCCTATGAAATCATGAGTGTTGCTAGTAAATAAAGTTTCCCAATTTTCTTCCTAACCATTTACTTTATCTCGGCAAGTTTTTTTGTTAAATATTCCTAAGCATTTTACTTTTATTCAGATTAGTTGAATTGTAACGAATTGATTGAATGATAAATTAAAACATGTGCATCTACCATCCAATTAATTCTATACATTTTGCTGAAAGATCAAGAACATATCGAGGAAATGTACATAATTTGAAATAGGTAACCATGAATTAGTATTTATTATGCTGCGAGCGGTGAATAAGCTAGGTTCTAGATTATTCACACCTCGCACTCTAGAACATCATCTACATGGTATTATTTCTTTGGCCGCGATCTTATAGATAGTTTATCAGAACGATTGCTCTAATAGATATTTAATATAGTAATAGTTAAATAAAACTAAGAGTTTCAGCGTGATTATCGCTTTATTATTCAAATTATAAATATCAAAACATAAATCATTATACAATTATAATGTTAGTGTCCTGTCATGAAATGTCAGAATGTGGGAATGTTAGTACTTCCGTGGAATGAACGGAAATACTAAGTTCAGAAGGGTCTCGACCATTTTTAATGCTAGCCCTTAAAACATTAAAATGCAAGCAACATACACCGGCATACAATGATCAACAAGTTCACATCGATAAGTGGGTACCGAGTAAATGAAAACTGCAGCCTATAGATAACTTTTTAAACATTGAGATCTCTAGATCTCGATTTAAATGCAGATGTGTGTGTATCTTCACGCCAGATCCCTAACCGGGTAGGCAGAGAGTGTAGAGCGCCAGATATCCCGGTCCTGACAAACCTCGACGTTCACCCACCCTCAGTCGGTTAAAAATAAAAAAAGGGAAGGCAGAGTTCGACGCATTGGTGTGGGACCTCTGTAGCTTAAAGGTAAAGCGGCTGGACTGATTATCCTGAGGTTGCAGGTTCGATTCCTGCCCGAAGTCAAATTTGTCTTGCCCATTTTTTTCTATAATAACAATATTCCTTATTCTACACCATCTTGGAAAGAATTACCTAAGTCACTTAATATTTTGTTATGGCTTATTGTCAATTCTAACACTGTTAGAACAAAAACTTATATGTCTACGAAATTAGGGAGAATATAAAAGTAAATTTATGGCAACACACCAAAATAAGTATGTGGGATTTCGTTGAATGAAAATCAAGAATTTCATTAGAAATGCGCTTTATTTTGAATTGATAATCAAGAGTTATATGCTTCAACGTGTATTTTGTTCAATAGACATAAATTATTTACTACTATCTGTTTACTTACGAATGAAAAGTGATGTCGTTTAGAGTCCTCGTTTCTGTACGGTTTATACAGGCTAAAATACTGCAACCTAATCACTTAACTAAATTGAGTCTTTTTCTCATAAATACCCAAAAACTTGTTAATAATCGCCGATATCCGTCGAAAACTATAAATAAATGCTTATACGATAGGTTATCTATTACAGTAATTGCGATGACAGATATTTGTTTGGCTAACTTCGTGAAGTTCGCCAATCAAAAACCGGCACGCCGTAAGGGACAAAAGATACGATGCTCTATTTCAACTTTCTTATGTTCTTTGTATATAACTGTCTCACTTCCACAAAGCATATGGCGAACATGGCTACGTCTATAGGTACTTAGTCTAAGCGTTTTAATAATGTGTTTTGGCCATAATGCAAACCGTTGATGTATCGATTTTTGGGTTTTAAAAATATTTTTTTTTCAATTTATGGAATTAACCAAACTATCTTAAAATTAATAAATAAAGCAGTTATGTAGCTACAAAAAAAATCATTTGCATTAAAAAAAAATGACATTGTCGTCGTACTAGGGTAAAGTTCCCTGGCGGGCTGGCAGCATTGCCACGTTGAATAGCAATGTTAATTATCTAACCAAAATATTGGCCAGTCGCAAGTTTTTTAGGTGACGGATACCTATTTGTGCCATTTGTAGTCGAAACGCCAGGTCTATGCCCCAGTCCTCGTCTCCTACTTGGAGATATAGCGAAGCGTTTGGTTGACACTTCCCGTGACCAGAGAGCTGGCCAATATTTCCAACTGATTTTTAATCTCTATAATCTTATCCCATAAACACATCTAATATATGCAAAATATAGATCCTATTAGTACAGTGAGCGCGCATGGCCCCGCCGTTAGTGTAGATCGTAAGCGATCTACTCGGTTAAGCGATACGGGCGCGGTCGGGTGTGTGATGGGTGATCGCTAGTGGCAAATTAAAACGCGTTTCCGTGATTTGGAAGGCACGTTAATTCATCGGTCCCGGTTGCTATCGATAGATAGCAGTCGTTAAACCTTGTCGGAAGCCTTATGCGCGGTTTGAAAACACCCGACAGCGGGTTGGCCACTAGCCCCGTATCTCCACCAACCTGCATTGGAGCAGCGTGGTGGAGTAAGCTCCAGGCCTCCCCCGAAAAAGGGGAGCGACTCGTGCCTAGCAGTGGGACGAATGGGTTGCCATTAGTACAGTATCCAACACAAAATATTGCACATCGTCCTTAGGAAGAAGACTTCGGCTTATTTCGGGTCTGTAGAGCGTTATCTCTTTTGTACCTTACCAATGTGACATTTGTCAACCATTTTGATCAAGCTTTGACCAATAACGGACTATCAGTGCTTACGTAGACAGTGTGTAGCAGAGGTAACGCTCTACGAAGTCGAAACTAGCCGACTGTCTCTTTCGTAGGCTGAATAAGCAACATGCATGGCATGTACTTATGACGCTAGCATAATAATATCATGAGACCGATTCATACAATAACCATTCAAGTAAATAACAGTCATGAAACACTGTTTTCGTGTAGGTACAATAAAATATAACGCAAACATAATTCGTTTTTAATAACACATTTGATTTAATTTTAGAAACATGTTTCTAATTAAACAAACCAGTTTTTACGGGTAATCTATACATCTATATCTATACAAATAAATAAAATTGGAGTGTCTGTTTGTAATATTAAAATAACCGCATATTTATGTATACGCGGTACATATACCAAAACATTTTTTTTTACAATTTTTGTCTGTCTGTCCGTCTGTCTGTTTGGCGGGGCTGATCTTGGGAACGGCTAGACCAATTTTAATGGGACTTTCAGAAGAAGTAACTTAAGAAGTAACTTAGGCTAATTTTATACTAGCTTCGCCCACGACTTCGTCCGGGTAGATACTGAACAATCATAAATTCTCACGCGGACGAAGTTGCGGGCACAGCTAGGGTAGAATAAAATACAACACATAAATCTAGACTAGATGGACATCGCAATAAACTAGAAAGATAAGTTACGCATTTTCCGTGTACGAGGTCGAAACAATTTCCCCAACGTCACTTTAATTTACCATCGCCTTTTAATCCTTGGAGCGGAGTTATTTATTGTTTTCAGCAATTCTCCACCTGTCCGAAGCTGTTAAACTTAGGGATGCCAACAATACATCGATGTTTTTATAAAACGTCGATTTGTAATGTTTTGAAAAAAATAGTTTTAATAACATCAATCTATTTCTAAACGATGTTAAAAATAGTACTTATGTAGAAAAAAAAATCTATGTAATAACAACGTAATTGTTTTATATTATTTCGCATTAACACATGCTTGTGAAATATATTTTATTTAAAGAAAAATGGAAAGAAAAATTTGACTTCAGGCTTTACTAGATTCCCAGTAGGCCGCGAGTTCAAGTCTCGCCTGAAGTCAAATTTTTCTTTCCATTTTTCTTTTATAAAATAATAACAACGTAGTTTAACAGATACAGGCATTAAAATTATATATTACTAGCTGATGCCCCCGGTTTCGCCCGCGTGGATGTCGTTTTATAAATAACTAACTAGCCTGTGTTCTTTCTCAAACTCAGCTCTATCTCTGTACCAAATTTCATTAAAATCGGTTGAGTTGTTTAGACGTGAAAAGGTAACAGACAGACAGACAGAGTTACTTTCGCATTTATAATATTAGCAGGGAAGTAGGCATAATATTTGTTTGTAATTTGTAGGGACTTCAAAATTGAAACAAAACAAAAATTTGTTTACACGTAAAGTTTAATTCAATTTTTTTATCATTTGTCCACAATAAACTAGGTTTTGAATTGGGCCAGAATAAAATGTATAAAGAAGTACAGCACATAAATCTAGACCGGACGTCGCAGTAAACTAGAAATATAAGTTACGCATTTTCCGTGTACGAGGTCGAAACAATTTCCCCAACGTCACTTTAATTTACCATCGCCTTTTAATCCTTGGAGCAGAGTTATTTATTGTGTTCAGATATTTTGCACCTGTCCGAAGCTATTTTTTTAATGTTATTGAAGTTGCAAACAAGCTTGCAGTTCACATTGATGTTAGGTGATGACTGCAGCCTATAGACAGAGGTCAAAATGCAGATGCGTTACCACTCCTGAGCCCTAAGGTGTTATGCCTCTGTGTCGGAAATTACAGGACCGTACACTACCACCTGACCGGAACACGATAGTGCTGAACACTACCACTTATCGGCAAGTATATTTATAGGCGGTTAGACATCACTCTTAGAGTAAAGTCCCCCCCCAACCCTCTACCAACTAAACGGTTGTTGTTAGAAACTCAAACGTTACGGCAATTGTAGCTACATATAACGACATTAAAAGGAAAACTATCACAACTAAGTTGGCCTTACAAGTTTGCGAGTAATAGTCGACCAAAAATACCTACTCGAAAGTTTTGAACAACTCTATAGAAAATGTTTATAATTTTTTTTCATTACATTAAACAAAACCAAACAACTACGGAACCCTACACTACGCGTCGCCCGACACGCACTTGACCATTTTTTTCTGGAAAATCGATAAGTCGATACATTGGTGTTTATATTTACGATATTCCCATCTCTAGTTATAGTTACTCTCCGGGGAATACCCCTTTTAGGGCATTGCGTTCGGTCTGAATTGTGTAACAATTTTGCAGAGTGACTATTTAGTTGATAAAAAAGGTAGCTAGCTTTACGTGTAAACATATTTATGGCCCCATATTATCTCAGAGACATAACAATTATTATTTTTTTACTGGCGGTAGAGTTCCAAGTGTAAGAGCTTGAAGGCGTAGGCACCACCGCATTACCAAACCTATTTGCCGCTATATGATAGTGTTCGGCACCATCGTGTTCCAGTGAGATGGTAATGTATGGCCCCGTAATAACTATCACAGAGACATGCCACCTTATATCTCAAGAGTGGCAACGCATCTATATTTTGACCTCTGGTTTTTATGTAGACGTCTATAGGCTGCAATAAGCACTTAACATCAATATGAACAGCATGCTTTTTTACCACCACACACATTACATAAAAAAGTAGTGTTAAGTCAATTTCTTACAGCTGTAAGACATTCAGCTTGAGAGACATTGGACGGGTTTCAGTTCAGCATAAGTCAGGATCGAATGGAGATGTCCTGGGCTGGTTGCAGGCTTTCCGCACGACACTAGTGTTGGTTGGAGCCGATAGGCTCCGAGGAGGGCTCGGCAACGAGCAGCCGCCACGCACCAGCATGATGGCGGACGAGTCGGAACACCCAGGGGTTTTAGGATGTCCTTTTCCGGAGTCCCACATAACCCACCCCTCTCCCTTAAGCTGGGTATGCGTAACGCATTTAGCCCAGGTAAAAAAGGGCCTGACGCTGGTTTTCAATGCGTCATACGTCGTGAACAATAAATATATAATGCTTTCGGTTGACCGAGCAATATTCATATTTCAGATTCTGACTTCTGTACCCTGCTCATAATTTCCAGTGTCCGCATCGCAAAAGATATAGAAAAGATATAGGTATATTATTATCTCGGTAATGAACGTGCCGCATGCGATGTATCTTTTGTCGATGATTATCTTTTTTTATGTACTCTTAACATAGGTGGCAAACAAACATGCAGTTCATATTGATTTTTTTATGAACTAGCATGCAGCTCACATTGATGTTAAGCGATGACTGCAGCCTACCCACACAAAGACCAAGATCAAAATGCAGATGCGTTACCACTCCTGAGGCCTAAGGTGTTATGCCTCTGTGCCGGAAATTACAGGGTCGTATATTACCACCTGACCGAAACACGATAGTGCTGAACACTACCATTTATTATGCCTCTGTGCCTCTGTGCCGGAAATTACAGGGCCGTACTTTACCACCTGACCGGAACACGATAGTGCTGAACACTACCATTTAGTGGCAAGTAAATTAGGTAATGCGGTGGTACCTACGCCCGTGGGCTCCGTCACTGGAGCTCTACCACCAAACTTCTGTAACCTACATTATTAAAATATGACATATGAAATGTGAAAGCTGAAAGCATAGAATTATTCTAAACAGCCCTAAAAATCCAAACATAGAGCTTGACGCACTGAATCAAAACACAAAGAAACTGAACCTAAAAATTCCGAGAGCACAAAGGGAGAGGTAAGTGAATCAAAAGTCCAATTTCAATAACAGCATCACTTAATCGTTGGTAATAGCCGTGTGTCCTCACTGTCCTCCCTCTTGTGAAATTACGACTAGCTCTGTATGATTGGTTAGGCGGTTCGAGAGAGATGGGACGGAGCGTATTTTTTTGTCGTTCACTTTTGTTGTGAATTTTGGACCGGAAAAAAGAACTAGGTACAATTGCCTTAAATATTTTTTAAGCTGTTTATTAATAACAAAAAATGTATTGATATTCTCATGAAGCCTTTTATTTGATATGTCACAGAATATAGTTTGCATGACTTCTTTACTTTTTTTTTCATTTCCCCAAATAAGAAATATTAATCACTTAAAAAAAGGTGGCAAATAAGCATCCTAGAGAGACACACACTACATAAACATCAGACGTCAAAATGCAAATGCCCTGCTACTCCTGATTTATATTTGTCTGGCGTGACGAGTTGTGACGCGTCAGAACGATATCGGTTTTATACATTTAGTATAGTAACGTTCACACCTGTAATGAAGCCAACACAACACACATGTGTTGTTTGTTTTTGACGTGTCATAAGAGGTGCCTGTCACCCTAAATGAATAAATGAGTTTCTGATTCTGATTCATGCTTGTGAAATATCACAAGCATGTGTTAATGCGAAATAATATAAAACAATTATTAAGGGTAAAAGCGACTTCTTTACGATATTCAATAAACTGAAAAGTCTATTATATCGGTTGCCTAACTAGCATAGTTGGTAATAGATGGCGCTGCTGCTACCATAAAGCAATGCAATAGATGTGAAGGAAAGATTTGACAAATCGGGCAGGGCTTCAGTAGCTCAATTGGAAGAGCGGCTGGACTAGATTCCCAGTAGGTCGCGAGTTCGAGTCTCGCCTAAAGTCAAATTTTTCCTTCCATTTTTCTTTAAAAATAAAATATATTTCACAAGCATGTGTTAATGCGAAATAATATAAAACAACAACACACTAGTGTGAATGTTACCATACTAAATATATGAAACTTTCTGACGCGTCACGACACGTCACGTCAGACAAGTATAAATTCCCCTAGAGACCTTAGTTGTTAAGTCTTTGTAATATGTAGTTATTACGGAGCCATATATTGCCATCTAACCGGAACACGATAGTGCTGAACCGCCATTTGGCGGCAGATAGATTAGGGCGCCTGGTTGTGTCTGCGCCCTCGACTCCCTACACTGGGACTCTACCACCAATGAAATATATATCTAACATTAGTTGTATATCTACACAATTAATATTTATTAGGTACTAGTTGACCCGGCAAACTTCGTATTGCCTCAGAATTAAATAATGTGTCAAAGGTTTGATAGATACGGACTATTTGTGTGGGAAAATGAAATTGTGGTTTTTACTATGTTCCTTCAATTTCTACATATTTTCTTATCTTTTAAACATTCCCTGGACTTCCAAACCATACCACCACTTCATTTAAAACCATATTTAGCCAAATCGGTAAAGCCGTTCTCGAGTTTTAGCGAGACTAACGAACAGCAATAGATTTTTATGTATGTAGATAAATAATAATCACTGAGTCGCACGTCTGCTGCTCACCTAATCCTCAAATGAAGTGGCTCTCCACATCGGTGTCACCGAAATCGCTTACAACTCCGAACGTAGCGATTACCAGTGTGCGAGTCTGAAAGTTGGACTTATTCATTCGTTAACCACGCTCCATTTTATATCCTAAGCGCTTGCATTGCAGTCTAAAATGGTTTGTGCGGTTTCATGAACAAACTTTGTCGCTTACAAAATATGAACGGTACTTATTGATTGTAAAGTTTTGATTGCGCGCCGAATCCATTTCATTTTAACATAAATTGAAATAAACGCTGAATTAAACTGGGGATGTTAATACGAGCGTTTATCCCATTGATTTTAACAATTTCTTGTGTAATCGCCTCAATAAATATTTTTGTATCATACGTTTTTCGTGGAATGGTTTCATTAAAAAAACGCGTAGATGCTCAGTAGTTTATTTCTTTTCAATAACAATATTGGACAGATAACATATGAAAAAGGAAATTCATCAAGTGAAGAATTTATCTCGCCTTAATTGTCTCTAAATCACAGTAAGTAATAATAATAATGGCAACCCATTATACGTCCCACTGCTGGGCATGAGTGTCTCCCCTATTTGGGGGGAGGCCGGAGGCCTGGAGCTTACTCCACCACGCTGCTCCAATGCGGATTGGTGGAGATACGGGTTAGTGGCCAACCGCAAACCGCCCATAAGTCCTCCGACAAGGTTTAACGACTGCTATCTATCGATAGCCCACCGAGTAGTTTCCAGTTGAAAACCAGCGTCAGGCTCCGGCTTGACATTATGCTGAACTGGGAACTATTAATAAATGTTTTTCTTCTTCTTATTTTCTTCTTATAGCAACTGGGACCGACGCGACGGCTTAACGTGCCCTCCGAAGCACGGAAACGCGCATTTTAATTTGCCACTGTAATGATCGCTTACGATCTACAACAGCCGCGGGGCCATGCGCGCTTCACACACCATCCAACAATAAATATTGCATATCCACCTTAAGAAGGAGACATCAGCTTATTTCGGGTCTGTAGAGCGTTATCTGTTTCGTATCTCACCCACATAGCTAAGATGTCCGGTCCGGCAGACCGACTCCGGCGACCAAACGCGAGCGTACCGCATCGGACCAAATCCGCTGTCGCTACCATAGAGCACCGGAGGGGAGTAGCCATATGCAGGCTTTCCCCTCTGTCAAAGTACGAGCCCAAATGGGCCTATACCTGTCGCCTAGATGTTTAAATGTGTGCGTGAAATTGTTTCTGTATTTTGTTAAAGTCAAGGTGTGAGTTTCGTAGTAATAGACGATTTTTGTAGTGTGTGTGTGTGTTGCACGCATTTGCCTCCGCAAAAAATGACAAGACTGTCTTGCATCGGTAATAAACGCTATGGCTACTCCCCTCCAGTCCGCCGCGGCCGGTGGCCCGCGTTGCTCTATGGTCGCTACACACGGCCAGATTTGGTTCGGAGCGTACCGAATCCGCTGTCCGCTCCGTACCAAATCCGAACGTGTGTTACTACTATTATAGTACAATGACAAACTTTATGACAAATGGCAGTTCTAGTTTCATAAATGCTGCATAAAATTATGGATATAATATTTCACGGTAGCTTGCGGCACGAATCATGACTGAAATATCCGAAAAAATATATTTAATTCATACGGGTGTACGAGAAATATGATAAACGTTAACTTAAGTTTGACCAATTTTTGGATAGATTTTATGGCACAAATATTAAATTTCAAGTTTCATTTGTTTTTTTTCAAGAGTTTGATAATAAGCTATTGATGTACAATATTTGATTAATTACTAATAACTTTTATTAAGGCCAAGTCACAATCTGAAATGGAGTGGTATATTTTTATAATTTTTATGGTTACTTTGGGACCTACTACAAAAGGAAAACCTCCGGCTGTCATTATTACTTTGATTTAAATAAATATTTACAAGTCAAAGTGTTTCGGTAGGAAAGCCTTAAACGTTTTGCCAAAAGCCTCATTTTTGACTAACAATTTATGATATATGATTTTTATATAAGCCACATAGGCTTATATAAAAATCTAGTTGCAATAACATTTTAAATATTATGAAACAGCTTTGTACTCCAAAATTTCCCTTGGCTATCCAAGAAAATAAAACCAAACTTTTTAAATCTATCAGACTTCCTAATCGACTTTAATGCCTGCGTCCGTTAATTAAAAAGTAAGTTTCTGTTGACGAATGAACAATGATTAAACAATTTGCCGCCAACTCGCCGAACTGAAGCAAGAATTGTGAAAGTTAAAACAGATTATTTCTGGAGAACGGGCGCGATAAATTTCGTCTAATGAAACGGGGTGCAAGCTGGACAAACGATAAATTAATTCATCTAGCAAATAAGGCATCAGCTGTGGATGAATGTTAAGGATAGTTCATACTTCGGCCCCATCGCTAGAGATATGTAATAATACTATGTATAGAATGGACACTTCGACGTCCCGCCCGATTTCCCCGTCTCACCCAACCTCCTCCCCTCGTATGGGCGACGTTTGGTATTCTCTACGTGCTACGCACACTGCACGTTTAAATACACGTCACTGATTGATGTCTGTGTAATAGGGACGAAATTAAGCGTTTGTATGGAATTTTGGCAGTGTCCTTGGTATGCTTTCGCCCATTAGCGGAAGAATTCCCTTGTGATGGAGAGGAATTCCAATAGGCGGTAGTAAAACTAATAACGTAGGATGGGCAGGAGCGTCCTGCGATAATACTACCCTCACTACGATCGCCAATCCGCCTGCTCAGCGTGGCGATTGTGGCATATTCTCCCCTAATGATGCAAAGCACTGTCGTGGGCTTCTTTTGGAAAGACTGTGTCTGTGGAAAGGATTTTAAAGAATAACAAAATGGTGAATTTTAATATGTTATAGTATCACACATTTTCCGACGCGAACTATATGGAGCTGATTGGATTTAAAATTCCTTTCGGTTCGATGAGTACAGGCTTTAAACTATGCCCGTGAATAAACGAAATGTACAGTTTGACCTAATAGTCAACATTTTGGAATGAAAAGAGAAGCAGTATTACAAAAAACTAGTTTAGCGCAGCTTCATGCACTATGCTAGCTTCATTCCTATTTAATCTATAGATCTATACAAATAAATAAAATTGGAGGGTCTGTTTGTAATATAAAATTACCTACCGTTTTTATACCAAATGCACGGTAAGGCGATTCACACACGGGACCGCGCGCCGCCAAATATAAGTACTTGCGGCCAAATTTTGATAGGCAACCTAGTGGATATATTATTATATTCTCTAGATTATAAATATGCGTAAAAAATAGGTTTACAGCATATCTGGATGAACGAAATGATTCTGAATGGCATCCTAACCTATTACGCCGTTTCTGTATAAATGATGCCTTCTGTGAATATAATAGCAAAAACTAATTCGCGAAACCATTCATAATGTGTCGCAGGGTCAATTCACTACCTTCCATTTCCAAACATCGACCCCAAGGGACCAGATCGCATCACAAAGCTATTGATAACAACCTCTTTCAGTCCAAACTTTTTGTTCGTCTCTTGTGGATATCTGAAATAAATAACGGCGATCCTTTTGTTCTGGGTTAATGTGAAATTTAGTTACGTCACGTGAGTTCGTAGATATCCATGAGATCCATCACATTATAGGTGATGTTTGTTCAAATACAATTAAATGTACCCCAACCGATTCCTACTCCGGTGAAAGTGAAAACACTATAAAGAAACGTAACATCACGCTTATAATTCTCGAAGAGGTAGCCAGGCAGGCAACAACCACGATTACCCAGTAACGTTTTGTGCCATTTAATGGCGAGCCGATTGACGTCTCCGGGCACATTAACAAACTGGGAAACTTTAAGATGAGCGCGTCAGATTAAGGTATGGGAGATACCTTGCACCCAGTTGAGTACCTTCACTAAATCTAAATTTTGTATATAGAGCCGCGCCCGAAGAGTAGCCCTTAAAAAAATCCTAAAGTTCGCTACGATCTTACTCATCTTCTGAATCGTCTGAATTTTGGATAGGAGCATTGTTTGGACACATTTTACTCCCCCTCAGAAAATCTGACACGCTCTTGACCGTTGATGCCGCGCCGTTTTCAAAAACATTTGATTCTTTCAAAAATGAAGGTGATAAATTTTCTGAAGAATGTCAGATACTCAGAGACGATGTAAAGTGAATCCAATCAAAGCTTCCATCCAAAATTCTGACGAATTGGATGCGAGGCAAGCGCGTGAAGGATGCCCTAAGGGTTCGGGCCTTTATGGAAATCTTAGATTTGGCGGAGGTACTGAACAGGGTGCAAAGTATCTCCTATATCTTAATCTGACGCGGTGGAGTAAATTTTAATCCCCTCTGCCCAATAGGACTGCCCTACTACTAATAGCACACAGTGAAATCAACTTACACTGGTCCCACCTATCGCGTAAGTCCGGCCGAAGAATAATATGCATAAAAAAAGCAGTAAAGTAACTATCACGAACTATATCGTACCATCCATCCGCGAAGATTGGCGGCAGATTCAGGGTAACGTTTGATTTACGACTTTATGATCAGAATTGATGGAACACATAATACAAATTCAAATATTTTGGTAATTCCGGCTGTTGGGTTTTCATAAGCAATGTCAATCCTATCACCAACCACCACCGCGGCGCGAATTCAAAACACGCGCCATCGAGCTCCGTGTCGTGCCTAAACCAAGGAGTTTGTTGCACCTTCATACGTCGAGGCGACACTAGCGCCACGCAGCTAGCGGCGTCGAGAGAAAACACTTACTTACTTGAAAATTGCCGCCAATTTGAGATGCATTTTTTGTGAATTTTCATTTTATTAAGTAAAAGCCACCAAACCAATGACTCTGAAGTGTCTGTGTAAAAACGGAGTTTAATTAATGAACTTTATTGAATCATATAACTGAAAAGGTGGTCTTCCAGAACTTTCAAACCAGTAATTGTAGTCCTAAACTGGACACCGACAATCTGGATATTATCAGTTTCGTTATTGATCGACTTATTGGAATAAAACTTGTTTTCGGATTTATCTCGCGTATATTAAACTTAAATAATGATATAAAATCTAACCCGACGTATCGCTTTTCAGCTCCCGGTCTCGGGCAGACTGCAGTAGCATTTGTTTGACAGCAGTTTGAAATATTATTATGTTCAGCTACCTCCATCTATTTCGCAAACGTCTTGCGTAGTGTTCAGGATTAACACTAAAGTTACTAATTGTATCTTGAGGTCTTACAGACTGTTGCGGTTGGGCTTTCATTCTGCTGAGTATTAGATCCCATGTTGGTGACAACCGCCAAACATCTTCTCTATTGAAATTTGGAAGTTTTTTAACCTCAATAGCCTCGCGAACCATTCTTGGAATTTGTCTGTGTTCTGTAGCGAGTATTCGAGTCTTGTCAAACCGAATAATTTATAATGAATTGGTTTGTCCGCTTTGTGATCACAGACGGCAAAATTCCCCTGCTCTTCGGTTTTTGAATCGTCAGGTTCGATTTTAATTTAACATAATCATTTTAGTTTAATATACGCGAGATAAATCCGAAAACCAATTTTATTTCAATGAGTGTAGCTCGCGAAAACCCAAGAATATACTATGATTGACTTATCTTGTTTTTTATGACAGTGGCAAACAAGTATACAGCTCATATGTCTCATGGTGGTTAGTAAATACTGTAACATATTATAAACATCCACACAAAAATGTAGATGCGATGTTATTTTTCAAGTTCTTGCTGTTCACCTCTGTGACAGTCATTACGGGGTCATACATAACGTGTACGCCCTCGAGCTCCGACGCCGACTCTGGATCTTGACCACAAATCTAACCATGAACATAATTATTTCCAAAGTATTATATAATTTCTAGTAAAATACCACAAAAAGTAGTTAATATTGGTCTTTGATTCTATCAGGAATAAATACGGTTAAACTGAGTAGCCATATACAGGCTTTCCCCTCTGTCAAAGTACAAGCACAAGTGCACCTATACCTGTCGCCCAGATGTTTAAATATGTGCGTGAAATTGTTTATGTGTTTTGTTAAAAGTGTCAAGGTGTGAGTTTCGTAATCATAGACGATTTTTGTAGTGTGTGTGTGTGTGTATCACACGGAGTTCCCCCCGCAAAAAATGACAGACTGTTTTGCGTTGGTAATGTCTACTCCCCTCCGGTCTGCCACGGCGGCTGGTGGCCCATGTTGCTCTATGTACTGAGCATTATTACAGCTTATTAAGTGACATATAGATTCAGGCTTCAGTAAATACAATAACGCAGTAAACATTTTCGAAGGTGTTTGTACAACAGTGGTCGTATTTTGTATGCTATCACATAAGTTGATTGAAGGCTTCACCCTCAAGCTCCGCCAATGAAGATGTAGCTTCTTGAAAAATAAACACTACGTTATTTTTTTTACCAGTTACCATTTTTCTTTTGTTTTTTCATCGAGACGAATCCTAACAAGCCGCATTTATGAACACTGTTCCAATAAACGAGTTCATTGTATTGTACACCTAATCTACCAAAACAAAAATCTTTCAAGAAGATCTATTTATTATAAACAAAAGTTATTATACCTTTTTATAACGACTCATTCACCTCTCAAATGATTGGCGCTCGCTGAATTTCAATTACAGCATTTTTTTCACGAACAGTTTTTTCTCTTACTCCTGTTTTCTTAATTTATACCTCTTATAAATATTGGAGAGGTTTATAATTGAAATGAAGTTACTGGGCTGAATATTATTAAAGGTTGTTTTTATATTCAGTATGTCTGGCTCTGGTTTCTGTCCGAGTCTGTCCATTTCTTTTTCGCAAATATCTATTGTGAAGTGTATACTTTGTTTTGTTTGACACAGTCATAATAATAGCAACCCTTGAAGCGTCCCACAGCTGGGCACGAGTCTCTCCCTTTTTTGGTGGGAGGCCTGGCTTGTGTGGTGGAGCTTACTCCACCACGGTCCTAAAATGCGGGTTGGTGGAGATACGGGTGAGTGGCCAACCCGCTGTCTTATGTTTTCAAATCGCCTCATAAGGCCTCCGACAAGGTTTAACGACTGCTATCTATCTATAGCAACCGGGACCGACGGCTTAACGTGCCCTCTGAAGCGGGGAAACGTGCATTTTAATTTGCCACTAGCGGTCACCCATCACACACCCGACCGTGCCCGCTTTACCGAGTAGATCGCTTCAATCTACACCAGCCGCGGGGCCATTCGCGCATGTCATAATACAAGATTATCTATACAAATAAATAAAATTGGAGTGTCTGTTTGTAATATAAAAATAACCGCTTTTTACTAAATGCATATGTAAGTATACGCAGTACATATGCCAAAACAACATTTTTTACAATTTTTGTATGTCTGTCTGTCTGTCTGTTTGGCGGGGCTAATCTTGGAAACGGCTGGTACGATTTTGACTAGACTTTCACTGGCAGATAGCTGATGTTATGAGGAGTAGCTTAGGCTACTTTTATACTAGCTGCGCCCACGACTTCGTCCGGGTAGATACTGAACAATCATAAATTGTCACGCGGGCGAAGTCGCGGGCACAGCTAGTCCACAATAAACAAAGGGTTATCAATACTATTGCCATCGTCACCCATGATATACCTACTGTTGCAAAGTATATGTATTGTCTTTGATTAATTACATAATATACTATCAATAGCATCATCTAATCACGACTTCTGTCCAAATTAGACATCACGGTCGACATGTCATCAAAATTAATTAATGTATTGTTTGTATTATCTAACTAACTATAATGAAGGACATCGTTAAGCAGTGTAGTTAGTTGCTAATGATACTTAAGGTTGTAGGATTTCGTGGTCTACAAGGAACCTTATAGATTCGCCATGTTTGTCTGTCCTGGGGGCCGACCGCCTAACTCTAGTGCTTTCGTTTAGCTTTCGATTACGACATCATCTTGTCAGTTTTGTACCGCCTTACTCTTTCCTGGAAGTGATTACATCCGCAGGTATATACTAAAACGTCTGCTACACGGCATTAAACGGCGGTTCGAAACAAAGGGTTTAAACAGTGTAGACCGTTGTTTTATGCCAAATATCACGTGACATTCATACGTCCTTGGTAGCGGGGCTTGCGTTGCAAACTATTGGCAGCAGCGTTGGTTTGAAACTTGTTTGAAACCGTCTAGCCGCTTGTTTAAAACCACGCGTACGACAGTCACTCTGCGTCAGCGAGCACGTGCGGACGCAACTGATGTTCGACTAAAGTTATTTATGTCATGAAAATCCAGGAGATTAATAAAATTAAGGTTATATGACTAAGCGTTAATCTTTCCTTTAACCACCGCTTCATCCATATTCTTCTTTTTTTTAATTGCATACAAAATCGCAAGACTCACTCGAACTATATGTTGTACAAGATAGGTAAGGTGTCATGGCGTCTTTATAGCGTAATACACAGTATACAAACGAAATATTGACACGTCCTATCCGCGCAATTCAGATGGTTTCAAACCGTGTAGCCCGCAATCCGTATCTCACATACGTTCAAGGTCATCTTGGTTTCATACCTCATTTCAAACCGTGTAGCAGACGCTTAAAGGACAAATATACGGTACGAAACTGACAAGATAGCAAGGCGGTCACTTCGGCCCTCTGTCCGTAGATGTAGTGACCCGTTGATTACATATTCTCTGCCGTTGATGTATAGTTGTCGATATGGGTTATTCGTCAACTCGACACAAAGGACCGGACACGTGTGTGTCCAGTTGGTTAAACTTGAAATTATTATGACTTGTTTTTTCGTCGTCTGGACACGACAATATTTTTGTGTGTGTCCACATAGTGAAACTTAAATAAAATACCATTATATTTTCACCATATGATGATGATTATTTATCAATGGGGATGATGACTAATTTTTATTTAATGTAATTTCAAAAAGTATAGGGAAAATAAATAAACATTGTCTTTGAAACGTCTATTCAATAGCTAATGATTTTAAAGATATAACGATTCAAAACCTTGCGAGTTGTGAAACGACTCAAAGCGGCTCATATAAGACGATACTCTATTCTGACGTCACGTTACAGTTAAAACTTGTGAATTGTATGGTGAAATCAAAACATTTTAAAATATCTTCTTCAATAATGCGTTTTTGGGAAAACATCCTCATTAAAATTTGTTGGATATCGTATAAAGAATGTAAAAGTGGAATTATTTATATTTTAAACTTAACTTTTTCGTTCACTAATTTTCGTCGCTTTTAAATTTTTACATCTCATAGTATTCAACTCGAATTTTCATAATTTTTGTATCGTCATTTCCCATTTGCAAGTCGCTTTCATGCGATAATAGGTTGGGGAAAAAGTCTATTCGCATTATAGTATGTATGAACTTGTAATAAAATCTCTTTGGCTGTAGTCTTTGTATCTGGCTGGTTTTGGTATCATTGAAAGTTAAAATTTTAAAGAACATAATTCCAAATTCAAATTAGGCAAATGTGTGATTTTCATTTGTTTTTCGTACTGTCAAGATGAGTGAATCTAATGAAGAATCGATACATTTTAAAATTTTACTACAAAAAAACGCAAGCCGCGAAAAAAATTTGCGATGTTTATGGACCTAGTGCAGTGTCTGTGAGAGTAGCACAAATTTGGTTTAAGCGTTTTTAATCCAAAAAAAATTGATGTCAAAAATGCACCTCGCTCTGGTCGCTCTATTACGGATAAAATGGATTCCATTTTTGAAAAAGAGGAGGAAGTTCGACATATCAGTAGTTACGACGTAACTGAAGAACTGAGAATTGATCACAAAACAGTTTTGGCGCATTTGAAAAAGCTGGGTACACAAAAAAGCTCGATATTTGGGTACCTCACGAGCTCACTGAAAGAAACCTAATGAACCGTGTACTCATTTGTGATTCTTTATTACGACGCAATGAAACCGAATCATTTTTGAAGAAGCTGATAACTGGTGATGAAAAGTGGATCACGTACGACAAGAACGTGCGAAAAAGGTCGTGGTCAAAGGCCAGTCAGGCTTCACATACTGTGGCGAAACCCGGGTTAACTCGCAATAAGGTGATGTTGTGTGTGTGCTGGGATTGGAAGGGCATTATTAATTATGAGCTATTACCACTAGGCAGGACTATCGATTCTGAACTCTAGTGCGAACAACTGATGAGATTAAAGCAAGAAGTTGAGAAGAAAGCGGCCGGAATTGATCAACAGAAGGGGTGTGGTGTTTCATCATGATAACGCTAGACCTCACGCATCTATAGCCACTCAGCAAAAATTGAGAGAGTTTGGCTGGGAGGTGTTAATACATCCGCCGTATAGTCCTGACCTTGCACCTTCAGATTTCCACCTGTTTCGGTCTCTTCAGATTTCTTTTTTGCGAAGAAACTTTTTCCTCAACCTTATAACGATAAATGTTAAAGGTGTGTGGTTTGATTCGACCGAGAGTGTTAGGTTGACTGCACTCGGAAGAATTTTCCTCTACTAGCATGCGATTGGGTCATCACGTCCCGATGATTTACTTGTATTTGGTCTCCTCATTTTTAGCCATAGAGCTTCTTACTGGTGGTAGAGCTCCAGTGACGGAGCTCGCGGACGTAGGCACCACTGCATTATCTCATATACTTGCCGCTAATTGGTAGAGTTCAGCACTATCGTGTTCCGATCAGGTAAACGGCCCTGTAATTTCCGGCACATGGGCATAACACCTTAGGCTTCAGGAGTGGCAACGCATCTGCATTTTGACTTTGGCGTGGATGTCTATAGGCTGCAGTCATCACTTAACATCAATGTGAACTGCATGCTTGTTTGCCACTGCCATGATATAAAAAATATGAAGGTGGTAAGCAAGCATGCAGTTCACATTGATGTTATGTGTTGACTGCAGCCTGTAATCATCTACAAAGACCAGAAGTCAAAATGCAGATGCGTTGCCACCGCTGAGACCTTAGTTGATATGTCTCGTGATAAGTTATAACGGGGCCATACATAAACGTATACATCTTCAAACCAAGTCTCTTACGGTGTAGGCAGAGAATATGGAGCGCCTGATATCCCGGTCCCGACTCTTCTTCTACATTCATCATTCTCTTCATACGTGCACACCGATTCGGAAGATTTTTGACCACATCCTCAGACAACACTCGACCTATTTGGACATGGTAGGTCAGTTTTGGTCTGAGTCTCTGCAACCACATGAACGTAAACGTACATATTTTTTAGTGTAATGGAAGTGGTAAACAAGTTCACATTGATGTTAAGTGATGACTGCAACCTATAGACACCCACACAATGACCAAAGGTCAAAATGCAGATGCGCTGCCACTCCTGAGGCATTACGTGTTATGCCTCTGTACCGGAAATTACAGAGCCGTACATTACCACCTGACCGGAACACGATAGTGCTGAACACTACCGTTTAGCGGCAAGTATATTAGGTAATGCAGTGGTGCCTACGCCCGCGAGCTCCGTCACTGGAGCTCTACCGCCAGTAAAAAATATCTCTTTATACATGCACGCCGATTCCTAAGACTTTTGACCCCATCCCCAGACAACACTCGACCTATTTGGTCATGGTAGGTCAGTCTTGGTCTTCCTGGGCCTCTGCATATATATAAACGTAACTGGCAAAAATAACATGTTTATCCTTGTCCACAGGATGTGGTCGGGCAAGAAGTGCTCGGAGGGTGGCGCGGGGACCCCCACGGCTGAGGAGGAGATCAAGGTGGTGCTGGTCGGAGACACACAGTGCGGCAAGACCTCGCTGGTCCAGAGATTTGTGTCCGATACATTTGTAGAGGTAAGTTGCTTTAGATCTGCATCGTAATGAAGATGTAAGGAGGCTTTGTGTGAATGAGAGTAGGTATCCATGAAAGAATGAAAAAAGGCATGCTCCAATGGTTCGGGCATATAGAAAGAATGGCGAAGGAGCGAATGACTAAAAAAATGTGTATGGTTGCAAAGGCTCAGAAAGACCAAGACTGACCTACCATGACCAAATAGGTCGAGTGTTCTGAATCTTAGGAATCGGCGTGCATGTATGAAGAGAATGATGAATGTAGATGGGGCTCGGAAGGTCGTGTCAGGTTCGGGATATCTGGCGCCTTACACTCTTTGCCCCGTTTAGGACCTGGCGTAAAGATACACACATACACACAAGTTGCTTTATTATAAATTAGCGGGTCGCCCCGGCTTCGCACGGGTGCAATGAATGTAATATAGCCTATGTTACTCAATGAAGATGCAGCTTTGTAATGGTGAAAGAATTCTTGAAATCGGTTTAGTAGTTTTTGTGAGAAAACGTTGCAAACGTACATTCAAAAACACAAATGTTACCTGTTTATATTAGTTTAGGTTGTTCATATTAAGTAAATATTAATCATATTAAGGGTGGGGGAGGAGAGGGATTTATTGTCCTAAAATTTCTGTTTCTTTAGGGTTTTTTTTATTGCAATCCCATAATATAGTTCCACTACCACAAGGTCGTCTGGTAGATAATGCCTTATGGCATTAAGTCCGCCTAATCTATACTTTATATAATATTATAAAGCTAAAGAGTTTGTTTGTTTGTTTGAACGCGCTAATCTCAGAAACTACTAATCCGATTTGAAAAGCTTATTCATTGTTAGATAGCTCATTAACACTTACATATCAACATTTATCGAAGAAGGCTATAGTTATATATCATTACGCTATGACTAATAGGATAGGAGCAGCGCGGGCGAAGCCGGGGCTGGCCGCTAGTAATAAATAAGGTACCTGGTGCAAGTTTTATACACATTATTATAATGTTATATTACACTGCCTCGGTAGCCTAGTGGTAGCAGGCCACTACTACTACGCTGAGGTCCTGGGTTCGATTCCCGGGTAGGGGTTATCAGAGATAATGGTGAAAAAGCCTTTATCTCTGGTTCTATTGGGATTTTTCCATTTTCTGGAAATTTTCCAGTACCTCAAAGTTTGGTAATGTGCCCGGAGATGTCAACAGGCTCGCCACCTGTTACATGGGCCAAAACGTAACCGGCGAATCGTGGGTGTTTGCATGTATGCTTGAATGCATGCATTTACCTCTGCCTACCCCTTCGGGGATTACAGGCGTGAAGTTACGTTTATATTACACCATGTAATTGCAATTAATATCTTAGAAGTTCTCGCAAAAATAATGAAAATTAATTGAATTGACTCGCACATGAAAATAAATTGAATACACACTAAGATTGAGTATGAGTTGCTCACACCGATGATGATACTCTCTTGATGTTTTTTTTTGTAAGGCAATTGCTGATTCTATGTTTTAACATTTCATTGTTTAGCAGATGACGTTTGCCGGATCAGCTAGTATTTTTTTCTGAATTTCTGCCTGGGTCGATATTCGATAATTATTGACGTGTTGTAATATACAATTAATTAAACATTAGTCGATGAAATCATTTTTTTTCCTGTACCTACCCAAAAAGTGTATATCCATGCGTCTATTAGTGAAATAAAAACCCTATTAGCAGCGGCATCCTTAAAAAAAGTATTTACTCGATAAAATTCAATTTTTCGATAAAGCCAAAGTGCCCAATCAGCAACCCGAACGCCGATCTAAAATAAACAATAATCTGCAGTTATTAAAATATTCGATAACCTACAATTACGGCGGTTATTCAATATGGCGCTTGTGAAAATATAAAACAAGTTCTCAATGTGTTTTACTGGTGGTAGAGCTCCAGTGACGGAGCTCGCGGGCGTAGGCACCACCGCATTACCTAATATACTTGCCGCTAAATGGTAGTGTTCAGCACTATCGTGTTCCGGTCAGGTGGTAATGTACGGCCCTGTAATTTCCGGCACAGAGGCGTAACACCTTAGGCCTCAGGAGTGGTAACGCATCTGCATTGGTCTTTATGTGGGTGTCTACAGGCTGCACTCATAACTTAAACTTACCACTTTTTTGTTTGCCACTTCCATTACATAAAAAAAAACTAGACTACCCCCACAACGCCCTTAACCGAGAATCTGACTCGCAGGGGTCTGCCTCAAGCAGTTGTGTAGATTTATTTAGACTGCGAGCCCTTTGCGCTCTTCCATTCCACGGTGAAATAGACTAAAGCCACCTCTAGAAGAGCCACCTACATAAGTCCATTAAAAAAAAATTACAAGCCAAACAAGCTTAATATTCATCTTGTCAAATAAATAGAAAAAATATCGTTTTGATTACATTAACCTCAATTTTAAAACATTTCACAGTATACCTAATTAATAACAGAGCGCTCGCATTTTTTATTTCTAATTTATCACCTCGCTTGTATAACATCGATCAAGTGATATTCTGTGACGTAAAATTATTCTTCATAAACATTTTTAGGGTTCCGTACCTAAAAGGTAAAAACGGGACTCTATTACTAAACCTCCGCTATCTGTCTGTCTGACGCCAGGCTGTATGTTATAAACCGTGATAGCTAGAATGCTGAAATTTTCACAAATCATGTATTTCTGCAGCCGATTTAACTACAATTTAACAAATACTAAAAATAATGAATATTAAGTTGGGGTCCCCATACAATAAACGTGTTTTTTTTGTATTTTAGCTCCATATTAATAACGGTAGTAGGTAGGTAGACGCTTAAAATTTTTACATAATATTTAGTTGTATATTATAATACAATAAGGTAGACGAGGCACGAGAGGTTTGTCAGAACCGGGATGTCTGGCGCTCTACACTCTCTGCCTACCCCGTTAGGGACCTGGCGTGAAGATACATACATACATACATACATATTATAATACCTTTTAAAATAAATAATTGAATAAAAATAAAGCAAATATTAAAGCGGAGCTCAACAAAAGCTTTAACTAACGTAATCTTTTACTCGATCGATCGATGATAGCAAATTTTTACTCGATTTTAATAAATTGATAGAAACTTAAATATAACAAAAGTGATATTCTATAAAATAGGGACTTCTATTCTATTCTTTTCAGGGGCCAAAAACGTAACCGGCTAATCGTGGGTGTTTGCATGTATGCTTGAATGCATGCATTTACCTCTGCCTAACCCTTCGGAGATTACAGGCGCAAAGTTACATTTTTTTTTTCATATTCTAATATAGATGATGGCGCGAATCCGTCACGCACTTGGTCGGTTTATATTAGCTCTGAGTTAAGTATATTTTTTATTCACCCAACCCGACATCCATCTTTGGACGATACTCGTAAAAAGGGAATAAATTAGAAGGTAAATTAAATCTCATTACCGTCGAAGGCAAGAAATTCTCTTTCCTGTACTCATTTAGCCCATTTATCAGTTAATGACTCTCGAATTTGGAACATGAACTTGTAAACTTCTTAATGCTTTTTCTTTTGGCCCATTTTTATTGCACAGTTGACTTTGTATTACAGTATCTGCAGAGAAAGTAATTTCTTATTAAATAGTCTTATAATACCAACTAGTCTACTAGATGGTACTCATATTAGGTGGGTTGTATCCCAAGCAGGTGAGTATAAGTGACTTGTTTTCGCCCACGGTTTTGCCCACGTCGACTGGGTGTGTGAGTTTGACTGTTTCGTTTATTTTTGAAGCGAATTAATTAATGAATGAATTTATTGGCTAGATATATAGTACATGAGGTCTTACAAACATAAATTGAAACCTTATATTTCACCACATTATTGCCATGCAAATTTTGTTCGAACAGAAAAACTGTCGACATCTTATTGTAAACCTATCGCATCTTTGATGCTTATTGACCGTTTTGGCCCATGTAACAGGTGGCAAGCCTGTTGACATCTCCGGGTACATTATCAAACTCCGCCTTCTAGGAAACTGGAAATGGAAAAAAGCCGTAGAAAAATCAATAGAATCAGAGATATCTGCCGCCAAATACAAGTGTTCAGCACTATCGTGTTCCGGTTCGATGGTAATGTATGGCCCCGTAATAACTATCACAGAGAAAAAAATCCAACCCAAAACATATTGACCCCTTAACCAAAACCAATTCGTCAATAAAGGTACACAGCCTCTGGTCCCAGTGTTTTCCGAACATTCATTCCAACCTGTCAATGTACGGGTCACAAACACGATTTGTTTGCCAAAGTTAATGGCGTCGTACGTCAAAATGACACGCGCCGTTATTGGAGTTATCCGAAAGTGGTATTGTGAGCATGAGCATACATTGTTGGTGTGCTGCAGATTTTCAATAAACTTGATCAATAGCCAAATCCCTACTTCCCTACTAATATTATAAATGCGAAAGTAACTCTGTCTGTCTGTCTGTCGCAAACAAGCATGCAGTTCACATTGATGTTAAGTGATGACTGCAGCCTATAGACACCAACACAATGACCAGAGGTCAAAATGCAGATGCGCTGCCAATCCTGAGGCATTAGGTGTTATGCCTCTGTGCCGGAAATTACAGGGCCGTACATTACCACCTGACCGGAACACGATAGTGCTGAATACTACCATTTAGCGGCAAGTATATTATATGCGGTGATACCTACACCCGCGATCTCCGTAACTGGAGCTCTGCCACCAGTAAGTCTGTCTGTCTGTTACCTTTCCACGTCCAAACGACTGAACCGATTTAAATGAAATTTGGTACAGAGATAGAGCTGACTTTGAGAAAGAAAATACTTAGTTATTTATAAAACGACGTCCACGCGGGTGAAGCCACGGGCATCAGCTAGTATAAATGAAAATATCGTTTATTAAATTGCCATTCTGCCGTACTAGCCATTTCAAATCAATTTTTTGACTGATAATTTATAATGGATCCTATTTGACAATCGTAAGCGTTCAGCAAGTTGGCTAGACCCTGGTTCAGCACCCAAATAATGCCCTAAACGAAAACTTACCCCCAGAAAAGTGATGGTCACTGTTTGGTGGTCTAACTCTGGTGTAATTCATCCCAGCTTCCTACCAAATGGGACGAACATTACTGCAGATGTGTACTGTGAAGAATTGAACGCAATGATGGAGAAGCTCGCACGTTTTCAACCAGCTTTGGTCAATCGTTCGGCTCCACTGCTCCTGCACGACAACGCGCGACCTCATACTGCACAGCAGATGGTCTCCAAGCTAAAGATTTCTACTTTTTCCATAATTGACCACATATTGACTGTAATAGGTAAGCTTTGAGTAAATTACTAATTTTGTTAACTTTTTTATAGCTCTTCAATATAGTTATTTCATTTTTTTTTAATCTGCAGTACCAATGCAAATTCGTACGTTCGAACGCAGTACCTACACAAACACGCGTACAATATATTTATACTACCTTTTCCTTGCCCTGCACCAGACTGGCAAAATGCAGATGCGCTGCCACTCCTGAGGCATTAGGTGTTATGCCTCTGTGCCGGAAATTACAGGGCCGTACACTCCGTCACTGGAGCTCTGCCACCAGTAAGTCTGTTTGTCCGTTACCTTTTCACGTCGAAACGACTCAACCGATTTAAATGAAATTTGGTACAGTGATAGAGCTGACTTTGAAAAAGAACATAGGCTACTTTTCATGCTTGTTTACCACCTTCGTTACATAAAAATATATCAGGCAAATACGACTGTAAGGTTATATCATGTTTAAATTTATGGAGGGTATTTGAAAAATCAACCGTTCAATACGCAAATTGACCTAACTCCAATTTTTTTCATCCCAATAACGCAACTCGATGCCATCCATCAAATCGAAAAGTACTTCGGTTCATTCGCAATTACTCACTGCCGATGACAGTATATTTGGGTAACGTGTTGGGTTTACCTTCAGCCAGAGGATATGTAATATAACTATGTATATGGACACTTCGACGTCCCGCCCGATTTGCCCGCATCACTCAACACCTTCTCCTCTTATGGGCGAGGGTTGGTATTTTGTACGTGCTACGCACACAGGTGCGCGTGTAAATACACGTCGCTGATTGATGTTTGTGTAATAGAAACCAAATTAAGCGTTTGTATGGAATTTTGGCGGAGTGTCCGCGGTGTGCTTCAGCTTTTACATAGGCATTCACATAACCTTGCTCCTTGTTTTCACGTGGGATAATCCTTATTTAAGGCTCCGTACCTAAAAGGCAAAAACGGGACCTTGTTACATGCTATTACTAAGCCTCCACTGTATTTCTGTCACCAGGCTGTATCTCATAAACCGTGATTGCTAGAAAGCTGATATTTTCACAAGTTATATATTTCCGGTTGCAGAGGCCCAGGAAGACCAAGGCTGACCTACCATGACCAAATAGGTCGAGTTCTGTCTGATGGTGGGGTCAAAAGTCTTAGGAATCGGCGTGCATGTATGAAGAGAATGATGAAGGTAGACAAGGCACGAGAGGTTTGTCGGAACCGGGATGTCTGGCGCTCTACACTCTCTGCCTACCCCGTTAGGGACCTGGCGTGAAGAAGATATATTTCCGTTGCCGGTATAACAACTTCTACAAAAAATTGCCTCAGTAGCCTAGTGGTTGCAGGCCACTACTACTTTTATTACGCTGGGGTCGTGGGTTCGATTCCCGGGTCGGTGGATATTAAAGATAACGGTGTAAATTCTCCTTTATCACTAGTTCTATTGGGATTTAAGTTTGGTAATGTGCCCGGAGATGTCAATAGGCTTTTTACATGGGCCAAAAGGTAACCGGCGAATCGAGGGTGTTTGCATTTATGATTGAATGCATGCATTTACCTCTAACCCCTTCGGGGATTACAGGCAGGCTTTTACTGGTGGTAGAGCTCCAGTGTCGGAGCTCGCGGGCGTAGGCACCACCGCATTACCTAATATACTTGCCGCTAAATGGTAGTGTTCAGCACTATCGTGTTCCGGTCAGGTGGTAATGTACGGCCCTGTAATTTCCGGCACAGAGGCATAACACCTTAGGCCTCAGGAGTGGCAACGCATCTGCCTTTTGACCTTGGTCTTTGTGTGGGTGTCTATAGGCTGCAGTCATCACTTAACATCAATGTGAACTGCATGCTTGTTTGCCACTTGCATAACATAAAAAAAAAAAAATGTTACGTTTACGTTTTTTAATAAATATAAAAAATATATATATTAAGCGTTGATTATGAAGATTGATTGATTAAGGGTTGGGTATGATAATAGTGTGGTTTGTGATGATCGCAGATAGTTTGTTTGAGTAAATAGAACCAAAATCGAATCCATGATTGTGTGAGAGTACATTTCTATACATTATTCATAGGTGTAGGTGAAAATAGGTGTTGAGTTCTGTATTATCGTATGTTTGTGCATCGTAAGTAAACTCACCGCTGCGTCACCCGCGGCCGCTGCCAGACGTGACCCACGCGTGATGCACTGGATTACTGTTTACACGTTTACACAGTGCTTTGACAACCCAGCGAATAACGTGTAGTTTTTTTTTTTTTATGTAATTGAAGTGGCAAACAAGCATGCAGTTCACATTGATGTTAAGTGATGACTGCAGCCTATAGACACCCACACAAAGACCAAGGTCAAAATGCAAATGCGTTACCACTCCTGAGGCCTAAGGTGTTATGCCTCTGTGCCGGAAATTACAGGGCCGTACATTACCACCTGACCGGAACACGATAGTGCTGAACACTACCATTTAGCGGCAAGTAAATCAAAGATAGTAGTAATATTAAAGTTGTAATATTATTATAATATTACCTACATTGAACTTGTATAAATAGAGCGTCATGGTCTTTAACCAAGCTCTTTAAAGGGAGTAATAAAAAAAATGAATGAGGAAAATTGCGAGAGATATCAAAGGATTATTAGATTTTACTGATAGTACAGCTCTAATGCCGGAGCTCGCGGATTTATATCCAATTCTAGAATTGTTTGTAATATTTTAAAAAACTCGCTTTGTATCTCTGCGCTGTCTTAATAAATGTTTTCTTTCTTTCTTATACATATATCTGACCAAAAAAATTACGTACACACAGCTTAAACATTTCTGTAAGTAAAATGCAAATGTGTTTTGGCAAAATGAGTTTCCGATATTTCGACATTACTACAAACACTCAGATCGCGAATGAACCCCAGAACACTCCTGATACTGCGGGTGGTTATTTCCTGCGAGCAAACAAAGCGTTCTGCCCGTTTTCTCATTCGATTATTACGTGTAACACCACTACCATTGTTTTGGCCGACTCGAAGTCTATCGCGACTCGGAAAAATAACGATCATAATTTCGGCTGAAAAATAACGATCAGAATTTACAAATTAGCATCTCTAACTCTATCGGGTTCCCTGTCTCATGTATCACATGTAAGTATTTGCATTGTTTAAACCAGCGTTTCTCAAAGTGTGCTCCGCGGAGCCTTGGGGCTCCGCAAAGCCTTTGTGAGGGCTCCACGAGAATACGAGATATAATGAGAAAAAATACACCTCTTCTATTCATCAGTTTTTGTTTTCTTTCTTTTTACTACTAGCGACTAAAGTTACAAAACTACGTTATCTGTCATTCACTCAGTGACGTAAGAGTTCTGTATTGATTATAGTACCTATACACTTACCCCCTTATTCATAAATGTATTTTAGCTAAAGTGTTGCTAATCTCTCCTTTGTCTTTTTCTATCCTGCACATTTGACAATGCCACTGACAGAGACAAATAATTCTATAGCTAAAACGTATCAAATGTACGTTTGTGAATAAGGGGATACCATTGTAACATGATTACTAATTATTAATCTTTAATAATTATTATTAAAGAATGTACGTAACTTTTTTTTTAGTTTGGAGTTCCGTCAAAATTTTCCCTTTTCAAAAGGGTTCCGCCACCAAAAAAGTTTGAGAAACGCTGGTTTAAACTGTTGCGTTTAAAATGGGACAGGGAATGAGAATAATATGTAAGTTTTCACTTTTTTATGTGACGAAGGTGCCACAAGCATGCAGTTAAGTGAACTCACATTGATGTTAAGTGATGACTGCAACCAATAGACATCTACACAAAAACCAGAGATCAAAATGCAGATATGTTGCCACCTCTGAGACCATACATAGTTGTTATATCTCTGTGAAAGCTATTACCGGGCCATATACCTATATCATCCCTTACTACTACCCTAAAACTGTATAATAGTAGTCAAACACATGACTACCCATATTTTGATATTGGTAGTCAGTAATTTTTCTAGTTATTTGCCTTCAGTAATCTAACCAAAAAAATTCCAAATAATTTATAATTGTTCTTCACCTCTTATTCGTGAGAAATTATAGTAATACACTAAACGTTGCGTGTGTACTACTTCAAATAAGATATGTATTTGAACTTACACGCACACACCGTGCGCTGCCAACAAATTGAAAAAAAAAACAGTTCATAGTAAATGTGACAACTAAATCTTTATTAAGGCTGGAGCGCCTTCTACGCTCGCCCGGTCAGGTAGTGTGCCGTATTGAGTCGCGCCGCCTACATAAGGGTCATAGTTCACTACAGCCACCCGGCACCCGACCAGCGCCCGACCGCCTCGGGCGGTCTGCGCTTATTACATCAACTCCGCTCTGTATCGACACTGGATCGCCTCGACCGCAAGCCGACAACGCGCGAGCGGCGCGCCACGGACGGTGAGTAGAAATACAAAGAAAGAAAGAAACATTTATTTTGACACACAGCGAGACACATAAAACAGACATAAAACGTAGATAACAGAGAAAATCTATAGATCTATATCGCGTCACGACCCGGTTCGTAAAATGAGTGAAATGAACAGAGAAAAGACAACACAATTTCTAAAATTAATATTATATACCTACACGTAATATGTGTCTCACGGCTGCACCACTCGGTGACCACTAGCTTGCCTTGCGTTGACTGTGCATTGCAAACGCGCTGTTCCCAAGTGAACCACGCGCTACCCGCGAGTTATCCACGCGCCGTTCACCCGTGAACCACTCGTCGACGAGTGGACGCCGTAAAACGAGACGGAGCTGGTCGAGTCCCGGGTGGCTCTAGTGAACTATGACCCTAAGTCTGTCTCAAAAAAACTAGTTCTAATGTTCAGTGCACACCCATGATAACCGGGCTTGTGGCTCATCAACTATGAGTAGTGGCAGTTGGTGGTTTCAAATTATATGTGTGTCCATTTTACGCTTGGGATACTGCACGGGAAAACGAAATGTAATCCATAAAATGAGGTTTCAAGCTCCGTCTTTAGTAAAAAGTCAAGAAATTGAAAATAACCTATTTATTAAACTAGCATGTCTGCATTATATTCAGCGAGAAATCCTCAATCTTCGACACAATTAGGAGTCCCCGAAACCAATCGATTTGGCTGTCATCTGATATGGGTATGACTGAGTGGTTAATGGTATGTTGTTGATGTAATAAAGCTTCGCGTGGAAAATATTGAGTGAAATAGTACAGGAGTCGAGAGTGAAAAAATGTAATGGAAGTGGCAAACAAGCATGCAGTTCACCTTGACGTTAAGTGATGACTATGACCTACAGACACCTACACAAAGACCAAGGTCAAAATGCAGATGTGTTATCACTCCTGAGGCCTAAGGTATTATACCTCTGTGCCGGAAATTACAGGGCCGTACATTACCACCTCACCGGAACACGATAGTGCTGAACACTACCATTTAGCGGCAAGTATAAGATAGCGTAATTGTTATAAGATTATTAGTTTTATGTTATTCCTTTAATTTGTACACCCCGTCTTTTTGTTGTTGATTTAGATCTCTCTAGTTTTAGGTTGCCTGGAAGAGATCACTTTAAGTGATAAGACCGCCTATTGTGCATATTTTTAATTTTGTCTTGTTTATTATTTGTCCTAAAGTTTACAATAAAGAGTATTTATTATTATTATTATGTCTCTCGTCAGCACGGGGTCCAATTTGAACCCCGGACCTTTGTCAGGCTTGCGCGGGGACATGGGAGGTCCAACACGTAGAGGCCCTTTCGAGAATTTTGATCTACTTTGTAATGGGTTATATTCGGCGGGACCTCTCTCTGACTGCATCAATAGTCAATACGGACACAGACAGACCCCGCAGAATATAAAGAGACTATTGTAATGAAAAGTGATTTGCCAAACTTTGGGCTATGTGGGTGAACTGGGGGGACTAGCTGGCTGGGCCTATGGAGTGAGATCCGGCACCTGCCTATATTCAACATCTCACATTATCGAATCCTACTTTAGGCAGGTGGTGACTCGCCTCTCCTTGGTGGGCCCCCCAAACAGCCAACCCGATGGTCGACAGGGGGCAACACTGTTGAGAGAGGCTGGGGGTGTCGAGAGGTGTGGCCCCGGTTTCACCATCACGAGCGAGTAATCTCGAGCTCGGAGCGGGCTTCCCCGCTATTATGCCTTTAGACACTTCCACCCCCGAGTGTATGGCTCTTTCAGAAATTTAGACAACAGCCTATTATCTAAATTTCCGCAAATGCCATACCTCTAGCGCCCCACTCTGACCGGCCAATGAAGGCAAGCCAGAGGCGAGAGACCTGATGCTCGGTCCGGCCGTACCTCTGTGTGGCGGACGAGGCGGAGCCCAGTTCTCTCGGAGGAACTCGAGATGATGGTAGGGGGTGGTGTCGCTACTCACCAACAGCTCGCCACAAGCTGCTCTGCCCCACTTATTATTATTATTATTATTATAAGCGGTAATGTGGTGGTGCCTACGCCCGCGAGCTTCGTCACTGGAGCTCTACCACCAGTAAAAACTATTATTTTTGCAGACTATAGACATTGAAATAAAACTATTTTTACGGATTTATCTCGCGTATATTAAACTAAAATGATTTTTAAAATCAACCCGACGTTTCGGTCGCTTTTCAGCTTCCGTGGTCTCGGGCAAACTGAGGTGACATTTGTCTGACAGAAGTTTGAAAAAATTATTTGTAGCTACCTCCATCGATTTCATAAACGCCTTGCGTAGCGTTCAGGATTAACACAATAATTACTTATGGTATCTTGAGGTCTTGCAGACTGTTGCGGCTGGGATTTAATCTTGTTAAGTATGGGATCCCATGATGTTGATAATCGCCATCCATATTCTCTATTGAAATTTGGGTGTAGACTATAGACATCTACACAAAACCAGATATGCGCTCTCTCCTGAGACAGTTGTTGTCTCTGTTATTACGGCGCCATACATTACCATCAAAGATTTTTATAATATCTTTGATTACCATCTAACCGGAACACGAACTGTATGCTTGTTTGCCATGTTTATGACATAAAAAAACAGCTTTTCTTTTTACACTTAAAATTCGACAAAATTTACAATTAAAGGAGAAGTTGCGAGCTCGGCTCTGGTTCGTACACGTCCTCAAAAAATAGGTAAATAAAGAAGAATCCGAAAAAAATACTATTAATTTATCCAAGAATATATTTTAGAGTTACAACCACATTTAATTCAAACGATTTTATCATTTTCAACTATGTTCAACATGGCGGCGATACAGCCGACGCTTGGGATCAATCGATTTCGATAGTTTTTAGAAAATATCACTTTTTTCTTCAAGTACTATGTAATAAAAACAATTTAAAAAATGAAAATGTCAAAAAGAAAACGCTCGCCATATTCGCCATTTTGTTTTTCAGTTGCATTTCTAACTTCAAATAATGTTTTGTAACTGCAAACAAAGCTAAATAAGTGAAAATATGCAGTAAAAAAACGTTTTTATATTGATTTTTCCTGTTTAATGATATTGTGTACAATACATGGCCGGAGGTCCATACATTTTTGCAATATCTCCTTTATTGAACTCCTTTGGAAGTCTGATTAAGGCATTTTTATACGTAATAACTATCACAGAGATAACAACTTAGGTCTCGCATCTGTATTTTAATCTCTGGTTAGGCTGCAGACGTCATTTAACATCCGTGTGAACTACATGCTTGTTGGCCACCTTGGATAATAAGTGTTCAATTCTCAACGATAAGACGTCTGTTACGTTTTATCGTTAGTGCGACTCAACCATCAAATTCTTTGTTATCCTCTTAGCAAAATTGTCGAGCATTAAATCTCTTTAGCCTTAGGATTTCTGAAGACAGAATTGATAAGACTTCACTACGTTTTATCGTGTTTCACCTTCGTTTGATATATATACAAAAGGTACTCCTAAAATCAACGGATTCTGAAGGGAAAGAATCACAGACCTAAAAGAAAGGAAGGTTGTTGTACTTCAGGCGAAACTATTTTTTTTTGGTTGATTACAAATTGTTACTTAACATTGTTAGTAGAGGACAACTAATCTAACTGTGACAGCAAAAAACCAAACGGGGCATGGCATAATATTAAACACAACACTTGTATTCATAATTGGGGAAGGCTTTTGTCCACCCGAAAGGTAGTTTGAACCCTAGGGAAAATAATATAAAGCATATGTAAATTATACATATAAATATGTTTGATTTAGGAGTAATTCATAGCATAGTAAGTTTTCCTTCTAGTAATAGTGCTAAATGCTTAGTTAAATTTGTTAATTGTTGTCTCAAGCTTAGAACTGTACCATAATACTTATATGTAGAAAATGTTTTAACTTAAGGTACGATGGGGCTGGCGTGGTTTTAACCAAAAGTCCCTTAAAAAATAAAGAGAAAAATCTATATGTAAATTAGGTTACTTTGAATGCTAAAACAAAATACCACGCGGATGAAGTCCCAGGAAACAATTAGTACAAAATAAGCTGACAACACGTAACACGAGACCACAGACTAATCAGCCTTCCTTTAGTTCCATAGTCGATGCATGAGACTATCGACCGATAAACGCATGAAGCAACTCAATATCACCGTAAAAACAATTCCCAGAAAGGAGCTACAAAGAACAAAAGAGGAATCTAATTTTATTTTAAAAGAACTTTAACTGAGACAGGCGAGTTTAAAAGACAGTCAACTAAAACGTAACCGGGTGAGTGTTTGTAAACTGCCCCGAACTCCTTAATTCGTTACCAGTAGATAATGTACTTAGGCGATACTTCGATGATGACGTAATATCTACTCTTGCAACTCGAATTTATTCGATAACTGACTTTGGCCAGATCGAAAATAGCCATGCCAACCGTGGCATGTTTTGGCAAATTTTCCCCTTTTTTGGCTTTGGGGAATGCTTTATTATGGACGTCTTTTGAGTGTTCTTACTGTTGAAATTTAACATGGAGGTACTCGTAGCTAGAACCTTTAGAAAGACGGCTACTGTGTGTCAAAACCAACCACGCAGACGAAGACCGAATGAACAGCTAGTATTCAAAAAGCTGACAACATGTAACTATCGACTGACAAACACGTAGGTATAGTTCAATATCACGTAAAAATAATTCCCAGAAAAGAGCTACAAAGAACAAAGAGAAATCTAATTTTGAAACGACTTCAAATGAACTGGGACAGTTGAGTTTAAAAGATAGTCAACGTAAAAGTAACTGGATGAATGTTTGCAAGTTCCCTCCGAACTCTGTAATTCGTTTCCAGTTGTGTTTCTGTATGTATTCAATTGTCAGATAAGGCTATACTTCGATGCTGACTTCTGAATCTCAAATTCATTTACACTCTTGACTTTTTACTAAAGAAGGAGCTTGAAGCCTCATTTTTAACCGACTCCGAAAAAAAGAGGAGGTTATCAATTCGTCGAAATCTTTTTTATGATGATGAATAAAGTCTGAAGAATCAGAACTATTTGCATTAACATGGTTATCTTTATCATAATCGTAACTTTACATTTTACTGCTGGTAGAGTCAAGTGTAGGAGATGGAGGGCGTAGACGTAGGCACTTTTTACTGGTGGTAGAGCTTCAGTGACGGAGCTCGCGGGCGTAGGCACCACCGCATTACCTAATATACTTGCTGCTAAATGGTAGTGTTCAGCGCTATCGTGTTCCGGTCAGGTGGTAATGTACGGCCCTGTAATTTCCGGCACAGAGGCATAACACCTTAGGCCTCAGGAGTGGTAACGCATCTGCATTTTGACCTTGGTCTATAGGCTGCAGTCATCACTTAACATCAATGTGAACTGCATGCTTGTTTGCCACGCACATTACATAAAAAAAAATATAAAAAAAAACACCGCATTACCTAATCTATCTGCCATATGGTAGTGGTTAAAGCACTATCGTATTTTAGTCAGTTGGTAGTAATGTACGCCCCTGTAATTGCCGGCACAGAGGCAAAACAGCTTAGGCCTGAGGAGCAACAAGGTATCTAAGTACATTAAAATCTCTGATTTGATTGCACAACAATATTATACTGCCAATGTAGACTGTAAGCTTGTTTGACACTTCATGACCCTAAAAAAACATGTACGAAAAAAGCGGGAACCAAATAAAAAAATGGTGACTCTGCACGGAGAATGTGTTAAACAATTCAAAAGTGGAGAAGCAAGATGGCGGACGAATATGGCGCCAGAATAACAAGTCGGTAACGCGCCATCAAAGAGACTAAGCTTCGCACAGTTGAAGTGATTTATTTATGTATACAGCGTGTTTCGGTTTTGTATTCGGTTGGGTTTTTGTTAGGGATGTTAACGTACGGTAACGAAATGTATTTCTTCTAGTTCTAAAATACTCAGCGTTATGACTGTGTTGCATCATCTTACTTTAATACTAACAAAGGAGATGTTGCAAAAATGTATGGACCTCCGGCCATGTATAGTATACAATATCATTAAACAGGCAAAATCAATTTATAAACGTTTTTTACTGCATATTTTCACTTATTTAGCTTTGTTTGCAGTTACAAAACATTATTTGCAGTTAGAATTGCAACTCGAAACCAACATGGCGAATCTGGCGGGCGATGTCATTTTGCCATTTTCATTTTAAATTGTATTTTGATTATATAGTACTTGGAGAAAAAAGGAATATTTTCTAAATACTATCAAAATCAATTGAGCCCAAGTGTTGACTGTATCGCCGCCATGTTTAACATTGTTGAAAATGATAAAATCGTTTGAATTAAATGTGGTTGTAACTCTAAAATATATTCTTGAATAAATTAATTGTATTTTTTTTGGATTCTTATTTAATTTACCCATTTTTTGAGGACGTGTACGAACCAGAGCCGAGCTCGCAACATCTCCTTTGATAGAGTACCAGTAAAGTGAAAAAATTAGTTGTACCATTGCTAAATGACGTCATAAATTTAACTTAAACCGTAACTAGCCGAACTGTGCTGGTGAATAATAAAGTTAGCCTCAAACCTGTCAGATGATAAGGGAATCTGTCAAGTCTGGCAACTTTAACAATTTCAAAAATACGCTGATGTAAAGTAACTGTTAAAGCCTATCGATGATATTATAAGTTACCTCATTGAAGCCTATGTACAGTGCTCATAATGAAATATTACACGTCCAGCCTATGAAAGTGACAATCGGTTATTTTCGACTTCGTAGAGCGTTATCTCTGCTGCACACTGTCTACATGAGCACTGATAGTCCGGTATTGGACAAAACTTGATCAAAATGGTGGACAAACGTCATATCGGTAAGGTGCGAAAAAGATAACGCTCTACAGACCCGAAATAAGCCGAAGTCTCCTTTCCGGAGGTCGATGTGCAATTATTCTTGTCGCATACTCTAACTGTTATTGTTACATTTGACAATAACTGTTACTTTTACAAATATTTTCATGCAACCGAACCTACTCAATTCCTCCTGTTATCAATTAGTATACTTACATGTATCTTTTCTACCCTGTCAATAATAATTTTGTAAATTAGAGTTATAGCCATCATTTTTGTAATGACTATACAAAGATGATATAATATTACCTAATATACTTGCCGCTAAATGGTAGTGTTCAGCACTATCGTGTTCAGGTCAGGTGGTTATGTAATGTAATGTAATTTCCGGCACAGAGACATAACACCTTAGGCCTCAGGAGTGGTAACGCATCTGCATTTTGACCTTGGTCTTTGTGTGAGTGTCTATAGGCTGCAGTCATCACTTAACATCAATGTGAACAGCATGCTTGTTTGCAACTTCCATAACATAAAAAATGACTGCTAAAAGTATATGAATATAATGATGAAATTATTACTGAGATAATTTAAATTTGATTATTTTTAGCACTGTTGGTATTTATTTACCTCGCCGGCGGACTCGTTTGCTGGAAACTTTTGATTTTATTTTTATATTTTTCTCTTTTTTTCTGGCATCTGCAAACGTTGGAGGCGAAAGGCAACGCCCTCTTTAATATTAATTTAATTAGTCAATTTTTATTGGCCTCAAAAAACAGTTTCGTAATAATATTTGTAAGTTTTAAACTGTTCATTTTGTTTTTTTACATTGAGTGACGAGCACTTGAAAATAGTTTCCAGTACCAAACAGATTTGTTGTAGCTTAAAAAGGATACAAATAGTGAGCTTATTGTAAAGATCAACACGCTGTATAATAGGGTAGACATCAGTGAATGACCGTAGTCCGCCCATGCAGACCTTCCTGGAATCTCTCGAAACGTTCAATTCCTGTTCCTTTAATAGTATTTATTTATTGTTTACATTTCACACCCTGAGAGGGATTTAGTTCAAGTCTGGAAGACATTCAACTAGGATTTAATACATCTATCTCTATTCCCTTTGAAGCTACATGTGTATTGGCCAAATAGTTAAGTTTCCCAATTATAGGTAAGTGAAGCTTAAATCTCGTGCTGACTCTGTCGTTTTAGCGTATTTCGTAGATTAAACTAATGACATAAATAATAGTTTTTTTTTAATTATAGGTATTTTACGCACAAACAGAAAGAACGCGAAAGAATTTAAAAAAAAATTGAAAGAAAAAAATTCTGGCGGGAAAAAAAACTTCAGGCGGGCCTCCAACCCGCTACCACTGGGAGAGCGACTGGACTTTCCCAGATAAGCTGCTGTCCACACCCGATTGACGAATTTTACTTAAATTTTTATTACATTGCCTTGGAGTGGCAGTAACTTTTCATATTTTTTTTATTAAAATGTTCGCTGACTCTTCAAAGATTCCGTCCTGTACACGTCCCCTGTCCCTTCATTCCCCTAGGAGTTCTTAGCACTCCGATCTCTTACCCAACGCGTGCTTTTACCCCAATTGTCTCTATTTGAAGACCCATCATCAGAGATAAAGAAATGTTATTCCTTTAAATTATTTTTTAATATCTCTGGTACGAGTACACAAATTTTAACTACCAAAACAGTAAACGAGAATTGTATTTATATATATTTGGTGCTCTCTGCTTATTTCTTAAGTGGCCTGGCGTGAAAATACATTCATATACAAGTCAGGTATACGTCTAATACAATAGGCACAATCACACACTGCAATAAGGGAGTCCACCTAAATCCACTGTTGGGTAGCGGAGTTCTTCTCAGTAGTGACTGCACTTGGAACTCTGCTAAGTGAATAACATTGATCTTGACGAATAAGTTTTTCTTTTTCTTCATTTATTATCATTGAAGGAATTGAAAAATTTTATGATTATTATGTTTTAACCAAATAGTTTAAATTTTAATTTTTAATTTACTATTAATATATGATTTTGCTTTTACTATATGTAATGGTTATTCGCTCTAGGTAGTTTATGATTTATTGACGTTTTGAAAGTATCTGTAAAGATCTATTCGAAATAAAAATATTTTCTATTCTATTCTATTCTATTCCACTATCATACTTTTTTTTTTTTTTGTTATTATGGCATCGCTATTACGCATATTGCCAGAGTCAAGTAAAACGATATTTCATATTTATTTAAGCAGCGTAAGAGTTAGTATAATATAGTCATCAAGTATAATATGTAAGTATCAAGTACATAAGTTATCAAGTATAATATGTCAGTCAAGTGAGTTACAATCAAGTTATTCGAGTAAAGCGATGGCTACTTTACCAGAACATTTACAATGTAGTTTTGGAAGCAACCTGAAAGGTCGTATTTTCGCACTGTTATTCTATTTCACTATACACGGGCACTGTAATAAACCTATATCAAACAAAATGCCACCAATTTTATTCAATATAACTTAAAAATACACCAAGAAAGTAAAATAAAATAAGAGCACCATACGCCTCTTTCAAGGTTCCCGCCAAAACTCCCCACTATCATACTTATTGTCTTTCCTGCATTCTTACGTCATCAACATGGATTGCAGATTAGTCCTCTGATTCAAAATGAAAAAGGAAATTTATATAAAAATCCACCACCTTGTTTCGAACCGTGTCGATTGCCTTAACAGGCCTCAACAAACACTTCCAGTATTTCCGAACTAAATCTACGTTCTGGTGCCTAGCCATATTTACTTTTTTTCCCCTGAACGCAGGAAATTGAGCTTTATTTTTTTTAACGGAAGACTGACGAACGTCGCAAATGTATTCAGCCAGTTTTGTTCTTGTTGCCACATGGACTGGTGATTAGCTTTTTTCTCGAGGCTCGTTACGAGCCCGCAGTTGGTAGGACTGATTTTGCGACGGAAAAATGCGCGGGAAAACATTTTCTTTGGCAGTCTTGCCCATGCTTTTTCTCAATATTGATTTCGCTTTGAAAATGAGAATCCCATTTCTGCGTATATTTGCTCGCTTGGTCTCTGGGCTATTTTATCGCCCTAGTTTTATATTCTATTGGTGTCATATTCTATCTTGATTGGTTTTAGTGAACCTATTCAATAATGGATGTTTTAGAGCAGCAATATTATTTCAACACGGTCAAAGAGGTCAATCTATGTATGTATATAGAAGAGACACGTAGAACAAAATGCCGGTTCCATTTTTGAACTGCATTGATAGATATGTCAATTTTGGGTAATCGACCCCTGAAGGCATTGAACTACATTACTACCTAAAGGTCTGTTTTTGGGTTTGATATTTTGTATAAAACTTCGTTAATACTTTAAAATACCAGCGGTCCGCCCCGCTTCGCACTGATGTAATGTTACATATACTGGATGACTTTTTTTACCGTCTTGAAAAAAATAGGGCGTGATAAGCAAATGAAATAAAAGCCTATGGCATAGTTATTTATATTATTTTTTATATTTTCTAACTTCATCTGAAATTAAAATTTCATTAAACATTTCTATTCATTATTCTATTTTTAATTTTAGAACACTTAATTTCAACAAACAAACGCCGGCAACTTGACACGATCCTGTTTTTGCAAGTTTTGTAGGTAATAGAATAATGAATAGAAATGTTTGATGAAATTTTAATTTCAGATGAAGTTAGAAAATATAAAAAGAATATAAATAACTATGCCATAGGCTTTTATTTCATTTGCTTATCACGCCCTATTTTTTTCAAGACGGTAAAAAAAGTCACCCAGTATAATTACTACTACTAACCTTGCTAAACGGTGAAATCGGCCTTAGCCTGGGTGGCACCACGATATTTGTTAAAGTTGGTATACCTAGTGTTACATTTCACATCCTTCTCTAATCTATAGAAATGAGTTAGAGTTAGAGAAGGATGTGAAATTTTACAATAACTTTAACTGAAATATCGTGGTGCAACCCACGCTTAGCCTGGGTTGCACCCACAGAGCAACACTGGAGGAGAGTAGCCATATGCAGGCTTTCCCCTCTGTCAAAGTACAAGACCAAATGGGAGTTTTGGCGGGAACCTTGAAAGATGCGTGTGGTGCTCTTATTTTATTTCATTTTCTTGGTGTATTTTTGAGTTATATTAAATAAAGTTGGTGGCATTTTGTTTGATATAAGCTTTTTATAGTGCTCGTGTATAGTGAAATAGAATAACAGTGCGAAAACACGTTTTTTCGGGTTGCCTCCAAAACTTCATTGTGAATGTTCTGGTAAAGTAGCCATCGCTTTACTAGAATTACTGACTGATAAATTGACTGACGACTCTGACTTTTACGTTGCTTAATACGAAATATCGTTTTACTTGACATTGGCAATAAGCAAAACAAGCGATGCCATAAAATTAAAAAAAAAAGACCAAATGGGCCTATACCTGTCGCCTAGATGTTTAAATGTGTGCGTGAAATTGTTTCGGTATTTTGTTAAAGTCAAGGTGTGAGTTTCGTAGTAATAGACGATTTTTGTAGTGTGCGTGTGTGTCGCACGCATTTCCCCCCGCAAAAAATGACAGACTGTTTTGCATAAGTAATACTCGCTATGACTACTCTGGTGGGCCGCGTTGCTCTATGGGTCGCACCACATCATTTGTTAAAGTTAAAGTAACTGTACCATTGCACATCTTTCTCTAACTTAAGGAAATCTGTTAAAGTTAGAGCAGGATGTGAAATTTTACAATAACTTTGACTTCACCAAAAGTCGTGGTGCAATTCAGGCTTAGTCTTCTATTGATGTTGTGTTCAGTCAGACACAATTTTGAGTTAATTTCCTAACATCAACAGCTAATCAGACTACAAACATAATTCAGATATGATATCATCTAGGCGATAACTGCACGTAATTAAGGAAGCAGGCGCCATTGTCTTACTGTGAGTTACAAACACGACTGTTAATTCGTTTTGCACATATTGCTGCACTGCTCTACTAAATCGCGATTTCTCTTCCAATTTGCAACCCGTGTGATAAATACTTAAATTCGGTTGAATGTACTTTAAGTTTTTTTTATGAACAGATTAGTTTGCTTCATAAATAAAAAAAAACACGCTAAAATATTTGTATCTTTATTTATTAACTATGATTTATTTTATATTTTATTCAATATTGTCGTTTTTAAATAAATATTCGTAGTTTCTACCTTAAGTAACTTCACGCCTGTAATCCACGAAGGGGTAGGCAGAGGTGAATGCATGCATTCAAGCATACATGCAAACACCCACGACTCGCCGGTTACTTTTTGGCCCATGTAACAGGTGGCGAACCTGTTGCCATCTCCGGGCACTTTACCAAACTCCGAGGTACTGGGAAACTTCCAGAAAATGGAAAATCCCAATAGAGTCCGAGATCAAAAGATTTTAAACCGTTATCTCTGATAGTCCGGGAATCGAAACCAGGACCCCCAACGTAGTAGTAGTGGCCTGCTACCACTACGCTACTGAGGTAGTTAGTTTCTACCTTAATACCGTTGAAAACAACTCGCGAACAAACAAATCTTGTTAAATTTCATTAAAAACGATCACATTCCTAAATCAAAATAGGTATTATAAACGAAAATAACAAAAATCGTTCTAGCGGGTGTCATTCTATTTTATAAATAGACGGAACCCCGCGTTGCTTATATCATTTGAATGCAGAAACAGGTCAAAATTACCGTGTGGTCTAAACTTTATAATTGTGATCAAAAATGTAATCTAGCACAAACCACACGCTGTGATCCAAATTTTTTTCAAATTGAATCTAGAACTAATTCAGTTATTTATAAGAAAAATAAAAACAGTACATTATGTTTGAAGTAGTTATTTAGTAACTTATAAATACAATACAAATTAATTGAAATGTAATGGTAAATATTGTATTATCTATACTTATAATAAAACTGTAGAAGTGTTAATTCTGTACATTAAAAATATTGAAAAAATCAATACCAGGGGATGTTACTAGATCGATACCGAACCCAAATATGTGATTAGAAAAAAATTTGTCTGTCTCTCTGTCTGTTTGTTCAAACATCACAGAAAAACTACCTTTTCGATTACAATGAACTTTAACCTTTGGCGCACAACACTGGGTACTTTTTATCCCGAAAAAATGTCCGAAAAATTTGTCTGTGTTTTTGTGCACGCTAATATCAGAAACGGATTAATCGATTTGCGGTTTTCACTAATATATTGTTGAAACTCGAGAACGGCTTTACCGATTTGGCTAATTTTGGCTTTGACTGATTTTTGGAAATCCAGGGAAGGTTTAAAAGGTGAGAAAAAATCGAATAATTACCAGGAAAACCCTAAAAACAGCCCCTTTCTTTGTTTTCTAACTATAACGTAGAGTCAATTTAAGCTTTATTGCTGTTACATAAAGTTCATATTAAATTACAAGCACTCACTGTTGTCTGAGCAATGTAGGTGTGTTCCTAACGTCAAACCAGGGTGACGGTTCTGTTCAGGAGAATTTTGACCTCGACTTTAAAATTGGTAGGAACAAAAAACTGACAAATTTTTTTTTTTTTTTGACAAGACGAAGACTGTCGGGTCCGCTAGTAATAAATAAAATGTATCTTTTCGTACTTATCTACCTATCCCTGTAAACCTGCATTTTTCTTTAATAGAATTAACAAGTAAAACTATATTTCGTATTCGTCATATGCAGCGTAAAAGTAAATGTCAGTCGGTCAAATAAGAGTCAGTTAGTCAGAGTCACAAACAGTATTTCGAGTAAAGCAATGTCTACTTTACCAGAACATTTATATTGATAACGATAAATTATTAAATGTCTTTGAAAATATTCAGTGTGTGCATCTGGATTCGCCGGAATATAGGAGTGAATTTAATTACGTCAAGATACCGGTCAAGTGCGTGTCGGGCCATGCGCAGTGTAGGGTTCCGTAGTTTTTAGGTTTGAATAATGTAATGAAATAAATAAATAAATGTTTTTTATGGAGTTCTTTAAAATTTTCTAGTAAAATACATTTGGTCGACTATTACTCGCAAACTACTAAAGCCAACTTAAGCGTGATAGTTTTCCTTTTAATTTCGTTATATGTAGCTACTATTGCCGTAACGTTTGAATTTCTAACAACAACCGTTTAGTTGGTAGAGGGGGGAACACTTGACTCTAACGAAAATTGATACTTTAAAGCTTATTAAGCCTTAGTTGCACCACGACTTTTGTTAAAGTTAAAATTATTGTAACATTTAACAATTAACAAAAGTCATGATGCAACCCAGGCTAAGTCATGAACAGTTAACTAAATCGAAAAATGAACTTATTGAAAGACCTCTCCAAACACTATTTAGAAAACGAAAATTAAAAATTTATCCGCGCGATACATGCATGGGAGGTACCCTAAATACAATTTATTTTTCACAAAATTATTAGATAAATAGAAGAAAGACTTTATACTTGACATTGGCATGATTTTTTTTTTTTTTTTTTTTTATGGAACTGGCAAACAAGCATGCAGTTAAGTGATGACTGCAGCCTATAGAAACCCACACAAAGACCAAGGTCAAAATGCAGATGCGTTGCCACTCCTGAGGCCTAAGGTGTTATGCCACTGTGCCGGAAATAACAGGGCCGTAATTACCACCTGACCGGAACACGATAGTGCTGAACACTACCATTTAGCGGCAAGTATATTAGGTAATGCGGTGGTGCCTACGCCCGCGAGCTCCGTCACTGGAGCTCTACCACCAGTATAAATATACATTGCCATATAAAGGAAAAAAAAACAAAACTTAGCTGCTATTTTTAATAATGTCGTTCTTAGTGGTAAAGGTAAAGGCACAACAGTTTTATGCCATAAAATAAATGTTATAAAATATGCACAGTTGTTCCCAAAGCTTCCCTCGCAGACCATTTAACTGGAAATGCATTAAACAAAGCTGCATTAAAACTATAAACTAATTTAAAATGGACTTGCGGTTCGTTGGTTGCCGCACGTAGAGTAGCTCTAGCCTTTTTGGACCACCGACGTAGTACGCTTACCAACTGGCTTACCGGAGTATTTCTTTCGTTCGATAAGTACATTATTACGTCATTTTGTATTGAGATTTATTTGTTTACTAGCTGCACCCGCGACTTCGTCCGCGTAAGAATTTATGATTGTTCAGTATCTACCCGGATTTGATGTCTATTATACAGACATCAATCAGTGACGTGTCAAACACGTGCACCTGTGTGCATAGCACGAAGAGAATACCAAACGTCGCCCATAAGAGGGGAGGAGGTTGGGTGAGGCGGGGAAATCGGGCGGGACGTCGAAGTGCATTCTATACGTAGTATTATTACGTATTCTCTCCATGTAGATAGTTCTAGGTGTTTGGGTATGTGTTGTGTGTACGGCCCCCACGTCACTGGTGTACACCTAGTGAAGAGTGGAACTGTGGGTGTGTCAAATTTATTTTATTATTAAAGCGACACGCCCTGGCTTCGCGCGGGTTACTGTTACTGGTAATCTGATGCAGTTTCAATCATCAATTTCTACCGATCCAACTGTTAAAACGATAATTGACGACTGACCGTTATGTCAAGCGCTAATATGGTCGTTTTGTTTTCTTAAATTTTCTGATTTTAATCGCAACTAGGTATCTTTTTTTTTCTTTCATATAAACCTTTTACAATCTATACAAATAAATAAAATTGGAGTGTCTGTTTGTAATATAAAAATAACCGCTTTTTACTAAATGCATATACACGGTACCTACATATACCAAAACATTTTTTTTTACAATTTCTGTCTGTTTGGCGGGGCTATTCTTGAGAACGGCTGGACCAATTTTGACGGTACTTTCACTGGCAGAACGCTGATGTGATAAGTAGTAACTTAGGCTACTTTTATCTCCATACATTCATACATACATATTTACATACAAATAACTGTTATGTATTTTAGTTTCTCCGATTTTGACGGGACTTTCACTGGCAGATAGCGTATGTGATGAGGAGTAACTAAGGCTACTTTTATCTCCATACAACCATACATACATACATACAAATAAATAGAATTTGAGTGTCTCCGATTTTGACGGGACTTACACTGGCAGATAGCTGATGCAATAAGGAGTAACTTAAGCTACTTTTATACAAGCTACACCCACGATTTCGTCCGGGTAGATACTGAACAATCATATTTTTTCTCACGTGGACGAAGTCGCGGGCACAGCTAGTTTTATAAATACAACACAAAAAGAATTAGCGAAATTGGTCTAGCCGTTCTCGAGTTTTACCCTTAGCATCACATTTAGGGATTAATTTTTATTTATATCTATATATATTCACTATCCAAAAATACAAAGGACCATGATAATTAATCATTTTCCCATACAAATAGTCAACGAACAAAATGAGGTCTTAAGATAGACACTAAAAGACTAAACTTAAGCTTACCAAGGCAACCGAGGCTCATATTACTTCGGAATATTCATGTGAATGTACCAAATTAACGCTTAACATTACTCATAATAAATACAACCATGCAGAATAGAATGTTCGGGAGATATTCTGAATTAATTTGGGACGTACGTAATACCACAGCACGTTATAATGGCGCTTTTGACACTTCAAGATTGCGCTAATCTATTTCAGCAGAAATACTGAAACAGAATAGTATTCTACATATACAATGATACTCTACACTCTCTGTCTACCCCGTTAGGGACCTGGCGTGAAGAATAGTTTTTTTTTTTAACTTCGTATTGCCTCACAATGAAAAATGTTTCAAATGTTTGATATATACGGACTATTTGTATGCGAAAATGAAAATGTGGTATTTACTATTTCCCTTCAATTTCTTCATATTTTCTTACTTTTATACCTTCCTTGGACTTCCACGAATCATTCAAAACCAAAATTAGCGAAATCGGACCGATTTGCCGTTCTCGAGTTTTAGCGAGACTAACGAACAGCAATTGATTTTTATATATATAGATATATAGACTAGCTGACCCGGCAAACTTCGTATTGCCTCAGAATGTAATAATGTGTCAAAAGTTTGATAAATACGGACTACTTATATGGGAAAATGAAATTGTGATTTTTACTATTTCTCTTTAATTTCTTCATATTTTCTTACCTTTTAAACCTTCCCTGGACTGCCAAAAATCATTTAAAACCAAAATTAGCCAAATCGGTCCAGCCGTTCTCGAGTTTTAGCGAGACTAACGAACAGCAATTGATTGTTATATATTTATAGAAGATATAGAAGATAGAGAAGATAACATGCGTTGATTATTATACTGTAAACAGTATGTATGTATACTATCAGGAACCATAATGTTATTAAACATAAACTGACTTTCCATCATAACTTCAGCTGCAAAGTGTAAAAATATATTTTCTAGAAAGATCGTTTTGCTGTAGCACCATAAATTTTGGTTTCTTACCACACGCTCCTGTTTTTGAACCGTACGTACAATCTTTTTAGGTTAACGACCAACACTTACTTGGACGCGGTGATTTCAGGAGTTCAATATGTTTACATGCAAGTAAATACAAACGTTAAACACAGAAAATAATGTTGGATTTCCGTATTTTGTTTCGCTGTAGAAATGAAAATAAGCTAGATGGAATTTAGTACATATATAAACTTATATACTACTAGCTGTTGCCCGCGGCTTCGCCCGCGTGGATGTCGTTTTATAAATAACTAACGGCCAAATAATCAAACGTCACTTAAATCTAAGTGACACTTAAAAGTCTTCTGTCTTTATAAAACACGTTCAAATGATAGAGATAGCGCACATTTGAGGGTTGCTTAAAATTGAGTGACGTTTGAGTATTCGGCCGTAAGAAACCTATGTTCTTTCTCAAAGTCAGCTCATCTCTGTACCAAATTTAATTAAAATCAGTTCAGTCGTTTGGACGTGAAAAGGTAACAGACAGACAGACAGAGTCAGAGTTACTTTCGTATTTATAATATTAAGTAGAGATTTATTATGTTTAATTTTAACTTTTTTAAGTTTACTTTGCCTATATTTTGCAGTTATTTTGACACAAGCTAGTTTTGTAGTAGCAGACCACTAATGCTGCACTATTCTAGATCCCGATAAAATTCTGAATTCGTATAGCGTTTTGTGTAAATGTCATGTGGTTTGTGCAGTATTTGCTAACAATCAATGTGAACTGCATGGCTTTTTTGCTTTCATAATAATATAAAAATGGAAAAGACAGAAGAAACACATCAGTGCAATTTATACTTCAATCATCAAGATCGGCTTAAAGAATGCGCGCACCATAACGAGTCATCAAGCAACTGTCATACAACAGTTAGTTATCTAAGAGCTGGGAATCAGAGCACCGTTTGAACCGGGACCAGCTGACGTAGGTCAAGTTATTAATGCACACGCGGAAAAGGGAAACCGTTTCATTGTTAATGATGAAAGCATGAAAGTAAGGGAGTATTTTAGTGTTACAGCTCCTGTAACGGAGCTCGCGGGCGTAGGCACCACCGCGTTACCTAATATACTTGCCGCTAAATGATAGTATTCAGCACTATCGTGTTCCGGTCAGGGGGTAATGTACGGCCCTGTAATTTTCGGCACAGAGGCATCAACACCTTAGGCCTTAGAAGTAGTAACGCATTTGCATTTTGACCTTGGTCTTTGTGTAAGTGTCTATAGGCTGCAGTCATCACTTAAGATCAATGTGAGCTGCAAGCTTGTTTGCCACATAACATAAAGAAACATAATTATTAAAGTATGTTTATTTGCTTTTATATTTATAATTACTTATCATGATGTGGAGATTTTTCTTTTTAAGAACGTACATTTTTTGACCTACAGAGCTTTTCGTTTATATGAAAGCAAATGTCCTAATCTATACCTATAGTTGTCCTGTTAGAAGGTAATGTATGGCCCCGTAATAACTATCACAGAAGCGAAACAACTTAGACTACAGATTTGGCAACGCATTTACTTTTAAGGGTCATAGCTCAACGGAGCCACCCGACACCCGACCAGCGCAGGACCGTCTCGAGCGCAGACCGCTGCGCTCATTACATCAACTCCGCTCTGTATCGCCTCGACCGCAAGCCGTCAAAGCGCGGGCGACGCGATACCACTTGCTTGTCTTGTGTTGACTTTGTATTGCCAACTCGCTGTTCCCAAGTGGACCGTGGTCCGCGAGTGGTTCACAAGCAACATCGCATCGTTCACCCGTGGACCAGCCGTCGACAACGAGTGGACGCCGTACAACGAGGCGGTACTGGTCGGGTGCCGGGTGGCTGGTAGTGAGCTATGACCCTTATATTAGTTTAATAGTAAAACACATGCGCTTCCGGTTAACGACTGTCATTTATTTCATTGACATCCCATCAATAGAATATACAATTTACACTAATTTGTCAATAGAGGTTGCTACTAGTTACAAGATAACATCTATTTTGTTCAATAAATATAACACCTTAAATTCTGGTTTCTGCTTTCATGTCTATAAGGCTACAGTCATCACAAGTGAACTGCATACTTTTGTACCTACAACATTACATGAAAAGTAGACTGTATTATTTTTTCTATATGATCCATTTGTTTCCTGTCTTGTTTTTAACAAAGTTTGAAGCACTATTCCACATTTCCAAGACATAGAACTTGAAGGTTCAAAAGAATCCCAACTTACACTTAAGTTATAAAGTTTAATCTTTGTGTTTGAGCTACAAGTTTCCGTTGCTCTTTCGGTCATAATTTTGAATATCTGATGATAACCAGGTTAATAGTTTGAGAGGAATGTCTTTGGATGGAACTCTGGAGACGTTCAAGTTTTGTCATGGACTAGTTAGATGATAGTCTGTCTATATACCTAATAAGATTACAATACATATGCATGAAATATAACTTAGTTTAAATTCTATAACGAACCTTTTTATTGAATCCATTTTACCACAGGCTGGTAGGTTCACAGCACATATCATTATTTTCATACATGGCCGATTCCTAAGACTTGACCCACCATCGGACAGTACCTACTCCACCTATTTGGTCATGGTAGGTCAGTCTTGGTCTTCCTGATCCTCTGCAATCATCCACATTTGCATTGTATATCTGTTTAGTCATTCGCTCATTCGACATTCTTTCTATGCCTTTTTCATTTTTACACCGATACTCTCATACGTTCACACACAGCCTGTTGCTTACATCTTCATTACGAACGCGATCGGTGAGCGATACACCGCAGATCTTACGCAAAGATCTCATCTCGACCGCGTTTAATTTACTTTCACGCTCTTTCCTGCATACCCAGCCCTCGCTTCCGTATAAAAGCGTTGAAGTAAGCACAGCTTTATGTTTGGCTAGTCGAGCTCGCTGGCTTAGATGTTTGGATTCTAGCAGCTTACCCAACGCTACAATCACGCAATTCCCAGCAAGGACTCTCCTCTCTATGTCAGCAATGTTCCTACCATCCCTGTTAAAAGCACAAGTTTTCTTTGCTTCTAAAATGCTAGATTACTATAAACTTTCCTAAAACCTTTCAAGAAGTCCTTAATGAAAGGTTTAACATAGCATATTCAAGTGTCATCGTAAAATTCACCCGCTACCGACTTTCCTTAGCATCCAATCCGAGAACTATAGAGCAATGCCCCTTAACTACGGGTATAACCCTGCAATATAGAAAGACCCCTTCGAGTGCCCATAATCCAAATGGCTATCGGATAGATATGACGACCAGCGATATCGTTAAAATCCGTCGGGTTATAGTGAAAATTCGCTCTTTGAATATAAATGGAGGCGATTCTTTTCAGATATTGCTCTTATGTGATGGTGTACATTTTATGTAGGTTGTTTAGGTTCATAGTTTTGAGCTTCGGTGTTTAATATTATGAATAAGCACCGTAAGGTGAGGTAAATATTTTGTTGGTGCTGCTACCGATTTTACGACGTCTTTTTGTCTTGACTTAGCTATTAAAAATAATACGACGTCTTTTTGTCTTAACTTAGCTATTAAAAATAATACGACGTCTTTTTGTCTTAACTTAGCTATTAAAAATAATACGACGTCTTTTTGTCTTAACTTAGCTATTAAAAATAATACGACGTCTTTTTGTCTTGACTTAGCTATTAAAAATAATACGACGTCTTTTTGTCTTAACTTAGCTATTAAAAATAATACGACGTCTTTTTGTCTTGACTTAGCTATTAAAAATAATACGACGTCTTTTTGTCTTAACTTAGCTATTAAAAATAATGCAAGTAGTAAATTATGATCGATGTGCATCGCTTAGGACAATGATTCACTAACCGAGAGATTTCATAAAAAAAATATTTCCCTAAAAAAGCTCTACATATGTAATATCGAAGGTTAACGAATGAACGGCACCATTACATGTCACTATTTATATTTTGGCAAAAACAGACACTTCTTTGTTTTATTTTTATTCTTAAAAAACCAGTCATATTACATTATAAAGTATCACGTTTAAAAATATTTTTTAAGCAAAAATGGTCGAGTTTTAGTTTACTAGGATGTGTTCGTGGGTTTGGACGAATTTTATTCACTACTTATTTAACTGCTTCAGTAGCCTTGTGTTAGCAAGCCACTGGGTCCGTCCTGGGTTCGGCTCCCGGGTCGGACGCTATCAGAGATAAAAGTGTGGAATGCCTCCCTGATTCTATTTATTTTATTCTTTATTCTGGAAGTTTCCCAGTTCCTCGGCGTTTGGTAATAAACCCGGAGATGTCAACCTCTCGCCACCTCTTGTACGTGGGCTAAAATGTAACTCGAATCTTGGGTAAACGCATGTATATTTGAATGCATGCATTTACCACTGCCTACCCCTTCGAGGATTACAGGCGTAAAGTTACGCCATTTCATTATTTTTAAGGATTTAACCCGCGTTTGTTTCATAAATCTAATTTTATTTCAATGAGTCTCAAAACTCGTATGCAATTTCTTCAAAACACAAAAGCAGGGCTGTCACTTAGCTTATCACTAAGCATTTCCTCTCATTGTTCCAGGCATACACCCCCACTGGTTTCGAGAAATACGGCTACACGTGTACAGTCGCCGATTACCGAGTCAACTTCTCCGTGTGGGACACATCAGGTATGGAGCTAGTCATTTGGCTGTTAGGGTTGCCAATGAATCAATTTATTCAGTTTATATAACTTAAATTTTTTATCTAAAATTAATTACACTTTCTAATTCTTAAATATTTTTGTAGGTCTCTTTAATGTACTTATCGGATTAACAAACTAACATACATTTGTCAAGTACCTACCAATGACAACAAATGTGAAATTTAGTTATTCTTGTTTACTTTTTTTTATGTAAAAAAATATTTGTTGTACCTGTATGTTTCACATGTCATACTTATCTATAAACTGTACATACCTACATAGTAATAATAAGTTGTTTTGAATCCTCAAATTCTGAATTTGGTTTCCTCTGAATTTGGTTTCCTTCAATAAAAATAATTCGAAAATTTACAAGCGGAAACAGTTACCCAGCTAAGAAAATTAATTATTGACAGAATAAACGTTGCTTTTACCATCGAAACAGACAAAATTGTATCAGTGGTCGATAAACATGATTATTTCCTTGTCCCTAAAATCCAAATATATTTCCTTCATCATCAATATAGTAGGTAGTCTTTGAATTGGTTGGTTTATAGCTATACAGCGAATCGATTCAGTTGCAATTTCACAACTATTTATTAAGAAGAATTAGGTCCCAAAATTGACAACCCTACTAGCAGTCACAGTAATATTCGTATATAATGCTCTCAACAGCGCTTTGTCTAGTTTCACAATACCGTACAGTCAACTTGTATGCCATTGACAACTTAATTGTAAGCCGTCTGTGTAATAGGTGGGTGAATCAAATGCAAATTTATTGTATTCTGTAGCTGTAGAATACAAAAGTAGTAAAACCATGTAATATACGACAACGTAAACTGTAATTTGCCACTGGCAGGTTCTCCGCTTTTTGGTCTAAACACTAAAGTTGGGTAATCCAAGATGCGATTTAATCGAGAGCGATATATTAAGATATGGGGTTACCTTATGCCTTGTTGAGTACCTCCACCAAATCTAAGGAAGAACCGTGCCTGTAGGACATCCGTTCCAATTTTTCAAAAAGATCTTCCGATTTGTCTGAATTTTGGATAGCAGCTTTGTTTGTTTTTTTGTTTGCATCTTTCAGAATGTCTAACGCATCCTTGACCCATGATGTCGATGTATGTAACTTTTTTAGAAAAAATATTGACCCTACTAAAAATGGAGGTTTAGGTAAAATTACTCGAGAATGTCAAATACTCGGAAATAATGTTATGTGGAGCCAATATTTGAGAATTACGTGATACAAAGCTCCCTCATCCAAACCATCAAATTCTTATGAATAAAACACTCAATAAACAACCATCGATTGATCTACATTTCAATTTGAAATAACATGAACTTCGCAAGAGCATTTTAACCCAATGTTATTTAGTTCAATAGATCAGAAATGGCGGTTGCAAAACTCCAAAACTCGAACTGCGTCCAAACGGCAGTTCGATAACAGTTAGTAGTTTTCCGTTATACTTTATGAGAGAAAACCTTGAAAATTACTCCCCCAATCGATGGTCCACATTCTATTTGTGATATTTTATTCAACGCGCCGTTGGCATGAACTTGTTATTGTTACTATTCGATGGCAATAGCTTTTGTTGACTTTTGTTCATTTTGTATGTATGTATCTTCACGCCAGGTCCCTAACGGGGAAGGCAGAGAGTGTAGAGCGCCAGATATCCCGGTCCTGACAAACCATTCGTGCCTCGTCTACCTTCATCACTCTCTTCATACATGCACGCCGTCCTAAGACTTTTAACACCACCACCAGACAGAACTCGACCTATTTGGTTATGGTAGGTCAGCCTTGGTCTTCCTGGGCCTCTGCAACCATCCACATTCGCATTGTATATCTGTTTAGTTATTCGCTCATTCGACATTCTTTCTATATGCCCGAACCATCGGAGCATGCCTTTTTTTTATTTTTACACCGATACTATCAATTCAATTCAATTCATTTATTGCATAAATCATGAGATGTTTAGTACAGGTGGTAATAAAAATTATCTAAGTGCATCATGAAACCCTCTTGGGTATGGCAATATGGTTGGCGAGTAATTAAATTATAGGTACATATTTTAAATTGCAAAATTACATAAAACTATTTGAACGTGAAGCAGATTTCATTTAATTTATGTATTATTATCATGTCAAGATCAATTTAATATTGGAAAACAGTATTGTTATTATATAATGAACCCAATAAGGCTATAGTTTTAATAGGTATTTTCATTTAATTATTATTAATTATAGTTGCAACGTAAATAATAATTGTAAAAGGTAAAATATTGAAATTAATTAAAAATGTCATAGATGTTTATCATTATAATATCATTCACACAAAGCCTCTTTCTTACATCTTAATTTTGTTTTCCTTATAAGTACTCGTACGTACAGTGCTTATCAAGAAATATTGCACATCGAGCCTACGAAAGTGACAATCGGATAGTTTCGACTTCGTAAAGCGTTATCTCTGCTGCACACTATCTACGCAAACACTGATAGTCCGGTATTGGTCAAAACTTGATCAAAATGGTGGACAAGGACAGAGACACCCCTTAATTTCTAGTTCCTTCACTTACTAACCACTACTACCCATATTATCAGTAAGATCGATTATTATATTTATCTCAAACAACTTAAATTTCACAAAAGCACTCAATTTCACTGGTGGTAGAGCTCCAGTGACGGATCTCACGGGCGTAGGCACCACCGCATTACCTTAAATACTTGCCGCTAAATGGTAGTGTCAACACTATCGTGTTCCGGTCAGGTGGTAATGTACGGCCCGGTAATTTCCGGCACAGAGGCACAATACCTTAGGCCTCAGAAGTGGTAACGCATCTTCATTTTGAGCTCTGGTCTTTGTGTAGGTGTTTATAAGCTGCAGTCATCACTTAACCTTAATGTGAACTGCATGCTTGTTTGTCACTTTCATTACATAAAAAAAGCATTTCAAATCAATGTTAATTATTCAAACGTCTAAAATGGCGGTTCCAAAACCTCTTGAAACTCTTGTTTGGACGCAGTTCGGTAACAGTAGTTTTCCATTATACATTATGAGAAAAAACCTCGAAATTTACTTCCGCAGTCGATGGTCCACATTTTATTTGTGATATTTTATTCAACGCGCCTTTTGCAAGGTCTTTGTTATTTTTACTATTCGATGGCAATTTCTTTTGTTAGCTTTGGCTTATTTTGATTCCTATAAGTGAATATGTTTGTTCATTTGTAACTGTGTTAGCTTCCGTTTATCCCAATAAATTTTTTAACTAGACTAATATTTGTGCAAGTATTTTTTACGTAACCAGTAGGATACGTAAAAAAACTGGCCGAGCTGCGCTGGTTAATGTTAAAGTTTTCTTCAATTTTCTGTCAGATAGTGAGGGAATCTGTCAACACTGATTTGGCAGTCGTTGCTTAAGTAAATTTTAGTGTCAAATATTTTGTTTAAAAAATTAAATATTATGCAACAGATCCTAAGGGTGAGATTCACAAACCTCAATACGAATTTACTTTCAGCAAAGTACGCTTAGAACTGTCAAAACCCATACTGTACTGACAGTTCTAAACAAAATTTGCTCAAAGTAAAGTCGTAGTGCGGTCTGTGAATCTCACACTAAGCGTCGGCAAATAAATACAGAAATGCACATAAATACCTAATCTCACTCAAAATACTGACTGAGGCAAGGATGTTCTTTGCTTTCCTATTTTCTTAATGTGCTTCGATTTAATTATGCCGCTAATATTCATTGTATCAACAGATTGCTTCAGAGCAAGCGCTTTCATCAAGAAGTCTGACTGCATGTTTGTAAAACTTAATACAACAACAGCTACCTACTTAGTTCATAATTCAAACCAGTAAACATTCTGTAAGTATCAAATATGAAATCATAACAACAGCAAACTATTTTACAACCAGACACCCAAACGGACATCCTCAAAATTTCACGCGAGAAAACAAAATTTACGAGTAAACTACAAAACCAAATTTTACATCCGCCGAGACAAATATAAACAAGTTGGGGACTGTGACGTGATTGGTCCTTTGTAAACTTTAAAGCAACGTTTATCTTGCATAAACAACATTTTGTTGCATTTGCAACACCAGCGAATGCCTAAAAGCGATTTTAACGATTTTCTGTCAAGAAGCTCGACTGCTTATCCGTGAAATTTAATACAACAGCAGCTACTTGGATCATAAAAGCAACCAGTAATGTAAAGCAAAGTATCAAATAGGCAGTCATAACAAATAGGAAGTTATTACAAAGTTAACAAACTATTTTACAACCAGACACCCGCACGGACTTCCTCAAAATTTCACGCGAGAAAACGTAATTTAAACTTTACAACTACATTTTACATCCGTCGAGACAGATATAAACAAGTTGGCGACTGTGACGTGATTGGTCCTTTGTAAACTGTCAAAGCAAAGTTTAACTTGTATGGGACACAGTGAAAAGATGAAAATATTTAATACTAGGAGAAGATGGGGTAATGGGAGTCAGCGGGTAATAAGAGTCACCTACATATCCACGAAACTATACACGCAATCAATGCATAAACTACCTCCCCGTCCCTGCCCTGTGTCCCCGCCATTACGTTAGATGACTCAAGTTTGTAGGCGCACGCGCATTTGAGATATTGTAGTATTTGTTTTTACGCCCCGCTGATCTTATTTTTCGTCGGTGAAACAAACGATAAATGTCGAATTCTTCCAATAAACAGTCAGTAATTTTACACGTATGCGGACTAACACACAATCATCAGACTTTTCGAGCATTGATGTGCAGTTTTAGACTATACCATTTGGATAGTTTTAGACTCTCTCAATAATTTCTAGGAATTTTTTTTTCATTATCATATTTGTGGGTAATGAGTCAGATGATTGCCATTCCTATTTAGTGTTTGTTTCATGTGAATCGGTTTAGAAATAAAAAAGTTATGTCAATTTAAAGAATCATATCGAATATTTTTAAGCTATTCTGTGTCTTAGTTCTATCTTTTAGGGGGCTTCGTACCTAAAAGGTAAAAACGGACCCTACGGATTACTAATCATCCGCTGTCTGTCTATCTGTGTGTCCGTCCGTCTGTCTGTCATCAGCCTGTATCTCATAAATAGTGACAGCTGGAAAGCTAACATTTTCACAAATAAAGTATTTCTGATACCGCTATAATATAAAGACAAAATTAATTACTAAAAATAATAAAATGAAAATGTTAAGGGGTCCAAGGGAGCATGCAGTAAACGTGTTTTTTTTCGTATATTTTTTGCTCGATAATAAGAAGGGTAGCAAGTAGACGCTTAAAATGTTCACAGAATTTTTAGGTCTTATGTTGTATATTACTGGTGGTAGAGCTCCAGTGACGGAGCTCGCGGGCGTAGGCACCACCGCATTACCTGATTTACTTGCCGCTAAATGGTAGTGTTCAGCACTATCGTGTTCCGGTCAGGTGGTAATGTACGGCCCTGTAATTTCCGGCACAGAGGCATAACACCTTAGGCCTCAGGAGTGGTAACGCATTTGCATTTTGACCTTGGTCTTTGTGTGGGTGTCTATAGGCTGCAGTCATCACTTAACATCAATGTGAACTGCATGCTTGTTTGCCACTACAATTAGATAAAAAAAAAAAAAAAATTACCTTCCATACTAAATAATTAAATAAAAATGAAGTAAATATTAAACCCATACAACATACGTAATTTTTATGCTATTTTTTCTTCTTGCACAAGCAATTTTTCGCAATCCTAGCAGCCTGTGTGCTTTTATCCCCGATGGCCATACGTGTAATATCGTGTACAGAGAAGCATTACTGTAGAGTAGATTTTTTTAGATACCCAAAATTTATAAAAAAATGCTCTGCCCAAAGTCCCAAAGCCACGATTCCACGCGAACAAAGTCGCAGGCACAGCTAGTGTTACAATAAAATTATCTAAAGGAAATTAAAATTAATTTTAATGAAACAACTTTCCTCAAGGAACCACAGCTAAGGCAATACCTTAATGATTTTGAACATCAATTGATGTCACATCAAAAGAAAGGTATCGGTTACTTAATACAGGGTCAAAGACGAAAAGGGATCGGAATGTATGAGCTTTACAAAGCTGGCTACACCATCAAGAGCATGTTGAATGGGATGATTAATACTGTCCACGATTTTGTATGTGAAGTCCGTTTTTGTCATTTCAAAGGCCATTTGCTTTGAAGGAAGTTGTTCAACGTCATCAGAGACTGTGGTTTACTGTGTGCTCTTTCATCCGTTGAACTAAGATGAAGTAAAATAAAACTTCAAGCCTGTAATCCCCGAAGGGGTAAGCAGAGGTAAATACCTTTCCAATACCGAACTATCAGTGCTTACGTAGGCGGTGTGCAGCAGAGATAAAGCTCTACGAAGTCGAAACTAACCGAATGTCTCTTTCGTGGGCTCGATATGCTTTATTTATTGTTGAGTACAGTATTTTATACATTATCGTCACCAAAAGACCTCACACGCGCTAAGTTAGTAAAGACGCAATGAAGTGGTGACAGGAACTGTTTTCGAAGGCGCTCGACGCATTCCACTAAATTGAGCAGCAAGCCGAGGGGTTTAGCATTTTCTTCGGGTGAAATACCATAATATATCGGTATTTCGTTTTATCCTATTGATTCCACAATTAAAAAACTGATTAACATGTAACTTCACGCCTGTAATCCCCGAAGGGGTAGACAGGGGTAAATGTTTGCATTCAAGCATACTGATGCCAACAGGTGTCGAGCCTGTTGACATCTCCGGACATATTACCAAACTTCGAGGTACTGGGAAATTTCCAGAAAATGAAAAAAAAGCCCAATAGAACCAGAGATAAGGGACTTAACACCATTATCTCTGATAACCCCCTACCCGGGAATCGAAACCAGGACCTCAGCGTAGTAGTAGCCTGCTACCACTAGGCTACCGAGACAGTTAAACGTAAAAACGTAAAATCACCAGTTATCAGCTTCTTCAAAAATGATTCGGTTTCATTACGTCGTAATAAAGAATCACAAATGAGTACACGGTTCATTAGGTTTCTTTCAGTGAGCTCGTGAGGTACCCAAATATCGAGCTTTTTTTTGTACCCAGCTTTTTTCAAATGCGCCAAAACTGTTTTGTGATCAATTCCCAGTTCTTCAGCTACGTCGTAACTACTGATATGTCGATCTTGCTCCACTTTTTCAAAAATGGCATCCATTTTATCCGTAATAGGGCGACCAGAGCGAGGTGCATCTTTGACATCAAAATTTCCGGATTGAAAACGCTTAAACCAAATTTGTGCTACTCTCACAGACACTGCACTAGGTCCATAAATATCGCAATTTTTTTTCGCGGCTTGCGTTGCATTTTTACCTTTTTTGTAGTAAATTTTTAAAATGTATCGAATTTCTTCATTAGATTCACTCATCTTGACAGTACGAAAAACAAATGAAAATCACACATTTGCCTAATTTGAATTTGGAATTATGTTCTTTAAAATTTTAACTTTCAATGATACCAAAACCAGCCAGATACAAATACTACAGCCAAAGAGATTTTATTACAAGTTCATACATACTATAATGCGAAAAGAGTTTTTCCCCAACCTATTATTCTCTAGATCAGTGGTTCTCAAACTTTTTAAATGACGGAACCCTTTTGGGAATCAAAATACTTGATGGAACCCTACAGTGAAACAATTGTTTTATTAGTGTATTTTCTATTATAAAAAAAAACAAAGTATACATGGCTTTAAACACGCGATTAAAAAGTTTATATTTCGTCATCAGAAGTCGGAGGAGAATTATATATATGACACTAGTGTTTTATGATGTCGCACGGACAAAATACAGAATTAACTTTTCTATTAATTTAACTTACCTGTAGTTGAGGATATGTATACACTATGTAACTTTTTGGTTTATATTGCGATAGGAATAGATAATTTTTTATAACTACTTATATAGTAGCTTTTTTAAAAGCCTACTTGATGACAATTGTGACTGAAATGATGGTTCCTATTTTATTAAGCTAGATACTTTTTGTTGTAATTGTTAAGTTTAGAAGATTTTGTTGTTCAGACTCGGTGATTTATGTTTATAACTTGCTACAAGCAAACTGTTACGTTTAATAATTGTGCAGGACGCTCATGAATAATATACAGTGTTAGTGATTAAAAAACAGTTTTGATAGTGATCGGCCATACAGTCCTCAATAGTGTACGTTGTCAGCGCGTAGACAACCAATAACAATCGCGTTGTGTAGTCGTCAATAGCATAGTACACAATAGTATACGTTATCGGAACGTAGATAGAGCTCAAGTGACCAATAGCGTTAGAGTATTGTAAAACTTCTATTTTTAGATTTTGACTTTGTTATGTAATAATTGTGATAATTTAGAGTGTAATTAATAGTTTTGTGTCACTTAAAGCTCGTTTGTGTTTAATATTACTTTGTTTTATCTAATTTAACAGTTTTTTGTGTATAATTTCATAGTTTAGCATAGCATGTTTGTTTATTTGACTTTGTTTTATAGTTTTTAACATTTGAAATAGTTTTATGTTTGTTTTATTACTGTAATATGTACATTTTTATCTGAAAATAAAGATTTTTGATGTCTGTTGTTTCCTTTCGGTAATGATCTGAGATACATAGAGATTTTAATTGGCCAAATAGATCTAATAGCTGATTGGTTGTTCGAACCAACCAATCATAGATAATAAAATTTGTTTGCTTGAAATTTAAATATCTCTTGTGATTGGTTACTTGAACCAACAACCAATCACAGAAGGTTTTCTTAAGCTCGATGACCTTGAGATTTTAGAATAAAAGTAGGGCACTTTTGTATGGCCGGTACAGTTCGTCGACAGCACTCGGAACACTCGGATCACTACCAAAGGAAGAAATCAGAAGGAAAATAATAGTGAACAGTGAAAAAGCGTTTTATTAGAACATCCAGTAGAGCGTGTCACCCTGGTTCGCTTGCGCTGCTTTATCCGCCATACGGCGTGAGTCTTCAATCCAGTCAATAGTAAAGTGTCGTGTCTGACATTTTTTGGTCCAGTTCGAGCCGGATAAGAAGAAATTACGCCGTATACGCAGTCAAGATGCCAATTACGCGTTCTACAGGAAGAGGACGTACACAGCCATCTACAGCGGAATCGTCGCCAACCACAGAAGAATCGACGCAGTCTGGTACTACCGAAACTACCAGTTCTGCGAACAACACATCAACAGAGGCGACTACGACCACAGCCACGTCCGCATCCGCGTCCACGTCGAAGACAACAGAAACGGAACGCAAGAAATCGAACAACCCGTCAGATCCGAGTACCACGCCCGGTCCGAGTGCTGTCGAAAGGCGAGCTGTCAATCCGAGTCCCGCTCCCGGCCCGAGTGCTGTCGAGCCGCGAGCAGGCAATCCGAGTGCTGTCAATCCGTATAGTAAAGGTACCGCCGCGAGTGTCGTCAACCCGAAAACCGTCGCTAGTGCCGCCACCGCGAGTACCGTCGTCACGAGCGCCGTCATCCGGAGCGCCGCCGCCGAACAGACAGCATCTTCACAAATGAAGAAACAGGGCGTCACGCCACAAATAGAACAGGAGGCAATGAAGAACCTCAACAAGCCAAGATCTAGAAGATCTACGAAATCATCAAAGTTGGCCAAGGCCAAAGAAAATCTTGCGCGTGTTCAAGTCGAGCTAGCACAAGCGCAGATCGCCGTGATAGAAGCGGAGTCCGACAACGAGGACGACGGCTCCGTGTTTACACAGATAGAACAGCATGATAGAATCGATGCCTGGCTGCAGAACCAGCGACAAGCGCCTACGATGTTCGCCATCGAACCCATTCGAAGAATAGAGGCTGAAGAAATTAGAAGATCGCCTATAGAAGCGGAACAACAGCAGTATGGACAGCAACAGCAACAGAATTATTATAGAGCTGCGCCATCATTCACTCCGCACCAACAGCCGCCTGCCGGTCCGCAGCCTTCATCAGAGCTTGTACTACTGGCAGACGCGATCTCTCAATTTGCGAAAACAGCCAACAAACCGAGGGCGATCGAACTACCGATATTCAATGGTGCATATCAAGACTGGCTGTACTTCCGTGCTGCGTATCAAGAGACTGAGAACCTACATACGAAGCTGGAGAACTTAAACAGACTCAGGAGAAACCTGAAAGGAAAAGCGAGAGAAGCTGTGGAAGCACAACTGATAACGAACTCCGATCCATCTATTATCATGGAAACTTTGGAAGCCAGGTTCGGCAGACCAGATGCCATAGCAGCAGCTGAGATAGAAACTCTTCGTGCCCTACCCCGTCTGACGGAATCGCCAAGGGACATCTGCATATATTCAACGAAGATTTCTAATGTCGTTGCAACTCTGCAAGCTCTCAACTGCATCTACTATCTGTACAATCCAGAGGTCGGCAGATCAATAGTCGAGAAAATGGCTTCAACTCTACGCTTCAAGTTCTACGAGTTCGCAGCGTTACTACCAAGAGAAACTCCTGAACTTATCAAGCTTCAACGGTTCCTCAAGAGAGAAGCTGAGATCTGCGGTCCATACGCGCAGCCAGAAATAGTTACAACGCAGTATCAACAGTCAAGTCAACAATCGAGTCATCTAAATAGACGAAATCATCGAGTTAACACAGTAACAGAGAAACCTATAGTAAAGTGCCCAGTATGTGAAGAAACTGGACATGCCGTCATCAACTGCGATATCTTCAAGAAACAGAATAGTAATGAGAGATGGGATACAGCCAAGAATCATCGACTGTGCTTCAAGTGTCTTCGCTACCGATCGAAAACGCACTTTTGTCAACAGCGTGTCTGCGGTATCGACGGTTGCAAGTACTATCACAATAGAATGCTACACTTCAGAAGGAGTGCCAGCAAGCCAGAAGATGATCACATAGAGAAAACAGAAGCCATCAACTCAGCATGGGTGTCAGCAGGAAGACAGTCATACTTGAAGATCATCCCAGTAACAGCGTCAGGCCCTGATGGCGAAATAGATACTTACGCCTTATTGGACGACGGGTCAACAGTTACATTAATAGACAACAGCATCGCCGAGAAAATAGGAGCGACTGGACCCGTCGAACCACTCCGCATAGAAGCGATCAACTCACTTAAGACAGGAGAATCTGCATCAAGGAGAGTTAGCATCACACTGAGAGGTGTCAATAATAGAAAAGAGTCCATACAAGCGAGAACAGTGAAGAACCTGCATGTCACAGCACAAGAAGTGTCAAGGCGCCGCATCAAGGAGTGTCGACACCTGCGTGGCATCACTAATTTCATCACCTACAGTGAAGCGAAACCTGGAATACTCATCGGTCAAGACAACTGCCACCTACTGTTGTCTACGAAGGTGAAAAAAGGCACTAAGAACCAACCAGTGGCATCACTCACGCCACTGGGCTGGGTCTTGCATGGCAGCCACAGTAACGCGTCGAACAGCGTTGACTTCGTTCACCACCTGACTGAAGAACCGACCGATGAAAATCTGGATGATATGATGAAACAGTACTTCGCCATGGACTCCTTGGGCATCACTCCGAAGAAGCCTCAGTCAGACCCAGAAGAAAAGGCTCTTCGTATTCTACAGCGTAACACAGCACAGAGAGAAGATGGAAAATATGAAACTTCACTTCTATGGAAAACAGAAGAAGCAACTCTGCCTGATAACAAACAGAACTCATTGAAGAGGCTCTACAGTATAGAAAAGAAGCTTGATCGCGACGATGGCCTGAAAAAGAAGTATACAGAACAGATGGAAGCTCTCATCTCCAAAGGTTACGCGGAGCGCGCACCTGAACAGAAAACAGAAAATAGAACCTGGTACTTGCCACATTTCGGCGTGGTGAACCCGATGAAACCAGGCAAGCTGAGAGTTGTCCACGACGCAGCGGCTAAAACAAAAGGAGTCTCCCTCAACGACCTGCTCCTCAAGGGACCTGACCTTCTCCAGTCCTTGCCTGGGGTCGTCATGAGGTTCAGACAGCACTGCATCGCCGTAACAGCTGACATCGGAGAAATGTTCATGCAAGTGAAGTTAAGAACAGAAGACAGAGACGCTCTTCGTTACCTTTGGAGAGGAGATCGAAGAGATGACCGTCCACCAGAAGAATACAGAATGACTTCACTTATTTTCGGCGCATCGAGTTCTCCGGCTACAGCTATCTATGTCAAGAACATCAACGCAGAAAAACATAGAGAAACGCATCCTGAAGCCGTGAAGGCCATAATAGAGAAACACTACGTTGATGATTACTTAGACAGCTTCAAGAACATCGAGGATGCAGTTCGCATCACCACAGAAGTTCGTAATATACAGAAGAAAGCGAACTACGAACTCAAACAGTGGAAATCTAATTCTACTTACCTGCTTGAAGCCATTGGAGAAATAGAATCAACAGACAGTATAGAGTTTCATAGCACAGAAGATAAAATAGAACGAGTACTGGGTCTCGTATGGAAACCGAAGACAGATGAGTTCACCTTCAACTTGAACATGGCTAGAATACCATCGGCACTCATCGAAGGTCAGACACCGACGAAGAGGCAAGCTCTACGGATCGTCATGTCTCTCTTCGACCCACTGGGCTTCGCATCACCAGTCACCATAATAGCCAAGCAGATGCTTCAAGAAGTGTGGCGACGTGGTACATCGTGGGACGACGAGATCGAAGAAGCCCTCGCAACAGAGTGGAGAGACTGGCTGACACACCTGAAGAGCCTCGCCGACGTCACAATACCGAGGTGCTACGTAGGTTACTCAGATGCTACGACGCTACAGCTACACATCTTTACAGACGCCAGTGAGTCTGCCTACGCAGCAACCTTGTTTTGGCGAACAATAGCACCGAACGGCGAAGTCAACGTGTCACTCGTCATAGCTAAGGCGAAAGTTGCACCTCTGAAGCTTACCTCGATACCACGATTAGAACTGCAGGCCGCAGTACTAGGAGTCCGTCTTGCCGAAACAGTAATACGAGAACACGAAAGAAAACCAGACTCGAAAACATTTTGGACAGATAGTAGAACAGTGCTTTCCTGGATCAAGACAGGACCTCGTGCCTACAAACCTTATGTAGCACATAGACTCGCCGCCATAGAAGAAACATCAACAGTCAACGAGTGGAGATGGATCCCGAGTAAACAGAATGTAGCTGACGATGCCACCAGAAAGGTGCCACCTTCATTTAACAAGCACCACAGATGGTACACGGGTCCAGAATTCCTCCTGGGACCGGAGAACACGTGGCCAGCAGACACTTCAGCTCCAGCGCCGTCAGAACCTACAGGCGAAGAGGCAGTCCATCTGATAACAGACAGAAACCAACCGAGACTGTCAGAAGCTCTACCAGTGCCCTCTCGCTTCTCTAACTGGGAGAGGTTGCGCTACGCCACAGCACGGGTTCTCCTCTTCATTCAGCTCTGCAAGCCATCAACAGACACAGTTAACTATAGCAGAACTGTGAAAAACAAACAACAAGATCCAGACTGGAGAAAGAAGATGAACAAAACAGTCAAAAAACATATACAAAAGAAGACTGAAACAGAAAAGAAGTTCATCCACGTATCTGCCGAACTTCTCATTCGGGCAGAAGCTCTTCTGATGCGTGCTACACAGGAAGAAACCTTCGGCCAAGAAATAGAAGACATCAGAAAACAGAAAATAGTAAACAAAGATAGTCGTCTTCAACAGCTCAGCACAGAATACACCGAAGGGGCTCTACGTTTACGCAGCCGCATAGAAGCTATAGAGAAAGCTCCAGGAATTAATAGAAGTCCGATGATTTTAGATGGCAATCATCACACAGTAAAACTATGGATAGAAAACATTCATCGTAAGCTTCACCATGCGGGCGTCGAAGCTACAGTGAACGAGTGTCGTCAACAGTATTGGATTCTACGTGTACGACCGATTACTCGTACGATCGTACGACGCTGCCTTCACTGCAGAATGAAGACACAGATGCCACCGTATCCAAGAACAGGGGACCTACCATCGTGTCGTCTCGCCCATCACCGGCGACCCTTCACCTACACAGGGGTCGACTACTTCGGTCCGCTTTCAGTTTCGACTGGCAGATCCCATCAGAAAAGATACGTGGCGATCTTCACCTGCCTCACAACACGCGCCATACATCTTGAAATAGCGGGCTCTCTCAGCGCAAGCTCCGCTATCATGGCCCTACGCAGAATGGTAGCACGCCGAGGCTGCCCAACGGAGATTTGGTCCGACAACGGGACCAACTTGAAGGCCGCTGACAAGGAGCTACGAGAGGCAATAGACAGATCTACGATGGAAGAGGCAGCGAAACGGAAGATCTCATGGCGCTTCATACCACCCGGTGCACCCTTCATGGGCGGTGCCTGGGAACGAATGGTGCGATCAGTGAAGACAGCGATGACAGCGACGCTCCATGAAAAGCACCCTACAGAAGAAGTTCTGCACACATTACTAATAGAAGCAGAATATACAGTCAACAGCCGTCCGTTGACCCACGTCTCAGTGAGCGCAGAAGATCCTGAGGCCCTGACTCCCAATCACTTCCTATTGGGAGGTTCCGGTGAGGTCTCAGCTCCCGGGACCTTTGACGACGGAGACCTGCAACCCAGATCCAGCTGGCGCGCCGCCCAGAGGCTCGCTGACCTGTTCTGGGACCGGTGGCTGCGAGAATACCTGCCTGGGCTTCAACACCGGCGGGAGCCCCACGACAAGGGGCCCACAGTCCAAGTTGGGGACCTGGTCCAAGTCACGGACCCCAACTCACCTCGCAACACCTGGCTTCGTGGCCGGGTCATCGCTACGTTCCCGGGACCTGATGGCATCGTGCGCACCGCAGACATACAGACGAGGACGGGGATACTACGGCGGCCTGTAAGAAGATTCATCATTCTGCCAGTGCGATATGACATCGCGCCTGCTACCTGATGCTGAGTAGCACGGCGGGAGAAATGTGCAGGACGCTCATGAATAATATACAGTGTTAGTGATTAAAAAACAGTTTTGATAGTGATCGGCCATACAGTCCTCAATAGTGTACGTTGTCAGCGCGTAGACAACCAATAACAATCGCGTTGTGTAGTCGTCAATAGCATAGTACACAATAGTATACGTTATCGGAACGTAGATAGAGCTCAAGTGACCAATAGCGTTAGAGTATTGTAAAACTTCTATTTTTAGATTTTGACTTTGTTATGTAATAATTGTGATAATTTAGAGTGTAATTAATAGTTTTGTGTCACTTAAAGCTCGTTTGTGTTTAATATTACTTTGTTTTATCTAATTTAACAGTTTTTTGTGTATAATTTCATAGTTTAGCATAGCATGTTTGTTTATTTGACTTTGTTTTATAGTTTTTAACATTTGAAATAGTTTTATGTTTGTTTTATTACTGTAATATGTACATTTTTATCTGAAAATAAAGATTTTTGATGTCTGTTGTTTCCTTTCGGTAATGATCTGAGATACATAGAGATTTTAATTGGCCAAATAGATCTAATAGCTGATTGGTTGTTCGAACCAACCAATCATAGATAATAAAATTTGTTTGCTTGAAATTTAAATATCTCTTGTGATTGGTTACTTGAACCAACAACCAATCACAGAAGGTTTTCTTAAGCTCGATGACCTTGAGATTTTAGAATAAAAGTAGGGCACTTTTGTATGGCCGGTACAGTTCGTCGACAGCACTCGGAACACTCGGATCACTACCAAAGGAAGAAATCAGAAGGAAAATAATAGTGAACAGTGAAAAAGCGTTTTATTAGAACATCCAGTAGAGCGTGTCACCCTGGTTCGCTTGCGCTGCTTTATCCGCCATACGGCGTGAGTCTTCAATCCAGTCAATAGTAAAGTGTCGTGTCTGACAATAATTATATATATCTGAAGAAAGTTTAATTTTAGTGTTTTAAATATAAAATATTTGAGATTTTTATACTATTTCGTTGTATGTTTTTGGTTTGATAGCGCGTAAGGCCTAATAACTACCAAAAATGTGTAGATTTTGCTACCTCAATAATGCGTAAGTGATTATTCTCACTAATGACTGATTATATCGCTTAAATACTTATGAGATTGGGTTAAGATTCTTCTTTAGTACCTAAAATTTATTTTGCAACAATAATTCAAAAAACATTTAACAAGAAATTCAGTTTTTTTGCTCTCCTGTAACATTCATTTTTAGAAGATGCGCGGTATTTTCCAATGTTGGTTAAGCGCTATTGTAGTATCACCGACGATAAGGCACTTTAACGTACAATTTGACATCAATTTGCAACATTTAAGTAGCTGTAAACACTATGATAGCTATGTATTTTTACTAGCTGTAAATCATATAAGTTTATATGAGGTGCAATGCATACCGATTAAAGTTTCCACTTTAGTAAAGTTCTCCTCGCGTTCTTAGTGCGCTTAATGACACAAACTTACATCATAGTTTTATGTGTCACAAAATAGAACTTATAGAGATTATTAGAGACATGTTCTTATTAAGAAATGTATGTGCTTTTATATATATAGCTCAGAAAAAGAATGTGGATGTTTATGTTGATATATTTTAATAAAACGTGTACCAGAATATACTTTAAAACGAGGGAAGATTAAAAAACAAATGCTTAAAATAAAGTCCGTGTCCAACATAAATAGTTTCATATAAACTGAGATCTTTCGCTTCAAAAATAAAAACTCTTTGTTTAAAAAAAAAATGGGGGAAGGCCTGGAGCTTACTCCACCACGCTGCTCCAATGCGGATTGTTGGAGATATCCGCTGTCGGATGTTTTTCAAACCGCCTATAAGGCTTCCGACAAGGTTTAACGACTGCTATCTATCGACAGCAACCGGGACCGACGGCTTAACGTGCTCTCCGAAGCACGGAAACGCCCATTTTAATTTGCCACTAGCGGTCACCCATCCCACACCCGACCGCGCCCGTATACTTAATCGAGTAGATCGCTTACGATCTACACCCACAGAACAGAAAATTGTTTTTTCTGTTCAGTGTCTACACCAGCCACGGGGCCATACGCGCTTCAACATTTTTGAAGTTGAAGTTGGAACGCGCTAACACGCTGTTAACACGCTTAAACACGTTTGAAGCGTGTTAAATTACTAAGCTAATATTTTTTTTATGTCAAGAAGTGACAAACTGTACCCTATAAACATCTGCATGTAAACAAAGATCTGATTCAATATTTAGGTACGGGTTCTTGCCAATAACAGCCAACAAATTGTTCATACAGTGTTATCGGCAGCGAACACTCGCGGGACGTGCTTACCGCTCTAATTCTGTGACAAATTGCCTACAACAGTTTTCAGTGCGCCCATGCCGCGCATATTGTTTTCCGTTCCGCCATGATGGAAAAATTAAGTATTTGCCCAACGATTATATTCAACAATATTTTATTGATGCTTACCGAGTGTGACATGAGTGTATGATGGTGATAAGTATGTCATTTTTTTTTCTTATGTCCACATTTTTTTATGTAATGAAGGTGGTAAACAGGCCTGCAATTCACATTCATGCTAAGCGATGGCTGCAGCCTATAGACACTTACACAAGAACCAGAGGTCAAAATGCAGATGCGTTGCCACCCCTGAGACCCTAGCTGCTGTCTCTGTGATAGTTGTAACGGGCCAAAAATAGGTAATGGTTTTAAATGCTTATATATATTTACTAATCTTTAACTGCCTCGGTAGCCTAGTGGTAGCAGGCCACTACTACTACGCTGAGGTCCTGGGTTCGATTCCCGGGTAGGGGGTTATCAGAGATAATGGTGAAAAAGCCTTTATTTCTGGTTCTATTGGGATTTTTCCATTTTCTGGAAATTTCACAGTACCTCAAAGTTTGGTAATGTGCCCGGAGATGTCAACAGGTTCGCCACCTGTTACATGGGCCAAAACGTAACCGGCGAATCGTGGGTGTTTGCATGTATGCTTGAATTTTTTTTTTTTTTTTTTTTTATGTAATGGAAGTGGTAAACAAGCATGCAGTTCACATTGATGTTAAGTGATAACTGCAGCCTATAGACACCCACACAAAGACCAAGGTCAAAATGCAGATGCGTTACCACTCCTGAGGCCTAAGGTCTTATGCCTCTGTGCCGGAAATTACAGGGCCGTACATTACCACCTGACCGGAACACGATAGTGTTGAACACTACCATTTAGCGGCAAGTATATTAGGTAATGCGGTGGTGCCTACGCCCGCGAGCTCCGTCACTGGAGCTCTACCACCAGTAAAAATTGAATGCATGCATTTACCTCTGCCTACCCCTTCGGGGATTACAGGCGTGAAGTTACGTAATCTTTAACTACTAAAGCCAGCATTGAAGTTAACAAAATAATTAAAATATTATTCACAAACTTAAAAAATCAATATTCTCGAAATTAAAATTTAGCGACGTATGAGTATCGCATTTATCGATTCACGTGTTAATTTTTGTTTACATAACAATGTACGAGTTACTATATGTTACGAGTAGCTTTTGAGACTTTTGTCAGAAATACCGGTATTTTTAAACTGTATTCCGGTGTTCTGTGTACCGTTTCACAGACGATCTGATTCAACATTTACGAGTTCTTGCCAATATCAGCCAACAAATTGTTCATACAGTGTTATCGCAGCGCACACTCGCGGGACGTGCTTACCGCTCTAATTCTGTGACAAATTGCCTACAACAGATTTCAGTGCGCCCATATTGTCTTTTGTGCCGCCATGATGGAAAAATAAACTATTTTCCCAATGATTATTTGGCAATTTTTATTGCTGCTAGTGAAGTGCGCTGTTTGATATTATTTTTTATTTATACTAACCCCCTTATTCATAAACGTACATTAGATACGTTTAAGCTATAGAATGCTTTGTCTTTGTCAGTTGTGCAGGACAGAAAAAGACAAAGGAGAGATTAGCAACACTTTAGCTAAAATACGTTTATGAATAAGGGGGTAATTGTTTATCAACTTTTTAAATTATTTATTTTACTGGTGGCAGAGTTCCGGTGAAGGAGCACATTCACCACCGCATTATCAAATAATCTAGCTGGCGCCAAATGGTAGTGTTCAGCACTATCGTGTTCCGGTTAGATGGTAATGTACGGCCCCGTTATAACTTATCACAGAGACATAACAACTAAGATCTCAGGGGTCGCAACGCATCTCTGGTTTTCGTGTCAATGTTAATGGGTTGCAATCATCACATAACATCCATGTGAAGTGCTTGTTTGCCACCTTCGTAACATAAAAAAATATATATCACAGATCAAACATTTGTGCAGTTCACTTGCCATCAATGTGAACTGCACAAATGTTTGCCACTTCATAAGATAAAAAAGTCTTTATAATTGTTTTATATTATTTCGCATTAACACATGCTTGTGAAATATATTTTATTTTTAAAGAAAAATGGAAAGAAAAATTTGACTTCAGGCGAGACTCGAACTCGCGACCTACTGGGAATCTAGTCCATAGTTGGTAATAGATGGCGCTGCTGCTACCATAAAGCAATGCAATAGATGTGAAGGAAAGATTTGACAAATCGGGCAGGGCTTCAGTAGCTCAATTGGAAGAGCGGCTGGACTAGATTCCCAGTAGGTCGCGAGTTCGAGTCTCGCCTGAAGTCAAATTTTTCTTTCCATTTTTTTTTTAAAATAAAATAAGTCTTTATAAGGTAAAATCGGAACAATGTTATCTACTAACCCTGCCCATATAAACTCACTTAGGTAAACTTACAAAGTAAACACTGATACTATGCAATAACTGCTAATAACATATACCAAGTAATAATTTGCAAATGCAATTCAAATAAACAGGTCAGTGAGTTAACCAGGGTACACAAATACACAAATACGGTGTAGATGTGGGTTATAATGCATTATATAGTCATGATTATTTACTGAGGCTAAATAAAGGCTCCGATGGTTCACACGCGTAGAATAAATAACAAACTATATAATGCGAATGTTGAGAACAAAATTTTATTAAGAACGCGATGGGCGAACCAATTTATATTTTTAGTTGTGACTTAAACAAACAAAGTAAAAATGAAAATCGAAGCAGACTAAGTTTTACGAAACGTAGCAGTTTCAACTAGCGTTTTTAAATATAATACAGAACCAGACATCCCCAGGGAGAATCTTGGCACAGTTTGGCTTATAAGGGGAAATTCACAATTTTATGTGTACCAGGAATAGCTCATATAAGATGAGGTTAGTTTGATTCAATGTTCTGCTGTGATTCTTCTTATTGATTTACTTCTATGTTAGAAAATAGGCTAGTTGACAGTTTTCAAAAACTGCTTTTATGGCGTCCAAAGAGTCCAGGTATTTATTTCGTAAATTTTTATTAGTTTACTTTGCTTATAGGTTAGGTTACCTGTTTTCATTTCCGCCTAAAACGCTCTGATGTGTCATGGCGTCGTGTATGACGTCACATCTTCCGAAACATTACAAAGGAGTATTGTGAGGTCGATACTCCTCGATACAATGCTTATGAAGATGTGACGTCACGCGTTTTCATTTGTGTTTGGTGTCACGTGATCAACTTTAGCATTTATCGTTTATATGTATGTAATGCATGAAAACATTGTTTATTCTTTTACTAGCTGACTCGGCAAACTTCGTATTGCCTCACAATGAAGTAATGTGTCAAAGGTTTGACAGATACGGACTATTTGTATGGAAAAATTAAATTGTGGTTTTTACTATTTCCCTTCAATTTCTACATATTTTCTTACCTTTTAAACATTCCCTGAGCTTCCAGAAATCATTCAAAACCAAACAAAATTGATTTTTATTGATATATAGTTATATAGATTTTAACCAATGAGTTTGATTTTCGTAATGTTAAAATGTTATTCAATCACGATCAACAAAAACTATTAATTTTTTTACATAGTGGCAACTGGCCTATTCAGATTTAATTAAATGCAAGATGCGTGCAATGTTTTTGCAATATTTATTTTACGTAAAACGTAACTTCACGCCAGTAACCAAAGGGCAGAGATAAAAACATACATTCAAGCATATCGACAGGAGACCTCTCCAGTCCGGATATCGATATATAAGTCGACATGTTACTCGTGTCTGTGGACATCTGTAGGTACTCGAGCGGATAATGAAATAAAGCACAAGTTGGCAGAAGAAAGTCGTATATTGCCAAAGATCCGCCCATTCGATTACTTTCGGCAGGGAAGAACGGGCAAGGACCCCTTCGAACCGGGAATCCACATTTACCGGGATACGATACTACTACTATCACTAGTCTTCTGCCAATTTAATTCAGTACTACCCGCTTTATATCACTTTAAGATCACTGACGTTCACTGTTTTAACTGGCAGCATAACTGCCCTACAATAATTCGATTCGACTGTGTGACTGTGACTGACTGTGTCATGAACTATTTGATATCGGTAAGTAACTATCCCTCTAAGGTAACAAATCTATGTACCTAAGCCTACCGTGGCGCCACCTAGAATTCTCTAATAGACAATCTACCCTAGTCTTATTTAGGTTACGTCTCCGACAAACTAGATGGCGCTAGTAGTCACATTTAGGTTACACTCCGACAAGCATACATACGGTTTTGGCGGACCTAGAAAGAGGCGTGTAGTGCTCTTATTTTTTTTGGTGTATTTTGAAGTTGTATTTAATAAAATTGATGGCATTTTGTTTAACATAGGTTTATTACAGTGCCCGTGTATAATGAAATAGAATAACAGTGCGAAAACAAGGCTTTTCAATTTGCCCCCAAAACTTCATTATAAATGTTTTGGTAAAGTAGCCATCGCTTTACTCGAATTACTGACTGTGACTCTGACTGACTGACTGATAATTGACCGACTGACTCTTACTTTTACGCTGCTTATGATGAATACGAAATATCTTTTTACTTGACACTGGCAATATGCGCAACAGCGATGGAATTATATTAAAAAAAAAAAATCATACAACATGCAAACACCCACGATTCGCGGGTTACATTTTGGCCCATGTAACAGGTGGGTGGCGAGCCTGTTGACATCACCGAGCACATAACCAAACTACGGGGTACTGGGAAACTTCCACCGTGTACTTAAAAATATGAATGTAAAAAAATATTTAACTCTTTTGTCAAGTGGTCACCGTCCCCTATGAACATTTGCAACACCAGGGGAGTTGCCAACGCGCTGCCAGCCCTGAAAGACTCTTTTGACGCCATTTTTGAAGAACCCCATATTGTAGCACCGAGGGAACACCTCAGAGGGAAGTTCGTTCCACAATTTACACGTTCTGGGCAGAAACGAACGAGAAAACCGCACCGTTGAGCACTGCCAGGTGTCCAGTCGGTGAGGGTGAAACTTCTCTCTTCGGCGTGTAGTACGGTGTAGGAACAGAAACGGTGGCACCATGTCGAACAGTTCGACAGAGCATTCACCATTGTAGAGACGTTATAACACGCACAGACTCCCAATGTCTCTGCGCAGGCTCAGATGTTCGAGCCTGTCAGTAAGTCCTGGATCGTTAACAATACGAACAGCACGTCTTTGTAGGGAGTCACGTGGACCAAGCTGGCATTTGGGAGCTCTGACTGCCTCAGTATTCTAGTAGTAGCAGGCTAAAGGTGTAAATAAATTAAGTAGGTATATTTATAGAAGTTCGTTATCACCAAGTCTTGTATTCAAACGCGTATTTGATGGAGTGTTAACAACTAAGAAAGCAGAAGGTAAACGGAATTCAGGAAATTATTTGGAAAACTATGGAAACGGCTTTTTCTTATTTACATTCACCCATTTCTAACCGTCTCAATTCAACCGTAATAATAATGGAAACTAATACTAATACACTCTTATTTTCTCTTTTTATTTATTTTTACACATTCTTGAAGCTCTAACTAACACTCATAAAATAAATACGCTGACACTCACAGCCCCACACTGAGTCTTGTCTTAATAATATTGTAGGTTCATACATTGTCTCATAAATATGTTATTATTCATTGTAAAAAAATACGTTATCAAATATGAAAAGAATTATCTGTCTGTCTTTAAACACTAGCTTAACTGATGAGTCGTAACTTCGTAACTTCACGCCCGTTATCTCCGAAGGGGTAGACAGAGGTAAATTAATGCATTTAAGCATACATGCAAACACCCACGATTTGCCGGTTACGTTTGATGTAACCGATGAGTCGATTGTGATGAAATTTAACATGGAGGTAATATGAAAGCAAAGGACTTGAGTCTTGTGACAAAATCGAATAGAACGTGAACTAAGGCGCGGAAAACAGCTGGCCATAAAATACAAAATCTCCAACGCATTGCACCATCTCTTGGCAAATTGGAAGATTAGATATATCGTAGACTCTTTAAAAACACTGTATTCGTAGTCATATTGCAAGTATATTAAAACCATTATTTCACGTAAACTGACACGATCACCGTATGCAGCGAAATAAAAACCTGATTTCTAAAAGACAATAGGAATATCGCCGTTGGGTGTAAGAGTTAAGGTCTATAATCCTGTCGTTATGATTAAAAGAATGGTTAAATGAAACTTCGTTGCAAAGAGAGAGAGAGAGCAAAAAAGTTTAGATACCTAAACCTATTTGAGATAAAAGATTTGAGGATCTGTCACTAATTGTTCATGTTCATGTCAAATTGTGAAAATAGTTTTATGGGACATATTTTGAAAAGACTCTACTGAGTTTTGTTTTGGCAAGTTTTTTCTCAGTAATGTGGGCTTTGGAACTCTGCCAGTGAATGAGAAAGAATATCCCATATTTTTTTGTTTAGTCTTATCTTGCCGTTTGTAAAAGAGAGTATGGAACATTCTGTTAATATCTATTTTTATTATTAAGTATTTTTGGACCATTACATATTTTATTTTTGTTTAATTTGACATATTAATCAACGAATCAATTGTTATTCACTTTAACTGTATATTTGTAATTTGCCCTATCACAAGTAAATTCTATTATTTCTAAGTGATTAAATAAATTTTTGAGTTTTGAGTTTTGATTCAGTTAACTCTACTAACAATACAATATGATAATTGGCAACAAACTTCACAAGAATCCGAAGTCGAATACGACTTTAAGTACAAAATAAAATGATAAAACAGAAACTGAAATAAAACATTCAGAACTTATTATAACTAAAATTGTCTTGAAACTTACTTCTAGTTTGAGAAAATATGAGATAAGAAAAATTGTACAAACTTTGCTTTATACTTAAGTAGGGTAACAATACTGAGAAGGATAATTGGTCAATTTTCTACTGAAATACAGGTTGGACAAAATCATACTTTTGGAAGTATGTATGTATGTATCTTCACGCCAGGTCCCTAACGGGGTAGGCAGAGAGTGTAGAGCGCCAGACATCCCGGTTCTGACAAACCTCTCGTGCCTCGTCTACCTTCATCATTCTCTTCATACATGCACGCCGATTCCTAAGACTTTTGACCCCACCATCAGACAGAACTCGACCTATTTGGTCATGGTAGGTCAGCCTTGGTCTTCCTGGGCCTCTGCAACCATCTACATTCGCATTGTATATCTGTTTAGTCATTCGCTCATTCGACATTCTTTCTATATGCCCGAACCATCGGAGCATGCCTTTTTTAGAAATGAAGATGTAAGAAAGAGACTTTGTGTGAATGATAGTATCGGTGTAAAAATGCACCGATACTATCATTCACACAAAGTCTCTTTCTTACATCTTCATTTCTAACGCGATCGGTGAGTGATACACCGCAGATCTTGCGCAAAGATCTCATCTCGACCGCGTTCAACTTACTTTCATGCTCTTTCCTGCATACCCAGCTCTCGCTTCCATATAAAAGCGTTGGAGTAAGTACAGCATTATGTACGGCTAGTCGAGCCCGCTGGCTACTTTTGGAAGTAATTATGGGTATAGTAAGCTATCCATCAAAATAGATATATGCTATACGGGACTTTTTTGTAGATCTTCCAAAAGAGAAAATATTTTATCATAAATAGTTTTGTTATATCTCAAAAGGTTTAGGCAGCCTGTTCGATGAAAGCGCCCAGACGGCTGGATTTTTTCCGATACCTCCAACATTTATCATTATATTCAAACCAATTTACCATAAACCTTCCCCAAGAATCACCCTATCTATTGATGAAAGCCGAATGAAAATCTGTGGAGTAGTCTTTGAATTTATCACAAACAGACAGACAGACGCGGCGCTGGACTTTGTTTTATAATAATTATAAAAAAGAAGTGACAAACAAACGTTCAGTTAACATTGTTCTCAAGTAAATACTGTAGCCTATAGACATCGATATAAAAACAAACATTTTATTAATAGACCTTCTTCATAATATAATTAAGAATCTGCGAACAAAACAAACATCTCTTATTTCAAAAACAACTCGAAGTGTATTAAATAAATCTCTAATTAGCAAATAATCCTACTCCATACTCGCCTACCGAAGTTCACACAAACAAACAGCCTGCCCGATGGATTCTGTTATTTATACAAGATCATACTGTCAACAAATCCAAATCAAACAAACGGGTGAATGGTCTGATAATTTGGATTTAAAATAACTCGTGGTTGTGTTGTGAATTTGTTGAAGGTAATTCGAAATAATAATGGCAACCCATTATACGTCCCACTGCTGGGCACGAGTCTCTCCCCTCTTTTGGAGGGGGAGGCCTGGAGCTTACTCCACCACGCTGCTCCAATGCGGATTGGTGGAAGTGGGTAGGTTATAGGCCAACCCGCTGTCGGATGTTTTCAAACCGCCCATAAGGCCTCCGACAAGGTTTAACGACCGCTACCTATCGATAGCAACCGGGACCGACGGCTTAACGTGCCCTCCGAAGCACAGAAACGCGCATTTAATTTGCCACTAGCGGTCACCCATCACACTACCCGACCGCGCCCGTAGTGCTTAACTGAGTAGATCGCTTACGATCTACACCAGCCGCCGGGCCATGCGCGCTTCATTTCAATTCGAAATGAATGTTATCAAAATCTGAAGGCTTCGGGACGTTACGACACCATGGCCCTCTTGTGGAGGAGAATTTTTCCGCTAGTGCAGTTAGTCAACCGAACAATGTCAATTAAACCGTTCCAATAGGGTAGTAAATTAAATACGCCGCGGAATTAGCAGCAGCGTCCCGCGAAAAAACTACCACTATGATTACCAATCCGCCTGTCGAGTGTGGCAATTATGGGATATTCTGCATTTCACTGGTGGTCCAGTGAGGGAGCTCGCGGGCGTAGGCACCACCGCATTACCTAATATACTTGCCGCTAAATGGTAGTGTTAAGCACTATCGTGTTCCGGTCAGGTGGTAATGTACGGCCCTGTAATTTCCGACACAAAGGCATAACACCTCAGGCCTCAGGAGTGGTACACCTGCATTTTGATCTTGATCTTTGTGTGGATGTCTATAGGCTGCAGTCATCACTTAACATCAGTGTGAACTGCATGCTTGTTTGCCACTGCCATTACTTAAAAAAAAAGTTAAACCATTCCAATAGGGTAGTAAAAATTACGCGGCGGAATTGGCAGCAGCGTCCCACGAAACGAGTAAAACTACTAGCCACTGCGATCGCCAATCCACCTGATAAGCGTGGCGATTATGGCATATTCTCGCCTAATGACGCACAACAGTGTTGTAGGCGTCTTACATCAACCCCCTTATTCATAAACGTACATTAGATACGTTTTAGCTATAGAATGCTTTGTCTTTGTCAGTTGCATTGTCAAATGTGCAGGATAGAAAAAGACAAAGTAGAGATTAGCAACACTTTAGCTAATACGTTTATGAATAAGGGGGTTAATATTTTGTATGACTCTGTTTTCCTTGTCGACAGGCACTACATCATACGACACAGTGAGACCTCTAGCGTACCAGGATGCCAAAATATTCATGCTATGTTTCAACGTGGCTGAACCGGAATCCCTGCACAACGCTTCAGCTAAGGTAAGAGATTGTCATATTTTTCAGGATCACCTGGTGGTAATGCTACTGGACTGGTTATCCTTGGGTCGCGATACCTTTTCGCGGGGAAACCCGTCATAGGCTCGCGCCGCCAATGGGAACGCATCAAAGGAGTTTGTCCCTCAGCTGCCCCCACGCTGCCGGAGCACGTCCCTGTCAAACAGCGGGACCACCGTTAGGCGATTGGGAACAGGGTGCAGGCACACAACGGACACTCTGCCAAAGTTATTAGTTGTGTAATCAATCAGTGACGTGTATTTACACGTGCACCTGTGTGCGTTGCACGTAGAGAATACCAAACGTCGCCCATAAGATTATTACATATTATCTGCTATCGTGTTCCGAATAGATAGTTATGTATGTCCCCGTTATAACTATCACAGATACATAACAACTAAGGTCTCAGGGGTGGTAACGCATCTGCACTTTGATTTCTGGTTTTGGTATATGTCTATAGGCTGCATTCATCACTTAACATCAATATGAGCTGCATGCTTGCCACCTTACTGACATAAAAAAAAGAAAAACGAAAAATAAATAATTGATTCTGACATAATTTCCATCATGTGTGAAATTGACGAAAACCTGCGACCTTTTCAATTGCCGATACTCCAACTAACAACACGCCTACGTTTTACAGTGGTACAGAGAAGTGCGAACACATGGAGGAGCTGCGCCAGTGCTGTTGTGCGGTTGCAAAGCTGACCTCAGGCATGATAAAGAAACCCTGACCTTGCTGTCCAAGCTCAAAACGCATCCAGTCACAAGTGAAGAGGTGAGTAGTCCAGTCTTTAGTGGGAACTTATAGGTAACTAGCGGCCCGCCCGGGCTTCGTGCGGGTTCAATGTTACCTACCCTCTCCAATTTGTCTTAGCATGATGATAATAGATATAGCCTAAAGCCTTCCTCGATATCTTTTATAGTTTAGGCAGCGTACGCAAAATAAGTAACTTTGGTTGATTTTTGTTAAAATAGAAAAAAAAATTTAAAATCGGTCTAGTAGTTTTTGAGCCTATTCATTATAACCAAACAAACAAAGTTTTCCTCTTTATAATATTAGTGTAGATGTGGAGGAAAGGGATGGAGTGTTCCTCGGGCCAGGTTTTTAGGGAGAATCAAGAGGTAAAATCAAGTAGAATGGTATTGATTGTATCGGAAAAAATGCGAAAGTTTGTGAGTATGGATGTATGTTTGTTACTCTATCACGAAAAAACTACTTCACAGATTTGGATGAAACTTTACAGTAATGTAATTGGAATGACATATAGGCTACAATTTGCAATGATTAAAAGTACACGCGGACGAAGTCGGGGGCAAATACTAATAATAATAATAATGGCAACCCATAATACGTCCCACTGCTGGGCACGAGTCTCTCCCCTTTTTTGGGGGGAGGCCTGGAGCGTACTCCACCACGCTGCTTCAATGCGGATTGGTGGAAATACGGGTTAGTGGTCAACCCGCTGTCAGATGTTTTCAAACCGCCCATAAGGCCTCCGACAAGGTTTAACGACTGCTATCTATCGATAGCAACCGGGACCGACGGCTTAACGTGCCCTCCGAAGCACGGAAACGCGCATTTTAATTTGCCACTAACGGTCACCCATCACACATCCGACCGCGCCCGTAATGCTTAACCGAGTAGATCGCTTACGATCTACGCCAGCCGCTGGGCCATGCGCGCTTCGACTTCGTCAAATACTAGTACCTCGATAAAACTATATGATAAATAAACCTAGTTTCATCAGCCTTAATAATTCATCAGTATTAATTTCCTACAAAACTTCAACGTAAGGTGACGTAATATCATGTGCTGAATACAAAGTGCGGGTGTAATTTACGATACGGCTTCACTTCACTTCGTAGTACCGCTCTCGGCTAAGATGCCCACTGTACACGACTATTTTCTCATTAGAGTTCGTGTTCTTTCAATTTAATTCTGTTAAATAAACTTGACTAGGAGGAACTATAGTCGAGAAACTTGAAGCAAAAGGCGCATTTTTTACTTTATCATAAACCTTTACTAACCTAGTAATAAAAATAGAATGCCTGGATTTCCACAAAGGTAGATAGATACGTATCTATACATGCAAACACTAATTCGTCGTGTCCTATTTTGGAAAGGGCCAGGACACTAAAGACCTCCCTAGGACCTCTACAGCCTACAGGTCGAACTCAAGACATCAGGCCTCGCTATTGAGGCAGTGTTAGTTTTTGATAGTGGTAAGAACTCCAATGGATAACCCAAGGTTCAATTTGTTGGTGAATGTTTAGTATTCCCCTTATAATAAAAATACGCTTACACTCACAGCCCCACAGTAGGTATAAACTTGTGTCGTGGGTGCCGTTGTACACATACAACACATGCACAAACACCCAGACCCGAAACAAACATCTGTAGGCCATACAAATATTTGTCCCGGTGCGGGGATCTAACCCGCGACCCTTCGAATCAAACGCTCATCTCACACCGCTGGACTAAGCGGGTCGCCTTATCATTAATAAGACTCTCCAGCCAACTCCTTTTAGCTCCGTTACTGGAGTTTATCATTGGTTAAATCACAGGAGTTCTACCTACATTGGAAATAGCTATATTCTTTACCATACCATGTCTAGTAAGAATCAACACAATAAATTATATTCAAAGAGAATTTAAACACCGCCAATTGGCGACAATTTGGGTCAACGAACAAATATTTCAATTAATTCGCGGCCGCATTTCGAGAAGGCCATGAAACGAGATTAAATTTAGCCTGAAGTTTCAATGTTTATTGTTGTGCTGAGAAATTTACTCAACTGCCTCAGTAGCCTTTTGACTGGTGGTAGAGCTCCAGTGACGGAGCTCGCGAGCGTAGGCACCACCGCATTATCTAATTTACTTGCCGCTAAATGGTAGTGCTCAGCACTATCATGTTTCGGTCAGGTGGTAATGTAGGGCCCTGTAATTTCTGGCACAGAGGCATAACAGCTTAGGCCTCAGGAGTGGCAACGCATCTGCATTTTGACCTCTGGTCGTTGTGTGGGTGTCTATAGGCTGCAGTCATCAATTAACATCAATGTGAACTGCACGCTTGTTTGCCACTTTTATAACCTAGAAAAAAGCCTAGTGGTAGCAGGCCACTACTACTACGCTGGCGTCCTGGGTTCGATTCCCGGGTCGGGGATATTAGAGATAACGGTGTAAAATCCTTTATTTATGGTTCTATTGTGATTTTTCAATGTTCTGGAAGTTTCCCAGTACCTCGAATTTTGGTAATATGCCCGGAGATGTCAATAGGTTGCGAGTCGTGGGTGTTTGCATGTATGCTTGACTGCATGCATTTACCTCTGCCTAGCCCTTCGGGGATTACTTTTTTCTTAGGGCTCATTAGATTAAGGGCTTTCTGGAATCCCTTAGAAGTAATATTTTGTCATTTTTTTTTAATGTAATGGAAGTGGTAAACAAGCATGCATTTCACATTGATGTTAAGTGATGACTGCAGCCTGTAGACACCTACACAAAGACTAAGGTCAAAATGCAGATGCCTTACCACTCCTGGGCCTAAGGTGTTATGCCTCTGTGCCGGAAATTACAGGGCCGTACATTACCACCTGACCGGAACACGATAGTGCTGAACACCACCATTTAGCGGCAAGTATATTAGATAATGCGGTGGTGCCTACGCCCGCGAGCTCCGTCACTGGAGCTCTACCACCAGTAAATAAACAGCTAAAGAAAGAGCTAAGATTGTCATATATAAATAAATACGCTTACACTAACAGCCCCACACTATGTACCCCCAAACCTGTGTCGTGGGTGCCGTTGTACACACACAATAAATACACAAACACCCAGACCCGAAACAAACATCTGTAGGCCATACAAATATTTGTCCCGGTGCGGGGATTGATTCACCCTCAATTGTATTGAACCCTGCGAACGCGAGTCCAACTCGCACTTAACCGGTTTTTCTTTCAATACTTTACCAATGAAACAAGTGAATTAAGAAATGAAAAATATCTTTGGCACACAAAAAATATATTTCCTAACGAAATGAAAAAAGGGACCTTTCATGGACCCATCATGTCAATTCGCTCCGTCGATTTCATTTATGGAAAGAACTAGGTTTTGATAAGATTGGTCTAGAATCTAGATATTACAGTAAGACTTCTCCGTTACTTTTAAAGTATCTTATGAAACTTTTATTTAGTCTTTTCTCATTAATTCAACGCTCACTTTGCTTAAATTGGGAAAGATAAGACTACTGGTGGTAGAGCTCCAGTGACGGAGGTCGCGGGCGTAAGCACCACCGCATTATTTATTTTTTAATCTTTTATGCACAAAAATTTTACATAAAGCGGACTTAACGCCATAGGCATTTTCTACCAGTCAACCTTTGGGTAGTTAAAAAAACAACGAAAGCATTACCTTATCCACTTGTCGCTAAATGGTAGTGTTCTGCACTATCGTGTTCCGGTTAGGTGGTAATGTACGGCCCTGTAATTTCCGGCACAGAGGCATAACACCTTAGGCCTCAGGAGTGGTAACGCATCTGCATTTTGACCTTGGTCTTTGTGTGGGTGTCTATAGGCTGATATAACACAGAAAACTTTTTTGCAATACAATCTACGATTAGAAACTTTGCCTAACTCTCAAAAAGGTACAAAGACCAATTAACAAAATAGATACCAAGTTTAAATCGAAGGTTGGACTTTGAAGTTTAGTCGGTGTTTCCACCCAAAGAGCAACACGGGCCACCGGCCGCGGCGGACCGGAGAGAAGTAGCCATAGCGTTTACTAACCGATGCAAAACAGTCTGTCATATTTTGCGGGGTGAGAATACATGTGACACACACTACAAAAATCGACTATTACTACGAAACTCACACCTTGACTTTAACAAAATACATAAACAATTTCACGCACACATTTAAACACCTCGGCGACATGGCCTTATTACACGACACGATATTCAGGGTCCGGCAGAAAGGGTGGGCGTGGCCTTGCACCTGGTTGCCGCTTATTACACTATCCGGTCGACAGGGCCCTAAATCAGTCCCAGTACAAATATGAACAGTATGGAAACTACGTACAAAACGTTGAAACGCCACAATCACACAAACGTGCGCATCAACGAGGCCCCTAAGCGGTTCTCGCGTGACTGCAGATCCGAGTCACTCGCTACTCGAGCGTAGATGCGCATATTTGTGTGAGTGTGCCGTTTTTAAAGGTTTTGTACTTAGTTTCCATACTGTTCATAATGATAGTAGTTAGGGCGTTAGGCTGACTGGACCGCTCCGGTCGCTCTAATTAGGGACCCTAACTCCCTAAATGTTATTACACTACCCTGAACCTTGCTATCGGACCCTGAATACCGTGTCGTGTAATAAGGCCTACAAGCATGAGAACACTTGTGCTTATACTTTGACAGAGGAGAAAGCCTACATTTATGGCTACTCTCCGGACCGCCGCAGCCGGTGGCCCGTGTTACTCTGTTTCCACTGATTTCCATACACGTGCCGGTTATTCTTGGAGCGGAAGTTAGTGATGGACAACTTTGTTAGTAATATTCGAGATTGTTTGTAAACTCATCGTATCTCTGTTCTTTTTGACGTGATGTGTTAATTGCTGTTGTTTCTCTTAGTTTTTTGTTAATGATTTTGGAAAAAACGCAACAGGTATACATATATTATAAAATATATTTTTAGCATCTGTTTGCATTTTCAGGTGATTTTTTTTTTGTTTAGCATTGTTGTGATTTGAAAGTCGATGAAACAAAAACGTAACAGTGAAAAGAGACAGACACATAGTACTTTCATAAAATGGGAGAAAATGAAATAGGAAACATTATACAGTGTCTTGAATCACAAAAATATTAGGTATTTGGTAGGTCTGAGAATAAACTTTTTTTTACTGGTGATAGAGCTGAAGTATTTTTAATTAATATTTTTTTATCTTTCACAGCCAGCAACTCTTATTTGCGGCCGACTTCATTTGGCTCCCGTATATCATAAAAATGAGAAAAAGAAATAGTTTTAATTTGATATGTCGGAGAAAGAACGTTAATCTCGACATCATCATTAGTGGTTATGCGTTTAGTGGGCGTCTTGAGGGTTAAATGCTAGCACAAAACAATAAGTCATTATTATCAGTCAAATTTAATCACTTTAACAGAATATCACTGCTTAACTTTACACTCAAAACTCTTTGATATAATTACACTTTTAAACTTTTAAGTACAACGAGCAGCGGGTTCGCGACACCGATCTTATTTCGCCAATCAAATAGTACTCCACTGTCCAACCAAAGAATGATCCACCTCGATCAACAACGACACATTTTATAACCTCCGTTAACGGCGATCTGTCAGATGGCGCCTCGACCCCGCTCGAGGCCTACCCTCAACTCGGTAATGTACTTTTATAATACAATTACTCTTTAAATGAAATAATGATTTTAAACGATAACAAAATCTAACAAATCAAATTAACTTAAAATAATATTTTTAGCAAGGTATTTCTATAGCCTAGTACTTTACAGAACCAACAATAAACTTCTTGCTCCGACATATAAATAATACATGTACGTTATAGACACGTTAAGAGTTATCGGGGCGGAACGAATTTTTTTAGAGTCTTAATACATATTGCCGTGAGATGAACAATATTTTATTAAAAAAAAATTTTTAAAAAAAAATCCCAAAAAAATATAAAAAAATACTTACAACCAAATTTTGAATTTTGATTGGCAACCTAGTGGATATAATATATACTCTAGATTACAAATACGTATAAAAATTTGGTATAAAGGTTATATAGATACGTATAAAGGTTTGCAGCATGTCTGGATGGACGAAATGATTCTGCAGTGGGACCTATTAGTGGTCCAAGATCTTATAAAAGCCTATAAATTTATAGGAATAAAGTTCTTAGTGGGTAATTAAATTCACAGACAATCATTAACATAAAAGAATAGGGATGATGACTATTTTTTTTTAATTGTAATTTCATAAAGTTTAGGAAAAATAAATAAATATTGTCTTTGAAACGTCTACTCAATAGCTAATAATTTTAAAGATATACCGATACAAAACATTGCAAGTTGTGAAACGACTCAAAACGGCTCATACAAAATGATACTCTATTCTTAGAGTTAAAACTTGTGAATTGGATGGTGAAATCAAAACATTTAAAAATATCTTCGTCAATACTGCGTTTTTGTAAAAACATTCTTATTAAAATTTGTTGGATATCGTTTATAGAATGTAAAATTGAAATTATTTTTTATTTAAACTTAACTTTTATGTGCACGAATATTCGACACTTTTAAGTTCTTCTATCTCATACGATTCAACTCGAATTTTCATAATTTTTAGGGTTTCGTACCTTAAAAGGAAAAAAGGACCCTTATAGGATCACTCGTGCGTCTGTCTGTCTGTCTGTCCGTCTGTCACAGCCAATTTGTTCCGAAACTACTCTACCGATTGAGTTGAAATTTGATGAATATATGTAAATTGGTGACCCAAAGATGAACACGTCAAGTAAAATAATATATTTTAAACAGGGAGGCCACTTTCGGGGGGTAAATCAGAAAATTAAAAAAAAAAATCGTAAACTGTGTCTTGTGACATATCAAATGAAAGAGGTTGTTGTCAGCATCTCAGATGTATATTTTTTATAATTTTTGCATTAACAAATTTGAAGTTATTTAAGAAAAACGACGAAAATTGACCATTTCCCTATCACCGAAACTGAACTTAAAATTTTGAAAAAATGTGGAAAATAGTTCTTTGCCTATAGATTACTGGAAAACCTATAAGAAGTTTGACTATTCAAATTAAATCGAAAATTCTTAATAATATAACCCCCCCGGCCGATACCACCGTAACCGCTATGTCCCTGCATTTTAAATCTGTAATATTTTCGAAAATATTTATTTAAATTACGGAACCCTCACCACGCGAGTCGAACTCGCACTTGTCCGGTTTTTTGTATCATTATATCTCATTTGCAAGTCGCTTTTATGTGATATGATACAAAGTATTTGAATCATACCTAGTCATCATCCCTATTGGAACTTGAATACTAAACGAGCTTAGAAGATTTCTTTAATTTTTGTTGGTACACGTCCCAATTCTTTTAGATGGAAAATAATTGTTGACATTAACTAACAAAATAATTTATTTTATTACTGTCAAAATTTAGTGCTTGCTATTAAAAACCCTAAAAGATTTTGAAAAAAAGGATCCATGATTCCTTTTTCCGAAATCTACTTACACATTTCGCTTTTCTTCGATTTAAATATAATCACTACATGCTTTATTTCATTTTCAAGTTGGCTGTAATGATATTTGAGTACTTAATATTTTCGTGATATCTTCTACATTCGTGTACAATAAAGGTCTCAAGGTGTAAACTCAATAACTAATTATACATATTCAAAGTTTGAATTATACAGCTACTAAGTTCAAACGATGTTTCCCATTTACATACGCACACGTGTGAAATTTGAAAGTTATTCTTAGAACGGAAGATAGCGACGGATAACTTTGTTGGTAATATCTTTAGGATTATTTGTAAACTCATCGCGTCTATTAATAATGACACGACGATATTTTTTCATATTTTCAGCGATGTTATTTACTTCTTTTCAAGTTTAAGTGTTCTTTTAAAGATCTTTATTAATTACAGTACCCAGCAAGGCATATTGCACATCGAGCCTTTGAAAGTGACAATCGGCTAGTTTCGACTTCGTAAAGCGTTATCTCTGCAACACACTGTCTACGTAAGCACTGATAGACTGATAATGGTCAAAGGTTGATCAAAATGGTGGACAAACGTCATATTGGTAAGGTGCGAAAAAGATAACGCTCTACACACCCGAAATAAGCCGAAGTCTCCTTCCTGAGGTCGACGTACTTTATTTCTTGTTGGATACTGTATATGAATTCTTGCGTTTCTTGTGTCACGACTTTTTTAACTCGGTTTGAAACTCCAAGACATAAGCACCATTAATATTTCAACCTATCAGATAGATAGATATATGTAGCTTTCAGGTAGATGTTTGTAGGTTACAGTATTCACTTACTATAATTTTTTTCATAGCTTATTGAAATCTCTATTAAGAAAACTAGTTTTTTTTTTATGTTTAGCAAGTGGCAAACAAGCATGTAGCTCACATTGATGATAAGTGATGACTGCAGCGTATAGACACCCACAGAAAAACCAGAGGTCAAAATGCAGATGCGTTACCACTTCTGAGGCCTAAGGTGTTATGCCTCTGTACCGGGAATTACAGTACACATTACATTACAGCCTTACATTACCACCTGACCGGAACACGATAGTGCTGAACACTACCATTTAGCGGCTAGTATATATTAGGTAATGCGATGGTGCCTACGCCCGTGAGCTCCGTCACTAGAGCTCTACCACAGTAAATATAAAGATCAGCATTGAAGCATTTGCTCAGCTTTTCAACTGTCAACAATTTTGCAGGCTTTAGCAGTAGCGAGACAGCTTGGAGCGACGACCTACGTGGAGACATCTGCCAGGGCGTCCGCTAAAGGCGTGAAGGATGCCTTCGAAGTTGCAGCACTCGCGGCATTGGGGAAGTTAAACAAACAACAAATTAAGCAGCAGGTATGTTTTAACAATGAAGAACCGATTGAAAGCGACATAGCAGATGGTTAAGGATTCTTCTCTAGTCCTTAAGACAACAGGTCAGATCCTAAAATATTAGATAATTACAACATATAAACTCTATAATAATATAACAATAGCAACCCTTGAAACGTCCCACTGCAAGGCACGAGTATCTCCCCTTTTTGGGGGAGGGAGGCCATAAACTCTATATCAATAAATAATTGATTTTGTGTTAGTGGTATTTGCAAGAAAACAAAATAATAGTTAAAAATATAACTTTCACATCTGTGATCCCACGAAGGAAACCTTCAAAGTGCACAATCAAAATCAAAGTCGAATTCATTTACCATATTACATTCAGAACAATATAGCAGTTTCTTTCACATTATTTTATTTGGCCTATGCTTTTTTATTATGCGTATTTCGTTAATGCTGACCAAATATAAGTTCTGATAACGTAACTTTTAATGTGATACCTGGAGCAGTTGACAGAGGGATACGGCCCGGATAACAAACTCCGTGGGTGTCTCTGTTCTAAATTTTCTCTATTGTATAAGTCTCAAATGTAATAGTCATACAATAATATAATTAATTTGAGTTTACAATAAATATTAAATGTGTTCTAATCTTACTATTCTCTCCGCTACAGAAACAAGTCGGCCGCAGCAAAAGCAAGCGTGACCTCAAAGCCGAACTGAAGGGACGGGCGAAGAGCTGTTGTGTCATGTGATCCGTAGCCGGCCACCCTTCCCGGTGGCCGCATGACTGTTAGGCGACCACCGCCCTTCCAGAACATTCTACAACCTTCCCGAAATCTAAATAAAGATTTCCTTTGGAAATGTTCAAAAGTTTGGGACTAAACGTCGCGCCTTGTGGAACGCCGTTTCCAAAATAATAATATTGCTCTTAGGAATGCGAAGAAATAAATTTCTTTGAAGCGCCCGCTCGGTATACATAAATGCACGTAAAATTGTTTAGATTAATGAGACTAAAGTAACTAAATTTGAGTTCACGAGTGATACCGAGATACTCGAAAGTCTTATCGAAGTTTGAATGTAATATAAACTTTAGATTTATTGGGACAAAGTTCGTTTTACAAATGAAAGTATTGTAAGATTTTATTGTGGTAATAAAAATGTATCATTAAAACAAAGGTGCAATGTAACGATAACCCCCAGGGTTTTGAGCGTGAGAAGCCTGTGATAATGTAAAAAATAGGAATTCGCGTAATGGGGTAGGGATGTTGAAAGATTGAAATTTAGAGGCAATAGCTAGACGCTCATTTTCCACCTCCGTTATATCGTAAATCATTAAATAAATTAGTCGTTAAGACGGTATTTACAGCGTATACTTTAATTAAAAATGTAAGGATGATATTGAGTAGTGAAAAAAAATATGTGTTTTCATCATAGTAAGTATAAAAGAAACTTAATTGTTTTATATTTATTTCGCATTAACACATGCTTGTAAAATATATTTTATTTAAAGAAAAATGGAAAGAAAGTTAAATTTTTCTTTCCATTTTTCTTTAAATAAAATATATTTCACAAGCATGTGTTAATGCGAAATAATATAAAACAATTATTAAGGGTAAAAGCGACTTCTTTACGATATTCAATAAACTGCAAAGTCTATTATATCGGTTGCCTAACTAGCATGGTTGGCAACAGATAGCGCTGCTGCTACCATAAAGCAATGCAATAGATGTGAAGGAAAGATTTGACAAATCGGGCAGGACTTCAGTAGCTCAATTGGAAGAGCGGCTGGACTAGATTCCCAGTAGGCCGCGAGTTCGAGTCTCGCCTGAAGTCAAATTTTTCTTTCCATTTTTCTTCAAGTAAAATATAAAAGTAACTTTTATGGTTTTCTATTACTCGTGATGGCATTGTAAATAGTAAATAAGTGTTTTAATTTCCGTGGTAGGACCAAATGTGCTAGATTTTGGGAGAGTCTGAGGATTGATTAAGTATATAGTTGAATTTTACTGAATAAGTATCGATGTTTTCCTTTGTGATATAAATACGTAATGTATTAAATTAAAATAAAAAAAAATATGCACAATGATGGACAATACTACTGAATTGAACAGAGGTCCATTCGCTGTTAGTTCCACGTCCATGTTTGCTATGATTAGATAGATTTTGTACATTTACTGAATTTAACATAGCTTGTGGCACTGGTGAATTGGTTGTCGTTTTTCACACAGCTAGCAAAAAGTTGATAGGAAATAATCATTTTTATATAATTACTGTTGCATGTGATGTTGTTGTACTGTCGTTAAATAGATATTTTATAATTTTTTTTTATGTAATGGAAGTGGTAAACAAGCATGCAGTTCACATTGATGTTAAGTGATGACTGCAGCCTATAGACACCCACACAAAGACCAAGGTCAAAATGCAGATGCGTTACCACTCCTGAGGCCTAAGGTGTTATGCCTCTCTGCCGGAAATTACAGGGCCGTACATTACCACCTGACCGGAACACGATAGTGTTGAACACTACCATTTAGCGGCAAGTATATTAGGTAATGCGGTGGTGCCTACGCCCGCGATCTCCGTCACTGGAGCTCTACCAATACATAATTTGAACACGATTAACTGTACTTGTATAAAATTAACAGAATTCAAGTTTACAATTAAGATTTGTTTGTTGATTTTAATTAGTAACACACTGTAAATGCTAGATACACCAACATTCAAACAAAAGAATCGAGCTTGTTGGAAAGTTCATGATGTTTTAAATGTTCCCAAATTGAAAAGAATACTCTATTATAATATGAAAATTATCCAAACCACACATCAGTCCAATTTCGCGTCTCAATCTGCAAGGATTAAAAAAATGTTGATACAGATTTTGCAACACACTCTGCCTACCCCACTACCCCATAGGGGACTTGGCGTGAACATATATACAGTACAATGTTTGCAATAGTAGAGGCTATTTAATTGTTTTTAATTAAATCGTGATCAAAGCCCTGAACGTATAAAATTATGAACTTAAAATATTTTTATTAAACGACAGAATGTAAAGATTTAACTGCTAATAAATTGAAAATATTTATATAAAACTTGGGACTTGAAACTTTAATTAAAACGTTCAAATAGATCTTAAAATGAAATAAAATCGTTTGTTAAAGTAAACATGTATTTAAAAATAAAACAAAAAAAATACGTTTTTGTACAATAATATGAATTTTTGAATTGATTACTACAACCTGTTTTATTTTTATTTTATCAATTCATTTTTTTTTAATGTTATGGAAGTGGCAAACAAGCATGCAGTTCAGATTTATGTTAAGTGATGACTGCAGCCTATAGACACCCACACAACGACCAGAGGTCAAAATGCAGATGCGTTGCCACTCCTGAGGCCTAAGCTGTTATGCCTCTGTGCCAGAAATTACAGGGCCGTACATTACCACCTGACCGGAACACGATAGTGCTGAACACTACCATTTAGCGGCAAGTATATTAAGTAATGCGGTGGTGCCGACGCCCGCGAGCTCCGTCACTGGAGCTCTACCACCAGTGAAAATTAGTGAATTAGTTTTAAATTCGTGTTTTCTAGTTTTTTTTAAACTTTAATTTATTTTAAACTTTTGTGTTTTTTTTATATTTTTTTAGAATTATTGTATTGTCATCGGTCCTTGAGACGAGTGTAAAGTTTCAAGTTGAACTCACTTCTAGAAACGGATGAAAATAAATATATACATACATACATACATAGATACATCCCAAGCTTATAAAAGCGTATTAAAAACGATTACTTTGATTGTTAGTTTATATAAAATTTGCAGATTGAATCGCAAATATATAATTTATTCAAATTAAGTACATTTAAAATAATAAATATTTAATTACTATAATTTAAAATTGTTTATCGTGTTATAAGTCTATATCAAGCTTTAAATTCAATGTTAGCTTTAATTACAGATTAAAAGTTATTATTGTATTCAACTATTTCAAATAAATATATATTTATATATCCTTTCACATCAGTTAGGTCTGTGTTTAATTTAACGATATTTCGACAACCTTTAGTTACTAACTGTTTAATTACCAAATCCCGTTCTTAATTTATATCTAAAATATTATTTTTTTATTTTAAAGTAAAATGGAAAGAAAAATTTGACTTCAGGCGAGACTCGAACTCGCGGCCTACTGAGATTCCCAGTAGGCCGCGAGTTCGAGTCTCGCCTGAAGTCAAATTTTTCTTTCCATTTTACTTTAAAATAAAATATATTTCACAAGCATGTGTTAATGCGAAATAATATGAAACTAAAATATTATTGTACATATCAATTTAAGATTTTTTAAAAATCTAATTCAACATTTATTTATATTTATTCGGTATTATTTTCCTATTAAAGGATTTTTTCAAAAAGAAACGATAATATAAAGATTTAAAAGTCCCTATCTTTTATTCAAAATGTATTATGTAGAAAAGTTGAATTAGATTTATTTGTTACTAACTACTTACCGTTGAACAAATCGGGCTAGTTTAAAAAATACACTACCCATTATAAATTAACAAGAAGATAAGAAATACAACGATTTTACATTCTTTAAATTAAATAAAAAACTTGTTATTAGGTACCTGTCCACGAACGTAATAATTTTTGTTTTTTTTGAACACCGCATTCAGCGACTTTCGTATATTTTTGGATGGGTCAGGATTTAAATAATTATAATATATTTTTTTTTATCTAGACGGTTATTTAATTAAGGCCCTTTGAATGTTGTTTGTAGACTATTGAATATAGCGTTCAATGTTTTTTGAAAATGTTGTTTTATTTATACCTTTATACTGTTTTTGACAACGTGTAAAACAATGAAGAAATAATATTTAAGTGTATTAATAAATATCGTAGCCACAATCAAATGGCGAACTATCGACATCCACAGCGCTGTATTTATTTTCCATGAAATTTTTATTTATTAGTTCAATGTGAAAAAATTGTACAATTTCAAACTCAAAAATTCATTTAATCACTTGGAAATAAAATAATTTGCTTGTGATAGGTCAAATTACAAATATAAAATTAAAGCGAACAACTGATACGTTGATTCAAGGCTGATTGGTCTGTGGTTGATTCATATGTCAAAGTAAACAAAATAAAATAAATAATGGTCCAAAAATACTTAATAATAAAATTAGGTATTAACAGAATGTTCCATACTCTCTTTTACAAACGGCAAGAACAGACTAAACAAAAAAAATATACAACCCTTAATTAAAGACGGAGTTGCTCAAAGTCATACCAGCGATGTCGCGTCGGCGCGGCGAGAAGTAATTAATAATAGCAGTGGCGTCAAAACAGGGCTGTCACTTAAAACTTTCGAGCAAAACTTTGACATCGATTTTTTATTTATTCTTTATTGCCACAGTATAATTATCGGAACAAATGGCGGACTTAACGCTAAAAGCATTCTCTACCAGTCAACCATTGGTAGTATGGAAAGGAAAATAGTGAGCGGCATTTGTAAAAAAAATTTGAAATGCTTGTAATGAAACAAAAATGTTTACACTAATAATAATTTCAAACACATAGTATACATAATTTCCTTAACTATAACTTTTAAAATTGCTTAATCACAAGTAGCACCACTATACATAGTAGTGCAATGTACCTATATAAAACAATATGGAAACAATATACACCTTAGGATTTATTTCTTCATTATTCTACACGTTGTATTATCCGTAGCGGATCAAAAGGTGGCAAGCTACGGGGACTTAAATCCCTCCCTACAAATAAATAGATACATCTACCAAGAAAATTTCATTTTAATTTGATGATGGCACAAACAAACGTGCCGTTGGATGTTACCTAAGCGAATACTACAGCCTATAGACATTTACACAAAAACCCATACATTTAACTCCGTAGAGAAATAAATATTTCGAAATGAAAATTACATACAGTAGAGGTCGCGCCAGGTAAAAAGAACGCTAGCGGTCAAGCTGCGCGTCATGTGTTTTTATTTCAATTTATGTTATTCTATGTAATGTAGTTTTCAATCTGCCTACCAATACACGAAACCGCAAGCGAAAGCTAGATCAAAAATAAACCAATAGGGCTAGTATTTTCGTGCGCGAGTGTACCGATGCGCGAACACATCCCTTCTACTTTCTTCCAGCGTTCTTTTTACGTGGCGCGACCTATACTCAACAATTAATATTGCACATCGAGCCTGCGAAAGAGAAGATCGGCTCGTTTCGACTTCGTTCGTTTTCTCGGTTGCACACTGCCCACATAAGCACTGACAGTCCGGTATTGGTCAAAACTTGATCAAAATGGTCGATAAACGTCAAATAGGTACGGTGCGAAAGAGATAACGCTCTACAGATCCGAAATAAGCCGAAGTCTCCTTCCTAGGCTCGATGTGCAATATTTATTGTTGAGCACTGTATTTCTAAAAGATTGCAATTTGTCAAGGGAGTGTCAATTGCCACGTTCAGGATGCCAAGTGCGGAGTAATGACGACTCGGCTACCTCACGTCACTGAAGTGTCATTGAATTTGTATTTCATGCAGGAATATGACAGCAGTCTTGTTATTTCTCTCTCCCCTCTAAAAAGATGAAAGATCTTAAATATGTACTTAATATACATAATAAGTAATTTTGAAGAAAGTAGGCTTGTTCTTTAAAGTTATTTGTGGTAGATAAATAGTTACTTAATGCCTTATCTTACGCGAACCCACTCGCGGGCTCTTACACAAGATCTTTGAGGCAAACAAGTTATTCAACTGTTTAATAAGCTATGGCACTTATTTTAGTGTGAATTTACTTTAAAAAGGCGCGTGAGACTTCTCCAAGACTACAAGTTAAAATGTCAAAGATTCTGCAAAAAATCGAAAATTCAACACTGGCTAATGAGAAAAATCCGGTCAAGTACGTGTCGGGCCACGCGCAGTGTAGGGTTCCGTAGTTTTTAGATATGAATAATGTAATAAAAAATAATAATAAATATTCTCTATGCAGTTGTTCACAATTTTCGAGTAAAATACATTTGGTCGACTATTACTCGCAAACTTGTAAAGCCAACTTAAGTGAGGTAGTTTTCCTTTTAATTAATTTAGTTATAGGTATGTTGCTACTATTGAATTTCTAACTACCTTCAACTGTTTGGTAGAAGGGGAGGGACACTTGAGTCTAACGAAAATCGGCACTTTAAGGCTTAATAAGTCACAAATAGTTAACCAAACCGAAAAATGATATTAGGGCATCCCCCATAACAATTTTGAAAGACCTGTCCAACGATATCCCACACTATATAGAAAACGAAAAATAAAAAAAATATCAGCGTGTTTAATGTAGGAGAAGTACCTCAAAAGGACAGACAGACAGGCGGACATGGCGAAACTAAAAACGACCAATGCGTGCAACACCAAAAAGTGAGCAAAATCATCATTTTGGCTGAAAGACGTCCATTGCTGGACAAAAGCCTTCTAAAAGTCCCAAAAATTGTCTTGGGTGTGAACAAGCAAATTGAGCATAATATGTAACCTCTATTTGTTATCAATCAGTAATTCTTTGAAGTGTTGAGATAGCAAATGGAAATAAAAAACGAAAATATTCCTTAAAGACGGTAATTTCATCTCTTGGCATCCGAGCGATGTCAATTGCAAATATTGCAATGTTCTGGGTGCCAAGTGTGGAGTACCTACCTAATAAAATCATACCTACATTGGCGTATGGAATAAATGTAAAAGGGGTTGAAAACTACGCTTCTAATTCCTTTGGTAATTAATAAATAAATAACTTTACTTAATGAGAATGTATGCTCTTTGGTTCACAGTTTTTGGGGTTCAAAATTGATTTGATTGCAACAGATTTCTTTTACGAATCGACGATTTATGATGATTTCATTTAAAATTCTCAATTCTAAGTAGTATAAAAGGTGTGTTATTTTATGCGCCATAAGAATCGTCGAATCCCCCAATCATAATAACAATTTTGTAGATATCTATCTACAAATATTGTTTTTATGGTAATTCCGGCTGTTGGCACCCGAGCGATGTCAATTGCGATATTCTGGGTGCCAAGTGTGGGGTAATGATGACGGTTTCACCTCACATCGCTGAAGTGTCATAGAATTTGTGTTTCTTAAACAGAGATGTTACGATAACAAGCTTGTTATTTCTCTTATATCGTCCAAAAATATTAAACCTACATTTTATTCCTGGATTTTGACGAATGGAATATGTTACAGGGGAAGAAGAAGACAGAAGATGCTCTTATTCTTTCGTAATTGATAAAATCATAAATAACTTGTTTTTCTCTAAGCCTGGGATGCACCACGATCTTTGTTAAAGTTAAAGTTATTGTAACATTTCACATCCTTCTCTAACTTATAGAAATATGTTAAAGTTAGAGAGGAATGTGAAATGTTCACAATACAATACTATACAATACCCTTAACAAATATTTTGCCGCAACCCAGACTAAAAATGTTTTTCACTATTTAATTTTATTACTTGATCGGCGTAACTAATATATATATTGGTAAGTACTAAATAAGCTTTATTTTATAGCTTGGTATCACAAATAGTCTACGCTAAGCTGAGAACAGACAGACGGACACAGCGACACTATACCTAAGGATTCGTTGTAGACTACGGAACCCTAAAAATGAGCTATTGACTCTGAACTTTATGATTCGAAAGATACAATAAATTCGTTTCCAAATATCTGCTGGAATGGTAAATCCTTTTATATTATGGCAATTTGGTGAGTTGGCATCAGAACAATGTTCTGAGTGCCAACTGGGTAAAAATGACTTTTTTAAGGCAATCCAGCATCACGTCTGGTAACGATAACTTAGACCGACATGGATATTTTGACGCGTGCATGACATTGACAGCGAGAATGCAGTTTTTTTTTGTTATTAGTTATAGTATTTATTTGCAGCGTAAAAGTGAATATAATATAGTCAGTTAATTATTTATTAAGTATATATGTCAGTCAAGTGAGTTACAGTCAAGTTATTCGAGTAAAGCGATGGCTACTTTACCAGAACATTTACAATGAAGTTTTGGAGACAACCTGAAAGGTCGTGTTTTTGCACTATTATTCTATTTCACTATACACGGGCACTGTATAAAACTTATATCAAACAAAATGCCACCAATTTTATTCAATATAACTTAAAAATACACCAAGAAAATGAAATAAAATAAGAGCACTATACGCCTCTTTCAAGGTGCCCGCCAAGGCTCCAAGAGTGCAGTTTTGCTTCTGTGATTCATAACCAGAACACGACTGTTCTGCATATTGGGCACGCATCTCGGGCGTTTGACCGAGATGCCTATGTCCTGCAGCCATCATCTAACATCCATGTAAAAACTTGTCTGTCACCTTTATTTCACATTAAAACGGATATGAAAAGAAAACCAAAGATTTTGGTAGAAATCATGGAATAAAAACTGTTTATTATGGTGGGCGAAATTTTCCTTTATGAGGATACCCGTACGTAGTTTACTACCCTGTGTAAACTCGTCGTATTCATTACATTTATACGACATATAAAATTTATATTAAATGTAATAAAATGCAAAATACTTTACTGGCACAAAAAATATCATTGTACAATCATACCTTTCCTGTATTGGCACACAAATCAGTTCAACTTCAAATGGTCGCGCGAAAAGGAAACTATTTTGAGCGGGAAAATGACGCCATTTCCTGAGCGTAACGGTGCCATCATAAAATGGCCGGCGTATTCGGTGAAGCCTTATCGTGAACGTTACTCAGATAATTCTTGCGATTTGACAGGCAATTGTCATAGGGGTTTTTGGGGGCTGTTGGAGATTTAGTGAATACATGGGCATGTATTTGGAAAGGAGTGTAAGTTGGTGCTAGTAACGTTTAAAGTGTTTTTATGTCTATACCTAGGGAATTCACTTAAGCAACGAGCAATGAAGAATTTGTGCCCCATTCTAGGCTCAAAAACTTTAAAGCTTAAAAGAAAGTACCTACTGGTGGTAGAGCTCCAGTTACGAAGTATATATAGGTATATCGGTATATATAGCTCGGAAATTATTGATGTAGGTGGTTTTAATTGTCATCGCTTATTATTATTTATTTATTCAAGTATATAATTGCTTCTATATTCATACTACTGTATTTATTCAATCTTACTTATATGTATATTTTATTATACATACATATATATATATATATCTTTATGTAATTTGTCTGTAAGCTCCCATTAATTAATTTGTTTATTTTTATATTTTCCTATGATTTCTGTTTCTCTATGGATTTTTTTTCTGATCGCACCGCCGCAATATGGTTCCACTACCACAACGTCGACTGATAGAGAATGCCTTATGGCATTAAGTCCGCCTAATGTACCTAAATGTGCATTAAAGTTTTAAATAAATAAATAAATATATATATTTATATATGTGTTATAAGAATTAAAATTTGATATGATACGTTATATATTATACACACTGGACCATCTCGTGACACCACCGTAAAAATACGTTATGTATTTCTCAACTTCATATTAAAAAGACAGCGGCCGTTATTGCGTTGCCCCTACGTGACCGTATTCGGGGACGTTTGGTCCATAATATTATAAAAAATGCCCGTTTAGTATTCTCTTAAGGTCCCGATGAATATCCACCACTTATAATGTCTTTTGACTGAAGGAAAATTATAAAGTTAAGCCTCTTAGTAAGCTATTTCCGAATTATTCGGAGCGCGGTTCCAGATAATTGCCTTTGGATCCCATATTTCAATGCGATATAAATCGTACAAAATACGTACTTATACTGTACGATTTATGACTACTACTTTTACTGGTGGCAGAGCTCCAGTGACGGAGCTCGCGGGCGTAGGCACCACCGCATTACCTAATTTACTTGCCGCTAAATGGTAGTGTTCAGCACTATCGTGTTCCGGTCAGGTGGTAATGTTCGGCCCTGTAATTTCCGGCACAGAGGCATAAGACCTCAGGAGTTGGAACGCATCTGCATTTAGACCTTGGTCTTCGTGTTGGTGTCTATAGGCTGCAGTCATCACTTAACATCAATGTGAACTGCATGCTTGTTTGCAACTTCCATAAAATAAATTAAGAAAAAAAAACTATACTAAAAATATAGTCCATCAAAATTAGCTTACCGTGGATATTAGTACTTACTTTTGAGATGTTAGCTATCCTATCTTTCGAGTTGGATCAAACTGCACACGGTATGCAAAGTTTGATTAAAATCGGTCAAGCAGTGTAGGAGTCCATCGCAAACAAACAACGTGACGCGTAATTTATAAGTACACTAGCTGACCCGGCCACGCGTTGCTGTGGCTAAAGTTTTTGTTATATTACATTATATAATCAAAGATTACATTATAGTAAACAATCTAAGAGGAACAATAAGAGAACATCAGTCACGGAGTCCACTATGCTTTTTCACACAGATGGTATTTGTAAAAAAAATTGGTGATCTTATTTGACTTTCTACTACTATAACCCTTTAGTACAATGAAATTATTTACGAACAAAGACGAAAATGTTGATGTTGGTATACAAATTCACTGGATTGAGATTTGAAGGGGAAGTACGTTGAACACAATTAATTAAAATGTTCTTACACTTGATGTTAAGCAGAAATCAATAGGTACAAAATAAAAATTTAAAGCGTCAATGGTAATTCATATGTGGTAATTATGCTGTTTAAATGTAGCTTAAATGACATGTTTGTAGATTTACCGTAGCAGCGCCATCTATTGATTACTTACTCAACCCAGTCGAAAGGTATCGACATCTGTTAGAATCATTTGGAGTTAACAGATAATTGTGACTGTCAAATAATAACAGACAAATAATTAGCAATAAATTAAAATTGCGACTATAATTTGAGATTTAAACTATCCTATCTCTCAAGTTGGATCGAACTGCACATGGTGTGCGAATTTTATTATAATCGGTTAAGTGGTTTAGAAGTCCATTGAGGACAAACATTGTGACACGAGATTTATATATATTAAGATAAGTACATATTTTATAAGTAAGTATATTTAAGTCTTAAATGAAGATACGCTATGCCTATTGAGATCAAAAGATTTTTGTTTTAGAAAAATCTAACGCGATGCATCCACTTAAAAAAAAAAAAAAAAAAAACGTAACTTCACGCCTGTAATCCCCGAAGGGGTAGGCAGAGGTAAATGCATGCATTCAATCATACATGCAAACACCCACGACTCGCCGGTTACGTTTTGGCCCATGTAACACGTGGCGAACCTGTTGCCATCTCCGGGCACATTACCAAACTCCGGTGTACTGGGAAACTTCCACAAAAATTCATCCCCTTAACTCTATATTTTTTAAGATTAGGTATTTTTTATAATACTTAGTGATTTTTTAATGCTTTATCGCAGTAGAATTATTCTGTTTGACGACTGACTCACTGGTTTTTACTCAAAATCTAAGAAAAATATTATCTTAGTATATTATTGTACCTTTAGTTTCTCGGTAGACATTTCCCTGGATAAAAAAAAACCTGAATATCGACGATAAACGAGCACATTATTTTGTTATTGGACTCAGATATTGGTACTTTAGAACAAAATACGAGTACGTATTCACGGTGTGCTTCCACTGTAACAGAGTTAAGCGAATAAGATTAGAATTGAGCTATTGGACTTATTACACGCCACGGTATTAAGGGTACGATAGCAAGGGTCAGGGTAGTGTAATAACATTTAGGGACTTAGGGCCCTAATTAGGGCGACTGGAGCGGCCCGGTCCGCCTAACGCCCTAACTACACACAGTACAAATATGAACAGTATGGAAACTACGTACAAAACGGCAAACTCACACAAACATGCACATCGACGCTCGAGTAGCGAGTGATTCGGAGCTGCAACACCGCGAGAATTGCTTAGGGACTCGTTGATGAGCATGTTTGTGTGATTGCGCCGTTTCAACGTTTTGAACCTAGTTTCTATACTGTTCATATTTGTACTGTGACTGAGTTAGGGCTCTGTCGACCGGATAGTGTAATAAGCGGCAACCCGGCGTGAGGCCACGCCCACCCTGTCTGCCGAACCCTGAATACCGTGTCGTGTAATAGCCTTATATGAAAAGTGTGGCGTAATCTGAACGCCCTCTGCGTTCAGTTTACATTGTAAATAACACTTCAATTTTTTTTAATGTAATAAAAGTGGCAAACAAGAATGCCGTTCACATTGATGTTAAGTGATGACTGCAGCCTATAGACACCCACACAAAGACCAGAGGTCAAAATGCAGATGCGTTCCCACTCCTGAGGTCTTACGTGTTATGCCTCTGTGCCGGAATACAGGGCCGTATATTACCACCTGACCGGAACACGATAGTGCTGAACACTACCATTTAGCGGCAAGTATATTAGGTAATGCGGTGATGCCTACGCCCGCAAGCTCCAGAATCAGAATCAGAATCAGAAACTCTAGGGTGACAGGCACCTCTTATGACACGTCAAAAATAAACAAAATAAATTAAAGCGAATAACAATTGATATACATGTCAAACAAGATAAAACATATATGTAAAGTCAAGAATATCACTAAGATAAAACTAAATGTCATAAACTAATGTAAAAAGTATATCAGTAGAATGTCTCTTTTCCCCTTTACAAACTGATAACAAAGAGTAAAAAGAAAAGAAAAAGAGTCATTCTTTGTCATTCACCGGCAAAGTTCCAAAGGCCAATATCCGTCCTCCGTCACGGGAGTCCCTCACAGACAGAGAGAATCACTGGAACAGGTAGACTGTTATTATTATTTTTATGTAAGGAAGGTGGCAAACAAGCCTGCAGCCACATTGATGTTAAGTGATGGCTGCAGCCTATAGACATCTACATAAAAACCAGAGGTCAAAATGCAGATGCGTTGCCACCCTGAGACCTAAGTCGTTATGTCTCTGTGATAGTGCTGAACATAACCATTTAGCTGCAGATTGATTAGGTAATGCGGTGGTGCTTACGCCCTCGAGCTCCCTCACTGGAACTCTACCAGTAGTAAAATTTATTAGTCACATGAATTAAATTTTAAGCTTATTTTCCATAATAATATCTCTTACTATCTGACCCGGCAAACTTCGTATTGCCTCAGAATTAAATAATGAGTCGAAGGTTTGATAGATACGGACTTTTTGTATGGGACAATGAAATTGTGTTTTTAACTATTTCCCTACAATTCTTTCATATTTTTTTACCTTTTAAACCTTCCCTGGACTTCCAAAAATCATTCATAAATTGGTCCAGCCGTTCTCGAATTTTAGCGAGACTAACGAACAGCAATTGATTTTTATAAATATAGATAGATGGACTAGCTGACTCAGCCAACTTCGTGTTGCCTCAGAATTAAATAATGTGTCAAAGGTTTGACAGATACGGACTGTTCGTATGGGAAAATAAAATTGTTGTTATTACTGTTTTCCTTCAATTTCTTGATATTTTCTTACCTTTTAAACCTTCCCTGGACTTCCTAAATTCTTTGATTTTTATATATATAGATAGATGTATATAGATTTTTTACTAAATTCATATTAGTTACTAGCAAATGCTTCGGCTTCGCGCGGTTGCTATATTACCTACCCTCTCTTATTCATCTTATTTTTTTTTCTTTATTCTCTTCATATATAGCCTTAAACCTTCCTCGATAAATGGGTTATCTAACACTGAAATAATTTTTCAAATCGGATTAGAAGTTCCTGAGAAAACTACAAACAAAACAAACTGTAGCGTCCACTACATTAAGGCGCCAACTAGTGGAATACAATGAAACCTTACAGTACTCGTCTAGTACGGTAGATGGCATGCAGTCAAATTACATCGCACATACGAAGATTTCTCAAGAGTTGGCATATATACAACTTCCCAACGTCAACCGTTAGGCCGCGGCCCGCCAGGCGCTATCACCTTGCCTGGTCGGAGGATCCTCCCTCTTCGTCGGAGGAACACTTCCACCCATTCCTCCTCAAAACAATCAAACTCTTTAGCTTTATAATATTATTATATATGAATAAACTAGCGGCCCGTACCGGCTTCGCACGGGTTGCAATTTAGGTACTTACATAATATTACGACTATGAAATGAGATTAATGCTATCCCATCTCTCAAGTTGGATCGAACTGCACATGGTGTGCGAATTATTATTATAATCGGTTAAGTGGTTTAGGAGTCCATTGAGGACAAACATTGTGACACGAGATTTATATATATTAAGATATATAATATATATTATAAAGAATAAAGTATAAAGTAAAGATGTCGTCTCGGTTACGTTCCTTTCGTGGAATCACAATCCTAGGTTGAATAAATATAACTACGTTAAGAAAAACCGACATCAAAACTGAAAAGTAAAAAATAATAAAGATTTAATTGTAATTATATACTACCTATTATTTATATATGCTATTTACTAATAGGTTTGAAGTCGGTGACAAGCCTTAAACAAACCATTATATTACGAGCAAATTAATACACTGAACAAAACGTAACCGGCGAATCGTGGTTGTTTGCATGTATGCCTGAATTCATGCATTTACCTCTGCCTACCCCTTCGCTAGTGATTTTGGCTTGGCACCGACTTAAAACTTATTAGTAAATAGCACATATAAATAATAGGTAGTATATAATTACAATTAAATCTTTATTATTTTTTACTTTTCAGTTTTGAAGTCGGTTTTTCTTAACGTAGTTATATTTATTTAATACTTTTTAGTTTATTGCTGCATTGTCAATTAGATTAATGTTAACATCTGTTAAATTTGTAAAATCTGTCTGTTTTAGCTTTGTGGCAATTAGATACCTAATTTAAATTGTTTAGGTGTGTCGATACAAAATTATTACACGACTATACGAAATCAGTGAAAAAATTTTATCCACGAAGGAGTTTATAAGCTATATTGTGTCGTCGATGAGTAAATGTGTCATTGTCACTTGTTGTCATCTTGTTGTCATGCGCATTAGGACTATCTAGGACGTCAGTGGATTCAACGCACTGTATGACAACTCGCTGTCTATTCTTATTCCTTTAGTCTGAGGTGAAAGTAAGTAAAAAAATGCTCATGAAATAAAAACTAATGGGCCTATCTGAATCAAATTTTAATGGGACCAATTCGAAACTATTCCACATCAAACAAAACAAGAATTACATAAATCGGTCCAGAAAACTCGGCGAAATTCGCGTACATACATAAAATAAATATATATACCGGCCGAATTGAGAACCTTCTCGTTTTTTCTGTTAAAAACTGTTGAATATAGTGAACAGCTAAACTGCCCAATATATTCATATTTCATGTAATAAATACAACGTGTTACATACTGTAAATAACTTTCAATATACCTACACGTTATAAATTGGTATTAGTATTATTGGCTGATATTTTATGCGTATATTCAAGGCAGTAAAAAATTGTTAGGCATTATTTCACTGAATTTTACTGATGGTACAGCTCCAATGACGGAGCTCATGGGCGGAGATCATTTTTTTTTAGAGGGTTATACCTCTGTGCCGGAAATTACAGGGTTGTACACAACCACCTAACCAGAACACGATAGCGCTGAACACTACCATTTAGCGGCAAGTGGATTAGGTAATGCGATGGTACCTACGCCCGCGAGGTCCATAATTAGAGCTCTACCATCAGTATTCATTTACCATCAATTTCTGCCGTTGCCCATCCCGCGTTATTGCAAATATTTGAATAGTTTTACCGTTATAGCTCGGTTGAGCGACTGCAGACGGAGGAATTCTCCTCCACTAATGGGCGGTGAAAACTTCCGGCGCCTTAAAGTCTAAGGCTTAGACAAATCATTAAAGGTACGATTCCGAACTCCGCTGCACGCAACAGTGCTGCCGTCGCTGTGCAGCCGCAGCACCTTAAATTTTATTTTCATGTTATGGAAGTAGCAAACTAGCATGCAACATCACTTAACATCAATGTGAACTCATTGATGTTAAGTGATGACTGCAGCCTATAGACACTTACAAAAAGACCAAGGTCAAAATGCACATGCGTTACCGATCCTGAGGATCACGTGGACGAAGTCGCAGGCACAGCTAGTCTCATATAAAGTTATCGATAATATATGGACACCAGTAGTGCTGCGGCAGCATTGCAGCGGCACTGTTGCGTGCAGCGGAATTCGGGATAGTACCTTGCCTCATAAACAGAGAATATTATGTAATGATTGTCACAAATGTATACTAACCCCCTTATTCATAAACGTACATTAGATACGTTTTAGCTATATAATGCTTTGTCTTTGTCAGTTGCATTGTCAAATGTGCAGGATAGAAAAAGACAAAGGAGAGATGAGCTAAAATACGTTTATGAATAAGGGGGTAAGATTATAAAAAGGTAAAGTTAGTAACTTTGATTGCTTGTTTGTTCGTTTGTAAGAAGGAAAGAAAAAAAAGAAAAATCTCTTTATTGATGTAGTCGAGAGAAGTAAATACGAGACAAAAGAAATAATCGAGAAAATAAAATAAAAAACTTAACTAACTCAGAGAATATGTAATAATACAACGACTTAGTGTAAGTTGAAACTTACGTAACTACTTACAGAAGCTTGTAGGGGCTATTTTTTTTTATGTAATGGGCGTGGCAAACAAGCATGCAGTTCACATTGATGTTAAGTGATGACTGCAGCCTATAGACACCCACATGAAGACCAAGGTCAAAATGCAGACGCGTTACCACTCCTGAGGCCTAAGGTGTTATGCCTCTGTGCCAGAAATTACAGGGCCGTACATTACCACCTGACCGGAACACGATAGTGCTGAACACTACCATTTAGCGGCAAGTATATTAGGTAATGCGGTGGTGCCTACGCCCGCGAGCTCCGTCACTGAAGCTCTACCACCAGTATAATCTTTTTCGATAATCTTCGGAAATACTATAGAATATAATCTTCTTGGCTAATCTTCGGAAATACTGAACCGATCATGAAAATTCTTCACAATCAGAAAGTACACTATTCAGGAATGCTATAGGCTATATTTTATCATGATAGTAGCACAGTTTAAAGAAAACGAACGTAAATATAAGTAAGGGCTACCGCGCATATTAGACAAGACAGTCTAAAGACAGACTAACGCATCACAGAGCTTATGGCGGTGCGCACACTTCGAACGAGACGTCTAACAGACAAAAACGTCTAAACGACCGTTAGACACGACAGCGACAAGACTGACTCGATTCTGCACTCCCGAGCACAAAGTGCTGTAACAACCAAATTTACGATTTTAAGATTACTATATATTTGATATTATGTAAGCCCATTTCAAGACCAATCTACTAAATTAATTAATTTGTTGCAACGAACACTTTTTGTACTTACTTTTAATTTGTTTTTTCGGCTTAGATGACAATTCATCCGCAAATTTCACTTATCAGCGGATGAAATGTTACTCTTTACAAATAGAAGGGGTCGAAGACTCATCCGAAGTTTTGTTGTTAGCAGATGGCGGCTGCATGAAGTTGTCAACTTTTTCCTCATGGGTGTCGTTTTCATGGTTCTCGAGGTCGTTTTCATGGTTCTTGAGAGTGTTGAATTCAATAGTGGTGTCAAAATGTAAATCCAAAATGGCGGCTGCATGGAGTTGTCAATTTTTTCGTCATGGGTGTCGTTTTCATGGTTCTTGAGGGTGTTGAATTCGATAGTGGTGTCAAAATGTAAATCCAAGATGGCGGCTGCATGAAGTTGTCAACTTTTTCGTCATGGGAGTCGTTTTCATGATTCTTGAGAGTGTTGAATTCGATAGTGGTGACAAAATGTAAATCCAAGATGGCGGCTGCATGAAGTTGTCAACTTTTTCGTAATCAGCTCCCCGAGAAATCTCGAAATTGACAAATCAAATTTTGAAAAAAAAGACCAAGTCTGTCCGCTACGTGGTTCTAAAAATGGAAGCCATTTTAGTAATCATAACCCGAAGAAATCTCGAAATTGACACTCATATCACAATTTGGAAAAGTAATTATGTTCGCCATCTTGTATCTCATAAAAGATGTCATTTTCGTTTTCAACGCCTCAAAAAACCTCGAATTAGACACCCATATCATAATTTTTTTTAAAAATCTGTCTTCCATTTTGGATCTGAAAATGGCTGCCATTTTCTTAAATCGTGACGATTACATTTTGACACCACTATCGAATTCCACACTCTCAAGAACCATGAAAACGACACCCATGACGAAAAACTTGACAACTTCATGCAGCCGCCATCTTGGATTTATATTTTGACACCACTATCGAATTCAACACCCTCAAGAACCATAAAAACGACACTATTTTCGTAATTATCACCTCAAGGAACCCTGACATTGACACCCACATTACTTACATACTATTATCGCTTACAGTAGGTACCATTTAGAGAAGTCTAAATTGGGAAATGCCGTGGTGCTCGTACGCCCTGAAGTTCCATCACTGAAGCTCTACCACTGTATATTACCATCTACCCGGAACATGATAACGGTTTACATAAGATAAAGTTAAAACCTTACTGGCAGGTAAAATAGGTAACACGAACACGTAGGTATTTACGCCTTCGAGTTCGTTCATTGGAACTCTATCACGTCGAAATGTCCATTCTATTATGTAGTAGGTATTACGAGTATTACATATTATCTAACACTGGTCAAAGATCTTTTTCCTATTAATTTAAATTGCATAATTTATTCATTTAACATATTTTGGACCTACTTTACACAAATATACATACATATATAATAATTTAATGGTTTTTTATTAATATTTTTTCTTAAAATGCAGATTTTGCTGTTACTGCATTTTAGTTTTGGGCGGGCAGGCTTGTCAGCACATCCCTTTGAGTGTGTGCCGGCACGCACACCAACGAAAATACTGTCCAGCGTAGAGATGGGCATTAAACGCATCGATTACTTCCCGCCCTTGGGCGGGAATATGGGTAGTTTTTTTAAATAGTCTTTTGAAACAACAGTATATTTAAACTGTTAATAAGAATTATTTTTAATAATTCTGTTATGGTATTTTCCAGTAAAATTATCGCATTAATCATATAAAAATATATTTCATTATTAAGAACAAAGAAAATAAATCTTTTTTGTAAGTGTTGGATTGAAAAATGAACCGAATGTGTTCCAAAATTCTGAATATATTACTCAGAATTTAATAGAATTTCTGAGCTAGCTAGTATAAACATATTACTAAGAGGAAAAAAAACCTATTTAAGATCGAATAATAAATGGTAATGGTTCAAAAAATACACCATTTAAGTGTCTACATTGCACCCAGCCAGGGCGGGTTGCTAATGTAATTATTAGGTCGCATGATCGAAAACCATGACAAAACACATGCAGGTAAAGGTATTTTTTTTATGGCCAAAATGATGATTAAATGGTAAGGTAAAACTAATATATAACTATAAAAAAACATAACAACTATAGGTCTCGGGAGTGCCAATGGATCTGTATTTTGACCTCTCATTTTGTGAAGATGTCTATAGGCAGCAGACATCACTTAACATCAATGTGAACTGCAGGCTTGTTTGCCACCTTCATTGCATAAAAAAACTCAGAATATAATGTTCTGAGTTAGACGGAATAAACATAATACATATACCTACCCAGTAGCTAACTGTAACGAATTTTTAAGATAATAATAAGATTTAGAAAGTACTAAATACCATAGATCCATCTATTGCGTATTTAATACTGTCGAATCCATTTCCTTTGTTGAGGTCGGTTAATAAGTATAGACAATATCTGTAACATGTTCTCTTATTTCACCTCCAATAATGACTTAGTATTCCATAGTAAAATATATTTAAATGCAGTAATATAAATAATACAGTCACATTTTAAATTTCGCTTTGTAATCGAACTTTAAAAATAAATACCCAAAACACCGGACATTTTCCCGCTTAGCATAATAACGATGCCCATCCCTACAAGTCTTTAGACAGTCTTGTCTAACGTCTGCGGCATGGCACAGACACAGACGTGTCTGTGCGAGACACAACTGTCTTTAGACAGTCTTGTCTAATATGTGCTGTAGCCCTAACATTGCACCCGTGCGAATCCCGCAAGTAATACATATTAGGTTTAGGAAAAAGTTTCTTCGCATTTTTTAAGATAATTCAAAACATTTTTTAACATAGTTTATTTAAATTTAACTAAAGAATGTATGTACCATTTTGTTCGATAACCTTTTGCCATCTTGTAGGTAGGGACATGATCCCATTGCTATAAAAATTTTGGGACTTCTCAGCAAAATACCGCGACAAGTGGATTTGGCAATCCTCTCGTGATGTTAACCTAACATTGCATAAAGAATTCTGAAGAGACCGAAACAGGTGGAAATCTGAAGGTGCAAGGTCAGGACTGTACGGCGGATGCATTAACACCTCCCAGACAAACTCTTAATTTTTGCTGAGTGGCTATAGATGTGTGAGGTCTAGTTATCATGATGAAACACCACACCCCTTCTGTTGATCAATTCCGGCCGCTTTCTCTCAACTTCTTGCTTTAATCTCATCAGTTGTTCACAGTAGAGTTCAGAATCGATAGTCCTGCCTGGTGGTAATAGCTCATAATGAATAATACCCTTCCAATCCCACCACACACACAACATCACCTTATTGCGAGTTAACCCGGGTTTCGCCACAGTCTGTGAAGCCTGACCGGCCTTTGACCACGACCTTTTTCGCACGTTCTTGTCGTACGTGATCCACTTTTCATCACCAGTTATCAGCTTCTTCAAAAATGATTCGGTTTCATTACGTCGTAATAAAGAATCACAAATGAGTACACGGTTCATTAGGTTTCTTTCAGTGAGCTCGTGAGGTACCCAAATATCGAGCTTTTTTTTGTACCCAGCTTTTTTAAAATGCGCCAAAACTGTTTTGTGATCAATTCTCAGTTCTTCAGCTACGTCGTAACTACTGATATGTCGATTGCTCCACTTTTTCAAAAACGGCATCCATTTTATCCGTAATAGGGCGACCAGAGCGAGGTGCATCTTTGACATCAAAATTTCCGGATTGAAAACGCATAAACCAAATTTGTGCTACTCTCACAGACACTGCACTAGGTCCATAAACATCGCAAATTTTTTTCGCGGATTGCGTTGCATTTTTACCTTTTTTGTAGTAAAATTTTAAAATGTATCGAATTTATTGATTAGATTCACTCATCTTGACAGTACGAAAAACAAATGAAAATCACACATTTGCCTAATTTGAATTTGGAATTATGTTCTTTAAAATTTTAACTTTCAATGATACCAAAACCAGCCAGATACAAATACTACAGCCAAAGAGATTTTATTACAAGTTCATACATACTATAATGCGAAAAGACTTTTTCCCCAACCTATTATATGTAAATTAAATAAAAGTAATTTTGCTAAACATAATCCTGTACTAACAAGAAATTCCAATTTTGGGTTCCGGATCATATTCGAGCCTGTTAAAAACATTCGGTGTAATGACAAAAGAAATTCACTTTTGGAGTAAGCTCATTATTTTTTGTGGCTGCTCCCTCATTCCCGCTAATGAGACTCCACAATCTAGCTTTTCCTCTGAAAATATGTTTATTAGTAAATAACGGTGGGTGAAAATTGACGTCTATTTATGTAACACGGTATTTTGATGCAGTATTTTTAAAATTGGCTTACATGTACATAGATGTAGAATATTTGGAATAATGCTCTCATCTTTGGGCGGGAGCCCCTAGATACCCGCTTGGTCCCCTTGACTCCATTCAAAAACGTGCCATTTGAATCGTCAACGATCCAGGAGTCACAGATAGACTCGAAGATTTGAGTCTGCACAGAGACATCGAATGTCTGTGAATTTTCTACTGCCTTTACAATGGTGAGTGCTCTGATGAACTGTTCCATCTGGTGCCATCGTCTACATTCCTACATCGCATCACCCGCTGAAGAGAGAAGTTCCATCCGAACAGATTGGAAACTTTGAAATGCTGAACGGTCCGATTCGCGCGATCATTCCTGCCCAGAACATGCAAATTGTGGAACGAACTTCCCTCTGAGGTGTTCCCCCGGTGCTACAACATGGGGTTCTTCAAAACTGGCGTCAAAAGAGTCCTTCAAGGCTGGCAGCGCATTGGCAACTCCCCTGATGTTGCAAATGCGACGGTAACCACTTTCCATCAGGTGGCCCGTCAGCTTGTCTTTCAATCCCTTGACATAAAAAAAATAATTTGAGGGCCAAAATAACTAAATCATTATACATAAGTTGATTAATGATTCGTCATCATCACTTCAGCCAAAAGACGTCCACGGCTGAACAAAAGCCTGTCCTACATGCCCACAAAAAATAAACAAAAATGTTTTCTAAAGTTCATAAGAGCATTTCCCGGCTGCTCGTGGCGCCATTTTGCCTGGGCAAGGTGCATGGCATATATACCTACCTACGCACATAAAAATGCCAGTTCAGAGGTAAAAATTAATGTCTATAAGAAAAATAAAATTTAAAAAACTATAAATTTTAAAAAGTCGTAGATCAAATGTTGTTTTGGATTTATGTAGAGGGGCTGTCTGCAAGAGGTGACGATTATTAACCTTGTATATTCGTATTTCTAATATCTTCCAAGGAAAGTAATACAGGACAAGCTTCAGTAACCATTCCCATAGGAAAGATCCCGGTTCTCTCGGATGGATGAAATAATTTGATAATCTACCTCAAACTAATCGAGTCCCAGTGGATAGTGAAATAGTGGAAGATCAATCAATAAATTTATTTCTCAGGATACTACGGTTCTTTTATTATATTTTATTGTATTTTTCTTTTCATTAACGACGCTCTAGAGAAAATTGCCTATTCTTACAGATAGGTTTTGTATATATATATATATATATATATATATATATATATATATCTTCACGCCAGGTCCCCAACGGGTAAGGAGAGAGTGTAGAGCGCCAGATATCCCAGTCCTCACACACCTTTCGTGCCTCATCTACCTTCATAATTTCCTTCATACATGGACGCCGATTCTTAAGACTTTTGACCGCACCATCAGACAGAACTCGACCTATTTGGTCATAGTTGGTCAGTCTTGGTCTTCCTGGGCCTCTGCAACCATCCGCATTCGCATTGTATAGCTGTTTAGTCATTCGCTCATTCGACATTATATCTATAAGCCCGAACCATCGGAGAATGCCTTTTTTTAAATGTTTACACCGATACTCTAATTCGCACAAAGCCTCTTGCTTACATCTTCATTACGAACGCGATCGGTGCGCGATATACCGCAGATCTTGCGGAAAGATCTCAGCTCGACCGCGCTTAATTTACTTTCATGCTTTTTCCTGCATACCCAGCTCTCGCTTCCATATAGGTTTTGTAATTAGATGTTCTCATCTAATTGACTACTAAATGTTTGGTGCTATTGTTATCCGGTAAGATACCTCGCCAACCGCCAAACTCAAATGCTTTCGTGATGCATTCGATTTTGACGCCATCCTGTCTGACTCGTACGGATTAACTTTTCCCTGAGTGTGTTTTCATCAGCAGGTACATACCTATGTACTTTAGAGCAAAATGTTCTATTATTCTTTTTTTTCCCAGTTCTATTATTCTTTTTTTTGGAACAAAGGTCGCCAGCATGCAGTTTAAATAGATGTAAAATGGTGACTGCAGCCATAAGGCTGCTGCTTGGTTTGTCGAATTGTAGATGTAAGTAGAATAGAATAGAAGAATAGAAAATATTTTTATTTCGAATAGATCTTTACAGATACTTTCTAAACGTCAAGAAATCATAAAATACCTGACTTTATACATCTACACGAAAACCAAAGGTCAAAATTCAGATGCGATACTTTTTTATCATGTGAAGCTTGCAGCTCACATTGATGTTAAGTGATGACTGCAGCCTATAGACACCCACACAAAGACCAAGGTCAAAATGCGTTACCACTCCTGAAGCCTAAGGTGTTATGCCTCTGTGCCGGAGATTACAGAGCCGTACATTACCACCTGATCGGAACACGATAGTGCTGAACACTACCATTTAGCGGCACGAATATTAGGTAATGCGGTGGTGCCTACGCCCGCGAGCTCCGCGAGCTCTACCTCCAGTACAAAGATATATACTATACTTACAAAACTTACAAAGGTACAAAGATATATAGATACTTTCAAAACGTCAAGAAATCATAAAATACATGTCTTTATACATCTACACGATAACCAAAGGTCAAAATTCAGATGCGTTGTAGTCATTATGTCTCTTTGATAATTCTTACCGGGCCATGCAGTACCATCTAACCGGAACACGAATGTACTGAAATAGTATTTGGGGGCAGATAGATTCTTTAGGTAATGCGGTGGTGCCTTCGTCTTCGAGTTACAATGGGACTCTACAACCAATGAAAATACGTATTCACTTCTTGCTTGTTTATTATTTCAAGATATAAAAAAACCTGATATCCATGGGATAAGTAGAATGTCCTGTAGGGTATGAACTATATTATTGATAAATAGTTACTCAGCAAGAATTCCTTTCCACACTTTTCAGAATGACCTTTAGATGAGGTAAAAGTACTTTAGAATAATCATGGCTGTATCAAGTAAAAAGGTATTGTAAAGAATCAAGGGTCATAATAGAAAGGCTGAAAAGAAATACTATAAATATTGCTCAGAGCGTTCACTGGATGGTTTAATGTACCTCATTACAGCCCTCTTTATTACAATAATCCGGTTATTTCGGACGTAATTCTTGTAAATTATTACCCATTGTGTGTATTGCATTCGCTCACGTTAAGGCGCTTTGGTTTTTCTATGAGGATTTTATGTAGACTAGCAACCCGGCCCCTCTGAAATTCTCTCAAAATTCATAATTATTTGCTATGAAAAGTTTAAAGAATATTTTGACGAAAGAAGCAAAAAGAAGGGTATATGGTATAAAACTATACAACATCAGCCGCCTCAAATCCCTTGGTTTATGCAAAGAAATGTTAACAGAAGTTTTATTATATTAGCGCATAGGTTACGTTCTGGCCACTATCCCTCGAATCAATTCGGATTTTTAATGAGGAAAGTAGCTTCTCCCAACTGTGATGTTTGTGGTACGAGGGATGATGTCCATCATATACTCGTAGAATGTGTAAAACTTGAAAGAAAGAGAATTATTTATGCAAATATACAAAATCAATCAGTATGAAATAGGAGCAATAACAGCTTTATTAGGACAACCGTTTAGTGATGCAGCAAAATAATTATTAAGTATTATATCATAACATAAATAAGTGTCTTTCTCAATGAATAAGTGTATTTAATTGTAGATTAGGTTATGATGGGGCTGACATATCCTCCAGTGGACAAAAGCCTCCAAATAAATTTAGATTAAAAAAAAAAAACCCGGCCCTAGCTTTGCACAAGTGCACGTGTATCGAAATCTGTGTTTTTTTTTAAGCCTTTCATACATAAAAAAAATTACACAAGCATGCAGCTCACATTGATGTTAAGGGATGACTGCAAACTGCAACCCATAGACATCTTCACAAAAACCCAAGGTCAAAATGCAGATGCGTTGCCACCCCTGAGACCATTAGTTAATATTAGTTAATATGTATCTGTAATAGTTATTCCGGGTCCTACTAAATGTACATTTTTTCCTTTTTCAATAATACGCTCGCTTGCCATTTTAATTCGAATAAGTATCTACATCGTTTATTCTCTGCCAGTGTTGTAGTGTGTAGGCAATAAGGGTAGCAACACCTTAGAGTTGCCATCTCTTTGGCTATAGCCCGACATGTTTGGCTTTTTAGGATGTCCAGTCAATATTTGTGTCCTGCCGAAAAATCATAATATTTATTGTGTATACAGGAAAGTCGCGAGGTGCACGAGAAATTTAATGTAAACGATGAATCTATTATAGTTGTCTCGATTTTGGGTAAGCCCCAGTCTGATTTTGAACAAGAGGATAAAGGTTTCGAAATTAGCAAGTTGTTAACAATTTTTCCTAATGAAGCCTAAAATAACTGGTAAGTTTTATGCAATATTATTAGTCATACAAGTGTAGAAATAGAATAGAAATAGAAAATATTTTTATTTCGAATAAGATTTACTAAGCATTTTTGAAAAGTCAATAAGATTATGTAGATGACATATTATAAAATTATGTAGATGAGTTATTCGCACTCTCTATGTATATGCGCTAAAACAACTAATTAGTGTACCTAGTGTCATCTAGGTTCCCTGACGCGACAGAGTTTATTTGTTGGGGAAAACTAGTACTAGAGACTGAAGCAGTGCTCTGTTCTATACAAAATTCGGGGTCTAGTTTGTGATTATTTTCTTACAACTAATAGGAGGTCAGTACCTTCATGGCGCTTACCTACGAGTTTATTCCAACAGCTGACAATATTTTGGTCATACTAAAGAAGTTTATACAAGCGCCATATGGAAATTATGCTACTGATGCACACGTCGCGACCGACGCTGGAATGACATCAAGACATCCTTTACCATATTGGGACGTGGAATGTACGCGGACTGAACACAACATAAACATCCTGGGGCTCAGTGAGACCCACTGGAGGAGTTCAGGGCACTTCACCTCGGACTCTGGAAACAAGATCTATTAATCTGGTCCAGAGGATCAAAGTAGAAATGGAGTGGCATTTGTTGTCCCACGGGAGATGGACAAATTTGTCATAGAATACAGACCAATCAACGACAGAATTATTACAATAAAGTTTTTTTTTTTTATGTAATTGAAGTGGCAAACAAGCATGCAGTTCACATTGATGTTAAGTGATGACTGCAGCCTATAGACACCCATACAAAGACCAAGGTCAAAATACAGATGCGTTACCACTCCTGAGGCCTAAGGTGTTATGCCTCTGTGCCGGAAATTACAGGGCCGTACATTACCACCTGACCGGAACACGATAGTGCTGAATACTACCATTTAGCGGCAAGTAAATCAGGTAATGCGGTGGTGCCTACGCCCGCGAGCTCCGTCACTGGAGCTCTACCACCAGTAGAAGTTGAATGCAATACCATGCAAACTGAACATCATCCAAGTATATGCCCCAACATCAACTAACTCCACTGAAGAAGAGATTGAGGAGTTTTATGGAATTCTGTCACGAACCATAAAACAAATACCTAAACGAGAGATCACGATGGTAATCGGAGATTTGAACGCAAAGATTGGTTCAACAGAAAACGATGCAAGCTTACGCCATCTGATAGGAAGGTTTGGTATAGGCAACCGAAATGAAAAAGGCGAGAGACTCCTGCAATTCTGTAGTGAAGAGCACCTCACAGTCATGAACACCTGTTTTGAAAACCACATTCGCCGTCTCTACACTTGGATATCTCCAGGAGACAGATGTAGAAATCAGATCGATTATATTATGATCCAAAGACGCTGGAGATCCTCGATTCTAAATGCGGTTATATTTCCTGGAGCTGATTGTGGAACCGACCACCAACTTCTTATGGCAACATTCAAACTGAAGAGGCTACACAGATCAACACAGCAGAAACCTCTAACAAGGATAGACATGACAGGGTTCAAATGTGACATAGCACGAAACCTCCTAAATATCTCGGCAAATAACGACAGCCCATCGGATTCGATTACATGGACAACATTAAAAGAAGTCATAGCACAGACAGCTTCACAAAATGCTCTACCACGTACATCAATGAAAGATTTCATAACACCGGAAACTGCAAAAATCATTCTTGAACGTAGAGAACTCAAAGAAAAAGGTCTCAGGACACCAGAAGACCGAGAACGTTACACACTTATGAGCACAGAGGTACAAAGACGATGTCGACAGGACAGGAGATTAATCCTATATCCGAAGAGCTCGAAAAACACGCCGAGAAAAACGAGACCAAAGACTTGTACCGCAAACTTAAAGATCTCACGAAGACGCGAAGTCCGAAAACTCGTGTTATTCGTGTAGATCCTGAACATCCGACAAATTATTGAGAAGAGCCGAGAATTTAACACGCCGGTTGTGTTGTGTTTCATCGACTACGCTAAAGCGTTCGATTGCGTGCAATGGGAACTATTATGGAATGTGCTAATAGAGATGGGAGCGCCCAAACACCTAGTGGGTCTTATCAGCAACCTCTATGCAGCAAATCGCTCTTATGTCAAACTCGACACGGAATGCTCAAACATGTTCGAAACAAAGAAGGGAGTACGGCAGGGCTGCACTATCACCTGTGTTGTTCAACATCTACGGAGAATACATTATTCGCAAGTCCCTTGAAAATTGGGAAGGCGGGTTTGCAATAGGAGGAAAACGAATATCTAACCTCAGATACGCCGATGATACAACTCTCCTGGCAACATCTATAGATGAAATGCAAATACTTCTGCAAAGAATCGAATATGAAAGTATGGCCAAAGGTCTCGCTATCAACAGAAATAAAACATAACTGATGATAGTGGACAGAGCTGGCAAACTTTCAAATGTGAGAAACATTCCAAATATAGAAGTGGTCGAACAATTCACCTACCTAGGATCTCTCATTTGCAATGATGGAAGTTGCGCCCCAGAAATCAAACGTAGGATGGCCATTGCAAAAGACGCCATGTCTCGACTGGGAAATATATGGAAAAATCGAGGCGTCACAAACAACACCAAGATGCGCCTCGTAAAATCACAGATTTTTCCCAATATTTCTCTACGGGGTGGAAACATGGACCATTTTGTCATGAGAAAGATGCAGAATAGATTCATTTGAGATGTGGTGTTGGCGAAGAATGTTGCGCATACCGTGGACAGCCAGGCGAACCAATTTGTCAATTTTATCGCAACTTCACGTCGCGGACCGCCTCTCCACTTTGTGCCTTCGCCGGATCACGAGCTATTTTGGACATATAGCTAGACGCGGGGAAAATAGCTTGGAGAGGCTGATTGTTGTGGGCAATGTGGAGGGGAAAAGGGCAAGAGGCCGATCTCCAACCAGATCAGTTTTTTACACCACGATGCAAATGGCCGCAGACCGGGGCCGATGGAGACATTTCGTCCGATCGAGAGTGATGCCAGGATGATCACGATCCTCAGTCATGAGGGAACGACCAGAGAGAGAGAGAAAGAAGTTTATATTAATGTGTACCTACACTTTGTAGAAATTAAATTTGCGGATTAAATACCATTGTCACGGGTAGCTGGAAAACGACCGAAACGTCGGGTATAAGAAGAAGTTTGGTAGTGTTGTATTCGAGAAATTCCGCAAATTTAATTTCTACAATGTATGAAGCTCGTGTACCTACACGTTTATGTTCCCATCACACACACCTGCGAAACTTCTTCTTCTCTTAAGTTACACTCTTGACAGAGAAGTCGTGGTCAAATTTCCAAGTGTAGTGGCTCGTTTCACAATCCGTCTCCACATGTCACGTGTCTTCGCCCGGTGATAGCGCCTGGTGGTAGACCGCAGCCTAATGATTGACTTTGGGAATTTGTATATAAGGCAACTCTTGCGAAAACTTTATATGTGCGATTCAACACGGCCATACGCCATCTTCCGTACTGTACAAGCATGTTGTATTTCTTCAGTGTTCCACTAGATGGCGCTTAGGTGTAGTGAAGACTACAGGCGTATTCTATAACGCGGTGGCGATCAATGTGAAAGCCACTATGCAGTACATTGCTGTTTTATTTTAAAAAAATCGTATTTTATCACGGCACGTCAAAACAGCAATGAACAGTACAAACTACAAAGTAGCTATTGAATTTATGCCGAGATATACAATACGTACTCCATGATTTGTAGTACGAACACAACAAATACAGAAAAATATCGCAAACGAGTTGTACGTTCATGAGTGATACGGCTGAACTTAATATAAAGAATGAATTAGTAATTACCTGACCCAAATTACTACTAAAGTACTAAACACTTTGTTAATACCTTTTTTTATATAATGAAAGTGGCAAACAAGCATGCAGTTCAAATTGATATTAAGTGATGACTGCAGCCTATAGACACCCACACAAAGACCAAGGTCAAAGTGCAGATGCATTACCACTCCTGAGGCCTAAGGTGTTACGCTTCTGTGCCGGAAATTACAGGACCGTACATTACCACCTGACCGGAACACGATAGTGCTGAACACTACCATTTAGCGGCAAGTTTATTAGGTAATGCGGTGGTGCCAACGCCCGCGAGCTCCGTCACTGGAGCTCTACCACCAGTAAATAACCTTATGAATATTACAAGCTCTCTTCCTTCAGAAACACCCTAATTGACACATTTCATTGATGAACAAACACATTAGTGAAATCTGTTTGATCAATCAAAATCAAAAACTAAATAGAGCATAAATACAACATTCCCAGCAAGCATAACCGCAAGTATCGCCTTGTATGCACATTATAAAATTATGTAGATATATGGATAACATTACACCAGACCCAACAACAGAATGTAGTCAGAAGCAAGTTGCAAAAAAAGAAACTGGTTCGCGAGCGTCTAACCAGGGTTACTAGGATTAAAAAAATATATTTAATTTTATGAATTAAACATCATATTAATTATTTAACTTTTAAATAATGTTGACAAATGAATAGTTTGGGGAGTTTTGGCGGGAACCTTGAAAGAGGCGTATGGTGCTCTTATTTTATTTCATTTTCTAGGTGTATTTTTAAGTTATATTGAATAAAGTTGGTGGCATTTTGTTTGATATCGGTTTATTACAGTGCCCGTGTATAGTGAAATAGAATAACAGTGCGAAAACACGACCTTTCAGGTTGCCTCCAAAACTTCATTGTAAATGTTCTGGTAAAGTAGCCATCGCTTTACTTGAATAACTTGATTGTAACTCACTTAACTGACAAATTATACTTGATAACTTATATACTTGATACTTACATATTATACTTGATGACTATATTATACTTACTTTTACGCTGCTTAAATAAATACGAAATATCGTTTTACTTGACACTGACAATATGCGTATTAGCGATGCCAAAATAAAAAAAAATAAAAGACGTGATGCTGGCAGGTAAGCCTCCTGGCGGTTGCCATTAAGGAAAAAAAAAAAAAAAAAATGAATAGTCCCATGAATGGAGAGTGAATACTGCAACCTATAGATATCTACATAAAACCATATCTCATTTTTTTACTTGTGGTAGAGCTCTGGTGACGGATCTCGCGGGCGTAGGCACCACCACATTACCTGATATATTTGCCGCTAAATGGTTGTGTTCAGCACTATCGTGTTCCGGTCAGATGGTAATGTACGTTTATGATTTCTTGACGTTTTGAAAGTATCTGTAATGATCTCTTCGAAATAAAAATATTTTCTTTCTTTCTTTCCCTCTTTCTGTAATGACCTAAATTGAAATCCAAGACGTGCATGCCTAGGAGCTACATAACATTAAGACTTTTTTTACTTAACATCAATGTGAAATGCATACTTGTTTGCCACCTTCCTCAAAAAAGCGCTACCATATGGCGGTATACAGATTGGTTTATACTTAGTGCATTCGCTCTCGAGATCCGACAGTGCAACTGTATAACCTCCACTAAATTGCTTTGTAATAAAACCTAGAAGCGCGCATGACCCCGCGGCTGGTGTAAATCGTAAGCGATCTACTCGGTTAAGCGAAACGGTCGCGGTCGGGTGTGTGATGGGTGACCGCAAGTGGCAAATTGAAATGCGCGTTTCTGTGCTTCGGAGGGCACGTTAAGCCATCGCGTCGGTCTCGGTTGCTATCGATAGATAGCAGTTGTAAAACCTTATAAACCTTAAGGATAGTTTGAAAAACATCTAACAGCGGGTTGGCCACCAACCCGATTTGGAGCAGCGTGGTGGAGTAAGCTCCAGGCCTCCCCAAAACAAGGGGAGAGACTCGTGCCCAGCAGTGGAACGTATAATGGGTTGCCATTATTATTTATTATTATACAACCCACAATAAAAGTTTAGTCTGATATCATATAAACAAAGAAGATGTTGCAAAAATGTATGGACCACCGGCCATGTATTGTACACAATATCATTAAACAGGCAAAATCAATATAAAAACGTTTTTTACTGCATATTTACACTTATTTAGCTTTGTTTGCAGTTACAAAACCTTATTTACAGTTAGAATTGCAACTCAAAACCAACATGGCAAATATGGCGGATAATGTAATTTTGACATATTCATTTTTTTTAATTGTTTTTTGATTATGAGACTTGGAGAAAAAAGTAATATTTTCTAAATAATATCGAATTGGATTGATCCCAAGCGTCGGCTGTATCGCCGCCATGTTTAACATAGTTGAAAATGATAAAATCGTTTGAATTTAATGTTGTAACTCTAAAATATATTCTTGAATAAATTAATTGTATTTTTTTCGGATTCTTCTTTAATTTACCAATTTTTTGAAGACGTGTACGAACCAGAGCCTAGTTCACAACATCTCCTTTAGCTTATTAAAATAAAATAATGAGTAACCTGTTTGAGCTCCGCGAACATGATGAATTGCGAAAACATTGTTACTCATAACGTTGTTAACGGAATATGAATGACAGTTATTGCTTATTAATCACATGATGCAATTGAAATTGTTTCAACTGTACCTATTGATGATAATAAAAAAAATACTGTGTGTGTCAGCTCACTCAGCTCCGACGTACGACGGGAGTTTACTCGGTGTGCGTAAGGAGATCGCTAGTGTACGGCCGAGTGAAACACGTCCGCTCAGTCGCAGCGCTCGCGGGGAATCGCGCGTAACGCCTCAACTTTCGTGTTTCACTTGATTTTTACTACTTTTAACAGAAATCGTTTCTTAAGGAGTAGGTAAACTCCAAAAGATTTGACCACCGTAATCTAAGCAAAGGCGAAGTTTAGGGAGCGTCCATAAATAAAGCGGGATTTTTAGGGGGGAGCGGGAGTTGAGTCGAATCTCATCTTTACATAGAAGAGAGGGAGAGTCTTTTATTACTTTCTCATTTTAGAATAAATTTATCGCGTTCTCTTTAGTTTAACACTAAAAGGTACGCCCGTAGTTCTTCGATTGTATGATTCAGAAATGATCGGAATGCGTTCGCTTAACAAGTTTTTATATATAAAATGTCACCTCTCAAATTGCATTTCAGTTGCATTCGTTAATACTGCAACGAAACTGCTATTTTATAGTCGAGTTTGTATTTTTAGCATTTTCAATTAAATATATTTAAAGTGATTATTGCTGTTGCGATCAAACACGTTGTAGAATAGAAGAATAGAATAGATAATGTTTTTATTTCGAATAGATCTTTCCAGATACGTTCAAAACGAGTGAATAACCATTACATATAGTAAAAGCAAAAATTAGAATTTAAACTACTTAGTTTAAACATAATAATCACAAAATTTTTAAATTCCTTCAATGATGATAAATAAAGAAAAAGAAAAACTTATTCGTCAAGATTAAAGTTATTCACTTAGCAGAGTTCCAAGTGCAGTCACTACTGAGAAGAACTCCGCTACCCAACAAACTCAGTAAGAGCTCTTTTAAATGAGAGCTTAAATCTAGTACAGATTATCGTGAAAAATCAAATAATGTGAACGTCCAAAGCATAGATGGAAATAAACTGCTATCTATCTATCTCTAATGTGATGTAGCTCCTGCAAACCAGAACAGACCAGTCCCCACCAACAGAATACAGTTAGAATTCAAATTCAAAATTAGAATTTGAAATATTTAGATGGCAACCCTAAAACTCTCATAGCATTTTACTTTTTGTTTAACAACAACCAATGTACGTTTGACCTAAAGTCATTATAAAATAATAGTGCAAAACGAACCAGATCTTGGTTCGCACTACTTCATACGCGCATTGGTATAGCGAAGGACGAACGTTGATTTAATTTAATCGTAATGATTATTGTGTCGTGTGAATTTGTGTGGAAACATTATTACCTGTAAGTGGATTTTATTATTTATATCGTATTAATAAAATATGAAGTTGTATCAAGAAACCTACCTAAAGGCGGTTCGATCTCGGTTGTCTATTTCTTTATGTGACATGTCTTTAATCTGTAATAATTACTATTGCCGTGTCTACTTTATAAATACTCATTGTTGATCAGAATCCAACGTATCTTTAATATCATTAATCTATATGTATTAATGAAAATGAATCACTGAAGTGTTTGTATGTGCATAACTTTTAAACGACTTTATCAAATTGGATAAATCTTTCTTTTATATGTTCGTTATTGTCAGGATATTCAATAATACATGCAATGTATTGTGGTGTGACGGCCCGTAATTTCTATGACGGACGCAAAACATCTTAAGGGCAGCAGCGCATCTCCATTTTGATCTCTGGGTTTTGTGTTGATGTCTATAGGCTGTAGTCGTCACTTAATATCCATGTGAACTGCACGCTAGTATGACACCATTATAATATTAAAGAAAATCATTCAGATCATCATCAATTTTATGATATTGAAGAAATACCACATTGTTTTTATTTTGCCCACTGGTGAGAGAGGCAATGGTGACCCGAACAGTGGTGGTCAAACCATTCGAATAGGTATTTCGATCGGGCGAGTCACCACCCGAATCCGCTGGTCAGAGCGGCCGCGATTTACACTCCTTTTGATCGCGCCAAAAGGAGACGTCCAAGGCACGTCTTAAAAGATCCGGACGATGAGACCACGTTGGCCATCGCCGCTATGAACAATCATTTACAAAATCACACTGCACAAACCGCTAACAATACAACGCGCCGACGCGTTTCGCGCCGCGCCCGCCCCTGATCCCGACCCTATCTCCGGCCCTGCGAGGCCGATGACATTCCGGTTATCACCAACCGAATGGAGTAGAGCGAAAGTTGCACCGCCCATAATCGCATATGTCTCATATGTCTCTCCGCAACGTCCTAAGCCGAGGCACGGACCCGCATGGGTCACCCTTAGGCAGTTGCGCTAACTTTTTGTTTAGGTTGGAGCGCCTTCTGCGCTCGCCGATTGCCCGGTGAAGTAGACTAGTGCCGTCTCGAGACAGGCCGCCTACACAAAGCCCAACTTAAAAAAAAAAAAAAAAAAAAAAAAAATAGTTTATGCAATAACGTGGGATGGGTAAGTCTCGCGATAAAACTACCGCCAATCCGCTTGCCAAACGTGTTGAATATGGCATATTCTCCCCTAATCACTCACAAACCCTGTTGTGTGCATTTTTATTAAAAGGCTTTTAACAGTGGGCATGTTTCGGCTGAAGTGATGCTAATGATAATGATGATCATCTTCACCTGGTATGAGGTTGATAAAAATAGGCTTTAATATCATGACAATCCCCTCCTGAGGGATTCCGCCTTGTCATGGCGAGGGGGCTCAGTAGCCAGTGGTTGTTCTCACACACCGGCGAAGCCAAAAGGAACCCAGCGTGGGTGAGGCGTTTGGTATGACTCTGCATATCACTCGCTGCTGTGGAGAGAAGACGGCTGGGGAAAAAGGGTATGGGTAAGTCGTTGGCCCTGCACCGTATCCCCAGCCGCCCAACGCTCGTCCCGCCGTCAAACGAGGATGTGGTGGGGCCGAGGGAGAGGCTGAAGATCGAACTCCTTTGACACTCCCGCTCTCTCGAGGGCGAACTGTGTGCCTGGGCGCCTTGTGTTGTGGTCCAGGCAGGGATTCCGACGGACTAATGATGTGATTGTTGGTTAGAGCCAAAGGGCTCAAACCTTGCAGGACTAGGAAACGAACCGCCGCCGGTGGGGTCGCAGTTATGTGCGTAAGCGTTCCCGTGACCCCGCCACTGATGGCGGATTCGGAACACCGCGGAGTTTTAGTGAGTACGAGTCTCACATTACCCGCCGTCTGTTCCTCAAGACGGCGGGTGCCAAGGGATTGCCGCGTAACAAAAGGTATCATGAGATTATGCAGGTTGGCAAATAAAATAAGACTATAGCATAGGACAAAAAGAAGGTTTTTTACCGGCTGTGCCTTTTGTAAGAGGTCCCCGGCACACAGGCATAACACCTTGGGCCTCAGGAGTGGTAAGTGTGGTAACGCATCTCCATTTATAATATTGCTACGACATATATACCTATCTGCACTTGTCAACAAACTAAATGTTATTAATAATTAATCGATAACGTGACAAGTTCTGCTCAATGCGCTTAGTAGTTACCTACTAAAGTTTTAATGTTTGTATGTAGGTATGTATGTATGTATCTTCACGCCTAGTCCCTGTTGTTTTGTATTAAGTTTGTATTGTTCAATGTTTGTACTAAAACAAAATTACATAATCACAAAACACATGGAACACTTGGATAGATACTAAGACCTACAACTATTTTATATAAGTACAACCTATATTGAAAAAAAAAAATCTTATTTATTTTATAATTTATTTTCATTTTACTCACTCAAGTTATCTTATTCAATTATTATTATGGAATTAGAACGATAATAATAGGGAATGTACAATTCTATTAAATAATGTTATTACTTTATTCAGTTTAATATTGATGAAAGTTGTTGCTTTGTATGTTGTATCACTTTTCTTGTACCTATCCATGATACCCATCGCTACCAATTACATTACATTACTCTTATTTCATGTAGTCTATGAGTTATATTTATACATTATTATACATATAGAAATATATTAGGTAATATTATGCATATATATGTATATCTATATAATACGTAATTTTGATAATATTATTACTATTTTTTGTTTCTTTCGTGATTATTTATTATTTTGAGTGTATTAGATTATTTAAGTAAGTTTTTTATCTACAGGATAGTACATTATTTTTTGCTTTATATTTTATTTATTATGTGTATACAATAACTATATTTTAGGACATGTAACTGACTGACATCCGTGAAGCTCAGGGGCCCAGATGAAAATCAGCGTCAAGTAGATAGGTAATATCTGCTTGACACGAAGCTGATCTGGGTACCCTTTTGGACCAACCGTGAGACATTTTTATCTATTTACCTACTTGCCTGTTGGGTATTCGCATAAATTTATTGTCTAATGTTATTTGTTATTTGTTAAATGTTATACCTACTTTGTGTCTCTGTGTTGTTGTCCAAATAAAAAAATTCTATTCTATTCTATTCTATTCTATTCTTAGAGGTCAAATTAATTGCAAGAAGAACTGGTTACCTATATGTAATCACTAGCTGTTGCCGGCGGCTTCGCCCGCGTGGATGTCGAAAAGTATGTACTACCTATGTACTTTCTCAAAGTCAACTCTATCTCTGTACCTAATTTCATTAAAATCGGTTCAGTCGTTTGGACGTGAAAAGGTAACAGACAGACAGACAGAGTTACTTTCGCATTTATAATATAAGTATGGATTGAATCACCGACTATGTTGGACAAAAACCAGGAATGTAGGTACTGTGGTTCCGTATTCACTAACGAAGCTGCTCAAATATGTATGTACGTTTGTATGTTCACGCCAGTCCTTCACGTAGTAGGCAGGCACTACTCAAATAAATATATTTTTACTGGTGGTATAGCTCCAGTGACGGAGCTCGCGGGCGTTGGCACCACCGCATTACCTAATATACTTGCCGCTAAATGGTAGTGTTCAAGCACTATCGTGTTCCGGTCAGGTGGTAATGTACGGCCCTGTAATTTCCGGCATAGAGGCATAACACCTAATGCCTCAGGAGTGGCAGCGCATCTGCATTTTGACCTCTGGTCATTTTGTGGGTGTTTATAGGTTGCAGTCACTTAACATCAATGTGAACTGCATACTTGTTTGCCACTTTAATTACATAAAAAAAAATAATAAAAAAAATCAATTCAGATTTATCGAAGTTCAACTGTGTTCAGTGAGATACCTATCTTGAAGTGACATTCATTTCACAATTTTGACATCAGCAATACCCAATTACTTATTTTTTTATGTCATGAAATGGCAAAGCGGTGCATGGCCAAAGCGAAGTCCAAGCACATCGGTAGAGTTGGCAAGAAACTAATGAGGTACCCTCCCGGGAGCCGTGCCTATTGGTCTCTTGCCAAAGCTATCGAAGGGAATTTTTGTCGGTCATCTTTCCCACCACTGCGCAAAATTGACGATAGCCTAGCCCACACGGCAAAAGAGAAAGCTGTCCTTTTGGGCAGCCTCTTTGCCTCAAACTCGACTCTTGACGACATGGGTATCACAGCGGCCTACCATCCCGCGCTGTGAAAGCTCTATGCCTGACGTCAAATTCACTCAAAAGAACGTCAGGCGAGCTCTTTTATCGCTTGACGTCAAGAAGTCGAGTGGGCCGGACTCCGTCCCTGCGGTGGTGTTGAAGATGTGCGCTCCCGAGCTGACCCTCGTTCTGACGCGCCTGTTCTCGCTTTCCTACGATCAAAGAACCGTACCGTCTGCGTGGAAGGCCGCCCTCGTGCACCCGATACCCAAAAAAGGGGATCGCAGTGACCCGACCAATTATAGGCCCATAGCAATAACCTCCCTACTCTGCAAAGTCATGGAGCGTGTGATCAATACTCAACTGCTGCAGTATCTAGAGGATCATCAGCTGATCAGTGACCGCCAATATGGATTTCGTCATGGCAGATCTGCTGGTGATCTTCTAGTATATCTCACGCACCATTGGTCCCACGCCTTGGACAAGAGTGGGGAGGCATTGGCTGTAAGCCTGGATATTGCTAAGGCCTTTGACCGGGTCTGGCACAGGGCACTCCTCGCGAAACTTCCATCCTACGGTCTCCCCGAGAGGCTATACAACTGGACAGCCAGCTTTCTGTCTGAGCGTTATATACAAGTCTTAGTTGACGATCAGCGCTCAGACAGACTACCTATCAACGCTGGTGTGCCGCAAGGCTCTGTGCCCACGCTTCTTCTTCTGCATATCAATGAAATATTGGAGCAAAACTCCAATTTTCATTGCTATGCCGATGATAGTACGGGAGATGCACACTACACTAGCCGTGCAAATGCCTCTCGGACACTTATCGAGGAAAGCAGGACTAGACTTGTGTCTGAAATCGAGCACTCTCTGGAGCGGGTCTCGGATTGGGGTCGACTTAATTTAGTACAGTTTAACCACTCGAAGACACAAGTCTGCGCGTTCACCGCAAAAAAAACCCCATTCATTGTAGCACCACAGTTCCAGGGCATTCCGCTCACCGTTGATAAGAGTATCGGTATCCTGGGCGTTGACATATCGAACGAAGTGCAATTCGGGAGTCACATTAAGTGTAAGACCAAGTTCGCTTCAAAAAAGTTGGGGGTGCTTAACAAAGCGAGGCAGTATTTCACATCGGGGCAGCTACTTCAGCTTTATAAGGCCCAAGTGCGGCCCCATTTGGAATACTGTTCTCATTTGTGGGCGGGAGCCCCCAAATACCAGAGCTTGGTCCGCTTGACTCCCTACAAAAACGCGCCGTTCGTATTGTTAACGATCCAGGACTTACTGACAGGCTCGAACATCTGAGCCTGCGCAGAGATATTGGGAGTCTGTGCGTGTTCTACCGTCTCTACAATGGTGAGTGCTCTGCTGAACTGTTTGACATGGTACCACCGTCTCTTTTCCTACACCGTACTACCCGCCGAAGAGAGAAGTTCCACCCACACCGACTGGACACCTGGCAGTGCTCAACGGTGAGGTTTTCACGTTCGTTCCTGCCCAGAACGTGTAAATTGTGGAACGAACTTCCCTCTGAGGTGTTCCCTAGGTGCTACAATATGGGGTTCTTCAAAAATGGCGTCAAAAGAGTCCTTCTGGGCTGGCAGCGCGTTGGCAACTCCCCTGGTGTTGCAAATGTTCATAGGCGACGGTGACCACTTTCCATCAAGTGGCCCGTTTGCTTGTCTGTCAACCTACAGACATAAAAAAATGGCAAACAAGCGGGCAGTAATAAATATGTTGATGCTAAGTAGGTTAATAGGAAGCGCGCATGGCCCAGCGGCTGGTGTAGATCGTAAACGATCTACTCGGTTAAGCACTACGGGCGCGGTCGGGTAGTGTGATGGGTGACCGCTAGTGGCAAATTAAATGCGCGTTTCCGTGCTTCGGGGGGCACGTTAAGTCGTCGGTCCCGGTTGCTATCGATGGATAGCAGTTGTTAAACCTTGTCGGAGGCCTTATGGGCGGTTTGAAAATATCCGACAGAGGGTTGGCCACTAACCCACCCACCTCCACCAATCCGCATTGGAGCAGCGTGGTGGAGTAAGCTCCAGGCCTCCCCCCAAAAAGGGGAGAGACTCGTGCTCAGCAGTGGGACGTATAATGGGTTGCCATTATTATTATTCTAAGTAGGTAATACTGTAGCATATAAACAGTTACTAAGCTAGAGATTTCAAAGTAGAGGCGATGCCACTCCTGAGGCCTAAAGTATTATGCGTCTATGTCGGAAATTACATCGCCATACATTACCACTTACCATCTGATCGGAATACGAAAACGCTGAATACTACTTAGCGGCAAGTAGATTATGAAATGCAGTGATGCCTACGCCCGCGAGCTCCGTCACTGGAGCTCTACCACCAGTTAAATTATTCTATTTTTTTTACGATTTCTAAATTAAGAATAATTTCTCGAAAACTTGCCTGACGATTTCGACAAACTTTCAAAACAGAATAAATCTGAGACATTAAATATCATATTAATAACGATTAAAAGAAAAATTAATATCTCATACGTTTATCCTTATTAAAACACGTGGCTTCTTATTATCATTACCTATATTATTTTATTGTTAGCATGTTTCCTTAACATACAATAATCATTAGTGATGAATCATACTTACCCAAGTAGATACAAAAGGATTTTAAAACATAAAACAAGTTTTTTTTTTAATCAATCGACGTTATATTTAAAACTAGGCATTGGGATCACATTATCAACATCACTTCAGGCGAAAGAAGTCCATTTCTCGTGCCACATTGATTGTAACGAAGGTGGCAAACAATCACGCAATTCACATAGATGTTAAGTGATGACTTCAGGCAATAGACATGTCGTAGCCATATTGTTAAATTGAGCATATTATTATCATGAAATAATTGTGAATTTCATGAAATGTTCATTGTTCATTGGCCAGATCGAAATATATAATCAGATAAGAAATCGTTCGACGATTTTCGGTTAAACGCTCACATGATATGTTCAAACTAATTTGATCATATTATTGTGGAGGAACGGGTGGAAGTGTTCCTCCGACGAAAAGGGAGGATCCTCCGACCAGGCGAGGTGGTAGCGCCTGGCGGGCCGCAGCCCAACAATTGACGTTGGGAAGTTGTATATATATACATATATACAACTCTATATATATATATACAATCTAATATACATATACAATTCTCAAGAGTTGGCATATGCCAACTCTTGAGAAATCTACGCATGTACGATGTAATTCGAATGCACACCATCTATCGTACTAGACAAGTACTGTGAGGTTTCATCTGTGTTCCACTAGTTGGCGCCTTAATGTAGTGGACGATTATTATTAACCGAAACACGATAGTACCTACTGAACACCTCCATTTGTCAGCACATAGGTAATAATAAAATCGGTGGTGCTTACGCCCTCCAGCTCCTACACTTGGAACTCTACCACCAGTACTTACATATTCTCATATTTTTTTATTTTTTTTTTTTGTTTTTTTGTACTTAATGATTCTATTTCTGTTTTTGTGTTTTTATTATCTACTAGCTGTCTCGGCAAACTTTGTATTGCCTCACAATGAGATATTTCTTTTTCTTTTTTTTTTATGTAATAAAAGTGGCAAACAAGCATGCAGTTCACATTGATGTTAAGTGATGACTGTAGCCTATAGACACCCACACAATGACCAGAGGTCAAAATGCAGATGCGCTGCCACTCCTGAGGCATTAGGTGATATGCCTCTGTGCCTGAAATTACAGGGCCGTACATTACCACCTGACCGGAACACGATAGTGCTGAACACTACCATTTAGCGGCAAGTATATTAGGTAATGCGGTGGTGCCTACGCCCGCGAGCTCCGTGTCACTGGAACTCTACCACCAGTAAAATGTGTCAAAGGTTTGACATATAAGGACTATTTGTATGGGAAAATAAATTTGTGGTTTTTACTATTTCCCTTCAATTTCTTCATATTTTCTTACCTTATAATTTTAATCCTTCTCTGGACTTCCATCAATCATTCAAAACCAAAATTAGCCAAATCGGTCCAGCCGTTCTCGAGTTTTAGCGAGACTAACGAACAGCAATTGATTTTTATTTATATAGATTTATATTTTCATTGATTATGTACTTTTTGTTCGTTCTCGTGTACCAACTTATTTTCATTTTGTTTATTTTTTGTTGTTTTTATTTTTTATTTTTTTTTTTATCATGGGCATGTCTCAGCACTGCTTCAATAAAGTCATTTCTTTAAGCAGTCCTTTCTTTTTTTCTTTATAATCTGGTCTTGGCAACATTTTAAATAAAAAGGTTTGGTGGATTTTGTTAATGTTCATAAATTTAACAAATACATTCCAGAAGGTATTTTTTTATTTCATTAAAGGACAACGGAGCAGCTTCTTTTTTCTTTTATAAGTGCACACATTTATCTCCAGCAAAAATATTAAAATTTTGTATTAAAAAGATGAGTTTAAGGAAGGTCAAGGTTTTGATTTATGTACCTACGATTCATGTTAAACGCTCACGAAACGATTGGATGGTAATTTAAATATTAATAATGATCATTTTGAATTCAAAAAAGTTTATCGAACTATACACGGTAAAAAATAACATAACCTACCTACCTAAAAGTTTATAAATAAACTAGCTGCCCCGACAAACTTTGTATTGCCTCACAATGAAATAATGTGTCAAGGGTTTGATATATACGGACTATTTGTATGGGAAAATGAAATGTGGTTGTTACTATTGCCCTTCAATTTATCCATATTTTCTAACCTTTTAAACGTTCCCTGGGCTTCCAGAAATAATTCATAAGCAAAATTATCCAAATCGGTCCAGCCGTTCTCGAGTTTTAGCGAGACTAACGAACAGCAATTTATTTTTATATATATATGATGAGTTATGGACACCCTGGCTGCAATAAAACTACCGCCACTGCGATCTCCATTCCGCATGTCATATGTGGTGAATATGACATATAAATAATACTAATAATGGCAACCCTCGATACGTCCCACTGCCACACCGCGGAAACTCCGCCAAAATTCCATACAAACGCTTAATTTGGTCTCTATTAAGCAGACATTAATCAGTGACGTGTATTTACACGTGCACCTGTGTGCGCAGCACGTAGAAAATACCAACCGTTGCCCATAAGAGGGGAGGCGGTTGGGTGAGGCGGGGAAATCGGGCGGGACATCGAAGTATCCATTCTATACGAAGTATTATTACATATTCTCTGCCACTGCTGAGCACGAGTCTGTCCCCTTCTTGGGAGAAGGCCTGAACTTACTCCACGACGATGCTCCAATGCGGATTGGTGGAGATAAGGGTTAGTGGCCAACCCGCTGTCGGATGTTTTCAAACCGGCCCATAAGGCCTCCGACAAAGTTTAACGACCGCTATCTATCGATAGCAACGGGGACCGACGGCTTAACGTGCCCTCCGAAGCACGGCAACGCGTATTTTAATTTGCCACTAACGGTCACCCATCCCACCCGACCGCGCCCGATCGCCTAACCGAGTAGGTCGCTTCCGATCTACACTAGCCGCGGGGCCATGCGCGCTTCATTTCTTTTTATGATTATGACATAGGTATCTCTCCTAATGACGCTCAACACTGCTGTAGGGTGCCTTTGAGAAAGGCTTTGTCCAGCCGTGGACGTCTTTCGGGTGGAGTAATTATGATGAGGTACCTACTTATACAAAAAAAACAGAGCTTAGAGCAGCATAGCAATTTGGTATAGCCTTCAATTATTCATTCAAAAATTCCCATTCAATTCTCATAGAATACTCATATAACCGAGTCTTAAATGAAAGCAGTGCTCTTGCTATTGATAGCCAGCACTTAGCATAATTACCATAAATTATTCGTAGCATAACGATTTTAAACCACGAAGTGTTATCAATACAAAAATATTTACGGGAAATCGGGAGAGTGAAACGAAATTTATTCCATCAATTATAATTATTTAATGAGCCACATCAACTCGGCTAGGATTGATTGAAGTGGACAATATAATATTTGGTCAAAATGCAGAAATGATAGGTTTTTTTATGAAGAGAAGGTGGCAAACAAGCATGCAGCTCACATTCATGTTCAGTGATGACTGCAGAGGTCAAAATGCAGATGCGTTGCCCCCTGAGACCATACATTAAATCCAACTGGAATACGAAAGTCCTGAACACTACCATTAGTGTGGCAGATAGAGACTTTAAGCTCATTATCTCATATCAGCTGAGATGTGTGCCGTTTTTTTGGCTTCCCACAACCAGTCATGTTACAATTCTCACTTTTTCTTTTTTTTAATTATTGTTTTGATGTTGTGTGTGGGCCAAAGAATAAAGATTTTTCTTCTTTCTTCTTCTTTGTTGATCTGGTAACGGGTCAGTTACCTCCACCCGGCACGTGTACCTACCTAGTACAAAAAAATTTAAACTATTAAAACCATTGAGCAACTCGGCCCACCAGTCGCGGCGGACCGGAGGGGAGTAGCCATAGCGTTTATTATCGATGCAAAACAGTCTGTCATTTTTTGCGGGGGGTAATACGTGTGACACACACTCACACTACAAAAATCGTCTATTACTACGAAGCTCACACCTTGACTTTAACAAAATACATTAACAATTTTACACACACATTTAAACATCTGGGTGACAGGCATAGGACCATTTGGTGTTGTACTTTGACAGAGGGGAATGCATATGGCTACTCCCCTCCGGTCCGCCGGGGCCGGTGGCCCGTGTTGCTCTATGATTAAAACAGATATTAAATCATATTGCATTTCCATGTTTCCAGAGTCCAATAAAGACACGAGAGCGCCATGACCAATTACTGCTTGCTGTCCGCCTGTTGTCTACTTGCCATACTGTGGATGTCTACAGGTTAATTTGATGTTTTTTTTACTTACTTGTGTAGTTGTCGTACATCACAAGTGTGATGTTAAAATATTTCAATTACATCCTCCATCATCCTACACCTTACAAAGGGACAGAAGTCTAAAGAATTCTTTTTCATTAAATTTAATACCAATTACTAAATAAACTAAGCCTAAACACTAAGGTTACACCAAGATTACTAAGCCTGGGTTGCACCAAGATATTTGTTATTGTAACATTTCATATCTTTCTCTAACTTTAACAGATTTCTTTAAGTTAGAGAAGGATGTGAAATGTTACATTAACTTTAACTTTAACAAATATCGTGGTGCAACCCAGACTAAGTCTACCTGGAATTACATTTTCTATTAGGTATGTACTTATTTCTATTAATTTCCGAAATGTATAGTATATAGATATCTATTTAGTGAATATCCACCGACACATAAGAGCCGAAATTATTTATCCTAGCACAAAAGCCTTGACGGTAAGTTGATGGATTTTCCTCCTTTTACAATCTAAAATAGAGCAAAATGTGTAGAAAGGATTCGGAAAGAAACGTAATATTAAGGTAGTCCCTCACTTGGAGAATTCTTATAACGATACGTTACAGAACTTACAGAGCATTACGTCAGTGAGGGAGATGAATCGAGCATTACAGTGCGCAAACTGTAATGTTAAAGATTTGAGCATTACATCAGTGAGGGAGAAGAACTGAGTATTACAGTACGCAATTTGATGATACAATATGTAATGAGAATGATACAACTTGAAACATCAATACGCATCACTTGTTATAGAGCAAGTGGCGGACGCGCAGCAGCACGTCCAGCCCAGTGATCAGTAGCCCACATGATAGTGGAGTACATAACGTACGTAACTTCACGCCTGTAATCCCCGAAAGGGTAGGCTGAGGTAAATGCATGCATTCAAGCATACATGCAAACACCCACGACTCGCTTGTTACGTTTTGGCCCATGCAACAGGTGGCGAACCTGTTGCCATCTCCGGACACATTGCCATGCTCGTCAGTTGGGGAGGCAATACTGTAATGCCAAAATCGAATCTGCAAAGTTACATAACTGTCGAATGCTCCAAGTGAGAGAACACCTTCAGAATAGAAAAATATAAAAGCAAGGTACATATATAAGTACTAAGTGTAAAGTATTTAAAATAAGGTTTAGGTTTGCGGTTACATTCAATATAATTATATTATTTTCATACGCAAAACTCTTTTCAATCAAAGGTGTGCCCAATATTCTTGGTTCTTCCTTGGTTCTTTTGAAAAAAAAAGGCTTACACTCACTAGGTATATAACTGTATCGTGGATGCCGTTGTACACGCGCAACATCCTCAAACACCCAAAGCCGAAACAAAAATCTATAGGCCCTACAAATATTCGTCCCGGTGCGAGGATCGAAATATATCCTTAGGTCAAGCGATCGGCACTCACTTCTGGACTAATCGCGTAGTCAAACCGGTCGAAATTGGATTTGAAACTAATTGAAATGTCGATATGAACTGTACTGTATTTGGGTGGTATCATGACACAAAAAGTAAAAAGGATCCATTATCCTTTCCAGGAATCACCTTCATCCCAAACCTATCAGAAGCCTGCTACCGCTGCTTATGCCACGTGTCGACCAATTGCGACCACTCCCACGGCTGCACTGCTGGCTACTGCGGACCCTTCAACATCTCCAGGGTCTATTGGGTTGATGCCGGCAGGGTGGTGTTCCCTGATGATGATCCTGACAGGAATCATGGTATGTAATGTTAACTTGCTCATCGTTACCCTCCAAGGTCAGTGCCCACTATCTGACAACTGATAGCACCCCCCTACATACTGCACTGCGACATATTAGCGTTTTTCTTATACATATAAAAAATCTGTTACTGGATTTCTATCTTGCTATTTTTGAAGACGCGCCTATGTGAGTCCATCACATAGATGGCTCAACGTGGCTAACACGGTAACACCAAAATTTATTGTTATGCTGGGGTAGTACTGAACACCAACCACCATTCGGCAACAGATACGACTAGATTAGGTTGTGCGGTGGTGCCTACGCCCTCAAACTTTGCACGCGCTACTACTACGCGTGAAAAGTCTTTCAATAAATGGTGCAAGTTTCCTTAAGGGCCAGCACCTAATGACGTGGCATTGCATGGTGCGGGCCGGTACGCAACGGCATACCGAATTATTCTGCTGTATACCGCGTCATGCTGCACGATCTTATGGCATGCCACATCGGGATGTCGACGAGTGCCCGCACGTAAGAAGACGAACGTGTGTCGATACATCCTTCGTTCATAGTAGCTAATATTGGCATTGTTTAACTTACCTATTACTGTAAGTTCGAAAAATATTGTCAATAAAAAAAAACCTTTACCGACTCACGCCGTGCCGTTCCGTGCCGTCAGTGAGCCCCAGTGAAGCTTGCAATAACCAGCCAATATTAGAAATAAGATTTCAATCTGAACTTAAGATTGTAATATGCTTTATGAGCTTCTTTAAATAAATAAATCTACACCCATGTCATTTTTTCATGTCGAAAAGTTGACAGACGAGCAGAGGGGCCACCTGATGGAAAGTGGTCACCGTCGCTTATAAACATTTACTTACTCCAGGGGAAATCACCAACGCGCGGCTAGCCCTGAAGAGCTCTTTTGACGCCATTTTCTAAGAACCCCATATTGTAGCAACGAAAAAAGAACCGGGAAAACCGTACAGGGAAGTTCGTTCTACAATTTGTCATTAACCAAGTTCCTTTCTTGCAGCCTGGGAAGACTGCGCGAGGAACTATCATTGCGCTAAAGGCATCATCGAGGGATACTTGTCAAAATTTGGAAAAGTAAGTAGCAGTAGTAGCGCGCATGGCTCCGCGGCTGGTGTAGATCGTAAGTCGTAAGCGATCTACTCGGTGAAGCGATACGGGTGCGGTCGGGTGTGAGTAGGTGACCGCTAGTGGCCAAGTAAAGTGCGCGTTACCGTGCTTCGGCGGGCACGTTAGATAGCAGTCGTTACACCTTGTCGGAGGCCTTATGGGCGGTATGAAAACATTTGACAGCGGGTTGGCCACTATCCCGTATCTCCACCAATCCGCATTGGAACAGCGTGGTGGAGTAAGCTCCAGGCCTCCCCCCAAAAAGAGGAGAGACTCATGCCCAGCAGTGGGACGTACAATGGGTTGCCATTATTAATTAAAATACCGCCAAATATATATATATCGAAATTAAAAATTCGTGAAGATTGCAATAAGTTCTTAATTTATCGGTGTATTACATTTTACGTTAAAATTATTACAATATTGCTTACTTACCTACCTGTAGTAATTATGTATTAGTAGCTGTCTACCTCCATTTTATCCGCGTGTTAATTGGTTCCTCTCATAGGGTTACAACCACCTCCACCTTAAATTTCATCACAATCAACACAGCTATCTGATTTCACATCTAAAATATTACAGATATAGAAAAGTGATAGTGCAGGGGCCTGCATTTTAAGAAATTAAAGTAATAATGGTAACCCATTATACGTCCCACTGCTGGGCACAAGTCTCTCCCCTTTTTGGGGGGAGGCCTGGAGCTTACTCCACCACGCTGATCCAATGCGGATTGGTGGAGGTGGGTGGGTTAGTGGCCAACCCACTGTGGGATGTTTTCAAACCGCCCATAAGGCCTCCGACAAGGTTTAACGACTGCTCGACAGATTCGATAACAACCGGGACCGACGGCTTAACGTGCCCTCCGAAGCACGAAAACGCGCATTTTATTTGCCATTAGCGGTCACCCATCAAACTGTCCGACCGCACCCGTAGTGCTTAACTGAATAGATCGCTTATGATATGCACCATCAGAGGGGTGTACCACCGTGCGCGCTTCTTTTTTAGAAATTAAAGTTAATGTTTATATTTTCACTAAAATGCTAATGTACCTACAGCACTTGGAAAAGTATTTCTACATTCAGCCTATTGAAAATAAGTTCCCATCGTTATGTTTCACCAACTATACACAAGGGTACGGTTACCCCACGAACGTAACCTTGTCGTAAAAGCTATGGGCCAAACATTTAACGACTTCCAATAATTGAGTAAAAACGTTATGGGCACCCTCTGAAATTGTCTTTTGTGTCCCGTCTTCAATGATACTTGACATAGTAATTAAGCCTCGATGCAATCATCTGAGATTGTCTTCGCAACGATCTGTTTTGTCTTTAATAGAGACAATAGAATGCCTCTCATAAACCCAAAGGCCTCACACAAGGATGTCAGCGATCTACGGGGCGACGGCCACTGCTGGGCGGATAATATAATCATGAAGTTGGACCAACTTGGGATTCTTATGTATTTTTTCTGTCATCAGGACTGCAATAGTGATGGAGTGACCAACTGCTTCGACTACATGATGGTGAATGGCAACGGCGGCTATGGATGCACAGCGCCCCTCAACCGATCGGTCAATGGCAGACGATGGCTAAAACGGTTTGAAGAGTGCCGGCATTCTTTGGAAACGTGATTAAAGATATTCGTAACTTTCGATTGTTTTTTTTAGCTGCTTAGAACTATTAACCAATGTGTTTTGTTAATATTTCTGGATATGTTATTGGAGCAAGATGCTTTGAAGACATCCAAATATGACAAATAACTGAATAGTAACGTGAAATCTTTGCAATCCCACGAACACCTCGTGACCTAATTAACCTTCTTCTCGATTTACATTCCTTTTCGCGCCAAAAGGAGTTGTCCAAGGCACGTCTTAAAAGATCCCTGAGACGACGTGTCATCATCATCATCATCACTCCAGTCAAAAAAAACGTCCTCTGGCACACCGCGGACACTCCGCCAAAATTGCATACAAACGCTTAATTTGGTCTCTATTACACAGACATCAATCAGTGACGTGTATTTACACGTGGACCTGTATGCGTAGCACGTAGAGAATACCAAACGTCGACCATAAGAAGGGAGGAGGTTGGGTGAGGCGGGGTAATCGGGCGGGACGTCGAAGTGTCTATTCTATACGTAGTAATAATACTAAACTTTACAGAAAACACTAACAAAACTAAACAGCAATGAAAGGTAACTATTAAAGCATATTTTATCTTGGAGCTAAAACTAACCCTGAGGGAGAGCCCCCAGAATCTGTTACTGTTTAGATAAATCATATAGTTTTCTGCTCAGGTGTACCGAATATCAATCGACACTAATCCCCTTATTCATAACGTAGTTAAATATTTTAGCAAACGTATTTTCTATCCTGCACATTTGACAATGCAACTGACAAAGAGAAAGCATTCTATAGCTAAACGTATCTAATGTACGTTTATGAATAAGGGGGTTATAGTTTTTAGAGCATTTTCATGATCATGGGTTACCATTTACTTTCCCGTCAGTCATTTATGCATGATCACTTGGCGTAATCAGTTATTCAACAATATTTAATGGCAGGAAATCAACCATAACCACACCAACAGAATATAACGTATATGGCTTGATAACCCATTAGACCCTCCGTATAACACCATCCTCCATGCGTGTAGCCATAGGTGATTAACTGCGGGGTGTAAACGTTACAGAAATCCCCTATTTAACCCATTATTCAATACACAAAAGGATGGCCTTTTGTTTATTTATATATCCTACCGCTATCACCAACACATGGTATTTCAATGTAACTCTCAAAACCTGCACCGGAAAAAAAGTCTAAGAATAAAAAACTACATACAGGCGAACCTCCTCCTTTTTGAAGTCGGTTATTTTTTTTTTTTTTATGTAATAAAAGTGGCACACAAGCTTGCTGTTCTCATTGATGTTAAGTGATGACTGCAGCCTATAGACACCCACACAATGACCAGAGGTCAAAATGCAGATGCGCTGCCACTCCTGAGGCATTAGGTGTTATGCCTCTGTGCCGGAAATTACAGGGCCGTACATTACCACCTGACCGGAACACGATGGTGCTGAACACTACAATTTAGCGGCAAGTAGGTATATTAGGTAATGCGGTGGTGCCTATGCCCGCGAGCTCCGTCACTGGAGCTCTACCACCACTAAAATTAAGTATTTAATACCGGGGCTTAATTTCCACATAAATCATTGACTATCACTAAAAATAACTAACGCCTAACATAACCTTGACAAGGTTATGTTAGGAGTTAGTTGTCCCCCCGAGGGTTTCCGCCTTGTCGTGGCGGGGGGGGGCTCAGTACCCGGTGGTCATCCTCACACCGGCGAAGCCAAGAGGAACCCAGAGAGGGGGCGGCGTTTGGCGTGGCTCAGCCCTTCACTCGCGGCCGTGGAGAGGAGACGGCTGGGGAGGAGGTGTACGGGTATTTCGTTGGGCCTGCACCCTATCCCCAGCCGCCTAACGGTGGTCCCGCCGTCAGATGGGGACGTGGTGGGAAGGTGGCTGGGGAGGAGGTGTATGGGTATGTCATTGGCCCTGCACCCTATCCCCAGCCGCCTAGCGGTGGTCTCGCCGCTCGATAGGGACGTGGTGGGGCCGTGGGAGGGCGGACGAGGGAACCAAAATTTCTTCGACGTTCCTCCAGGGCCGGACTGTGTGCCCCTGGACCCCTCCACCCGGGCGTCTTGGGACGCCTGGTGTTGTGAGTGGTCGGGGCAGGGACCTTCGGGCAACGGACTAGGGGAAGTTCATCGCCCGACTGGAGAGGTCCCGGGCTGGCTGGTGTGCAGGTGTTCCGCACGCCACTAGTAGTGGTTGGAGCCGAAAGGCTCCGATGAGGGCTCGACAGCGAGCAGCCGCCGGTGGGGTCGCGGATGTGTGCGATAGCGTTCCCGTGACCCCGCCACTGATGGTGGACGAGTCGGAACACCCAGTGGATTTTAGTGGGTAGATGGATGTTCTTTCCCGGAGTCCTACATAACCCACCCCTCTCCCCAAGGGTGGGTATGCGTAACGCATTTTCCCCTGGTAAAAAAAAAAGGAGTTAGTTATTTTTAGCACATCGGATTGGAGAAAATAACATTTAATTTTGTTTAACTTGATTCCAGCGGTAATTAGAATCAATCACAAAAAAAAACAGTTTTTACACATGTTACTAAATATAGACAAAGAGACAGACATTAAGTACAGTCTTTTAAATGGAAAAAATCTAAGTACCTATTTAATTTTTCCATTCTTGTAAAATACGTCTCTACAAGGATAAAAGGTTTGGTTGCCCCAAAATATTTGTTAAAGTTAGCTCTAACTTTTAACTGGTAAAACTGAACCTTAGTATTGACTTCCTTACTATTGGGTTTACGCATCTACCTGCTTACTGTCCTTAATACCTATGTGTTTTAGATCCAATGTTTTTTTTGTACCTAATGTGTGCCGAGAAAATAAAAATCTTTCTTTCCTTCAATGTCATGTCTCTTCTCCATACCTAGTGCTCAAGAAGTACTTATCGTACCAAATAAACGAAACTGCACGTAGAGTAAGCAGAGGTAAATGCATGCATTCAAGCATACATGCAAACACCCACGACTCGCCGGTTACGTTTTTAACCCATGAAGAGCCTGTTGCCATCTCCTGGCACATTACCAAACTCCGAGATACCTACTGGGAAATTTCCAGAAAATGGAAAATCCCAATATAACCAGAGATAAAGGATTTTAAACCATTATCTCTGATAGCCCCCGACTCGGGAATCGAACCCAGGACCTCCAGCATAGTAATAGTGGCCTGCTACCACTAGACTACTGAGGCAGTTAAACTAAAACTCCAAAAAACTTTATTTTATAAATTTGATACTCCATTCAAATGTTACTGTTTAACCAAAAATTAATTCAGATCAACCCAATTATGACAACCGTCTAACTGTTAGTTCATTAATTAAAACTTCAGATTGTTGGGTAACTAATATCTGGTAAATTCGAGCGTCGTTTGACGAGGAAAACCGAAATTAATGAAACTTTTTCAGTTTGAACAGTTACTTCATTGAAAAGTAAATAACTATCACTGAGTACTGCTTTTCATCAAAGAAGTACCTACCCTAAACGCGGCGCTAACATAGAGCAACTCGGCCCAACAGTCGCGGCGGACCGGAGGGGAGCAGCCATAGCGTTTATTACCGATGCAAAACAGTATGTAATTTTTTGCGGGGGGAAATACGTGTGACACACGATCACAGTACAAAAATCGTATATTACTACGAAACTCACACCTTGACTTTAACAAAATACATAAACATATTCACGCACAAATTTAAATATATCTGCGACAGGCATAGGACCATTTGATCTTGTACTTTGACGCAGGGGAAAGCCTGCATATGGCGCCCCTCCGGTACGTTTTTTTTTTTATATTATGGAAGTGGCAAACAAGCTTGCAGTTCACATTGATGTTAAGTGATGACTGCAGCCTATAGACACCCACACAAAGACCGAGGTCAAAATGCAGATGCGTTACCACTCCTGAGGCCTAAGGTGTCATGCCTCTGTGCCAGAAATTACAGGGTCGTACATTACCACCTGATCGGAACACGATGGTGCTGAACACTACCATTTAGCGGCAAGTATATTAATGGTAATGCGGTGGCCTACGCCCGCGAGCTCCGTCACTGGAGCTCTACCACCAGTATCAATACATACGTACGTAGTATTATTACATATTCTCTGCCTCCGGTCCGCCGCGACCGTTGGCCCGTTTTGCTCTATGGGCGCTAAATACGAAATCTAACTTGAATAAATTCAATAACTGTGGACATCTAAATATAGTGTCAATGGGAACAAAGTGGACAGAGAAATGCTGTAATTTATAGTGATTTAAATAAAATTATTTACTGCACAGAGACAGCATTTATTCTCTGCTTCTGCAACTAACTGCCTCAGCAGTCTAGAGTTAGCATACCGCTACTGTTACGCTGGGGCCCTGAGTTCGATTCCCGAGTCGGATGCCACCAGGGATAAAGGTATAAAATCCTTTAATTCCGGTTCTTTTGGGTTTTTTCCGTTTTCTGTAAGTTTCCTAATACCTCGGAGTTTAATAATATGCCTCGAGATGTCAACAAGCTCGTCACCTGTTACATGGACCAAAACGTAACCGGCGAATCGTGAGTGTTTACATATATGCTTCCACCTTTGCCTACCCCTTCGAGGATAACGGGCGTGAAGTTACAGATAAACAAACAACAAACCAACGAACACAATCAATATTAATTCCGTCTCATCACATTTTATCAAAAGCTAGGTATATCGCCATGAATACTGAACCAATAATAACCAGACTGTAATTTCCCTACAGACCGACTCGGCGGTCTGTAACGTTAGACGACCTAGGCTATCGACGACAATATTAATGCAGCATCAATATTATTGTTCACAATACAGTGAATTAGTTTGGGTCGTGTTTTCATTGAAGTCATGGCTGAATTATTTATGTATCTTCACGCCAGGTCCCTAACGGGGTAGGCAGAGAGTGTAGAGCGCCAGATATCCCGGTTCTGATAAACCTCTCGTGCCTCGTCTACCTTCATCATTCTCTTCATACATGCACGCCGATTCCTAAGACTTTTGACCCCACCATCAGACAGAATTCGACCTATTTGGTCATGGTAGGTCAGTCTTGGTCTTCCTGGGCCTCTGCAACCATCCACATTCGCATTGTATATCTGTTTAGTCATTCGCTCATTCGACATTCTTTCTATATGCCCGCTGAATTATGTCTCGGTCGTTTTTATTTATAACTGCCCTCTTCCTTGTCACTATCAAAGGCGGAAGAGTTACAGTGTCGGAACTCAAGGATGTAGGCACCACCGCATTACCTTTTTTATGTTATGCTATGTATCTTCACGCCAAGGCCCTTACGAGGTAGGCAGAGTGTGGAGCGCCAGATATCTCGGTTCTGACACACATCTCGTGCATTATAGGTATTCATCATTCTCTTCATACATGCACGCCGATTTCTAAGTCATATGACCCCACCCTCAGACAGTACTTGACCTATTTGGTTATGGTACCTAGGTCAGTCTTGGTCTTCTTAGGCCTCTGGAACTATCCAAATTCGCATTGTATATCTGTTTAGTCATTCGCTCATTCGACATTCTTTCTATATGCTCGAACCATTGGAGCATGCCTTTTTTAATTTTTACACCGATACTACCGATTCACACATAGCCTCTTTCTCACATCTTCATTACGGACGCGATCGGTGAGCGATACACCGCAGATTTTGCGCAAAGATCTCATCTCGACCACCAGCACCTTAATTTACTTTCATGCTCTTTCCTGCATACCCAGCTCTCGCTTCCATATAATAGCGTTGGAGTAAGTACAGGATGTATGTTGTCCTTTTTAATTATATAAAAATAACACCATTTACTGGTGGTAGAGCTCCAGTGACGGAGCTCACGGGCGTAGGCACCACCGCATTACCTGATTTACTTGCCGCTAAATGGTAGTGATCAGCACTATCGTGTTCCGGTCAGGTGGTAATGTACGGCCCTGTAATATCCGGCAAAGAGGCATAACACCTTAGGCCTCAGGAGTGGTAACGCATTTGCATTTTGACCTTGGTCTTTGTGTGGGTGTCTATAGGCTGTAGTCATCACTTAACATCAATGTGAACTGCATGCTTGTTTGCCACTTCAATTACATAAAAAAAAAAAAAAAAAAAAAAAAAATAGTTCCGAGACTAGAATCCAATCAACAATTACACCAATAATTAGATTCAAAATTCCATAGCTACTTACTGGACAAGTCATGTTTTTTTTTACTAGAGAATCATAGACTCTACATTACAAATATTTTTCCTCAATCAACTTGTTTGTATGTTGTACACATTCACACACAATAACTAGTTTATTATTTGAATGTCAAAAATCTTTGCATTGCGGATAGGTTAAAAAATAGGTATTTAATTGATTTATTATAAACATTGTATCGTATTATCATGCAAGTACCACTTTGGTAAGTAATAAAAAACCTAACCTGCCTAACTAGCATAGTTGGCAATAGATGGCGCTGCTGCTACCATAAAGCAATGCAATAGATGTGAAGGAAAGATTTGACAAATCGGGCAGGGCTTCAGTAGCTCAATTGGAAGAGCGGCTGGACTAGATTCCCAGTAGGTCGCGAGTTCGAGTCTCGCCTGAAGTCAATTTTTTCACAAGCATGTGTTAATGCGAAATAATATAAAACAAGTAATAAAAAGTTGTTTAATCAATAATAAACGTTTTTTATTACTTAGGTAGGTACAGGATTTTTTTTAATTACATAACTTTTACCTTTTTGATTAGAAATATATATTTTTTTTGTTTCTTACCAAAAAGATAAACATTAATATTTATCATTGATATAGACCAATTTAAAATAGATTTCAACTGAGATCTTCAAAAAAGACTAGTCAAGTGAAGGTCTTTGACGAGTGTGTGTTGGCAGTACGGAACTGGCCCATTATCGCTCACTAGTGGCACACCGCGGACACTCCGCCAAAATTCCATACAAACGCTTAATTTGGTCTCTATTACACAGCCCTCAATCAGTGACGTGTATTTACACGTACACCTGTGTGCGTAGCACGTAGAGAATACCAAACATCGCCCATAAGAGGGGAGGAGGTTGGGTGAGGCGAGGAAATCGGGCGGAACGTCGAATTGTCCATTCTATACGTACTATACGTAGTATTATTACATATTGTCTGCTAGAGGCCTCATAAGAAGACTCAAGGTCACGCAGAGAGTAGTTTAAAGAGCTATCCTCGAATTTCTCTGCGAGAACGAAAAAAAGAGATAGATCTGTCTGAGAATCATTGTAACCGACATAATCCACCGAATAGCATAACTAAAGTGGCAGTGGATCTAGCTCGAAGAACTGACGGCCGCTGGAACAGTTCGCGTACCTGAAGACGAAGCGTAGGCAGGCCTTCCGCAGGTAGACCGACGACCTAGTGAAGGTCGCTGGATGATGGCGGCCCAGGATCGTTCGCTGTGATAATCTTTGAGGGACGCTTTTGTCAAACAGCTTTCAACGTAAATTATAGTGATGAAGATGACTTCAAAAAGTATTTAAATTCAATGTTTTACACATTAGGCATCATTCATTCATTCATTCATTCTAAGTTACTATTTACTGAGTTACTGTTTACTTATTACATCAGCTGTCTGCCAGTGAAAGTCCCGTCAAAATCGGTAAAGCCGTTCCCAAAATTAGCCCCGCCAAACAGACAGACAAAAACTGTAAAAAATGTTGTTTTGGTATATGTACCGTGTATACATACATATGTATTTAATAAAAAGCGGTTATTTTAATATCTATTACAATCAGACACACCAATTTGATTTATTTGTATAGATTATTAAGTTATATTAACTTGGGAGCATAATTTAAGTATTATACTAATTGTTAATAGAACAACATCAATCTTAATCGACACCACAGATTGACACTACAATATTTTCAAATATCTCAACACGAAGATATCGATAGCTATGACGCATCTGTCAGCCACAAACCTGATTCTGTACGATACAAAACAACATACTTGCATCGACAGTGTGCTCTGTGAGCCGTTTAACAAAGGAAACGTGTGTCAAATTAAAATGAAGTGCAAATAGAAGTGTTTGTTACGAGAATAACCCTAAAATCTGTTGTAAGTGACAGCTAGAAGTGATTCCGATTAACACTGGTGAGTTCGAGTACTCGAAAAGTACTTATTTATAACCTTTATTTTTCTTGGTCTCAGTTCGTTGATCTGCAAGCCGTAATTATACATCATGATGGCGTTGCTCAGTCAATGGTCAGTTTTCTTATATCCAGAAAAACATACTGGTGGAGGATTTCCAGTGTAGGAGCTCGAGGGCGTAGGCACCCCCGCATTATCTAATCTATCTGCCACCAAATGGTAGTGTTAATCTCTATCATGTATTTTTTTTTTTTTATGTAATCCGCGTGGCAATCAAGCATGCAGTTCACATTGATGTTAAGTGATGACTGCAGCCTATAGACACCCACATGAAGACCAAGGTCAAAATGCAGATGCGTTACCACTCCTGAGGCCTAAGGTTATGCCTCTGTGCCGGAAATTACAGGGCCGTACAATGTTCCGGTTAGATGGTAATAGCTTTAACACAGACAATAATAACTAAGGGCTCAGAGGTGGCAACGCATTTGCATTTTGACCTCTGGTCTACGTGGGTATCAATAGGCTGCAGTCATCACTTAACATCAATGAGAATTGCATGCTTGTTTGCCACCTTCATTACCTAAAAAAACATTGTAACTAATGGAGTAAACTGTAAGACGATTTTGCGGAGTAGGTATTTACCTAATTTTAATAATTTTTTTTTCAAGTCCGATAAAGACTTAATTATAACGGATACGATGTTTGACATGTCTCTAGCTTTCACTATAAGGACATTGAATATTAATTAACAAGGTAAACTTTTAATGAAATTAATAAATTAATAAAAATATTATTACTTGAATGAGCATTATTTCTCTAAGCTTGAATGTTACTAAGCCGTGTTTTGTTGATGTTATAAAGCAATATTCGACAAGGAAAACATAGCAATCTTAAAGTATTTTTTATTTATTCAAAACTTCTACAGTTCATTTTATTTTATTTTTTATAGAATCACGATCACTCTCTAACTGGGGTAAAATCCCCATGTGTATCTATACTGTGGCTTTGGTTTCTCTTATCAAAAATGATAATTGTTTTTAAATAACTGGAGGAATAGGTTACTAATGCTGGGTGTTTTTTCCCAAATGTTTTTTAAATGATAATTGTTTTAATTAAGATTGTTCGCATGTTCCAATTAACTGTTCTAGCGAACTCCTTATGACTTCAGCGATATAAGAAGTATTTTACTACCTATTCTAAGACCTACCAAATATACCCAAAAAAATTATACATTTATACAAATAAATAAAATTGGAGTGTCTGTTTGTACCTAATACAAAAATAACCGCTTTTTACTAAATGCATATGTACGAGTATGTATACACGGAACATATACCAAAACAACATTTCTTACAATTTTTGTCTGTCTGTCTTTCTGTTTGCTCCCGCTAATCTCAGGAACGGCTGGACCAATTTTGAAGGGACTTTCATTGGCAGATAGCTTATGTAATAAGGAGTAAATAAGGCTACTTTTATACTAGCTGCGCCCATGACTTTGTCCGGGTAGATACCTACTGAACAATCATAAACGCGAACGAAGTCGCGGGCACTGCTAGTAAATCATAAAAAATCTGTCAAGCCGTATTGGAGCAGTTTGTTTACAAACACTGTGATAGAATAATTTTATATATTAGAAGTAGAAAATGATGAAATAAGTTATCATTTAAGGTTGTATTTTTTCTTAATTTTCGATTAGATTTTACTTACCTACCGGCGATAAAGCTCCAATGACAAAGCTCGAGGACGTAGGCACCACCGCATTAGCTACCTAATTTACCTGCCGCTAGATGGGATTATGCACTACCGTGTTCCGGTGATGTATTAATGTACGAACGTATCATAGCTTAACACTCAAGAGTAGCACTTAACATCAATGAGAACTGTACGCTTGTATGACACATTTATATGAAAAAAATAACCGGCCAAGTGCGAGTCGAACTCGCGTCCACAGAGTTATAAACAGGCATGCAGTTCACATGCGTTTTAAATGATGACTGCAGCCTATAGACATCTACACCAAAATCAAAGGTCAAGATGCAGATGCGTTACCACTCCAGAGGCCGAAGGTGTTATGCCTCCGTGCCGGAAATTACAGGGCCGTACATCAGCATCTAACCGGAACACGACAGACCACTACTTTACTTTACTGGTGGTAAAGCTCCAGTGACGGAGCACGCGGGCGTAGGCACATTACCTAATAATGCCGCTAAATGGTAGTGTTCAGTACTATCGTGTTCCGGTCAAGTGGTGATGTACGGCCCTGTAATTTCCGACCCAGAGGCATAACACCTTAGGCCTCAGGAGCGGTAACGCATCTGCATTTTGACCTCGGTCTTTGTGTAAGTGTCTATAGGCTGCAGTCATCACTTAACATTAATGTGAACTACATGCTTGTTTGCCACTGCCATTACATAAAAAAGGCAACCTAGTGGATAATATTCTCTAGATTATAAATATGCGCAAAAATTAGGTTTTCAGCATATCTGGATGAACGAAATGATTCTGTAGTGGGATCCTAACCTAATAGACAGTGCATTTTGACCTGAGACCCTTGAGACCTTAGTATGTCACTCTGATAGTCATTACAGGACCATACATTACCATCTAACCGGCAGACGACAGTGCTGACCACTACCATTTGGCGGCAGATAGATTATATATAGACGCCCCGTGGCGTAGCTATCATAGGGCCCGGTGGTGCAGTGCACCAAGGCCCCGGACCTCGAGGAGCCCTTTGTCCATTAACCTAAACTTTGAAAAGAGCGGTCAGCCACCACGCCAGCTCCTGAAGCTAGGAAACCTCGACCGTGCTCACAAGATTTTTTTTTAATTTAATGATTTAGGTGAACAATAAGGGAACTCCCGATTCAAGACTTACAACACATTCGCCGAACTACCTAGGAATATTTTTTTTTTCACTATGCTTCGGGTCCCTTCCTACTTAGCTACGCCACTGCCTACGCCACCCAGTCCCTGCACTGAAACTCTACCACCAGTAATATTTTCCGTACAAATCAATGATAGGATTTTTTTATAATTGTTTAAACTCAATCGTTCCAGTACTTTTAAGGCGATTTTTTTCTTATTGAAGTAGGCAACCAATAAACACAGACGTCATGTGCAGTATATCATGAAGTCGTTTACAAGTTTTTACGCGGTTCGTATCCGAAACATCGATTCGCTTGAGGAAAACGTGACGCGAAATTCCCCTGACGACCGAATGATAATGGAGAAACTTTAATAACTTTTTATATTCGTTCATATTTGTCCCAGTATGACTGATGACTGTAGAAACAACAGTCCTAATGACAGGTACCTACACCCACTACCAACTAATTACCACGAGCAGGTCAGAGTTATTACGTAACGTAACTTCACGCCTGTAATCCCCGAAGGGGTAGGCAGAGGTGAATGCATGCATTCAAGCATACATGCAAACACCCACGATTCGCCGGTTACGTTTTGGCCCATGTAACAGGTGGCGAGCCTGTTGACATCTCCGGGCTCATTACCAAACTTCGAGGTACTGGGAAATTTCCAGAAAATGGAAAAATCCCAATAGAACCAGAGATAAAGGACTTTACACCATTATCTCTGATAACCCCCTACCCGGGAATCGAACCCAGGACCTCAGCGTAGTAGTAGTGGCCTGCTACCACTAGGCTACCGAGGCAGTTATTGCTGACTTTATTTAAATATTTGGGCAGAGAATCAAAGTTGAGCAGACATTCTAATGCCGGCACTACACGTATTTATATACTCTTTGCTACACGTCGACAGATGCATATGCAGACGTCATCTGCGTATGCGTCCGCCGACGTGTAGAGAAGGTGATTTGAGCGTCTGTAGTAGGTATTTAACGTCGGCGGACGCATACGCAGATGACGTCTGCAGATGCATCTGTCGTGTATTGCCAGCATAAAGTATGATATTTTTATTATGTAATAAAAGTGGCAAACAAGCATGCAGTTCACGTTGATGTTAAGTGATGACCAGATGTCAAAATGCAGATGCGTTGCCACTCCTGAGGCCTAAGATGTTATGGTATATTATCAGGTGGTAATGTACGGCCCTGTAATTTCCGGCACAGGCGGAAATTACAGGGCCGTACATTACCACCTAATCGGAAAACGATAGTGCTGAACACTACCATTTACCGCTAATTATATTAGGTAATGCGGTAGTGCCAACGCCCGCGACCTCCGTCACTGGAGCTCTACCACCAGTTTTAGAAACAGACAGATAGATAAGGTAATGCCGTGGTTCCTAAGCCCTCGACTCCATCACTTTAACAAATATCGTGGTGCAACTCCCTTACAGTACGTGCACTGCCATCTAACAGGGATATACACTGTAATTCTACCACCAGTGAACCAAAGAGTAAAATAATAAAGGCAGCAACCTGAGTTCTTCTCAGTAGTTACTTCCCTGGCCAATCTGGAAGTCTTTAAATAGACTTCGCACCCAGGTTGGACGCAGTAAGGAAAACATGGTCAGGTGGAAATTTACTGAAGTCGACGATTTGGAATGTCTGTGCGGTGAAACTCAAACGATGGTCCATCTCACCTCATGTCCTGCCTGTCCAAGCACCTGTACACAGGAGGATTTAATGACAGCCACCGATAGAGCTGTTACAGTGGCCAAGTTCTGGGCCGATATAATATAGGAATGTTTTGTCATCGAAACGCAAAGAAGAAGAAGAAGAAGTAGTTCCTGCACTTGGAACTCTACTAAGTGAACGACTATGATTATGACGAACTGATTTTTCTTTTTTATCTATGAAATTGAAAACCGAAACTCAAAAACAAAGGTCGAACGAAAGAACGTACGTACATCCGGTTCAAGTCAGTCGAATGTGATTTGGTGACCTTTAAAAAAAGTCTCTTGATAATGCAAATGAAACATAACCGAAGGTCAAATTGTAGATGCGTTGCCAGCCCTGATACCTGATTTGCATCCTGATATTACTGGGCCATACAATACCAACAAAACGGAACACGATAGTCCTAAACACTACCTAACATTGGAGACATATACAATCGAATTTAGGCATTTTTAACATAGGTATATTTATACCAAAATTATTTACAATTAAGTAAGTTATTCAGTTACAGTCAATACAAGCTAGAATGAGATTTACGTCTTTATAAACTAAAACTGTTTGCCACTTTTATAACATACTAGCTGCTAACCCCGGCTTCACACGGCTGCAATGAATTAGTCACTTGTTATTGAATGATTATTCACTAAGTGTAGATGTAGTTTTTATTTATTTATTTATTATATTTATTAACTCTTTATTTCACACAATACATACATGATATTGGTACAAATGGCGAGCTTAACTCTAAAAGCGCTCTCTACCAGCTAAACCATTCGCAGTTTAGATGGGCGGTACGATGACACAGCAAAAATAGGAAACCATAGACGTAAAAATAATAATAATACTAGAGATACATGATAAATACTAAAACAAATAGTTACCTGTTGTTACTGGTTTTCTAATGGTGCAAGAATTTTTGAAATCAGGCCAATAGTTTTTGTGTGAAAACGTTACAAACAAACATACGAAAACACCTAAGTACCTATAGAAGTATAGATAAAGAAAAGTAGGCTACGTAATCCTAAGAAAGACCTCCATTCAAGTGTCATGTCACCCCGTAAAATTATCCAAATCTTCTGAACATAATACATTTTCGTTAGTTCCGCATGGTTTATTCCATGATGGGTTTCCTTGATCCGACCAAAACACACCACTTTCCTTATTATTGCAGATTTTTAATTTATGAATCACTGAGATGAAGAATAGCAGTTGCGTCTTCCTGCTGGGATGTTTTTTAGCTTCCATTCTATTGTGGACCGGATCTACGGGTAATACAATTATTTTTATGCGTCGTTATTTTTAGGCTGCAATTACTTATAGTGCTCACAAACCGTGAGAGACACAAGGAATTTTTTTAATGACAAATCACCAACACCTCTTCATTTTTCGACAAAACCCGCCTAAAAATTAGTCCCTTTTATACATGTAAAGTAATATAAGTTTGACGACCCGGTGAGTCCAGCGGTGTGAGATGACCGTTTGGTTCGAAGGGTGGCGGGTTCGATCCCCGCACCGGGACAAATATTTGTATGACCTGCAGATATTTACTTCGGGTCTGGGTGTTTGTGTATTGTGTTGTTTGTGTACAACGGCACCGAAGACGCAGGTTTGTACCTAATGCTGTGAGTGTAAGCTTATAAAAAAGAATAAGACCTGATTAAAAGATTTGTCTTCCACGCTAGAAAAGTCCACAACAGTTTATATAACATATAATTTTGAAAATATTGGGCAGACTGTCCAAAATTCCTCAATCATCAAAATCGACCCACGCCTTTAAAAAAGTAAAACTTTCCAATGAACTTCTTTCGTTATAGGTACTTAGTTGAAAACAGCTTCTAACTGCATTACAGTACTCAACAATTAATTTTGCACATCAAGCCGGCGAAAGAGATGTTCGGCTCATTTCGACTTCGTAGAGCGTTATCTCTATTGCACACTGCCTACGTAAGCACAGACAGTCCGGTATTGGTTAAAACTTGCTCAAAATGTTCAACAAACGTCAAATAGAGTGAGAAAGAGATAACGCTCTACAGACCCGAAATAAGCCGAAGTCTCCTTCCTACGCTCGATGAGCAATATTTATTGTTGAGCACTGTAAATACAATCTGCAGGCATGTTCATCTCAAACCTATCGGACGCTTGCTACCGCTGCCTGTGTCACGTGTCCACGAAATGTGACACGACCCACGACTGCACCGGCGGGTACTGCGGACCCTTCAACATATCCAGGATATACTGGGCAGATGCCGGCCGAGTTTTGTTGCCGGATGATGACGCTAATAGGGGACAAGGTAAGATGTAAAAGGAAAATGCTTCTAAAACTAAGCATATTACTGGTGGCAGAACTCCAATGACGGAGCTCGCGGGCGTAGGCACCACCGCATTACCTAATATACTTGTCGCTAAATGGTAGTGTTCAACACTATCGTGTTCCGGTCAGATGGTAATGTGCGGCCCTGTAATGTCCGGCACAGAGGCATAACACCTTAGGAGTGGTAACGCATCTGCATTTTGACCTTGGTCTTTGTGTGGGTGTCTATAGGTTGCAGTCATCACTTAACATCAATGTGAACTGCATGCTTGTTTGCCACTTGCATTACATAAAATATATATATATGACCACGAATTCATAAATTTAATATTGACTACGATCCTTTCACAAGTAGCTGGTTATCATAAGACTCATTTACAAGGTGCTATAGACTCCAGAATTCCAATTGGCCCACATGTTTTACAAAAATTAGCAAATAACCAAAAGCTGGATAGTTGGATAGTACATCAGCAAAATGAAAATAATTGATATCTAAACGTAACTTCACGCCTGTAATCCCCGAAGGGGTAGGCAGAGGTAAATGCATGCATTCAAGCATACATGCAAACACCCACGATTCGCCAGTTACGTTTTGGCCCATGTAACAGGTGGCGAGCCTGTTGACATCTCCGGGCACATTACCAAACTTTGAGGTACTGGGAAATTTCCAGAAAATGGAAAAATCCCAATAGAACCAGAGATAAAGGACCTTACACCATTATCTCTGATAACCCCCTACCCGGGAATCGAACCCAGGACCTCAGAGTAGTAGTAGTGGCCATTGATATCTAAATACAGGTAATCAAATTTTCTACGTGTGGTAGCAAAAGCCATAATTTGGTAGATTTATATTAGGCACTAGCTGACCCGGCAAACTTCGTATTGCCTCAGAATGAAATAATGTGTCATAGATACGAACTATTCGTATGGGAAAATAAAATTGTGGTTTTCACTGTTTCCCTTCAATTTCTTCACATTTTCTTACTTTTTAAACCTTCCCTGGACTTCCGAAAATCATTCAAAACCAAAATTAGCCAAATTGGTCCGTTCTCGAGTTTTAGCGAGACTAACAAACAGCAATTGATTTCTATATAATATATAGATAGGTTAGTAGATACGCTAAGCGAATATAAATGTACCTATCTCATATTAATGTAATTAAATGTAATTATTGGCCATTATTAATGTTAGTACAATTAGATGTTTTAAGCTTTCACTAATTATTCATTAATTTTGAGAAATTTATGGAATATGTTAGCATGATTGAATAATCATTTCAAATTAACATGATAGTATGCAATCAGGAAATCCTCCTCTGCTACTACCTCCTACCTCCTACTTAACAGACTGACCCGCGGGTCCGCCTACGGTCATGGTTGAAGGGGTTAATCGGGAAAAAACCTGCGAAATACGAATCGGAAACGCGTGCACGGGGTACCTTATCATTAGTACTAAATTTCCTCTGTTACTTTTACTGCCACAGACTTCTGAAGAACTGTTTTCGATATTTTACCCAAAATTAGACCCAATTATTTATTTTACCCAAGATTAGCTAATTTTGGGTAAAATATCGCCCAAGGTTGGAAAAGGAAAGCCCAAGGAAATTGTTAATGTTTGTATATTTTCATAAATAATCTCAAAAGCATTTCTGTTAAATTTTAAGAAAACACACTGAAGTCTACACAATTATTTCATTTATAAATAAAAGGAGATGGTTCAAAGTTCTATGGGACTTGGGCCACTACTTGTGCATATAAGGGTAACAGGGAAATGAACCCATTAAACTAATACGAACATTCTTTTATGAAAAATATTTGTATATTTTTAGTACAAGTTTTATTTAAAAAATGCTTGACGTTTCTAAAACACTGAATTGTCACTGTCAGGTGACATGACAATTAGGGATATTAATCTGAGGTTTATTAATCGGAATATAGATTTTTCGCGACAAGAATCGATTATTTTAATCGATCCGTAGTACAAGATCACGTCAGTAAATCGATAATTCACCCTAGAGAATCGAGGTTTGATCTTTTTGTTTCAATAACAACCATACAAACCATAGACCAACACGGGCCACCGGCCGCGGCGTACTGGAGGGGAGTAGCCATAGCGTTTATTACCGATGCAAAACAGTCTGTCATTTTTTGCGGGGAGAAATGCGTGCGACACACACGCACACTACAAAAATCGTCTATTATTACGAAACTCACACCTTGACTTTAACAACATATAGGCGAAAGGCACATTTGGGAATCACATACCTACTACAACTTCGTGTTACACAATACATATAGATATTATGATATATTATATGCAACGAAGGTGAAAGACCAGCATGCAGTTCACATGAATGTAAGTGATGAATGCAGCCTACACCCATCTACAAAAATACCAAGAGGTCAAAATAAAAAAAACAGATCGATTAATCGGACATCGATTTTTCCCTCGTTGATGTGACCGTGGATCGATTTATGACACTTCGATTCGTATCGATTCAAAATTGATCAGAAAGCATCGCGACATCTCTAATGACAAGATCGATGCCGTTTTTTGTTCTGAAATAATCGCATTTTACAGTATTTTAGTTTCATTTTTGTTTTAGTTGTTTTTGTTGAGCATTTAGCTCAGTTAAAATATTTTTTACCTAAAAGCTGTAGGTACATTTACTGTAGTACTCTGCTCTGTAAACGTCAACGTATCCCTTTATTATTTAACCATTTATATGTTCATGAGTACCGTGCCGTTTGATTCGATTTTTGAACGAAGGTATACATTGTCATTCTAGACGCCGCCATGTTGTTGTAGTATATCAATTATATGGCAATATTTCAAAACTATTTTATTTTCGTACTAAGCGATCTAGACAAAAAATTACAAATTATTATTTTTCCTGAAATCAAGATATTTTTCTCCTTTTTTTGGTACATGCACAAGCTATATCCCAAATTGAAACATCTCCTTTAATCAATTTATTTTGTCTATTTCTTAAACCTCTTTATTTTCATTTATTATCATGTTAATAAGTCTCTTAAGTCTTGGTGGTACAATTTACCTAACCTGTGGTACAATTAATCCGGCTAGTTGGGTAAATTGTACCGAAGGAAAGCCTTCAGTGAAACGCATATTGTGTGAAATCCAATAAGAGTATGGTATTGACGTTGCGGCACATGTTAAATGAGATTCTAAGCTATGTGAATCAAGATAAAGAACTTATTTAAATTAATATCAAAAAAAGATAATTTGCAAAATCTGAAAACTGGTACAATATATCCGACTCTCCCCTACAATTCCATCCATCCATCCATCCACCTTATTTCAAGGTATGTCAGGGCCGGAATATCTGACGCTCCATACTCTCTGCCTACCTCGTTAGGACCTAGGCGACAAGATACCTCATTTAAACTCAATCGACTACAAAATCGATTAGGTATACCTAAATTTGTTGGATGTTTAATTAATAATACCTACTTAAATTGTTCTTTTGTTAAAAGACGACGGATCTTTTGCTGGCTGTTTTTGTGTCACAGAATCGGCCCCAATGGAAGACCAGCGCTGCTCGAAAGAGCAGCTTTATGCTGAATTGGGGACCATTTTGTAACAACAATTTGTAATTTTATAAAATGTCTTACTTATTTTTATTTTAGCTCTAAGTTGTTGTTGCGAATAAAGTATTATTCTATTCTATTCTATTCTTTTCTAAATATATAAATTCCGTGTTCTTTTTTTATTCCAGCCTGGAAAGATTGTGCCAAGGACTACAACTGCGCTACTAAAATCGTGGAAGGTTATCTGCAGAAGTTTGGAAAAGTAAGTTGATGTTGATTCGAATATCATAATGACAACCCATTATACCCACTGCTGGGCACGAGTCTCTCCCCCTTTTTTTTGGGGGGAGACCTGGAGCTTTCTCCACCACGCTGCTGCAATGCGGATTGGTGGAGGTGGGTTAGTGGCCAACCCGCTGTCGGATATTTTCAAACCGCCCATAAGGCCTCCGACAAGGTTTAACGACTGCTATCTATCGATACCAACCGGGACCGACGGCTTAACGTGCCCTCCGAAGCACGGAAACGCGCAAGAGAGGCCTACTGTGCAGTGGGGCAAATCCATGGAGGTGCTCGTGCGGCCCATTCTCGGCGCGGTCATACATGCCGCGCGCAAGACGTGCCACAAACTCCTTCACGGATTTTACACGCAGGTCCCGTGCTATGACGTCATTTCGAACGTACCTCCCCGCATTAGCAATTAATCGGAGACACACGTTCTGCTGAGTTTGTAGTCGTGTCGTCGCAGAGCACAGCGCATACCACGCTGGCGCCGCGTACGTCAGCCTCGACCTGATGTACGTTTTGTACAGGCGTAGTTTGGTGGGCAGCAGCAGTTTTGAGCTCAACACCGGGCGCAGCATCGACCGCGCTGCCGCCGCCTGACACACCACGTGATTCACAGTGGGTGTCATGCGCAACGCACGATCGATGGTGCACCCGAGGTATTTGCTCAAACAGATTGGCGAGGTGTGAAAGCAGAGTTATAGGGCGGTAGCTAGAAGCGTGGCGGCGGTCCTGACCCGGTGCGGAGTATGCCGTTGAATAGCCTGGTTAGGGATACCAGGCTACCCCACGGCAGATGATGTAACGCGGCAGTGGGGATACCGTCTGGCCCTGGCGCCTTCCGTGGAGGCAACCAGGTGACTGCCCTCCTCACCTCGGACGGGGAGATAAAATCCTCTCCCCGGAGCGGCTCGGGCGTGGCTGACAATAATTCCCTCACGCTGCGTTCGCAATCATCGTGATGCGCGACGATAGCGGGGTCCTGCGAAGGGGGATGAGGGGTGAATACGCCCTCCAAGTAATTGGCCAATATCTCGGCCCGGTCTTTGGCCCCGTAGCACCGCTTTCCGGAACTGTCGAGGAGCGGATATACGGGGCTCGCCTCCTTAGTAAGTGCACGGGTGAGTGCATGAAGGTTAGTGTCGCTGACAGCTGCTCGGTCTATGACCTTATCCCAGCCGTCACCGCGAAACACACTCACCGCTAGACTTACCTCTTCATCGAGGCGGTTGATGTCACGCTTCACTGTCGGACAGCGCGTGCGCGCCCACAACCGGCGCAGGCTGCGCTTCCGGTGTAGCTTGCGTTGGAGCGAGTCAGGCAGGGCTGCCCTGCGTTGCGTCGGTGGACAAGTTGATGTGGCCGCTTCCTGTGCGGCCCGGATTTCTGCGGTTAGACGGCTGGTTGCCTCCTCGACATCCTCTGCAGTGTCCAGGGTGCCTACCGGCTCCGACTCACTCATTGCGCATTCGAACGTGCGCCAGTTGATGCGCCCACGCGGTAGGCGCGCGATTGTAAAGTCCGTCGACAGTGCAAGCGTGACTAAAATGGGGAGGTGTTGTGTGGTGAGATCGTACAACACCTCCACATTGACCGGGCATGACATCCCCTTGTAGAATGCCACGTTGAGAACATCCGGTTGGTATACACATCACTGATTGATGTCTGTGTAATAGAAACCAAATTAAGCGTTTGTATGGAATTTTGGCGAAGTGTCCGCGGTGTGCTAGCGGTTAGCCGCGGGAGCGGGTAGCCGCTTTTACAGTTTAATATGCAACCGCCTGTTATTGTACGCACTATACATAACAGGCGATTGTAAAATAGGTAAGCCGCGCGGCTACCCGCTCCCGCGGCTAACTGCTAGTGCGTTAGGGCGCTAACTAGCCCGGTATTGGTCAAAACTTGATCAAAATGGTCGACAAACGTCACATAGGTTGTAAGCGAATGAGATCACATAATAATCTGAAGTCTCTCTCCTAAGATCGATTTTTTCATTATGTAATGGAAGTGGCCAACAACCATGCCGTTCACATTGATGTTAAGTGACGACTGTAGCCTATAGACACCCACACAAAGACCAAGATCAAAATGCAGATGCGTTACCACTCCTGAGGCCTAAGGTATTATGCCTCTGTGGCGGAAATTACAGGGCCATACATTACCATCTGACCGGCGGAAATTACAGGGCTGTACCACTGTACATTACCACCTGACTAAAACACGATAGTGCTGAACACTACCATTTAGCGGCAAGTATACCTATTAGATAATGCGGTGGTGCCTACGCCCGCGAGCTCCGTCACTGGAGCTCTACCACCAGTAAAATGTGCAATATATCTTACTGCGTACTGAACATCAATTTTCCATTCCACGAATACTAACAAAACAGCAAAAACACATGTCACGTTAAATACGCTTGATAAATTCGACTTTGTTGTTCGCTCAAATTACATTTTAAACTTTGTCAGCGAATACATCTAATCCAGCTAGAAGTCTTCTCACAGCGTCGCATAAATATGTGATAATACTTTTGCGTGTTCTGACACGTTCTTGAGAAACTTGCTCAAAATGTTTTGAGTTATCATCATTTTGAAGCGCGCATGGCCCGGCGGCTGGTGTAGATCGAAAACGATCTACTCGGTTAAGCACTACGGGCGCGGTGGGGTAGTGTGATGGGTGACCGCTAGTGGCAAATTAAATGCGCGTTTCCGAGCTTCGGAGGGCACGTTAAGCCGTCGGTCCCGGTTGCTATCGATAGATAGCAGTCGTTAAACCTTGTCGGAGGCCTTATGGGTGGTTTGAAAACATCCGACAGCGGGTTGGCCACTAACCCCAACACCTCCACCAATCCGCATTGGAGGAGCGTGGTGGAGTAAGCTCCAGGCCTCCCCCCAAAAAGGGGAGAGACTCGTGCCCAGCAGTGGGACGTATAATGGGTTGCCATTATTATATTATCATTTTAATGAGGACGATGTGTTGTGAAAATTCACCCCCTTATTCAAAAACGTATTTTAGCAAAAGTGTTGCTAATCTCTCCTTTGTCTTTTTCTATCCTGCACATTTGACAATGCAACTGACAAAGACAAAGCATTCAATAGCTAAAACGTATCTAATGTACGTTTATGAATAAGGGGGTGATGAGTCTTTTAGACTTTAAGGTGAAATGGAGACATAAAGATGAAGCCATAGAGCAACACGGGTCACCGGCCGCGGCGGACTGGAGGGGAGTAGCCATAGCGTATATTACCGATGCAAAATAGTCTGTCATTTTTTGCGGGGGGAAATGCGTGCGACACACACGCACACTACAAAAATCGTCTATTACTACGAAACTCACACCTTGACTTTAACAAAATACAGAAACAATTTCACGCACACATTTAAACTTCTAGGCGACAGATATAGACCCATTGGGCTTGTACTTTGACAGAGGGGAAAGCCTACTTATGGTTACTCCCCTCCGGTGTTGCTCTATGGATGAAGCAGATGTTTTTTTTTAATGTTGTGGAAGTGGCAAACAAGCATGCAGTTCACATTGATGTTAAGTGATGACTGCAGCCTATAGACACCCTTATGAAGACCAAGGTCAAAATGCACCACTCCTGAGGCCTAAGGTGTTATGCCTCTGTGCCGGAAATTACAGGGCCGTACATTAGCACCTGCCCGGAACACGATAGTGTTGAACACTACCATTTAGCGGCAAGTAAATTAGGTAATGCGGTGGTGCCTACGCCCGCGAGCTCCGTCACTGGAGCTCTACCACCAGAAAGATGTGTTATATTTGTGCATGCAGCACCGAAAATGAGCAAATTTATTTCATTTTGTATCACTTATCAAATGACGTCAGTTCATACCTCTGATCCCCGAATGACGGTAAGACGTAATTGCATGCATAAAACCACCATTAAACCATACATGCAAACACCCACCGCCATCTTACATGTGGCAAGCGCCTAGGTACATTAAAATCTCTGGTTTCTGTTGTTGTTATAATGTTTACATATTAACTTAACATCAACGTACACTGTACGCTTTTATTAACATAAAAAAATGAATGCCCTTGCCTTGCCTATCCTTATAAAGATCTACAGACAAAGAAATTGTAAGCAAACTGTTCCAATCGACAAATTTTAAGCTCAGGAAAGATTAATAAGTATTTCAACTGCTTGTTTGGACACTTTCGTATAATAATAATAATGGCAACCCATTATACGTCCCACTGCTGGGCACGAGTCTCTCCCCTTTTTTGGGGGGAGGCTTGGAGCTTACTCCACCACGCTGCTCCAGTGCAAATTGGTGGAGATACAGGTTAGTGGCCAACCCGCTGTCGGATGATTTCAAACCGCCCAATGTCCTCCGACAAGGTTTAACGACTGCTATCTATCGATAGCAACCGGGACCGATGGCTTAAAACCCCTCCAAAACACGGAAACGCGCATTTTAATTTGCCACTAGCGGTCACCCATCACACACCCGACCGCGCCCGTAATGCTGAACCGAGTAGATTGCTTATGATCTACACCAGCCGCGGGGCCGTCCTCGCTTCACTATAACTATTCACTTACTTAACTTAACACTTAACTTATATAACTTTCGTATAATAAGAAAATAAATTTTCCAGGACTGTAACAGTGATGGTGTGACCAACTGCTACGATTTCATGTTGATCAACGGCAACGGTGGATATGGGTGCAGTCAACCGCTCAACCGCTCCGCCAACGGGCGACGATGGCTCGAGAGATACGAGGAATGTCGCCGGTCTTTATAATGGATAATAAATACGTGACGCATTTCTTGTTATTTTATTTATCGACACACTGCAGGCATCCAGTTTTTTGTTCCTCTCAAACCTTTCCCTTACGATCATCTAAAAACCTTCGACTTCACTTTCCTTCACATTCATTCCAATTCTATGCGAAATCTTTTTCTGTAGAAGCTGTCCACTTGTGGAACAATTAACCTATCACAATTCGTCAAGCTCGATCGAAAATCGATCGAGCTTGACGAATTGATCGATTTTTTCCTTTAAAAATAAAGTCAAAGAATACTACTTACCTATCTCTCTAACTCCTTGCATGCTATCCCTTTATCTTAATCTCCCTAAACCCCCAACTTTTTTTATCCTTCTATCAAATGGTCATTACCATTTCAGTTTAGTTTGTTATATAATTAATTTTTGTGATTAGTACACCCTACCGGCGTTAAATTTTCTTTTTTTATTATTCCTGACCCGAAGGTTGTCTGGAAGAAATCGCAGCTTTGCGATAAGGCCGCCTTTTGTACTAATTGTACAATAAAGTGTATTCATTCATTCATTCGTCACTTCAGCCATTGCTGGACAAAAGCATTCCCCAACAGGATTAGTCATTTTGTGGAGAATATGCCATAATTGTTACGCTTGGCATGCGGATTGGCAATAGTTTTATCGCTGGACGCCCATCCTGCGTTATTAGATTTACTACCGCCCTCATAGAGCAACGTGGTCCACCGGCCGCCGCGGTGGACCGGAGGGGATCATAGCGTTTATTACCGATGCAAAACAGTCTGTCATTTTTTGCGCGCACATTATACCTTGACTTTAAAAAAATACATAAACAATTGCACGCACACATTTAAACTTCTAGGCGACAGGCATAGGCCCAATTGGGCTTGTACTTTGACAGAAGGCCTGCATATGGCTATTCCCCTCCGGTCAGCCGCGGCCGGTGGCCCGTGTTGCTATATGTACCGCCCTATTCCAAGGGGTTGACCGGCAGCATTGGCTAAAGAATTCTTCTTCAAAAGTGGGCAGTGGGGTCGTCAAGTGCTGACATCTTGATACCTTGATACTCCGGTATAGTCTCCTAATCCCTCATGTTTAAGGAGTGTTCAAGCTTGCCATCACAGAGTCGCGACGTGACGATCCCATCGCGCACTAGCTGAAGGATTTTCTTCTACTGGAAAAGATTTTTTCCGCTAGTGCAGTCAGTCCGAACAATGGCGGTCAAAGCATTCCAATTGTAGTAAATGAAATAATGCAAAATGGGCAGCAGCATCATAGGATAAAAGTAAAGCCACTGCGATAGCCAATCCGCACGCCCAGCGTGGTGATTATGGCACTCAGTTTTGGAGCCACCACTGCACTTGCGTACTTGCCACTATTGATCAAAGTGTACGATACGTCCTAAGCAATGCGCCGATTGAATATTCAAATAGAAACATGTTCAGAATTCATGTAATCGCTATTGATGCCTTCGACGGATCCAACTCATTTGACTTGCTTCGCTATTAACGTTGTGGATTGGTTCCTTCTTGCATAATAAGTATGTGCAATTATTTTTAAATACCAAAAATGATTGACAATAACTACACAATAAGAGCTAGACATCACTCCAGCTGGATGATGTCCCCTGCTGGTCAAAGCCTTCCCTAAAGACGCTTTCAACGGTGTTGTTTCATTAGGGGAGAATAGGCTATAATCGCCACCCATTGGCTTATAAACTACAAAGCTAATTTACCACTTTTACTGTTACAATTGGATGTATTTATGCAATAAGGAACCATTTTCAGATCATAAGGATTGGTTCCTTCTTGCTTAATTAGTTCCAATTAATAGCGTAGTGTAGCGTAGCGTAAGTAACTGTGACATTAAATTGTTAGTTACGTGAGTCCAATTATTTTTAAATACCAAAAATTATTGGCAATATTTAACTACACAATAATATGTGTTTTAATCTATCTATGTGATATCTCTCTCTCTCTCTCTCTGATCCTTTATATTTAAGCTACAATCACATACTTACTTACTGCAAACCTAGCTTCGAGTGAATATATTCAAAAGGGAACATATCAGTGGCGATTCCTGGTGTTTATAATTGGGGTGGCTCCAGCTTTTGTTATATAGGGTGTAGTGTTATGTGTGCAAAACCAGAAACCGTTTTTTCAGACGGTCAATCGGAACAACTTTCAGTTTTTCATTAAAGAACCTACTTTGGAAAAAATAAATTTCATGCAATATAACATTTTCATTTTTGTATTAAATAGCTGACATGTTTTTGCGATTTTAGGGTTTAATTACTTAATAAAAACTCAATTAAATCAATAGAAAGATAGAAAACGTAACAAACAACTTTTTCTTTTCTTTTCAACTGGTGGTAGAGCTCCAGTGACGGAGCTCGCGGGCGTAGACACCACCGCTTTACCTAATATACTTGCCGCTAAATGGTAGTATTCAGCACTATCGTGTTCCGGTCAGGTGGTAATGTACGGCCCTGTAATTTCCGGCACAGAGGCATAACACCTAATGCCTCAGGAGTGGCAGCGCATCTGCATTTTGACCTCTGGTCATTGTGTAGGTGTCTATAGGCTGCAGTCATCACTTAACACCAATGTGAACTGCTTGTTTGCCACTTTTATGATATAAAAAAAAACACACACACAGTTTGAATATGTTTAACATATTCAAACTTCATGCAAGCAATTGAAGCTTTCGCAGGTTTCGGTGGTTTGTAGCAATTTGACTAACTTCAATAGGTACTGTGTTGTGCCTGGAATGTTCGTGAATATGTGATGTGGTGAGATTACGCGTAAGTGTAGTTAAATCAACGTTACCTAAACTACGTTAGAACACTTAGAACACGGTGGCTCAAAGTGAACGTGAAATCTACTATCTTCTTTATACAACTGAATGCATGAGGATTAAATTTATTTCTACACTATTTTATTACAATATCAGATTATAGCTCCTGTAGTGCCTACTTAAATTTGGAAGCGCGGGAGTGTGTACCACCAAAGGTTACCACCAGCGAAAATTATACTAATACACAAACTCCTTATAACAAAATAGAAAATGTAATAGGATTATAAAAATATTATCATAAGCAACTTACAAAAAGAAATCAAATTCAAATAAGATAGACCGTCTGTCGGTCTGCACAATACGGTCTGCACTTTCAAAAAGTTATCTATATCTCACGTAAAACCAAATATGTATCTAACTCAACACACCCTAATTTCACAAATTAATACGCCTTTTTTTATTTTTAAAGAAAAATGGAAAGAAAAATTTGACTTCAGGCGAGACTCGAACTCGCGACCTACTGGGAATCTAGTCCAGCCGCTCTTCCAATTGAGCTACTGAAGCCCTGCCCGATTTGTCAAATTTTTCTTTCTATTTTTCTTTAAAAATAAAAAATATTTCACAAGCATGTGTTAATGCGAAATAATATAAAACAATTAATAAGGGTAAAGCGACTTCTTTACGATATTCAATAAACTGAAAAGTCTATTATATCGGTTGCCTAACTAGCATAGTTGGTAATAGATGGCGCTGCTGCTACCATAAAGCAATGCGATAGATGTGAAGGAAAGATTTGACAAATCGGGCAGGGCTTCAGTAGCTCAATTGGAAGAGCGGCTGGACTAGATTCCCAGTAGGTCGCGAGCTCGAGTCTCGCCTGAAGTCAAATTTTTCTTTCCATTTTTCTTTAAAAATAAAAAATATTTCACAAGCATGTGTTAATGCGAAATAATATAAAACAATTAATACGCCTTTGCCAAAATCCGTGGCTTGGTTTCGTTCCTAAAATAAGGCTGGGTTACATCACGATATTCGTTAAAGTTATTGTAACATTTCACATCCTTCTCTAACTTAAAGAAATCTGTTAAAGTCAGAGAAGGATGTGAAATTACAATACTTTAACAACTACCTTGGTGCAACCCAGGCTTACTTTTGTATGTATCTTCACGCCAGGTCCCTAACGGGGTAGGCAGAGAGTGTAGAGCGCCAGACATCCCGGTTCTGACAAACCTCTCGTGCCTCGTCTACCTTCATCATTCTCTTCATACATGCACGCCGATTCCTAAGACTTTTGACCCCACCATCAGACAGAACTCGACCTATTTGGTCATGGTAGGTCAGCCTTGGTCTTCCTGGGCCTCTGCAACCATCCACATTCGCATTGTATATCTGTTTAGTCATTCGCTCATTCGACATTCTTTCTATATGCCCGAACCATCGGAGCATGCCTTTTTTCATTTTTACACCGATACTATCATTCACACAAAGTCTCTTTCTTACATCTTCATTACTTTTGTATAACAATCAATATACACCTACCATGTTACACGTGATGTTTTTACCAATCGCAGACCGATTTAAAACGATATTTGCAGCACCTTAATTTATTCGTCTTAGAATATTTCAAAGGGTAACATCACTATGCGGTCGCAGAACCGCATCGGTACCGGTGATTATGCGGTTTCAGCTACATTGGCTCGGAGTCGACTTCGTTGTGATTTATACCTTCACTTCACCTCGAATTGTGATATTTATTGTTGTACGAAAGATTATGTACCTACATTATGATTAATTTAATAATTTTAAATTTGTTTGACATTACATACTATTACTCAATTTGACCTAATTTAAGAGTTTTATCTCATTGACGTTTTAATAAATATTTAATATACGTACTTGACATCACCACTTAATAAAATTAATGATCAATTTTAATTTCTTGAGATAAATTTATTGTTACATTTTTCAAGGCTGACCTACCATGACCAAATAGGTCGAGTTCTGTCTGATGGTGGGGTCAAAAGTCTTAGGAATCGGCGTGCATGTATGAAGAGAATGATGAAGGTAGACGAGGCACGAGAGGTTTGTCAGAGCCGGGATGTCTGGCGCTCTACACTCTCTGCCTACCCCGTTAGGGACCTGGCGTGAAGATACATACATACATACATTTTTCACTTGATATTTGCATGCCTAATGGTTGAATTTGGATGGCTACATATATTTATAAGAAAAAGTTTCTTCGCATTTTTTAAGATAATTCAAAACATTTTTTAATATAGTTTATTTAAATTTTACTAAAGTATGTATGTACCATTTTGTTTGATAACCTTTTGCCATCTTGTAGGTAGGGACATGATCCCATTGCTATAAAAAATTTGGGACTTCTCATCAAAATACCGCGACAAGTGGATTTGGCAGTCCTCTCGTGATGTTAACCTAACATTGCATAAAGAATTCTGAAGAGACCGAAACAGGTGGAAATCTGAAGGTGCAAGGTCAGGACTATACGGCGGATGCATTAACACCTCCCAGCCAAACTCTCTTAATTTTTGCTGAGTGGCTATAGATGTGTGAGGTCTAGCGTTATCATGATGAAACACCACACCCCTTCTGTTGATCAATTCCGGCCGCTTGATCAACAGAAGGGGTGATTATGCGGTTTCAGCTAAATTGGCTCAGAATCAACTTCGCTACGAATTATACCTTCACTTCACTGGAAATTGTGCTTTTTATTATGGTTAACCTGAGCTTGAACATCGTGCGTTGAGATACTTGAAATATGTTAATTATTGCCACTTAATGGTAATGTTTGCTGCATTTTTTATGTCATTAAAGTAACAAAGGGAACTCGCCGCTTATCAAATATAGCTTTTGCTACCATCGAATAAGATATAGGTATTAGCAATAGATGCTTAAGGTCATATTTAAATTAATAGCTTCTGATGTTTTTAATATTTGTAGGTATTACGGCAACTATCGACTACCTATATAATGGCGGCAACAGAAATACATCGTCTGTGTAAAATTTCAACTGTCTATCACGATTCATAAGATACAGCCTGGTGACAGACTTACGGAAAGCGGAGTCTCAGTAATAGGATTTTTACAAGAAATAAAAGTATGAATTTACTAAGGGCTATATTTCACCGGGACGCCATGGCGGGGCAACCAGTCGCCGCAACCAACAAAATGTACGGCTCTGTAGAGCGTTACTCACACTCACCTGGTGTCCGTTTGGTTGCGCAACCAATGTGTCGGCGCAACCAGCTCGGACACCGGCACACAATGTTACTGATCGCGCCGGCACGCTGGTTGCGTCACCACTATTTTATTCAGTTTTTGGTATTTGTAGGTATAGCGGTAACAGAAAAACATACCTAGTCTGTGAAAATTTCAGCTAGGTAACTAACTGCTGAACACGATGCATAAGATAGTATCTTGATACAGTCTGATGGCAGAAAGACAAACGGAGAGCGGATTCCTTTGGTCTTATTAGTAGGAGCCCATTTTTAACCTTTTTTGGTACGATATTATCCTGTCCCAAGCATTAAAATTATCTCTTATTTATCTAAACAAATTCGAGTTTATTGTCAAAAATGCTTACCTGTTGGTAAAACGCACACGTGTGTTGAAAATCGTGTCCGGTCCGGAATACATAATTTTGGGGTCCTACCATTTACTCGAGAAAATTGTATAAGTCATTCACTATTATACTCGTAGTTAGCTTGTAACCTGACAATTCAAAAGTGTCCTTGTAGAACAATTTGAAACAAATATTTGAAATTTGAAGTTTGAAAATCATAGTTTGACGCTTTTCACAACATTTAATTTCACCTCCATCGATTTCGTAAACACCTTGCGTAGCGCTGCGGATTAGCGCAAAAATGACTTTTGGTATTTTGAGGTTTGCATACTGGTGCGACTGGGATTAAATTTTACAGAGTATAGGATCCCACAATGTTGACAGTCGCCAACCATCTTCTCTCTCTTCTCCCTGAAGCAGCAGATGGACCCTATATGGTTCAAGAACAATAAAAAAATAATTGTCATATTTTTCTGGCGGTCTAATTAATATTTTGGGTCGTGTAATTCAAAGAAGCTGAAAAGCGACCGAAACGTCGTGTTGATTTCAAAAATCATTTTTGTTTAATATACGCGAGATAAATTCGAAAAAAATAATATAAAAATCATTGACCTATATGTACAAAAAAGTAAAAAAGTGTTTTGCAATCAATTACCTGCACTCTCCCCTACTCCCATATTAACATGACACGTGACGTGAAACATCATACAAAATATCTGTCAAATCAGTTTAAAAACGGAACCGGCTATTTGGGGGTTTTGGCGGGTACCTTGAAAGAGGCATGTAGTGCTCTTATATAATTTCATTTTCTTGGTGTATTTTTGAGTTATATTAAATAAAGTTGGTGGCATTTTGTTTGATATAGGCTTATTACAGTGCCCGTGTATAGTGAAATAGAATAACAGTGCGAAAACACGGCTTTTCAGTTTGCCTCCAAAACTTCATTTTAAATGTTCTGGTAAAGTAGCCATCGCTTTACTCGAATTACTGACTATGACTCTGACTGACTGACTTATAATTGACCGACTGACTCATACTTTAACGCTGCTTGTGAATATGACTTATCATTTTACTTGACACTGGCAATATACGTAATAGCGATGCCATTATACTAAAAAAAAAAACCGGCTATTTGTGTCGTGTCTACACTATGTATTGACCTCATTGGCAAAATTATTTTTATTTTAATAAGTGTTGCTCACGAAAACCTAAGAAGCACACGGCTCTCGATCTGTCGGTTCCCCAAACATATTTAGAAGTGATATACATTCGCACATAAAATGACTCTATGAACAAATAGTACTCAGAACCTTCCGGTACACACGGTCCTAAACAGAAATGACCTGTCATATAAATTAGCCGCCATGACAGGCTGGAAACAGAAAAAATTGCGCGGGGAAAAAGAAAAATACGTTGGGCACCTTTACGGAAAATGTGTAGCATGGGCCATACGATTGTTTTGGAAAGAAAATATTTTACCCACTTATAAACATTTTCATCTAATGCATTTTGTAACTACTTAATTAACGTATGGTGGCAAACAAGTATGCAATTTGTGTAGAATGTAAATGGTGATTCCTGTATCCTACTTACTATCTGTTATTAGTAATCCCTACTTAATATTAATACTATAAATGCGAAAGTCACTCTGTCTGTCTGTCTGTCTGTTACCTTTTCACGTCCAAATGACTGAACCGATATTAATAAAATTTGGTACAAAGATAGAGCTGACTTTGAGAAAGAACATAAGCTACTTAGTTATTTATAAAACGACATCCACGCGTTCGAAGCCGCGGGCAACAGCTAGTTTATGATATAATACAAACAAGTAGCAAATATTTTTTATAAAAAACCTTAAACAAACTTAAAATTAATCTTAAAATTAATAAATATATAAAGCAGTTATGTACATGTATAAAACAAATCCACATCGCCAATGCCACGTTGAATGGCAATGCTTATTCTCTGACCGAAATATCTGTAGGTTCTCTATCCAGAAACCAAAGGTTAATCATTTAATTTTCCAACTCCACCCCTCCCCCCCTGATGCATAAGTTGTTCAGTTGTTCTTCCATTGTGACATTAATCACGGCTATAGGACTACATCACCATTTCACCGAAACACAAAAGGGCTAAATTCATTTGGCGGCAAACAATGCGATGGTGTCTAATAACTCCAACACACAATTTAATACTGAAAATAATATGCTCACATTCACAAGAGTAAAATATAATTATTTTTTTGTTTCTGCTCCGGTAAACAAAGTTTCAGGTAGAATTTTACCGAAGATAATATCCTAAATGGGTTTTTCAAGACTAGGTAACCGGTAAGTTACTTTCTTGCAAAATATATTACTTAATATGTTATTGGAAATCTATTAGGAAATCGGAATATTGCGTGTCTAAGCACTAGCATACACTGCGGAGAAGGATCGTTATCTGTTTGAAAATTGAATTGACAAGATGGCGCCAGTTACGCAATCATAATAAAGATTATAAAGATTTTTGCAATCACAAATGAACCAACTGTTAAGTATATACAATGAGAGGGGACTCACAGATCATCTGTCCACGTCACAATGTGACACGGGAATTCGTTCAAACCGAGATTTATAATGGCATCACATAAGATCATGACACCGTGATATTAACTTCACTTTACGAATATTGTAGCATTATTCAAAAATATGAATCATGTTTAGAAGAAGACAAAGCTACAATGCAGATCTGTAATAAACCTTGACTAAGTAGCTACGGCATGCATTTCATATAGGCAAATAGGTAGAGCTCACCTCACCACCACTCTCCACTGATTGAGTTCTTTGGCTGCAACCAACACCAGTGGTGTGCGGAACACGTGCACGCCCCCCAGCTTGGGACCTCTCTCCATTCGAGCGAGGGATATCCCCTAATTCGAGGCCCGAAGATGCCCCTGCTAAGACCACTCACAACACCAGGTGTCCCAAGACGCCTGGTGTTATGAGTGTAGTGGTGGAGGGGTTCGGGCACATCGTTCGGCCTCGAGGGAGCGGGAGCGTCGAAAGAATTCAAAGAGTTCGATCCTCAGCCGCCCCTGCGCGATCCCACCACGTCCCTATCAAACGGCGGGACTTCCGCTAGCCGGCTGGGGATAGGGTGCAGGGCCAACGACATACCCGTACATCTCTTCCCTAGCCGTCTCTTCACCTCAGCAGCGAGTGATGGGCAGAGCTACGCCAAACGCCGCTCCCTCTCTAGGTTCCTCTTCGTTGGTGTGGGTTGACCACCAAGCACTAAGCCCCCCCGCCACGACAAGGCGGAATCCCTCGGGGCCAAAGTCTTGTAGAGCTAGACCAGCATTATGCCAAGCTTCTTTATCTTTAAAGTAGTCATCCAGTTTATAATAGGCGTACATAGTATACGTTTAAAATAACTTGAAGTTACGATGCGTAAGTTATGTTCGCAGGAATCTAATTATAAAAATGTAGGTATACAATACTAAACACATTTTATCAGAACTTACTACTCACTTAACTTTCAGATATAAGACTTGTCAAACTTTAATAGAATCGTACAGTAAAGCATTGCAATTCAACAGAGAAAAAGAGGGCAAGTCTTAATTCACTTCCCAATTTATTATCGGAAGTATATTACGTAGGATTTGGCGTGACTGCGCTGGCAAATTGTCAAGTATCAGTAGATTATCGGCTGGAGGAGTGGGCCAATTTGTCACAGGTTGCGTTCACGCTGCTTTATGGCCAATAACCCTCTTTCATTGGAAGCCGTCTCCGAGATATTCACTATCTAATACGAGTACAATGGAACTGGATTCCAACTAATTTTGGGTTATGTCTATATAATGATAAAACTCTTCAAACTGACTTGAGTGATGACCTACCTGACAGTTAGCAGCAGATGAATTAGTTTATACACTGAAGCCTAAGCGCCCTAACGCACTAGCGTTGACTTAGCTGCGGGAGCGGGTAGCCGCGCTGCTAGCCGCATTTACAGTTTAATATGCAACCGCCTGTTGTTGTACACACTATACATAACAAGCGGTTACATATTAAATTGTAAAATCGACAAGCCGCGCGGCTACTTTCTCCCGCGGCTAACCTCTAGTGCGTTAGGGCGCTAAGCACTGGGTCTCGATTATTTACTATCCTACCAAGAGGAAGACGCCAGCCAGTTTTTTATTTCGTTAAGTAGCAAACAAGCATATAGATCACGTTGATGGTCCAGCGGCCTTTGTAATACATAGATAGATACACAAAAAAACGCCTTTGGTTAAGCTATCGAAACTTGAAACGAGATCTTAAATTGCAGACAATACGTAAAAAAAAAAAAAACGTAACTTCACGCCTGTAATCCCCGAAGGGGTAGGCAGAGGTAAATGCATGCATTCAAGCATACATGCAAACACCCACGATTCGCCGGTTACGTTTTGGCCCATGTAACAGGTGGCGAGCCTGTTGACATCTGCGGGCACATTACCAAACTTTGAGGTACTGGGAAATTTCCAGAAAATGGAAAAATCCCAATAGAACCAGAGATAAAGGCTTTTTCACCATTATGTCTGATAACCCCCTACCCGGGAATCGAACCCAGGACCTCAGCGTAGTAGTAGTGGCCTGCTACCACTAGGCTACCGAGGCAGTTAATATTTCCATCGATTACTAAATAAACCCCGACTCTATCTCAATGGAAATCTTTGATGTTAATAAATTAATTACCATGGTAACGCACACCTAATCTTATAATTGCAGCTCTGATTGCTCCATCGATCAACATTCACAATTATGACAGAAAGATTTCTTGCCAAGTTAAAATATAATTGACTTCACCTGTAAGACACAAATAAAGATATTTTTTTTAAATAAAAAAACCGGTCATGTGCGCGTCGGTCCACGCGCAGTGTAGGGTTCCGTAGTTACAGAGTAAGAGATGTAATGAGAAAAAAAAATATTTTTTCTATGGAGTTGTTCGAAATTTTCGAGTAAAATACATTTGGTCGACTATTACTCGCAAAGTAGTAAAGCCAACTTAAGTGTGATAGTTTTTTTTTTAATTTCCTTTTATGTAGCTACTTTTGCCGGAACGTTTGAATTTCTAATAACAAACGTTTAGTTGGTAGAGAGGGGGGATACTTGACTCCAGAAGAAAGAATGCTGATTGGTCTGTGCTTGACTCTAACGAAAATTGGCACTTTAAGGCTTAATAAGTCACGAGCAGTCAACTAAATCGAAAAATGATTTTAGCACACCCCTAACATTTTTAAAAGACACACGATAGTGCTAAACGCTACCATTTAACGGGAAGTAATCGAATGTATTTGAAATGGATCGGGTGTATTGTGATTCAGAGCCCGGATTCCTAAAAATAATAACAGACTTTGACAATAACAGAATATAAAATAAAAAATATTTTTACTAATGAGTCACATTGTCATTCAACGAAATCGAAGAATAATTACTCTCCTAAAATAGTCATTTTTTTATGTAAAGGTAGTGGCAAACACGCATGCAGTTCACATTGATGTTAAGTGATGACTGCAGCCTATAGACACCCACACAACGACCAGAGGTCAAAATGCAGATGCGTTGCCACTCCTGAGGCCTAAGCTGTTATGCCTCTGTGCCAGAAATTACAGGGCCGTACATTACAACCTGACCGGAACACGATAGTGCTGAACACTACCATTCAGCGGCAAGTATATTAAGTAATGCGGTGGTGCCTACGCCCGCGAGCTCCGTCACTGGAGCTCTACCACCAGTCATTAACAGTAGTCAAGGAATCCGGCGGCATGAAAAACATCTACTAACCTGGAACTAAAGCGGTCTATGTAACGTTTTTGGCTAAATCCATCTATGAGCATTTCTGAACTTAAAAACAATAAACTTATCCGAGCAAAAGGGGTCCAAGTGTCGTTTCATAACCAAATTAAGGTTATCATTAAAATAACAGTTCAATACATCACCCTTTTTACTTGAACCTAACACATAAAAATCGCAGAGGTGACACTGAAAGTGAATTACCAAATTCTTTGCCAGCACTTTGTCATGACGGGCGGGATGATAGTGATAATTATTAACAAAAAATATGCTAATGATTATTATTAATAAAGGTTTTTTGATTAAAATGTTTAATTTGACCAACTTTTTTTTTCAACTTTTTTTTTACCGTTTGGGATTTTCTAAATTACAGTAATTCCAAAGTGGTCTAAAAACCAGTTTAACTTATTTGTAATCATTTTTGGTTGTTTAATATCCTAGTATCAGAGATAATGGTGAAAAAGCCTTTATCTCTGGTTCTATTGGGATTTTTCCATTATCTGGAAAATTTCCCAGTACCTCAAAGTTTGGTAATGTGCCCGGAGATGTCAACAGGCTCGCCACCTGTTACATGGGCCAAAACGTAACCGGCGAATCGTGGGTGTTTGCATGTATGCTTGAATGCATGCATTTACCTCTGCCTACCCCTTCGGGGATTACAGGCGTGAAGTTACGTTTATAAGAACATAGTGACTTCAAACGCGTTTCGTTTGATAACTGAAAAAGTTTATTTTGTATCTTAGACCACTTTAGTTTCAGGTTAGCCTATTATACTTCTCTACCTTGGACATTTGTTTCTGCCTTTTGGTTTGAATTTTGATGTGTTTGTAATTGCATCTCGACTAAAGCCAGATCGTTATGCAAATACTTTGCGATATTAAAATACGTCTGTTATTTTGTTGACATTATTAATATAGCGTCATTGATTCGCAGATAATTTATATGCTAATTCAGTACACGCTGTTAATTTTAAGCGACGTTGTAATTTCCGTTCCCGTTTAATTTCAGTACTGCGTAAATGTATTCATTCTATATCTAATAGCACAGAGCAACACCGGAGGGGAGTAGCCATATAGGCTTTCCCCTCTGTCAAAGTACATGCCCACATGGACCTATACCTGATGCCTAGATGTTTAAATGTGTGCGTGAAATTGTTTCTGTATTTTGTTAAAGTCAAGGTGTGAGTGTTGTATGTTAGACGATTTTTGTAGTGTGCGTGTGTGTCGCACGCATTCTCCCCTCAAAAAATGTCAGACTGTTTTGTATCGGTAATAAACGCTATGGCTACTCCCCTCCGGTCCGCCGCGACCGGTGGCCCGTGTTGCTCTATGTCTACTTGCCATATTTTGTAATGGTAACTAAGGAAAACAGAAATACGCGTTGGTGAGAGATATCGGAATATAATTTTACTGGTGGTAGAGTCTCAGTGCAGGAACTCGAGGGCACCACCGCGTTACTTAAAATCTATCTAAAACCAAATGGTAGTGTTTAACACTATCGTGTTACGGTTAGATGTTAATGGCCCTGTAATAACTATCACAGAGCTATAACAACTAAGGTCTCAGGGGTGGCAACACATCTGCATTTTGACCTCTGGTCTTATGGTGAGATTCACAGACCGCACTACGACTTTACTTTGGGCAAAGTATGCTTAGAACTGTCAGAAATGTATGGGATTTGACAGTTCGAAGCATACTTTGCTTGAAAGTAAAGTCGTAGTGCGGTCTGTGAATCTCACCATTAGTGTGGGTGTCTGTAGGCTGCAGTCATCACTCAACATCAATGTGAACTGCATGCTTGTTTGCCACTTCGATTATATAAAAAAAATATAGTTTTCATCCCTGTCCGCGGTATGTTCGTGAGCCAAATTTCGCCAATCTCCTTCAAGACGTTTTTAGAGCCCACGGAAACGTATTTTCTTTTTTTTTTTGCTTGCGCTGTTCTCTTGATAAGTATTACAAATCTCTTACCAAATGAAAGAGTAGATAACCCACGCGGCGACAGAGAGGACAAAGACTTTTTTTTTTTGCTCACTCGTTTGTGTGTTTTCCTTGATTTAACTTTATGTCAGAAATAGGGCGTCACAATAATATATTCTTGCCCATGATATCAATGTTTGTAACGCTGGTACGGGGCAGGGGCCTAGGGGCCTCCAAATGCCGTTCCGGGCCTCTGATGGCCTTAGTCCACCACTGGTGTATTGTTTAAAAATGCATTTAAATTTAATACGCTCATAATTTTAATACAAGGAAGTTGCAGTAAAGAACATAATTTATTTATGAATTTGTAGCAATGAAAATGCAACATTTATTCCGCTTTGACAGACAAGCTGGCATTTGCATAAATAAGCTATCTGTATTCAAAGTTTTCCGTCTGGCACTTGAGGCTAGGCTAGAGGCTAGACTTGTTTGTTTCGACGTCGACTCATTTTCTTTTTAGGGTTCCGTAGCCTATTTATAAACCTACAAAGACTTCTCACTGGTGGTAGAGCTCTAGTGACGGAGCTCGCGGGCGTAGACACCACCGCATTACCTAATATACTTGCCGCTAAATGGTAGTGTTCAGCACTATCGTGTTCCGGTCAGGTGGTAATGTACGGCCCTGTAATATCCGGCACAGAAGCACAACCTTAGGCCTAAGGAGTGGTAACGCATCTGCATTTTGACCTTGGTCTTTGTGTGGGTGTCTATAGGCTGTTGCAGTCATCACTTAACATCAATGTGAACTGCATGCTTGTTTGCCACTTCCATTACATAAAAAAAGAACCTTTATAGTTTCGCCATGTCCGTCTGTCCACAGCTTAGCTCGTAGGCTATTAACGTGTTTTTTTCGTATTTTTGCTCAATATTAATAACGGTAGCAAGTAGACGCTTAAAATGTTTACAGAATCTTCATTTGTTTTATATTATTTCGCATTAACACATGCTTGTGAAATATATTTTATTTAAAGAAAAATGGAAAGAAAAATTTGACTTCAGGCGAAACTCGAACTCGCGGCCTACTGGGAATCTAGTCCAGCCGCTCTTCCAATTGAACTACTAAAGTCCTGCCCGATTTGTCAAATCTTGCCTTCACATTTATTGCATTGCTTTATGCTAGCAGCAGCGCCATCTATTGCCAACTATGCTAGTTAGGCAACCGATATAATAGACTTTGCAGTTTATTGAATATCGTAAAGAAGTCGCTTTTACAACAAACGTAATTTTTAAGCAATTTTTTATATGGAACTCTTTGTGTGTCAGCCCGACTCGCACTTGGTCTACTTTTTTATGCTATCCAGAACCGCCTGTCATTGTACCTACTTACTGCAAATATCATAGACTAACACATATATAAATTTCAACTTTAGAGTAGAAAGTTTATTTTAATTCATACATATAGCACACCTTTCGGTTCGCCTGGCAGGCACTTGTACTCATCGAAATCGCCTGTCCATTTTTTTTTAAACCTCTCTATTTATATAAACTAAATCTTATAAAAACTTCAAGCTTACAGCCACAAGTTAATTTTTTTTTTATTTACATTTTCAAAAATGTGGGGTTGGTGACGTGACTGGCTGATCCTTGCCAGGCGATGATTTTTGTACGTAGCGTGTTATGATTTATCCCTACAAAAATTTGTAGCCTTACAGAGCCAACGGTGCTCGGAGGGTTCAGTATCTCTTGGACCATTACGAGTAATGCTCTACCAACTGGAACGAAAATGTACCTATTTGTAGACGGAACCGTTACACGTGGTTCACCCAACACGCACTTTTCCTGTTTTTATTGAATAATTATGAGGCAAGGGAATAATTTTACAAAGGCTGAAAATAAATTTGTTTTCGGGTGGGATATGAACTTGTAAACCCTGGAATAATAGCCTAGTCGCTTTCACCGCTAAACTTATTGAAGTTTTACACCTGAAATGGTTTTTTTTCTTTTCTTTCTATAAGTGTCTTCTTCTTGGTGAAAACCGCATGAAAATCCATGCAGTAGGTAGTCTTATCGCAAACAGACAGACAGATAGATAGACGCAGCGGGGGACTTTGTTTTATAATAAGTAAATAGATATAAATAAATAAATAATGATACTTATTTCATCCCACAATTTAGATATTACTATAATGGAATATCTAAATATTTTATGTGTGTCTTTGCATGTAACATCCTAATTTGTAAGATTGTTTGTAAAAAATAAATAAAAAAAAAAAAGATGCAACCGATGTACCTACCCACAGATATTTAAATAATATTAATCGTCCGATCGATAGTCCCGTAGTTCCTATCCCCGTAGCTCGTGGCGGCATAGCTCGTAGCCCCGTAGCTTCTATTCTATTCTATTCTAATGTAATTTCCGGCACAGAGGCATATCTTAGGCCTCAGGAGTGGCAACGTATCTAAATAAAAATATCTCGTTTCCCGTAGATGTTGATAGGCTATATTACTTACCACTTACCATCAATAAAAACTGTATGCTCGTTTGCCATAAGAAAAAAACTTTTTTAAGTAAAGTCTATCGTAACTTTATAAAGTAAATTTATTTTTACATAGTAACAGCATCCATACTAAATATCTAAAATTCGCCGTAGCGAATCAGACTTCTCCATCTCCACACTTATGAGACCATAATGGTCCATGTTGAGAGGTAGGTAGGAAAAACGAATGTTTTTTTTTCAGTACATAATGAAAATGAAGTTTGAACGCCATCTATCGTTGTTTCGATACATTAAGTACCTGACCAGTTTGCTTAAATCGCAATTTCTGTTTCGCATTCCTACATCCTAAAATTTCTGCTGGATGGCGTTAAATTTACGTGTTAAGATAAAATGTGTAAAAATATTTACGTATTAGATTATATTATCAACCTAGGAAAATACAATAATATAATTTGTGTTCCATATGATATTTTGAATAGCGAATATTTTGGCGAATAGTTCCAGAAAATGCCACCAGAGCGCCACTGTCGCGCGGAAGTTTCCGCATGCGTAGTCAACAATCTTATTTTTCAATGTCCCTGAAATTCATGAATGGCGTTCGTTAGCAGCCGTTCGCCTGTACACTAATAAATTTTATTATTTAATGCTAGAAAATGTTAATTCACGAAACGTGTAACAAAGGTAACGAGCCAATTAGGTAGTGTTGTGATTAAGGGACACTATTTCCCGCTCATTTTTGACAATAAAAAACAGCTGTAAGTAATATTTTCTTGTTTTTTTCGCAATTATATGCTATATTTAGCACTAATTCAAAGCTTTTGATTCCTTATATATATTTTTGCACTAAATATGAAGATATGTATGGCTTTATTTTAGTTATTTATCTCAATCCTTTAAGTACAGACACTACGATTTCCTTGAAAACAAAACTGCGGTAATTTTATCGATTTGACAGTTTGGCCCCAATATACACGTTATGTCGTATACTAGACATATGTGAACTATATTTGATAGTTTAAAACACATTATTAATATTTTATTTGCGAACCTTGTTAATTAAATCTAATATTAACAGTCAAACATAATTGTTCCTAGGTTATAAGTTTTAATGCGCTGATATTATCCTAAATTATACTAAATACAGATAGATATTATGTGCTTAAGTATAATCTGTATAAATAAAGCCGGTTTGATAAGGCTGTTCTAAATTCAATATCCTATTATAATATATATGTGCGAAAGTTTAAGTACAAAAAAGAAAACATCTGAGTTTTTTTTTACGTACTTATAGCAAGCACCCAGATACATAATACCCAATCAAGATCAAGTATTATTACGTGCTATAGAAAAATATGTTTTAATATTTTCAGCAAATGTACGGTTCATTAGCTTTTATTATCTACTTTCTGTAATAAATATGGAAATTTTCTTTTAGTAGGTCAACAAGACCGATATTCAAATGCGTTGAGGAATATTTTTACAGATTATTTATGTCTTTAACGTTCAGATTTGCCTATCGTATATTTTACTTCATGTAGAATGAAACTCCGCTGTAATTAATGTGTAGATATTTCTGCTGCATAGGAAATACAAGATTTGAATTAAATTATTAGGTAATTCAGACGGCTTTAGACGGTGATAATATCGTGCTCGCTTTAAGAGTGGGTAGTTTCGTTATAAGTACAAGTTTTAGGTCTCGGTACCTCTAAAATATAAACCGGAAAATGCGTGTCGAATCCCGCGCAATATAGGGCTGGCTAGGTTGGTCAGTTATTACTCAATAACTGCAATAAGCAGTAGCAATGGGGGGGCGGCCCGCACCGGGTGCCACCCGTTTGGGGGCGACACCCTCTTCCGTGATCATCTATGTTTAATTAACCAAAATTGGTTAGCGGTTTCTTCATCCGCCCCGGGTGTCATCTATGTTAGCTACGCCACTGGTATTAAGCGATTGTTTGATATTCATAATATCATAAGTATTGTTTCATGAGCAACATACATCTAAAGGCTGATTGGTCTGTGGCAACATACCAATGGACATGTTTTTTTTACAATTTTTTTTATCTTCTTAAACATAGATATTTTGCAATAAGTACCTACTTTTTTTTTCTCTATACTTTTTTTTTTTTTACATTTTATGTTTTTATATTCTGTGTACACCTGCTGTCTTGGGACTGCGCCAATAAAGATATTTTCAATTTGAATTTCAATTTACATCGGTCCTATTTATAATCTTACTAGTATTTGCCCGCAACTTCGTCCGCGTTACTTTTAAACATTACAAAAAGCCAATATCTTATTCCAATGTATAACCTTTAACTGTAAAGTTTCATTCAAATCCGTTCAGTAGTTTTTTCGTGAAAGAGTAAGAAACATCCATCGGATGGATGGATGTTTCTTACTCTTTCCATACTCACAAACTTTCGCATTTATAATATTAGTAGGATTAACTTAACATCGGAATTATCCCAAAGAGCTTCATTTGATGTAAGTTTTCTGCATCCCGAGTCAAAATCATCACTCCAAGATTTCCATAGATATTTTGATGTACACCTCTATCAACTTCGCTTTGTCTTTGACAATTTGTAACTGACTTCAAAAAAGGAGGAGGTTCGCAATTCGTCGGAATCTTTTTTTTTTCTTATTGATGGTAGAGCTCCGTGGAGACACCTACGCCTACGTAATGCGGTGTTTCCTATCTAACCTATCTATCCTTTCTAATCTATCAGAAATAAAACAAAACGACAAAAAAAGTTTAGCAACTGACTTCAGACTTTTGCTTTTATCTGTTTAGCAACTAACTTCAGGCTGTTGCTTTTATCTGTAGGTGTGCGCGCGCACCGTAAAAATTCACTCTCATTATTTTTTCCAATCGCGCCAAAAGTATAACTTCAGAGTCTGCATTGCATCCTATTTTTGCCAGCTTTCCTACCGATGTCATCTCTCCATCCCACCACACCTGGGATCCACGGAGCCTATTTGTTCCAACATTTTATTGTATGTTCTTAGGTTTTCGCAAGCTATACTCATTGAAATAAAGCTAGTTTTCGGATTTATCACGTGTATTTAAACTAAAATCATTATTTAAAATCGAACCCGACGTTTCGGTCGCTCTTCAGCTTCCATGGTCTCGGGCAGACTGAGGTGACATTTGTCTGACGACAGCAGTTTGAAAATTATTATGGGCAGCTAAACTAGTTTTATTCCAACATTTTATGTTAACTCATTTCCAAGATGGCCTTGCAATATAACTGGGATGTAAGTAAGGGCTAACTAAATCTGTTAGCTTTGTTTTCCTAAACAATAGTTTGTTTTACGATCACGGCATTTTAAAAAAATGCTGCTTACTTTCTATTGCACTTTAGGTAACTACTTATTCAATGATAAAAGATTTCTTTGATACTTGGATGACAGTTCAAGTTTCTCATGCGTAGGATGCACTGGTTAAAATAATATGTATGAGTAGGTTTGTGTTTTGTGTGCAGCCTTATGTAGAGGTAAGGTAAGTATGCACGCGTAGGATGTGCATACTGTACGTACAAATCGAGGACAACTTATTTCTAAATTAAAAAATATTTAATATATAAACATGTAATTTCAGTTCATGTATCATGTCATTAAATCGATTTTCTAATTAGCCTGTTTGAGGGTGTACCTTATTTCCATTACACGTTGTATATAAAACATGTTGTTTATATGTTTATAAAAACATACGTTTATTTTTAGTAAGACAGAGTCATGTCAAGTAGTCCGTTCCCGTACACCTGCGAGTTATGCGGCGCAGAAGGGCTAACGGACGAGGGGATGAGGGTGCACACCCTCGAAGCCCACGTCGCCGGCCGACCAGACTGTCCCTTCTGCGATTGCACGGTACCCCAGCAACAACTTGTGGGCCACGTGCAGAGAGCTCACCTGCACTATTTGACACCTGAGCGGGAACTGATGGCTTTTATAGATGATCAGAGTCCGAGGTAATTCTAAAGCCAACCTATTTTTTTTTAATGGAATGACTGTGGTATGCTTGTAGTTCATTGATCATGACTGCAACACAAAGACCAGAGGTCAAAACGTAGATGCGTTGCCACCCCTGAGACCTTTGTTGTGATGTCTCTGTGATAGTTTTTATTACGCGGCCATACATTGCCATCTAACCGAAATACGATAGTGCTGAACACTTCCATTTGGCGGCGATGAATTAGGTACAGGTTACAGTTTCTTGTTCCTGATGTCTTCTCTGTATAATAATATTCATTAGGCGCGTTTATACATCGCGAACAGCCTCGTGAGGCAATTGACGCGCGAGGCTGCTCGCTCTGAGTGGCAAGGAAGCAAAAGCAGCCCGGCAAAGGAAGGTTTTTTTTCAGTTTTGACGAAGACTCGAAAATGACAACGACAGACAGCTGTAGCTACAACACGCCCGGCTCAATCAATGGCTGGCACAGTCCAGACACCTCGGCGTCGTTGCATAACGGTGCTATATCTAAAAATGCGTACTATCACAATGGTTATCAAGAAAAGGACAATTACAGGAGTGAAAGAGACGACGATAAGTGCTCACGTTCCCCGAAAAATATTAATCTTAGTAATGGACTGAAGAATAACATTAGTAATGGGGTGATACCGAAAAAAAATCGGAGTAGAGATAATTCAGCCGATAACGATATTGTAAATGGCCACGAAAAGAAGGGTGAGTATTAATTTTATGTATGTACCTGAAATGTTAACATGATTGACTGATATCTACGATTGATTACGAATAATAGGAACCTATTAACTAAGTTTAAGTGGTGTGTGTGTGTTTTTTTTTTTTTCAATTTATTTTCCTTAAGTATTTTAATCGATGCCTCCTTTTTTACAAACTAACAAGACAAACTGGACTGGTTATCCTGAAGTCGCAGGATCGATTCCTGCCCGAAGTCAAATTTTACTTTCAATTTTTTTTTAATTTCTAAAGTCACTCGAAGGTGTTATTGCTAAAAATAATATTCAAATATTACAATTAACAAAACAGAGTTTAATAGAAAAAGAAAAGGAGAAAGACTATTAAAATGTATTTATGAAATCAAGGTATCATACGAGATATTATCAAATCTACAGGCTTTCTCTAATGTATGACAGTCATATTGTATTTTATTTTAGCTACACATTCAAGCCCAAATCACAATGCTTCAAATTATAACGGATCGCCAAACAAAAATAAGGTAAATTAAAATATTTTGAAATGAAATTCTTGTCCATATATTTGCGTAGGTACTTAAATATATAAATATTTATTTAAAAATATATATTTTATTTTTTTAAATAGCTATCAATGGCAAGTGCAGGTCAAGGATCACCGTTACGATCTCAATTAGCTTTGAAACTCAAGCCTAACACTCCTAAGAAGGCCGCACCAACTCCAAGTCCAACAGTTCAGGTATTTTTTTTTTACATGTATAATATTTTACATAATTATAATACGTCATAGATGACGTCACATGAAATATAGGTAGGTCGGAGTGGTATTTCACCAAAACGTACACGCCAGCGGCGTAAGGGAATCGGACAACTTTTCAGAATGTGTCTAAAATTATTCATTATACGTTTATTTAACCATAAAAAGTATTAATTTTATTATTTAAACATGTTTAAGTACCACAAACTACACATTTATATAATCATTTAAAAATTGTCGCGGTTTAACAATGTGACGTCAACTGTTCGCAATTAAAGTGAAGTTCAAAATTTCATACGGCTCACCAAGTGCAAATTAATTTTGTTGAATTTCGTATAACTTGTTTTTCGTGTAAATAACGTAGAAAATATCCAAAAAAAGAGCCAATAAGTATAGTATCACTTGTGTTAAATATTTGTTGTACGAACACATGACGTCACGTCCTTTGATTAATGTTTTGTTCAAAATGGAGCACTGATAAAAATATTTTTCTTATTTACATTTTAATTTGCAATTTTAAAATATAAATCATTAATATTTCAGGAAAATATTAAATGAGTCATCGTATTATTTTACAAACATTAATTCTAATCATAGTTTACATTTGTTTCGATAGCTGTCCGATTGCCTATTTCAGCGGTCATGGTTGCGGTCGTTGCGGTCGATCGGTGGAACGCAACCATTGTCAAAAATAATGTCAATGTCAAATTTTCAAATCAAAATACCGCCAATTTTTTAAAGTGTTTCCTGTTTATTTATTTGGTTGCGATATTAAAAATAATTATTGAATTACAGTGTCTCCTCTGCGATTTCACATCAACATGCCCTCGGAAACTGGAGGAGCATATAAACCGTGCTCATTTCGACCTAACATCGCCGTCTGTATTGAGTAATGCGAATAATACGAACGCAAACACCGACAACGCCACTTTGGGCTTAGGCAACCCTACTTTAACGTTGGACAACCCGACAGTGAGCCTGGACAATCCGACCCTGGCTTTTAGTGCCATGGCGTTGTCACCCGGACCTCATGCCTCGTCTTTCCAGTGTCCAATATGTGAGAAAGAATTTGGGAATGTGTCGGATGTAGAAGTGCACGTCAATGTTGAACATCGGGATATCTTGAGTCCGCAGAAAGCTGTGAGTATTGTATTTAACCTACTGTTAATATACTTTGTGTACGTATAATATGTATAATTATATATATTTTTTATGTTACGGAAGTGGCAAACAGGCATGCAGTTCACATTGATGTTAAGTGATGACTGCAGCCTATAGACATCCACACAAAGACCGAGGTCAAAATGCAGATGTGTTACCACTCCTGAGGCCTATGGTGTTATGCCTCTGTGCTGGAAATTACAGGGCCGTACATTACCACCTGACCGGAACACGATAGTGCTGAACACTACCATTTAGCGGCAAGTATATTAGGTAATGCGGTGGTGCCTACGCCCGCGAGCTCCATCACTGGAGCTTTACCACCAGTAAAGTCTTAGTAGTAGTGTAAATTACTCATTTGTATTAATTTAATCAAAACAATAACATGTTAGAAGCACACTAAAACCTATTTCATAACAGATATTACATGCTTACACTTACAGCCTCACACTAGGTATAAACCTGTGTCGTTAATTCCGTTGTACACATACACAAACACCCATAACAAATATCTGTAGACTATACAAATATAAACCCGCAACCCTTCAAATGAAACAATTGTCACACACCGCTGGACTAACTAGGTCGTCAAATATCTGCTTCTTTTTTTGTATAACTGGCAACTACCAACTGGGTCGTCAAATATATTGAAAGTCATACAAGGCCCATGATCTCATAGTACTTATTAAATTTTCTTTGTAATTTATCATGAAATCTCTAACATATTCAGTTATTTGATAGAAATAACTAAACAAAGAAAAACTGAAGTCGCAGACTGCCAGTTGAAATTTTGAACTGAAGTGATTATTCATGTAAAATATACATAGTCTGGACTGTACACCTTTAGAAGCCCAGAAACATTTTTGGGCTACCAAGCATCCATCTCCTTCAGGATTTATATCACCCACGGAGTCCCTTCCTGCTAACTGGGAGTGGCCGACTTGGGAATCACTCAATCGTCTAGCCAGGTTGGCTGCTGCTAGAAGAATAAGATGGAGTTTTTCTCCTACAATCCTGTTTTGAATGTAGAACAGCGCCTCAAACAATGGCACATCTGTGCCCTGTTACTTGCTTCTCAACTGACATCAAGAGGGCTGCAGAAAATGCAGTTTAGAGCTGGCATTTTGTAAATACTACTTTGATACTGTTGACACGAGAAAGAAAACGATAGTGATTTATGCATGTATGGTGTATCCTCTCAAAAATAGATATATCAACAAGTATCTTAAAAAATATACTCATTACAATCATTTTGCAGGACCAAGTAGACAACGCATCATGTGACGACATTGTGATGATGGAAGAGAGTCCTGTCAGCAACTGTCCAGTCTGCTGTCAACCGCTGCCACTGTCACAACATGAACTGGTATGAATAACAATAAAGCCTTGATTGCATCAAGATATTTGTTGGACTGACAATACAGGCAATCCCATCCTACTCGGGCCTTCCCACATGCATCTCTCTTGGGCTCCAGTATTAGCCCCAAGCTCACTATCCAGTTATGGCCCCAAGGTCACTATTCACTTTTGGCTCGAAGCTCACTATCCAGTTTTGGCCCCAAGCTCACTATCTAGTCTCGCCCCCAATGTCACTATTCAGTTTTAGCCCGAAGGTCACTATCCAGTTTTGGCCCCAAGCTCACTATCCAGTTTTGGCCCCAAGCTCTCTTTCCAGTTTTGGCCCTATTACATACTCACTTGGTTAATACAGACTGATGATGGCGGCCCAATATCCATGTACCCACAACACGTATTATTTAATACTTAAATGTCACAACACTACCTAAAGTCTATACACCACATACCTCCCCCTTTAGTACTTTCCCCAGTATCCATTTCACTTAAGCACTATAGTTAATTGTCTATTATTTATCACACATTTTTATATCTGTAGTGTCTCTCCTGCATGGGTGACAATCGCCTCTTGTGGGATTCCAAGCAATTCTCGCATCTCATTACCTGGACCTGAAGCTTCAGACTCTCTTCTCCGCAATTGATTAAGATGTCTAGTTACTACAGGACCATCTTCCATTTGTACCACAAATCGCGCAGGACCTTTTACTCTTAATATTACCCCCTTGACCCACTTTTGACCTCTAGAATAATTGCGCAACCAGACTTTGTCTTCTATTCTAAATCTTCTTACCGCTACTTCACTATTACTTTCTATTTGCCTCGCAGCTACTGGTTGCATATTAAACGGGTGAATTATATCAAACCTTGTTCTAAATCGTCGTTTATTAAGCATTTCTGCAGGAGATTTTCCAGTGACTGTACTTGGAGCAATTCTCAAACCAAATAATAATCTCTGCAATTTCACATCAGGGTTGGTTTCAGGCAGACTACGTAGTTTATTTTTCACTGTTTGTACTGTCCTTTCAGCTTGGCCATTTGATGCAGGACTATATGGAGGTGTTAATATGTGACGGATTCCATTATTCTTCATGAAATTTTTAAATTCATCAGACCCAAGCTCACTATCCAGTTTTGGCCCCGAGCTCACTATCCAGTTTTGCCTCATCAATTTGAAAGCCACTTTTCAGTACATTGCTGTTCCTGAAGGGATTATAATTAACACCTTAAGTCAAGACAGCAATGTGCTGCATAGTGTCTCAGTCTTTTTTTTTTTATATAATAAAAGTGGCAAACAAGCATGCATTTCACATTGATGTTAAGTGACGACTGCAGGCTATAGACACCCAAACAATGACCGGAGGTCATTCAATGCAGATGTGTTGCCACTCCTGAGGCCTAAGGTGTTATGCCTCTGTGCCAGAAATTACAGGGCTGTACATTACCACCTGACCAGAACACGATAGTGCTGAACACTGCCATTTAGTGGAAAGTATATTAGGTAATGCGGTGTTGCCAACGCCCGCGAGTTCCGTCACTAGAGCTCTTCTACCAGTAGTTAGTCAAATTGAAAGCTACCATGTTACATAATATAACATGCCCTTGGCTGGTGGCAAACAAGCATGCAACTCACATGTATGTTAAGTCACAACTGCATCCTAAAGACATCTACACTAAAACCAGAAGCCAAAATTCAGATGCATTGCCACCCCTAAGGCCTAAGTTGTTTTGCATCTATGATAGTTATCACCCATACATTTGGTGGCAGATAGATCGTAGGTACCAACGCATTACCTATGAGGTGGTGCCTACACTTCCAACTACTATTGTACTAGTGTTGCCAACCCGTACGATAATTATGGGGGCGTACGATAATTTGGATCTCGGTACGATGTACAATAATGATTGTATTTCCTTTTTGCTTGCCCATTATTCTTAACTTGTATTTTAATCAAACTTTACTAAATGTAAGAGATTTGTTAATTTTCCGACAAAAACATAATTTTCAGTGTGATTATTATGACTTTCGGAGTTAACAACACTGGCTCCCAAGCTCCGACACTGAATCTATACCACTAGTATTCTTAGTATATGATAATTTAGTAACACAATTAATAGATAATATACTCGTCTACTTACAGATACAACACATAGAGGAGCACTTTGAACGTGGGGAGGAAGGGAAAGCGACAGCTCTAACAGCCGCAGAACGGGAAGCGCAAAAAAATAGGGAAGAACATGAATTTCAAATGTTACGGGTAAATATTGCATATATATATATTGTATCAGGACTGGGATATCTGGGACTTGGGGTGAAGAAACATACATATATTTTTATTAATCATCATCACTTCAGCCGAAAGACGTTCACTACTGGACAAAAAACCTTCCCCAGAGATACATTCTCTGCTACGCCACGCCGGCGGTCTAGTCTCCCTCCATCTTACGAATTTTTGATCAGAACGGGTGTCCTGACACAAGTTGAACATTTTATAAAGTCTTACTTCTTTTTGATCAGGTCACGACTCCTGACGCGAGTTTAACATTTTTACAGTCTTACGAATTTTCAATCAGGTCACGTGTCCTGACGCGAGTTGAACATGTTTACCGTCTTACGAATTTTCGATCAGATCACGGGTCCTGACGCGAGTTTAACATTTCTTAGTCTTACGAATTTTCGATCAGATCACGTGTCCTGAAGCGAGTTTAACATGTTTACCGTCTTACGAATTTTCGATCAGATCACGCGTCCTGACGCGATTTTAACATGTTTTAACAGATCACGTGTCCTGAGTTTAAAACTTTAAAGAGTTAAAAACCGCGAGTTTAAAACTTTTTACCCACAAAAAGTGCACAACGCCGCTAAAGGAGTTTTCACTGCAAAAATTGATGCCAGTGACTTATCAACAGGCACAATACGGCATGGAAGAAGATGACGACGAAGGTTACACGAACCGAGCGACCAACAGCTTGAAGCGCGCCGTGTACAGCGGAGCCCTATCCGTGGCGGGGTACTACGAGCGGAGCGTCGGTCTTCGCCGCGCCTCGGCTTCGGGCCGAGATACAGGTTCTTCTAGGACTAATGGTAAGGAATACCTAAATAAAGGCCTAAATATAAAACCTATGCCCGCATTTTCGGCATAAACTATAATTTTCATCAACCGGTTACTGTTAATTTATGACTGAAATCATTTATTTGTACTCAGGTATCTTAGAAAAGATAGCTCAACTGAATGCTCAAAACTCGAGTATAGCGAAGACTTACCTGTGCAGTGCGGTGGACCACTACGCCAGCACGTATGGGGACCGGGGCTGGGGCTGCGGGTATCGGTGAGTCCAGTGTCCGTTACTAGTAATTGGACACAGTTATGCCATAATGTACCAACCCACAAATTAATTATTATCAACATAACATAAATCCCACTTGTAACTGGACGCAGTTATGCCAAAATATACCAATCCATAAATTATCAATGTTACTTTATGCCTATACAATGTGTCCCAGGGATAAGTGACCGCCCGACGTTTTTCGAATATTTGGACCAAATTAAAGATAATTTCTCTTATATATGGGACTTACTGGTTTTGGTTTTTTTAATGATCTAGTAAATACGCGTGACGTGCTGTAGTTTTTTTACGATATTTCTTAAGTTTATACATCTTTTTTGATTTATTTTTTTTAAGACGAGCCGAATTGATATTTTACAATTAAAATTATAACATAATTAAAATCATTAAAAAAAACAAAGTCCGTAAGTCCCATATATATAAGAGTAATTACCCTTAACTATGTACAAATATTCGAAAGACGCCGGGCAGTTACTCATCCCTGGGACACATTGTATATGCCAACTTGTAAACAAGTGGGATTTATTGTAATACAATACATACATAAATTATGTTGATATTTAATTTGTGGGTTGGTACATTTTGGCATAACTGTGTCCAATTATTTAAATCTATGGTGAACAATGTTGTTTTTGTAGACATTCTGTCTGAATTGTGTAGTAAATACAAATTATCAGTTTTAATAACACAATGTAGGAGTGTTACGTCACAGTGCACAGGTCACGTGACCTAGCAGTTTAGCGCGAAATGTTATCTTTATCGGGATATTTTAAATTCATCAAAATAAAAAAACAGGAAATCGATTTTGATAGTAAATTTTACTATATTTCACACGTATTAAAACATAGCATATAAAACATTTCCAAGCTCTCCAAAATTTCGAGTCAAAGGGCTCAAACTTGGAGGGCTCGGCAACGAGCAGCCGCCGGCGGGTCGCGGATGTGTGCGTAATCGTTCCCGTGACACCGCCACTGATGGCGGATGAGTCGGAATACCGCGGGGTTTAAGTGAATACGAGTCTCACACCACCCGCCGTCTGTTCCCCCTAGACGGAGTTCCCCGGGACGGGTTTCCCCGCAAAGAAACAAAGAGCACTCTAAAAGCATTGCTGTTTTCATACAGGAAGCGCGCATGGCCCAGCGGCTGGTGTAGATCGTAAGCGATCTACTCGGTTAAGCACTACGGGCGCGGTCGGGTAGTGTGATGGGTGACCGCTAGTGGCAAATTAAATGCGCGTTTCCGTGCTTCGGAGGGCACGTTAAGCCGTCGGTCCCGGTTGCTATCAATGGATAACAGTCGTTAAACCTTGTCGGAGGCCATATGGGCGGTTTGAAAACATCCGACAGCGGGTTAGCCACTAACCCACCCATCTCCACCAATCCGCATCGGAGCAGCGTGGTGAAGTAAGCTCCAGGCCTCCCCCCAAAAAGGGGAGAGACTCGTGCCCAGCAGTGGGACGTATAATGGGTTGCCATCATTATTTATATTTATTATATTTCATACAGGAATATGCAAATGGTGCTATCAGCGTTGCTCCGTCACCCGCCGTACGCGGCGCTCCTGAGCGAGGCCGTCGCCGGGGAGCGCGAGAAGGAGCGCGAGTGCGACTGCGTGCCGTCCATACCGCGCCTGCAGCTGCTCGTCGAGCGTGCCTGGCAACTGGGCTTCGATACACAGGTACTGTATTTTTCTGGTCAAGTCGTATTAAAGCCTTCGTATTTAACGTACGTGTGCGTGAAGCGCTCTAGTAGGTTAAGCACTACGGGCGCGGCCTGATAACACAGGCATCTTCCATTATTCTCATGTCCTAACGAGTTAGGAGTGCCTTCACATTAGAGCAACTCCTCTTTGTTTTACGGGACATACTACCATAGCGGCCAGAAGAGCCTTTTATTGGCAACTCTAAAACTTTTTTTTTTATTTATTTCAAAGGATTGACAGACAAGCAGACGGGCCACCTGATGGAAAGTAGTCACCGTCGCCTATGAACATTTGCAACACCAGAGGAGTCGCCAACGCGCTGCTAGCCCTGAATGACCCTTTTGAAGCCATTTTTGAAGAACCCCATACTGTAGCACCGAGGGAACACCTCAGAGGGAAGCTCATTCCACAATTTACACGTTCTGGGCAAAAACGAACGTGAGAACCGCACCGTTGAACATTGCCAGGTGTCCAGTCGGTGAAGGTGGAACTTCTCTCTTCGGCGGGTAGTACGGTGTAGGAAAAGAGACGGTGGCACCATGTCGAACAGTTCAACAGAGCACTCGCCATTGTAGAGACGGTATAAAACGCAAAGACTCCCAATGTCTCGGCGCAGGCTCGGATGTTCGAGCCTGTCTGTGAAAACTATAGTATTACTACTCTGTCACCCGCCGTACGCATTGCTCCTGAGCGAGGGTATCGCCGGGGGAAGTGTGATGGAAATATCTTCTTCGACTATACTTCTACTGTTATATCTACGAATAAATCAGTTAATAAATCATGTATGGGAAGCAGATGGACTAGATATCGCACTTTTAGAATTGAAGTGGCATATCTCAAAAAAATTAGAAAATTGCTTTTATACATCAAACGACTTAAAAACATGTAATTGATCAAATTACGGAATAATTTGATAGATTACATGTTAAACTATTAATAACTACTATAAAATCTATACAAATAAATAAAATTGGAGTGTCTGTTTGTAATATAAAAATAACCGCTTTTTACTAAATGCTTATGTATGTATACACTGTACATATACCAAAACAACAATTTATGTCTGTCTGTCTTTCTGTCTGTCTGTCTGTTTGGCGGAGCTAATCTTGGGAACGGCTGGACCGATTTTGACGGGACTTTCACTGGCAGATTGCTGATGTAATAAGGAGTAACTTAGGCTACTTTTATACTAGCTGCGCCCACGACTTCGTCCGGGTAGATATTGAACAATCATAAATTCTCACGCGGGTGAAGTCGCGGGCACAGCTAGTTGTTAATAATTTGATAGATTACATGTCTTTAAGTCGTTTGATGTATAAAAGTAATTTTCTTAATTTTTTGAGATATGCCACTTTAATTCTTAAGGTGCGATAATAAATAAATAAATAAAATACGCTTACACTCACAGCCCCACAGTAGGTATAAACCTGTGTCGTGGGTGCCGTTGTACACATACACCCAGACCCGAAACAAATATCTGTAGGCCATACAAACATTTGTCCCGGTGCGGGGATCGAACCCGCGACCCTTCGAATCAAACGGTGGTTTCGCAACCGCTGGACTAAATGGGTCGTCATCCCGGAAGTTCGTATTTTTCTTTTCATTGTTCTTTTAACATTGTTGTTTGTATCGTTGCAGGGCTCGGAGCAACTTGGCTCCAAGTTGCACAACACACGTAAATGGATCGGCGCCTGCGAAGTCGTCACCGTGCTCTCGTCGCTCAGGATACGGTAACGTTGCACCTTTTGTGGCCGTTTTTTTTTGTAATGGAAGTTGTAATCAAGCATGCAGTTCACATTGATGTTAAGTGATGACTGCAGCCTATAGACACTTACATAAAGACCAAGGTCAATATGCAGATGCGTTTCCACTCCTGAAGCCTAAGGTGTTATGCCTCTGTGCCGGAAATTACAGGGCCGTCCATTACCACCTGACCGGAACACGATAATGCTGAACACTACCATTAAGCGGCAAGTATATTGGGTAATGCGGTGGTGCATACGCCCGCAAGCTCCGACACTGGAGCTCTACCACCGTTTTGTTTGGCCCCGTAATAGCTATCACAGACACATAATAACTAAGGTCTCCGTATCATCGCATCTCCATTTTTATCACCTCTGGTCTTTATGTGATGTCATCTATAGGCTGCAGTCATCACTTAACATCAATGTAAACTGCATGCTTGTTTGCCACCTTCATTGCATTTAAAAAAATCTGCACTAGTTATTATGACAAAAATATTAAGGACTAGCTGTTGCCCGCGGCTTCGCCCGCGTGGATGTCGTTTTATAAAAAACTAAGTAGCCTATGTTCTTTCTTAAAGTCAGCTCTATCTCTGTACCAAATTTCATTAAAACCGGTTCAGTCGTTTGGACGTGAAAAGGTAACAGACAGACAGACAGACATTACTTTCGCATTTATAATATTATAGTAGGGATTAAAAAAAAAATGTTGCATGTAATCATAGAGCAACACGGGCCACCGGCCGCGGCAGACTGGAGGGGAGTAGCCATAGTGTTAATTACCGATGCAAAACAGTCTGTCATTTTTTGCGGGGGGAAATGCGTGGTACACACTCGCACACTACAAAAATCGTCTATTACTACGAAACTCACACCTTGACTTTAACAAAATACAGAAACAATTTCACGCACACATTTAAACGTCTAGGCGACAGGTATAGGCCTATTTGGCCTATACTTTGACAGAGGGAGAAGCCTGCATATGGCTACTCCCCTCCGGTGTTGCTCTATGCATGTAATAAACATCTTGTATTATGCCATATGTTCAAAGGAGATAAACAATAATAATAATAATCTTCAGATCCTTAAATCACCAGTTCGAAGACAGGTATAGGTACTAGGTAGTTGAGTCAAGGGTCTGTTATATACAGTAAGCATACTACTCAGCAAGGTCCACAAACAAAGTGAGAAGGTGCCTATCTCTGTGTCCCTACTCACCATCAACCACCAAGTTCTAAACCTTGCGCCCGCTGCCGATAGGATGCTATTGTTTTATATAAATCCTTTTTTTTTTCATTCGAAGTAATAATACATATATGTAAAAAATTTAAAGTATTTGTAAGTATGCGATTAGATGAGTGTAATAATATTTTTTGATGAAATGGTGACGCAGATGCCAGCTGATAGACTTCCACAAGCCGACGGCGGCGGACGGCAGCCACCCCGCGCTGTTCGACTGGGTGCTGCGCTACTTCCACGACGACCCCGCCGCCTTCAAGCCGCCGCTCTACCTGCAGCACCAAGGTACCCCGCGCCGCGCTATCGACAACTTCCACTGGGTGCTGCGCTACTTCCACGACGACCCCGCCGCCTTCAAGCCGCCGCTCTACCTGCAGCACCAAGGTACCCCGCGCCGCGCCATCGACAACTTCCACTGGGTGCTGCGCTACTTCCACGACGACCCCGCCGCCTTCAAGCCGCCGCTCTACCTGCAGCACCAAGGTACCCCGCGCCGCGCCATCGACAACTTCCACTGGGTGCTGCGCTACTTCCACGACGACCCCGCCGCCTTCAAGCCGCCGCTCTACCTGCAGCACCAAGGTACCCCGCGCCGCGCCATCGACAACTTCCACTGGGTGCTGCGCTACTTCCACGACGACCCCGCCGCCTTCAAGCCGCCGCTCTACCTGCAGCACCAAGGTACCCCGCGCCGCGCCATCGACAACTTCCACTGGGTGCTGCGCTACTTCCACGACGACCCCGCCGCCTTCAAGCCGCCGCTCTACCTGCAGCACCAAGGTACCCCGCGCCGCGCCATCGACAACTTCCACTGGGTGCTGCGCTACTTCCACGACGACCCCGCCGCCTTCAAGCCGCCGCTCTACCTGCAGCACCAAGGTACCCCGCGCCGCGCCATCGACAACTTCCACTGGGTGCTGCGCTACTTCCACGACGACCCCGCCGCCTTCAAGCCGCCGCTCTACCTGCAGCACCAAGGTACCCCGCGCCGCGCCATCGACAACTTCCACTGGGTGCTGCGCTACTTCCACGACGACCCCGCCGCCTTCAAGCCGCCGCTCTACCTGCAGCACCAAGGTACCCCGCGCCGCGCTATCGACAACTTCCACTGGGTGCTGCGCTACTTCCACGACGACCCCGCCGCCTTCAAGCCGCCGCTCTACCTGCAGCACCAAGGTACCCCGCGCCGCGCTATCGACAACTTCCACTGGGTGCTGCGCTACTTCCACGACGACCCCGCCGCCTTACGACACAAACAATTTTAAATTGGCCGCCAAAGCATAAAACAAAGGACAAATGAGTTACATACTCAATAATTTTAGCATAGAGTTCCATTTTCAAAATGTAAACTATTTTTTTCAAGTTCAAGTTTTAAATTTTGTCGGCAAGCGGAATACCACTTTTTTAAAAATGTTTTCAAGATATTTATTGAACACATAAAAAATATTGCGTAGTCCAAAGCATTTACTCCATGATTTCCATTTCAGGTCACTCGAGAACGATAATAGGTTACGAGCGACATAAAGACGGTAAAGCGACGCTGCTCGTCTTGGACCCTTCGCATTCACCGGCGCAGGTGCGTTGACTTCGATACCCATACAATCAGTTACACTACTTATTCAGTTTATTCAGTTTATTCATTTATTTCATATAATTAGGCTCCTGGAGAGCACTTTTACAACGTCATTTTTTTTAAACTAACCTAGAGTGAATAACCACTAATAATAATCAAAAACACATAATAAATTAAATAGACACTGAACAATTTTGTATAATATGGAAAGCATCAATTTACAACTTACACTCGATGACCGAATATACAACAAACCAATTCTAAAGAAAGAAAGAAAAAAGATAGAAAGAAAAAAATAGTGTATTTTTTGACACATACAATACATCACTAAATAAACAATAATAATAATAATAAAAAACTAAAAAAAAAAAAAACAAAAAACATAATAATAAAAACAGAAGACAACTTAACACAACTAACACTAACTAGGCATGATGTATGTGTGAGACCAAAAAAATGGTACCCGTCTCAGCTGATTGCTGTAGTTGGCACTACAGCGCTGGTGTTCTGATAGGACCACCGTAAGTGGCTTTGCGAACTACAAGCCGCCCAACTACATAAAACTTCCATGCATACTTATGTTATATTTATATACAATGTTACGTAATATAACATAAAGATAAATAAATAAATAATAATAACAAATAAATTAAATACATAATTAAATTACATACTCTCTGCCTACCCCGTTAGGTACCTAAGGAAAACAGAACAAACGAGTAACATAAAACAAGATGTATTAAAAAAATACGATAACACATGATTTTTGTTTAATTGGCTGTTCCGATATACACTGAGATGACTGTGACGTGCTGGGGAAAATTTCGTTCCGATATAGACCGACAGTATACTGCCGCAGGTGTATTATTCGTCATTTTTATTGTGTACCGGAGCTTCGAGATGTGGTGCTCTCAGTGGTTTGCAAATCGTAGTTTTGATAAGTTTAATAGAACTCGTTAAGACGTGCATTATAGATAACTAGCAGCCCGCCGCGGCTTCGCGCGGGTTCAATGTTACCTACCCTCTCCTATTCGTCTTAGCGTGATGATTATAGATAGGTATAGCCTAAAGCCTTCCTCAATATCTTTTATAGTTTAGGCAGCGTACACAAAATAAGTAACTTTTCTGGTTGCTTTTTTACACCTTGTGTCCGAAAAACCCAAATATCTTACGGAACCCTATTTTTTATTTTCAAAATAAAATATAGCCTATGTTACCCGTGGATAGTGTAGCTTTCGTATAGTGAAAGAATTTTTAAATCGGTCCAGTAGTTTTCCAGCCTATTCAATAGAACCAAACAAACAAAGTTTTCCTCTTTATAATATTTTATAGATAAATAATTTAAGAAATAAAATAGTGAAAAATGAATCTTATTACTAACGAGTGTTAAATAGTGGTGTTTTTTATTTGACTGCATACACTGCGGTTATGTATTAATACCGCAACATTGAACACTATTTACTTAAAACTACTTAAGTTATTCCATTTTTATTTTTGTTTTTATTTATTTTTTTTTTTTTTTCTTATTAAATTACATTTTGAAATAGCAATTGCTGCACGCATGAGTTACATTATTAATATGGATCAATAGTAATCTATGAATGGGCAAAATGACTGCTACAAGTTTATTATATGTTTTTTAAATAGTGGTATTGCGCAGGTTACGCTACATCACATTGCGACAGGATGCGTGTAACTCTACCTACGGAAAATTGATTGTGTGAGTTTTTGGCGGGAACCTTAAAAGAGGCGTGTGGTGCTCCTATTTTATTTCGTTTTCTGGATGTATGTTTGAGTTATCTATACAAATTAAATAAAATTGGAGTGTCTGTTTGTAATATTAAAATACTAAATGCATATGTATGTATACACGGTATATATACCAAAACCACATTTTTTACAATTTTTTTCTGTCTGTCTGTCTGTTTGGCGGGGCTAATCTTGGGAACGGCGAGACCGATTTTGACGGGACTTTCACTGGCAGATAGCTGATGTGACAAGGAGTAACTTAGGCTACTTTTATTTCCATACATCCGTACATACATACAAACCTACATACAAATAAGTAGATTGGAGAGTATCCGACTTTGACGGCACTTCCACGGGTAGGTAGCTGATGTAATAAGGAGTAACTTAGGCTACTTTTATCTCCATACATCCACACATACATACATACCTACATACAAATAAGTAGAATTGGAGTATTTCCGACTTTCACGGGACTTCCACGGATAGGTAGCTGATGTAATAAGGAGTAACTTAGGCTACTTTTATACTATATACTAGCTGCGCCCACGACTTCGTCCGGGGAGATACTGAACAATCATATTTTTTCTCACGTGGACGAAGTCGCGGGAACATCTAGTATTAAATAAAGTTGGTGGCATTTTGTTTGATATAGGTTTATTACAGTGCCCGTGTTTAGTGAAATAGAATAACAGTGCGAAAACACGGTCTTAAGGTTGCCTCCAATGTGGTAAACTTCATGGTAAATGTTTTTACTGGTGGTAGAGCTCCAGTGACGGAGCTCGCGGGCGTAGGCACCACCGCATTACCTAATATACTTGCCGCTAAATGGTAGTGTTTAGCACTGTCGTGTTCCGGTCAGGTGGTAATGTACGGCCCTGTAATTTCCGGCACAGAGGCGTAATACCTTAGGCCTCAGGAGTGGTAACGCATCTGCATTTTGACCTTGGTCTTTGTGTGGGTGTCTATAGGCTGCAGTTATCACTTAACATCAATGTGATCTGCATGCTTGTTTGCCAATTCGGTTACATAAAAAAAAAAAAATGTTCCAGTAAAGTAGCCATCGCTTTACTCGAATTACTGACTGTGACTCACTTGACTGACATAATAATAATTAACTGACTGACTGATTCTAACTTTAACGCTGCGTAATAGCGATGAAAACCGGCCATAGGGTAAGAATGCGTGCGTAGTATGTGCATACTGTTCGTACAAATTGACAACTCATTTCTATTAAAGAATATTTAAAACATAAACATGTAATTTTAAAATAAAATATATTTCACAAGCATGTGTTAATGCGAAATAATATAAAAAAAACAATTATTAAGGGTAAAAGCGACTTCTTTACGATATTCAATAAACTGAAAAGTCTATTATATCGGTTGCCTAACTAGCATGGTTGGCAATAGATGGCGCTACTGCTACCATAAAGCAAGGCAATAAATGTGAAGGAAAGATTTTGACAAATCGGGCAGGGCTTCAGTAGCTCAATTGGAAGAGCGGCTGGACTAGATTCCCAGTAGGCCGCGAGTTCGAGTCTCGCCTGAAGTCAAATTTTTCTTTCCATTTTCTTTAAAATAAAATATATTTCACAAGCATGTGTTAATGCGAAATAATATTAAAAAAAAACAATGTAATTTCAGTTCATGTATTATGTTTACAACTCAATTTTCTAATTGGCATTTTTGAGGGTGTGCGTTATTCTAGTTCCAAGTTGTAGGTATTAAGGCCGCGTTCCCCTAAACGACCGCAACAATGGTAACGTCCGCTGTATCGTTCCAACTAAAGCCCGTGGTCGTTCGACGTCATGTATTACGTAACTGTCCGCGACCGCATCCCCTACAAAATATTGGTGGGTCGGAGTGGGCTTTCACAAAATATCAAAAGGAACGATTTCACTATGCCGCCGTATAGCGAACACACAGCGCTCAAGATGTGCGTTCCACTTATAAGATTCGCCCACAACGCCCGCGGCCTTTACGTTAGTGGAACGGAAATTTCTGCGGTCGTGGTCGCGGTCGTTGCGGTCGGTCAATGGAACGTACCCATAGATGAGATGAACCTCATTGGGTAGGTGCGGGCGGTGACGTGCGGCGGGGCGGCGTGTGGGGCGGCGCTTCGCCTTCTGCGGCGCGGCGCCTCCGCCCTCCGCGCGCGCCAGTACCAGCTGCTGGCCGTCTGCGGGGCCATGCGGGACGACGCCGAGTACCAGGTACTGCACTGTGCACAGGCTGCTCACACACGTGCGGGGTCTCCGGCCTCCGCCCCCCGCGCGCCCGTACCAGCTGCTGGCTGTCTACGGGGCCAGGCGGGACGACGCCGAGTACCAAGTACTGCACTGTGCACAGGCTACTCACACACGTGCGGGGTCTCGGCCCTCCGCCCCCCGCGCGCCAGTACCAGCTGCTGGCCGTCTATGGGGCCAGGCGGGATGACGCCGAGTACCAAGTACTGCACTGTGCACATTCTGTTCACACACGTGCGGGGTCTCGGCCCTCCGCCCCCCGCGCGCCAGTACCAGGTGCTGGCCGTCTGCGGAGCCATGCGGGACGACGCCGAGTACCAGATACTGCACTGTGCACAGACTGCTCAAACACGTGCGGGGTCTCCGCCTTCCACCTTCCGCCCCCCGCGCGCCAGTACCAGCTGCTGGCCGTCTGCGGGGCCATGCAGGATGACGCCGAGTACAGGTACTGCACTGTGCATAGGCTGCCAACACACGTGCGGGGTCTCCGCCCTCCGCACGCCAGTACCAGCTGCTGGCCGTCTGCGGGATCATGCGGGATGACGCCGAGTACAGGTACTGCACTGTGCACAGGCTGCCAACACACGTGCGGGGTCTCCGCCCGCCGCGCGCCAGTACCAGCTGCTGGCCGTCTGCGGGGCCATGCGGAATGACGCCGAGTACAGGTACTGCACTGTGCACAGACTGCCAACACACGTGCGGGGTCGCCGCCTCCCGTGCACCAGTACCAGCTGCTGGCCGTCTGCGGGGCAATGCGGGATGACGCCGAGTACAGGTACTGCACTATGCACAGGCTGCTCACACACGTGCGGGGTCTCCGTCCTCCGCCCCTCGCGCGCCAGTACCAGCTGCTGGCCGTCTGCGGGGCCATGCGGGACGACGCCAAGTACCAGGTACTGCACTGTGCACAGGCTGCCCACACACGTGCGGGGTCTCCGCCCCCCGCGCGCCAGTGCCAGCTGCTGGCCTTCTGCGGGGCTATGCGGGATGACGTCGAGTACAGGTACTGCACCGTGCACAGGCTGCCCACACACGTGCGGGGTCTCCGCCCTGCGCCCCCCGCGCGCCATTACCAGCTGCTGGCCGTCTGCGGGGCCATGCAGGAAGATGCCGAGTACCAGGTACTGCAGACGCTTCTGAGAGACTAACGGACCTTTACATATCTTCGGAATCAAAATGGTTTCCGACCTTAGAAGCTACCATGCTACCATTGTAAACTTAGTTGTAAACTTCTATTCCGGAATACATGTCATTATGAACATAATAATAATGAACATCAAAAAAGGTTTTTTTAGATTCTAAAAATCGTATTTTAAACTTATTATGCCTCGTACCGCTTGTTATATATCCATTATAAAGTTGCATTAAAAAGGATTCATTTAACGTACACCTTATTCATCAAAATTAAACTAACGTACACCTTATTTATTGTATAGATCTGGACTGTATGTCTTCCCATTTAAGACATACTTTACAAAAACAATTTATATCTTTGCAGGCCAGCAAAGTACTGCAGTCGGTGCGGATTCCATAGGACAGGTCTGCGGGCGCCTCGCGCCTCCCGCCCACTCTGTCTCCCACCGAGCTCATTCTCAATCTCTCGCTCTTATTTCGAATCTCCCTTTTACTCTTGTGTGATTATACTCTCCTGGTGCACGGTACGAAATTATAATTAATCGATGACAAATAATAAACGTATTTGTGTAGTGGAAAGAAGATATTACAGGAATGTCTGAGCCCACTATATTATGGCGTATATACTAAAACATGTATTAATTTTAATCAATCTTGCGGTTTTTTTTATATATGTTTAAAAAATGTTTGTCATTTAAAACATCTAACTTTTTTCGATGAAATGAGGCAAAAAATTCTTCAAGAAGTAAAAAAAAAATACTTCATTTCATCAAACTTTATTTTTGCCTAATAACTTTTGAAATGTAAGTTACTTACCTGAATTACTATAATGTAACCAAGGAAAAATTATACCAATTGTAAATCAAGTAAAAATTAGGTAAGTAATTCGTGAACAAGAGATGAAAAAACTGTAGGTAATAGATTGATATGTCTCATAGTCGTATATTGAAAAAAAAATCGGTATACTATTACATAAAGCCATTAAAATCAATGTCATCCCAACATTTAATAATAAATAAAGTGTAAATAAAATTAATTAATTTATTATTATTTATTTATACAAATAAAGAAATGAGTCTTTTTAATCTATCCAAATGCGTTTATTGGTGTCAAAATGAACCGTGTACAATTCATTTACAAATGTACAAAAAAATCGAGCCCATTTAATTTTAAGATATTTATTTCATTTAATATAAATTCTACCTCATAATTAGTATAATTTTGTCAATTAATATATAATTTCGGCAATTTGATTGTTATATAACATTATAAATGTTTTTATGAAAGTTTTCTTGACTATTGGTGCTACCTTTTATGATTGCGCTTAAACTGTTATATAAAATTTTATGTTGTTTTGGAATTGGTATAAAACAAAGAGACAAAGAGAAACATCACAAAGTAAAACAAAAGACTTACCTCCTTACTCCTTATTCATAAACGTACATTATATACGTTTTAGCTATAGAATGCTTTGTCTTTGTCAGTTGCATTGTCAAATGTGCATGATAGAAGAGATAGAAAGAAAAAGAGAAAGGAGATAGAAAAAGACAAAGGAGAGATTAGCAACACTTTAGCTGAAATACGTTTATGAATAAGGGGGTTAGCCTGGGTTGCACCAAGATATTTGTTAAAGTTATTGTAACATTTCACATCCTCCTCTGGCTTGAAGAAATCTGTTGAAGTTAGAAAAGGATGTGAAATGTTACGTTAACTAAGAAATATATTTTGCAACCCAGGCTTAGAGCTGTATTTCACCGGAATACCATGGCGGCGCAACCAGTCGCCGCTACCAATAAAATGTATAGAGATTAATTTAATCTAATTCAATAAAGTCAGTTTGAGTTTTCTTTTTCCCTCCTATGGGACACAAGCCTTGCGAAACATTTATTTAAATACTACTGACTCGCCCCGGCATCGCGCGTGTACAATATGAATGAATGAATTCCTACCGATTCCTATGATTGAAACAATAATTGCAGCTACCAATAGTTAATAAAACTAAATATTTAATAGCACACATACAACGACACGCCTCGAGTAAAACTTTTCAACGTGTTTGTTTATTGTGAGCTTACTGAATTATATTTTACAACGATAATATCATATTTGAATATAATTTATGTACCTATTTAACTGGCGACTAGTGCTCATATATTGCCTCTGTATTTATTATGGAAAGTGTTGTTCAATATTAATTTGACGACCCGGTTAGTCCAGCGGTGTGAGATGACCGTTTGATTCGAAGGGTCGCGGGTTCGATCCCCGCACCGGGACAAATATTTGTATGGCCTACAGATATTTGTTTCGGGTCTGGGTGTTTGTGTATGTGTTGTTTGTGTATAACGGCACCCACGACACAGGTTTATACCTACTGTGGGGCTGTGAGTGTAAGCGTATTTTTTTTTTTTTTTATTTTTGTAGGTATTTAACTGTTTCAATTTCTGCGTCTAGTGCATTTATTACTATTTTTATATCCGCAGTTGTCAGTATTTGGTCACTTAATCGTACATTTGTAGTAAAATATAGATTTATTATTAAAATAGTAAATTAACAACCATTAATACATAATGCTTTGACGTTGCCTTCAATAAGTGAGTTAGCGTAAGATAGCACGTATAGCGGGGCTTTTACCGTTCTTCCCTGTTGCTATTGACTTCATTTTGATAGTTAATTGCCATACAGTCTATTTCAAACGTTGTTACATATGTAAAGATTCGCTAACCATAAATAAAGCTTACGTATAACTGCAAAAACTCGTGGTTTCAATAAAGACACTTAAAACCGCTACTGATATTGTTGTTCTATAATAATATAGTTTACGACTAAACTAATAACCACCCCTCTGATGAAAAAGATAAATATCTATAATTATTGCTATCATGGGAGAACGGTAACCAGCGAACGGCTTATAAACATACACAAATAAATTATTTTGCACAAACACTATAGTTCCTAAAAGAATTGCGGTTAGGTTAGAATACAGGCTTTAATCTTACCCTACCTATAGCCTTGCTAATAAAAAATATATAATTGTACACTTTGGTTAACACATAAGTAAAAAATATGAAGGTAATAATAATATATTCTTTATTGTACACCAACTTATGATAAGAGACAGAGAAATAAGAGACGCAACATACCAGAGGCGGTCTTATCACTAAGCAGTGATCTCTTCCAGACAACCTTTGGGTTTAGGAAACAGTGCAGATACTAAACAATGGGGGTGTACCCTGCTATATGAAACTTATAAATATAATGTTAAGTTATAATAACAGTAGACAAGAAACTAGTGATCAGGTATCAGCTGGATAAAGAAAGGGACTGGGAAACATAGTAATCATAGGTTCTTTTTTTAAACACCTCTACAGACTTAGCTTGTCGGATATCCACCGGAAGGGAATTCCAGAGTCTGATAGCCTCCACCGTGAATGAATTAGAATAAAAAGAGGAAGAGTGAGAAGGAGTCATTAAAAGGAGATTGTCGGAAGAACGTAGGGACAAGGAATGTGTAGAACAAAGAAAATGGAAACGCTCTTTCAGGTAGGTAGGGGTGTGCGGATTGAATAATAAACAGTACAGAAAAGAGAGAATGTGTGTATTCCTGCGAAGATGAATGGGTAACCACTTGAGCTGTTTGCGAAAATCAGAAACATGATCATATTTGCGTAGTCCAAATATGAATCGTATACATAATATTATTTGTTACTATAGACATTATTACTAGTCTCTAACACTTTATGCCCATATTAATAAACAGATCTCAGTCCTTGAGACGATCTTAAGATCAGATTTTTCTACGAATAACAATGTAACAATGTAAAACTACCTCAGTAGCGTAGTGGTAGCAGGTCACTACTATTACGCTGGAGGTCCTGGGTTCGATTCCCGGGTCGGGGACTATCAGAGATAACGGTTTAAAATCCTTTATCTCTGCTTCTATTGGGATTTTTCCATTTTCTGGAAGTTTCCCAGTACCCCGGAGTTTGGTAATGTGCCCGGAGATGGCAACAGATTCGCCACCTGTTACATGGGCCAAAACGTAACCGGCGAGTCGTGGGTGTTTGCATGTATGATTGAATGCATGCATTTACCTTTGCCTACCATCCCTTCGGGGATTACAGGCGTGAAGTTACGTAATGACAATGTAAAGAAGTGTAACTAAGCCAAAAATTGTTCCACGTAATGTGGTGGACCGTGGGCGGGGCTTAAATATGGTCCACCGCAGCGCGTCAGGCTATTGGACGTTTCGTTACGAAATGATGTGCGACCAATCGAATGCTAGCATTGTCTACGTTGGAAGTGTGAGTATTTGTTATGATTGCTGTTAGTTTGTTTGCGTAAAGGGAAAAAAAATCGAAGCGAAGTTTGTATGAGAGTTATATTTATATACATTATTCATAGGGTTTTTCCATACTAAACAGAATCTTAAATGCCGTGTTCTGGATCTATCTATGAATACGCCTAAAGCACTAAGGCTGGGTTGCACCATTATATTTATTAAAGTTAAAGTGAGTGTAACATTTCACATCCTTCTCTAACTTTAACAGATTTCTTTAAGATAGAGAAGGATGTGAAATGTTAGAAGAACTTTAATTTTTACAAATTTCGCGGAGCAAGGATGAGATTAACAGACGGCACTACGACTTTACTTTGAGCGAAGTATGCTTAGAACTGTCAGTACAATATGGGTTTTGACAGTTCAAAGAACGAAGTAGATAATAAATCAATGGTTCTAAGCGTACTTTGCTCAAAGTAAAGTCGTAGTGCGGTCTGTGAATCTCACCCTAAAAGAGTTTTGTGAGAAAAAATGAGGTTGTGTCGAGAATTTGATAACAATTGTTATTTTTATTAGCAAGGCAAATATAACATTCCTATATAAAAATATTTTGTATAATATTGTCGTTATAATTGGCATGTTAAGATAGTAATGCCATGTTACTTTCGCTATAATTATATTAAAATGTATTTAACGGTGAAAGCTCTGGTATTGACAAAATATCGGCAAAAGGGTTTGAAGGGAACATAATGGGGAAGGGCATAAAAGAGAGATTCTTTGTTCTTTATAGATAATTTAAAAAAAAATAGTGAATTATTCAAATTTATACAAAATTACGAAAACAGACTTAACGACGGGTAATTTTATCTATGAATATTATCTATTTGCATGTATTATTTAAATGATTATAATAAAAAAGAAATATCGCTACAAATATGACTTTCCCTTTACTATTTTCTATCCAATTTTTGTCAAAAATCAAATATTTTATACCAAACATGGTAAACATTAGCTTTGCTAATATTCAACTATCCGCGAAGCTTTCCCGACTAATGCTGGTAAATATTATATGTGTGTGGATTAAATTTAAATATTTTGTCTTTTATTAATTGTTATAGACATCTCGCTGTTGGTACAAGTTTCAATGAGATTATAACGGAAAAATAGGGTCTTTATCGTGTTAAAAAAAGGTATATTATTTAACTGGTTAAGTTTTATGTCTAAAAAGTTTTTATGTCGTAGTTCCAAATTAAGTATGTGCCATTCGATTGATTGCAAAAAACCGTCTCAATACTGATCCATTGACAAAAAGACCTGGTTCGTTCGACCCGTTCAATTGATTGATTGGTTCATTGATTCAAGGATTGGAAAAAGTCGTTCATTAAACCTGGTGTGTGTGGCAAACAAGCATCCAGTTCATATTGATCTAAAGTGATGACTGCAGCCTATAGATACTTACACAAAGACACGAGGTCCAATCAAAATGCAGATGCGTTGCCACCCCTGAAACTTTAGTTGTTGTGTCTCTGTGATAGTTGTTAAGATGCCGTATTATATTTTTTGTATTGTTACCTTTTGGAACTTGAACCTAACAGCTGCGTCTTTCTTAAGTGTTCAATTAAGCTTCAAAATATATCATATTAATTGTGTCAATTATCAAAAAACAAATATCTAGTCTTTCCCATTTATTTGTTGATTGTTGTGTAATTCTAGTGATATCGACCAATCGTTGTTTTAGTATTTAATGTTGTTCACATTGTTTCTAGTCTACGCGTATATGTAAGCCGATATTGAAGACGGCAATATAAATATTTTAATGCTGTTTATGATTATGTAACTATGTTTATGTTACTTACATAACAGAATTCAATAAAAGTTTGTGCTCAATATTTTCAATTTATAATTGGACACTGTTATGCCCAAAATGTACCAACCCAACCAATTAATGATCAGTGTTACTCTATGCCTGTATTCTAATAAATCCCACACACATATTATACATACATAATTTATGATGATAATTAATTTGTGGGTTGGTACATTTTAGTATAATTGTGTCCAATTAAAATAGATCTGGTTTAATTTACTGTGATAAAAAAAAGTAAGGGAGTTCATAGAATCTGATTAAATAACCGGGTCCACACAGAGCGTGCTGCCTCGCGAGGCTGCTCGCTCTGTGTAAAGTTCTGCGTCTATTTGATATCGAATTGATCAGAATCCAAATACAAGACCAAGCGACCACAGAGAATCCAAATACAAGACCAAGCGACCACAGACCATTAATTTAAATTATTATATATCAGAATACTGATAGAGACTGCTAGACTGTCGATAGAGGGAGCCCTCTATCGACAGTCTGCGGCCGTACTATGTACATTTACTGTCAACCTAAACTGAAACGCTGTTAGCTTTGACTCGTTTCTTCATACGCGCTGTCACATAAGACAAATGAATCAAGATTTTGGCAGCGCCTTAACTGAATCGCAATAAGCCGTCATGGTACAGGCTCTGAAGTAAACTAATTCCATTCTAAAGTTTGAATTTATCACAATTTTAACGAACTCAATCTTATTTATTATCTAATAAAATCCACAATGGTCAGCTTATTAAAGAAAACTGTGTGTAAGTTTTACATAGAAACAGCCCTTTCTGTAATTTTGACTTGAAATTAATATTTCTTGAATTCGCCGGGCTAAAACTTTTATTAATAAGATGCATAATATGAAACTTTCACCACGCCAATTTAAGTACCTTTGCTAAATGTCTGTTAACAAATATCTAAAACTTATAATATGGAGTAAATGTAAGTTTGCATAATATCATTATGATAACCAAAGGGCCGTTCACAAAATACGTTCGCATACATGGAAGGGAAGGGTCTCGTTGATCGTGACAAAATGTGACCCCCTGTCACGGAGGCCCGGGGGTCCACGGCAACGTGAACTGCGCAGTACATTTTAAAACTTTTATTAATATTTTGTTAGACTATTATGAATAAAAAGTGATATTCGGGGGGTCTTAGTTTTTGTGACGTAATATGTTTAGGGGGGGGGGGTCACTGATAGTATGACACAGCGTGACAAAAGGGGGGGAAGGGGTCAGAAAGGCTCATTTTAGCGTGACGTATTTTATGAAAGCTCCCCACTGATGGTACAAAACTTATTAAATTTAACTTAAATGTATAACAGACATTTTACTTCTTGTTTTATTTATAATGTAATCTACAATAAATTAATAATTATGTGTAATTAAATATTTGAAAAGTTTTGAAAATACATTTTGTTAGCAAACCGCACTCTTAACTTCAAACCAGTCAGTCATTCAACGAACCTTTCATTCAGTTCATTTATCGTTCAATCATAATTGTTAAAGTCCAGATAACTTAGACTCGTACTTAAATAAAATATTAGACTAGGTAATTTCATGTAAATGAAATATTTTCACATTTTCATATATTTAAAATTCAATATTGGGTAAACAATTATGCTTTAAATATAATAAAACTGTGAATAAATAGAAATAATATGTTCGAGATACAGTTGAACATGTAAAGCTGCTTAGAATTATGATGCACTCATTCATGTGATATTTATAAATTAAATTGCGATAATGTTCACTCATCTTTTATTATAGATAGAAAGTGTATGTGCTAACACTGTTTTAGAATAAGAAAACTATTTGGTAACTAATTGCACATGGTATCAATATAATTATTCCGGAATGGCCTACGTAAAAAGTATTAAGGAGATGTTGCAAAAATGTATGGACCTCCGGCCATGTATTGTACACAATATCATTAAACAGACAAAATCAATATAAAAACGTTTTTTTACTGCATAGTTTTACGTATTTAACTTTGTTTGCAGTTACAAAATATTATTTGCCGTTAGAATTGCAACCCAAACCAACATGGCGAATATGACGGGCGATGTCATTTTGACATTTTCACTTTTTTTGTTTTTTTGATTATATTTTAGTACTTGGAGAAAAAAGTAATATTTTCTAAATACTTTCGAATTCGATTTCATGTGTTTATACTAAGAACTTATACAATACTAAAAACTTATCGATTTCCAATTCAAAGAAGCGTCGGCTTTATCGCCGCCATGTTGAATATGGTTGAAAATGATAAAATCGTTTGAATTAAATGTGGTAGTAACTCTAAAATATATTCTTGAATAAATTAATAGTATTTTTTTCGGATTCTTCTTTAATGTACCCATTTTTTGAGGACGTGTACGAACCAGAGCCGAGCTCGCAACATCTCCTTTCTAAATTATATTTTGTCCGTTTGTCAGTTGCTCAATGAATTAACAAATGCCATAATTATACTATTTCAATGTTTTTACATAAGTACTGGTCTAAAAAAATAACTAACCAGCATCGAACCTACTACTATTTAAAGTTACAATTGTGACAAAGTAAAACAGTGTTTATCTACTAACCCCTTATTCATAAACGTACATTAGATACGTTTTAGCTATAGAATGCTTTGTCTTTGTCAATCGTATTGTCAAATGTGTAGGATAGAAAAAGACAAAGGAGAGATTAGCAACACTTTAGCTATAATACGTTTGGATTTTTTTACTGGCGGTAAATAAATAAGGTAAGGCATCGAGCGGCTGGAGACGAACCGCCTACGTACGTCCAAAAACCGCATTACCTTATCTAACTGCCACCAATGGTAGTATTCAGTACTGTCGTGTTCAGGTGAGATGGTAATACATGGCCGCGTAATCACTGTCATAGAGGCAAAATAACTTAGATCTCAGCGGTGGTAACACATCTGTATTGTTTTGATTTTTGTGTAGATGTCTATAGTCTGCAGAATTCAATTACCATCTATGTGAACTGCATGCTTGTTTTTCATCTTCTTTGCATATAAAATAACATTTAAAATATGATTGATTGAATCGATCCGTAGTACTGGATGGATCCAATTAATCGATACTCCACCCTAGATAATCGAGATTTGGTCTTTTTGTTTCAAGAACAACCAGTGAAATTTAGGAATTTAAACCAACCACAGTAAAAAAGGCGTTGACATTAAAATCCTCTTTTTTGTTATTGCTCGTCTTAGTTATTCATGATGGAATTGGTTTTTTTAACCGACTTAAAAAAGGAGGAGGTTTTCAATTCGCCTCTGTATGTTTATTTTTGTAGTATCATGATATTCTACAAATAGAAAATAGATCGATTAATCGGCAATCGTTCCCACGTCCATTTAATCGTGGATCGATTTCTGACATCGATTCGAATCGATTCAATAACCGATCTTTTAGAATGAATCGACACCCTCTTTATAAATCTACAGTATAAGAATTAAAACAGTGTTGGAATGTACAATGTAATCCAATTAAACGGTAATAAGTATTGTATGCTTAAGCCACAGGTAATACATTGATAGGATACTGTGATAGAAAGTTTAGACGCGAATATTAATGTACTGATTGCTTGAAAAATTCTAATAATAATATAACAAACGGCTTACTTACACTTACTTACTAATTTGACCGTAACATCATATTTACTGTAGACCATGGAATATCGTCTGCTGAATATGATAACCTACTAATTCTATTTTCATAAAATAGACCTAGCAGACGTCTTTCTAAACTTCAGCGCCATCTATTGGCATCATTTTTTTTTATCGAAAGCATTCAAGTCCAGTCCTTGAAAATGTCAAGGTACATTTAAAATAGAGTTAGCAGGTTAGCCGACTAATATGTTTTTTTCAAGCAATCAAACGCGCTATTGGGTGTAAGTAAGATTGCCTTGTAACTTAGCAAGAAGCGGCAGCTTCGTAGGGACAGCTAGGCTGTGCTAAACTGTAATGTTTCTTCAATAAATTATTGTAAGTTACACATTCGGATTTTTATTTGCTCTACACCTGAAACCTTACATGGAATTGTTTTTGAAGGATCAATTCGAGTTTTGGCCAAGAATATCCAAGGTTGAGAAACTGCTTTAAAATATCTGTAGAAAGGAAAGGAAGGGCTCTCATCTAAAGTATAATATATATTATTAAATATATATAAAGTATAATATATATTTAATAATATATATTAAAGACCTTTTCCGAAGTTTTAATTATTTTTACCTCACTGTAATAAAATTTAATAAAATATGTACATGCTATAAATGTTGATATAAAGAATTTGTTCTCCTGAAATAAAATAAGTACTGGCGGTAGAGCTCCAGTGACGGAGCTCGCGCTCGCTAATTTACTTGCCGCTAAATGTAAGTGTTTAGTTTAATACTATCGTGTTCCGGTCAGGTGGTAATGTACGGCCCTGTTATTTCCGGCACAGAGGCATAACACCTTAGGCCTCAGGAGTGGTAACGCATCTGCATTTTGACCTTGGTCTTCGTGTGGGTGTCTATAGGCTGCAGTCATCACTTAACATCAATGTGAACTGCACGCTTGTTTGCCACTTCCATTACTTAAAAAATATAGGTATATATTTTAATGCCGGGAAATTTTCTATATACCATCAGAATATATTGAACAATTGTGTTTCACCTTGGCACTTGGCACTGTTTTTCGTTATTTTTTACAAAGTGAGCTTGCTATGTTCCTTTCTTTTTTTTTCTATCCAGACAAAGATAAAATAACTTATTTTTGAGATGGGCGAAGTACCCCGTCAAGAAATGAGCACATTGAGCTTTTGATTGAAGAAGACAATCGGCTTATTTAGAATTCGTAAAACGCATCGACGAAGAAGCTGTGTGATCGTTGGTTGTTGGTATGTAATCAATGACAACTGATGGTGTTACATCTTACCTTTTGTTTCTATCCCACAACATTTACAACTTGCTAGAGCATTAAAAATATTATATTTTAAGTTTTATTTATTTCTTGAATGTTTCAACTTCACGGTGTTGATATTTTTGAAAGACAAAAGTAGTTGTCTGTAATATATTTATCGCTCCATATCAATCAAAAAGAAAACAAGTAGTAGATTTTGTGAAAACTTTATTAAAAATGGTTCACAAATTACATAGTCATAAAAGACATTTCAACAAACTGTTCGCCTTAGCCTACATGTATAGATTATATTATAGGATATACAAAGCTTAACTACACACACACAGTCACTCAATTCGCAACATGTATAATGTGCTTTGTTTGAATCCTCTCACATTTTATGACTTGAAAAAGATTTAAAACATGTCGTATTTATTAGATTCTATTATCTAGGAGAACATTTTGATATGTAAAATGTAGGAAAATATTGTCACGTTTCACAAATATAATTAAAAACAAATTATTACAATGATTGAAGAATAATTAATTCAAAGATAATTATCGTCCGAAATCAAACAAATAAGTGAGGAATCTTGAGATTTACAGACCGCACTACGACTTTTACGTAGTATTTGTATTTTCTTTGTTTACTTTCAGCAAAATATGCTGAGAACTGTCAGTAAAGTATGCGTTTTGACAGTTCTCAGCGTACTTTGATGAAAGTGGTAGTGCGGTCTGTGAATCTCACCAATAATAACACAGTATACAAATGCAAATCATTACTATGGTAATCATTTATTAATAAATGTTCCTTACAATAATGTAATAATCAACGATTATTATTGCTCAACATTCACACATCAATATTTTAAATATTTCGCTTCGTGTTTAACAACCGTTGAAATTCATTAAAATAGATACGACACGTTACTAATTCTAGCTAATTAATTTATAATTATACTAAAACAAATTTCAAACATTGAGTTTTATATAAAAATGAAGAATACAGAAAATACAAATGGCTCATAAATTCTATAATCATTTGATTTCCACAGACAAACAAATATTAAATTATTTATTTATAAATATTTTATTTATAGCTCCTAGCATACCCTGCAGGATGGAAGGAAATGAAAAATCTGAGTTTCCTATTTACTTAATTTATTGTTTTCATTATTTATCCAAAACACACTTTCATGTATTTTGTTTGTAAATATATTAAATATCTTTAAAAAAACTTGGCTGGTATGGAACAACCAAATTTATAATAATTATCCAAATCTAAGTCTTCCTGTTTCTTAATTTAAGACTAAAATTTTCACAATAAATAAAAAACAATTTTTAAAATCAACCTGTCGTTACTGGCACTTTTCTTCCGTCGTAGTTTTCGGAGACTTAAGTTCGGTACACGCGAGCTAAACCTCTTAAAATATTTTTCATTTTTAACTGTTTCTTTATTTTAATATATAGGCAATGGCGAGGTTTAATAATATCGTCTGTGGAAATACCAATCACAAGTTAATAAAACACAAAAAACATCAAAATACTGATCGTAATTTAGGAACTACCGATAGCCATTACAAGATTCTCGATAATTAAATTAAACAAATCACAAAATCAGTACACACGGGTCATTTGAGAGCTAATAAGGCACTACAGAAGCGCGCCGGGCCATAGACAAACCTCTTTATCACAGCTGTCAAAATGCACAAAAAAAACAATGCATTGTCCCTTGTAATAAAGCTAAGTGCGAACATGGCTTAATCTTAACATCTATGTCTTACGGTAAGTTACGAGACTTGTCTATGGTCAATTTTTTATGACGAATTGACGTAAACACGCCCGTTCCACTGGTAAGAACATAATGGCTGAGAATTTTCCTAAACATTCGACGTAGAAAAATAAATAAATTGATACTTAATAGAAATACTTAATAATTGTAAATCGAGGAATCGCAGTAGTCGGTGTTGTCCTAAAGTTTGGTCCCCGGGTTAAGATCACATTTTGCGTTCTAACTATCAGTACAATGTGATATTTTTTTTACAATTTAACATAAAGCATTTTATTTTCTTCCCTTGATAGTTGACTTTACACATAATCAATGAAAATATACAAGTTTTAGTTTGTACAAATCATACGACACGATAGCGTATAAATGCTTTGAAACGACCTCGTTGCCAAAACAATCATTAGGGGAGTCCAAGAGCGGATTTTCGCAGTTACTAGAGCGCATCAGATTAAGATATAGGGGATACCCTTGTTCAGTATTTCCACCAAATCTAATCATAGAGGCGCGCCCTTAAGGCAGCTGTTCAAAATTTACAAACAACCGTCGTAAGGTTACCTCTTCCAAATCATCAGAATTTTTAATGAATCTTTTCGATATATTTAACATCCTCTCAGAATATCTGACGCGTCCTTGACTCGTGCCTTCGACCTTTTCAAAAGAGTCAAAAAATGAGGTGAAAAAGTAGTCAAGCATGTTAGAGCATAGAGCAACACCGGAGGGGAGTAGCCATATACAGGCTTTCCCCTCTGTCAAAGCCAAATGGGCCTATACCTGTCGCCTAGATGTTTAAATGTGTGCGTGAAATTGTTTCTGTATTTTGTTAAAGTCCAGGTGTGAGTTTCGTAATAATAGACAATTTTTGGCGTGTGCGTATGTGTCGCACGCTTTTCCCCCCGCAAAAAAATGACAGACTGTTTTGCATCGGTAATAAACGCTATGGCCCCTCCAGTCCGCCGCGGCCGGTGGCCCGTGTTGCTCTATAACGCAGAGTGACTGTTAAATTAATGCAATCGAAGCTTACAACCAAAATTCTGACGATTTAGAAGTGAGAAAAATTTTACTGGCTCCCCTAAGGGCGCGCTCTTATACAGACAGCTCAGATTCGCTAGATACTCAACATGGTGCAAGTTTACACATATCTTCAATCTGACGCGTTCAAGTATCTGCAAAAAATCTCATTTTGAGCACTTTAAATTGATTACATTAAGATATTAGTGCAACCAAGCTCTATGCTTCCATAAAAAAAAAATATGTCTTTATGTTAAACTGTACCATGAGAAATAAAATTTCGACATTAGGACAACCACTACTCAATTAGCTCGATAACTTACCACTAAATTGTTTAACAATGAGTCGGGTTTCGTACGAACCAAGCTCAATTTGAAATCGTGAGTCCATTGCGCGAGCCGGTACGTTATATATACATCACAATCATTTATATACAACAGCCTTTTTTTGTTTTTTTTTTCTTATTTTTTAATTTATCAGCACAGACATTGGCTGAATCCACTGGCATTTGTTACAGATAAAAAATAATACAAAATGTAATTTATTCCAAATGCTCGTTGACTCAGCGAACGTTTGACTAAATTTATAGATTGTTAATTGATTCAATGTTTTAAAAATTCGTTCAAAACGAAAGAATCAAATATCGATAACTTTTATTCGTAGATGTAAAACGAAACTCAAATTCAGTCGAGAGTTTCGTAGTCAAGTCGGTATCAACGTCTTTTTGCAAATATAAGTCTAAAACCACACTTGCTACATACAACCTTAATGTATGTCTAATAAGTAGGCGTAGTAGCGTATTAATAGCATGGCGGTGATTAATGTAAATTATTCTAATCAATAGCAGCTTTGACGAGTCAATAAATAAACAAGTAGAAAATATGAAACACTGGTAGATAGAGGTACGGTATTTAAGTTGTGTAAAAACGTAGTAGGGTCAAAAGTCAATGCTGCAGCATCGCCCTAGATAAAAATAATCGTCTGTCGATAAGCCAGCGGCCATGTTATGATGTTTTATTGCTATACAAATTAGGTACCTAAATTGAATGAACAGCGCATGTAAATAAAAATGAAAGAATTTGAAATTTGTATTCAAATAAACATGCAAAGTGTGCATGTACCTTAATGCACACTTTGCATGTTATGTATGCATGCATTTCTGCTCACCCCTTCGAGGAATAAAGGCGAGAAGTTATTATTTATTTTGTTTTATATAACGATACATATGAGTGAGCGAAATGAGTTCCATTTTGATTCAATTTAATTTTGCAGATAGTATGACGTCGAAATTAACATTTTAGTCGTGTTGTTGTATCTAAAACTCAAACTGCACAAAAAAATTTAACCAGTCATATTCTACCGATAACGTATTGAAACTATGTCGGGGCGATGCTGTTGCAATGGTGACCTTTATTCGTGGGTGGACATTACAAGTAAACAATAATAAAAGGAAGATCTTATTATGAAATCACAGCGGAATTGTTACTTCTTTTAAGAACTACAGTGCAGGAGCTCGAGAGCTTTATCTAATATTATTATTCAGTTCATTTTCAATCGAAGATTAAATTAAAAAATAGCTAAGTATTTCTTTTATTTGAATGGACGGTTGAATAATATTAATCACTCATCAAAAGTGAATTTACATCTTTATTTTATGAAATGAAGGTGCAGCAGGCGTGCAGTTCCCACGGGTTAAGTGATGACTGCAGCCTATATACATCTACACAAACACCAGAGTTCAAAATGCAGATGCATTGCTACCCCTGAGACCTAAGTTGTTATGTCTCTATAGTTATTACAGGACCAATTCTCAAAATAAGATAGAAAATTATTACTACAGCGGATATATGACGCATGCTCTCAAGCTCCGCCACTGGAGGTCTACCACTAGTAAGTATAGACTATTTCCCATTTATAAATATAAACAAAATGTATATTTTCTTGTAAATTAAAACATATCTCAATCTGAATTCTTCCCAAAACAGTGGTTTAAAATATGTAACAGATAATTTATCAGGTTCACAGTTCTACATTACCGCTTCGAATTACCATTAGAAATGTCATCTAACCGTTTAGGTAATTAACAGACAAACATAAAAACTAGCTAGTGTTCAATGAAAATGCGTGAAATGCGAAAAAAATGCGAAAATGCGAAAATGCCCATCCCTCAGACCTATGCTCATTTTACTGTGCCTAAAGTTCCGGGGCCGTGCATTACCACCCGACCGAAACACGACAGCGCTAATCACTACCATTTGGCGGCAAGTAGATTAGGTGATGCGGTGATGCGGTAAGGCCTACGCACACGAGCTCTATCGAGCGTCGGTGGGCGGAACAGATACGCCCACGCGTACTTTTTTTAACCGACTTCGAAAAAAGGAGGTAATCAATTCGTCGGAATCTTTATATTTCTTATTGTCTTTGATTATAATTGTCTGTGTTCCGAACAGAGTAGTTTGTGCTGAGTCAAACATGCCAACACTCTTTTGTATGTATCTAATGTATGTTAACTATAGTTTTTAGTTTTGTTTGTTTGCTTGAATGTGCTAATCTCAGGAACTACTGGTATGATTTGAAAAATTCTTTCAGTCTTAGATAGCCCATTTAATGAGGAAGGCTTTTAAATAACATCACGCTTAGATGAATAGGAGAGGATAGGTAACATTGTAGGGGGCTTTAAGGGGGTATTAACGGGCCGCTAGTATTTTCATATTGTTACTAATAACAATATTCTTAATTGTATACAATAAGTGAGTGTATGTCATTGTGTGTGTGCATGTTTGTCTCGGCAGACACAACAGTGAACCTGATAAATTCCCTGTTAATTCCCGTGTATTGCTCCCAGCTTAAACCTTCTCCTCATTAAGGGGTTGCTCCTCGTGTTTCTGGACCTGCTGGACGGGTTGTGTGGAGTTCCAGGGCTGCAGGTCGCCGGAGCCGAAGCTGACGAAGCACAGCGCGCCGCAGATGTACGTGCCCGCCAAAATGTAGAACACAATCTGCCATTGCTCGTATGTGTTCTGTAAGATATTATCGAGTTTTAATTCTATATTGTTATCTTAGCCGTCGGAACGTGATGATGCCACTGTCCACTGGTGGAGAAGATTTTTTTTTAATAGTACATTAAAGAGAAAATGGTTTTTTTTAAGACCTTTTTTGTCATGACTGCTGCCTATAGACACCCACATGAATACCAAGATCAAAATGCAGATGCGTTACCACTCCTGAGGCCTAAGGTGTTATGCCTCTGTGCCGGAAATTACAGGGTCGAACATTACCACCTGACCGGAATACGATAGTGCTAAACACTTCCTTTAGCGGCAAGTAAATTAGGTAATGCGGTGGTGCCTACGCCCGCGAGCTCCGTTACTGGAGCTCTACCACCAGTAAAAATAGAAATACTGTTATTTCAATAAAATTTCAATATAACATTTTACAAGTGAGGCATCGTTTCTCGAAATACAAATGACAAATTGTGTATTCTTTATATAGGCATGGATGAAGTAAAAAGTGACTCACCTGATGCTCAGTGAGCTCTCCGACCATGAAGGTGGAGAGCCAGCCGCCGAACGAGGACAGTGTGTTGGCCATGCCAAATATGGTACCTAAAAATGCAAGAAAATTTATACAATATAGAAGTAATTTTGGACTTTACTCCTTAACCATTTCCCGGACAGTATAAGAGACAAATAAAAGTTTTATTGTTATAACGTCTGTAGACGTTTACTGTCCGTCAAAGAGTTAAGAAACGATTTGAGTTATATGGCCCGGTAAGGAATTTTATGAGTAAAATCAAGGGTAGCACGAAAGCTGAGGTGTAACGCGGTTCATATAATATGAAGACTGTGGTTACGCGCCATTCCCCCGCGAGCGCTGAGACCACAGAGTACTATAATACATATTGAAATAGAGACCAATTTTCAAGATCAAAGAAAGCAAAAGCTCACTTACGCCGTCTGGAGACTCGTTTTGGAACTACAACCTAAGGTCAATAGCTCGTGCGTAGCTATTTCATTATAAAAATAGTATTTTGGGTCGCTTTCTGTATATCCACACATCTCAACTCGATGGAAAAATCACGGAAAACGCTTAAAAACACTGTTTTAAGCAATATTACATACGACGTAATTGCAGCATGACATGTAGGTACCACGTCTGACAACATTAAGAATGAACTGAATATTGGGAGAAAACTTATTGCAGATGCACGCCATCTGTTGGAAAGTTTAAACAATGTTCACTTACAATGATAGGATTGATTACACCCTGGCAGAGACCGAGCGGACATTAGGCCGTATACTAGCGATCTCCTTACGCACACCGAGTAAACTCCCGTCGTGCGTCGGTGCTGCCACACACCCTTTTTATGTTATTAAATGGCAAACAAGGGTACAGTTAACAAAGATGAACTTTAAAATACAAAAAATAGTTTAAAAACTGTTAGAAAAATCTGTTTATCAGTAAAGTATTATTTATTATTTTGTATTCTCTTTAGAGAATCTCTTTCTCAAGATCCAAACTATCTCAATGTTAAGTTTCATCACAATCAGCTCAGCTATGTTGGTTGTGAGAACGTAACAGGAAGACAGAGTTACTTCGGCATTAATTTTAGCAAGAATTACTGACCGCTGAAGTTGGGCGCAATGTCCAATCCGTTGCCAAGGTAACCGGCCGTCACGGCTCCATTGATGGTGAGTGCCATTGTGAAGAAAGCGATCGACCAGATGCGGTCGTGGCCCAACCACGCCTGGGCCAGCATCAGGATTCCTGCAGAGTAGAAATGAGTCAGATTTTAGTTCCTTTAAGATTTCTTAATGTCTATAATACATATAAAATAATGGCAACCCTTGATACGTCCCACTGCTGGGCACGAGTCTCTCACTTTCTTGGGGGGAGGCCTGGAGCTTACTCCACCCCGCTGCTCCAATGCGGGTTGGTGGAGATAAGGGTTAGTGGCCAACCCGCTGTCGGATGTTTTTAAACCTCCGACAAAGTTTAACGACTGCTATCTATCGATAACCGGGACCGACGGCTTAACATGCCCTCCGAAGCACGGAAACGCGCATTTTAATTTGCCACTGGCGGTCACCCATCACAAACCCGACCGCGCCCATATCGCTTAACCGAGTAGATCGCTTCCGATCTACACCAGCCGCGGGGCCCTGCGCGCTTCTATTCTTCAATACATACAGAAGGCGGAAAATATAGCAGTAGTTCGCTTTCATCAGGCGAGCATTGAAACTCGCTCTCTTTCTCGTCTTTGCCTGAAACGCAGGTTTACCTAGTTCAGGCAACGCAAATTTAAAACTTTGTTACATTTTAAGTAGATAGTAGTTTATTTTTGTAATAATTTGTATTTATTTTACACATAAACAATTATTTATTTATTATTTATTTGCCGTTGTCGCGAGCTTAGGGTGAGATTCACAGAGCGCCCAACACGTTGATAAAAGAATATTTCTTTCTTTCACTACGTCTTCACTTTCAGCAAAGTATGCTTAGAACTGTTAGTAAAAGTATGAGTTTTGACAGTTCTAAGCGTACTTTGCTGAAAGTAAACTGCCTCGGTAGCCTAGTGGTAGCAGGCCACTACTACTACGCTGAGGTCCTGGGTTCGATTCCCGGGTAGGGGGTTATCAGAGATAATGGTGAAAAAGCCTTTGTCTCTGGTTCTATTGGGATTTTTCCATTTTCTGGAAATTTCCCAGTACCTCAAAGTTTGGTAATGTGCCCGGAGATGTCAACAGGCTCGCCACCTGTTACATGGGCCAAAACGTAACCGGCGAATCGTGGGTGTTTGCATGTATGCTTGAATGCATGCATTTACCTCTGCCTACCCCTTCGGGGATTACAGGCGTGAAGTTACGTTTTTTTTAGTTACGTAAACTCGTACTGCCGTCTATGATACTCACCCTCAGAGACTGACGAAACTTTACGCAGCCAACATCACTTAGTGGCATTTAAGTTTGGCGCATACTATGTGTCTCCTTGTACTACGGGTTGGCCACTAACCCATCCACCTCCACCAATCCGCATTGGAGCAGCGTGGTGGAGTAAGTTCCAGTCCTCCCCCCAAAAAAAAAGGGGAGAGACTAGTGCCCAGCAGTGGGACGTATAATGGGTTGCCATTATTATATGTGTCTCCTTCAGTGTATTTTTTATATACATACATATAAGCCAAGAATTTCAGTCCAAACTACTTTTGCCTGTTCAAAAAACTTATGACTTATTATGAGTTTTAACAACATATTCAAGGCTGACTTAAGTGCTGTGCCCATCTGAACAACGCTGCAACGTATGTGGGCGGGTAGTCACTGATATGGCAAAGTTAATCGCATATTGCGAATTAAGGGAATGAGTCAACGACGTCTGAATACGCAACGCAACACTACAGTACAAATATGAACAGTATGGAAACTACGTACAAAACGTTCGAAATGGCACACTAACACAAACATGCTCATCGACGCTCGATGTAGCGAGTGACTCAGTACTGCAGCACCGCGAGAACCGCTTAGGGGTCTCGTCGATGCGCATGTTTGTGTGAATGTGACGTTTCAAGGTTTTGTACGTAGTTTCCACACTGTTCATATTTGCATTGTGGCAACACTGATTGATTGTACGTATCCATATATTTTATATTGATACTAGATGTGAGCGCAAACTTCGTCCGTGTAGAATTTTAAAAAAGTTTTCAGTATCTACTTTGAAGAAGTCGTGGGTACAGTTAGTTAAATATAATTCATAAATCATGCTGCCTAAGTTACTCCTTATTGCATGAGCTAACTGACAGTGAAAGTCCCATCAAGATCCGTAAAGCCGTTCCCGACATTAGCCGGAACAAACAGACAAACTAAAATAGTAAAAAGTGTTGTTTTGGCATATGTACAATGTACAGTGTACACATTTATATGCATTTAGTAAAAAGCTGTTATTTTTATATTACAAACAGACACTCTCTCATTTTATTTATTTGTATAGAGTATAAATGTGTGTGGATTGTATACATTTTATCAAATGCTACTTGTTGCGCAGTTATATTACCTTGAAAGCCTAAGAAAATAATTGGCTATGCGGCGCAAATTGAGCAAAATTCTAAGAAATCCATTATATGCCCATCAATTTGATAATAATCTTCTATTTATGATTTAAAATTGAATTACTAAGAGCAAATTTGTAATGGTATGCCTTGTATTAATTAAGGTTTTTAGAATTATTTCTAGGACGATAACTAAATCAAATTATATTTTTCACTTTTATTTTATAAATATAAAAAATATATTTAAAGTACCTACCATAATTATTTTTTACAAGCTGAATCGGCAAACGTCATTCTGCCATACAATAAATGATGAAGCCTGCACGTAAAATTGATTTTTTAAAAATCCTTCAGTGGCTTGGTTTTTTAGTTAATTACGAGTATATTAATTGAGAAGTGGTCGCAAAAAGAAGTTACGTGGTATAATAAATTTAATTCAAACGCGTTGCTCACATCAATGTTGGCACGCCTATTTTTTTTTAATTTGCTTTTATACCAATGCTTAAACATTTGCTGTATGGCAGATGGCAGAACAGCGTTTGGCGGGTCAGCTAGTGTTTGAAATTGAAGATGGTTGTGGTCTGTGCAGAACACATTACGACTTTACTTTCAGCAAAGTATGCTTAGAACTGTCAGTAAAGTATGAGTTTTTATAGTTCTAAGCCAGAGGTTCCCAAACTATTTTTTTTGTTTCCTTTCAATTTTTTTCTGGTTTCGGTAGACCCCCTTGCTAACATTTATATCACTTTCCCATATATCCCATTTTTATTTACACATATACGTAGACCCCATCGAGTCTCCCATGGACCCCAGGGGGTCTATATGGACCACTTTGGGAATCACTGTTCTAAGCGAACATTGCTCAAAATAAAAAGTCGTAGTGCGGTCTGAAAGGGTGTGGTGACTTTGCGATCATACGTCCGCAGATAGGAATGAAAAGTAATTGCGAATTTGAGGGCAAATAGGTTAGGTAATGCGGTGGTGTTTACGCCCTCGAGCTCCTACACTGGAATTCTACCACCAGTAAGATTTCCATAATACCTGGCAAGCCAACAGCGAAGCCGGTGAAGAGTTTCCTGGCGGCGGTGGTGGAGAGGCGGCCGCTGCGACGCAATGAGTCCGCGAGCACCGACGACGCCAGCGCGCACAGGTACTTGCCCAAGTACGGCAGCGAAGACAGCAGACCGTTCTGGAAATAACAACAACATATTAGGTATTAAGGTCATCAAGAATTTAAGTCACAAAAAGAAACTAAGGCTACCCCCATCTCGACTAAAACTCCACTCTTCCTGCACTTATCAAACGTCAATAAAAATACACAACCATCTACCTGATAAATTAAAATAACTTAGATAATGAAAAAATATTTTTGTCCAAATTAAAGAAAATTTTAATAAATAAAACCTATTACAGCATTAATGAATTCTTTCAAGAAAAAGAAATAAATATACAGTAAAATTAAATTAAAATATTAATAAATTATGGTAATAATATAAATAAGAGCAGGGGCAGAGCAGCTTGTGGCGAGCTGTTGGTGAGTAGCGACACCACCCCCTACCATCATCTCGAGTTCCTCCGAGAGAACTGGGCTCCGCCTCGTCCGCCACACAGAGGTACGGCCGGACAGAGCATCAGGTCTCTCACCTCTGGCTTGCCTTCATTGGCCGGTCAGAGTGGGGCGCTAGCGGTATGGCATTTGCAGAAATTTAGATAATAGGCTGTTGTCTAAATTTCTGCAAGAGCCATACACTCGGGAGTGGAAGTATCTAAAGGCATAATAGCGGGGAAGCCCGCTCCGAGCTCGAGATTACTCGCTCGTGATGGTGAAACCGGGGCCACACGTCTCGACACCCCCAGCCTCTCTCAACAGTGTTGTCCCCCCGTCGACCATCGGGTTGGCTGTTTGGGGGGCCCACCAAGGAGAGGCGAGTCACCACCTGCCTAAAGTAGGATTCGATAATGTGAGATGTTGAAAATAGGCAGGTGCCGGATCTCACTCCATAGGCCCAGCCAGCTAGTCCCCTCAGTTCACCCACATAGCCCAAAGTTTGGCGAATCACTTATCATTACAATAGTCCCATTATATTCTGCGGGGTCTGTCTATGTCTGTATTAACTATTGATGCAGCCAGAGAGAGGTCCCGCGGAATATAACCCGTTACAAAGTAGATCAAAATTCTCAAAAGGACCTCTACGTGTTGGACCCCCCATGTCCCCGCGCAAGCCTTACAAAGGTCCGGGGTTCAAATTGGATCCCGTGCTGACGAGAGATAAATAATGTAGGTATATGTTAAAATACTAGGTATTTATTATTTTATTCAGTATAAATCATCCTCTCTCCTACATTGCGGTGCCCTACAGGGTCCATAATCCTAATGTTGTAGGTACATTATGGTGCAATAAAGTATTGAGTATTTGACGACCATACCGTCTATTAGTACCTATAGGAGTATTCTTCAGGTGCAGTCAGTCAACCGAACAAAGGCGATCAAACCATTACAATAAAACTTTTTTTTGCCTTTTTACTGGTAGTAGGTGTTCTACCACCAGTAAGTGACGGAGTTCATTACCTAATATACTTGCCGCTAAATGGTAGTGTTCAGCACTATCGTGTTCCGGTCAGATGGTAATGTACGGCCTAATGCCTTAGGAGTGGCAGCGCTTCTGCATTTTGACCTCTCGTCATTGTGTGGGTGTCTATAGGCTGCAATCATCACTTAACATCAATGTGAACTGCACCCTTGTTTGCCACTTTTATAACATAAAAAAAAAATCAATGTGAACTGCATCTGCATAAAATACCGCCACTGCAATACCGCCAGCCCAAGCGTTGTGAGCGCCTTGGGGAAGACTTTGTCCAACAGTGGACGTCTTTCGGCTGCAGTGATGATTATTAAATGGGACTAAAAAAGTGCATATCGTTTTTTGCATGCAGATGCTCGATTGGTACCTTCACAGCAGAAAAGGAATAGATTTTTCATACAGAATAATTATGAAAATAATTCTATTAACAGCAATTATTGCAAAAAGCTCGAGACTCCACTCGTAACTATACATTCTATTCTCGACGTGATTACGGCTGAGACGAGAAATTACGACGTCGTACATTCTCATAGTCTTTACAACACAACATTGCAGTTCATAACCACAAATTAAGAAAAAAAACGCAAAAGCGGACCGCACTTAATACAAAAAGTGCAAGATTACTCGCTCTCGAAATAGAATCCTGAAATAGCATAGATAAAGAATGTGAGCCATCGCCGCGGTATGCGACTAGTCTAGCGGCTAGAAACGACTTTTTGCGACGCGTAGTAAATGTAAATCTACGCTGTCTTAATGACCGGAGCGTTCACCTCGCGCCGGCTACTATGTGAACCCGACTTAATGACAAGTGGTTCAGTATGGTCAGATATTTTTACTGGTGGTAGAACTCCAGAGACGGAGCTACCATTTAGCGGCAAGATAATCCGCTTAGATAATCCGGTGGTGCCTACGTTCGAGAGTTTTATCGCTCAGCAGAGATAGAAAGAATAGGTTCTGAAAATAATATTTCAGTGCCTTTTGTACCTTTATTGATGTTAAAATTTTATACAAATCTTGCAAAGATCTAAGAGAATCATCATCATCATCATCGAAAGAGGAAAGACGTCCACAGCTGAACATATGAGTAAACCTAACGCAAATTATTTCGTAGATATAAATATACTCGTATATTTTTATAAGCACCAAGTTTTACGGAACCCTAAAAGTTGACAGTTGCGAGTTAACGACATCAAATTAATATTCAACAAATGACAAGAGGACGGGATGATCGGATGATTCACACCAAGGTACGGTACAATACAGAACGAAACAGGAAATTTCATGAATAATTTATGGTTATAAAATTAAGACGAAAGGGTTTACAGGGTTTTTAGCAGAGTCGCTCTTACAAAAAAGGGAAAAGGGACTGAATTTTTCCAAAAAAAAGGGACAAAAAGGGACCAAAATGGAGCCTAAAACAATCTGTTTTTAGGGTTCCGTAGTTAACAAGGAACCCCTATAGTTTCGCTATGTATCCCCCAATATAAACAAAACTAAATTCATCCAATTTCAGACTCACAGGAAAAAAGAAATAAACCTTAATATAATCGCAAATAATGTAAAAATTGAGGAAGGCGACAATACAATGTTCCTAGGAATAAGACTTGATAAACACTGTAACTGGAAATCACTGTGGAGTATGTCTGTGACAAACTTGATAGATTCGTCTTTGCCATAAAAACACTGCGATTAACTGTATCCAGTGAAGCAGCTCTAAGTGCTTATCATGGCTATGTATCCTCAGTCCTTGCGTATGGCCTATTACTATGGGGAAACTCAGTAGATATTCATAGAGCATTTATTGTACTAAAAGAAATGTATAAGAGCTCCGGTGCTCATTTTATGGATAGCTGCAAACCTCTCTTCAAAAAATATAGAATCATGCCACTTGTTTGTATGTACATTAAAGAACTTTGTGTATTTGTTAAACAGCACCCAGAACATTTTAATAGCCACTCGCAAGTAGCAAACAGAACAACTGTCTCAGTAAGAAGTACTCGTAAATATAAAATATACCTTCCAATATGCCGTTTAGAGCTGTACAAGAGAAATGTATATATATGTACACGCTATAACAATATACAATAAATTACCTGACGCATTTAAAAGTTTGCCGTTAAATGTATTTAAAAGGAAGATTAAAAATTGGTTACTTGAACACTGTTTTTATGACATAAATGAATACAAAAATATGACATTTGACAAACTCATCTGACAAATTAATCTTAATATATATAAATCTCGTGTCACAATGTTTGTCCTCAATGGACTCCTAAACCACTTAACCGATTATAATAAAATTCGCACACCATGTGCAGTTCGATCCAACTTGAGAGATAGGATAGCTTACATTACGCTATGACTAATAGGAGCAGAGCAGCGCGGGCGAAGCCGGGGCGGGAAGCTAGTAATTTATAAATTGTAATTTAATTATTTAATTTAAATGGACTCTAACATTATATTTATATATTTTTTTTTTATGTAATCGAAGTGCTAAACAAGCATGCAGTTCACATTGATGTTAAGTGATGACTGCAGCCTATAGACACCCACACAAGACCAAGGTCAAAATGCAGATGCGTTACCACTCCTGAGGCCTAAGGTGTTATGCCTCTGTGCCGGAAATTACAGGGCCTTACATTACCACTTGACCGGAACACAATAGTGCTGAACACTACCATTTAGCGGCAAGTATATTAGGTAATGCGGTGGTGCCTACGCCCGCGAGCTCTGTCACTAGAGCTCTACCACCAGTAAAAAATATACATACATATAATTATTGTTTTACCACTAATTCAATGATCTGTATTGTGATGACTGTTTTTAATATTGTAAAATATAATTTGCAGGCTAGGCAACTGACATTGTACACCTTGACGGTAGAATGTAATTGCACTGTACTTATGTCACCATGTTATCATTTCTGTACTACATTCATGCAATAAAGACATTTTATTTTATTTTTTATTATTATTTTATATGTCCGTCTGTCAGTCTGTCTGTCCGACCGTCCGTGATTTAGCGCATTAACTATTGGTACTAGAGAGTTAAAGTTTGACACAAGTATACATCACCTTAATTACGCCGACAAAGTGGTAGAATAGAAAATTGAAAAAAAAAAAAGAATTTATGTGTAACGCGCGGAAAAACATTTTTTGTTTTCTATGTAGTATGGGATATAGTAAAAAAGTTCAAAAATTTTAGAGATGTGCAAATATCATTTTTTCGATTTAGTTCACTGATTCACTGTTCGAGACTTAAGTGCCAATTTTCGTTAGAGTCAAGTGTCCCCGGCCTTTTTTTACCAACTAAACGGTTGTTGTTAGAAATAAAAATATTACGGCAATAGTAGCTACATATAACGAAATTAGTAAAAGGAAAACTATCACACTTAAATTGGCTGTATTTTACTTGAAAATTTTTATTTTTCATTACATTATTCAAACTTAAAAACTAGGGAACCCTACACTGTGCGGGGCCCGACACGCACTTGACCGGTTTTTTTTATTCAAAACAATCATTTCTTGATGGGCTAGAAGGGGAGTATTTCAACATGTATACACATTAAATTCACATATTGTCAACACAATTAAAACGATGTAAAATATGGCACAAAAGTATTATTAAGTATGCGATCTTTGATTTGCGTTGATCCCGAAAAATTGACGTCGTATCAATAAGTTTCAACACTGTAGGAAAATAGATGGATATTGCAAGAAGTAAAAAGCACATTACCTACTTAGTTCTTTAACTTCCTTTCATAAAGAGAAAATTTCAACGACCACTTTTAATATTTTGGCAGTTGACTTGAAGTTTAGTGCCAGAAAAAGGGACTTAGGGACCAATTTCTTAAAAAAGGGGGCTTTTAGGGACTTGCTGAAAAAAAAGGGACAAAAGGGATTAAGGGACTGCCACTAAAAGCCCTGAACGGTTTAATGTATTGTGATCAGAAACATTGTAGCGTGTGATTTAAAATATACAATGTTGACGTGAGTGAAATATAATCAGGAAATTCAGTACCTCCACATTGTAATTCTCAAATTGTTGTGATGAAACTGATGATATTTTTAAAAACATTTTTGAGTTGTTACGGACTAACTGAACCGTTGACAAAAATATATATTTTCATGTTTTATCACTCGTTACGTACTCGTACGGCCCTGTAATGATCTTTGTGTAAGTGTCTATATCTATAGGCTGCAGTCATCACTTAACATCAATGTGAACTGCATGCTTGTTTGCCACTTCTATTTCATAAAAAAAAATGTTAAAAGCTTACGCAAGTTTTCTAAGCTGTCTTTGAAATTATCTCGCATATATTTAAACTAATATAGTATTAATATTTAAAATCAATCCGACGTTATGGTCGCTTTTCAGCTACCGTAATCTCGAACACACTGAAAACTAAAGTTGTATTTTATTTCAATGACTGTACCTACTTCACGAAAACATAAGTACTATATTTCAAGATAGTAACTAAAACAATTTCAGTTGAATCACGCAGTTACATAATTGAGCAGCAAAATGTGTGAATCACGTAAATTGTCCGTCATTAGGGCGGTTGCGTGGCGCGGCGTGTGTCGCCATTGCAAATGCCAGTCTGCGAAATGAAAATTAATAGGGTTGCTATCATTTGCAACAATAATTCAGGAAACCGATTATATCGATAGTGATAATATTTATTATTTTAAAAAAATAATACTACATAAAGAATGGACACTTCGACGTCCCGCCCGATTTGCCCGCATCACTCAACCCTTTCTCCTCTCATGGGCGACGGTTGGTATTTTGTACGTTCTACGCACACAGGTGCCTGTGTAAATAATACACGTCACTGATTGACGTCTGTGTAATAGAAACCAAATTAAGCGTTTGTATGGAATTTTGGCAGAGTGTCCGCGGTGTGGCACGGGTGCAATTCAGGTACTTACATAATATTGCAACTTTAAATTGAGATGTACGCTATCCTATCTGGTAAGCTGGATAAAACTGCACACGGTGTGCTAGTTTGATTAAAATCGCTTAAGTAGTTTAGGAGCCACCGCGGACAATCACCTTGACACGTAATTTATATAGATATTAAGATTGGAGTCGGGACGTGACGACCCATCGCCCACTAGTGGTAGAATTTACTTCCACTGGAAAATAATTCTTCCACTTGTGCAGTCCGTCAAGCGAGCAATGGCAGTCAAACCTCCTATGGGGCGGTAGTCAGTACAATATAATATAATAACATAATAATGATGTTAAGAGATGACTGCAGCCTATAGATAACTACATAAAAACCATAGGTCCAAATGCAGGTTACCACCCCTGAGACCTAAGTTGTTATGTCTCTGTGATATTTATTACGGGGCCATACATTACCATCTAACCCAGAGGTTCCCAAACTATTTTTTCTTGTAGACCCCTTCAATTTTTTTTTCTGGTTTCCGTGGACCCCCTCCATGCTACATTTATATCACATTCCCATATTTCCAAATTTTATTCACGCCTCCGTAGACCCCCATCGAGTCCCATGGACCCCAGGGGGTCTATATGGACCACTTTGGGAATCACTGATCTAACCTGAACACGATAGTGCTGAACACTACCATTTGGCGACAGATAAATTAGGTAATGCTGTAGCGCGTTCCAGTGCAGGAGTTCGAGATGCCTTTTATCTACTTCGTGAAAATAAAAATCAAAATGCTGGATATTCGTTTTTATCGATAATTTGTCGGCACGAGAACCGTATTGCAACCCTAGGATGCGCGGCCGCAACATGCTCAGATTACAGATGCAAGGTGAAATGCATTTTGCATAATCTATCCATAAGCGTCATGGCTCATGCCGATTGAATTTTTATGTTTGAGTCGGAACAAATTTTGGCTCATCAGGTTCTGTGATTTGGTTGCTAGCGATTTTTTATGTCACGAAGTGGCAAACAAGCGTGCAGTTCAGATTGATGATAAGTAATACTGCAGCCTATAAACATCTATAAGAAACCAGAGATTTTAATGTAGATGCGTTGCCACTTGAGCACAGAACCGATACAAATATCTCCATGACCATTGGTGGTCGCGCGCGCGAAGCAGCACCGGGGCTGGCTGCTGCGGCTTCTTCTGGCCTGCCATGCAGGTCGGCGTTGAGTGCCCTGGGATTCAAGGGCCTCGGTGGAGGAGGCACGCATCGTCAGTCGAGAGATGGTGGATGCTTTATTTATATATATATATTTTTTATTAACTTTATATTGTTTTTTATTTTATTTTATTCATGTTTTACAAATATCTGTAGGCCTTACAAAAATTTGATCCGGTACGGGGATCGAACCCGTGAGCGGTTCCAACGGTCGTCACACAGCTGATCCAACTGGCTCGTCGAAATGTCTAGCATTTATTGCAAGATCGGTTACAATTACGTACTTTCTTTTAAGTAATGGAAGTGGCAAACAAGCATGCAGTTCACATTAATGCTGCAGCCTATAGGCACCCTCGCAATGACCAAGGTCAAAATGCAGATGCGTTGCCACTAATGAGACCTAAGGTGTTATGCCTCTGTGCCGAAAATTACAGGGCCGTATATACGCGGTAATCCACCTGACCGGAACACGATAGTACTCAATACTACCATTTAGCGGCAAGTACATTAGGTAATGCGGTGGTGCCTACGCCCGCGAGTTCCGTCAATGGAGCTCTACCAGCAGTATATAATACTTGTCTGTCACTCTCAAGACATTAAAAAGTTATCCATGTAATGACTTCATATCTATTAACGACATTACAATGTACCTCAGGATTAATGTAGGTTTAGCCGGATTACGTCGGGCCTTGTGAAGATTAGGAGCTCTGCTTAGAGATGTTGACTTTGCAATTATCATGTACCATTAAATAGGAGAGTGTGAATATATGTCAAACATAATAATTCTTAATGTGGTATTGAAATATTAGGAAGTGTGTGTAGGATGTAAGTGATGTAGACAAATTGTTATGATAGCTTTTTAGGATATGTTGAGGTGTTAATTATTATGGTTTATATGCAAATTTGCTTTTGGGCTGGCAAAGTGTTCCCTTATAGTACTTAGTTCTCTTTATTGCTCTCATGAGCTATTACTTAAATTGTACTAGTAAATAAGTGGACAAAATCCTGAGGCGGAGACCAGGAGACTCATAGCACAGGGTTTACCTAGTTTGAGCGCTCCTGTCTCCACAATACCCTGAGAAAAATGTTTAAAAAAATAATTCAGTATAATTTTTTAAAATAAAATAAGTTTCATATGATGTATTTACCATAAGAAAACATTGTGGAGAAAATAAATAAATTCTTATCTTATCTTATATTTGAAACTAATTTTTCCGTGACGTGTTTTTTTTATTTATTTACTAGCTGTGCCCGCGACCTCGTTGATGTGATAATTTATGATTGTTCAGTATCTACCCGGACGAAGTCGGGGGCGCAGCTACTATAAAAGTAGCCTAAGTTACTCCTTATTACATAAGCTATCTGCCAGTGTCTGCCAAAGTCCCGTCAAAATCGGTCCAGCCGTTCCCGAGATTAGCGGGGAGACAGACAGACAAAAATTGTAAAACAAATTGTTTTGGTATATGTACCGTGTATACATACTTAACATACATATGCACATATGCACATATGGTTTTTTTATATTACAAACAGACACTCCAATTTTATTTATTTGTAAATATGATATTTCATTACATAACGTCTGCAAGGCATGTTATTTTAAATTAAAACTCTTAAATCACTCTATCTACTAGTATCAATACATTTTTAATTTCTAACCTAACCTAACCTAACCTACATAGACATAAAACATATAATAGCGTCAACCTACCTCTATCAAATCAATTTTCTTGATGAACTATATAATATTTTGATTGCAAGTGTGAGTCATAAGAAAACCGCAAACTATGAGCGTGATCAACCGGCGCAGGCGCATTACCACAATCCTGACAGTAATTTGCGGTTGCATCGCACCGCGGCGCACGCGCATACCACTTTCGATTTATCCGCAATAATTCGCGTCCCGACGTCTTCGAATCCGATTGACATACTTAAATTTTCCACCCATCCGTATCTCTGGCAAAGTAAAAACAACACTGTATCATGACCGTACGCGTCAATCACACGATCATACCTCTCAGGTCATCAAAACCATATCTCTTTCCGCAAGGAAAGCTGAAAGGCCACACGAATATCGGTCGGGAGTAATACAAAAGTAAATTAAAATTCTCGGACAATCGTAGCGGGGGAAAACGATAAATCATTGTGTATCAAGGCTGCGTCCGTAGTGCGGGAAGTGCCAAATATTGACTTCACATAGGGTTGTCACTTTTTGGTTTTGTCTGACAGCTGTCTTTGTTTCAGTAATAACAAACGTAAGAAACCATTCAAATACACGTGGCTTGCAAATACCCACAATACACTTGTTAAGTTGTTTGAATACCATGTCATATTACATGGAGCTAGATATTGAATTCAGTCGGATGTGTACATTAATCATCCACACAGTACTGAACTCAAAGGGTGTAGATTTGAATATTTTCTTATGAAAAATATCCAACTACACTTATATCCCAACCAGTGCATCCAATCCAAGACCTTTAACAATACTTACTACTACCACTACCAATATAATCTGTTATTAGCGGTCATCAAAGTCCAAAGTCTTTATTGCTTTCATGTTTATACAATTATTGCTTAGGTCTCATTATAGCACATATAGAAGACATGATATCCGTCGGGCGTAGCAAATAACATTATTAAATATTTATACATTAAATTTTACGATACATCTTCAGACAAACGCGAAACTATTGTTATCGTTTACGCAAACAGGCAAGCGATATTTGCAGCGCATATTCTGTCAACCGCGCCAACTGTCAAATTGTATTCTTTTCTTTCTGCGTACATATTTATTTTGATAAGAATAGTTCTGACAATAACAGTCACGCCAAAAATTGATCTCGAGTTTAGCAAAAGTAAGGATTTTTATTTATTTGACAACCCTAACTTCACCATGCGCCGGCCTCGCACGCGGGGAGATTAGCAAATGACGCGCGAGGTTGCTGCCCCACCCTCATGGTCAGGGTTGTGATAACGCATGGTATTTACTGAATTTTAATTTGGAAAGATTTATGTGGGTTCCTTGAAATGAATGGCATTGTGTTTATTCGAAATAAGGTTTGGTTAAATATCTGCAGTTCGAAGAGGAGAATGTAGAATATCTAGATTTGAGATTGAGACTAAAGAGATCTCGAGCATGAGTGTGTATTTGTCACGATACATTTTATTTCGTTAACGTTTTTGATTCTTTTTAATGTGGTAACTTTTACTGGTGGTAGAGCTCCAATGACGGAGCTCGCGGGCGTAGGCACCACTGCATTACCTAATATACTTGCCGCTAAATGGTAGTGTAGTACTATCGTGTTCCGGTCCTTGGGCTTTCCATATCAATTGATATCCGTGCGTCACGGAATGGGTTCCGATGGATAATTGCGCCAGACTCACGCCTGGAATATTGCTGAATCAGCCACCTTTTTGGTGCTTAAAAGAGGATCACACATGGTGAACACACATTCAGTGCAGCTCTGTGTTATTGGTAAAATATTGTGTTTTTTTTTTTCTTATAATGTGCGTTTCATCTTCTGTAAACAACCCGTGTTTGTTTACTGCAACAAATAAAGTATTTCCTTACCATAGAGTTCCCTTACTATTTAGATACTATTGACCAGTAATATGTATCATGAATGGTTCCAGAGTGATACCTGTTAGTAGGTACCATTACTCTAGATGTCCAAATGAAGTGACCAGCGAAAACCCGATCGTTTTGTCAATTGTAGATCTTGCAGCCGGGTCACGTATCCTGGTCTTTATGAGGCATTTCCTTCGGCCCGGTCTGAACTAGTCCAATTGACACACGATACGCTGAATGTTGGTTGTTGACCAATATCGTTAGCTGTAGGGTATAGCTGCTTATTATCCCAACTATTTAATTGAGTTGTTTACTACCACTGGAGATAAGTGCACGACTTTGTATGGACTGAGTTTGTATGACCATAATATACTTCAGTCATCTATGTTCTATGTATATTTAGAACAGAATTGGCAAACCCTTTCTTTTGTTCAGGCTCCCTGGGTAACCAATATTTTTTCATGCCGCCTCCACCTTTACTGTTTCAATAAATACAAAAAACGCACATAACTGGTGGTAGATTATGTAGATTTCCAGTGTAGGAGTTCAAGGGCGTAGGCACGACCTTTTATAAACTTTTCAGCTTTAAAATATTTGTAATATAATATCAAATCAAAATCAATAATAAAGTTTAGGTATTTATCATTTGTGATAACAGGAATCGCTTAAGATATGTAACGAAATTAATTACTATTTTAAACTGTGGTGCATAACCACAGAATAGATTTATCTATTCCGTGTGAATAAATTGATAATCAAGAAATATTAAGATAATGTTTATCAGAAGAATGTCTCATTTCAGAAAATATTGCCCTTCACTTGAAACCATTAAATCTTAGGAAACTAACATTAAGCCTGGGTTGCACCAAGTTATTTGTAAACGTTAAAGTTATTGTAACATTCGACATCCCTTTCTAACTTTAACAGATTTCTTTAAGTTAGAGAAGGATGTGAAATGATATAATAACGTTAACTTTTACAAATATCTTGGTGCAACCCAGCATAAGTTACAGTTACAGGTGCCACAAGGCACGAAAAATTAAAATCAATCTTTGCACACCGCGTGCGTTTGATCCAACTTGAAAGATACTAGGTAACATCTCAATTTATAGTCGCAATATTGGTAATTTTGTAGTTAAATTGCATCCGTGCGAAGCCGGTGTGGGTCGCTAGTCTATATACCTATATAAAAATCAATTGCTGTTCGTTAGTCTCGCTAAAACCCGAGAACGGCTGGACGATTTGGCTAATTTTGGTTTTGAACGATTTTTGGAAGTCCAGGGAAGGTTTAAAAGGTAAGAAAACATGAAGAAATTGAAGGGAAATAGTAAAAACCATTTCATTTTCCCATACAAATAGCCCGTATCTATCAAACCTTTGACACATTATTTCATTCTGAGGCAATACGAAGGTAGCGGGGATTTGTGTCATCAAATGTCAAGAGATTACTGTAAGCAATCGCAACCACAAATACTACTACGGGCAATCAATTAGCTCGGCGCGCCCTTAATTGACAAAAGACCCTGACATTTCAACGCGTCGTGTGCGCATATTTACCTACATGCGAGAACCATGTATTTTGAACATTGACAATATTACAAAATTAAAGCAATTTGCCAATGAAATTTTATACTCATATGTGGACACTTGTTCAATAAAAAACCATACAACAAACGTATTTTTTGCAGTTTTTATAGATGTAGCGACCCGTTGATGCATAGTTGTCGATATCTAGACAATAGATATATCGACGTTCGATATCAAGTATGTAACCTCACTAGACCACCATCACCGTAAACTATTTGCCACTTCCCCCAAAATCAAATACGAGTATGATCCATTCAAATATACTTGGCACAAATGGTAAACAAAACATCTATCGGTAACAAATTACGATATTCCGGAACAATTACACACTGCAATTGGACACTAGTTTATTTTATTACACATTGATTTCCACAAAAAATAAACAGTGCAAATTCACTTAGTAAATAACATTAATTTACAATTTTCGTAATTACTACGAAACTACATTCTACCGACGGCTTTCGTAATTACTTTACACAGATTATACAGACTGTGTTGTTCCAGATTGACGTTCAGTTATAGGGATGGGATTAAATAAACAAATCAAGGGTAGAGAACGGAATGTTATCCGAAGTAAATGATGATTATAAAATTTATATAAATTCTTTGCAGGATTTACGAAAAACTGTTTTATTTTCATTTAATAAATCATTGTCGATTAAAATACAGGTAATACTTAAAGTATTTCAAAAGAAAGTAAGTATACGATTTTTTTATGGATTTATAACAAACATTCACTGGCGATCATTATCTTTTACACTCAAATCATTAATTCTAAGGACCTAGATCACGCAACGATTCACATCACTAATTTTTCGATACGTCATATTTGTTTACCCTTTTTGCCAAGTTTATTTGAATGGGGTATACATAGGGTAGGTTCTGTATCATTTTGAACATTAACCTGGAAAAAAGTTTTATGACTTAATAAGTGTCTAAATAATAATAATCATAAAAGCAATCGAGACGCCTTAAGGCACCATTTACGCAATTTGATTGAACGTTATGATGTCTGTCGGTCATAAAATATTTTATAGAGGTCGTCTCGAACGAACGTTTATTCGTTTTTTGTACGGACGTTGGTATAAAGGATTATTTATGCTAGACTGTGACGGGCTTGAGACGAGACGTAGCACCACAGAATAGGTTTAAGGAATGTATTCTCAAAAAAGACAATACACACACATGGGAACATTATTAACAAAATAAATGTATTAATTCCAACGTCGCCGTCGTCGGAAACTAAATCTAGTTACATATAGTATTAAAAATTATCCAATATATGTTGGAACAGTTGTGACTTAGAGCTGCCAATTGAGTCCACATTTTTTATATCAGTCGGTAATTTGTTATATTATATAACTGTGCTCCTTCAAAGGTGATGATTTTCTTCGCGAAGTTTGTTCGTACCCTTGGCAGAACAAGTAGGCTAGGTCGTCGAAGACTACGTTTACATATTTGCGATTTTCTTACAAAAGACAAGTTACTATGGATACTTTTATTCTCTCTTATATATTTATGAATAGATAATTTAATAATACAGGTCCAGAAGCATCGCTCCTTAAAATTTCGTTTTATGTCCCCGCCGGCCGCGGCGGAGGGGAGTATCCATATACAGGCTTTCCCCTCTGTAAAAGTACAAGCGCAAGTGTGGACCACTAATCTCAGGTACTTCTGATCCGATTTGAAAAAATATTTCAGTTTTAGATATAACATAACGCTAAGTTGAATAGGAGAGGGTAGGTAACCGGGTAAGCCGCTAGTCTTCTATACCCGGCACCGTTAAGCATGCATCGTCCTTTATTATTTTAATTGTAAGTGAATTAATCAAGTTTTTGTTCGTAACCTCAAGATTTCCCATTATTATGTACATCCTACACATTGTAATCGACATTCTATTGATATTAAACCAATCCAAAAAAATTCAGACAATTGTTTGGCATTCGCATTAAAAAAATAAGAAGAAATCATATTTTGCACTCAAGAATGGTACGTACTTCAAAAAGACAAATTTAGGTCGAAGGAACTTTCGGTGTCAGATTTTTCTTAAATCATAGATAGCTAACCTATTACTTACATACAAATTGATCAAAATAATAAACAATAAAGATAAATAATCAGACAGACCAGTTATGAGCCTTTATTGCAACGTCTGGGAGCATGGCAGTGTCCCCGCCAAGTCATACAAAACAAGAAGACATTCGTAACAACCATTGGATTTATTATAAGAAAAATGGAAAGACAAATTTGACTTCAGGCGAGACTCGAACTCGCGGCCACTGGGAATCTAGTCCAGCCGCTCTTTCAACTGAGCTACCGAAGTCCTGCCCGATTTGTCAAATCTTTCCTTCACATTTATTGCATTGCCTTATGGTGGCAGCAGCGCCATCTATTGCCAAACTAAGTTAAGCAATAGATGGCGCTGGTTTAGCGCGATGGTTTTTTTTTTTTTTAATAAATATATTTCACAAGCATTGGATTTTTTTCAAGAGGGGCCGTTCAATTTTTCGGGGGGGTCTTTGCTCTGCTTATTTTGGATGACATGGGGGGTAGGGGAGTCTAGATGATGATTACGTCATCGGTAGTTATTTACTTATTACATCCGTAAAATCTAATCTCTATGCTAAATCTATTTTCTTATTTTAAAATTATAATTATAACATTATAATTATAATATTAAAAAAAACAATACATTAATTGAAAAATGTTTACGTAAGCATGGGGGGAGGGGGTAAGAGCTTTGCTTACTTTTGCTGACAAGAGGGATGGGGGGGTAAAGAATTGTAATAAATCTGCTTATGTAATACTTGAACGGCCCCTGAGACGCCTTAGTATATTTTTTTAATAAATAAAAAAAACATCTAATATTGATAAGGTCACTATAATATTATTATAATACCACAAATAATACGGCTATTAAACTAATTAGGTAAAAATTATCACAAAGTTATTCGATTCGATCGACGCTTACATATTGAATAAATTAATCGACTTGGTTTTACATTTCATTACTAAATTCAGTAGATGACCTGCGTCACGAGACTGGCATTTTTCATGTGTAATGATATGCATCATTTTAATAGGGAAATATTTTACCTGTGATGGCAACAAAAGCTTAAATAATAAAGCCAAAAAACATACGATGAATTCATGAGCAAGTGACGCGCAACGCTCCTTAATAATTAAATGATTGATGTGTAATATTTATGGCCTGATTTCGTTTCGTATTCAACTGAACATAACAATACTAGATTTGTCACTGTCAATGATTAGACTAAATAACTAAAATAAACTTGTTGAGTACTACCAAGAAGCAACGAGTGACGGTTTGCGAAAAAACACGACCGGCGAAACCGCTAGTGTCGCCATGATTATGCGCAGAGGTAGGACAGTTCATAACTGATCTGAAAACCGGTCACATGCTCGTTTTAAACGTGTATTGAAACGCCGTCTTGAAGAGTCAATGTACCTTATAAATGTAAGCGTTCTTACTTGGTCGAAGTAGAATTAGAGAATGTTCGTATAATATAATAATTAAATTATTAAGTAACTAGGTTTGTACATAGTGTGGGGCGTGTAAGCGTAAGCGTATTTGTGAGTGTAAGCGTATTTTATTTTATTTTTATTTATTTATTTTTCTCTCTTTCTCTCTTGTGATTCAATTTGAGTTCGCAATTCAGTAGGAAATAGAAATCACAGTACGATTAAAATTTATAAAAATCGAATTATAAAAGATAGTTCTGATAAATAAAAGCGAAAACTTTTTTAAGTTAGAATAATATTACTTTTACTATTTTAACTTTTTTGATGGGTCCTTTTTATTTGTATTCTTTTACAGACATTTTGTTCCGTTTATAAACATATAAAACTTTAATTTTGTGATTCTCCTATAGAAAAGTTTTACTTTGAAACGAATTATCCGAGCACCACGTACTGCTGTACACATAGCTTATTTTTTATTTATTTTAGAAAATATTACAATACTACTAAAATGTGTTCAGAGCTGGTATTACACAATACTGTCACGATCTACATAACAACCTGTATTTTATGCCCCTTTCACAGTACGTAGTGAGAGGAAGGCTGAGCCCTAAATGGGAGTAATTGGGTCGTTAACGATTGTAATTAATATATTATAGTTTAAAAACCAGCTATTTTCGTGTAATTTGTTAAACTGCGTTTCTTATGAAACCACAACATTTTTCATATTTTATACATACCTGTCCATCCAATTTTAAAACATTTTTTATGATCTTACATGTATTGTCATTTATTTTATGTAATCATTTACTAAACATGTTTTATACACCATAGAACTATCGGCTCAGCAGTCTTTCAGTCAGAAAGAACTATATAGTGTATAGCGTATGTTCTATGTATAGTGTTGATGGAAAAATTATCTCTGACTAATATCTATAACACAATAGCTTACAAACAAATAGGTACTTAATTCATATACTTCACATTCGTCTTTAAGGTCGTAAATTATGTATTTTGCTAGTGACAGCACTATAATTTCCAAGACAACCTTCTACTATTTTACTCATTTACATTGTATCAGTCAGGTTCCACATTTGAACATTTATTTATTACAAAAAGCAACCTTATTTCACATGACATATGGTTCATATTTCGTAATTTAAAGATTTTCTTGCAAGATTTATATTTAGAGGACTGTAGAATAAATTGGCGTTGAATAAAAATCATTATAATGTAATGGTCATTGAAATAATACACAAAAAAATGTTAGCTACGAGCAGTTAATTACACACCATTCCACGTGAAAATGTAAATAGTTCTCAAAACACAATATTAATCCACTAATTATTATTTCAAGATAGTTAATCACAATTATCAACATTTACTACGGTCACATAATACAAAAAAGCAATAAAAGCGGAAATTTGATTTATTTTGTACATGATGAATAGTACGTAAATAAATAAAATTTAAAGTTTTTTGAGTTTATTTTATGATGATCTTTGCATATTTGTTACATCGTTTGAGGTGTGGAAACCTGCCTACTAATACAAGTCTGAGGTTGTCCAGTTCTTGGCTGATGCAATAGGGTGGGAGGCTTGCGTGAGATCTGTTTATCCTTTCAACTTCACACCACGTGCAAGCAAGAAGGAATCCAAATGTCTTGGGCAAAAAGTCGCGAATTAAACGAAACGAATTGACATTTTGTAACAACGCAGTTGCGACACTTTTTTGTTTTATAATATATACCGATAATTACATAAAATTATGAGAGCCAAGAATCGATTTCTATAAAAAATACACATATCTTCTAAAGATATGTGTATTTTTTATAGAATAAAACTTTTATTTTTATTTGATATTATAAAATACCATGATATCCTATTATTATTACATAGCACAGTTAGCTACTTTTTAAACTTCAGAATAAGATTTGAATAAGAAATTATTTAATAAGGTTTAATATCTGCATCTGTGCTAACTGAATTATTAATTTATTCTTGTGAAAAAAATAGGCCATCATATTTTGACTGAGCATAATTTGTGGAACCGACTTTACTGGTGGTTGAGTTCCAATGTCGGAGCTCAAGGGCATAGGCCTTCCGCCTTAGGTTTGTTTGCCACCATAACTACATTAAAAAAATCGAAACGATCGATTATTATAATAATGATTCTAGTCTTGATTGAATCTAATCGAAAAGATAATCCCCAATAAGAAAATCAAGTGAAGTTGTTTAAACAAATGTCTTATCAACACTTTCACGGACAGTAAACGTCTACAGACGTTATAACAATAAAACTTTTATTGTGTCTCGTATACTGTCCGGGAAAGGGTAAAGTCAAGGCGTATTGCGTTTATTGTTGCGTTACTTGATACATAAAATTATAAGATGTAAGAAATAAAACCTAATCAAATTCAACTTTAAAGGACGTAAGAAAAATACATAAAAACCATGACCTCTAAATACAATTAACACTAAAGTTCACAACTCGGGCGCATCTAGCGTTACTAATGAGTCCAATTGGGAATCCCAAGACGCAACTTGTTTTCTATTTTTTCAAACAAATCGTATCTCTAATCAATTACAAATAAACGTTAAAACATAAACGGTAAATATATAGGCACGTGTACTCAATCGTTTTGCATCTAAATTATCATAATTGTGATTTATATCAATACACGCGCGGTATTACGTCGAAGTAAATAATTAGTTACAACTACATTGTTTATTTTGTAAGACAATAATCACAAGAAGACGTAATATTGACATGTGTTATTAAATATGCAATAATGTTTTCTTAAACAGTTAAATTGTTATGATTTGTAATATTCCTAAAACATATAATGATCGAAACAGTTAATGATGAATCCAAAGCCTTTTTATTGTCTACTTACTACTATTAATACCTATTGCACTATATTAAATATCTATTCCGATTATATTTTATCACATGTTTTTAAATAATTTTAACTATCTACAAATAAAATATATTCGTAGTGAGTTTTAAAACTAAATCAATAATTATTACACAAACATGCAATAAATAGAAATAGTTTATTTTTTGACACACACACACACACTAAATAAACAAATGATAATAATAATAAATAAAAAAAAAAACAATAATAAAAACAGAAACAATACAAAAGTATAATCTAAATGGAATACGAAAGAAAATAATTTGTAATTGCATAATTATCCAAACAGTTTAAATTATAAAACAATAAACAAATCACTATAAAACATCAATTAATAATCATAGAAATGTTATCATACATACAACAAATGATTATTGTCGCAAACTCGACAGTCCGCAATTCGCCTACAATATTGTTACCCTAAGAACGGAGACTCGTCGCGAAATCGATAATTTATTCCGATCTAATCTTTATTGCAGTTATCATAAGACACAAAATAAATTGGTTACAGATTATAGCAATTCGGAAGTGATGGGATGAGACCTTCATGAATGGCCGATGAACTTGGCTTTTTGTTGGCATCTGATTAATGTTTTTTTGCTTGATGTGACAATTTATGTCACCTCACCGGCCTCATCGTGGGCTGGAGATTCTAATTTTAAGCGGGGAGATAACTAGATAATAGGCAACCGGGTCTCATCCATAAGGGAATCGCAAAAACAAAATAAAAATAAGAGAGTTCTTCTGAGATTATCTCTGTATTAATAAATTTAATTTAATCGATAATTTCAGTATCAGGAAATTGAGATTTCTTAATTTGAGTTCCAAAGAAGTGCCAGTAAGAATTATTCTTTGTGAACACTTTTACGTAAATTTTACAATTACGACTTAACTAATTTTGGTTTTAAATGATTTATTTGAAGTCCCGGGACGGATTAAAAGGTAAGAAAATATGAAGAAATTGAAGGGAAATAGGAAAAACCATTTCATTTTCCCATACAAATAGCCCGTATCTATCAAATCTTTGACACTTTATTTCATTCTGAGGCAATACGAAGTTCGCCGGGTCAGCTAGTATTAAATATTTACAAAAGAAATTGCACACAAATAACAATTTTTCGTCTGCATGATAATATGGAACGAAGTTCTAAAAGATAGCCAATATAAGCCAGAGAGTACTCACATGTTTGATGCTATAATGCAGGATGCTCTCGAGGTAGGTGGGGAGTTGGTTGACGACGGTGAAGTAGCCGAAGACGGAGGCGCCGTGTGTGATGATGATGGCCCACACCGGCGGCGACGTCAGCAGGCTGCGCCACGGTACTGGCATGTGCTGTCGAGAAATGATAAGTTACGGCCAAACACTCCAACGTCACTTAAATCTAAGTGGGACTTAACAGTCTTCTGTCTTTATAAAACACGTTCAAACGATAGAGACGTATATTGAGGGTTGGTTAAAATTGTGAGACGTTTGACTATTCGGCCATTAATGTCTTAAGTTTTAGAAAATTAGACTCTTATTTCATCTTCTTCAATCTAATATACTCATAATTGGGGGAGCAGCTTGTGGCGAGCTGTTGGTGAGTAGCGACACCATCCTCTGCCACCATACGGTTATCTATGTGTTGGATTCCCCATATCGCAAGCCTGACAAAGATCCGTGGTTAAGTTCCGTGGATTAAGATTTTGGTCAGTGTATCAACATAATATAGGGTTCCCAAAAAATGTATGTTGCTAAGTAACGTATACGTCTATTTGTAATTAGATCTTTTATGAGACCCTAGTACGACTTTGCTGCTGAAAAACGATGCCTTATCGGGTTGCATGAACGGATTTAGAAAACAGCTATTTATATATGATATTGGATAAGGCGGCCAACCGTCCCAGATTCTGCGGGACCATCCCGTAATGCTGGATGTAATCCCGCTTTGTAAGAATTAATAAAATAGTCCCGCAAAACGTTGGATGCGTCACGCATGTCCCGCATTTGATGCATTGACGTACCATGCCTATTTTTTTCAAGCTACTAGATAACCACACAGTCACTCACATACCTACATAACACACACGCATGCAAACAACAGCGGAGCATCTACTTACCTATGCACGCATTTGAAAATTGTTTGCGTGTGTGTGTGTATGTAATCGCTATGTTCCATTTTGAATTCTTTAAAAAAGTGTCACTCTAGTGATATTTTAAAAATAAATAACTTTAGTATGTAAGTTTTGTGTTTTTAAGTAATTTTAGTACGTATACTGACAAAACTTCATACTTCGCATTCACCATACCCTATCTATCCACAAAATGGATAGATAGGGTATGGTGAATGCGAATTTTATTCAGAAAGTTGGCCGCCTTAAGATTGGATATTAAACTTTACTAATTTAGACAGAATCACAGATCTAAAAACTAGACGCCAACTTTTTGTGTATCACAAGTAAAGAAAAACCGATAAAACAGTATTTTCTCTAGGAAATAAAGAAAAACGTGCGCAGAATTAAATTCAGCGCATCGTGCGAGGATAATCGATTTTAAGTGTCACTAAGAATAAATCCGCTTGGTGCGGGAAATGGATTAACTATTCGCTTACCGTTGCGTCCAGAACGTTCTGCTGAAATCTGTTAAATAATAGGTATACGAACTTTAAGTATTTTAGATTATTTATTTATTGGTACAATAAAACTGTAAAAATTCATAAATATTTTTTAATGTCACAACCCTTATAAAGATATATAAAAACATCCGGTTCCGTTTTTAAATTGATTTGACAGATATTTACGTAGACGGTTCCACGTCTTTCTTACGCGAAAATGTAGTAGGTATATTGACTTCTGGAAACTGGAACCGTGCTACCAAAGAGTGTCCTGTCTAGTGCTTTAATAGGTCAATGATGCAAACTGAGAAGAACCAATGTTAATAATATGATGGAGTCATGGTAGTATCGAGGTACTGGCCGCTTGACCACTCGTATACATGATGTAATAAAAGCTATATTTGACAGATTTTGGATAAGCACCGTTTCCTGATTGGACATTTCGAAAAAATGCAATATTTTGCAAAAAAAAAATTAAATTGATTTTATTATTCTATATTTCAAGCGACATTTTTTTCGTAAGTTATTAATTTTGTTAATCTTTTGCAGTTTTTAAAATTAATGATTTTTTTCCGAGTAACTCCTACATTAATACAAAAAAAGTTGATGACCGCTGATCAAGCCCGACCACGACATTGATTTTAAACAAATGCAAATTAATATAATACAAAGAATGATATTTTAATGTTTATTTTTGTATACCAATCAAGGTGCTGAATTAATGTTTATAATTCTGCTGCTAATGGCCAAAGTATCTGAGCCTCAAGGCGACAGCCTCTTGTGGATTAGAATTGGATGTGGATCATAAAAAATAAGCCTTGATTTTAATTTATTACGCTCTTTAAGCTAGGAACACTTGTTTTTAGGGTTCCTTAACTCTAGAAGAAAAGGGGACACGATTGTAGATTGTAGATTGACAATCTGTCTATCTGTCTGTCTTATTAAGCTATCTTTTGGACGCGTGGAAGTATCCATACCCATAGGTACCTTTCGGGTTACAATGAACAGAAAATATAAAACTAAAATTTTATGTTAAATATGGGTTGCCCAAAAATGGCTCATAGTGAACCAGCTGTGGAATTTTGGACCTTGAGAATCTTTAGTAGACATAGTGCAACACGGGCCACCGGCCGCGGCGGACCGGAGGGGAGTAGCCAGTGTTTATTACCGATGCAAAACAGCCTGTAATTTTTTGCAGGGGGGAATACGTATGATACACACACACTACAAAAATCATCTATTACTACGTAACTTACACCTTGACTATAACAAAATACATACTTAAGCAATTTCACGCACACTTTTAAACATCTGGGCGACAGGCGTAGGAACACTTGTACTTTGACAGAGGGTAAAGCCTGCCATATGACTACTCCCCTCCGGTCTGCCGCGGCCGGTGGCCCGTATTGCTCTATGGTAGTAGACCATATGCCGGTATTAGATTTTTTTATGTTCACATGGATGTTAGAGATAACTGCAGCCTATAGACATCTACACAAAAACCAGAGGTCAAATGCAGATGCGTTGCCACCGCTGAGACCTTAGTTGTTGTCTCAGTGACAGGTAGTTATTATGGGTCCATACTCAAAATGTAATCAAAGTACGGAAATTACGATTCTTTGTAGCTACAATACTAAAATGTCGATGGAAATTACCCAAAATACGAAATTAATTTGCCCAATTATTACAGTTTATCTTTTCTTTAGCACAATGTTTAGTGAACCCACGATGTGCGAGTTCGACACGCACGTGGTGAGATTTTAAACTCGAAACGATTATTTATTGGCGAGTAATCTAGGATCCATTAATATTAAGCTTCCATTTTCTATCTATATCTTTACCACGGAATAGATAAATAAATATGGTAATGTGGGTGTGGCAAGCGTACGGCAACTATGCGTGAACACACACAGTTCGGCAGATCCTTTCGTTCGCCGCTCGTAGTGTCGTGTAGACTGCTTCGAACGACACATCTCTTGGTAAAATACCATGTAGTGCCAATTTTAACATGTAATATGAAATGTCAGACCTCAAGTATAAAGCGAGGAGGTATATCTTTTCATCGGTAAGTCACAAATAACATTTATTGTTATAAACTTGTAAAAAAACATAAAAATATACAAAGGAATATGAATATTCGAGCTTAAACTGCATTATTTAAACGTTACTGCTAGCGAATACATTGCTCGTTAAGCGCTCGCTCAATTAACGCTATTACTGTCTCCGCTTACAATGTCCAGCATGTAATGCGTCCGCTACACTTCGACTAGTTTATTGGTGAGTATATTGTTGTGTGCGTGCGAGTGTTTATTGCCTACGGGCGTTACATCTTAGTATGCAAACTTACGCAAACGAATAGGTGCCTGAGGATTAATGTGTGGGTGATTGTCGAGATGGTGTTTCATTTGTGTAAGAAATTGCATGATGGGAGAAAAGCGGCGACACTGGTTCTAATACGAAATTGAAGCAAAGGCCTTTCCATCCTTATTTATCTATTCCGTGATCTTTACCATTCTCAACTGATTTGACGCCATGACAGTTAACGGTCGCAATTTTCGCCCCAGTCGCAGATTTTCGCACGATTCTCATCACAGTATCGTCTTACTATACCTACTTTTTCAATAAAAAACGGCATTTATTTTCTACATAGCCTTCTACTACTCGGAAAGATGTTGAGTCTATTTCAACGTGATAGATTTCCTTTTTAAGTTTGTTATAAAATATGTACCAACTATCTAACTAACTGCCTCAGTAGCCTAGTAGTAGCAGGCCACTGCTACTGCGCTGGAGTCCTGTGTTCGATTCCCGGGTCGGGGGATATTAGAGATAACGGTGTAAAAGCCTTTATCGCTGGTTCTATTGCGATTTTTCCAATTTCTGGAGGTTTCCCAGTACCTCGAAGTTTGGTAATGTGCCCGGAGATGTCAATAGGCTCGCCACCTGTTACATGGGCCAAAACGTAACCGGCGAATCGTGGGTGTTTGCATGTATGTTTGGAATGCATGCACTTACCTCCTTCCCCTTCGAGGATTACAGGCGCGAAGTTACGTTTTTTTTTACCTATTATCATTTGATTTTTTTCATATATTATTATATCAAAATACCACCGTTCAACTGGCAGAGGATGGGGGAGGCATGTGAATCTATGAAACAAAAAAATGCACTTCTGATCTTTTCACAAACGGATCCTTCTATCGTAATATGGTCTTCTAAACCCGGCAATAGTATTTGAAGGCCAATCCAAGGATAATAATTTATCGTTGAATAGGCCTTAGAACTAGGACTTAAGTGCGGGTAGGTTAGAAACCTTGATTGCACGACCTTCTCCAAATCCAAATTACGGTTTTCGAGTACTCAGAGTTTCCGAGCAACGCTACGGTTGAACGGACAGACATGGCGAAACTATAAGCCTGGATTACACCATGATATTTGCTAAAGTGAAAGTTATTAAAACATTTCACATCCTTCTCTTTAACAGATTTCTTTAAGTTAGAGAAGGATGTGAAATGTTACAATAACTTTAACAACGTCAGTCAACTTCAGCGTCAGTTCGATTGATGTTATCGACCTGACATGAAGCTGATCTGGGCTCCCATTTGGACCAGCCGTAAGACTTAATCTCTATTTTGTTAACTTTTATGGTGTTTTTTTTTCTCCCTGTCCAAAAAATAATAATAATAATAAAAAAAAAACAAATATCGTGGTGCAACCCAGGTTAAGTGTTCCATGTAGGATACAGAATCCCAAAAAACCTTCGTCTTGAGACACTTGAGGTCAATTGGACGAGAAGATGTATGTATGTATCTTCACGCCAGGTCCCTAACGGGGTAGGCAGAGAGTGTAGAGCGCCAGATATCCCGATCCTGACATACCTCTCGTGCCTCGTCTACCTTCATCATTCTCTTCATACATCCACGCCGATTCCTAATACTTTTGACCCCACCATCAGACAGAACTTGACCTATTTGGTCATGGGTAGGTCAGTCTTGCTCTTCCTGGGCCTCCGCAACCATCCACATTCGCCTTGTTTATTTGTTTAGTCATTCGCTCATTCGACATTTTTTCTGTATGCCCGAACCATCGGAGCATGCCTTTTTTCATTTTTACACCGATACTATCATTCACAAAAAGATGTAATTTGCAGAATGCTTCCAAGTCGAGTTGGACCTACTTAACCAGATTGTTTGTGCATTCTCAAGATAAAATATGAGGTCAAAATACTCACTCCTTTGGTGTTGGAGTCTTGTGGCAGCGCCTTCATAAGGTAATTGCGTTCCGTGTCGGATATGCGCGGGTGCTGCGCGGGCGTGTCGTACACCACCGCGAACCACGCCACCGACCACATGAGCCCCATTATACCTGTTACATTGGAATTACATATTAGATAATAAAAAACAATCTATGTTCTCTCCAGCATGTCTTTCATAAACTTCAAGCTCTAATGCCTGAAGTTTTTTTAATAAACCGTAGTACACCATTGAAAACTGTAGATTAATCAATACTGTGTCTTTTATGCTAGAAAATAATTCATAATTCTTTATTTGCCTCCATGTACAATTAGTGAAACGTGTTAGGGGTATGGGTTTGTATGGTACAGGGTCCTGTTAGGGCATTGCAAATTCCTAATTTGCAATGCCCTAACACGCCAGGTCCCTAACGGTGTAGTCAGAGAGTGTAGAGCGCCAGATATCCCGGTCCTGACATACCTCTCGTGCCTCGTCTACCTTCATACATGCACGCCGATTCCTAAGACTTTTGACCCCACCATCAGACAGAACTCGACCTATTTGGTCATGGTAGGTCAGTCTTTGTCTTCATGGGCCTCTGCAACCATGATGATATTTATAAATATAACTGAATTCCGATATTTCCCTAATGGCATGGTATGTAAGGTATAGTACTTTTATACATTTATTTTTCCACATTGCTGGTAAAGAAATACTGAAGACTAGAATATAAAAACTAGCTGTTTTGATCTCAATGGTGAGACCTGTCAGAAATTACGGACTTTAACACCTTAAAAGCGGCCAAGAGCGAGGTTTTCCTGGAGTAATTATAGACCCCCCTGGTCACGCAATGGTTAATTTCCGTATATTTTCTCGAATAACTTCAAAACTTTTTATATAAAAAATATAAAAGAAATTTAAATCCTTACAATAAATTCTATTCTATACATGACTAAAGTTTTTTTTTAATGTCGCTTTAATTTAGAATTCACTTATTTTTTGTAAGATTTTCATGTTTGGGCCAATTTTGTACACACGCGTAACAAATTTTGACTCAACCGTTCCAATACTATATTACTTTTTAAAATCGGCTATGACAGACGGACAGACAGACACACGAGTGATCTTTATGGCTCTGTTTTTTCGTTTAAGGGTATCATATTTATCCATAAAAATAAAAATTATTGTTTGATTTTTGAGCTCACTACACCATGGGGTGCTTTATAGCTAGCTAGGGTTGTTTCAGCTAAAAATCTCGGACTCTGATACAAAAAACAGGCAACGGCTTCGGTAGCTTATATGAGCGGCTGAACTGATTATCCTGAGGTTGCAAGTTCGATTCCTGCCCGAAGTCATTTTCTTTAATTTCTAAATTCACTCGCATGTTATTCCGAATAATAAAAATTTGATAAATAGTCACATATTATTTTCAAGGTCTGGTCATCCGTACTTTCTCTATAAATAAAAAGGTAAGAATCACCAAAATGTTATAAAAGCAGGTGTACTCATACTACTCATGAACAATAACCGAAATTAATATCAATTTAAAAACAAATACTGTTATTTTAAATAATACATCAAGAATTACAACCGCGACGAAATTTGGACAAAAGACGAGGGCATCTGTATCAATAACGAACGGATATAAGTAGGTTTGGTATGTCATTAAACGCACATACTCGTATTATGTGCATATTCAAAAAACCACATAATTGTTTTAATAAAAATAACCTCACTTCGAAACTTACATTACGTATTTTTCTCGTTTATTTTAAATTGCGCGCGCACACCGACAGATAAAAGCGACAGTCTGAAGTTAGTTGCTAAACAGATAAAAGCAACAGCCTGATGTTAGTTGCCTAACTTTTTTGTAGTTTTGTTTTAATTCTGGTACATTGGATTGTTAAAAGAAGAATAACTTTTTTCGTCTTTTAGTATTTTGTTACTTGAACTAAATCCATACGAGGGATTTTGATTAATTTTGATTGGGCAACAAACCTTCACATTTATTTTATGAGTAGGATGTGATTGATCTTCGTATATTGAACTTTATTATTACGTGATATATATCTTTGTTCAAATTGAAAAAATTACAGACTGAATATTCTCAATGAATATTGACAATTGCGTAATACATTTGAACTTAATTGTTACAAAGCAAACGTAAACTAATACAGGTTTTGTTAAAAATTAATCAGATTTTCGAGTCGGTCTGTGATTCTTGGCTCGTTGACGATTCGATGCTACTATGATGGTGACTAGTGGAAGAATTTTCTTCTACTGGAAGAGAATTCTTCCACTAGTGCAGTCAGTCAACCGAACAATGGCGGTCAAACCATTCCAATGGGGCGGTAGTAAGTGCAATAATGCAAATGGGCAACAGCGTCCTGCGACAAAACTACCAATGCGAATGCCAATCCGCATGCCAAACGTGCCGATTATGGCATATCCTCCTTATGGCAGGCTTTGGTCTAGCTGTGGACATCTTTCAGCTGATTAATATGATGATATGATGATGATAATGACGATTCGAACCGACATGTTTTTGAATGGAGTCAAGGGAACCAATCTGGTATTTAGAACGTAACTTCACGCCTGTAATAACCGAAGGGGTAGGCAGAGGTAAATGCATGCAATCAAGCATACATGCAAACACCCACGACTCGCCATTTACGTTTGGTCCATGTAACAGGTGGTGAACCTGTTGCCATCTCCGGGCACATTACCAAGCTCCGGGGTACTGGGAAACTTCCAGAAAATGGAAAAATCACAATAGAACCAGAGATAAGGGATTTTAAACCGTTATCTCTAATAGTCCCCGACTCGGGCATCGAACCTAGGACCTCCAGTGCAGTAGTAGTGGCCTGCTACCACTACGCTACTGAGGCAGTTATTTAGCTGGTATTTAGCTTTGCTATTTACATGTGTGCATGTAACACAATGCCGAAACTACGCGACGGAAGTTCGGCACTATAACGCCTCCAATGCTATTTGAATTACTGACACACTATGTCAAAATGTATGAAGCGCGCATGGCCCAGCGGCTGGTGCAGATCGTAAGCGATCTGCTCGGTTAAGCACTACGGGCGCGGTCGGGTAGTGTGATGGGTGACCGCTAGTGGCAAATTAAATGCGCGTTTCCGTGCTTCGGAGGGCACGTTAAGCTGTCGGTCCCGGTTGCTATCGATGGATAGCAGTCGTTAAACCTTGTCGGAGGCCTTATGGGCGGTTTGAAAACATCCGACAGTGGGTTGGCCACTAACCCACCCACCTCCACCAATCCGCATTGGAGCAGCGTGGTGGAGTAAGCTCCAGGCCTCCCCCCAAAAAGGGGAGAGACTCGTGCCCAGCAGTGGGACGTATAATGGGTTGCCATCATATGTCAAAATTACGCTGTGTTCTATGCGTACAGCGTAAATTCGGTCGGGCGTACGACCGAAGTTCAGTTCGATCAAATTGCTGAATCCACTCACTATGCCGACACACACCATACTGAACTAAAGTTCTGCCGCGTAAGTTCGGCACGTATAGTGTGCCATATCAGCCGAATACGTCGGAACGTAAAATCAGCCACCGAACTTCCGTCGCGTAGCTTCGGCTTAGTGTGTTTACTTAAATGCTAAGCTTAGTAATGAGACACTTACCAGTGAAGTAGAATGATGATTCCCATCCAAAGTGAGGGATCAGGAACCCGCAGATGGGCATCGTGATTGCAGCACCCAAAGATGACGCTGTGGACAAAATACATTGATACAATTAATAACAAATTACCAGATAAGCAATTCATTTATTAACAAAATCTCATTTTTCATATTGTTGTAGACTTCCCCGTAAGTTAGTTACCAGGGATACTTGATTTATTTTTTATTTTTTTTTATGTAACCGAAGTGGCAAACAGGCATGCAGATCACATTGATGTTAAGTGATGACTGCAGCCTATAGACACCCACACAAAGACCAAGGTCAAAATGCAGATGTGTTACCACTCCTGAGGCCTAAGGTATTACGCCTCTGTGCCGGAAATTACAGGGCCGTACATTACCACCTGACCGGAACACGACAGTGCTAAACACTACCATTTAGCGGCAAGTATATTAGGTAATGCGGTGGTGCCTACGCCCGCGAGCTCCGTCACTGGAGCTCTACCACCAGTAATTTCGGAATGTTTTGCAGCTTCCTTCGTAGTTAACGAAAAGGGTTTATTGTAACCAAAGAACAACTCGGCCCACCGGTCGCGGCGGACCGGAGGGGAGTAGCCATAGCATTTATTACCGATGCAAAACAGTCTGTCATTTTTTGCGGGGGGAAATACGTGTGACACACACTCACACTACAAAAATCGTCTATTACTACGAAACTCACACCTTGACTTTAACAAAATACAGAAACAATTTCACGCACACATTTAAACATCTAGGCGACAGGAATAGGCCCATTTGGCCTTGTACTTTGACAGAGGGGAAAGCCTGCATATGGCTACTCCCCTCCGGTCCGCCGCGGCCGGAGGGGAGTAGCCATATGCCCCGTTTTGCTCTATGATTGTAACCATTAACACAGGTCATAATTAATAATACTAATATTACCTTTAAGCAAAAACACTAGGATAGGAAATATCTACGGCCGAGTAATTTCTAACACTGACATAATAACTTAGGTCTAAAAAGGCTATTACACGACACGGTATTCAGAGTCCGGTAGAAAGGGTGGGCGTGGCCTCGCGCCGGGTTGCCGCTTATTACACTATCCGGTCGTCAGGGCCCTAACTCAATCACAGTACAAATACATGGGCCGCTCTGGTCGCCCTAATTAGGGCCCTAACTCCCTAAATGTTATTACACTACCCTGACCCTTGCTATCGTACCCTGAATACCGTGCCGTGTAATAAGTCCTTTAGGAGAATAAAATTTTAAATCAATGTCATTTATTCAACTCTACGCGTTTTTTTTTTTTTAATTTCACCGTACTCCATATCTCTACACTCTATTGTTTTCTATGGTGGCACACCCCGGACACTTTGCTCTATAGTAAACGCTTTTAAATTAGTTCTTATTAAGCAGACATCAATCAGAGATGTGTTAATGATTTTTTTTTAACTGGAAATATTATTTTAATTATTACTTACCTGTAAATAGGAATATTTTTTCATTATTTTTTTAATATGTCTGAATTTTTATTAAAATGTATACATGTAGTACATGTACAAAACCACACCAGAAACGGACCGTCTCCTTAGCTTCATTTTGACAGAGACTCATCACTAAACAGAGCCCGTACCATATACATTTTCACAGCTCCATCACAGGAGCTCTACCACCTAATTACTTGCCGCTAAATGGTAGTGTTCAGCACTATCGTGTTCCGGTGGTAATTACGGCCCTGTAATTTCCGGCACAGAGGCATAACACCTTAGGCCTCGGGAGTCGTAACGCATCTGCATTTTGACCTTGGTCTTTGTGTGGGTGTCTATAGTTATCACTTAACATCACTGTGAACTGCATGCTTGTTTGCCACTTTTATTACATAAAAAAATTGCAAAGGTTATTATAGGTACTAACGGCTACCCCCTGTCCTCAAATAAAGTCAGGAATGACTTGTATAAGTCATTTATTCGAAAATCGTTCCACGATAACAAATAGGACGACAATTTATTACAAATAAACACTCGAACAGGATATTAAAAGGTAATACAAACGAGAACATAAAAAGGGTCAAGGGTTTAAGGTGCGAATAAAATTTTAATGGCATCAAACGGTTTTCCTCGCGAATACCTAGACCCAGATGTGTGAGGACAGCGCATGAGGGTGTCACCTTGGGACCTTGGATAATGAAATTACTTTTGACATAACACGCCTTGTTTTACATTTATTTTATGTAACAAAGGCGACTAACAAGCATGCAGTTCACATATACATAATATATTATATGAAGCGTGCATGGCCCCGCGGCTGGTGTAGATCATAGCCGATCTACTCGATTAAGCACTACGGGCGCGGTCGGGTAGTGTGATGGGTGACCGCTACTAGCAAATTAAATGCGCGTTTCCGTGCTTCGGATGGCACGTTAAGCCGTCGGACCCAGTTGCTATCGATAGATAGCAGTCGTCAAACCTTGTCGGAGGCCTTATGGGCGGTTTGAAAACTTCCAACAGCGGATCGGCCACTAACCCACCCACCTCCACCAATCCGTATTGGAGCAGCGTGGTGGAATAAGCTCCAGGCCTCCAAGCCCAAAAAGGGGAGAGACTCGTGCCCAGCAGTGGGACGTATAATCGGTTGCCATTATTTATTATTTTTAAGTGATAACTGTAGCCTACACCTACACAAATCAGATGTAGCCAAAGTGCAGATGCGTTGCCACCCGGCAATGTATCTGCACTTTGCACGCATCTGCTACACTGGTGGGTACCAAACCTACCTCAGTTGTTATGACTCTGTGATAGTTACTACGGAACCGTGGTAATATTGATTTTGGCGGGTCATGTGATATATATTGTAGCTGGTAAAGACTAACCCCCTTATTCATAAACGTATTTTAGCTAAAGTGTTGCTAATCTCTCCTTTGTCTTTTTCTATCCTGCGCATTTGACAATGCAACTGACAAAGTCGAAGCATTCCATAGCTAAAACGTATCTAATGTACGATGATGAATAAGGGGGTTAGACATCAGTTTATGTTTTTATGTATTAAAGTTGGCAATCAAGCATTAAAAGCAAGAGCTTTACCGAAGTAGCTTTTTTCTTTAATTTCTAAAGTTCACTCGCATGTGTTATTGCGAAGAAAAAATATTACAATCAAACATTGGTGCATATGAATGTTAAGTGATGACTGTAACTTAAACACATCTACACAAATACTAGAAGTCTAAATGAAGATGCGTTGCTACCCCTGAACCTAAGTTGTCATGTGTATAGTTGTTAAGGGGCCAAGAACATCACAGCCTCACAGCCGCTGCGGCCGCGCCGCGTGACCGTCGCATCTAGTCGCAGCCCGACTGGTGCACCGGTGCGTCCGATGCATAAGCTTCAGGGCTTCAGATATGATATCCGTGTGTCACCAAATGGGTTTGAGTTGAAAACCAGCGTCAGGCTCCGGCCTGACACAAAGCTGAATTCGGACCTTTTTGGTACAGACGCGAGACACAGTTTATTAGGGTATTTATGGGTAGTTTTTAAGTCTCATGTACCTCTGGTATGTCCTGTTTTTTTTTCTTTTCTATGTTTTAATTAAGAGTCTCTACCCCTTATTAAATTAATGTCTGTCTGTATGTACTGTGTCTCCAATCTGTGTCAATAAATTCTTTTCAATTCAATCACTGTCTATCTGGAACACGATAGTGCTGAACACCATACTACCACGCGACGACCTCCCGGACCGCAATCGCCGTCGCCCCGCACATCGCTGTCATCCAGTTTGAGGTTTGAGGCCTGTCATACGGCCTCTTTGTCGTTAGTCGTTAAAGGTACCTACGCTAAGGTTCAGCCCTATCGTGTTCCGGTTAGATCAGTGATTCCCAAAGTGGTGCATCATGCCGTTTCAACGTTTTGTACGTAGTTTCCATACTGTTCATATTTGTACTGTGACCGAGTTAGGGCCCTGTTGGCCGGATAGTGTTATAAGTGGCAACCCGGTGCAAGGCCACGCCCACCCATTCTGCCGGACCCTGAATACCGTGTCGTGTAATAAAGCCACAAGACGTGAAAAGCGACAACGCCTTAAAACCTTCAGTTTTATGAAGATGTTTATAGCCTGCAATACTACCATCAATGTGAAGTTTATGCTTTTAACCATTTACAACACAAATGAATCCCACAAGTAATCAGATAAGGAAGATAATCGTTAAGGTAAGCGAGTCAAATGTTCCCGTTCACGTTTTCTTGGTAAGTCCTTTGTATGTTAGTTTCGCTCGTGACTCTGTCATTAGTTGCAAGTTGCAACTTTTGTCTCTATGCGAATTGCATTGGAACTTCCCACTTGCTTCTAGAACTTTATGGTATTAAGTTTATGGTATTAGGTTTTACTGGTGGTAGAGCTCCAGTGACGGAGCTCGCGGGCGTAGGCACCACCGCATTACCTAATATACTTGCCGCTAAATGGTAGTGTTCAGCACTATCGTGTTCCGGTCAGGTGGTAATGTACGGCCCTGTAATTTCCGGCACAGAGGCGTAACACCTTAGGCCTCAGGAGTGGTAACACATCTGCTTTTTGACCTTAGTCTTTGTGTGGGTGTCTATAGGCTGCAGTCATCACTTAACATCAACGTGAACTGCATGCTTGTTTACCACTTCCATTACAAATAAAAAAAAAAAAAAAAATTAAGGAAAATTTGATTTTTTACTGGTGGTAGAGTTCCAAGTGAAGGAGCTCGCCCGCATTACCTCTATCTGCCGCTAAATATCTGCTACTTACTTTAGGTATGCCTCTGTGCCGGAAATCACAGGACCGTACATTACCACCTGACCGGAACACGATAGTGCTGAACACTACCATTTAGTGGCAAGTATATTATTTAATGTGTAGGTAGTGACTTAGTGACGGTGCCTACGCCCGCGAGCTACGTCACTAGAGTTTTACCACCAGTAAAAGTTTTACAGTTACACATATAAAAATCAAGAAAGATAAAGCAAACCCTGGTCTTTCACACTGATAGCACCTAGCGACAGCACTATATTGTCGACGAACACTAATGGATGGAATGGAATCAGTCCACTACATGGGTTCAATAGATCAATAGCTTGCCGCTATTATATAGCTCGTTGAATACATAACAATGCTGTATCATTTCATTTGACGCTCTCCATTTATCACTATCAAGACACTGCGTCTGTTAATGGCATCGCTTCACGCCAGTATTCCCAAAAGAGATGGGCAGAGGTTAATTCATGCATGCCAACATCCACGATTTGCCAGTAACGATTTTATGAGTTATACAAAACAAGTAAGTTGAACGCGGTCGAGATGAGATCTTTGCGCAAGATCTGCGGTGTATCACTCACCGATCGCGTTCGTAATGAAGATGTAAGAAAGAGACTTTGTGTGAATGATAGTATCGGTGTAAAAATGAAAAAAGGCATGCTCCGATGGTTCGGGCATATAGAAAGAATGTCGAATGAGCGAATGACTAAACAGATATACAATGCGAATGTGGATGGTTGCAGAGGCCCAGGAAGACCAAGGCTGACCTACCATGACCAAATAGGTCGAGTTCTGTCTGATGGTGGGGTCAAAAGTCTTAGGAATCGGCGTGCATGTATGAAGAGAATGATGAAGGTAGACGAGGCACGAGAGGTTTGTCTGAACCGGGATATCTGGCGCTCTACACTCTCTGCCTACCCCGTTAGGGACCTGGCGTGAAGATACATACATACAAAACCGTCAATCATAACGACTGATCTAAGTTTTACGAAAAAAAAAGAAGCTATGTAAAGTAAAGTTTGACTTCAGGTGAGTGATAAAACACTGAGTTTGTTCGGTAGCGGAGTTCATTTCAGTAGTAGGTACCTGCACTTGGAACTATACTAAGTGAATTAGAACTATGCATGTACTATGATTATGTATTACGAACTGATTTTTCTTTTTCCTCTATGAAGGAATTAAAAAACATTGAACCTGACAATGCAAAAGTGTCTTTGTAGACCAATTTTAATTTAACATCTTAATTTTTTAATTTTCAAATTCAAAAATTCAAATATAGGTTACAAGGCTAGGTACATAGGAGTCCCGCAAAGTTAGTAGCCCATAAACTCTTGTTAAGTAGATATCGATGATGTAGAGACCTACTTTTCAGAATAACTTATAGTATCTTGTCACATATCGAGACTAGATTATAGTAGTCTATTGCTGTTCGTTAGTCACGCTAAAACTCGAGAACGGCTGGAGCGATTTGGCTAATTTTGGTTTTGAATGATTTTTGGAAGTCCAGGGAAGGTTTAAAAGGTAAGAAAATATGAAGATATTGAAGAGAAATACTAAAAACCACAATTTCATTTTCCCATACAAATAATCCGTATCTATCAAAGCTTCGACACATTATTTCATTCTGAGGCAGTACGAAGTTTGCCGGGTCAACTAGTAGCAAATAAATCTGGTGGTCTATTAAAATGTAACCAGATTAAATTATGAAGAACATTCTTATTAAATGCAGTAAGTCAGTAGGATGTGCGTATCGTGATTATGCAATAATGCTTCATTCATTTCAAATTACAGGCCGGAGCCATTTAATGACATAGATAGAGATATGAGAACTTTGACCGCAGTTATATTCATGATTTATGCAAATGCATGAAACGAATACAAAGACTTGAAGTTTGGTTAGCAGGGCTGCTTTTGAATACGCGATATATTCTAATATTACCTATTTACTATAAATTCAATGATTTTCTAGAGGCTTTGTGTGAAGGAGAGTATTGGTGAAGGAATGAAAAAAGGCATGAGCGAATGTCTAATCATATATACAATGCTAATGTGGATGGTTGCAGAGGCCCAGGAAGACCAAGACTGACCTACCATGACTAAATAGGTCGAGTACTGTCTGAGGGTGGGGCCAAATGAATGATGAATGTAGAAGAAGCACGAGCGGTGTGGACTGGGATATATGGCGCTTAACACTCTCTGCCTACCCCGCAAAGGACTTGGCGTTAAGATACATACATAAATAATTTTCTTAGCAAAAACGCGTGTTTTTATCTGTGACGGCAAGTGCACAGCGCGGTGTGTATGATGCCTGTGGGGTACGCAAACAGGGGGCCGACCGCCTAACTCCAATGCTTTTTTTTTTAGTAGCTTTAATTGTTCCACTGCTGGGCAAAAGCCTCCCCTATTTTCTTCCACCTATCGCGGTCTTTTACAACTTCGGGCCTATTGGGTTCAAAGCAATCGATATCGTCTCGCCAGCGTTTTCGAGGTCTACCTCGGTAGCGCCGAGTATCTGGAGTCTAATATGTTGCTATTTTTGGCCATTATTCGCACGACATTCTGCAAACATGACCCGCCCATTCCCACTTCAACTTCGCTGCTTTAAGGCCTACATAGTGTTACGTATTTTCTCCGCTCGCTTCATACCCAGAATGCTGCGTTCCATCGCTCGTTGGCAAACTTTGAATTTGGTTTTCTGAGCATCAGTTAAAGACCAGGTTTGAGCACCGTAGGTTAGGACTGGCAAAATACACATGTCGACGAGTTTCCGCTTTAGGGATAGCGGAAAGTCTCCCTTCATAAGGTGCTTCATGGACCAGAAGCTCTTCCAGGCATTGTTGACTCTCCGGCTTTCGTTTAGCTTTCGATTATGACAACGTCTTATCAGTTTCTGACCACCTAACATTTTCCTGGAAGTGTTTTCGTCCGGCGATACGAAGCGGCCAAGATAACGTCCTGTACGAAAGCATTTCACTTAGGCGGTCGGCCCCCAGAGGTGCGACCGCCTAGCGACAAATATGACATGAAAATTTGACAGCAATGACAACTACAATAGCAATGTCGATAGGCGGTCGCACCCCCGGTGGGCCAACGGAGCAGCGCGGAGCTATTGTTTTAAATTAAAGAATCATAGAAAAACTGTTACAGCTTGTACCTGTTTTTCTTTTTGTAAGAACTTACTACTTACATATATTGCCATGATCCTTTATTCCATTTTTTTAAGTATTTAAAAGAAGAAAGTATTTAAACATGTTCTACTATCCTGTCCTCATCACCAGAAAAAATATTCTAGCATTGCAGTGCAAAAATGAAAGTTCCTGTGTAAAGTGAACGATCACAACTCCGGCGCCACATATCTCGCCTCATTTGACGGACCGTGACACAATTAAATCAGTTCTATGCAATATTTATATCTGCCGACTTACACGCACTGAGGAAATTCAGTCCATTAGTCATAAACTGTAGGCCAAGCCCACAATCGCTATCAGTTGTCATGACACGCAATTATCTGGTTATGTTAGAACTTTAGAATGCACTGCTACTCGTTTATTGTGCACTTGTCCTTCGTATGTCGTAGAGCAACACGAGACATCGGCCGGAGGAGAGTAGCCATAAAAGGCTATTTATTGCACGACACGGTATTCAGGGTCCGGTAGAAAGGGTAAGCGTGGCCTCGTGCCGGGCCCGCTTATTACACTATCCGGTCGACAGGGCCCTAACTCAGTCACAGTACAAATATGAACAGTATGGAAACTACGTACAAAACGTTGAAACGGCGCAATCACACAAACATGCGCATAAACGAGGCTCGTAAGCGGTTCTCGCGGTGCTGCAGCTCCTAGTCACTCGCGTAGTCTCGCGTACTCACTCTGTGTAGTTAGGGCGTTAGGCTGACCGGGCCGCTCTGGTCGCCCTAATTAGGGCCCTCACTCCCTAAATGTAATTACACTACCCTTGCTATCGGACCCTGAATACCGTGTCGTATTTTTTTTTTTTTTTTTTTATGTAATGAAAGTGGCAAACAAGCATGCAGTTCACATTGATGTTAAGTGATGACTGCAGCCTATAGACACCCACACCAAGACCAAGGTCAAATTGCAGATGCGTTACCACTCCTGAGGCCTAAGGTGTTATGCCTCTGTGCCGGAAATTACAGGGCCGTACATTACCACCTGACCGGAACACGATAGTGCTGAACACTACCATTAAGCGGCAAGTAAATTAGGTAATGCGGTGGTGCCTACGCCCGCGAGCTCCGTCACTGGAGTTCTACCACCAGTAAAATAAGGCTATTATTAATGTGCACACTTGTCCTTCGTATGTCATAGAGCAACACGGGCCATCGGGCGACCGGAGGGAAGTTTATTACCGATGAAAAACAGTCTGTCATTTTTTGATGCTCATACATGATCTTAATGCGACAAGACACTAAGAGCTTACTGGTTCTCGGGGACAGAGGCACCACCGCATTACCTAATCTATCTGCCGCCAAATGGTTCTGTTCAGCACTATCGTGTTTCGGTTAGATGGTAATATACCTATGGCCCCGTTACAACTATCACAGAGACATAACAAGGTCCCAGGGGTGGCAACGCATCTGCATTTTGACCTCTGGTCTTCGTGTGGGTGCCTAATGTGCCTATTATATACACTTAACATCAATGTAATCTATTTTATTTTAAAGTAAAATGGAAAGAAAAATTTGACTTCAGGCGAGACTCGAACTCGCGGCCTACTGGGAATCTATTCCAGCCGCTCTTCCAATTGAGCTACTGAAGTCCTGCCCGATTTGTCAAATCTTTCCTTCACATTTGTTGCATTGCTTTATGGTAGCAGCAGCGCCATCTATTGCCGACTATGCTAGTTAGGCAACCGATATATTTCACAAGCATGTGTTAATGCGAAATAATATAAAAAAACAATCAATGTAATCTGCATACTTGTATGCCAAATAGTTGCGTCGTAATACCTATCGCAAAAAAAATCCTCTATTCTTAGTGCCTACATATACCTACTTACGTACTTTTCATAAGAATTCTAACTCGTTAATTTGTTCTAATTAGCGTGATAGACGACGGAAATTCGTCAAGATAAGAAAATAAAACCTACATACAGAAACATAAAATTTCAAACATCCGTATCGCTATTAACGACCAATGCCACGCGATTAAAAAAAAGAAAAAGAAAAGAAAACATTTATTTGGACAGCACAGAGACATGACGATACAAATTGCCAGACGATTGGGGTACAATTAAACAAAAAGCAAAAAAAAAAAAAAAAAAACACCAGTTATATTTTTCACAAACACCGTCAATGTGACTGCCGGTGAGTTCGCAATTACTAGATTCTGTATGTATCATCACGCCAACTTCCTTACGGTGTAGGTAGAGTGTGGAGCGGCAGGTATCCCGGTCCTGACACACCTCACGTGCTTCTTATTGTAGCAATATATGTTTACAATAAATCAAACCTGGGAAAGCTACTTATGTTTTTTGATTTTCTTTTGTTCAATTATTTATTAAATAATTGCCTGTAATAACTATCTCAGAGGCAAAATAAACGTGGCCTCAGAGGTCGCAACACATCTGCATATTGACATCCCGATTCTGTGTAGTGTGGATGTCTATAGGCTTCAGCCAATAAACTGCACGCTTGTTGTCGACCAAATTTTTTTTTTTTGGATGAGCTCCAGTAACGACGCCCGCGGGCGTAGTCACCACCGCATTACCTAATATACTTGCCGCTAGGTAGTGTTCTGCACTATCGTGTTCCAGTCAGGTGGTAATGTATGACCCTGTAATTTCCGGCACAGAGGCATAACACCTTAGGCCTCAGGAGTGGCAACGCATCGGCATTTTAACCTCTGGTCATTGTGTAGGTGTCTATAGGCTGCAGTCATCACTTACCATCAATGTGAACTGCATGCTTGTTTGCCACTTTTATTACATTTAAAAAAAAATCCTCAAATAAAGAAATTCTTATTGTCTCTCGTCAGCACGGGGTCCAATTTGAACCCCGGACCTTACTTTATTATTATTACATAATAAACATCAATTGCTATTTTTCCTGTAACATCCATATATTGATACTCGATGTTTATCTTTTTGATTGTTTTCTTAAATAGGCATCCATAGTATGAGATAATCTTTAACAGAGGAAAGAATAAACAAGGAAAGGATACGCATAAATATATCGTTATTCTCAGAAACACATAGCTAATTAAGTATGCAGATTTTTTTACAGAACAGGTAAAACGTTTACTATAACGATAAAGAACTCTGACTCATACTACGATCGTCAATAGCCGATTAACCCTTGAAAATAAACGTAGGGTAACCAAAATTCAAGGTGTAAAATGGGACAGTCCCAATAAAATATTGCACTATGTAATTGCAATGTTTATCAATTTTAAGTACATGTTATGTACTTACAAAGAATTAATAATTAAAAATTTATTAAATTTATTAAAAAAACAGCTTTATGAAAAAAAATGTTATTGAAAACCCCACTTTCGAAATCTGTTTCAAAGTAACTGTTACACAGCAGTTTGCCAGAGTCCTGTCTTCAATAACATTCTTTTTTTTTTCACGAATCTTCTTACAAGGTACCTGTTTTTTTTATAATAATGTTCTTTAAGACTGAAGGGCCTAGATCTGGACAATAGATTTATTTACTTAATGGATGTAGATTTCTCGCAAAGCGTAGCGAGCGCACTTTGATAAACAACATTTATTTGTTGAATTCTCATTTAAATAGGTTACAAATTTTGATGTCAGACATTTATAACTTAATCTTATTTGATGATTTTTCATTTCAATCATGAGTTTGTCACTTAATTAGAACATTTTGTATACATTTTACGGTGTATATTGGAGTCGCCAAAAATGATGGTAAAAGTTGTATAATTATGGACAAACACTCTTACGAGTGCGTAATGTGCGTACTCAAGAGAGGATCAAGGACTTAGTTATCTACCATTTCCCAAAAAAAAAAATATAGCGTAATAACAAATATTACAAACATTATGATTTATAATCGTCGATTAATCGTTTCCCTCTCGCGGCCTAATGATATTTTACAACTAATGCATGGCAACAAAATCGATAGACCGCTGACAACACTGCATCTGAATCGTATTTATTACAATTTATGCGCAAAACAACACCATTAACCTCGATATGGCCACATAATAGGAGAGAAAATGTATGAATAATATCTGTGTCAAAACTACTACGACGCGAGCGGGGGCGTATCATTTCGCAAACACTCTGGAATAGATCGCCATAACCTTGCAATAGGACTCCACTCGTCGTCACCCTACCACGTGACCGTCCGTCCAGTCCCATACGAAAATAACTTAGCCACATTTCTCGGAACTGGTTAACGTTGCGCATGGCAACCGTTGCGCAAGGTTAAGCCGCGCGGTCAACCGGCGCCGACCAATCGCAGCGCGCTATCGCTCTGACGTCAGCGACCACGCCTGCGCGCGCCTCCGTAGCCATTGCAGTTTCGAAACGCTTACTGCGCAAGCGATAACAATTGATATGTATGAGGTACGAGCCCTCTTCCAATGACGTCGGCAAATTATTAGATAAAGCGAATTAATGACGACGACATAAATATTATCTACGGTCAAGGTGTTCATGTCAAGTGTGCTACTTATTTGAACTTTTAAATTGTCTATTTGCAAACTTGCGTCACGTCGTCGGAGGAGTTGGTATGCTGCGAATGCCTTAATCGAATTACGTATCTTGGCTGTCGCTCATAAATTAAAATCAAGGTCGCATGTACGAATTCATAATAAACATGACACTACTAGTTTTTGCGAATGTAGTTATGCGCTTAATTAATGTAATAATTTAAATGAAGTTGTTTACTTCCAGCAAATCAGTTGAGAACTTCCTTATGAGCGGTTTTATAATTATTAGCTTTGAAGAGAAAAAGAAAGATCTTTTTAGCGTCTCGGCATACACACCATATAAAAAAAACAAAAGCAAAAATAAAAAATGAAGAAAAAAACTCATCAGAAAAGACAAACGTATTATGGGCAAAATAAGTGGTGTGAAGCAAAAAAAAAACATCCAACTCAACAATGTGTTGTAGTACTACAACGCTGGCTATTATTTTTATAGGCCCTAGAATGCCTACCTTTCATTTAGATTCAAGGCAACAATTTAGATGGTTATCCTTAAAGATAAAAATCTAAAATGAAAAAATAAATAGTTAGACGAAGATAGAAAATAATTGATCAACCTAAAAGATCTACAGCCTGTAATAAAATAAGAGTTCGTGGTTGGAAGAATTGTTTATAAATAACTCCACAGTCAATGTGATTGACGATTCCATTGTTGTGCGCAGCTTTGTTGTATGAAGCCATTATTGGCCATCACAATTGCACTACCAACCTTGGTAATAGAAAAACTGTACTTACCCATCATGTTGGACATGAATTTCGATCTGTCCATGGGTGGTATCCATTTAGAAGCCATAGGAAGGATGGCTGGCCACGTTGCTCCGAGGAGGAAGCCGAGTAATACTCTGAGAGCGACGATCCAGCCGAAGCCGGCTGATGCAGCAGCAGGCGACAGGATTGTGAGGCCGCTGGCCAGTAGTGTACTGTAGCCGAACACCCGTCTGGTAGGAAAGATAAAAAATATAATAACCTTAAAATGTGTAACTACATACTCAACAACACAGGCACATAACGCCACGCCTACATTCCCAAAAGGGATAGGCATAGGTAACTTGTGGATGTTTGCATGCATTCAAGCATACATGCAAACATCCACAATTGGCTAGATACGTTTTTGTCCCATGATGTTGATGTGAATAGGTGGCGAACCTATTCATCACATCAACGGGTGCATCACTGGGAAAATTCCCGAAAAAATAAAAATCGCAATATAATTTTTGCCGATCCGAAGACCGAATCCAGGACTGCAGCATAACAGCAAGGCCTGCTAAGTACCACTACTGAGGCGAATTGCAACTACTTGAAAAATTGTTAATTTCATAACTCTTCGAGGATATTTTATGAGGCAAAACCTTTTCAAATACATAAAATGAACATTTCAAAAGTCATAACAATCAGCGATTCGATCCATTTTCCATAAGCGTCAATGAACCATTACAGAAATGTATCAGAAGATACTATTTTTAAAATTCGTGTCGAATCTTTAATAACTTAATCAAACCTCATAGACTGTTAGATAACTTTGATCTCTCGTCCCAGATACAACGTTACTCATTCAGTTAGTCATCAACTAGTTTCAATGATATTAACTTTATGGATTATATTATCAACATAATATTTACCACGTGTTCTTTATTATAATAATAATAGATTCATTTTCTCCACCATTTTCATTCTATCTTGTTTATTTCATCCTTGTGCACATAGGGTTGACATCCAGCCACACATGTTTGCATTTTTTAATTCGTGTTCGGCTAAAAAATGTATGCGTCCTTCCTGTCCAAATTTTAGCAGCCTTTGGTACACTTTACACAGAGCCTGCAGAACGTTTTACGCACATATTTTTGTATTTTATTAAAAGCTTACGTATGTCCGACTTAAAACTTGTGTACGAACTATAAATTAAATTTAATAATAGCCCGACAATTATTAGATTTATAGTTCCATGCGCTCGTTGATTATCCGGTGAAGTAAACTAGTGCCGTCTCGAGATGTGGCGCTTTTACCTAGCCGGACTACACACTCTTTGAGTGTAGTCCGGCTTTTTTGTTTCGTCAGATAGCAACCCTTCCTGCAGATCATGGTGTCCATTTTTATATTCTTGTCTACATTTAAGCAGTATTATTCTCACAAACCAATTAAGGCTATCCAAATGTCATACGCAATAACAATTTTCTCAATTCACATCGATGGCAAGGTCCAAAACATCGTTCTCATTGACTCCAGCGACCCTTCTATTAATGGTGTCTAGAAAGTTCGACGCGGAATTAATTCTACTGCGTGAATCGCAATTAAACCGCTTTAATTGAAGTAACTCGATTCTTTTTGAAGGATAAGAAGTAGAAGTTTCATTTAATGTTTATTTGTTACTAACGAACGGCCTAGACTTCGCACGAGTGCATAAAACTTACTATAGGTATCACATTTTGCTATAGATAATTTTGTTACAAAATTAACATGTATGTATCTATCGAGAGTTGTGTTTGTTTATGAGTAAAATTCATGAAATATTACATTTTAAACCTTATCCTAACAATCATAAGCACACAAAAAACATGCTATATCAGTCACGGAGACCCCAAACGATGTTATCATACATGTGGTAATTGATTTTTATTTAAACAATACATTTTCAAGACCGGTCAATGTAAATTCATTCATCGGTATTGGATATTAATTTACTCGGTCAACGTCCTTTTCATGTATAGGTATTATTTTTACCATTCATCATCAATTCTCGCAATTTTGAATACCGTTAAACCGCCTTTTTTCGATTATATTGCTTCCTTATTGCATTGCCTTGGTGTTCGTACTTCATTGATCTGTATCTTCAGTTAAAATTATTTTCCTCCACTCTGTACGTTACGTATTTGTACACTAATTTATGCTTTGCCAGGTAGTTCATATTGTTCATTGCTCAGGGATCAGGGACTACAATACGATTGTCCTCGCGTACGTACGACAATGTTTGCAAATCACAGAATCACTATGAATAGAAATGTTCATTGGCCCCATATCCCCGACTTTAGATATCATCGGACAGATCGAGATAACGGTTAGTTAGGCCACTACCACACCACACTGGGGTCCTGGGATAAAGATGTAAGGTGTGTCCTTTATATCTGGTTCTACTAATACTTTCTCAATTTCTGGAAGTATCCCAGTAGTTTGGTAATGTGCCCAGAGATGTTAACAGGCTCACCACCTGTTACATAGGCCAAACCGTAAGCGGCGAGTCTTGTGTGTTTGCATGTATTTACCTCTGCCTACCACTTGTCTCCCTTGTCGCCCACGATACAAATTTATTATTGATGTGCGAGAGTGTGTTTTTTTTTAATTTAATATCTTACCGAGCGCCTATGATCTCTGCCAGTCGACCACCTGGCAGTTCTGTGAGCACGTATCCCCAGAAGAAGCAGCCGAGGAGGTGATTCTTCTGCTTCGTGTCCCAGTGGTAGCGCACCTGTTCTATGTGCTCGGGATGCTATAACGAATACACAGTTATTGAACATTTATTAAGAACTTCCACCAACCGATGACTAGGGCAAAAGTTGCACCGCTCCTGACGGCATATATTGTGCCTTATGTGTCCCCGCAACGAGACGAGGGAACGTTTTCCTATAACGGCCTACACACCACTCTAAAATCAGAGGCGATATCGGGACAGTTGTGGTGGGGATGAACATTCCTAAATCGTGAGTTTGCTGGAAGCGATACAAAAAGGTGTCACCACACCACGTCTCGTTGCTTTGAGCTCGATTTTGACAGTTGCGTCGTCATGGCAATAAAAAGTACTAGCGGACCGCCCCGGCTTCGCACGGGTGCAATGTTACCTACCCTCTCCTATTCGTCTTAGCGGATTTTTCAAATCGGACCAGTAGTTCCTGAGATTACCACGTTCAAACAAACCAACTCTTCAGCTTTTTGATATTAGTAAGTATAGATTACTTATTCTTTGGATGCAATCGAACATAATCATTAATATTCGACTCGAATTTCGACTCGACCTATATTAGCTTATTACTAACTTAAAAAAAATATTAGAAATATCAGTTCATCTAAACTAAGCACTGCGTTTTTATAGATGTTCATAAATTAGATACATCATATCAATATGCAACAAAAACTAATTAGGTAAAAGATTCGTTAATATTCACATCTATTATCTCAGAAGCTAGCTGTTAAAACCTGACCGCCCATGTCTTATTGTTATTTGCAGTGAGTCAGCATTGAATGAAATTCTACACCGATGAGTCAACTCACATCCGTGGATGAGGTTAACGGGTTGCATTTCTTGAAGGTTTGTTAAACTGAAGAGAAAATGCACTTAATATTGCTATCTCTTATCTTATTGAAATTCAGCAATTTCGCAGATTTCTCTCGGGTTTACCTATTAAACTTAAATTATTTTTTAAATCAAGCCGATCGCTTTTCAGCGATTGGTCGCGACAACGTGATTTCGCCGAGCGGCACGAAAACGCCAATAGCTTGACGCGCTTCAGTGGGTCCTTCTTATGTCCCGCCCACGGTGTGTCTATTTACGTGGAACATATTTTTTGGATTATTTATACTGCTTTACATTATTATTCGTAGTAATTAACCAAAAAAAATTTTAACGCTACGAAAAATGGCCATCATAAACCCCTTAACTTACGTGTGTAACATTGAATGAGTCAGTGGTGTTAGCGATCATAGTTTGGTTGTCCTTATCGTCGTATACCATCTTGACTATGGCGATGGTGAGGTTCACGCGGAGCGCGTAGTTCAACATGAAGCCCAGCAGCACCATTATGTTCAATACCTGGACGCATGTCAAGCAACCTGCAACAAGGGGAAAAGCATTTTAGATTTTCGATCATCATTATGCAATTTTTTTGTTTTTTACGGTCCCTTACCCAAAGGGTAAAAATCGGGATCCTATTAAGCGGAACTCCGCTGTCTGTGTGTCATCAGGTTGTATATCATAAACCGTGATAGCAGAAAATTTCACAGATGATGTATAATCAGATGACGCTACAACAATAAAAATTTAATCTTCATTGAACATGATCTTTTTGTTCGACATTAATGAATAACGGTAATAGGCAAAGGCTTGAAATATTTACAGCATATCACAGAGATATAACAACTTAAGTCTCAGGGTACCCGTTCCCCTGCCACCCGTAAGATCTAAGTTGTTATGTCTCTGTGAAAGTTTTTACGGGGCCAAACATTACCATCTAACCGGAACACGATAGTGCTGAACACTACCATTTGGCGGCAGATAGATTAGGTAATGCGGTGGTGCCTACGCCCTAGACCGTCGTCACATAAAAAAATTAATCAAGAAGAAGAAAAGACTGCACTATTTTTACAAGACGCAAATACAGCTTCGCTAAGATGACTCAATAGTATTTTGTATCATTTAAATAACATGAGGATACTAAAATCAATTCATGCAACAATTGAATGAGCAGGTTTTACCGCAAGAAACTAAGTATAAACAAAATGCTACTTGCGTCAATGATTTTATTTGTCGAACAATTGTCGACGCTAATACGACTAACGACAGGCCAACACTTAGAAAATATTCCAATACAGCTTCTAGTACCGCCACATAAGGTACATACCGACGCTGAAGTGACAATAGCTCATAACTCACAAGTGATTTATAAGAAAAAAGTTATTGTAGGGATATCTATCATTCATTTTTACTGCATTTAATTGCAATTTTGTAGTAAAGAGCTATTGCTTCACCGTAATGTATGTATGTATATTCACGCCAGGTCCCTAACGGGGTAGGCAGAGAGTGCAGAGCGCCAGATATCCCGGTCCTGACATACCTCTCGTGCCTCGTCTACCTTCATCATTCTCTTCATACATGCACGCCGATTCCTAATGTAAACTACCTAGTAAGGTTCCTACTTTTAAACTGTAATAATGGACGGAACTTTTTAGGGTTCCGTAGCCAAATGACACAAAACGGAACCCCTATAGATTGATGATGTCGGTCTGTGTGTCTGTCAGTCCGTCCGCTCATCCGTATGCCACTCTACTCCAAAACTATTAAGACTGCATACTTGAAACTTGGTATACGTGGTGGTACAAAGAACGCTGGCGGTCCAGCTGCGCGTCATGTGTTTTTAGTTCATTTTATGTTGTTCTATTTAATATAGTTTTCAATCTGCCTACCAATACACGAAACCGCAAGCGAAAGCTAGATCAAAAATAAACCAATAGGGCTAGTACTTTCGTGTGCGAGTGTACCGATGCGCGAACACAGCCCTTCTACTTTCTTCCAGCGTTCTTTTTACGTGGCGCGACCTATAGGTAGATGTATTCTGTGAAAGGCTTTGTGATATTTATACAAAAATTAAAAATTTATTAAAGAGTAAAAAGAAAAAAGAAAAGGTATACATACTTGGAACTGAAACTAAATAAAACAAAAACATAAAACCTTTGCGTATGCGGTATCTATAGACAGATTTTTTTAAATGACATAGGTAATAGTTTAACTATTTTGTTGGAAAGTCAACCGTTTAAAAACTATTCACTTTAGTTTGAACAAAAAAAAAGTTTTAATTTTTGACATATTTTCAAAAACAAAACTCTTCATGAGCGAGTCCGACCCGCACTTGGCCGCTTTTATGAACTAAGCTGACGACAAAGTGGACAGGAAGAAATACAAACGGTGTTTTGAACTGATCGAATAGGTTATTAAACAGTAAATTCGACACCGGTGAAACGCGATGTCTAAACTTCGAATTCATAATCCACGCATTTTTTTTTAAATTTACATAGACGTCATTCGCGTTCGGTAAGTCACTGACCACTTATGAATAAAAGTGATTATGATTAGTAGGTATTATTACGTTATCGATAGCTACAACAAATATAGAATTTGGCAATTTTCTTCCTATACCGTTACGAACACGTTTGGAATAGGACCGGTCCGAGTTACGGCACAATTTATGGTCAAACTAGCGAGACAATGCCGTACGTGTGGTACAGTCTTACGTAAATATTCGATATTATTATTCCAAGAAGTTCTATTTTTAAACACTACTGATTATATCAGTAATTGTTATGTCGCGTACAAAATATTTGATGGAACTAAAACGTTTTTAATGAAAATAAGTAAGTACTACAATTTTTACTGAACGTAACTTCACGCCTATAATCCCCGAAGATGTAGGCAGAGGTAAATGCATGCACTGCACACCCACGTTACGCCGGTTATGTTTTTGGCCCATGTAACAGGTGGCAAGCCTGTTGACAATTGACATCTCCGGATACATTACCAAAGTAGTGGGAAATTTACAGAAAATGGAAAAATTCCAAAAGAACCAGGGATAAGGGACTTTATTACTAATTACACCATATACCTATGATAACCCCCTACCCGGGAATCGAATCCAGGACCTCAGCGTAGTAATAGTGACCACTAGGCTACCCAAGCAGCTTACAACGTTACAACACACACACACAATTTTTAAGACAATTTTTACTGGTATTGTAAAACTATCCTAAACATAACTCCGACACACGACGGGAGTTTACTCTGTATGCGTAAGGAGATCGCTAGTGTGCGCCGGAGTGAAACACGTCTGCTCGGTCGCAGCGCTCGCGAAGGAATCGCGCGTAACGCCTCAACTTTCGGTCAATTTAACTCAATACTTGTAGGTAGGCTACACAATAGTCACTTCCTATGCTAATCAATATTAACAGACAGTTTCAAACATATGTAATATTCTATAATTTTTAAATTACTGCTCTGTCCTGCGATTAAACTACCGCCACTGCTTTCGCCAATCCGCATGCCAAGCGTGGCGATTATAGCACATCCCCTTATGGGGAGGGTTCAAAAGGCTATTACACGACACGGTAATCGGGGTCCGGCAGAAAAAATGGGCGTGGCCTCGCGCCGGGTTGCCGCTTATTACACTATCCGGTCGCAGTACAAATGCACGGGCCGCTTCGGTCGCCCTAATTAGGGCCCTAACTCCCTAAATGTTATTACACTACCCTGACCCTTGGTATCGTACCCTGAATACCGTGCCGTGTAATAAGTCCTTTAGTCCAGCATCTTTCGGCTGATATGCCGATGATGACTGCTCAGCCAATGTTGTTATTCAATATGATAGCTAACTTTTGTTCCATTTCATTAATTAAATCGTTATCGAGTAATCGATTTGTATTTACATTTAATTATAATATGTAATTGCATGTCACTGACGTTGAAATGTGAGTTTTTAATACGATCACAATAAAATTTGGTTTTAGTCACGAAAATTCCACACCTTTGCTTTCAATAATCCGGTTTAAACTGCTTTCCAGTTTTGTAATTTTTTACACAATACGTGACATTGAATAAGTATTGAAACTAGATTGAAACGATGCATTGACTCTTGACACAAATATTTTTTAATATACCTACTAAGCAGAAATTTAGATGGGTTTAAAGAATTTTTATTTATTAATACTCATAAAAAGACAATACAGTCCAATTCCAAATGAGTTACTAAAATAATTACTTTAAATGTCACAATGTTTGTCCTCAATGGACTCCTAAACCACTTAACCGATTATAATAAAATTCGCACACCATGTGCAGTTCGATTCAACTTGAGAGATAGGATAGCTTACATTACGCTATGACTAATAGGAGAAGAGCAGCGCGGGCGAAGCCGGGGCGGGCCGCTAGTCTTAATATATATAAATCTCGTGTCACAATGTTTGTCCTCAATGGACTCCTAAACCACTTAGCGGATTATAATAAAATTCGCACACCATGTGCAGTTCGATCCAACTTGAGAGATAGGATAGCTTACATTACGCTATGACTAATAGGAGCAGAGCAGCGCGGGCGAAGCCGGGGCGGGCCGCTAGTAGTATTATATAGTTGTTCAAGAAACGGTCGAAACAGTCTAGTAATAGATGTTATCTAATACATATTGTTTTAATTTAGTTTTGTACATATTTAAAGAGTGAAGAATCTTTAAATATGTACAAATATAAATTAATTTATTTCACTGGGAAGTTTGTTAAATAACTGTGCACCATCAAACATTATATTATTTTTGCCGTATTGCTTGAATCATAAATTGTTAAGCGCACGAAGTCGCGGGCACAGCTTGTATTAAATAATATTCATGGATGTTGACATTACGTAATCCATTGGACCGGTCCAGTGAACGATAACATTTATCCGAAACTGATACAAGGACGGAAATGTTTTATTGATAATATAAAATGCAGCGAAATCTCTGAGGTTGCTCTGAGATTTAAAAAAAATAATAGGTCATAACTTAAGTTTTTACTGGTGGTAGAGCTCCAGTGACGGAGCTGGGCGTAGGCACCACCGCATTACCTAATACTTGCCGCTAAATGGTAGTGTTCAGCACTATCGTGTTCCGGTCAGGTGGTAATTTACGGCCCTGTAATATCAGGCACAGAGGCATAACACCTTAGGCCTCAGGAGTGGCAACGCATCTGCATTTTGACCTCTGATCATTGTGTCGGTGTCTATAGGCTGTAGTCATCACTTAACATCAATGTGAACTGCATGCTTGTTTGCCACTTCCATTACATTAAAAAAAAGTGATGATGATGAAGCTACCTACTTCTTGATGATAAGTGACAACTCAGCTAAATAGATAAAGAGATATATGACGGCCAAATGTTGGAAGTTAAATCGTACGATATGAAGATCGATGTTTATATTAATAAGCCAGATCAAAAAAATCTGAACATATAAAAATTGCCAATCATTCTACACTTTTGCAGCCTATGGATTAATTATATACTAAGAAGACTTACAGCGTCCTACGTGTCCAGTATAACAATGCTTTAAGGATGCTGATGGGGCTGACGCGTCACTGTAGCGCCTCGAGCATGTTCGCAAAACGACACACAAATGATTTCTATACAATAATGCGAAAACGAACAGCATCATTGTGGTGACAGCCCCAACAATATCATCAAACCTGTATCGGGGAGTTAGATAGATAAAGATTAGAGATGCGCCGAATATTCGGTTGGTATTCGGTATTCGGCGTATTCGGCATCTTTTCCACTAGGTATTTGTATTCGGCTGAATTATTCGGTTTTGGTGCCGAATAAAACTACAAGACATAAATTCTCATGTAATTTTATAAGCCAAAGATATCCTTCAAAAAATGTAAACTAAAACTATTAAATTATTTATTATTATATTTTATTAAATTTAACTGCCTCAGTAGCGTAGTGGTAGCAGGCCACTACTATTACGCTGGAGGTCTTGGGTTCGATTCCCGGGTCGGGGACTTTCAGTGATAACGGTTTAAAATCCTTTATCTCTGCTTCTATTGGGATTTTTCCATTTTCTGGAAGTTTCCCAGTACCCCGGAGTTTGGTAATGTGCCCGGAGATGGCAACAGGTTCGCCACCTGTTACATGGGCCAAAACGTAACCGGCGAGTCGTGGGTGTTTGCATGTATGATTGAATGCATGCATTTACCTCTGCCTACCCCTTCGGGGATTACAGGCGTGAAGTTACGTAACTATTAAATTACAAATCAACATTTATTTTAAAACCTCAAATCAACATATAATATGTAATCTTAACCTGAAGCCTACATGCAGTCAACATTTATTTTAAACCTTAAATCAGCATTTTTTCAATTATTATATTAAAACATAAATTAAAATCAAGCTATCCCGAGCCATCCCAGTTTACTCTCAGTACTACCATAAATTAAAATACGCGGTAAAACAATGAAATGGTAAACCGAAGAATTTAATTATATGCCGTCATCAAGAAATGAAACTAATTTTAAATGAATAGAAATAAACGTCATGGGATGGACTCTGCAGAACGACTGTAATGTGTATATTATAATCTATAGAGAAAGTAATTATTTTAAATGCGAACATTTTTTTTTGTTTCCGAGCCAACATCAAGGTCGTTACAGCTGACATGTTTTACGCATTCGCTTATTTCAAAGAAAGCGTGCAAAAGTTATTGGCAACGTTTGCAAAAACATGGTGCGTAATAAACTTTTAAAATAGCTGGTGCAAATAGCGATATAGCGATATTTCATTTATTTATCCTGACTCAAACTAAAAACTAAATTGAAATTGTTTTTAATTTATTAGATTTTGCAGTGAAATATTTTTAAGGATATATGGAAAGAAAAAATTGACTTCGACAGGCGAGAAATAAATCTATACAAATAAATATAATTGGAGTGTCTGTTTGTATTATAGAAATACGAAATTTAAAAAAATAAATTACAATTTTTGTCTGTCTGTCTGTTTGGATCTCGGGAACGGCTACACCGATTTCGACGGGACTTTCACTGGCTTATGTAATAAGGAGTAACTTAGGCTACTAAATATATTTTTTTAATTATTACATATTTCATTCCTACTACTACTTCATCAAATTTATTTAGCTGCGCCCACGACGTTGTCCAGGTAAATACTGAACAAACATAAATTCACGAGTTTTTAATAAAAAGAAATATTATTGAGAAAAAAGTCAACTCCCGTCTGAAAGATTCAGAGCACACTTAGGCACCTACTAATTCTACCTTCCTACTACGATAATACGAAGTTTTCATAAATTATCGAACTATAAAAAATATAGGTATTCAATTCCCGCCTTAAAATTGCGTTCCAAATTGCAAACTGATATCAAGTAACTGGAATGAAAAAAAAAAGGAACTGATAACACTCCCCCACTGATAACATGCACTGACGACATTTTAACCGCACTTTTTGGCAGACATTTCATGTTGACTCAATCGTTCAGCAAAAAATGGATGTAGGTATGCTCCAATTTTACTGAACACAGATAACTGATGGATTAATTTACAAGGAATCCCTAAAATAATAAACTAATTATGTCATCAATCGGAATACTAATTTTAATGTACGGCCCTGTAATTTCCGGTACAGAGGCATGGCACCTTAGGCCTCAAGAGTGGTAACGCATCTGCATTTTGACCTTGGTCTTTGTGTGGGTGTCTATAGGCTGCAGTCATCACTTAACATCAATATGAACTGCACGTTAGTTTGCCACTTTCATTACATAAAAAAAAACTAATACAGCTGGACAAAATCCCAAGGATATCAACAACATATGGCCCTGCAACGCCGGAGAGTTGCAGGCCGATCACCAATCAAAGTTTGCAAGTTATCTATCATTTTCAGACAAGTAGACTAGAATAGGGTTGCAAGGTCGTTAAACCTAATAGCCGGACAGACCATCAAGTTTAGCCGGACATTTGGAAAAAAAGCAAGACACCCGCGATAGAAGCTGTAGCAGTGCTTGGCGCTAGCTCGTTTAAAAAATGTAAAAGGCATAACGAAAGCCAGACGCGGTATATTTTTACGGGACAAGCAATCAAAATTCCCTAATTTTCCGGCTTTATCCGGACGCCCGACAACCCTACTAGCAAAAAACTCAGCAATTATATAAAAAAAACATATGAGACATCGTCCAGTATCAGCTTTCCACTATAAAAATTAAATAATCCATAGAGCTATTGAGCTTGCTCAATGGCTGTCTGTTCTTCGAGTTATGTGCCCTGCTCACCACCCCTTGGACAATAATTGCCGAATCGTGGGCGTAATGAACACGTGTTATCGACGCTTCTGAGTAATTTTTCGAGCTACCAATAGTTAATTATTATTTATAACATGTTTGTTCAAACCGGTACATAATACCGGCATCAACAAACTTTTTGTTTCACAAATATAAAACATAAACAAACGTGACTAGAACACGTGTTTTGTGTATTTTGTCTGGCACAGAAAGTATTTATAACGTGGCACTTAAAAACAACTACTTAGCCAAAAACTGAGAGACCTGTTGATAGCCAATTACTAGGCTGAACAATATTGTAATGTTTAATTAAACGACTTGCGACGAGCGCAACACACTTTAAATAATAAATAAATAAATCTTTATTTTCCCCTCACATAAAACAAGGTTTTTTACTTTGAGTATGGCTGCCCTAAACAATTGTTTGCTTATGGGCTAATCTCGCACTGCTTTCAGTATTGCACTCCAAGAATAGCCGCATCGTATCTTTACGCGTGCTAAATACGCGAGGATAGATACGTCCGAGAATATGAAAATGTATTTTTGTACGTCATTGTCAATGAAAACGAAAGTAGTGTAAACAGTCGTGGCAGTCGAACGTGCTGCAACGTAAAATACACGCCCGCCGCCAGGGTTGCCAACCGTCCGGTTTTCGACCGAACTATTGGGTTTTAGAAGGAATTGTTGGGGTCAGGTCGCTTACTCTCGACCGGATTCAATTCATCCGGTCAGTAAGTATTATGAACGTGACGCGCGGCGAGAAGTACCATACCACGAGTGCCGAAGCGCAGACTGAACTTCAGTGACTGAAGCTGGACGACGCGAGGGGTGCGGCAGGCGGGTGGGACATACATCACATACATGGGGTTCCACTAGAATTTACTATTTAATCATTTTGTTTCAATCACACGATCATCTTCAGGGGTTGACAGTAAACTACCTTTTTAACCACTTAGAAAAACTCGATACAAAAAGTTCCAAAAGAGAGGGTAGATTAGGAAAAATATTTGAAAATGTTGCCACTGTACAAAGTAGGTAATAAGGAACAAAAGAACCTCAAAGAAAAAACTTTTTCATTAATATTTACTGTTTTTTTTCGATTTTGACCGAGTAGGATCCTATTAAATGTGTTGTCCGGTTATGGCGGCAACCCTGCCCGCCGCATGTCTGTCACCCGCCAGGTCCGATGTTTTTTGCACTCGACCGATTTGTATTCGTAATTTGTAACAACAAGCTCATTATTTTATCTGCTACTTTTTCTGTAATTGTCAACAGTGGCATTTCTACATAAACATTTTGTCGTCTCTCCCTGGGCCAGCGCTACAATGTACATCTCGATAAGTCAATGCCACCTGCGTTTGCCTAAGGCTTACTTTTTTTACATATTTTCAAACGGTATACTCCAGCTCCAGTAACAGAACTCGAAGGTGTAGGCACCACCGCATTATCTGCTCCACTTGCCGCTAAGTGTTAGTTATTCAACGTAATCGTGTTCCGATCAGGTAATTGTTGTAAAGAGTGACAATACATCTATTTAAGTAATTATTTTAATCTAAATTATACTGTTTATGTAAATTTTTATTTTCTATACCTAATATAAAATTCTCGTGTCACAATGTTAGTTACCATACACCTCCGAAACGAAAGGACCGATTCTCATGAAATTTTGTGTGTCTACTGTCTATTGGGTTGGTCTGAGAATCGGCCAACGTTAAGTTTTCATTCATACTCCTAAGGGTGATAAGGGTAACTCTCAAAAAATATTTTAGTCTAAAATCATGACGCTTTTAAACCATTTGTCCACAAGATTATGTCATCAATGGATTTCATAGTATGAAATTGATGCAATCTTCAATTGGGAACAATATCTAACTTTCAAACCAGTGTAGCATGTAACATGTTGAAGTGTTAATCGGTATGAAAACAATGACATTATTATGTTAGTAGCCTTATGAACACAACACAAAGGCGACAATGGTGTAACACTACGACTGGAGTAAAATAGCAAATCAAACAAATGAAAAAGACATAAATACTGTTTTTAATAAAAAAAAGAAATACTGTTCATCGCATCGGAAAATATCGAGGTATTTGAAATATTTTCCATGCCCGACATACCTACCATGCGGAGCGCAGAAGTGTTAATTAATATTATAATAAAACGTAACTTCACGCCTGTAATCCCCGAAGGGGTAGGCAGAGGTAAATGCATGCATTCAAGCATACATTCAAACACCCACGATTCGCCGGTTACGTTTTGGCCCATGTAACATGTGGCGAGCCTGCGAGCCTGTTGACATCTCCGGGCACATTACCAAACTTTGAGGTACTGGAAAATTTCCAGAAAATGGAAAAATCCCAATAGAACCAGAGATAAAGGCTTTTTCACCATTATCTCTGATAACCCCCTACCCGGGAATCGAAACCAGGACCTCAACGTAGTAGTAGTGGCCTGCTACCACTAGGCTACCGAGGCAGTTCATTAATTTATATTAATAAATATTAAATTATTTATTTATTTGATTTATTGTTCTGCGTAAACAATGGTCGCCTGTGTTTAATGTAACGTTTAAATATTTCAAATGTCACTGAATAAAGACTTTTTTTGTAATTGTGTGTTATTTTTCATATTCGTATTCGGACAGATCTTGTTCGAAATTCTTAATAGGTACATACAACAGCCTAAAATCGGAACTTTTAGACGAATCAACATAGAATCTGGAATTTGATGTACCTATACGGGCTTTGTTTACATATTATTTATATTTTTGGAGTGTGATACCTATACATTTAAGTTATCATAAAATATTGTATGTTATTATCAATATATTTCAGGACTTATACCTACCATTGAACTTGGCACCCATTTACATCTTACTTCTTTTATCGTTGAAATCAACTACCAAATAAATCAAATAATGTATCATAATATCGAACTTGGCTCTCATTTCACATTTATGTTTTTGATGGAATACTTGTTTCAAAGTTTCAAATTTAAATAATTTATTGCATCACATGTGGTTTAATGTTACAAATAGCAAAAATCACAGTCTAAAGAAAACGAACGTGTTAATTACCTATACTGTGGACGTAATATGTTGTACAGCAACCGTACCGTACCGTGTAAGGGCATAGCAAAAAATTGATCTTAAAATCTATTTTTTTTCCATGGCATGTCATAAAAAACGCGGACGCGGTTCATTTGAAATACATGACGTTTGTCGTAAATCATGTACCAAGAACTGCGGAAACCCACAACCAGTCCGACGGGTACTCTTTATTATGTAGGTATGTATGTGAATGCAGCCTTACATCCAATGTCAACCTCTAGTAGGTACTTTTGATAGTACTTCCGCTATACAAATTGTTGAGAGGTACTTACAATTTCTTTTCCGGACCACCTGAGTCGATCTCATTTTGGGATAACTTTCCTTTTTAACCAAATTTCAAAACCGAGAAGTACCGATGTGTATGATGTGTACACGGATAACGTAGATTTCTGATCCACATTATGTGATTTTTTTGTTCGAAGGCGATGGATTGCAATAAAAATTAAATTACCTAGTTTGCACCGCAAATTTCGATTTTATTTGTGAGCATTTTTGCTCACTGATATACCTACTTCATTCAATATTTTATTCTTTCTTACGTTAACTGTTGTGATTATTGTTTTGAAGTCGATTTATTTTTTGTACGCTTAAATATTGGTCACTCTTTTTCTAGCTTTTATTAACACCGCATAAAGTGTCCATCAACATAACTGGATTTTTTGCGGATAGTAGGTTGGTACCATACCTTAGATGCATAAATGCCAGAATCATTGACAGACGCAATTCTCGCTGCTCAATGCGACTGCGTATTTTACAAAAGCGTTAGCACAACTACATTTAGAGGTGGATGAATTTAATTTGTTATTATGAATTTAATTTGTTATTGCCCTCTACTAATGATCTAGAGTGAGATTTGAGAGAGTTCTAAGCGTACCTACTTTGAGTAAAGTACGCTTAGAACTATCAAAACTCATACTGTTGTGACAGTTCTAAGCATACTTTGCTCAAAGTAAAGTCTGAGTGCGAGATTCACAGACCGCACTACGACTTTACATTCGAGCAAAGTACGCTTCGAACTGTCAAAACCCATACATTTCCGACAGTTCTAAGCATACTTTACTCAAAATAAAGTCGTAGTGCGGTCTGTGAATCTCACCAACATAGTAGAGAAAAACGCACGCACCATGATAGAAGAAAAAACAACACATAAAAGTTTTAAGGATTACTCGATTAAATATTCAAATTGTGGGACTATTATTTATAACAAATAAAAACAAAAGCTAACGAGTGTTATCGAAGCTCCCAAACTGGGATTCCCAACATTACTCATCACATACCTAATTGTTATGCACGCAGCTGTAGGTATAAACGACGGAATGAAATTAATAATGTGATATCTACACACGTCATTCATTAGATTCTAATGAATGACGTAGACCATAATCTAATAAATACAGTACCCAGCAATTAATATTACAGATCGAGCCTACGAAAGAGACAATCGTCTAGTTTCGACTTCGTAGAGCGTTCTCTGCTGCACACTGCCTACTAGGAATGGATTGATTAGCATTCGCATTAGTTGATAGCATGCTAATACTTTATAAGCGTGCGCAAATTAAATTAAGTTGTAAAATTCGGAGAAATGTGAAACGCTAATTCTCAATTATTTTGTTCTTATCTTCAACTTTTTTGCATTTAGGATCGCATATTGAAAGAATGCGTGAGATTTTTGAATAAGAATTAGTGTGGCACCCTTTCACATTAATGAATTTGCATATTAACAGAAATCATACATTTCATTAGGTATCAATCATTACCATATGAGCAAAAAGCATAGCAATAGCAATTAGCATGCTATAACTCACGAATTCACATGCTTATGAAATTAACAAGAAATAGCATTAATTGCCATCACTACTGCCTACGTAAGCACTGATAGCTGATAGTCCGGTTTTGATCAAAACTATCAAAATGGTCGACAAACACTACATAGGTAAGTTGCGATAGAGAAGACGATCTACAGTAGAGTTGCCATGAATAATAGTTTGGCCGAATAACCGAATAACGAATACTCGGCTTTCCCCTGGGCCGAATGCCCGAATATTCGACAGCCGAATAATCCGCCGCAGACATATGCATAAAATAATAAGCAAAACGAAGAAGATGCAGAAAATAGTTCTGTGGCAGATATATATAATTTTTATTTGAAAACTAGTCACCTAAATCGGACGGTAGATCCATACAAATGGTGGTCAGCAAACGCAAAACCGTGTCCAGTCCTGATGAATTTCACTGAGGTTTATCTACGAGTATCATCTCCTGGCAGTAGTGTCTCTGGTGAGAGCCTTTTTCAGAAGCGAGTACTATTTATGAAGAAAAGCGCAATCGTTTATTGTCAACTAATGCTGAAAAATTGTCTTTTTCATCACAACTAACCATTGGTAGATTTTAAGTATGAATTTAGTCATTTGTGATTAAAATATCGCATTTTTGAGTAATATGTATTAATTTTACATGTTTTATTATTCGGTATTCGGCCGAATAGTATACAGTATTCGGCCGAATACCGAATAGGCCGAATAATGGCCGAATATTCGTGGCATCTATACTCTACAGACCCGAAATACGTCGAAGTCTCTTTCTTAAGGTCGATGTGCAATATTTCTCGTAGGATACTGTTCGTCTTATTAATTACGTTAAATGTTTGTGTAGGGGTAGCAACGCATCTGCATTTTGACCTCTGGCTTTTGTCATCACAGGGTGCAGACGGTGCAGTCATCACTTAACATCAATGTGAACTACATGTTTGCCTAATTCATTGCAAATTAAAAAAAAAATTGGGAGCCTAAGAAAGGAGAAACTAACTTTTGCGTCAAAAATATTCAAAAAGCAAGCGGATGAAATCGCGGAATAGGTAGTGCATAATCGGTAGCGGTAGGTAACAACCCAACCACAAACATGTAAATCAAAGTCTTTCTATTGTTATGCATTAGCTAATTAAATATATTAGGTATTTACATAGAACCAGTGGATGATTCGCCAATAATAATATAATTAAACACGATTTTCCTGTTGTGTATATTTTTTTTCTAAGCTAATAACTGTAATTTTTTTATCGTAACTACTCCTACTGTAGGTAGTTAGACTCCACGTTATTGCGAGCGTGATTATTTTAAACACGTTTTATTAACACACACACTATCCACACCATAAGCGCTACCAAACCAAAGATACATGTGTACACAACGGTTGCTGGTGGTAGAGCTCCACCGACGGAGCTCGCGGGCGTAGGCACCACCGCATTACCTAATATACTTGCCGCTATATAGCATTCAGCACTATCGTGTTCCGGTCATGTGGTAATGTACGGCCCTGAAATTTTCGGCACAGAGGCATAACAGCTCAGGCCACAGGAGTGGTAACGCATCTGCATTTTGATCTTGGTCTTTGTGTGGGTGTCTATAGGCCGCAGTCATCACTTAACATCAATATGAACTGAAAATCTAATCACCATATGCGCTACCAAATCAAAGATACATTGTGTACGGTTAAACAACATGTTGGTAGGTTCTAGGAGGTAACTTATGCAATAACTAGAACACGTACGGCCCTGTTATTCCCGGCACAGATGCATAGCACCTTAGGCCACAGGAGTGGTAACGCATCTGCATTTTGACCACTGGTCTTTGTGTGAGTGGCGACAATTAGGCTGCAGTCATCACTTAACATCAATGTAAACTGAAAACCAACTAAAATCTGAAAATATCTTCATTCTTCTAAAGGAGCTAATAAAATTTGGAAACCATTGGAGATATTCTTAAAAATGCGAATATGTTTTACTTTGTAATTAATTTCCAATTTTTATTTTCAACTGTGGAACGCCTCATGGGCTAGTCCGTACTTAGCCCCTCTTTTTAGGGTTCCGTACCTAAAAGGTAAATACGGGACCCTATTATTTACCTCCGCTGTTTGTCTATACGTCTGTCACTCAAACTCAAACTCAAATTATGTATTTCTGTTGCCGCTATAACAACAGGTACTAAAAAATATAAACATGAAAAAATATTAAGGGGTAAGGGGTTCCCCAAATGATAAACGTGTTTTTTTTTCGTATTTTTTATCAATATTAGGACAGATTACGGTACAGAACCCTTCGTGCGCGAGTCCGACTCGCACTTGGCCGGTTTTTATTTTTATACTTGAGAATAGGTTCATTTTGTATTCGAATGTAGTTACACTCGTACTTCAAATTGAAATCGGGGCTTTGGTCACAAAACATTCATAGTAAAACTATTAAAATTCCTCACATACACATAATAAATAACAAAAACTTAAGTGTTTAACAATGGTCAAGTCCGTGGACTTCTATCCGCAGGTTCTGTATAACACAAAAGAGAAAACAGCACTTATATTTTTTGCAGTCAATTATTTACTTTAGACAAGAATTACTGCACTGCTACAATGCTGCTGAATGAATAAAAAGATTAAAATACGCTTACAATCACAGCCTCATCGCTAAAAAAAAAATGGAGTGTCTGTTTGTAATATTAAAATAACCGCTTTTTACTAAATGCATATGTGTCTATACACGGTACATATACCAAAACAAAATTCTTTACAATTTTTGTCTGTCTGTCTGTCAGTCTATCTGTTTGTTTGTTCCGGCTAATCTCGGGAACGGCTGGACCGATTTTGACGGGACTTTCAATGGCAGATAGCTTATGTAATAAGGAGTAACTTAGGCTACTTTTATACTAGCTTCGCCCACGACTTCGTCCGGGTAGATACTGAACAATCATAAATTTTCACGCGGACGAAGTCGCGGGGACAGCTAGTATGTATTAGGTAATATAAACCTGTGTCGTGGATGCCGTTGTACACACACAACACATACACAAACACCGAGACCCGAAACAAATATCTGTAGGCCATACAAATATTTGTCCCGGTACGGGAATATCAATACGTTCACAACTTTCCAAGATTAGCTCATACATACAGGCAGAGAAAATAGAGGGACTTTGCTTTATAGGTAACTAGCGGCCCGCCCCAGCTTCGCCCGCACTGCTCCATCCCTATTAGTCATAGCATGATGATAGGTATATAGCCTTCCTCGATAAATGGGCTATCTAACACTGAAAAAACTTTTCAAATCGTACCAGTAGTTCCTGAGATTAGCCCGTTCAAACAAACAAACTCTTCAGCTTTATAATCATCATAATCATAATCATAATCATTTATTTACGAGAATATTACATAGTTTTGTACAGATGGTGAGAGTACAGCTTAATCAGATAATAATATTCTACCATGACAATGGTGTGTAAAAACAAATTAGAAATAAAGACATTTTTTCTGTTGAATTTCAAATAGTAGATATTAGTTTCTTAATTATTATTATAGTTCATTATAGTACATTTAGGAAACAACAGAGAAAGTCATAAAATTTACAATATTATTACTAATATTTTAAACATAACAATTAAATTTATTGGTGTTAATATAAAATTGTAAATACCTGTAAAATGTCATGATTTTGCATTTAAGTTTGGATTTCAATTATTAAAGTCAAATTATATTAAAGTAATTATGTCAAGTTATGTGATTAAATATGTCAAAAAAGAAAGTCAGAATAATATCATATTAATATTAGTATACATAGCGAAACGATTTTTTAACGGTTCGATTCTGTCATTTGCCCAAGGGAACCACTGTCACAAAAATGATAGTCATCTATTAAAATGTAAACTGCAAAGTACAACGCCACGCCAAATTTATCGTACCTACTTCAACTAAGTGCTATTAAAAATTCACTACACGCGCCTAGACGCAAGATTAGAATAAGATAGAGTAATAAAAAAACTAGATTTAATTTTAATATCCATTTGAATTACAATAGGAACAATTGCAGGGGTTATGCTTGAAAAATTCTTTTTTTTTGCACGTTGATGTTAAGTGATATAGCCTATAGACACTTACACAAAGACCAAGGTCAAAATGCAGATGCGTTACCCCTCCTGAGGCCTAAGGTGTTATGCCTCTGTGCCGAAAAATACAGGGCCACTTGACCGGAACACGATAGTGCTGAACACTACCATTTAGCGGCAAGTATATTAGGTAATGCGGTGGTCCCTACGCCCGCGAGCTTCGTCACTGGAGCTTTACCACCAGTTAGCTCACTCAAAATTAGAAACAACAGCAGAGCAGGGGAGCCAACCGCCTAACTATAATGCTTTTGTTTATCGTGTTATCTTGTCAGTTTCGTGCCGCCTATTAAAACATTTATACCTGCGGACGAAAGGCTCTCGCGGGCGTAGACACCACCGCATTACCTAATATACTTGCCGGTGTACTTCAGGTGGTAATGTGCGGCCCTGCAATTTCCGGCACAGAGCCATAACACCTTAGGCCTCAGGAGTGGTAACTCATCTGCATTTTGACCTTGGTCATTGTGTGGGTGTCTATAGACTGCAGTCATCACTTAACATCAATGTGAACTGCGATGCTTGTTTGCCACTTCTATTACATAAAAAAAGCAAAACAACAGCATTAGTGTTAGGCGATTGGTCCCCATCTCGAACATGTTCCAGATGAAGCTGCAGTTATCAGTTCAACTGCCTCTGGATTTGTAAATGTCTACAGGCTACACTATTCACTTAACATCCATGCGAACTACACTACTATTTGCCACCAATGCATAAAAAACAAACCAGCAGACCGTAATTAAAAACCTTCAACAAGTATCACGATAGACCACCGGTCCTGCAACTACGGTATATTACCGTTAAGCGGTGGCAATGCAATTAGCTAGGCATCGTTAGCATGCACTTTACCACCGCGGTTAGCACACCACTCACGATTAACGGTCACCGTCCGAGCTTCATTTGTTTGCAGCTAAAAATACCACCGCGGTGATCTGGCGCCCATTCTATTGTTATGAACTTTTAGCATGCTTCATCCACTTTATCTTACTTACTAGCGATTCGCCCAGGCTTCGTGCAGGTAGCATTTATTGTATTGTGGGAACGCGCCCGACTTCTTTGATAAAAACCGGATATCTCCGGATATCTCGCTATATAATAGGTTGGGGAAAAAGTCTTTTCGTATTATAGTATGTATGAACTTGTAATAAAATCTCTTTGGCTGTAGTATTTGTATCTGACTGGTTTTGGTATCATTGCAAGTTAAAATTTTAAAGAACATAATTCCAAATTCAAATTAGGCAAATGTGTGATTTTCATTTGTTTTTCGTACTGTCAAGATGAGTGAATCTAATGAAGAAATTCGATACATTTTAAAATTTTACTACAAAAAAGGTAAAAATGCAACGAAAGCCGCGAAAAAAATTTGCGATGTTTATGGACCTATAGCAGTGTCTGTAAGAGTAGCACAAATTTGGTTTAAGCGTTTTCAATCCGGAAATTTTGATGTCAAAGATGCACCTCGCTCTGGTCGCCCTATTACGGATAAAATGGATGCATTCACATTCGCTCTGGCTCCATAGCTTTTTTATGTAGATAACTAAGGTGACATACAAGCGTGCAGTTCTCATGGTTGTTAAGTGATGCCTGCAGCCTATAGACACAAAAACCAAAGGTGAAAATGAAGATGAGTGAGCTGTTATGTCGCTGAGATTGCTTTTGCGGGGCGATACATTACCATCTAACCGAAAAATGGTAGTGATGAACACTACCATTTGGCGGGAGGTATAAAAGGTAGGCCCTCGAGTCTCTACATTGAATCTCTACCACCAGTGAAGCTGTCGATATTGCTATCATAAAAGGCTATTACACGACACGGTATTCAGGGTCCGGCAGAAAGGTTAGGCGGGGTCTCGCGCCGGGTTGCCGCTTATTACACTATCCGGTCAAGAGCGCCCTAACTCAATCACAGTACAAATACACGGGCCGCTCCGGTCGCTCTAATTAGGGCCCTAACTCCCTAAATGTTATTACACTACCCTGACCCTTGCTATCGTACCCTGAATACCGTGCCGTCATAGAGCAACACGGACCACCGGCTGCGGCGGACTGGAGGGGAGTAGCCATAGCGTTTAATACTGATGCAAAACAGTCTGTCATTTTTTGCGGGGGGAAATGCGTGCGACACACACGCACACTACAAAATCGTCTATTACTACGAAACTCACACTTTGACTTTAACAACAATTTCACGCACACATTTAAACATCTAGGCGACAGGTATAGGCCCACTTGGGCTTGTACTTTGACAGAGGTGAAAGCCTGCATATGGCTACTCCCTTCCGGTGTTGCTCTATGCGTGCCGTGTAATTAGTCCTATAGACAGTTAAAAAACAATATCTCTTGTTTTGTCTACAAAGATGACCGAAGCAGGCAATGGAGGCTCGATCACAAATAATGTCCATGCTTCGTCTTGTGTTTTGCATGCGTAATGCCAGTGGAATATTCGTCTCAATGTTATTCAGTTAGTTAAATATTCCATTCATATGATAATTGAACAATCAACAAACTTAATTACGTTGATTTATTAAGTCGAACGGTCGTCTGTCGATTGTTTATTGCTGTGGTCGATTCCACGACGAAATGTTATCGTGCTGCGACGACAGTTATGACATCATGTATGAGTTGTATGACTAATATTCGGATAAGGGATGATTACTCAATGAGATGTGTTTGTTAGAATTACACAATTCAACGTTTACACTAAGATTTAATGTCAGCGTTAATTAAGATATTGGCGATCTTGAAGGCTTAATTTCGTGAGATGTATTTTAAAGAAATGAAAAGATTTTAAGGTAGTTGAAGGTACTACTGGTGGTAGAGCTCCAGTGACGGAGCTCGCGGGCAAAGACACCACCGCATTACCGAATATACTTGCCGCTAAATGGTAGTGCTCAGCACTATCGTGTTCCTTTCAGGTGGTAATGTACGGCTCTGTAATTTCCGGCACAGAGGCATAACACCTTAGGCCTCAGGAGTGGTAACGCATCTGCATTTTGACCTTGGTCTTTGTGTGAGTGTCTATAGGCTGCAGTCATCACTTAACATCAATGTGAACTGAATGCTTGTTTGCCACTTCCATTGCATAAAAAAAGGTTTTTTACATAAATATAATAGGTTGGGGAAAAAGTCTTTTCGCATTATAGTATGTATGAACTTGTAATAAAATCTCTTTGGCTGTAGTATTTGTATCTGGCTGGTTTTGGTATCATTGAAAGTTAACATTTTAAGGAACATTATTCCAAAGTCAAATTAGGCAAATGTGTGATTTTCATTTGTTTTTCGTACTGCCAAGATGAGTGAATCTAATGAAGAAATTCGATACATTTTAAAATTTTACTACAAAAAAGTTAAAAATGCAACGCAAGCCGCGAAAAAAATTTGCGATGTTTATGGACCTAGTGCAGTGTCTGTGAGAGTAGCACAAATTAGGTTTAAGCGTTTTCAGTCCGGAAATTTTGATGTCAAAGATGCACCTCGCTCTGGTCGCCCGCCCTATTACGGATAAAATGGATGCCATTTTTGAAAAAGTGGAGCAAGATCGACATATCAGTAGTTACGACGTAGCTGAAGAACTGAGAATTGATGACAAAACAGTTTTGGCGCATTTGAAAAAAGCTGGGTCCAAAAAAAAGCTCGATATTTGGGTACCTCACGAGCTCACTGAAAGAAACCTAATGAACCGTGTACTCATTTGTGATTCTTTATTACGACGTAATGAAACCGAATCATTTTTGAAGAAGCTGATAACTGGTGATGAAAAGTGGATCACGTACGACAAGAACGTGCGAAAAAGGTTGTGATCAAAGGCCGGTCAGGCTTCACAGACTGTGGCGAAACCCGGGTTAACTCGCAATAAGGTGATGTTGTGTGTGTGGTGGGATTGGAAGGGCATTATTCATTATGAGCTATTACCACCAGGCAGGACTATCGATTCTGAACTCTACTGCGAACAACTGATGAGATTAAAGCAAGAAGTTGAGAGAATGCGGCCGGAATTAATCAACAGAAGGGGTGTGGTGTTTCATCATGATAACGCTAGACCTCACACATCTATGGCTTTATATAGCAAAGTATCAAAATCACTCTTCCAAAGACATGGACCACTCCCCCATCGTTTTTCAAAACATCTTCGTAGCAGTTGTCTCAATGCAAATTTGTGGAAGCTGGACATATCGATACCACTCATGGGATCACGTGTGAAAAAACATGCTTAAAACAACGAACGACAAAATAATTTGTGGGGTAGAAAGGCAATTGGGTCGCCTTTTTAGACGAACAGATCGAAGTGTCGATAAAATGTCGAAAAATTTGATGTCGAAAAAGTCATCGTATTAGGTTGGGGAAAAAGTTTCTTCGCATTTTTTAAGATAATTCAAAACATTTTTTAATATAGTTTATTTAAATTTATCTAAAGTATGTATGTACCATTTTGTTCGATAACCTTTTGACATGATCCCATTGCTATAAAAATTTTGGGACTTCTCATCAAAATACCGCGACAAGTGGATTTGGCAGTCCTCTCGTGATGTTAACCTAAAATTGCATAAAGAATTCTGAAGAGACCGAAACAAGTGGAAATCTGAAGGTGCAAGGTCAGGACTATATGGCGGATGCATTAACACCTCCCAGCCAAACTCTCTTAATTTTTGCTGAGTGGCTATAGATGTGTGAGGTCTAGCGTTATCATGATGAAACACCACACCCCTTCTGTTGATCAATTTCGGCCGCCGGTCAGCCGGTGGCCCGTGATGCTCTATGCCTGCTTCCACATCACTACTGAATCGAATAAACTGATATTTACTTGAATGAATGATGATTAGTGAGAGTCTAGATCTTGAAGTAATATTGTGCTAGTAAATCTACAGAAAGGGGCTATAATTTACGTCCTTGACAACCGAGCGTTTGCCAAGGGTACTCTTATCAATAAAGCAACCTGCAGTCTAGCCACTAGCATTGTGCTGCCATTATTTCTCCAAGAGAAAGTGATAGAAATCGACAGCCATATAACTGGTTACATAGTGACTTGGAACCTTACTATTACGTGTTTTGTTCAATGGCATCTTCCGTGGTGAGACGTAGCTTTTCCTGAAAACTTCTTATTTAATTTTTGAGATACGTTTAGTTTTTGTCTATTTATTGTGAGGAGAAAGCACTAAATGTAACTAGTGAGATGTTTTTCTAAGTTTGTCTTAAGTCATTTGAACTTAATAGAGTAAGAAAAATTGTAATGATTTTGCGGAAAAGAATTTTCTTCGGCATTTAACTGCCTCGGTAGCCTACCAGAGCAAGCCACTACTACTACGCTGAGGTCCTGGGTTCGATTCCCGGTTAGGGGGTTATCAGAGATAATGGTGTAAAGTCCTTTATCTCTGGTTCTATTGGGATTTATCCATTTTCTGGAAATTTCCCAGTACCTCGAAGTTTGGTAATATGCCCAGAGATGTCAACAGGCTCGCCACCTGTAACATGGGTCAAAACGTGACCGGCGACTCGTGGGTGTTTGCATGTATGCTTAAATGCATGCATTTACCTCTGCCTATCCCTTCGGGGATTACAGGCGTGAAGTTACGTTTTTAGTTACATTAACTTGTGGGCAGGTAAGAGCAATCAAGTTATTTAGTCGAACCTTACTTGATTGCTTTTGTCTTGACCGGGTTTATGAATTTAATTTGTTCTTGACTGCCTCCGAAAGCAATAGCGAGGAATCGCATCGCAATGCATTCACTAACCCTACGGATAATATTATAATGTAATAAAAATAACTACGTTAAGAAAAACCGACTTCAAAACTGAAAAGTAAAAAATAATAAAGATTTAATTGTAATTATATACCACCTGTTATTTATATGTGCTATTTACTAATAGGTTCAAACTCGCCGTCTATTCTCATTCCTTTAGTCTGAGGTGAAAGTAAGTAAAAAATTCTCATAAAATAAAATTAAGTGGTGGTAAATAAATCTACCTGAATCAAATTTTTGGGACCAATACGAAACTATTCCTCATCAAACAAAAAAGAATTACGTAAATCGGTCCAGTAATCTCGGCAAAATTGGCGTAAATAAATAAAAAAATATACCGGCCGAATAGAGAACCTCCTCGTTTTTGGACTCGGTTAAAAAAGTGTAACCAAGCCAAATTAATGGTTCCACTTGTACAGACACATCGCATTGTTTAGCATAGAGTTCCATTTTCAAAATGTAAACATTTTTTTTTATTATATTGTTTACAAGTGGCCCGCTCTAAAAACTTTCAGTGTCACCCTCGTATACCTACGTGTTGTATGTGAACAACGGCACCCACGACACAGGTTTATACCTAGTGTACGACAATAAGTGAGCGCTTAAAAAAAAAAAGAATTACAATTGTTATGATTACAGCTACTTAGTTTGTTTACGTGAATGGAACTGAAATCGAAACGATGGATGTATGAGAGTCACATTTCTAAACATTATACTATTACGCGAAGATTCTACCCTTTCCGGTTTCCTAAGGTTTCAAGAATGTTTTTTCTTCAGCATAGTCGGAAATTCTTTATGTTATCTTAGTCGGTCTGTCCACCTGAAGTCCCCAGAAGAAGCAATGAGTTCCTGCAGTTTTATGGCAGGCTGGACTATTTAATATCAAAGTGACCAGCTTGTTTGCCACTTACTCACATGGAAAAATAAAAATATATATTTATTGAATCGATCGTTGAACCGCCACGAGCTATTCTCCTGAACATTCATTATGGCATTGTAAATAAACGTTTCTAACGATAGAAAAATAACTTTAAGAGCGTGTACGACACGTGATGCGAGCACGTGTATTGGAAGGTTTTTGTGGCATTGTACAGTACTTCAGTACTTGTGCTGTGACCAGTGTCTGTGATCTTTGTATAAGCTGCTTAAACGTGATGTGGGTACACACAAATCGACAAATAGATTATTACGTGTTTGCGTAGATATTAAAAAACATTGCGATGAAATTTAATTACAAAGAATAACGTGAGTAACATACCTACCTGGTACATAATACTTCAATTTAAACGTTAGGGGAGTGCGAATATCATTTTTAGGGTTCCGTAGTAAACAAGGAACCCTTATAGTTTCGCCATGTCCGTCTGTCTGACTAACTGTCCGTCTGTCTGTCTGTCCGTCCACGGTTTAGCGCAAAAACTATTAGTACTAGAGACTTGAAATTTGGCACAAGTATACACCTTAATAACGCCGACAAAGTGGTAGAATTTAAACATGAAAAAATATATTTAGGGTAACCTACCAGGGGTGGTAACGCAAAATATAAATATTTTTTTAAATTTTCGATTTCCATATAGGTATCGTTGGATAGGTGTTTAAAAAATAGTATGGGTGTTTGAACATCATTTTTCGATTTAATTAACTGTTCGTGACTTATTAAGCTTTACAGTGCAAATATTCGTTAGACTCAAGTGTCCCCCCCCCCCTACAGACTAAACGGTTGTTGTTAGAAATTCAAACGTTACGGCAATAGTAGCTACATATAACGAAATTAAAAGGAAAACTATCACACTTAAGTTGGCCTTGCAAGTTTGCGAGAAATAGTCGACCAAATGTATTTTACTCGAAAATTTCGAATAACTCCACAGAAAATATTTTTTTTTAATTTCATTACATCTCTTACTCTGTAATTACGGAATTCTACACTGCGCGTGGCCCGACACGCACTTGACCGGTTTTTCTTTCACTAAGACAGCATTTTAAAGATTTTTTTTCCAGTAATTAATAATACGAATTATGCGCGTATTAAGTCGCTGGCAAAATCGTATTACGTAATTCAAATCCAATCAATTTGTATTCTGACAGTGGTCCACAACAGAAAATCTAATCAACTGTTTAGACATTAAAAACATGATGGACAAGCACTTAAATCCGATTTTGATTAGGCCTAATGCAAAACTAATAGAGTATAGTCGACATCGTAAATGTTATAATAGTACATGTAAACAACTGCATGTCGTAAGACATATTCTATCAAAAAACATTTTTAATCGTATTAGAGTCCCAGCTCCAGTCGCTTTTGTGTTCTAGTTACATGATTATTAATATATAAGCCCATAATCGCCACCACAAAGACAAAACGTCTTAGGCCTCGGTGGCATTATATCTGTATTTTGATTTTATGTTGGTTTTGGGCACATGCTTGCAGTATTGAAGTCTTGTGTGTCACCATCATCAACACCATCGTCAAAAAACTCCTCAGTGTAGTTTTTTAAACACAAAAATAGTGAGATTTACATAGTATAAAATAAAGTCACATAAGCAAATGAAATCAGTTTGAAGAGATACGAGATGAAATTGGATTTGATGTTTTCATATCCAATTTCATCTCGTGGGAGTAGATTCTTTATTTTAAGAAGTACCTAGTCCAATAAAAATTTTGCTGGTGAAATCGGATTGAACTGTGGTGAAACGAGATTAAAATCGACATTCAAACTCGTCCGATAAGAATCTGCCGTAAAATCGTACCCAAAAGTGACTTAAAAAAATTCGATCGCTCTGTAGCTTTTTAATGATATAAAAGATATAAATGTGCCTCGTAGTTTCATCTGCGTTATGAAATTCTTTTCTCAAGTATAATTAAGACCAAGAGCAGGTCTGTTCACTTTATCCGTTATCCTTATCATCACTTCAACGGTACGGGATTTGCGTACGTAGTCGAGGACATAATTTAGTATTAGTTTACATATTTACGTCGCTGACTGTACCAAGAGTAGATATTATTATACACTTTCACTGCGTAATTGCATCTTGTTACGAGTTAAACTTAAACTGGTTGTGTCAATGATTAATGCCACGATTAAATACAATGTATGAGTTGCTGAGCACTGTTGCTTGTGGGGACAACATTGAATTTTTTTTTTGTTTATTTTCTTTGCCTGTAATTTTAATAATAACACGCAGGCGGCTCGTCTCGTTACGACACTAGTCTACTTAACCGGGTAGTATTGGTGAACTCAAAGGACTCTCAGCCTAAATAAAACACTAAGGGCAACCCCTGCTGAGCCGATCCTCGGCTTAGGGCGATGTAGGGGAAACAGAAGGGGCGGTGCATTTGAAATAATTCAATTGTATTGATAATATTAGGTTGGGGAAAAAGTTTCTTCGCATTTTTTAAGATAATTCAAAACATTTTTTAATATAGTTCATTTAAATTTAACTAAAGTATATTATATATTTAGAACTACCATGTTGATGTTTTTTTAGTTAAGTAACACCTCTACGAGGAGCATGCAGTTTTCATGATAAGCAATAGCTGCAGTCCATGGCCACGAACACGAAAAAATATTTTATTTATTTTTTCTATACTTTCTGATCTAATATATAAAATTCTCGTATCAGTATTAAAATTTGTAACAAATGTTGTGTATATATTTGATAGGTATGAGAATCGGTTGTGGAATATTTCTTTTACCCCAAAATGGTAAGGGTGGGCCACCCCAATTTTTAATTCTTATTTCAAATATCATATTGAAAGGTCCACCATAAATCTATTCGGCGATGCGTGCTTGTAATACCTTGTTTAAGATCTGATTATGTATTTTTTTCTGTGTGAGAGAGAAATCAATAAGCGAAATTTGTTTTATACGAAGTTCTTCCACATTAACCGATTCTGCGGTCTTTTGTTTTTTATAAATAAGTCACAGTGTGTTTTTCGCTAAGCGGAATACCTCATAGTTAATTGATATCAATAATAACATGCTATTGTTCCTTTGGTGTCAGTCAAATGTCTTGCGCCTAGACAATGAAATCATCAATAATCTTTAATGTTGCGGTTCACCACATGAATATTTTGATTGTTTATTACGTTATACAAATATTATTCACCGATATTATTTTGTTTCTTTTTCCTCATCCCATTTTTTGAACGACATTCATTAAAAGTAAGTGAAGTTTTGTCACGGTACAAATAGGAACAGTATGGAAACTACATACAAAACGTTCGAAACGGCACACTCACACAAACATGCGCATCGATACTCGAGTAGCGAGTGACTCGCTATTGCAGCACTGCGAGAACCGCTTAGGGGCCTCGTCGATGCGCATGTTTGTGAGTGTACCGTTTCAAACGTTTTGTACGTAGTTTCCATACTGTTCCTATTTGTACTGTGGTTTTGTATTTTATTATTTTATTATGGTGGTAAACACAGTTCACAAATCCGGTGAGATGGTAGATACACTTTATTAAGTGAGGATGATAGAAGAAACGAAAAGGAAATTTCAAGATGGCTGCATGCCAAAACGTGACGTCAACAGCGTATCCGGCCATAGTGTTGCCAATATCTATGGTTACAGGCATATACAGGCGAGACTTGGCTACGATTCAATTATTCGAATTATAATTAAATCATTAATTAATTTATTGATACATCATTGTATTTGGTTTCACTATCGAAGACCCGAGACAGTTTCTAGAAACAAACACTGTATAATATCGACTTTGGAAAGACAGTTCTATAGCTTAGTTGATACAGGGATCGGTTATTCTTTCGCATTATTCCTAACGACGCACTCGTTTTCTGCCGAAATACCTTTTTTTTTTTTTCAATAATTCGCATGGATTAATACTTGAAAATATAAAACAGAATAAAAAAGCGTTTCGCATGTCAGCAGTGCCGCACGAGTAACGCATGCGAAATTATTTTCAATAATGCTTTCGCATGTATTAATGATTATTTCTCGATTAACACATGCGAACACGTCAGTTTAAAAACAAGTCTCAAGTCAGACAAAATTAAAGGAATAACACATGCGAAATCATTATACATTTACGCTTTCGCATGTATTAATAATTATCCCACGATTAACACTTGCGAAAACGTAGGTACTCTTTTTCTATTTAATAATTGAGCTTACCTGTGAAGTTTCTTGGAAAGGATTTCTCTGTTTTGGCCATTTTGTTCGGAATGACGATCTGTAATATAAAAAAAACTCAGTTGATTACGCTTGTGATAAAAAACTTATGCGTCTATTATTGAGGGCTGAGCCGCTGAGGTCTTACGTCCCCAATAAATGTCAATATGTTGACCACAGTAAGCACCTTTAAATTGTAACTAATCCTGGGTACCCATACATATATATACCTACATAATAATAATAAAAATGGCAACCCATTATATGTCCCACTGCTGGGCACGAGTCTCTCCCCTTTTTGGGGAGAGGCATGGAGCTTACTCCACCACGCTGCTCAAATGCGGGTAGGTGGAGATAAGGGTTAGTAGCCAACCCGTTGTCGGATGTTTTCAACCCGCCTATAAGGCCTCCGACAAGGTTTAACGGGACCAACGGCCTAACGTGCCCTCCAAAACACAAAAACGCGATTTTTTTAATTTGCCACTAGCTGTCACCCATCACACACCCGACCGCGCCCGTATCGATTAACCGAGTAGATCGCTTCCGATCTACACCAGCCGCTGGGCCATGCGCGCGTCGTATACCTACATAAATGTATGTAAATCAATACGCATTCAGCTTGTAAATTTAAACCGATGTCATATTCCATCAAAGAAATACCTAGAAATGTGAAGATTTGTGTGTTTAAAAAATATATGAAGATGTGACGCAAAAAACAACCTATTTTACTAAGTGTTTACCTAACTCGTCTTAATTGACATGTCATTCTAGTTTTACATGATTTGCATGACACGGTAATTAGAGTTTAAAGCACATATTTACCATTGTTTGTTTGGCTGTTTAAGTAACGACATGCATAATTTCACACTTCAATGGACTGCAAAGGCTTAGTCACAGTGAAAAAAATTCGCGGGCTTTAATTTTTTTAGAGCTCCAGTGACATAGCTCGCGGGCGTAAGCACCACCGCATTACCTAATATACTTGCCGCTCAATGGTAGTGTTTAGCACTATCGTGTTCCGGTCAGGTGGTAATGTACGGCCCTGTAATTTCCGGCACAGAGGCATAACCTTAGGCCTCAGGAGTGGTAACGCATCTACATTTTGACCTTGGTCTTTGTGTAAGTGTCTATAGGCTGCAGTCATCACTTAACATCAATGTGAACTGCATGCTTGTTTGCCACTTCCATTACATAAAAAAAAACTATAATTATTATATTCTAACGGAGTTACATGCATTCGCTAATTAAAATTCACACGATAGAAATATAATCATTGACTTGAATACATTTAACTGAATATAAACCGCGAGAATAATAAACGCAACGAGATTAATATATTAAGATGAAACAGCGAACCATAGAACAACACCGCAGGGGAGTAGCCATATGCAGGCTTCCCCTCCCCCCCTGTCAAAGTACAAGCCCAAGTGGGCCTATACCTGTCGACTAGATGTTTAAATGTGTGCGTGAAATTGTTTGTGTATTTTGTTAAAGCCAAGGTGTGAGTTTCGTAGTAATAGACGATTTTTGTAGTGTGCGTGTGTGTCGCACGCATTTCCCCCCGCAAAAAATGACAGACTGTTTGGCATCGGTAATAAACGCTATGGCTACTCCCCTCCAGTCCCCCGCGGCCGGTAGCCCGTGTTGTTCTATGCAGAGAACCAACAGCTGGTTCCTTTTTTAAATTCATTTGACAGGTATTTATGTGAGACATTTTCACGTCATCTGTCATGTTATTATGGAAGACTGTAATAAATCGACTTCGGGAAACTGAAAATATGCTAAGTACCAAAGGGAGTCCTGTCTAGTATTTTAGTACATATTTATCAATAAATAAATAAATTGTTTATTTCAAAAAGTAAGTTCACAAAATTAATACAATAATATCTTAATATTTAAAATAGTACAAAACATATCGCCTCTTTACAAGAATAATGTGACATTTCATCTAAATCGTTCTTTATGAAATGCAACATTATTCTTACAAGAATAACGTGAAATTTCATCTAAATCGTTCTATATGAAATGTCACATTATTCTTGTAAAGAAGCGAATATGTATGCCCGAACTAGGTGAAACCTGTGTTTCGGGCTGGAAGAGATCTACAGCTATTTGAAGTTATTTTAATTAACAATTGAATATACGTTCTTAATTATTCTTACTACTAGGATACTGTTACTTCTAACTTTAATAAGAATAAAATTTATATAGTTTTCAAAAACTTTTTTTTTTTTTTTATGTAATAAACGTGGCAAACAAGCATGCAGTTCACATTCATGTTAAGTGAAGACTGCAGCCTATAGACACCCACACAATGACCAGAGGTCAAAATGCAGATGCGCTGCCACTCCTGAGGGTGTTATGCCTCTGTGCCGAAAATTACAGGGCCGTACATTACCACCTGACCGGAACACGATAGTGCTGAACACTACCATTTAGCGGCAAGTATATTAGGTAATGCGGTGGTGCCTACGCCCGCGAGCTCCGTCACTGGAGCTCTACTACCAGTAAAATTTACATACTAGGAGTAAATTTTCTGTATTTTCATACGAAAGATTCTGTAAAAAGTTATAATGGCGCACGGGGCAGAATTTCATACATGGGTTTTATCATTAAACCTAGCCGATACAGATAAAATATCCATTACCATTTCCTGAATTCTGAAACACTGAACTATACGGTAGAACACGCACCAAGTAAAATTTATGGTTTTATACAGAAACTTCGTTTTGCTAAGTGTAATCCAGGCGATTGAAAAACCCTGCCATGGGATTCCATTCCGCACTGCGACCGTACTGAACCCTAACTAGCATGGATATAGAAAAGTCTCATTCGCGATTTAAAAATACACGGTTTCATAAAAGTATTCCGATCGATTATTCGCTGTGTGGCCTTGCCCTAAGCAAAGCGAGAAAGTTAGACTTTTAACACCGATCGCGTTATCTTTTGAATGCCGAGAGGTGCGCGCGCGCTGGCGCCTGCCAAATTTACATTCTGATTAATTTCGCAAGGATTACTGTCTCCAATTCTATAAATTATAATATATCCATAGATAAATGAGGTTTTTTTTATGTTAAGATGGTGGGAAACAAGCATGCAGTTAACGTTGATGGTAAGTGAATACTGCAGCCTAAAGACACCTTCACAAAAACCGGATGTCAATAAGTGGATGCGTTGCCATTGCCACCCTGAAGCCTAACTTGTTTTTCCGTAATAACTTCCAGGTTAGTTAACTTGAACACTATAGTGCCGGCCGACCATCAGGCCGTAGACATATTAGGGTAGGCAATGTGGTAGTGGCTACACACTCAAGCTCCGATACTGGAACTCAACCACAAGGAAAACTACCACTACCATCATTTGATTGGTATATATACGAAGTATTTCGTGGGTTGAACACCGTAACACTCACCGTCAATATTTCCATGTATTTATTAAACAACGCAACATACTACATCTATCTACTAACATCTAAAGGCAATACGAGTTAATTACGAGTTTGCCGGGGCAGATAGTATGTATGTATATATATAAAAATCAATTGCTGTTCGTTAGTCTCACTAAAACTCGATAAACAGCTTTACAGATTTGGCTAATTTTCGTTTTGAATTAATTTTGGGAGTCCAGTGAAGGTTTAAAAGGTAAGAAAACATGAAGAAATTGAAAACAAACACACCACAATATCATTTTTCCATACAAATAGTCCGTATCTATCAAACCTTTGACACATTATTTAATTGTGAGGCAATACGAAGTTTTCCGGGTCAGCTAGTTCAATAGTAAAAAGTACACTTGATACAAGTAATGCGATACAGTGTCTTCCGTTATGGTATCGTGTTTGCCCAATGTTAATTTGTCAAGAAGTAGAAAGTCATAACCATATATTTAAAAGCATCCTTGAATTAATATTATTATGCCAAAATGCAATAATACGTACAATTTTATCTTTAACAATTTGTTAATATAATTATTAAGTAATACGACTATAACTCTTTCAGAATTCTCCTAAAGAAAGTTTTTATTTCCTAAAAATTAATGCTGTCTCATTTATTAATTTAATGGAATATTAATAATTCACCATCACGTCTCGATATATAAATTACTACTGCATAAAATATACTACGAACATAATCACTGCACGCTAGCAATCTTATAGGATTTCTTTTTAAAAGATTTTTGAAATTCTCTAATATTTGTTACTTATTCATCTGTACTAACAATGTAACACTAACCTCCAAAAAATAAAAAAGAAGAGTTACCGCTATAAGAAGCATACTAAAAAGTGGTCCTTCGTGCCGGATCAAGTGATCAACTATAGTAGAAAAAAACAAATCTACGTTTTGTCAATCACGTTCTACTTATTAAGTATCCTAATTACATTTTTTTATATGTTGACTAAGTTTTATACTACATTTCATTACCATTTGATGTGCACCGTTAAGTACACAAGACATCGGCGCCTGTAACGGGTCGCACCTTTTACGTGTGCCAAAACTCTCGCTTTAATTATATCCGTTGAAGTGAGACAAAACGATTACTGTTCGATTGGGGATAAAAAATATCGGACTTACAACAAGTAACTGTCAAACTGACACAGAAGTATAAATAGATCTGAAAGTGGGTTAAATTATGGACAAACCAGTGCAAAAAGGGAACGACATGTGAATAATTAAATAGTGATTATATTTACATTACATATTTTTAACAAGATTTATTTCGTTTTCGTAGGTTTTCGCGAGCTTCATACATAGTTGAAATTAAACTTGCGGATTTTCTCGCGTATACAACACTCCCAAACTTCTTCATACACCCGACGTTCCGGTCGCTTTCCAGCTACCGTGGTCACGGGCAGTCTGCCCGTGACCACGGTAGCTGGAAAGCGTATACGCGAGAAAATCCGCAAGTTTAATTTCAACAAAAGATTTATTTCGATGATAGTAATTACCTATAGGTATAAAGTAAACTTAAGCACGTATCTGCATAACAGTTTAAGTTGATTTTACAATACAGTTGTTATGTACCTAGTTCAATATTGGATAAGTATAAAGCCAATCTAACTAACATTGCAGGGTAATTAAAATGTTCTGTGTGCCTATCTAAAACAGATTAAACCTTTGCGTTCAGCCTGTTATCAGGCGTGGCGAATGTGGGGATGATAACGTATTTTTATTTTTTGTATGTTTTTTTATAAAACACGTTTTCAGTATGCATCACCAAACACGTGAACGCCAGAGGTCGTATATCCGATCGGTCGATAAATCCATAAATTTACTTTGAATGTCCATTACACAACAGCCATTTTAAGGTTTTAACATTTAGATATAAGTTTAAATTAATGATGATCTTCCCTCAATCTTAATTTGAAAGCAAATCAGAAGATTAAACATCGGTGAATGGTAAATAATCTTTCCGAACAACTTATTATAGTTTCGCTAAACGCTGCCAAAAGATAGCGTTCATTAGGTACATAATCCAACAAACGATTCACCGATGATTAGTAAAAACGGTATTACTTGCAAAAGAAATGACAATCCTCGCAAACGCGTGTGGCAGTGAAAACACACGATGAAATTCGCGGTCCACAATCTATTTCGGTAGGCCTTCTCAAGGTTACAGCGCATCTACGTCAAACTATTGTGCTCATCGATTGATTGTGGCCAATCTTTCTCGAATAAATTATTGGGTTAACAGACAGGTTATTCACACCCTAGTGGTTAGTGTGGTTACTAAATAAAATTAAAGCTCAAAATCCTACCATTATTGTCATACACATGATGCGAAGACAGAAAACATGAGCAATTTAACATACGCGAATTAGGTTGCGAAATAGTTTTATTTCGAAGCATAGAAATAAAATAAAATCCAAAACAAACTGTTAGTTATGTTTATGTTAAAACAAATAATATATGTTTGAATGTGCTTCTTTAATTTCATATTTTTTAGTGCTAAATGAAACTGCCTCGGTAGCCTAGTGGTAGCAGGCCACTACTACTACGCTGAGGTCCTGGGTTCGATTCCCGGGTAGGGGGTTATCAGAGATAATGGTGAAAAAGCCTTTATCTCTGGTTCTATTGGGATTTTTCCATTTTCTGGAAATTTCCCAGTACCTCAAAGTTTGGTAATGTGCCCGGAGATGTCAACAAGCTCGCCACCTGTTACATGGGCCAAAACGTAACCGGCGAATGGTGGGTGTTTGCATGTATGCTTGAATGCATGCATTTACCTCTGCCTACCTCTTCGGGGATTACAGGCGTGAAGTTACGTTCTAAATGAACTGACAATTATAATTATTTTAAGCCCAGTCGCAGTATGGGCGACATTTTCATTGTTATTGTGTCTTCAAGTGGACAGTGCAAGTTTGTTTCAAGGAATTTACATGCAGACCCATTTAAATGTCAGAAATAACATATTGGTTTTGTATTCTAAATTACTTCATGGACAGTGCAGACATTAAGAAATCAAATAATGCGGGATTTATAGATCTATTATATATTTATTTATGCATGTATGTATGTATCTTCACGCCAGGTCCCTAACGGGGTAGGCAGAGAGTGTAGAGCGCCAGATATCCCGGTTCTGACAAACCTCTCGTGCCTCGTCTACCTTCATCATTCTCTTCATACATGCACGCCGATTCCTAAGACTTTTGATCCCACCATCAGACAGAACTCGACCTATTTGGTCATGGTAGGTCAGTCTTGGTCTTCCTGGGCCTCTGCAACCATATATATATTTATTTATATTCCTGAAACACGTTTTCTTTACGATTCTTGGCTTCCAAAAAAAAACAAATTTACCTACATGATTTTGCTCAACAAAAATGAGTCGTATATTTCAAGTGGACATCCAACTCAAATTAGTTTTCTTAACATTCCTTTCTCGATTACACAACTAGAAATCAATCAAAGTATGATATAGCATATAAATATGGCCAGTAATCGCGTAAGTTAAAGATTTACAAACTCCATTTCATTCACAAGTGAATTTGTTAATTTTGAAATTGTTAATTCATTTAAGTATGTCAATATCGATAACGCATCTGAATTTTGACCTAGGTCTTCGTGTGGGTGTCTATAGGCTGCAGTCATCACTTAACATCAATGTGAACTGCATGCTTGTTTGCCACTTCCATTACATAAATAAAATAATTACATTGCATTGCCGACGGTAAAAATACATTAAAATGTGATCATTTCCGTTCCACTCTTCCGTTGACAGTGATTAGTGTTAAATCTACTGCTATATATATTTAAACTGTTGTGTTTAAACGGTAATTAAGGTAATCACCGTTTACTCGAAGCACGTCGCAAATCATAGTAGATTCCCAAAGTATGATAGAATTATGTATTATATTAAGTACCTACTAGCTGCGCCCGCGAATTTATGATTGTTCATTAAGTATCAGATACCCGGACGAAGTCGTGGGCGCAGCTATTATAAAAGTAGCCTAAGTTACTCCTTATTACATAAGCTATCTGCCAGTGAAAGTACCGTCAAAATCGATCCAGCCGTTACCAAGATTAGCCAGAACAAACAGACCGACAGACAGACAAAACTTGTAAAAAATGTTATTTTAGTATATGTATCGTGTAAAAAAATACATAAATATATAAAATAAATGCTTATGTATGTAACATAAGCATTTATTTTATATTATGTTTTTTTTTTTATATTACAAACAGACATTCCAATTTTATTTATTTGTATAGAGAAGAACTCCGCTACTGAAGTGTATAACTCAGTAGTGTTTCAGCACTATCGTGTTCCGGTTAGGTTTTTTTGGTATTCCCCTCCGGTCCGCCGCGGTTGCCGGTGGCCCGTGTTGTTCTATGATTTCGGGGTATAGAAGGGTTACGCGAGGAGGAAATTGTGAGATTAGTCTATCGCTTTCAGCGCTTAATCTGGCGAACATTAAAACTAGCTTTCTTTCCTGTACGTCATGTCTGTGCAGTCTGTGTGAAGCATATAAACATCTATATAAAAAAACGTAACTTCACGCCTGTAATCCCCGAAGGGGTAGGCAGAGGTAAATGCATGCATTCAATCATACATGCAAACACCCACGATTCGCCGGTTACGTTTTGGCCCATGTAACAGGTGGCGAGCTTATTGACATCTCCGGACACATTACCAAACTTCGAGGTACCTACTGGGAAACTTCCAGATAATGGAAAAATTCCAATAGAACCAGAGATAAAGGATTTAACACATTTATCTCTAATATCCCCCGACCCGGGAATCGAATCCGAGACCCCAGCGTAGTAGTAGTGGCCTGCTACCAATAGGCTACAGAGGTAATTCTACAATACCTACTGAAATCTATAAATAATGTTCCTTATTGAAAATCTATTTTTCCTTCTCTCAGTAGGTAGGTATTGTGTTAAAAACTAAATCCTTGAGCGAAAATAATTTCGCCTTGACACGCCGACTGCACCTACCTACCACCGGGACCTTGTCGTGATGATACATTAACCTCAAAATTTATCTAGGACAATGAAGCGCGGGTTTCCCCGAAAATCATGAATATAATTCACTTGATAGGTACCTACCTAATTATAATATAGTAACGATATATTTACAAAGCGCGCATGGCCCAGCGGCTGGTGTAGATCGTAAGCGATCTGCTCGGTTAAGCACTACGGGCGCGGTTGGGTAGTGTGATGGGTGACCGCTAGTGGCAAATTAAATGCGCGTTTCCGTGCTTCGGAGGGCACGTTAAGCCGTCGGTCCCGGTTGCTATCGATAGATAGCAGTCGTTAAACCTTGTCGGAGGCCTAATGGGCGGTTTGAAAACATCTGACAGCGGGTTGGCCACTAACCCACCTCCACCAATCCGCAATGGAGCAGCGTGGTGGAGCAAGCTCCAGGCCTCCCCCCAAAAAGGGGAGAGACTCGTTCCCAGCAGTGGAACGTATAATGGGTTGCCATTATTATCTTTCGTACCATACCTATTTGACGTTTGTCGACCATTTTGATCAATTTTTGACCAATATCGGACTACGGATGCTTACGTAGGCAGTGTGCAGCAGCGATAACGCTCTATTAAGCCGAAACTAGCCGATTGTCACTTGCATAGGCTCGATATGCATTATTTCTTGATAAGCACTATATACCTAGGTATCTAGGCTTACGTTACAATGAAAAAACTCTATAGGTCTACTCGCTCGCTAAACTAGGTACGGCTGATACAATAAATCTATGAATAGTTTTCAAAGTCGAGGTCGCCTGTATTATAACAGGTGCTACCTACGATCGAATAAAACTGAATTACGCTATCTTTACCTAAATGCGTGTAAAAGCTAATTAAAATGTATTATTTAGATTATTGGTAGAATATTTATGAATTAGACATTCTTGTACCTACAACGTAATGATTGAATGATTATAATATGCAATTAGGTACTTTAATTTAACACTATTTTATTGTGTAGGTAATAGGTATGGAAATTTAATTTTAATAACATCACAGTGAGTGGGAACCAAAAAAACTCGTTAGGTCAGATCTCAAAGGCAGTTTTTGTTTTGTTATTTCTTATTGCCAAGAAATGGGTACCTACTAATATGACAATGCAAAATATTTTTTTGTCTGTTTGATTGAACGCCCTAATCTCTCGGAACCGGTTGGTATTGATAAGTTTTTTTTTTACATTAACTAGTCACACTAATGAACTTCATAATTGTATTCCCCGAAGGGGTAAGCAGAGATAAACGCATGCATTGAAGTTTATATGCAAATCCACGATTCTCTAGTTAGGTACTTAAGTTCTTTTTGTCTCACGTAATAGGATGTTATTTGGACGATATATAGGTATCCCAGTAGAAGAAAATTCTTCTACTGGGAGAGAATTCTTCCACTAGTGCAGTCAGTCAACAGAACAATGGCGGTCAAACCATTCCAATAGGGTGGTAGTAAATATAATAACGCGGGATGGGCAGCAGCGTCCCGCGATAGAACTAACCGCCACTGCGATCACCAATCTGCCTGCCAAGCGTGGCGATTATGGCATATCCTTCCCAAATCTCATAACTCTGTTGTGAATGTCTTTGGGGAAGGCCTGTCCAACAGTGGACGTCTATCACCTGGAGTGATGATGATGATGAACTTGCCTGGAGATGTCTATAAGCTTGCAATAATACAAAATTATCTTTTTTTTTACGTACCTACCGAAAGTGGCAAACAAGCATGCAGTTAACATGGAAGTTAAGTGACGGCTTATACCTACATTGACATCTTCACAAAAACCAGAGGTCACTGGAGACCGTATGTGGTCCCTGTAATAGTTACTATGGGGCCATAGGTGCAATGGTAATGTAATCGGTCATTCTGGTTGGATGTAACACTACCATTTGATTGGCAGCAGAATCAGAATCAGAAACTCATTTATTCATTTAGGGTGACAGGCACCTCTTATGACACGACAAAAACAAACAAAATAAATTAAAGCGAATAACAATTGATATACATGTCAAACAAGATAAAAAATATATGTAAAGTCAAGAATATCTAGATAAAACTAATGTAAAAGTATATCAGTAGAATGTCTCTTTTCCCCTTTACAAACTGATAACAAAGAGTAAAAAGAAAAGAAAAAGAGTCATTCTTTGTCATTCACCGGCAAAGTTCCAAAGGCCAATATGATCTGAGAAAAACTTGCCGGAAAAAACTCAGTCGGCTCTTTTGTGCACACGAGCCCATCCACTGGAACTCTACCACCAGTAAAAGTTACCTTCTAGTGGGAGAGTTTGATTGTTATAATATTACCTATAATATGGAATTAAAAGAATTGCCTCGGTAGCCTAGTGGTTGCAGGCCACTACTACTACGCTGAGGTCCTGGGTTCGATTCCCGGGTAGGGGGTTATCAGAGATAATGGTGAAAAAGCCTTTATCTCTGGTTCTATTGGGATTTTTCCATTTTCTGGAAATTTTCCAGTACCTCAAAGTTTGGTAATGTGCACGGAGATGGCAACAGGCTCGCCACCTGTTACATGGGCCAAAACGTAACCGGCGAATCGTGGGTGTTTGCATGTATGCTTGAATGCATGCATTTACCTCTGCCTACCCCTTCGGGGATTACAGGCGTGAAGTTACGTCGTAAAAGAATTACAAAAGGAGGACTGTAGGAAAGGAGAGGTTCCGAAATGTATGGAGTTTAGGCCTGCACCTTGTACGCTACATAGAGAGAAGCATAAAATAGTTAAATCATTTTCAGCCATTCAAATTGTTTAATTTTAGGAAGGCTGATTGGTCTGTGAATTTTCGTAATTTTTTAACTTTCAATTAATTGTCGTAAGCAGGTATATTTCAAAAACAAGAAGAGACCATAATATCACCATATTGCTACTAAGTATGACTTAGTAGCAATATGGTGACATATTGTTACAAAAATTACTTAAAATAAAATTCAAATAATTTTTTTACATGATTCTACATATTTTTCTCCATCTTTTGATATAATGCACAAGATGCGGACCCAACATGAAACCTATACTTTGAATATTTTTGTACTATTTGCCTCGTCCATTAAATAAATAATAGTAATAATTAATTGGGTAATTCTAAACCTTTTATATTTTAGACTACAAAATCAGGATTAAATTATTATTCTGATGTAATTATTACACTTTTTTTTTTGTATTCTCACGCCAGGTCCCTAACGGGGTAGGCAGAGAGTGTAGAGCGCCAGATATCCCGGTTCTGACAAACCTTTCGTGCCTCGTCTACCTTCATCATTCTCTTCCATAAACTGGATGAGGGTCAAATGGCAGCGAATGCCATAAGACTGAATAAGGTATTATATCCTTCGTTTAAAAAAAAAACGTGCTAGGTATTACTTTGTAATTCACATTTTTCTACCAATAAAATACCGAAAACAGAATGTAATTCAAAGTCCAGTAGGTACCTAACGAGTTCATTTTACATTATTATGATAACACAGAAAGGATTTTGTATTGTCCATTCACTATAAGATTTTGTATTAAAAAATGGCAGCAGAAAAAAAAACTGCAGACAATAACATCGTGTTTCACCCCCTAATACTTTACGCACGCTACGCTAATCCGCACCATCTGGCCCTAAATAAAGGATTATATGCCATACCACTTTCACTTTAAAATACAAAATAAAATTATGCACAGCGTGGAAGCGACCAAACCTTCTTGTATTACGAATGTTACGATGTCATTTCTTGCATGGTAATTTTAATGTGAACGACGCTGAACGAAGATTGATTGATTTCATATATCGATTTATAGGAATTGTGTAACGGTTTAGTCATTTGCAAAATAAAGAAGACGCCATTTCAACAGCTGTTTACACTATTTTCTAGATTGTAGGACGTCGATTTACCTTCTACTTAAAATTAATATAAACTTCAAATTTAAAAGAACGCATGCACAGTTTCAATTCAAATGTCAAAGTAAAATTTCGTTTCTTACTCACCGTCTAAATATTTTTAAAACACTAAAATTAAAACTGTATTCACAATACAAAAATAAATAACACACTTAAAAAAGCTAACACTCGTTACTAGAGTTAAACTAAGATTAATTTGATTTTTTTAAACGACGAAAACCAATACTTAAAATACTATTTTACGAAATATCAAGCCGAGAATGGCAAACACCCAATACCGGCAAGCGCAGAAACCCGACTGATGCGACCTCACGCGGCTCGCGCTCAAAATACATTTCGAATTTCAATGGACAGTATGGACACGCATGACGTTCCGTTTCAATGATGGTTTCATTCATACATGAACACAATATTACGCGTGAAATATTATTATAATTACGTTCTGTACATACTATTTTTTATTATGGTTTAATAGAGACCTTTTGAAGATGGTAAAGATTTGAAATATGTATTGTATTTATTACATATTGTTATTTACAGAAGATTTTTACTCTGAGAAATCTGTGAGTAAAAAATTTGATGGTTAAAGCACAACTAAATATATTCCAAAAGTACATAATAATGTATTTTATATATCAAAAACAATAAAAAGTTTATCAAGGAGACGTTTCTAATTTTCCTAGAAAATTGGCTGATTGGCGCCGTCTCGGCGACAACGTCCAGCTTGAAAACGCATTCTGATTGGCTGTCGTAAGGCCGGGCCTCCATGATGGCGATTACAGTCCGGAATTCGATTGAAAGTATTTTGATACTAGGTTTACGTATAATTATGATAATATTCTTATTACATAATTATCTACAGAAATATTAATCAATTTTATACTAATACAAAATCATAGTTAATTTATATATTATTTATATAATTTACGCTCACATAAATAATACCTAATTTTATTTCTATTGATAACACTGAAGATACCTAGTTTAGCCTAGCCCAGTAAATGGGTAGGTAGACATATATATATATATATACATACAATTAATTCACTTCCTAGACATATTTGAAATTGTATTTGCAGAAATGAAAGGGTCAAAATACCCTCTTTTGTTACGTTTTTACTACTGAACTTACCTTCCATGATTATTCTTCACGAGTCACTAGTTAGGTTCCACAAAGCAATACGTAAAGTTGTCCTGGTTTTTTACCTTTTAGATTTGTACAAAGCCTTTTAGTAACTATGAACTTAAGAAAATTTAATTTAATTATTGATTGATTGTAAATATTTATGACTTACTATATTATTGCTCGTTTATAAACAAATAACTAATTTATTATTTACTATGGCTTCAGCAAATTTTTTATCGGTAAAAACGCATTTAACCGATTTCAAAAGTAATTCGGATAAAGACACGCTAAGTGAGGTGAGTGAAAAATCATGTTATCATGTGTTATTATATAAGAATATTGGAAATAATGAATATAATTAATAACATCTGTTAGAGATTTACTTTCCGCCATCTTGGTATTTCAATTACTCTATCATTGTACCTAGTAAAAGTAAGTTGGTAAATAATGTGTAATGACCCTCCCACCAAACGAAAAATTTCAGATGTTATATTAGATGATCATATAACATGATAACCTGTATGCGAAAAAAGCTACTTCCTCACGTATACCTACTTATTAATACGTTCATCAAAGGAATATTTAATCGAAATTCAATTTTAGTCAGTTAAATTTCTAATCGTGCTAAATAGAAAAAAATAACCCAATGATTGACCAAGTCATAGAAGTTACGTGAGTTAATTTTTTAACAAACGTATTAAAATCGTTTTAGCAACTTCATTATTGATGTAATTTCTGTCCAGGCTTCTGAAAGTGGAACGAGCAATTCTGTGACGTCAGCAGAAGACCTACAGAAGTTAGCGGTGATACTTGGACTGAACAGTGCTGAGGATGTTTACCAGGAAAGATTTCGTGTCGATAGACGTCGTTTGGAAGCCATGTTGGCTGGTTATTATATATTTTTTAACAATAATAGAAATAGGTAGGTATTCTTAGAGTTAACTATAATTTAGTTGAATGTGAATTATTATTGCAGAAAACTTGGAGGAATCCCAAACGGCACAAGCATTTTTCCATCGGGTGAGTAGAAAATAACGATCAAGTTACTGAATGCTTAAAATCATACATATAAAATTCCTGTTAATTATTTTAGGTAATGAATGAAACTAACACACTAATAAATTGGCCTGCCCGACTCAAGATTGGAGCACGATCTAAAAAAGGTAAGCCTTAAGTAATTACCTACATTACTCGCCATATCCTTTTGTTAACAATTCATTGATTTAAATATTAAATAGATATGATTTAAAATTTTCCAAATAAATTCATTCAATATGATCTATAATCGATTACTGCACTTGTACCTTCATTCATATACAAGTAACTATAATTTGTCATAATATTTTTAGTAGGTATATACCTATGTGAAACCAAAAAAAGTTTTCTTCTAAATATCAAAATGAGTTTGTCGCTTTTTTATAACGTTCCGCGAAATTCGAAATTAATATTTTGGCGCGTAGGTACCAGGTTTGGCACCAGAAAGTCGCGCCAGTTTGGCGCATTTATCTACTTTGGTTAAAATTTCAAAAAAAAATACTCATTGCCCGTTTACGCGTCCGTTACTTAACATAATGCGTTAAATTATAAAAAATCGATAACTAACAATGAGTTTAACAGAAAATTATGATGAATTAGCGTACAATGTTATCAAAAAAATCAAATTTAATAATTTTACGGATTTTTTAGGTAATATTTAATTACTATTTATAACACTAAAATACAATATTTTTTGAAACTTGGTATATTTATGGTTATGTTTTTCGTAATAAACTTGTTCCTTTTTTTTTTTAATAACTAGTGAATTATTTTCAAAGTGAGTGTGTAAGATAAATATTAAAAAATGTGGTTATTTCGTCAGATCCTCATGTGCGTATTGCTGGACGACCTGATGACGTGAAATTGGCGCGGGAGAAAATTATGCAGCTACTAGACACAAGGGTAAGTCAAATACGTACCTATACCATACCTGCCTATTTATCAATAACAAGAACAGCAACAGGCAACTTAGTAGTTATCAGGAGTTAGGCAAGGGTTTTATATATTTCAAATTCCTTCCGGGAGACGGGAGAGTTTAATTATCAGAGGTCAAATCCGGGCGACTCCCGGAATTCCGGGAGAGGTGAAAACCCTAGTCATAGCTCACTAGAGCCATCCGGCACCCGGGCGGCGCCCGATTGACATGAGCGGTCTTCGTCCACCCCTGTACCCCAGTAAAATACTTATACTGGTTTCCACCAAGATATTTGTTAAAGTTAAAGTTATTGTAACATTTCACATCCCTCTCAACTTTAACAGATTTCAGTATGGACTTATTACACAGCACGGTATTCAGGGTACGATAGCAAGGGTCAGGGTAGTGTAATAACATTTAAGGAATTAGGGCCCTAATTAGGGCGACCGGAGCGGCCCGGTCAGCCTAACTACACAGTACAAATATGAACAGTATGGACACTACGTATAAAACGTTCAAAACGGCACACTCATACAAAAAAGGGGAACCGACGCTCGAGTAGCGAGTCACTCGGAACTGCAGCACCGCGAGAACCGCTTAGGGGCCTCGTTGATGTGTGCATGTTTGTGTGATTTCAACGTTTTGTAGGTACGTAGTTTCCATACTGTTCATATTTGTACTGTGACTGAGTTAGGGCCCTGTCGACCGGATAGTGTAATAAGCGGCATCCCGGCGCGAGGCCACGCCACCCTTTCTGCCGGACCCTGAATACCGTGTCGTGTAATAGAGAAGGATGTGAAATGTTACAATAACTTTAACTTTAACAAATATCTTGGTGCAAGCCAGGCTTACACTTGACCAGTTTTATGTAGTAGTCAGCTACTTTTCTGGGCCACCATCTACTTATATATCAATCAAATCCGCTCAGCCGTTACAATACAACGGATTAAAAATAAATTAGACGAATAATTCAAGTAGGTACCGCCTTTTTTCAAGGCGATAAAAAAATATATTAATATTGACATAGTCAAAGTAGTAATCCTAATTAGTATTAACTACTTAGATTTGTCACACTAAACACTTGATAGACATGAACAGTTAGGTACGGTATCGTTGCTTTCAAATGTATGTTGATAATTATTTTTATTAGTGTCAAACAAAGAACTGTTATTAGGGGTTCGAAGTTAATTAGTGAGAATAGTCAAATTATTTAAACGTACGGTAATATATAAAAGTCGAGTACTGTCTGAAGGTGGGGTCAAGAGCAGTGGCGTAACTAGGCACCGGGTGCCACCCATTTGGGGGTGACACCCTTTCTTTAAATAACCCAAATTTGAGCTGTATAAACGTGAAAGCGCAACACAAAACTCACTTTCGCATATACCTACCTATCATACCAGGGGGCGCCAGAGGCAGAATTTTCTCAAATAGGGGGCACAATGGTGGACAATGGAGACATACGGGTAAAATACAAAAGAATTGGAAGTATTTCCTTTTTTCTTTTTCATCCGACCCGGGTGCCACCCATCTTAGCTACGCCACTGGTCAAGAGTGTATTCTTTGATATTTTCAGAACTCCCTCCCTCTTTTGAGTCTCACATTATTATTTCTCTAAAGCAGCAGATGGTCCAAAAACAATAAGAAATCATTAGTTATATTTTTCTGGTGGATTGGCTTGATATTCATATTTGAAAAAGTTGGAATTGTACCTAAAGGAAAACAATGTAAAGCAACCAACATTTTACGAAACAGTTTTATTTATTTAACAAATATTTACGACCATATCAAATTAATCAACAATGATTCGTGTATAAATTTTGAAAACACATTTGCCAAAGGAGATGTTGCAAAAATGTATGGACCTCCGGCCATGTATTGTACACAATATCATTAACAGGCAAAATCAATATAAAAACGTTTTTTACTGCATATTTGCACTTATTTAGCTGTGTTTGCAGTTACAAAATATTATTTGCAGTAAGAGTTGCAACTCAAACCAACATGGCGAATATGGCGGGCGATGTCATTTTGACATTTTCATTTTTTAAATTGTTTTTTTATTATATAGTACTTGGAGAAAAAAGTAATATTTTCTAAATACTATCGAAATCGATTTCATGTGTTAATACTAAGAACTTAAACTAATCGATTTCCAATTTTAAGTAGCGTCGGCTGTATCGCCGCCATGTTGAATGTGGTTGAAAATGATAAAATCGTTTGAATTTAATGTGGTAGTAACTTTAAAATATATTCTTGAATAAATTTATTGTATTTTTTTCGGATTCTTCTTTAATTTACCCATTTTTTGAGGACGTGTACGAACTAGAGCCGAGCTCGCAACATCTCCTTTGTATCTCTAATCAATTTTGTCCTTCCATCAGTTTGAAGCATCGGAGAACGGATTCGACTCTTAAGTTTTGGCGCCTATTAACTCGTGATAATTCACTACACTCCCCTTTACCTTGTGATGTATTCTTAGATTTTTTCAGACCTCCCATTTCACTTTTGTGTCTCAGATAATTAATGGATTATTTATTTCCCTTTTTAAGGGTGTATTGGCATGATATTCATATTCGGACAAAATGGAATAGTACGTAACTATATGGACAAACATTGTAAAATATCCAACATTTCTAGATACAGTTTTATTAACATATATTTTCGACCACAGATGTGTTTTCGACCATATTAAATTAATTAACAATGATTCGTGTATAAATTTTGCAAATATATTTGCCCTGTATCTCTAATCAATTTTTTCCTTCCATCAGTTTGAAGCATCAGAGAACGGATTCGACTCTAAGTTATACTCGAAGCTATCTCGCGATCTCGACCTATTTGGTGATATTGATAAAATATAGGCATCCGATGTTTCAGACTTGATCATTTTCATTGTTTCGTAAACCATTGTGTCTATTTTATGCATCAGATCGTCACGATGCTCTTCTGGTATCCGACGTAACTTCTTGACTAATAATTTTCCATACATATCTACCTCATCTTCATCTTTATTTAAATTTAACACTTTTTTAGGTTTATAGTTCGATTTCTGTAACGTATTGAATGATTTATATGAATGTATTTTTGTATTAATCGGTATCGGTCGAAATGATGTATTCGTGGTAGGTCTGTGTGGTCTTTTCATAGTCTTTTTAACCTTTGGAGTGTCGTTAACTTCGTTTTCATTATCGTACTCTGTGAGGTCTATTTCTTCTTTGGTTTCCTGAAAGTTCAATAGCAAATGTAAATAATTAATTTTGCGGATATTATTTCGAGGATCGAAAGTTATACTGTTACTGATTGAATTCGACAGCCCGCCAGCCTTTTACTGGTGGTAGAGCTCCAGTGACGGAGCTCGAGCACCGCATTACCTAATATACTTGCCGCTAAATGCAGCACTATCGTGTTCCGGTCAGGTGGTAATGTACGTCCTGTAATTTCCGGCACAGAGGCAGTACACCTTAGGCCTCAGGAGTGGTAACGCATCTGCATTTTAACCTTTACACAAAGATGTGTAAGTGTCTATAGGCTGCAGTCATCACTCAAAACCAATGTGAACTGCATGCTTGTTTACCACTTCCATTACATAAAAAAGAACCTATCTTTCTACTTTTTTTTTGTACATCTACCTACCGTTATAGATAAAGTCTCTTTAGGTTGTCCGACTGAAGTTTTGCCAGGGAGATTAGCATCACAGTTGTATACGGTGTTGAGGAACTCGTCCATTGCATCGAATGCGTACCACGACGGTATATGCATGCCGCCATTCTTTTCTACCCTTTTTAATTTTATCTTGTGTGATCTGCAAAAGATTTAAATGGATTAAAAATAAGACAAGGTCTTGGCGTAGGTAAATGAAAAAAAATACGGTTAAGTGCGTGTCGGACCAAGCGCAGTGTAGGTTTCCGTAGTTGCAGAGTAAGCAATGTAGTGAAAAGAAAATATTTTATTGAGTTGTTTGAAATTTTCGAGTAAAATATATTTGGTCGACTATTACTCGCAAACTTGTAGATAAAGCCAACATAAGTGTGATAGTTTTCCTTTTAATTTCAATTAACATTTAGTTAAATGTAAATTGTTTTTTTTTTTTTTTCGATTTAGTTAAATCGAAAAATGATATTCGCACATCCCTAAAATTTTTGAAAGACAAAATAGACATATTAAAACCGAATATATTCGGCACCAAAACCGAATAATTCGGCCGAATACGAATAGTGGAAAAGATGTCGAATATACCGAATACCGAATACAAACCGAATATTTGGCGCATCTCTAGTACCTACCTATACTTGTGCTGTTACATAAAAAAAATCCCTCATTTCTGGCAAAACATTTACTTGTGTGTAAGTTCGTCTTCACACAAGAAAAACCAGTGTTCCCAGCTATAAATAATAATAAATAAATAAAATACGCTTACACTCACAGCTCCACATTAAGTAGGTATTATATAAACTTGTGTCGTGGATGCCGTTATACACATATTACACATACAACACATGCACAAACATAAAATAAAATATGCTTACACGTGCTTACACTCACAGCCCCACAGCAGGAATAAACCTGTGTCGTGGGTGCCGTTGTACACATACAACACATAAACAAACACCCAGACCCGAACAAATATCAGTAGGCCATACAAATCGACGGTCCCTAGGTACATAAAGACATGTCAAAAATGGCATTTTTTTCTTATTGCGTATACGCTTTTAGATTGTCCATGTGCTCATACCTATATAAGATTTTTGCTGTATTTTACTCAATATACAAATCGTATAAGAGAACAAGTAGTATAAGTACGACGAATAAGTGCCGTAGATGCGGTTATGTATACTTATCGTTTTGTACAGTGTTTTAAAATGCGCGCCGTTCGGTGCGAACGCGGTCTTATCTGACTTGATATCATTTACGGAGGTTCTCAAATAAAAAGTGTCGTTGCTTGTTCACGCGGTGAAATAATTAATGTTTTTATAGTTTAGATTTAATGGTGTGTTTTGTAGTTATAAATATTCCTAATATCACCTGCAATAATTCTGTAAAACATGAATAATAGGAGATAAAAGTTATTGGTAGATATTGCAAACGCCAGAAATAATGTTTTATGCGTTTTGGAAGAACACAATTTTATTAATTATATCGATCAGGGTAAGTATTTATTGTAATAAGTATACATTAGACACTCATTAATATACAAAAGATATTATTGTTTTTATAATATAGAACAGTGGGATATCAATGTAAAAGCGGTTATATCAGACTTATCCGCTTATACTATGACATAGTTCTTTGAATATATTAATTTAGCAAATCATTGTATTAAGTTGCAAACTTCTTTAAAATACGATTTACTAGAACATTTTTATCGATAAGAAAAGCTTTTCTTATTATTGAAGTATATGAAGTCATGTCCTACATGTTTGTTTATACGTGTCACTATAAATTTATTCATGGATTTGTCTTCATTAACTTTAACTACAGTTTAATAAACACCATTAAATTTTCCTCTTTTTTAGAGTCAAATGTATGTGGCGAAAAATATATTTCAATGGACCTTGAGGATCGATCTTTGGAAGTTTTGACCCACGAAATGACTAAAGACAAGCTGCCGCAGCACGTAGAAATGTAGAACAATATTACACATCAGCTAATATACTATCGCAAACTTATTTAATCAAGTATATAATATTCATTAATAAGTTTTTTTTTAATCGGCTTTTGTCTTAAGAGAAGATATTAGAATGAAAAACCATGCTATGAAATACGTATTACTATAAGTAGCCGCAAGTCTCAGTGCTACCTACCACGCTTTTTCTTTTGCATATCAATGAAATGTTGGAGCAAAACTCCAATTTTCATTACTATGCGGATGACAGTACGGGAGATGCACACTATACAACCCGTGCAAATGCCTCTCGGACACTTATCGAAGAAAGCAGGACTAGACTTGTGTCTGAAGTCGAGCACTCTCTGGAGCGGGTCTCGGATTGGGCGCGACTCAACTTAGTGCAGTTCAACCCCTCGAATACAGAAGTCTGCGCGTTAACCGCAAAAAAAAACCTATTCATTGTAGCACCACAATTTTAGGGCACTCCACTTACTATTGGTAAGAGTATCGGTATCCCGGGCGTTGACATATCGAACGAAGTGCAATTCGGGAGTCACATTGAGTGTAAGACCAAGTCGATATCCAAAAAGTTGAGGGTGCTTAATAAAGCGAGGCAGTATTACACATCGGGGCAGCTACTACAGTTTTATAAGGTCCAAGTGCGGTCCCATCTGGAATACTACTCTCATTTGTAAGTGGGAGCTTCCAAATACCGGATTGGTCCACTTGACTCCCTACAAAGACGCTGTTCGTATTGTTAACAATCCAGGACTTACTGACAGGCTCGAACATCTGAGCCTGCGCAGAGACATTGGGAGTCTGTGCGTGTTGTACCGTCTCTACTCGTACAATGGTGACTGCTCTGTGCTGAACTGTTTGACATGGTGCCATCGTCTCCTTTCCTACTCCGTACTACCCACCGAAGAGAAAAGTTTCACCCTCACCTACTGGATACCTGGTAGTGCTCAATGGTGCGGTTTTCTCGTTCGTTTCTGCCCAGAACGTGTAAACTGTGGAACGAACTTCTCTCTGAGGTGTTCCCTCGGTGCTACAATATGGAACTCTTCAAAAATGGCGTCAAAAGAGTCCATCAGGGCCGGCAGTTGGCAACTGCCCTGGAGTTGCAAATGTACATAGGCGACGGTGACCACTTTCAATCGGGCGGCCCGTCTGCTTGTCTGTCAACTTAATAACATAAAAAAGTAACACTTTTTTACAATAGTCTGTCGTCAATAGGCATGAAACAAATACAGGTATTTGTACTAAAGACATGAAAGGATTTTATCTGGATCATTCACCACAAGATGCGCCCATTCCAAAGACTCAAATAAATCTCCAAAATTTATGTTTAAGGTACATATTTGGTTTAAGTAAATATGACCATGTTTCCGAATTTCGACTTCAACTCAAGTGGCTGCCGATTCGCCTTCACACGAATACTCACATTCTTTCCCTTCTCTACTGTGTACTGTTCTATCCTCGCCATCCTCTATATCTCAAGGAACGTTTTCAATACCTTAGCCTCTCTAACTCTCTCTTCCTACGCTCCTCTAATAATCTTCGACTCAAAATTGCCTCCCATACAACTTCCTTCTATTCTAACTCTTTTTCTAATGGAGCTGTTCGTTTATGGAATGGGTTACCCGTTAACATTCGGCAGTTGCAAACCCTTACAACATAAAAAAACATCTATATGAATACCACCTTTCCCCGCTCGAATACTCTTAAAGAAATCTATACTAATATTATAAAGCTGAAGAGTTTGTTTGTTTGTTTGCTTGCTTGAACGCGCTATTCTCAGGAACTACTGGTCCGATTTGAAAAAAAATTTCAGTGTTAGATTGCCCATTTATCGAGGAAAGTTATAGGCTCATCATCACGCTAAGACTAATAGGAACGGAGCAGCGGGGGCGGGCCGCTAGTTTAATTATAAATATTAACTGTGATTTTTATGTTTAGTATCTATTTCAATGAGACAAGTACCATGAATTATTTTCAGTTTTAAACCTTGTGTGATTCATAAAACACAATCCTGATAAAATTTATTTAAAGACATGTCTTTGTTTACATAACAAGAAATATGGTCCAACCCTAATGAATGAAACCGCGTATAAAGCGATATGTCTTTTTTGATGTATTTTTTATATGGTGGCGATCTTAGAGCGTATAATATATCCGTTTGAAAATAATAACACAATCCTACGTTTTCATAAACCATTTTATTTAAATTCTATTTTAGGCACTGTTTTCTTCTTAACTGCGTATAAAAAGTTATCCAAGACTTGTCTGACACTCATTTATTTTAAGATCAGCGTAGAAACAGTTATCTGTCAGTTTTTCCAGGAAAATGTAAGAAAAATAAATATGTATAAATTACATTTTAAAGTTTCTAAATCTAATAAAACATTTCAGAAAAAAAATGTTTGTACTCTTACATAAAATTATTTCTAGAGCGGTTTGAACACAAATTACGCTCTCCTCTAAGCCTCGGTTTTTGACATGTCCTTATGTACGTAGGGACCGTCGAAATATTTGTCCCGGTCCGGGGATCGAACCCTTCGGATCAAACGGCCATCTCACACAGCTGGACTAATCGGGTCGTCCAAACTATACGTTAATATGATTATTTTGAACATGTAAAAACATCAACACGCACAAATGTTCCACTTAGAAACACTGTCAGTTCATGCGTTTATTTTGAAAGTTGGGAACACTGCTGCCAACTCAGGCAAACATTGTAACACAATAAGCAAATATGACAGTACCTGTACGCCGCCATCAACGATTCTTTTTTTCGCTTCAACTCTGATACCGGAAATTGTATCGGCATTTCCGATTGAATATTATTCCAACCTTCCGTAACAGATACTCGGTTTCTGTGTTCCCGATGTTTATGGTCCCAAATACATGGCTGGGACTTGTATAGTTCAATGAAAGTCAATACCAGTTCGTTACTCCAATCCATGACGTGTACGCTCGCCAAACGCGTTCGGCTGACTGACGAAGCGACTAGCAAATGTTTGACAAACGTATGGGCTATGGCCAACATGGCTGCAAGACGATGGAGATATGTTAAATATTTGCCGAACGTCACGTAGCGTACGCTCGCTCTTTTTTCTTTGGGCGTGTGACAGAGATGGAACGTTTGCTTGTGTTGTATTTGCGAACAAATACGGGCGAGATAGAAGGACTTTGACCCTCAATTATGGCTTGTTCATTTGCAGTTTTGCACAAATAATGTTGTACGGTAATAAACACCTTAATTTGTTAAAATTAAATGTTTATACTATTTATTTTTCGCAATAACACATGCGAGTGAACTTTAGAAATTAAAGAAAAAACGGAAAGAAAAGTTTGACTTTGGGCAGGAATCGAACCTGCGAACTCGGGATAACCAGTGCAGCCGCTTTACCACCAGCTTAGTGATAAAATGTTTAATTGATTAATTAGATTTTTGATACTACTTCATTCATCATTCTCTTCATACATGCACGCTTCATGCACGCTGATTCCTAAGACTCTTGACCCCACCCTTAGATAGGGTGAAGAGAAAAAATTAAAACACCTGCCAAGAGCGTGTCGGGCCACGCGCGTCTCTAGTGTAAACAAAAAAAATAAAACACCTTCTAAGAGCGTGTCGGGCCACGCGCATCTCTAGGTATATAGGTGTTGGTAATTTTCGTATCTAATCCTTTCGATCATCTAAATGCATTTTTCATTGACGCCTTCATTTATGAGTATTTTTCCATCCCATTCGAGTCAACGATGTCGACCTAAGTGTCTGCCATGCCATTTTTTTTTAATCCATTATACATGTACGTATTGTGCTTTAATTTGAACACTTTTTGTCTTAAAAAACCCATGACGTGTTCTTATTGTGAAATACTATGTAAAAAAAGCGCCACGTGATTCTATTTTGTTATTTTTTTCCCTCAGTCTTAGGACCGGTTTGTCAGTCGACACTTTAGAATAAGCTTTGAAAAAACACGCTTGAAATATGAAAGCTTTTGTTTTTTTTGTGTAACGATGGTGGCAAACACGCATGCAGTTCACATTAATGCTAAATGATGACTGCAGGTGCAGCCTATAGATATCTATCTACACAAAACGAATCTACAATTAGTTATGTGTCTGTGATTGTTATTATGGACGACCCGGTTAGTCCAGCGGTGAGAGATGCCCGATTGATTCGTAGGGTTGCGGGTTCGATCCCCGCACCGGGACAAATATTTGTATATGTGTTTGTGTATGTGTTGTATGTGTACAACGGCACCCACGACACAGGTATATTATACCTACTGTGAGTGTAAGCGTATTTTATTTTATTTTATTTTTATTTTATTTTATTATGGGGCCATACATTACCATCTAACCGGGGCACAATAGGACACTCCGCCAAAATTCCATACAAACGCTTAATTTGGTCTCTATTACACAGACATCAATCAGTGACGTGTATTTACACGTGCACCTGTGCGTAGCACGTAGAGAACACCAAACGTCGCCCATAAGAGGGGGGGGTGGGTGGGTGAGGTGGGGAAATCGAGCAGGACGTCGAAGTGTCCATTCTATACGTAGTATTATTACATATTCGCTGACGATAGAGTGGTGCATACCATAACGTCAAGAGAGTCCTTCAGGGCTGACAGCGCGTTGGCAACTCTCCTGGTGCTGCAAATGTTCATAGGCGACGGTGACCACTTTCCATCTGGTGGCCCGTTTGCTAGTCTGTCAACCTTCATACTTAAAAAAGAAACCATTTGGCGGCAGATAATCTATCTGGGTAATGCAGTGGTGCCTACGCCTTTAATTCCCTGCGCAGGAATTCTACTATCTGTACTCTAGCAACTCCTTCACAATGTTTTATTTTGATCAATAGTTTACCTACTAATTATCTCCTTCTTTTTTCAGAGTAATCGAGTAACGATGAAGATCGACGTAAGCTACACGGATCATTCCCATATCATTGGGAAGGTAAGATTAAATTAATTTGACATTTATTTACCCGAACAACTAGAGGGATTTTTTTCACACTAGTTCTAAGGCATAGAGCAACACGGAGGGGAGTAGCCATATGCAGGCTTTCCCCTCTGTCAAAGTACAAGACCAAATGATCTTACGCCTGTCGCCTAGATGTTTAAATGTGTGCGTGAAATTGTTTCTGTATTTTGTTAAAGTCAAAGTGTGAGTTTCGTAGTAATAGACGATTTTTGTAGTGTGCGTGTGTGTCGCACGCATTTCCTACCGCAAAAAATGACAGACTATTTTGCATCGGTATGGCTACTCCCCTCCAGTCTGCCGCGACCGGTGGACCGCGTTGCTCTATGTTCTAAGGTGTAACAAAATAGTAGAACTAGTAGGGAGTCTCTCTATTTCCATTTGTCCTACTGAACAGTTCCACGGTAGAACTTAAGAGATTATTTTTTCTTAGCCATAATGCTTAAAAGCCCGATCGTTCATATGCCCGAAAACTGTAAAAACTCACTTCAACTGTAAAAACCATAACTTTAACAAATACTTTGGTTCTTACCCCCTTATTCATAAACGTACATTAGATACGTTTTAGCTATAGAATGCTTTGTCTTTGTCAGTTGCATTGTCAAATGTGCAGGATAGAAAAAGACAAAGGAGAGATTAGCAACACTTTAGCTAAAATACGTTTATGAATAAGGGGGTTAGTGTATTAGCAAACGGCATACTTTGTGGTGGCTTCAAGCCGCGTTTTTTGCCAACTCGTATGACATCGCGATATGATCTTGGAATTTAACAGGTACCGTTTTATACTGGCGCCTTGTAATCTTGTCTAGAATCAATTTACTGAAGCGGAAAATTACTTTCAACTACGCCCCACTTGGAGCACAGACGCAGGTTATTATCGACACATCCTGAGCAGCCGTGTGTATATTTTTATCATCAATTCTGATGGTGTGTTATATACATCGACCAGCTTCCAATATACATCTAATACAAGACTATAGGGGTCACTATCAACGCATAATAATATGACGAATCCATACTTACTGATATTATAAAGCTGAAGAGTTTGTTTGTTTGCTTGAACGCGCTAATCTCAGGAACTACTGGTCCGATTTGAAGAAATCTTTCAGTGTTAGATAGCCTATTTATCGAGGAAAGCTTAGGTATATAATATCACGCTAAGATGAATAGAAGAAGGTAGGTAACATTGCAACCGCGCGAAGCCTGGGCGGGCCGCTAGTCTAGCATATACCTAATATCCGCCACCCATCGATATCTCAACCTAATAGATACCGCATCGCAGGACAACACATAGGGTGACATAGGTAATTCAGTAATGATAAAAGAAACCGCGCGCGAGCTCGACTTCAGTACCGACCAAAGAGTACATTATTTTGTTCTGTTGTCGCTGCCGCCACCCTATGATGTTCGTTTAGTACCGACCACTTCCGTGACCTGACCTGACCATTATAGTCGATGGTTATAAAGAACATATTTTTAGAGGTAAAAAGAATGGACTCGGCGATATATCTGAAAGAAGAAAAGAAAGAAAATATGTTTACTTAATGCACCTGAGACATAAAAAGTTACAGTAAAAAAAAAACTAATAAGATATACAAAAAAGAAGTAAAACAAAAAGAAAAAGATATTATTCTTATATGGGTGTCTCACGGCAGCACTAAAAGGGTGTCCGGTTCAGCATTTGCTAGTAGTACTGTAGGTAACATTGTGCCCGTGAGAATCCGGGGCGGGCGGCTAGTATATTATATCTTTCACCTTAAATTGACGACAGGGTGGTCTGACAATCAAGCGCGTAATGGAAGAGACCGGCTGCCACATCCACTTCCCCGACTCCAACCGCACCAGCACCATGGAGAAGAGCAACCAGGTGTCCATCGCAGGCGATATGGAGCGAGTGGAACGCGCTAGAGCTCGCGTTAGGGTAAGTCTTATATCTCTTATTTGTAGCTGAATTAATCTATATATATGATAAAACAAAGTCTCCTGCCGCGTCTGTCTGTCTATTCGCGATAAACTCGAAGACTACGGATGTTCATGTGGTTTTTTAATATCCTACTAGCCTACAGCAATATTACGGTATAGCAATATTACTTCACACCTTTGGTTCCCGAAAGAGTCTGCAAAAGTAAAATGCATGAAGAAGAAGAAGAAAAAAAGAAAAAGAAGAAAAAAAACATTATTGGTGCAGCCTCCATACCAATATCAGGTACTGCATTGAGAAAAAAAAAACTGGTTGCCTGTAAAGTCGGTTTTACGGGCGAAGATTTTACGTGACAACGTCTTTTTCTCGGTAGAAAGGCGGAGACCGGCGAATGCGGTCCGGCAGGCCTCTCTCTCGTTCGGTGACTTCGTTACGTTACTGGGCGTTACACTTTTTCATGAGTGACTCCGAGCCGCAACCTAATTTAAGACGTTGTCACGTCAAAACATGAGAAAAAAAATAAACATTTACAATACAAGTACATACTCGTACGTTACAGAAAAAAACTAAAAAAAAATCTTTTACCTATTAAATGTATTGCATGCATGCATTCAATCAAGCATACATGCAAACACCCGCGGTTCACCGGTTACGTTTTGGCCTGGTGACATAGTGCCTATCATGATAGAGCTGATTCAATTGACAGGTGCTGACTCCGCTGGTGTTCTGTTTCGAGTTGCCGATAGTGGCGCCCTCACAGCCGCTACCCGACATCAATTCTCCCTATGTTCAGCAGATACAGGAACAGTACAATGTACAGGTTAGTTGTTGATATGCTTACAGAACCTTCACTCTAGCGTTTGCTCGACGTTCGATGAACATAGATGCCGCGACAAAGGGACGCGCGCAAGTCGTTGTTGCAGACTCTGCAGACATATTTGGGCGGCTCTTCTCGATACTGCACTAGTCTACTTCACCGAGCAATCGGCGAGCGCAAATATCTTTACCTAATATCTAAATCTAATAATGCTCTAACAAAATTTCGTATTTCGTATACCTAAACCTTTTTTTTTACCAGGGAAAATGCGTTACGCATACCCACCCTTGGGGAGAGGGGTGGGTTATGTGGGACTCCGGGAAAAGACATCCACTAAAAACCCCTGAGTGTTCCGATTCGTCAACCATTAGTAGCGGGGTCACGGGAACGCTATCGCAACATCCGCGACACGTATTTAACATATTTTAGCTTCGTAGAGAAACTCGTTCGGTACAACAAGCTCTATTCGGAATTTCTAAAAGTTTTATTAGTAGCGTATTCATTGTTAATTAGCTTTTTTAGTAAACACGAACTCCTACATAATGGCATACCAACATATTATGAAAAGATGCTTGCTTTATAAATAAACATAGGCGCGTTTCACACAACAAGTAATCCCCGAATCCAGAGGTAAATGCATTCAAGCATACATGCAAACACCCACGAATCGCCGGTTACGTTGTTTGGCCCATGTAACAGGTGGCGAGCCTGTAGCCATCTCTGGGCACATCACCAAACTCCGAGGTTTTTTTTTTTTTTTTTTTTCTTTATGTTATAAAAGTGGCAAACAAGCGTGCAGTTCACATTGATGTTAAGTGATGACTGCAGCCTATAGACACCCACACAATGACCAGAGGTCAAAATGCAAATGCGCTGCCACTCCTGAGGCATTAGGTGTTATGCCTCTGTGCCGGAAATTACAGAGCCGGACATTACCACCTGACCGGAACACGATAGTGCTGAACACTACCATTTAACGGCAAGTATATTAGGTAATGCGGTGGTGCCTACGCCCGCGAGCTCCGTCACTGGAGCTCTACCACCAGTAAAAGGTGTTGGGAAACTTCCAGAAAATGGAAAAATCCCAATAGAACCAGAGAAAAAAATGAAGGATTTTAAAGCGTTGGTTCTGATAGCTCCCGACCTGGGAATCGAACCCAGGATCTCCAGCATAGTAGTAGTAGTGGCCTGCTACCACTAGGCTACGGCAGTTATCTTAGTTTAACAGCTTAGATTATTTAGGCAAGGCAATCCTAAAAATTTGCTCCGAATGCAACAGGTGATGCTGCGTAACCGTCCAAAGCTGCACGCCAACCTGCTGGTAGTGAAGGGAGTACAATGGGAGGTGCAAGCGACAATGGAGGCTACCACGCTGCTCATGAATTATATGTGCGGAACTTTAGCTGTGAGTATATTCATAGACTAGCTTTAGCTTGAGGTTTCATCCCTACATCCCTACTTAATGCGAATGTATATTTAATGGGTAATAGCTAGTATGTTATAAAAATGCTTCTCAGTTTTTTTATACTAAAAGATATGAACAAGTTTGCAGGTTACATTGATGTTGAATGAATTCTGCAGAGACAACTACAACAAGTTTAAATGCAAACTCACGTCACGTAAAAATCAAAACAATAAATTATCCTAAATCTCTACGTACTTAATATGGATATATTGTAACCTCTCAACACCTATTCTTCCTTTTTCATTACAACCCGAAGGTTGACTGGTTTGATAATGCCCTGGTTGCATTAAGTCCGCCTTATGTGCCTATTATTCGTGTGCATTGAAGTTAAATAAATAAATAAATGGTTAAAGAGCAAACTGGTAAAATACCATATCGTTACAAGCGTAAAATATTATATTGATAATACTGACAGTAAAATTATAAAATCGCATAATACCTAAAATACGACCGCAAGTAAATGTTCATACTTATTTTTGTATGTTGACCCGCTGCAAACTGACAATTCGCTCTTTCGCTTTTGGTCGCGTAGGTAGTAGGTGAAAGACTTACTGTGGGCTGTGGGTCAGTTTCATAGACCTTAGTGTAGTGTAGTAGTTCTAAAGATACTTTGCTAAAAGAGAAGTCATAGTGCGGTTTTCAGCGTGAGAGACAGTCACAATGCGGTGGTGTCTACGCCCGCGCTCTCCGTCACTGGAGCTCTACCACCAGTCAATAGATGATAGTCCGGTATTGGTCAAAACTTGATCGAAATAGTCGACAAACGTCACATAAGTAAGGTGCGAAAGAGGTAACGCTCTACAGACCCGAAATAAGCCGAAGTCTCCTTTCTAAGGTTGATCGTCTTATTGGATTTTTTACTGGTGATAGAGCTCACCACCGCATTACCTAATATACTTACCGCTAAATGGTAGTGTTCAGCACTATCGTGTTCCAGTCAGGTGGTAATGTACGGCCCTGTATTTTCCGGCACAGAGGCATAACACCTAATGCCTCAGGAGTGGCAGCGCATCTGAATTTTGACCTCTGGTCATTGTGTGGGTGTCTATAGGCTGCAGTCATCACTTAAATCAATGTGAACTGCATGATTGTTAGCCACTTCCATTACATTAAAAAAAACAAAAACAGTAATTCATGTTTCATGCGGTGTCGGTTTATTCCAGAGCCAAACCCAAGTGCAGATGACGCTGGAGATATCACCCATGCACCATTCCGTGGTGGTGGGGCGCGCGGCCGAACAGCTGAAGGTGATAATGAAGGGCACCGGCACGCAGATCATGTTCCCCGACGCCAACGACCCCAACATCCCCGCGCTACGTAAGAGCTGCGTCACCATCACCGGACAGATCGCTGATGTGTACGCGGCCAGGCAACAGCTGGTGGTGAGTAGGATTTCTTATTGTAACTAGCTGACCCGGCAAACTTCGTATTGCCTCAGAATTAAATAATGTGTCAAAGGCGATATAAAAATTTGATATAATAGGTTGGGGAAAAAGTCTTTTCGCATTATGGTATGTATGAACTTGTAATAAAATCTCTTTGGCTGTAGTATTTGTATCTGGCTGGTTTTGGTATCATTGAAAGTTAAAATTTTAAAGAACATAATTCCAAAATTCAATTTAGGCAAATGTGTGATTTTCATTTGTTTTTCGTACTGTCAAGATGAGTGAATCTAATGAAGAAATTCGATACATTTTAAAATTTTACTACAAAAAAGGTAAAAGTGCAACGCAAGCCGCGAAAAAAATTTGCGATGTTTATGGACCTAGTGCAGTGTCTGTGAGAGTAGCACAAATTTGGTTTTAGCGTTTTCAATCCGGAAATTTTGATGTCAAAGATGCACCTCCCTCTGGTCGCCCTATTACGGATAAAATGGATGTCATTTTTGAAAAAGTGGAGCAAGATCGACATATCAGTAGTTACGACGTAGCTGAAGAACTGAGAATTGATCACAAAACAGTTTTGTCGCATTTGAAAAAAGCTGGGTACAAAAAAAAGCTCGATATTTGGGTACCTCACGAGCTCACTGAAAGAAACCTAATGAACCGTGTACTCATTTGTGATTCTTTATTACGACGTAATGAAACCGAATCATTTTTGAAGAAGCTGATAACTGGTGATGAAAAGTGGATCACGTATGACAAGAACGTGCGAAAAAGTGGTCAAAGGCCGGTCAGGCTTCACAGACTGTGGCGAAACCCGGGTTAACTCGCAATAAGGTGATGTGGTGTGTGTGGTGGGATTGGAAGGGCATTATTCATTATGAGCTATTACCACCAGGCAGGACTATCGATTCTGAACTCTACTGCGAACAACTGATGTGATTAAAGCAAGAAGTTGAGAGAAAGCGGCCGGAATTGATCAATAGAAGGGGTGTGGTGTTTCATCATGATAACGCTAGACCTCACACATCTATAGCCACTCAGCAAAAATAAAGAGAGTTTGGCTGGGAGGTGTTAATGCATCCGCCGTATAGTCCTGACCTTGCACCTTCAGATTTCCACCTGTTTCGGTCTCTTCAGAATTCTTTATGCAATGTTAGGTTAACATCACGAGAGGACTGCCAAATCCACTTGTCGCGGTATTTTGATGAGAAGTCCCAAAATTTGTATAGCAATGGGATCATGTCCCTACCTACAAGATGGCAAAAGGTTATCGAACAAAATGGTACATACATATTTTAGTTAAATTTAAATAAACTATATTAAAAAATGTTTTGAATTATCGTAAAAAATGCGAAGAAACTTTTTCCCCAACCTAATAATATACGGACTATTTGTATGGGAAAATGAAATTGTGTTTTTTTGCTATTCCTCTACATTTTATTCATATTTTCTTATCCTGAACTGCCAAACATAATTCAAAACCAAAATTAGCCAAATCGGCAAAGCCGTTCTCGAGTTTTAGCGAGTCTAACGAACTGCAATTTATTTTCATTTAGATAAGATTTCAAAAAGTATAGTGGTGGTGATATTCGACTTAGCGGCGGCCAAACTCATGCACAAGCACAGCGTGCGCAAGAAGGTCGACTAGGCCGTTGCTTCTACCTATACTAAATTAGATGACATACTTAGCGAAAATTTACTGAATCCCCGAGGTGGACAAAGATCTTAAGTAAACACAGTACTTAAGTAGGTACTCTGCCTTCGCGTTCATTCTTGGATCGCTTCACATCGATATCTAACCCTACAGTATTAAATTTTCTGCCACTGAACACCTCTAGATATGCGATAGACCTCTAGATATCTTCCTCTTCTAAATCTCAAGATTTGTGAAAGAAAGAAAGAGAGAGAGAGTGCGCATGGCTCCACGGCTGGTGTAGGTCATAAGCGATCTACTCGGTTAAGCAATACGAGCGCGGTCGGGTGTGTAATGGATGACCGCTAGTGGCAAATTAAAATGCGCGTTTCCGTGCTTCGGAAGACACGTTACGCCGGGTAACGACTGCTATCTGTCGCATAGCAGTCGTTACCCCTTGGCGAAGGCATTATGGGCGGTTTGAAAACATCCGACAGCGAGTCTGCCACTAATCCGTATCTCCACCAACCCGCATTGGAGCAGCGTGGTAAAGTAAGCTCCAGGCCTCCCCCAAAAAGGGGAGAGACTCGTGCCGAGCAGTGGCATTTTAATGGGTTGCCATTATTATAGGAATATAAAATATTTTATGTAGAAGTTGAATCAACAAATTTCACCTGAAATCTATAGGTTCCTTTTATCATCAACTAGCTTCATAACTTCAAAACCCTTATAATTCCTGTTTTATATTATTTCGCATTAACACATGCTTGTGAATAATATAAAACAATTATTAAGGGTAAAAGCGACTTCTTTACGATATTCAATAAACTGAAAAGTCTATTATATCGGTTGCCTAACTAGCATAGTTGGCAATAGATGGCGCTGCTGCTACCATAAAGCAATGCAATAAATGTGAAGGAAAGATTTGACAAATCGGGCAGGGCTTCAGTAGCTCAATTGGAAGAGCGGCTGGACTAGATTCCTAGTAGGTCGCGAGTTCGAGTCTCGCCTGAAGTCAAATTTTTCTTTCCATTTTTCTTTAAAAATAAAACTTATAATTCCTGTCAACAGGGCAGCCTGCCGCTGGTGGTGATATTCGACGTGGCGGACGAGGCGTGTCGCGTGGACAACGACGCGGCCGCCAAACTGATGCACAAGCACAACGTCTACATCAGCGTTCGCCGGAAGCCCAAACAGGGCATTGCGTCTATTGTCATCAAGGGCATCGAGCGCTGTGCTGGTATGTGTTGTGTGCATGTTGTCATCAGTCAATCCGATATCATCAGTGTAACAGCCCTTTAAATTAAACGTAGGTACCTACTGAAGTTAATCGACGTTAGGAAAGAAACTTCGGATAATTACTGGTGGTAGAGCTCCAGTGACTGAGCTCGCGGGCTTAGGCACCACCGCACAACCTAATATACTCGCCGCTAAATGGTAGAGTTCAGCACTATCGTGTTCCGGTCAGGTGGTAATGTACGGCCCTGTGATTTCCGGCACAGAGGCATAACACCTTAGGCCTCAGGAGTAGCACCTTAGGCCTCAGGAGTAGTAACGCATCTGCATTTTGATCTTGGTCTTTGTGTGGGTGTCTATAGGCATAGTCATCACTTAACATCAATGTGAACTGCATGTTTGTTTGCCAGTTCCATAACATAAGAAAAAAATCGGTTCGGGTTTGTAGAGTGTTATTTCTTCATATCTCACACTACATATATGATACTGGACTATCGACAGTGTTGCAGTCTATGGTTGCAGCAGATATAACGCTCTACGAACCGATTGTTTTTTTTTAAAAGCCACGTACAATATTTCTTACCGACAGTTTTTTTAATCAAAATTGAACACAGAAAACACAACTGAAAGTGTTTTAATCACGGTTCTTCAATCAATATGTTACGTGTTATAATCAATTTAATTCGACGTGCGACGTATTTGATTTTTAATTGTTAACTTAGTGTTGACTCTATTAAGCTATGTAGTTTCCATGTGCAAGGAATATATTTTATTCTGTTCTACTTATTCATAAACGTACATTAGGTACATTTTAGCTATAGAATGCTTAAATCAGTGGCATTGTCAAATGTGCAGGATAGAAAAAGACGGAGAGATTAGGAACACTTTAGCTAAAATACGTTTATGAATAAGCGGGGTACAATATAAATATCATGATCATTTAAAAAGGTATAGACCTATTTTGATATCTATGTATCTACCAACGTTTCTTACGATAATTTTGAATTTCTTAACAACCATCATATTTTATCTGACAAGACAAAATCCACAGGCGACATCTACGAAGCCCGCCGCGAGCTGCTCGGCGGGAAGGAACCGGTCATCACGGCCGAGGTCCCCGAGTCCTACGGCATCCCCTCCATAACCAACACCATGCCCAACTTCGGCTCCTTCAACCCGTTCTCCCCGTCCCACACCAACACCATCACCAACTCCCCCTGCTCGCCCTACAACCTGCAGCTGTCGGAGCTGGCGAACTACAACATGGGCAGCCCGATGTTCGGCCACAACCCGCCCACGCCCGGCGGCTACCCGGCGCCGCTGTCCCCGGCGGGCCTGACGCCGCCCGTGTTCCCCGCCAGCTGGCTGGTGCCGTCGCCGCAGCCCCGGCCCGGCCAGTTCCACTTCCCCAACATGGGACCTAACGCGCCCGTTATGTATAAGAATCAGGGATCTTGGAATCGTGAGTATTTTTTTAAAATTTATTTATTTACTAGCTGACCCGGCAAACTTCGTATTGCTTCACAATGAAATAATGTGTTTCATTCGAATCCGTCCAGTATCTTCGGAGATTAGCCTGGACAAAAGGACAAACAGACAGACAAAAAAAATAAAAATCATTGAAAAGTGTTCAAATACTATTTAACATCGCCCCCAATTGGTTTTTCGTAAATATATACAATGTACAGACACGCGGATTTTACTGTTTTATTATATGTATAGATTTATTAGTCACCCCAACAAAGTAATCACTGTAAATAAGCAAAATACAAGAAAAAGCACATTGGATACTTGGTAAGTGACACCTCAATTACAGGTGTAAACATCATTCTACTGAAAAATAATAGTGAGTATATACAGATTAAATATCAAAAAACATTAGACAAAAATATGAACTAATTAAATCTCACTATATCTAGGTACATAATGTATGGTAATGTAAGACAAACGAGCGTGCAGTTCACTTGTATGCTAAGTGATGCAAATGAGACCTGAGAGTTTAGTTGTTATGTATCTGTGATAGTTATTACGTGGCCTTATATCACCATCTGACCGGAACACAATAGTGCTGAACACTATCATTTGATCGTATTTTTTCTCCACCAATCCGCATTGGAGCAGCGTGGTGGAGTAAGCTCCAGGCCTCCCCCCAAAAAGGGGAGAGACTCGTGCCCAGCAGTGGGACGTATAATGGGTTGCCATTATCATTTCGCGGTAGATAAATTAGGTAATGCAACTAATGCCTACGTCCTCGACTCCACCAGTAAAAACTGTTACCTCATAACACCTGTTAGGATACCTAAAGATATTTTCTTATTATTTACCTGCAGTGTAGACTGCTCCCAAATTTTGGCTTTTTATTTATTTATATCTACTTATGTTTCTGTTGTCCACTATTAGCAGTAATCGTGGGAAGAACAGTTCAGTAGCATTTTAGGTAGAGCTCCAGTGACGGAGCTCGCGGGCGTAGGCACCACCGCATTACCTAAATATACAATATAGACATGCCGCTAAATGGTAGTGTTCAGCACTATCGTGTTCCGGTCAGGTGGTAATGTACGGTCCTGTAATTTCCGGCACAGAGGCATAACACCTTAGACCACTGCTCGTCGTCCTCCACGTCGACGTCCACTGCTGGACAAAGCCTTCCCCAAACACGCCTACAACAGCGATGTGCGCGTCGTTTTAACGCGGGACGGTGCTGCCCATCCTGCACATAAAAAAAAGTTTGAAAACCCCTCTGTGAGTCCTAGCACACACGACTGCATCCAAATAATTATTTTAATCACGCCCTTGGTAGGCAAGGGCAGAATGCCGGGAAGGAGAGATACCTCGAGACCTCGACCCTATTCGCTACTGCGCGTTCGCGCGCGCAACAGCGAAGGACTTACCAGTTCCAGTTCCCATCCTGCGTTTCGGATGTTCGTTTGTTCGGTTGACGTACCTGCACTACCGGAAGAATTCCCCTCCACTAGAGGGCGATGGAGTGACACGTCCCCAGGCCTTCACGTTACTGCTGTAGCACGTAGCGCTGAGTAGCACACAAAAACTTTTTTATTTTTTTTTATTCTCCGTTTAAAGAGCTTGGTCAAAGACCATGACGCTCTACACGTTCGCGTTCGCATGAATCACATTCTTCATTTAAATTAAACAACATTAGCTCATTAACTATTGTAATAGGTGCAACAGTATTCTGGCGTAATCCGTCAAAACTTTTGTTCGTGGAATGAATTCTTTCTATCCTTTTTCAGCGATGTCAAACAACGAAATGGGTGGTATGCAGCAGCCGATGATGATGCAGCCTCCGTATCTGCAAATACCAGACGGCAGGCCCGTGAGTACCTGCCTACTTATATTTTGAAACAAATAAAGCTTGTAATATTCTTTTTTCGCAATAACACATGCGAGTGAACTTTAGAAATTAAAGAAAAAACGCAATGAAAAATTTGACTTCGGGCAGGAATTGAACTTGAGACCTCAGGATAACCAGTCCATCCGCTTTGCCACTAACTTTGTTTGGGACTTTGGTAGCTTTTTTATGTAATGAAAGTAGCAATCAAGCAGTTCAAATTGATGTTAAGTGTCAACTGCAGCCTATAGATACCCACAAAAAGACCAGAGGTCAAAATGCAGATGCCTTACCACTTCTGAGGCCTAAGGTGTTATGCCTCTGTGCCTGACATTACGGGGCCGTACATTACCACCTGACCGGAACACGATAGTGCTGAACACTACCATTTAGGTAATGCGGTGGTGCCTACGCCCGCGAGCTCCGTCACTGAAGCTCTACCACCAGCAAAGGCTTTCAGTCAAAGACATAATTAAAAATACACACAACATAAGAACATTCATTTTTTCTGCAAACGTTTTAGTAGAGAAAGAAATTGTGGCAGTGCATGAAAACAATATGGATTTTTTTTAACGCTGAGGCAACGCTTTTTACTGCCTTGTATGACGTGACGAGTGCGTGTTGTGCCGTCTGTACAATGGTGAGTGCTTTGCTGAACTGTTCGACATGGTCCCACCGTCTCTTTTCCTACACCGCACTACCTGCCGAAGAGAGAAGTTCCGCCCTCACCGACTGGACACCTGGCAGTGCTCAAGGGTGCGGTTTTTTCGTTCGTTCCTGCCCTGAACGTGTAAAGTGTGGAACGAACCTCCCTCTGAGGTGTTCCCTCGGTGCTACAAAAGAGTCCTTCAGGGCTGGCAGCGCGTTGGCAACTCCCCTAGTGTTGCAAATGTTCATAGGCGACGGTGACCACTTTCCATCAGGTGGCCCGTTTGCTTGTCTGTCAATGTTTTCAGATATAAAAAAAATGAGCGCTACGCGTATTCAGACAGGTTAATGGAACTGTACTTTAGAATATAAGGTGATTTTCATTAGAAAGCATCGCACACTGGCTCTGCTGTATAGTGTGTGTGTGTGACCCCAGGTGACGCTGAGCCAGGTGCTGAACTGCAGCTCGCAGGGCAGCAGCGGCTACCACAGCAACTTCACCGGCAGCTCCGTCTCCCTCGACGCGCAGAACATCTCCGGTCAGTTAAAATTGCTTATTTCAATACTAAAATCTTAACCCCCTTATTCTTAAACGTATTTTAGCTAAAGTGTTGCTTGTCTTTTTCTATCCTGCACATATGACAATGCAACTGACAAAGACAAAGCATTCTATAGCTAAAACGTATATAATATACGTTTATGAATAAGGGGGTATCTATAAGTACCTACTGTGTTGAAAGAGTAGTCACAGTCATGAAAGAGGATTGTATGGAGAAAGGCTTACAATTGAATGTGGATAAAACTAAAGTATTAGTATTTGAAAGAGATGAACAGAGAACAAATGCAAGGGTAGTAGTAGATGATGCAGTGTTAGAACAGGTTGATGAAATTGTATATCTTGGATGTGCTTTTAGCAAGGATGGTAGGTACACCACTGACATAGAAAGAAGAGTGCTTGCTGGGAATTGCGTGAATGGAGCGTTGCTTGCGTAAGCTGCTAGAATCTAAACATCTCAGCCAGCGGGCTCGACTAGCCGTACATAATGCTGTACTTACTCCAACGCTTTTATATGGAAGCGAGAGCTGGGTATGCAGGAGAGAGCATGAAAGTAAGTTGAACACGGTCGAGATGAGATCTTTGCGCAAGATCTGCGGTGTATCACTCACCGATCGCGTTCGTAATGAAGATGTAAGAAAGAGACTTTGTGTGAATGATAGTATCGGTGTAAAAATGAAAAAAGGCATGCTCCGATGGTTCGGGCATATAGAAAGAATGTCGAATGAGCGAATGACTAAACAGATATACAATGCGAATGTGGATGGTTGCAGAGGCCCAGGAAGACCAAGGCTGACCTACCATGACCAAATAGGTCGAGTTCTGTCTGATGGTGGGGTCAAAAGTCTTAGGAATCGGCGTGCATGTATGAAGAGAATGATGAAGGTAGACGAGGCACAAGAGGTTTGTCTGAACCGGGATATCTGGCGCTCTACACTCTCCGCCTACCCCGATAGGGACCTGGCGTGAAGATACATACATACCTACTGTGTTCAACAATAAATATTGCACATCGAGTCTATGAAAGAGATAATCGGCTTGTATCGGCTTCGTAGAGCGTTATCTCTGCTGCACACACACTACCTAAGTAAGCATTCGTAGTCCGATATTGGTCAAAATTTGATCAAAATGGCTGACAAACGTCAGTTAGGTAAGGTGCGAAAGAGCTAACGCTGCACCACAGACAAATCAGCCTTCCTGGCGCTCTACAGACCCGAAATAAGCCGAAGTCTGCCGAAGTTTCGTGCCTAAGGTCGATGTGCAATATTTCTTATTGGATACTGTACTAGCTTTTGCCCGTGACTTCATTCGTGTGGCATGCGAAATAAAGGAATAAACTTTCGGCTATTTTTCACCGTTGAGGTAAAAAAGGCAAAAATATTACACATCGACCTTAGGAAATAGATTTCGACTAATTTTGGCGCTGTGGAACGTTAACTCTTTGGCACACTAGCTATGTGACATATGTCGGCCATTTTGATCAAATTTTCACCAATACCACACTATCACACCATGTGACAAACAAATAAATAAAGTCAGTACAAACTTACGTAGGCAGTGTGCGATAGAGATAACTCTGGTCTTTATGTGTTTTTTTTTAATGTAATAAAAGTGGCAAACAAGCTTGCAGTTCACATTGATGTTAAGTGATGACTGCAGCCTATAGAGACCCACACAATGACCAGAGGTCAAAATGCAGATGCGCTGCCACTCCCGAGGCATTAGGTGTTATGCCTCTGTGCCGGCAATTACAGAGCCGTACACGTGGTTGTCTATAGGCTGCAGTCATCACTTAACATCAATGCAAACTGCATGCTTGTTTGCCACTTTTATTACATAAAAAAAAACTGATGAATGAATGCAATGTTAGCAGGTGGCGATGGCGGCAGCAACGTGGGCTCGCCGTCCGTGTCGCCCATCAGCAAGACACACAGCCCCACGCCTTCCTCGGAAAACGATCGCTCACAACAAGGTTCACATCACGGAATAGATAAATAAAGATGGAATGGTAATGTGGGCGTGGCAAGCACGCGGCAACTATGCGTGTACACACACAGTTCGGCAGAACCATTCGTTCGCCGCTCGTAGTGTCGTGTAGACTGCTTCGAACGACGCATCTCTTGGTAAAATACCATGTAGTGCCAATTTTAACATGTAATATGAAATGTCATACCTCAAGTATAAAGCGAGGAGGTATATCTTATGATCAGTAAGTCACAAATAACATTTATTGTTATAATACTTGTAAAAAACATATAAATATACAAAGGAATATGAATATTCGAACTTAAACTGCATTATTTAAACGTTACTGCTAGCGAATACACTGCTTGTTAAGCATTCGCTCAATTAACGCTATTACTGTCTCTGCTGGCAATGTACAGCATGTAATGCGTTCGCTACACTTCGACTTGTTTATTGGTGAGTATATTGTTGTGTGCGTGCGAGTGTTTATTGTCTACGGGCGTTACATCTTAGTATGCAAACTTACGCAAACGAATAGCTGCCCTCAGATTAATGTGTGGTGATTGTCGAGATGGTGTTACATTTGTGTAAGAAATTGCATGGTGGGAGAAAAGCGGCGACACTGGTTCTAATACTAAATTGAAGCAAAGGCCTTTCCATCCTTATTTAACTATGCCGTGGTTCACATATTACTTCAATCCTTATTATTTATTAATTCATCATAATGTGTTTTCATAGAAGCGCGCATGGCTCGGCGGCTGGTGTAGATCATAAGCGATCTACTCGGTTAAGCACTACGGGCGCGGTCGGGTATTGAGATGGGTGACAGCTAGTTAGTGGCAAATTAAATGCGCGTTGCCGTGCTTCGGAGGGCACGTTAAGCCGTCGGTCCCGGTTGCTATCGGTAGATAGCCGTCGTTAAACCTTGTCGGAGGCGGTTTGAAAACATCCGGCAGCGGGTTGGCCACTTACCCCAACACCTCCATCAATCCGCCACCTGCATTGGAGCAGCGTGGTGGAGTAAGCTCCAGGCCTCCCCCCAAAAGGGGAGAGACTCGTGCCCAGCAGTTGGACGTATAATGGGTTGCCATTATTATTATTACGTCTCTCGTCAGCACGGGGTCCAATTTGAACCCCGGACCTTTGTCAGGCTTGCGCGGGGACATGGGGGATCCAAGACGTAGAGGCCCTTTCGAGAATTTTGATCTACTTTGTAATGGGTTATATTCGGCGGGACCTCTCTCTGACAGCATCAATAGTTAATACAGACACAGACAGGCCCCGCAGAATACATGGGACTATTGTAATGATAAGTGATTCGCCAAACTTTGGGCTATCTGGATGAACTGGGGGGACTAACTGGCTGGGCCTATGGAGTGAGATCCGGCACCTGCCTATATCCAACATCTCACATTATCGAATCCTACTTTAGGCAGGTGGTGACTCGCCTCTCCTTGGTGGGCCCCTCAAACGGTTAGTATTATTATACTAATGATTATTAATGTTTTTGGGGCAGCGTGGTGGAGCAAGCTCCAGGCCTCCTGCCATAACGGGGAGAGACTCGTGCCCAGCAGTGGGACACATCTCAAGCGTTGTCATTATTATATTTCAGAATTAGCGAACATAATATCGGATCTGCCGATATCGGACCGGCGCGCGGTGGGCTGCGAGAAGAAGACGCTGGAGACGCTCGGCAAGCTGTCCCCTCTCGCCGAGTACCGCAAGATGCAGGCCGAGGCCAACAAGGTCAGTCCGTTAGCGGGGACCTTCTACCGGGGCCCGGGGACATGTGAGGCAGTGTGGGCGGTGGGTGTGTGGCAGTAGCGTTCGTTGCTCCAAATCGACAAGACGCTGCAGGCGCTCAACAGTTGGCTGCAGAAGCCAACTCAGTCCTTTTACCAGGAACAGTTCCAATATCGGCTCAACAAAGTTTGAGGTCATAGGCAAAACCGCATTACCTAATCTTCTGCATATGGTAGAGTTCAGCACTGTTGTGTCCCGGTTAGATGGTAATATCTTAATATATATAAATCTCGTGTCACAATGTTTGTCCTCAATGGACTCCTAAACCACTTAACGGATTATAATAAAATTCGCATACCATGAGCAGTTCGATCCAATTTGAGAGATAGGATAGCTTACATTACGCTATGACTAATAGGAGCAGAGAAGCGCGGGCGAAGCCGGGGCGGGCCGCTAGTCTTAATATATATAAATCTCGTGTCACAATGTTTGTCCTCAATGGACTCCTAAACCACTTAACCGATTATAATAAAATTCGCACACCATGTGCAGTTCGATCCAACTTGAGAGATAGGATAGCTTACATTACGCTATGACTAATAGGAGCAGAGCAGCGCGGGCGAAGCCGGGGCGGGCCGCTAGTAATTTTTATAAAAAATTACTGCCATGTCCAACTAAACTAGCTATAACAAACACAGTTTTAAACAGGTAGTAGGTACCTACCGACTACATGACTACATTTTTTTTTTATGTAATAATAGTGGCAAACAAGCGTGCAGTTCACATTGATGTTAAGTGATGACTGCAGCCTATAGACACCCACACAATGACCAGAGGTCAAAATGCAAATGCGCTGCCACTCCTGAGGCATTAGGTGTTATGCCAAAATGCAAATGCGCTGCCACTCCTGAGGCATTAGGTATTATGCCTCTGTGCCGGAAATTACAGAGCCGTACATTACCACCTGACCGAAACACGATAGTGCTGAACACTACCATTTAACGGCAAGTATATTAGGTAATGCGGTGGTGCCTACGCCCGCGAGCTCCGTCACTGGAGCTCTACCACCAGTAATGCACCACCACACATGCACTTCATTTTATATGTCAATGTAAAGGACACCGTCAATTAGAAAACTGCTGCTATGGTAAAGGGGACTTATTAAAAATACATAAAGTCTTAATTCAAAAACATGTAGCTCTATCAACTGTTATATAAGCAGAGCAGCACGTGTTTCTCTTTCGTAAACTAAATTTTAAATTAAAAAATAAGCACCATCAATTCCCTTCACCATCGATATTTAATTTACACTTGAAAGTTTATTTTATGTGTTGCTAGGCTATGCGCGAAAACGTCGGCAGCGGCTACCGAGTGCCGACTACCCGCTGGTCGGGGTACTACTTCAGCCACACTTCTCCCGGGCCCATCAACTTAGATAACAACGAGGGAACAGCTACTGTGAGTAATTTAGTATAGTCTTGCTAACTAGGCATTACAGGATATAAAATCTTGCTTTACTTATCCAGGGATAAGTTAAAACAGGTTTCAACATTATTTATTTATACCTATTGGATTATTATTAAAAGTCATTCTCTCTAGGTAGCTTATAACCCGACAATGCAAAAGTGTCCTTGTAGACCAATATGAAATAAATTATTTGAATTTTGAATTTTGAACATAAGAATCTAACCAAAAACGTCTTTGTACGAACATCGACGGTAGGTAACAGTCTGTCAATCTCTCGTCAGAATGACTTCCATATGGAATTCAAAATAACGACAAAGTAATTGTTTTACTCTGTACACACTCATCGTGCAACCATAGAGCAACACCGGAGGGGAGTAGCCAGGGGCTTTCCCCTCTGTCAACGTAAAAGCCCAAATGGGCCTATACCTGTCGCCTAGATGTTTAAATGTGTGCGTGAAATTGTTTCTGTATTTTGTTAAAGTCAAGGTGTGAGTTTCGTAGTAATAGACGATTTTTGTAGTGTGCGTGTGTGTCGCACGCATTTCCCCCCCGCAAAAAATTACTGACTGTTTTGCATCTGTAATAAACGCTATGGCTACTCCCCTCCAGTCCGCCGCGGCCGGTGGTCCGTGTTGATCTATGTGCAGCACAGATAACTATCTGTGTTGTACTGGTAGTAGGTACATTTGATTGTACAGTATACCAAAAAATGCTAATATTTAACGGCTTGGAGGAAAAATTAAGTTAATTTGATTATAAATGTATGGCCCCGTAATATATATCACAGAGACATAACAACTAAGGTCTCAGGGATGACAACGCATCATCATTTTGACCTCTGGTGTTTGTGTAAATGTCTATAGGTTGCAGTCATCACTTATATTAATTACCTAAACATGTGAACTGCATGCTACTACGCTGAGGTCCTGGGTTTGATTCCCGGGTCCCCAGGATCTCAGCGTAGTAGCATGCAGTTATCAGAGATAATGGTGTAAAGTCCTTTATCTCACGTTCTTTTTCTGGAAATTTCCCAGTACCTCGAAGTTTGGTAATGTGCCTGGAGATGTTACATGGGCCAAAAACATAACCGGCGAATCGTGGTTTGCATGTATGCTTGAATGCATGTATTTTCCTCTGCCTACCCCTGCGGGGATTACAAGCGTGAAGTAACGTTGAACCGCATGTTTGATTGCCACCTTCTTTACACAAAAAAATGGATTGAAACAGCGATGGATTTGTTTGGAAATGGCTCTGCTGATGAAAGATGTTCTTATAACAGCCGGAGAAAGGATGGAACAGGTCGGAGTTGGTGCGGCCCAACATAGCGGACACGTCCCCGCCGCTCGCCGCGCCCGCCAACAAGACCTGCCGCTACCAGCAGCTATACGACCTGCTCAGAGACATCGGACTGCATAAATATATTGGTTAGTTCTGGTACATTTGCTTTGGACACAGGTTTTCAGCTTAGACGCCGCCACACCGCGGACACTCCCACAAAATTCCATACAAACGCTTAATTTGGTTACCTATTACACAGACGTCAATCAGTGACGTGTATTTACAAGTGCACCTGTGTGCGTAGGACGTAGAGAACACCAAACGTCTCCCATAAGAGAGGAGGAGGTTGGGTGATGCTGGGAAATCGGGCTGGAGGTCGAAGTGTCCATTCTATACATAGTATTATTACATATTCTCTGACGCCGCGGGGGACTTTGTTTTATAATTAATCATCACGGCTGGTGTAGATCGTAAGCGATCTACTCGGTTAAGCGATACGGGCGCGGTCGGGTGTGTGATGGGTGACCGCTAGTGGCAATTACAAATGCCGTCGGTCCCGGTTGCTCTCGATAGATAGCAGTCGTTAAACCTTGTCGGAGGCCTTATGGGCGGTTTGAAAACCTCCGACAGCGGGTTGGCCACTAACCCGTACCTCCACCAATCCGCATTGGAGCAGCGTGGTGGAGTAAACTCCAGGCCTCCCCCCAAAAAGGGGAGAGAGTCGTGCCCAGCAGTGGGACGTATAATGGGTTGCCAATATTATTATTATTATGTCTCTCGTCAGCACGGGGTCCAATTTGAACCCCGGACCTTTGTCAGGCTTGCGCGGGGACATGGGGGGTCCAACACGTAGAGGCCCTTTCGAGAATTTTGATCTACTTTGTAATGGGTTATATTCGGCGGGACCTCTCTCTGGCTGCATCAATAATTAATACAGACACAGACAGACCCCGCAGAATATAATGGGACTATTGTAATGAAAATGACTTGCCAAACTTTGGGATATGTGGGTGAACTGGGGGGACTAGATGGCTGGGCCTATGGAGTGAGATCCGGCACCTGCCTATATTCAACATCTCACATTATCGAATCCTACTTTAGGCAGGTGGTGACTCGCCTCTCCTTGGTGGGCCCCCCAAACAGCCAACCCGATGGTCGACGGGGAACAACACTGTTGAGAGAGGCTGGGGGTGTCGAGAGGTGTGGCCCCGGTTTCACCATCACGAGCGAGTAATCTCGAGCTCGGAGCGGGCTTCCCCGCTATTATGCCTTTAGACACTTCCACCCCCGAGTGTATGGCTCTTGCAGAAATTTAGACAACAGCCTATTATCTAAATTTCTGCAAATGCCATACCTCTAGCGCCCCACTCTGACCGGCCAATAAAGGCAAGCCAGAGGCGAGAGACCTGATGCTCTGTCCGGCCGTACCTCTGTGTGGCGGACGAGGCGGAGCCCAGTTCTCTCGGAGGAACTCGAGATGATGGTAGGGGGTGGTGTCGCTACTCACCAACAGCTCGCCACAAGCTGCTCTGCCCCCTTATCTTATTATATCTTATATGTTGTTTCGTTTGGTACGGTGTAATATACTTATCGCCTTATTCGTAAACGTATTTTAGCTAAAGTGTTGCTCATCTCTCCTTTGTCTTTTTCTATCCTGCACATTTTACAATGCAACTGACAAAGACAAAGCATTCTATAGCTAAAACGTATCTAATAAACGTTTATAACTAAGGGGGTTATTGTACATTTTATTTCGTAGATTTATTTAAGAAACACGAGCTGGACATGTCGACATTCGCGTCCCTGAACGAGGCCGACCTCACCGAGATCGGGGTGACGGCCTTTGGAGCCCGCAGGAAGATGCTGCTAATAATTGCAGGTATCTGAGGAGAAATGCACGTTTGAACCTGCATCAGGCAGACTGATAACGACTGACAGATAACGCACAGCCGAAACTACCGACTTTTTTTTAATGTGTTTTTTTTTTATTATTGCATCGTTATTCCTCATATTGCCAGTGTCAAGTAAAACGATATTTCGTATTTATTTAAGCAGCGTAAAAGTTAGTATTTATTGTCAGTCAATTATTTATTAAGTATGTCAGTCAAGTGAGTTACAGTCAAGTTATTCAGTAATTATGTCCTCGAGTTATGTTATGAGGTCAAGTTACTCGAGTAAAGCGATGGCTACTTTACCAGAGCATTTACAATGAAGTTTTGGAGGCAACCTGAAAGGTCGTGTTTTCGCACTGTTATTCTATTTCACTATACACGGGCACTGTAATAAACCTATATCAAACAAAATGCCACCAACTTTATTCAATATAACTTAAAAATCCACCAAGAAAATGAAATAAAATAAGAGCACCATACGCCTCTTTCAAGGTTCCCGCCAAAACTGAACTGATTCTTCTGGAACCAGAATCCAGTGTGGCGAGCCTATTTGGAGCGTATTACCTAATTTATCTGCCGCCAAATGGTAGTGTTCAGCACTATCGCGTTCCAGTTAGATGGTAATGTATGGCCGCGTAATAATTATCACAGAGACATAACAAAGGGTCTCAAACGTGGCAACGCATCTGCATTTGACCTCTGGTCTTTGTGTGGGTTGTCTTTTAGCTGCATACTGGAGAGGCATACTAGTAGAATAATTATCTACACCTGGTGATGAATGCTCAGTAGATTGTTGTATTTAATGTTTATATACTTATTTACTCATTGTTCCATTACGACCTATAACAACTTTGGGAGTGTAGTAGTGCACTCAGAGAGGATTATCCAAAATTCCTTCTTAGAGAATTTATGCACGTATGAAATTGCGAATAAAATCCATTAAACACAATCAAATGTTTCATGCCGATGTCTATACCAGTAAATATATTTCAGAGCTGCAAAAACAAGCGAGCGCTTTCAAAGGCACCTCGAGCGGTGAGAGGAAGATCATCAATTCTCCACCACAATACAACACCGCGTCTCTCTCTCAGGACAAGTGGTAGGCTGCACATGCAGTCCTTCAGATATAGTTCGTGGCAATGCTTCAAAAATTGATATTAAGACAAATACTATATCTGAATCAAGTTATTCTTATCGGATGCTTATAGAACTAAAAGCTTTCGAATTGTTCAAGATGTATTCACCAGATTGAACCTCTTTATTTCAAATCTATTTATATATTTGTTCTTCTATACAAAATAGCATGAATTGCTTGTAGTTCCATAAGTATTTTTTAAACTACCTCCAGAATTGTTAAAATTCAATTACGTAGCTATCGAAATTGCTTGTGCTTCTATCCTTAATTTAGTCGGCCTCTCTACTCGCGTAAACAGTTTTGATAGTACGTAATAGAAAATCCTCGAGCAACTACCATCGAGCTCTGACTGATTTTGACTGTGAGTTCCTGTAACCTAGTTACCTCACGATCGACTGAATACCAAGACTGATAGATCGTTATTGGCTGCGTTTCACTAATCGACCGCAACGACTGCGACCACGACCCCTAAATCGCCGTTCCACTACAGTAAAACGGCCGCGGGCGTTGTAGGCTAATCTCAAAGGACGCATGTCGTTCTTCTTTCGAATTCTCGCTACGTTTGCCCACTCTGACCATATTTGGTAGGCAAAGTGGGCGCGATGCGGTCGCGAAATCTATGACGTCGAACGATCGCTCACGATGACCACGGGCCACGGTGGAACGATACAAAGGGTGTTACAATCGTTGCGGCCGTTTCATGGAATGTACCCATTGTTACAGATAAACAAATTTTAATGACAATCACGCGTCCCGTGTTCTATGGTCGGTTTTTTTCTGTCATAGAGAATTTTTTTTTTTTCGTGGAACAAGGAATCATGGTCGGGTACCGTGACTGTTAGAGCACTTTTATAAGCTCGTTGATTACTATGAGATTTTATAATGTAGTTTTTAAGCGTTTTCGGAAATATTTTTTTATAGATTTTTATGATAGCTAAAAGCGATACGACGATTTGATCCCTCATAGATTCGTACAATTGTTGAAGTAAACCGGCCGAGTGCCATATAAACATAGTTTTAAGTTATATTTAAGCTAAGCTTAGTCGTATTTGAATCATATTGTGAGGGCATGTTTTATTTTTTGATTTTAACCCACCATTTTTTACCCATCCTAGCATACATTAGAAATCCGGACTGAGTTTTAAATGATTATCGTAATTAAATTCAACGGCAGTTTTATTGTTTGATTATTTAGCGCAAAGTTGGTCGATATTTTTCTTTATACATCATTGAATATTTTTGTATGATCCAGCCAATGTTTAGTATAACTTTTGAATTCATATTTTGAATAATATGATTCGTAAAGAGATCAATGTATTGGCGATTGACAAATAAAATTAATCGGCGCATCAATATTGTAAAGGATTTGGACCCATATAGAATTTGACTTGATTTTAAATAGGACGCATAATATGTAACTTTCAGCGAAACAGGTATCAAAGGACAAAAGTCGGCTGCTGAAGGAATTTTAATCGGTTAACATTTTATAATATTTATCATCGATCATTGTGTTTATGTGATTATGAATTTAAGTACTTTTTTTTTACTTCATATGTTTTTATACGTGTGCATTTTGATTTTAACCATATTAACATGCTAATTTATTGTGAATGCCGTTATTTTTTACATTTTCATGTTCATTTAAGTAGTGTTTGGGTACATAATGATTGCGATCGATTTTTTTTCATCTAACACCTGTACCACCATGTAATTATGTATCTATTCAGTTACTTTTATTTAGTTTTCTTTTTAAGATCAGAAATGTAATTGTTTTAATCATGAACTTGTGATTTAGATCTTTTTTAAAGTATGATTATGAGATGTAGTAGACTTTGAGTGTAAGTGATTATGAAATGTTAATTTTCTATGTAATAAGTACAAGGGGATGTAATGAGTTCATAGTTCATGTGTTAACTTTTTATTTTAGTTCATTTTTTAAGTTTAAAGAAAGTTTTTGCACGATTGTTTTTTTTAAGTTTTGCTTGGCTGATTAAAGCGTTAAAATGTCTATGTGATTTTAATTTACCAAAAAACAGCATATTATTCATTTATATCTTTTCACTAATGCGCCTAGTTTTTAAGTGTAGCTTACTACACGTAAAATCGGGGAAACTATTTTTTTTGTTCATTAACAACCCTCCCCGCTCAGAATCAACAACTTTTTATGTGAAAGACGATCAACTCATAAACTTTTTTTTTTTTAATGGCATTGTATGTTGTACTTATGCCAAACTCATAAACTTACAGAAAATATCGGAATCCTACATTGATGTGTAAGTAATAAGAGGGAACAGAGGAATGCTTCAAAGCTGCAAAGGAATCTGGTCCAGTAAAGTTCTAAGCGTACTTTCTTGAAAGCAAAGTAGTGCAGTCTTGTGAATCTCACTATAATGATAATATCAAAAGGAGATCCGCCACTTTGTATGGGGCATTGGTACATAATTGTACAACAATAAAACTTTTACGTCTTCAGACATTAGTTCAAACACTACTATTTAAAACATATTTGACATCGTTGACGGATTGGGTTCGTGAGATATAGCAATTTAAAAAAATGTATGAATGAAGTCGTTTGCCCGCTATATTTTTTTTATTTTCGTACTTACAGGCGCTAATTTAAAATTGACCGTTTGTAGATTGCTAGAAGAAAGTGACTTTTACAATAAATAATCACGCTTGTATCCACAAATACATATGAATGCTTTTAAATAGCATTTCACTGTACACCGAGCACTTTTTTGGCAAACTCCAGTCTACTTTTGCAGATTATAATAAATTGTTCTCATAAAAACTACAAACACAACATCAACTGACTTGAACAGAAACCTCTAGAACTACCTACGTAATCCAAATCGCAAGAGCACTCGAAATCCGTTTCAACGAGCACAAAAACAAGCCAGTAGTCAAAAACACAGAGAAGTCACAGAACGCCAACAATATCCAACGAACGAGCAGAAGCAAATGAATGACGTCAAACGTCAATCATCAATGACGTGACAGACATGAGGTGTCATATCAAAGCGTCAAAAAGTGATCACAACATAGGCGGCTGTCACAAAATATCGATTCATTGATCGAATGGGTCACTTAGGCTTTTGTGTTGATTTTAAAACTTAAATGAATGTATTTCAATAAGTTTTCATGTGATTGTTGGCACCCTAAAATGAAATCTAACGTGTTTTCTCACTTATTTTTCTATTTATTATGTAACCGTTTTTTTTTAATATGATTAATTGATACTTTCTGATACAATAATTATATCCTACGCCATTACATTTCGTTACGTTCCTTTCCACGCCATCATAAATATCAAAAGTACAGATTTTTTCAAAAACTGTTTTAAATACTTTTCCGGCGGGTTTCAGTATAATATTATACTGAAAAATATACAGCTTTATGCGCACAAATTTTATGTAAAGTGTTTGTTCATGTACAACATATGTACCATTTTGGTTGATCTCCTTTCTACATACAATCGTTGCCGATAGTGTTGGATAGGACACGCTTTCAGAACGAGTTTGTAAGAGGAACCTCTTTTTCGTACTGAGCCAGTACTTTGTCCCACTTCAAATTACGTGAGGCGATGAGGTAACGCGAGGCCGCCGACGCGGCGAGGCGGCGAGGCGGCGAAGTGATTTGACGCGTCGCGGTGCATTTGAAGTAACATGACATAATTTGTCGGGACAAATTTTGTCGCGTTGCTTGTTACTTCAAATGAGGCCACCGACGCGGCGAGGCGGCGAAGTGATTTGAAGCGTCGCGGTGCATTTGAAGTAACATGACAAAATTTGTCGCGACACAAAATTTGTACTGGCTCTTACAAAGTGTGTCTGACTTCACATTTTGTAAGGGACAGGACAAATTTTGTCATGCTATACATTTGAAGATTTTGAAGTGACAGAATGGATTTGTTTGTACCTACTAAGCAAAGTGTTAATGAGATGAAGTTTTAGAGATATTGGTTTTGTAATTTGTAGGTTTTGTTTAATTGAAAAGTTAAGTCATTTTTGATAAAATTAAATAATGTCAATAAATTTTATTATTATAATGAAGTGGATTGGCTCAACGCCCGCGGTATTTTTGCGATAGTGGAACGACAATTTCAGCGGTCGTGGTCGCGATCGTTGGGGTCGTTTGGTCGAACGTACCCTATGTGGTAGTACATTCTTTGTCCTAGTCACACACGTCACACTTGACTTAGAGTTCAAAAGAGCAAAGAATACCGCGACATTTTAATACACGGCGCTTATTGGTCTGTTTTGAGGAGTAATAGCCTCATTGTCCTCACCTCAGACCAATCACGTTACACATTTTGTCTTAGTCACACACGTGACACACTACGTAAGAGTACAAGAGCAAAGAGTAACGCGTCTTAATATTTGAAGCAGTACAAATTATATTTTTGTCACGTCCTTACAATGTCAGGTTTTGTCCGGGACAAATGTAAGGCCTCTTGTAAGTCCTACTCAACGCTAGTTGCCGACGTTATGTGGAACGTTCTCAATGACAGCTCACGTGGTGCGGGTTTTGACGTTGACTTTAACATTGACATTGATAATCAATTTTGACAGTGACTACAGGAAAACTGAAAAGCTAAAATTGCTGAAAACTCTTGAAAAAGTGCAGTTTTATTGCATCATATTTTGAAAAAGACTTCAAAATGGGTAATGCTAGTGCAAAAGCCGTAGAAATCAAGAGCTTGGAAGCGCCGGCATCGGCAAATACGGAGAAAAAGTTGAAACCATGTTGTGCTTGCCCCGAGACGAAGCGAGCGCGAGATGCTTGGTAAGGTTATGTTATTTATCGTTCAAAAATTACGCAATAAATTATTAATCAATACCTGTAGGGTAATCGCAAATCACTATTATGATAGGAATAATCAGCGTGCATGTATGAAGAGAATGATAAAGGTAGACGAGGCACGAGAGGTATGTCAGGACCGGGATATCTGGCGCTCTGCACTCTCTGCCTACCCCGTTAGGGACCTGGCGTGAAGATACATACATACATACACTATTATGATGTTACCATCCAAATAGACATACTACAACTGAAAACCTTAAGAAGAAATACCCTGAAATAGTATCAAAATAATCATGTTGTAAACACCTTAATTGCTTAGATACCTGAAATAATTATATTACTTCTTGATCTAGCCAAATTATAGCTTAGTTAGCTTAGTATAGTTAGCTGGTTAGATCCATCTAACCCGAACAAGCAATCAACAATTTAATACTTCTGGTAAAAGAGCAAAACATCTTATGCATCATGAGTTGACAGAAGGCAGAATTCAGAGTATATAGAAATAGAAAAATGCTATGTATCCAGTTATTTGGTTTACCATATTTTATGACCTATAGGAATAATGACATCTATTGCTCAAAGTAAACATTAAGTTTTTGCAAGCATTGCTGTCATACATGTCATACAAAAATACTGTCAATTGACCAGAAAATGACTGTTTTTATATTATTTCGCATTAACACATGCTTGTGAAATATATTTTATTTTTTTAAAGAAAAATGGAAAGAAAAATTTGACTTCAGGCGAGACTCGAACTCGCGACCTACTGGGAATCTAGTCCAGCCGCTCTTATATAAAATATATTTCACAAGCATGTGTTAATGCGAAATAATATAAAAACAATTATTAAGGGTAAAAGCGACTTAGTAATTGTGATATTCAATAAACTGAAAAGTCTATTATATCGGTTGCCTAACTAGCATAGTTGGTAATAGATGGCGCTGCTGCTACCATAAAGCAATGCAATAGATGTGAAGGAAAGATTTGACAAATCGGGCAGGGCTTCAGTAGCTCAATTGGAAGAGCGGCTGGACTAGATTCCCAGTAGGTCGCGAGTTCGAGTCTCGCCTGAAGTCAAATTTTTCTTTCCATTTTTCTCCACAAAATGATGTTCGGATGGCATAGGATACCTCCATTCATTTATACACTTATGATTTGTTTGATATACATTGATCATTGTTTGGGAACTAACTTCCATTGGTGCCACTTGTATCTTTTCTTAATAATATATGGAAAAATTCAATTATTTAAAGTTGAGAGTTTTTTAAGTGAACTGTTGTTTTATGTTTTTAAATACTTTTTTGATGCAATACCCACCAACTTAGGTATTTATTCACCCTACAAATACAGCATTTCTTATTCCTTGTGCAGAATAAAAGAAATTATGCAACTCGTCTTGTCGACATATTTATGCCTGGTACAGATATGTTTCCAGATCTGGGGATTTAACCCTTTTGAGCTATCTCTTACCTATTACCACTTATCCACTGTTTAGTCAAATGCTTCTTATTGTCGAGTTTTATTTTTCCATATTCATTTTTGATTGAGTTGAATATACTTCTGAATATACTTTTTTTCCAGTATCATCGAGAATGGTGAAGAGAACTGCGGTCCGCTGATTGAGGAACACAAAGCTTGCATGAGGAAGATGGGCTTCAACATCTAAATAGTCTAGTTTAAACATCATTTAGCTGTAAGGTTGTGTGTATTTCAAATAAAACAATTTGCTGTGCTGGTTAAAGTTAACCTCAAAATTATCTGTCAACCTGGTAATTTTAACAATGTTAAAAATAAGCTAATGCAAAGCATTCTGCAGTACAGTATCCAGCAAGACATATTGCACATCAAGCCTACAAAAGAGACAATTGGCATTTTTTTTTTCATGTAATGTAAGTGGTAAACAAGCATGTAGTTCACATTGATGTTAAGTGATGACTGCAGCCTATAGACACTGACACACAAAGACCAAAGTCGCCAGTCTATGCCACTGCCTACAGGTGATATCATTTATCATTCATGTTAGGAAGACTTATTCTAAATTATTGTGTTTTATTTCACATCAGTGTATACATAATATATATATTTACAATTAGTACTGTGTTGCCATTATGTTGTTAGTTAATACATATTAAGACTGGTAATGACTTATAAATGGTCTATCAGTTTTTTTGCTACTTAGAGGATGGGTTTTTTCTTAAGTTACATTTTAGTTTAGTGATATTAGTGTTAGTTAAAAGCATAAACAAACTATGTAGTATTAGATCGGGCTTTATAACCATCTTTAGAATATTTTCCAAAGATTATTTTTTTAACAGAAAGTTCCATTTCAGCGGTTCTTCTACTTAGATCTGCATCAGTCCCTAAAATGATAATTTATTTTAATCATAATTTAATATTTTGTAAATAAACCTGTTTTTTTGTTTTATACTTGTTTGATTTTTATCTAATACCTTTAAACGAGCAATTCTTGTATATATATATAGAATCAAGATCTCGGAAACGGCTCAAACGATTTTCTTGAAACTTACAGATTAGGGGTATTACGGGTCAAGAAATCGATTTATTTAGGTTCCAGGTCCAAGAAAAGCTCGGTTCCAAGTTAATAATAAATTTTCTTCATAACCGACGAATATCTATTGATGAATAGAAGAACCATTAGTCTACTAACGTTTTTAGCAAAGAAGAAGTGTTTGATTTGAGTTTAGACCAAAAAAATCAATTGTTTTTATTCATATTTCTTCAGTATGCAATTCATACTAAATATAATTTTCAAAAATCGCTGCGGAGCGAAGCTCGGTCAACCAGGTACTGATATATTAATATGCGTGTATTGTAGCCATTTAGGCAGACAATTTGTTGGATAATATTATAATTTTACTTACCTGAACATTAAATAAAAAACATTGTATTTTTTGAAGTAAGTTTTTTACTGTTGGTAGAGCTCCAGTGACGGAGCTCGGGGGCGTGCGCACGACCGCATTACCTGATATACTTGCCGCTAAATGTTAGTGTTCAGCACTATCGTGTTCCGGTCAGGTGGTAATGTACGGCCCTGTAATTTCCAGCACAGGGGCATAACACCTTAGGCCTCAGGAGTGGTAACGCATCTGCATTTTGACCTTGGTCTTTGTGTGGGTGTCTATAGGCTGCAGTCATCACTTAACATCAATGTGAACTGCGTGCTTGTTCGCCACTTCCATTACATAAAAAAAAAGTAAAATGAACATTATAGTTTAAGAGTTAAGTAATATAGTAATCATATAATATATTAGATGTGCCGACTATCCGGCCATTACCGTAGTCTGCGACTATCTGGCTTTCTTTCATTTACCTATAAAATGTATGATTATGGCATATCCCCCATATGATGCAATTTCCCTCCGTGTGCTCTATGAGATCTCAGATGTAAAACTTTCATGATTCAAAAATCATTCAACCTCGTGTAGAGTCCCTCACAACCGGAAGCCAATGGCGGAAATCTCCTGCCCTCCCCTGCCCTACCATAGTCCACCACTGAACGCAATATGACATTCTTGGGGAGACTTTTGTCCAGCGGTAGACTCTTTTGGCTGAAATGAGGATGATTGATTCAGATTGTGGAAATATTGATGGTTTAACCTCCTTAAGTAATGTAGATGTTTACCTGTAACTGTCAATCATGATTTCTACTTCTTCCAGCCAACTTCATGTGTATCACTTACTTCAGTAGGTATCTTTTAAAACGACCTGCAAGAAATTACTATAAGCAAGAAGTTTATGTATTCGTTTTCGGTTTATTTTGGTGTAGGTACATAATGAATAGCTACTTATATAAATAAGTATTGGAAAATTAATAATTTTAATGAGAATCTTAAAGCGATCTGTCGTAATCTACCATGGTCACTAAGGTTCATTTAACTTACTATCATGTCGATTTACGTATGTACAAAATATTGTTATCATTTATTTTATACTGGAAATTGACATAATATAGTATTTCATACGTAGTATTCGATTATCTTGCAAACCGGCGTGAACTGTCTCATGTGCGTGTCGAAATGTACAATAAGTCTTAACTGTTTATTTATAATTCAAAATAGTAATTAAACTATGCGTTTAATAAGAAATACGAAACGTAGAAGTGAGGTTGAATCCGCGGCCAGTTCTGTTAGATCTACGGATAGTTATGGGTAAGTTTTAATTAGTTCGTATTTTTGAATAAGAGTAGGTAGGTATTGTAGGTACCCTATTACTTTATACTTAGTACGAGGGCCACACTAAAAGTTCTTAGAATATAAACAACTTTGGAAACTAGTTATAACTTTTATTAGGTATATCTTTGTGAAATTCTAGCTTTCAAAATGTGTGCTTTTTTTGGTGGAACTACCGAGAAAAGTACTTTGCCCACTCGTACTGAGGGGTCTCTTCGACGGCATTTAGAAACGCGGCCACTGCTTCCTCGGCGTCTATAAAATGTTTTCCTCGAAAATTTTCCTTTAATTTCGGGAATAAATAATAAATCGCAAGGTCGGGGATCTTAAAATCGGGGCTATACGGCGGGTGACCCATTAATTCCACGTGTAACGTCGCGAAATAGTCGGTCGTCCGCCTGGCGGTGTGCGACGAGGCGTTGTCGTGGTGAAGGAGGATCCTACTGGGAGGTCGTTTCTCCCGAACTTTTTCCAAGACAAGTGGCAAACAATTGGTAGTGTACCACTCTACAGTAACAGATTTTTGGTCCTCTACAACGATGCCACCATATGTTTTCTCACGCTTCGATCTCTCTTCAATTTAGTTGGGAACTCCTCGGAATGAAACACCTACTGCAGCAGCACTAGCAGACTGTCTTGGTTTCCAGATCATAACTGTAAATCCAGCTTTCGTCACCCGTGACTATATCGATTACAGCATTGGAGTCACCTCCGTTAAATATTTGAACCATTTCACGACACCAATCAACACGAAGGAGTATTTGGGCCCCGGTAAAAATATGGGGTATCCACCGGGCACAAAGCTTCCTGACCGCTAAATGTTCATGGAGGATTTTGTGCACTTAACTCATACCGTTACCTAAGCTTGTCCGAATCTGTTGTGCGGCGTAAGATAGAGACTAATAAAAGAGTAACTAAGGTTAACACCGATGTTATCTTCAGTCGTCGCCGTAGAAGGCCGTCCGTCACGCAGCTCATCGATGAGATTAGTGCGTCCACGTTAAGCTCATTAAACCAAATATAAACAGTGGCACGAGACGGGGCTTCATCGTAAACGGCCAATTTAAGTCTATCTTAACTCTCTTGTTGACTTAAATGACATCGGAACTCACAAAGTTACATTCATGCAGACGTGACTCAAACAATTGACGCAAAAGCGTAAAACAAATGACAAATGAATGAAATACATACTCAATTATTTTAGCATAAGAGTTCCATGTTCAAAATAAACTACATCTTTTTAACACTTTTTTTATTTATCGTTTACAAGTGGCCAGTTCTAAAAACTTTCAGTGTCACCCTCGTATTATAAAGTCATAGTAGTCATGTTCAGCACTATCTTGTTCCGGTTAGATGGTAATGTATGTGAGGCCATAAAACACATCACAGAGACATAACATCTAAGGTCCCAGGGGTGGCAACCTTTGACCTCTGATTTTGTGTAGATGTCTATAGGCTGCAGTCATCACTTAACATCCACGTGAACTGCAAGCTTGTTTGCCACTTTCGTAACATAACTGAAATACTGCTCTCATTTGTGGGCAGGAGCCCTCAAATAGGTACCATCTTCGTCCACTAGTCTCCCTACAAAGACGCGCCGTTCGTATCGTTAACGATCCGGGACTCACTGACAAGCTCGAAAATCTCCCCATGTCTTTTATCGTTTCTCTATAATGGTGAGTGCTCTGTTGGACTTTTCGATATGGTGCCACCGTCTCATTTCTTACACCACTAACCGCCGAAGATAGAAGTTCCACCCTCACCGTCTGGACACTTGGCAGTGTTCAGCGGTGCGATTTTCACGTTCAATTCTGCCCAGAACGTGTAAATTGTGGAACGAACTTCCCTATGAGGTGTTCCCTCGGTGCTACAATATGGGGTTCTTCAAAAATGGCGTCAAAAGAGTCCTTCGGGGCTGGCAGCGAGTTGGCAACTCCCCTGGTGTTGCAAATGTTCATTGGTGACGGTGACCACTTTCCATCAGGTGGCCCGTTTGTTTGTTTGTCAACCTACAGATAAAAAAAAACAGGAAATATTCTTTAGGTTCACAAGATAATATTTCAAAACTTGTTAAAGATGTGGTATTACAGTTGACGATAAGGACATAGTGTATGTGCCCGCGGGCGTGCTTGCGTCAGATAAGCATTAAGGGTTATACCTCACTACAGCCACCTGGCATCCAGCGTTTTACGGCGTCCACTCGTTGTCGACGGGTGGTCCACTGGTGAACCACGCAATGTTACTTGTGAACCACTCGTGGACAGCGCGCGGTCTACTTGGGAACAGCGCGTTGTGCAATGCACAGTCAAGAATAGAAAGAATAGAATAGAATAATACTTTATTCGCAACAACAACTTAGAGATAAAATAAAAATAAGTAAGACCTTTTATAAATTACAAATTGTTATTACAATAAGGTCCCATTCAGCAGAAAGCTGCTCTTTTGAGCAGCGCTGGTCTTCCATTGGGGCCAACGCAAGACAAGCTAGTGGTCACCGAGTGGTCCACTAGCCGACCGCGCGTTAACGGTTTGCGGTCGAGGTGATCCGGTGACGATATCGATACGGTGCGGAGTTGATATAATGAGCGTAGTCCGCTCGAAGCGGTCGGGTGCCGGGTGGTTCTAGTGTGGTATGACCCTTAATCGTGTACTTTTTTTTTCAGAACAAATCTCGCTATGATCCTTTCACCTAGTAGGTACCTAACATAGTAGGAATATGTACTTATTTAGCAGTGAATTAGAACTAGGATTAGGTCCATATTACTCCAAATAAACATCCCTCCAAGAGGATGACGAAATATCGATAAGGTTCTCATCATGTTGATAACGGGGAAGTAAACTATCGGACAGTAAATATATGAACACGTCACGTCACGAGTGCAATGATAGTGACCGCACGTGCGAGTTCTATTTCGATACATGCCTACATTATCGGCTGTTATATTCCCTTATTCACCAGAGGCCTCCTATAATTTAGGGTGGCAGAGAGGGCAGCTGTCCCTCTCTAGAGAAAAAATATCGCAATGTACAGGAAATGCTGACGTTTTTGTTTAGGTAATGAAAGTGGCAAACAAGCATGCAGTTCACATTGATGTTAAGTGACGACTGCAGCCTATAGACACCCACACAAAGACCAAGCTCAAAATTCAGATGCGTTACCACTCCTGGGCCTCAGGTTATTTATTTATTTATTTATTTATACTTTCAAGCACAAAAATGTAACATGAGGCGGACTTAATGCTAAGTAAGTAATGAAGTAGCATTCTCTGCCAGTCAACCTTTGAGTTGTATAGAAAACATAAAAATGGTGCAGAACATTGCAAATAATCTAATCTAGTTATAACGACTAAAGATAAGTATAAATAACATTTTTAAAAATAACAAACACAAGAATACCTATTTTATATATGGAATATATTACTTAAACCGAAATAATACATATATAATGGTTATGCCTCTGTGCCGGAAATTACAGAGCCGTACCATCGTGTTCCGGTCATAATGCTGAACTACCATTTAGCGGCAAGTATATTAAGTAATGCGGTGTTGCCTACGCCCGTGAGCTCCGTCACTGGAGCTCTACAACCAGTAAACTGTGCCATAAATATAGGTATCTACCTAGAATCAACCTGCTCTCCCTATAGCCAAACTGCACCCCCCCACCATCGATGGCTGGCGGATATTAAATAAGTCTTGGGTAAATAAGTACCTAATAATTATTATTAAGTGGTAGTAGGCACCCTAGTAGTACTTATTAAATGATAATGATAACAAACGGATGCAAACGGACCTACATTGTTTACACTACTACACAGTAAATAGGTATGTAGTTAAATATACATATCAGTTTTTAAAGCCCCTTGCGGTCAAGGTAGTGCATTCAATTGTACGTAATGCAATTTATCATGTTTGATTTAAAGACAATGTCAGAAAACAATGTCGTTCATTGGTCATCCATCCATATGGGCTGAATTATAATATAACTTCACGCCTGTGTTACCCAAAGGGGCAGGCAGAGGTAAATGCATGCATTTGATTGAGTTCCACTTATGGCGTCAGGACGAGATAACCCCACCGCTGCCTTCTGGAGGAGAATTCTTCCGCTATTGCAGTCAGTCAACCGAATAAAGGCGAGTAATTTATTCCAATAGCTGAATAGGGCGGTGATATGTATGGTATAGGTAAATGATAAATATAACAACGCGGTTTACGCAGCAGTGAGCATCTTAGACACAATCTGCACGTTCAATTCTCTTGCAGTGGAATAAAATTCTTCCGCTTGCAGGTGGGGTCGTCACGTCCCGCGGCCAACTACACATAAATATGAGGTTGTCAAAACATAAACATTCCTACTGTTTACATTACGTTTATGTAAGTTAATATGTTGCTTAGTAATTAGTCGATACTAGACTAAGCGCTACGCATCTCGGTTTAAATAAAATTGAGTTTCCTGCAAAACGTATGTCGTTTGTTTTAGAGTTTTCGGCAGCGCGTGTTCTGGGTGTTCCGACCTCTCCGAATGTGATTACGAAGAGAAACAGCGACAGGACCGATTCAAGTAAGTGGATGAACTAAGGAAATAAAGCAGATGCCATTAATCGCGTAGGTACATTGCCAATTATGGGGCCGCTAACAAATCTGAGAAATTACTAAGCTTGGGTTGCACCAAGATATTTGTCAAAGTTATTATAACATTAGCGCATGAAGCGCGCATGGCCCAGCGGCTGGTGTAGATCGTAAGCGATCTGTTCGGTTAAGCACTACGGGCGCGGTCGGGTAGTGTGATGGGTGACCGCTAGTGGCAAATTAATTGCGCGTTTCCGTGCTTCGGAGGGCACGTTAAGCCGTCGGTCCCGGTTGCTATCGATGGATAGCAGTCGTTAAACCTTGTCGGAGGCCTTATGGGCGGTTTGAAAACATCCGACAGTGGGTTGGCCACTAACCCACCCACCTCTACCAATCCGCATTGGAGCAGTGTGGTGGAGTAAGCTCCAGGCCTCCCCCCAAAAAAGGGGAGAGACTCGTGCCCAGCAGTGGGACGTATAATAGGTTGTGATTATTATTATAACATTAGACATCCTTCTCTAACTTTAACAGACTTCTTTAAACAAGTAAGAGAAGGATGTGAAATGTTACAATAACTTTAACTTTAGCTAAGTGCCTCTCCCCCTCCCCTCTCCAGCCGAATGACGTTCACGGCTGAACAAAACAGAAGAATATGTCATAATATGCCAAAAGCAGGAGAATATGCTATAATCGCCACGCTTGGCAGGCGGATTGGTGATCGCAGTGGCCGCAGATTGATCGCGGGACGCTGTTACCCATCCCTCGTTATTCTTTATACTACCGCCTTACTGGAATGTACTGACCGCTATTGTTCGGTAGACTGAACTACCTTAAGTATCTGACTGAAAATAAAAACTATGCAGGTGCATTTCGGACTCGCGTGTACCTACATGGTACAATTGAGTTTCCTATATTAGGTACCATAACAGAATGTCGAATGAGCGAATGCCAACAGATATACAATGCGAATGTGGATGGTTACAGAGGCCTAGGAAGACCAAGACTGACCTACCATGACCAAATAGATCGAGTACTATCTGAGGGTGGGGTCGAAAGTGTTAGGAATCGGCGTGTATTTATGAAGAAGATGATGAATATAGAAGAAGCACGGGAGGTGTGTCAGGACCGGGATACCTTGCGCTCCACACTCTCTGCCTACCCCGTTAGGGACTTTGCGTGAAGATACATACATACATAACTCAAATACCATGGGCTTCTTCTAGATTATCTGTGATATGTACCTAAATAACGAACTATTTTCCGTATTTTTTTGCAGTAGTTTTGGATATAAAGAACGGAAAATTTTATTGCAAAGAATCGGAATTGAAAATCGGAACAACCATTTTTTCTTTTTCACTTTTAGGTTTAATTTTATTAGAAGTAAAATTGATTTTTTTTTAATGTTATTAAAAAAAACTTTTAGGTGCCTTTTATGTACCGGGGCTCTTTTTAACGTCAAAATATTTTAAACCATTTGGGAAAACTTGGTCTGACATGTCTGTCTTACCATCAGATACAACGCGATGTCAAGGAGCAGCAGCTACCGCAGCGTGGTGGAGGGGGAGGCCACGCCGCTGCTGACTGCCGCCCCCCTCGGGATACAATACAGCGCTATCACCACCAGCAGCTCCGATTCACTGGTCAGTAGATTTTATTCGAGTGCCCCCGTATATGCCTTGTATATGAAAGAAGGAAAGAAAGAAAGAAAATATTTTTATTTCGAATAGATACTTTCAAAACGTCAAGAAATCATAAATTACCTAGAGTGAATAACCATTACATATAGCAAAAGCAAAAACATATATTAATTGTAAATTAAAATTAGAAATTAAAGTACTTAGTTAAATATCATTAACACAAAATTTTTCAATTCCTTCAATGATGATAAATGAAGAAAAAGAAAAATTTATTTATCAAGATCAAAGTTGTTCACGCAGAGTTCCAAGTGCAGTCACGACTGAGAAGAACTCCGCTACCCAACAAACTCAGTAAGAGCTCTTATAAACTGCGCCGGATATGCGTAGAGCAAGATAAAAGATAGAATTAATTTTCAGCCAGGGTATTCACATTATTCAACCCAAAACAATTGCAGATACTAATTACCTACTAAATAGACGAAATCACAGTATCACGAAATAGCTATATGACCTAGTAATAACATTCAGACATGCCCCGTGTATGGCCTCGTACCTAATAACTGTCAGAGAGAGATAACAACTAAGCTCTTAGAATGGCAACGTGTCTGCATTTTTACTTATGGTTTTTGTGTTGATGTCTATAGGTTTAGGATTAGAAAACAAAACTTACCTAATACCACACCGCGGACACTCTGCCAAAATTCCATACAAACGCTTAATTTGGTCTCTATTACACATCAATCAGTGACGTGTATTTACACGCTCACCTGTGTGCGTAGCACGTACAAAATACCAACCGTCGCCCATAAGAGGGGTGAGGGTTTTGTGATGCGGGGAAATCGACCGGGACATCGAAGTGTCCATTCTATACGTAGTATCATTACATATTCTCTGCTAATACTACAGTCGCAATAACGTTCTATTAACCTACTAACACCCCCGATTGTTATTTTAAGATAATAAAGTACCTTCTTTATTATCTTAAAATCATCATTACAAAAACTTTGAATTCGACACATGACTTGTTATCAGAAATAACGTGCGCGACCGGAATTATGCAAAATAAGTTAAATCTACTTCAATTATATTTACAAGAAAAAGTTTATCATTCGCGTAACAAAATGCGTGTCGTTAGTTAGGCCTCGTCCATTAATCACGTGAGGGATTAATTAATTTATTTATTTAAGCTTTTTGCACATTAATGATGTACATAAGGCGGACTTAATACCAAGTGGTATTCTCTCCCAGTCAACCTTAGGGCCAAATAGAGCAGTCGAAGGGGTGCAATGATTGGTAGTGAGGAAAATCGGTTTAAGTAGATTAAATGTGTAATGCTTATAAGTAATTTTTAAAAATACAATTAAATTAATGTAATACAAAAAAGTATAACAAAAATAAATAAAGTAGATACATACACTATTATGCTAGAATATAAATATACATTTTATATAATAATAAATTATAATAATTAATAATTTTATATATATAATTAATAGGGGAGGGGGGATCCGGAAAAAAACACAAAACATCACAAGGGGAGGGAGGCATATATGGAGATATCACGTGTGTTTATTTCTACTTCGAGTGCCCGATTTCAGCCGAAAAGTGCCAATTTCGTCTCGACCTAACAGTCGCCAGTTTAAGCAATTTTCACGCCATATACAAGCTTTTTTTATTCCAAAAAAAAATACACGTGATCTTAGGTGGGGGTGGGGGGTTTATCTAAAACCTCACCACGTATCACCAAGGGGGAGGAGAGGGGTCAAAACGACGCTAAAACATCACGTGATTAATGGACGGCCCCTTACTTATGTGAACCGTAACGCTATTTCTGGATACGATATCGCTAAGATATTTTGTATTCAAGGCAAGACTTTGTGACAAGCTATAAATAAGAGGAATGTGATAAAATCACAATTAATCATCCTGTAGTTTCTCAGTAAGGATTTATTTGTAACTGACTTGATAGTGTCTTTGCGTGTGCAAAATTCTAGCTTTTTCGTCTACCTTGTTATATATCTAGTTAGGTACTTTGATACTTTATAGTCTTATCTTATGCCAGACAATATGTAATAATACTACGTATAGAATGGACACTTTGAAGCCCGCACCTCCCCTTGAGTACCATGGGACGTGCACTGAGGTTGCGAGCGGGTAACTGTGTGTGCGCGTGTAAAAACACGTCCTGATTGACGTCTGTGTTGTAGGTAACCAGAATAAGCGTTTGTATGGAATTTTAGCCGTGTCCGCGGTGTGCTTTTGCTTTGAATAATTACTTACTCGTATATCTTTGAATCTCACTCTTCACTCTTCTCTTGCAGGGTCCAGGAGAACTGACTGCCAGTGAAATCATAGCGACATACAAACGCACAATGGAGAAATCCACCAAAAACGAAACAAGAAAGCAAAGTTCGCTGGTTACTATGTAAGCATTATTAATTATCCCAGTTCTAGTGTAGGCATCACCGCAATACCTAATATTTGTCGGCAAATGCTAGTGTACAGCACTATCGTGTTCCGGTTTATGGCAATTTTTCTTTAGTTTTTCAGGATGGAACAAAATAATGAGTACGTCGCTGTTGATGAAGGCGTGGCTGCCCTCTATTTGTACAGATTTCTTAATAATATACTGTGGTTACGCCATTGCTCCTTCTAAACCTGCTAAAACCACATCCTCAATTTTATCCATTAGTCAGAGTTCTAGACCATCTTCTTTAGCTTAAACACCAAGGGCGGCTCTAGCTCGTGTAGCGCCCGTGTGCAATGACACCCTGGCGGCCCCTAGGCCTGACCCTCCCTCCCGCGGCTATTGCTTTATACTTCTTTGACCGTCGCAACTAGGGGGCGCCGCGGCGCCCCCTGAGACGGCGTCGCTCGTGTGCATTGCACACCCTGCACTAAAGGTTAAGCCTCCCCTGCTTAACAGAATACAACGGCTTCGTGACTGCTGAAGACCTGAAGATGGCGTGGCTGGTTGAGCAGGCTCCGCATAAAATAGTTCAATTTACAGTAATTTGACTGAAGTATGCCCATGCCCAACTTTTCCCTCCATCTAGAATCACCTGCCCAATATCTCCAGAGCCAATATACCGCCCCCGCTCCTAGAGCGTCGCTAGCAAACGATCATTTTTTTTTTAAACTACCAGTTTCTCTAGCTTTTCAGTATGGAACACGATAATGGGTTCGTCGCTGCTCACGATGGCGTGGGGGGTGGAGCGCGCGGGGCTGCCGGCCGCGCTCGTGCTGCTGGTGGGCATGGCCGCCCTTTGTCTCTACACTGCTTACCTACTCATCAGGGTCAACGCTAATCATGGTATGGTTTTCAGAACTTCAATATAAGTAGAAGTATATTTTCATAATGCTTTGAACTTATTTTACAAATAAACAGTTATTAGAATATATTTTTTTGAAGCGCGTATTGCCCCGCGACCGTGATCGTAAGCAATCTACTTGGTTAAGATATACGAGCGTGGTCGGGTGTGTGATGGGATGGGGATCGCTAGTGGCAAATTAAAATGAGCGTTTCCGTGCTTCGCAGGGCACGTTAAGCCGTCGGTCCCGGTTGCCATAGATAGATAGATTGTAGTCGTTAAACCTTATTGGAGGCCTTATGGGGCGGTTTAAAAACATCCGACAGCGGGTTGGCCGTATCTCCACCAACCAGTGGCGGATTTACCAGCAGGCTGAGTAGGCTGGAGCCTAGGGCGGCAAATTTTAAGGGGCGGCAGATTTAGTACATATTTTATATCTATTAGGTTGGGGAAAAAGTTTCTTCGCATTTTTTAAGATAATTCAAAATATTTTTTAATATAGTTTATTTAAATTTAACTAAAGTATGTATGTACCATTTTATTCGATAACCTTTTGCCATCTTGTAGGTAGGGACATGATCCCATTGCTATAAAAATTTTGGGACTTCTCATCAAAATACCGCGACAAGTGGATTTGGCAGTCCTCTCGTGATGTTAACCTAACATTGCATAAAGAATTCTGAAGAGACCGAAACAGGTGCAAATCTGAAGGTGCAAGGTCAGGACTATACGGCGGATGCATTAACACCTCCCAGCCAAACTCTCTTAATTTTTGCTGAGTGGCTATAGATGTGTGAGGTCTAGCGTTATCATGATGAAACACCACATCCCTTCTGTTGATCAATTCCGGCCGCTTTCTCTCAACTTCTTGCTTTAATCTCATCAGTTGTTCGCAGTAGAGTTCAGAATCAATAGTCCTGCCTGGTGGTAATAGCTCATAATGAATAATGCCCTTCCAATCCCACCACACACACAACAACACCTTATTGCTAGTTAACCCGGGTTTCGCCACAGTCTGTGAAGCCTGACCGGCCTTTGACCACGACCTTTTTCGCACGTTCTTGTCGTACGTGATCCACTTTTCATCACCAGTTATCAGCTTCTTCAAAAATGATTCGGTTTCATTACGTCGTATTAAAGAATCACAAATGAGTACACGGTTCATTAGGTTTCTTTCAGTGAGCTCGTGAGGTACCCAAATATCGAGCTTTTTTTTGTACCCAGTTTTTTTCAAATGCGCCAAAACTGTTTTGTTATCAATTCTCAGTTCTTCAGCTACGTCGTAACTACTGATATGTCGATCTTGCTCCACTTTTTGCTTCCACAAAAATGGCATCCATTTTATCCGTAATAGGGCGACCAGAGCGAATTGCATCTTTGACATCAAAATTTCCGGATTGAAAACGCTTAAACCAAATTTGTGCTACTCTCACAGACACTGCACTAGGTCCATAAACATCGCAAATTTTTTTCGCGGATTGCGTCGCATTTTTACCTTTTGTATAGTAAAATTTTAAAATGTATCGAATTTCTTGATTAGATTCACTCATCTTGACGGTACGAAAAACAAATGAAAATCACACATTTGCCTAATTTGAATTTGGAATTATGTTCTTTAAAATTTTAACTTTCAATGATACCAAAACCAGCCAGATACAAATACTACAGCCAAAGAGATTTTATTACAAGTTCATAAATACTATAATGCGAAAAGACTTTTTCCCCAACCTATTATTTCGATCAGTGGCGGCTTTACAAATTTGTTGCCTGTAGGCTAGACTAGCAAATTTTTTGTCGCCCCTAAATTTTGACATTGTAGTCCTCAATCATATCAATTACAGAACAATTAAGAGAGAAGAAAATATGTATATATACGAGTATAACTAACTTTTGACAACAATATAGAAGCGCTATTGCGATTTTTACGATTTTTTCGCTACAGCGATTAAACTTTAGCAATTATTTATGTAAAAATATTGAAATATTTAGCATTGTTTAAAGGACTATAATTCGATTTTAGTTAAATATTTTAATTTCCCTCTAATTTTCGATGTTGTGTGTGTATATATTTTTTAATTTTGTAAATCGAAATAGAAATAAAATAATGAATAAATCTGCCGCCCCTTAAAACTTGCGGCCCTAGGCTCCAGCCTACTCAGCCTGCTGGTAAATCCGCCACTGATTCCGATTTACAAATTAAAAAGAAAATATACACACACAAAATAAGAATTTCGAAAATTGGCAGGAAATTAAATATTTAACTAAAATCGAATTATAGTACTATTGTATGTACAATGCTAAATATTTCAATATCTTTACATAGATAATTGATAAAGTTCAAAGATCATGATGATTCGATATTATTGTCGAAATTTAGTTACATTTACATTTTTTCTTCTGTCATAATTGTTCTGTAATTGATGTGATTGTGGACTACGATGTCCAAATTAAGGGCGTCAAACACTGGATAGCCTACAGGCGGCAAATTTGTAAATCCGCCACTGCCACCAACCCGCATTGGAGCAGCGTGGTGGAGTAAGCTCCAGGCCTCCCCCCCTCCAAAAAAAAGGGGAGAGACTCGTGCCTAGCAGTGGAACGTTTTAAGGGTTGCCATTATATTTTTTTACGACTTTGCAATACCTTATCATTCATCCAGATCTCTGGGGCAGAGACGAGATGTGAGGAACTTGGACCCTCTAAAACCACCTCAGTGCCGACTTCAGTGGCTACATTATAAATACTGCTCCGGTTTGCCCACGCAGTTCGCATCCATAAGGCTCGTCCACGGGGGCTTTGTGAGACCCCCTTCGTCACTTGCCACGATGACCTGCGGCTACCTCGGTCACCGTCGTCACGGAGCGCCCGCGTCTCATTTCCCCTTTTAGTCGCCTTATACGACAGGCAGGGCCTATTCAGTCCCATTCTATGGGCCCGGAACTGTAGGGCGCACGACTTATATATACATTTATACTATAATATGCATACATTAGAAAAAGTACCAATGTAATATGTTAGTTTACGCTCTTCAACCGCGTTGACGTGTTCAGCTTTATTCGTGTTTCGAAAAAGGAGGAGGTTCTCAATTCGTCCGGATCTATTTTTTTTTAGGTATCTTCAGCGATAATTTGAAAACGCCTGTACCGATTTGGATGATTTTGTTTGAAAGGATACATTGCACAGTTGTTCCCATTGTAACCATATCAATATGTGATGATGGGATCCTGGAGAAAACGAGGGAACTTTTCAAATTTGAAAGATTTTCGATATTTTTTTAATTAAGCAGCATCATCATCATCGTCAATGGCCTTTAAATCTCCGAAAGATGTTATGAACCACCAGACATAACCAATAAAGGGGTGTATGTCCGCTAGGCAGCGCGACGTGCGAGGTGCCGGCGCTGTGCGGCGCATTGCTGGGGCGCGGCGCGGCGGTGGTGGCGCACGCCTTCAGCCTCGTCGTGCTCATGGGCGCCAACATCGTCTACTGGATACTCATCACCAACTTCCTCTACTACACCGTCTATTACTTCATGGGTGAGCGAACTTTCTCGACCAGCTTGCTTATGGTGTTATAGCCTTGCACTGTTTCTGCTGTGCCCTATTTTATATGGTGTTGGTTCTCCCATTACAGAAATTTATCAGCCGTTAAAGACAGTGGCCCAACGACGTTTCAGTTGGATGGTATGAACAAGCTAATTTTTTATGTAATGAAGGTGGCAAACAAGCTGTTCACATTATAGATAAGTGAAACCCACAACAGTTATGAGTTTTTTTTTTTTTTTTTAATCTCCATTTAAATAGCTTGGTCAAAGACCATGACGCTCTATACGTTCACATGAATTACATTCTTCATTTAAAAAATAATTAAACAACATTAGCTCATTGACAATTGATATAGTTGCAACAGTATTCTGGCGTCATCCGTAGTAGGATCTGCCAGGACACTGTTGCAATGTCCTATTTCTAATGAAGCCCTGCGATGAGCCTCACCTCGAACACATTCTATGCCTGAGTTGCATTCAGATATTTGTTAAAGTTATTGTAACTTCCCCAGGGCGGCATTCCGTCACCCTTACTATTTTCGTTGTTCATTTACATTCTTTCGACTATTTTGGACTGCTCTTACCATTTCTACGCTGATGACTTGCAACTGTATTGTCAATCGAGTGTAGTAAATATTGATAGAGCTGTTCATAGGATGAACAGTAACCTACATTAAATTAGTTCTTGATCACACAAATATGGCATCCAAGTTAATCCTAATAAGTGCCAAACTATTATAGTTGGTAGTTCACGACAACTAGGGAAATTAAATTATAGTACCTACCATCGCGCCTATCTTGTTTGAAAACCAAATAATTTCACTTTCTACAGTTTGAAGATTTGGGTTTACATATTGATTCAACGCTAAGTACAGATCAGCGAGGTAAGCCAAGCCGTTTATGCCACATTACATTCCTTGAACCGACTTAGAAAAAAATTTTCTGCCCATTGATACTAAGATTCGTCTTGTTCAGGCCCTCATTTTCCCTATTCAGAATCAGAATCAGAATCAGAATTGTATGCATGTATGCTTTAATGCATGCATTTACCTCTGCCTTTAGGGATTCCAGGCGTGGAGTTACGTGTTAAGATGCTTCTTTTCTTACAGATCTCCACCAATCAAACGGCACAGAATATAATACGACGTTGCTTTGTCCTAAACACGATGCTGTGATTGGTCCGCTACCCATAAGCAGCCCGCCCTCTCCCTACTGGGACGTGCACCTCACCGTGCCGATGTACGTCGCTGTCATCATCTACCCGCTCCTCAATTTCAAGAATGTCTCCTTTTTCACCAAGTTCAATTCCTTGGGTAAGTTATTATGATGCCTCAATCTTAATTAATTATTATTCGCATGGTAACGAAGTTAATGTAAGTATACGTAATCCTATCCATTTTCAAAATTTTATGAGATTTATGTATGTGTCCGTGGCTACCCTACTCTCCCCTACCCTGTAAAAACTAATCATCATATCAGCCGAAAGATGTCCACTGCTAGACCAAAGCCTCCCCATAAGGGGGATATGCCTTAATCGTCACGCTTGGCATGCGGATTGACGACCGTAATGTCGGTAGTTTTATCGCCGAAGGCTGCCCATCTTGCGTTATTGCACTTACTTACAGTCAGTCAGATAAATAATATCGTTTTATTATAATCAACGTCTTGCAACAGACACACAATGTACGATTCTAACGCAACAACACAGCAAACACCTTGCTTACTTACCTTACTTCATCGCTTTTTACAATAATTATTTGGGATATCATCTCCACAGGCACCCTTTCAGTAGTATACCTGCTGATCTTCGTGATGGTGAAGGGCTGGACGTGGGGCATCAACTTGCAGTCGCTGGCGGACGTCGGGCTGCGGGCGGGAGGCGCGGGGGGCGCGGTGGGCGCGGGGGGCGCGGGGGGCGCCGACGCAGCCGTGCTCAGCGGCATGCTGGCTCTATCCTTCTACATACACAACATCATCATCACCATCATGGGCAACAATGCTAAGCAGGAGAATAATGTGGGTGTATTTTCTTGCTCAACGCAGTGGCGGACTAAGGTCTTCAGGGGCCCGGAGCGGCATTTGGCATTTGGAGACCCAATAGCCTGAAACACGAGCAAAAAAAAGGATGCGCGAGCTATTCGATAAGTAGTCGATCTTTGGAGGCCTCCAGAACCGGAGGCCCATGCGGACCAATTGGGTTTGTGGGCTTGTCCAGCTTTGGCGAGATGATTATGAGTGAAGTAAAAAAATGCCTCAGTAGCCTAGTGATAACAGGCCACTACTACTAAGCTGGGTTCGATTCCCGGGTCGGGGGATTTTAGAGATAACGGTGTAAAATACTTTATCTCTGGTTCTATTGGGATTTTTCAATTTTCTGGAAGTTTCCCAGTACCTCGAAGTTTGGTAATGTGCTCGGAGATCTCAATAGGCTGGCTACCAGTTACACGGGCCAAAACGTGACCGGCGAATCGTGGGTGTTTGCATGTATGATTGAATGTATGCACTTACCTCTGCCTACCCCTTCGGGGATTACAGGTGTGAAGTCACTTTACTGATAGCAGAGCTCTAGTGACGGAGCTCGCGGGCGTAGGCACCACCGCATTACCTAATATACTTGCCGCTAAATGGTAGTGTTCAGCACTATGAGCACTATCGTGTTCCGGTCAGTTGGTAATGTACGGCCCTATAATTTCCGGCTCAGGGGAATAACACCTTAGGCCTCAGGAGTGGTAACGCATCTGCATTTTGACCTTGGTCTTTGTGTGGGTGTCTATAGGCTGCAGGCATCAATTAACATCAATATGAACTGCAAGCTTGTTAACCACATCCATTACATAAAAAAAAACGTAAAAATCCCTTTAAGCTACTCACTTATCTCGATATTAATAAATATAAATAATAATGGCAACCCATTATACGTCCTACTGCTGGGCACGAGTCTCTCCCCTTTTTTGGGGGGAGGCCTGGAGCTTACTCCACCACGCTGCTCCAATGCGGATTGGTGGAGGTGGGTGGGTTAGTGGCCAACTCGCTGTCGGATGTTTTCAAACCGCCCATAAGGCCTCCGACAAGGTTTAACGACTGCTATCCATCGATAGCAACCGGGACCGACGGCTTAACGTGCCCTCCGAAGCACTGAAACGCGCATTTAATTTGCCACTAGCGGTCACCCATCACACTACCCGACCGCGCCCGTAGTGCTTAACCGAGGAGATCGCTTACGATCTACACCAGCCGCTGGGCCGATTTAGCCGATATTATACACGTCAATACCTAAGTCTACTTCTGTAGGCTCCTAACTCGTGTAGTTAAATGTAAAAAACATGTTTGTTTTTCCAGGGCCGAGACCTAACGATAGCCTTCCTGCTTGTCACAATCACATACACGCTGGTCGGCACCGTGTTCTACATCTGTTTCCCCCTTGACAAGTCCTGCATAGAAGATGTAAGTGGAATATCACGGCACCGTACAAGATAAACTGCATCGAACTGCCTCGGTAGCCTAGTGGTAGCAGGCCACTACTATTACGCTGAGGTCCTGGGTTCGATTCCTGGGTAGGGGGTTATAGATAATGGTGTAAAGACCTTTATCTCTGATTCTATTGGGATTTTTCCAATTTCTGGAAATTTCCCTATACCTCGAAGTATGGTAACGTGCCCAGAGATGTCAACAGGCTCGCCACCTGTTACATGGGCAGAAACGTAACCGGCCAATCGTGGCCGTAATCTTGTACGTAACTTAAACGTACGTAACTTCACGACTGTAATCCCCGAAGTTAGAGTTAAATGCATGCATTCAAGCATACATGCAAACACCCACGATTCGCCGATATAGTTACGTTTTTTAATTTACCGGATTTAATAAATAATTAATTTAATAGACCGGTGCAAAGTTTACGCAGCAAATTCACGTAGATATTTTTAAGTTGTTGAATTTATATATTTTGTTACAGAATATTTTGAATAATTTCGAGATGCACGACGTAATGACAGCAGTGGCAAGAGCATTGCTGTTGTTTCAGGTAAAAATATTTGCTGTATCCTTTAAAGATTAAAAAATTGCCAAAATAACAAATTTAAATTATACCAATCTACTAATTATACCTATTTAAAAAAGAAATACATTTATTTCAGTTAATTTCAAACGTAATAATAAAAACAATAGAAACATTTTAAAACACAGAATACTTAATAATCTATACAAATAAATAAAATTGGAGTGTCTGTTTGTAATATAAAAATAACCGCTTTTTACTAAATGCATATGTATGTATACACGGTACATATACCAAAACCACATTTTTTACAATTTTTGTCTGTCCGTCTGTCTGTCTGTCTGTTTGTTCCCGCTAGTCTCGGGAACGGCTGGACCGATTATGACGGGACTTTCACTGGCAGATAGCTTATGTAACAAGGAGTAACTTAGGCTACTTTTATACTAGCTGCGCCCACGACTTCGTCCGTGTAAATACTGAACAATCATAAATTCTCACGTGGACGAAGTCGCGGGCACAGCTAGTAAAACATATTAAATATTCAGACTTTGATAAAATTGCTCTTCAACAATATTAGCTTAAAAACCACTTACCTGGCTGTGAATTGTGATTAGTCTTATAAATAAAAATGGTATTTATTTATAAGACCCATCACTCTCACCTGTATTCTCCGAAGGGGTAGGCAAAGATAAATGGATGCATTTAAGCATACATACAACCCACGATTCACCGTTAATGTGCTGGTCCAAAAGCAGAAAAGCAGTAGACAGCGAGCCTTTTGACATGTCCGAGCACATTACCAAGCTATGAGGATGACACCGAGAAATTTGTAGAATATGAAAAAATCTCAGAAGCTCCGTAGATAAAGGATAATACACCTTTATTTCTTATAGCCCGGGTATCGAAACCGGGACTATAGTAAAGTAAGAGGGCCCCTCTGGCATACCGCGGACACTGCACAAAAATTCAATCAGTGACGTGTATTTACACGCGCACCTGTGTGCGTAGCACGTAGAAAATACCAATCGTCGCCCATGAGAGGGGAGGTGGTTGGGTGATGCGGGGAAATCGGGCGGGACGTCGAAGTGTCCATTATATAATAGGTTGGGGAAAAAGTCTTTTCGCATTATAGTATGTATGAACTTGTAATAAAATCTCTTTGGCTGTAGTATTTGTATCTGGCTGGTTCTGGTATCATTGAAAGTTAAAATTTTAAAGAACATAATTCCAGATTCAAATTAGGCAAATGTGTGATTTTCATTTGTTTTTCGTACTGTCAAGATGAGTAAATCTAATGAAGAAATTCGATACATTTTAAAATTTTACTACAAAAAAGGTAAAAGCAACGCAAGCCGCGAAAAAATTTTGCGATGTTTATGGACCTAGTGCAGTGTCTGTGAGAGTAGCACAAATTTGGTTTAAGCGTTTTCAATCCGGAAATTTTGATGTCAAAGATGCACCTCGCTCTGGTCCTGGCCCTATTACGGATAAAATGGATGCCATTTTTGAAAAAGTGGAGCAAGATCGACATATCAGTAGTTACGACGTAGCTGAAGAACTGAGAATTGATCACGTTTTGTGAGTTTTGGCGCATTTGAAAAAAGCTGGGTACAAAAAAAAGCTCGATATTTGGGTACCTCACGAGCTCACTGCAAGAAACCTAATGAACCGTGTACTCGGAACACGATAGTGCCGAATACTACCAACCATTTAGCGGCAGATAGGTTAGGTAATTCGGAGGTGCCTACGCCCTCGACCTCCTACACTTGGAACTCTACCACGAGTGAAAATGTGGTGCCTACGTTTATCGACTTATCAACGCACGATGACAACAATCGTCAGGTGATCACGGTGTTCCCGCTGGTGGCCTACATGTTGCGGCGCGAGGCCACGCTGCTGCTGCCGCTGGGCGACGGCCGCGCGCTGGCGCTGGCGCTCAACGCCGCGCTCGTGGGGCTCTGCGTGCTCGTGGCCTGCCTCGCGCCCGACATCGGCAATATCATACGGTCAGTACCCACCTACAACAGAGTCGTGGCCTTTTGTATCGGTGAGCCAGCTATCATCGTTTCACCTTGAAAGGTACTAAGTTTCGTCTTTCGGTATTCGGTATGCGGTCACCATTCGAATTTTTTTATATCCCAACGCAAGTCTGTTCATTATAAATATGTGCCTAATTCAAGCTCGCTTTCTTACGATGTCCATTAGTGAGCTACCGAGTGGCTTTCTAATGAATGATCACCGAATTACAGAATACGCCTGCAGATCGAGAACATTATTTTTCCAAATGCGAAGAATCAGTGGCCTTCCTGGAGCTACGGCTTGGCCCGACGCTCATCTGTTAGTTTTTAAGTTATGAGCCACAGAACGTTCCCGAATAACGTTGAGCTTCAGCTTTGATCACACATACTTTTAGTGCTCAAAACAATATAAATATGTTTACATTTCAGTTACACGGGTGCAGTAAGCGGGTTAGTGCACGTTTTCGCTTTACCGTCACTACTGCAACTGCGCTCGCTGCAGTTGCGCGGGAAACTCACCATCTGGAAGGCTGTACTCTACATCTGCATTATTATTTTCGGCATCGTTAATCTTCTGTTGCAATTCTTGATTTGAATAACCTTAATAGCAGTCACACATCCCAACAAATGAAAGCATGATCACGGTGACCTGTGTTCGTATGATGAAAGTAGACGAGGCACGAGAGGTTTGTCAGAACCGGGATATCTGGCGCTCTACACTCCCTGCCTACCCCGTTAGGGACCTGGCGTGAAGATACATACATCCCACATTATTCTTTCCCAAAAAAAAAGTCAATAGTAACGTGTATCAGGTGTAGGACTACAATTTTTGTGCACTCGTACAAAAAACGTCGGGGTAGAGTAGAACTAGCCTACACTTGGGCAAGTAAAACATATCGTTTGTATAGGTATGTAATGGATTTCAGAACTTATTTAATTTTTACCTTTCACTGGTGGTAGAGCTCCAGTGACGGAGCTCGCGGGCGTAGGCACCACCGCATTACCTAATATACTTGCCACTAAATGGTAGTGTTCAGCACTATTGTGTTCCGGTCAGGTGGTAATGTACGGCCCTGTAATTCCCGGCACAGAGGCATAACACCTTAGGCCTCGCATCTGCATTTTGACCTCTGGTCTTTGTGTGCGCGTCTATAAGCTACAGTCATTACTTAACATCAATGTGAACTGCAGGCTTGTTTGTCACTTTCATTACATAAAAAAAAATCGTTGTTATAAGACTTGATCAATCTTGATTGCCTTGTCTTAAATTTACAATTGCGTAAGACGAAAACAGAAAAGAAAAGAAAGAGCACTTAATTTGAATGGTGGTAGAGTCCCAGTGTAGGAGCTTGAGGGCGTTAATTTAGTGTATGATAGGCAAATGTATACGGTTGTTTCGATCTCAAATTAATGTATATATATATATTATATATATACATTATCTCAATGTAATGTATATGTATTGTCTCATAAATGTTTAACGTTTTAAAAATACGCAATAATGAACTATACAATTTTGTTTATTATATCATTATTACAAGTTCATATTCAGTTCTATTCTATACTTACCAATAATTGTGAACATAATAAAACCTTTTTGGTTATTGCATTTATCTAGTCATAGTTTAGTTAATAAGACGTAATAAAACAACTTCGTTTAATTGATTTCGTTTTATTTTAAAGATATGAAACAATATTAAAATTCAAAAACATCATACCGTTTTCTTATATTTCAATAAACATATCTTATAACAGTAAATTAAATAGTAAAACATGATACCATAGACAAAAGATGTTTTTCTTAATGTTTTAACATTTTAACAATAAATATCTGTATAATATTATCATATAACATTCCATTATACGTAAACACTCTTACGTATTAAATAAATTAATTTATCTATCATAACTTTGTGCATTTAATAAAAATATCCAAAAACTGGAATTTTTTGGACTTATTCGTTTTTTGGCAGCATCATATCAGTTCAGTACCTAGTTTTAATATCTACTAAAGCCCGTGTTAATTATACAGCGAACCAAAATCGTGCCGATCCCGAGGCGAACCGAAAGCGTGCGACGCCAAGACAAACCACGAAGCGACGCGTCAGCGAAATAATTGTATTACATGGCTTTCTTTCTTCGCTTCGTCTCGCTTTCTTCACGGTTTCGGTACGGTTCGGTTAACAGTTGTGTTTGACAAGAGTTTAAAGGATTTTTTTATTCACAATTATTCCAAAATTATCAATGATACATTAATATTAGCTCAATGTATGAAAAAGAAAATAATAATATGTTCTTGATGTATTTTTTTACAAATTAACACAGAAAATTGAAAAAAAATTTTTTTTTTCATATAGCTTTAGTTTTGTACTTTGAATCAAGAAATCTCTTTTGTTTTTCCAATTATGCTAAGAGTTTGATTTCTGGACATTTTAACTTATTTTTATATACCCAATCTAAACTTTGGAGGTAAAAAGGTAACCTGTTACCTTTAACATTATAATATTAATATCTCTTTAATATCAAAATATCCCAAATAGCTCAGGGATGGCAGCTGTAATATGGATAGCGACGTTTATCTTGGACTAAAATATACACAATCAACAAATTTTAGCCGTTCTATATTTCAGATTCTTGGTAACTTTCAAGTAATAGAAACTTGCATATTATTATGACCAACAAATACTTCTGAGGTGAACATTTCTTAAGGCACTTTTGTCTTTTTTTATGAGCAGTGACCTAAATTAAACTGCTGTGCTCAGGGGTGTGTCCGCCTGTCGACATTGATGACAAATTTTCATGTCGATGTTTACTTTGACTAAATAACAATAATCTACCATTATCGCTTGTTTATCACACTTACGAAACCAAGAAGATCAATCAGCTCTAAAAGCAGTAGTGATACTACTGCTTTTAGAGCTACAAATCGACATAAAAATTTGACAGCAATGACAATGACGACATTAATGTCGGTAGGCGGACAGCTCCCAGGTCAGTATCGCTGGATAGGAGTGATTCAATCTCCGTACTGTCAAAGCCCATATTTTCACTACTGTCTTAAAGATATTAAACACTCATTTTTACAGCATTTTCAAATAAAACCACGATCACAGCAGTCTCTGATAAACGTCGTTGTATGAGAACTAGCATCCGGGTCTATTGCGACAGAAATCCAATCAATGCATTGTGATTCGTATCTTGTGTATGTATGTTCACGCCAAGTCCATTACGGGGTAAGCAGAGAGTGTAGAGGACCAGATATCCCATAATACTTGAAGCACTCGAGCACATTCTATGTTGTATCTTATAAGACATAAAATAAAGTTAATCGAACTAAATCCTCAGTGAGTCTTAACAATGTAGGTATATAAATTCACACAAAGAATACCACATTTTGACTAAGGTTTATTTATTTATTCATCAATGCACATTAAGCATATGGCGTACTTATGCTTCATGGCATTCTCTCCCAGTCAACCATTGGGTAGTAAAGAAAAGAAAAGATAAAGGTGCAAAAATTAAAAAGTATAACAATAAGGTTCGGTTGCACCAAAGTATTTCGTAAAGTTAATGTTAAATCGTGCATTCTTCTCTAACTAGTTTAAGTTTGTTAAAGTTAAAGAAGGGGGTACAATTCAAAATTATCTTTAACAAATATTTTGGAGCAAGTCAGCCTTAGTATTTAGTTTGGTAGTCATATTGTCGGCGCTTATAACTTTAAAAGTCCGATTACAACAAATTGTGTAAAATGTGCTGCACAGTGTGATACTGTGCAGCACATTTTGTCACAATTTACTATAAGCTATAATTGTCTTTTATTTATCACTTATGAAAGCAAGAACATCTTTCAAATTAACACTATTGCTTTTAAAGGGGGTTCAAATTGACATGAAAATTTGACAGCCATAACAATGACGAATACAATTTTGATAGGCACACCCCGGGACACCTATAAGCTATGGCTATTGCCTCCACCAGATTTCTGTCGCAAAAGGCCCAATCAACAAAATCGCATTACAGTCTACGTGATGACAGTGGGCGCGTCCCTGCCGGTGTACTTCTGCAGTAGCGAGATCTGTAGCGCCACGTCGATGAGCGGCCGCAACATCTGCTGCGCGTCGCCCGACACCTCTGTAGCCTCGTACGAGTCTATGTATAGTCTGGAATATTGTATTTATTGTAATATTTTTATTTTTCCCAATAACACAGCGATGAAAACGTTTCGCAACAATTTCGTTTCACATCTCAACTTTTCACAACTACATCACTACATAAATAGTTCACTAGACAAAGAGATTTTTACAAATCTATTCATTTCAAAACTCATCACTTCATAAATCATTCATATCGCATAGTTCTTATCACGCAAATGTTCAGTCGGTGTTATTTTTTTTTAATTAATTCATAGATGTTAATTTCTGTTGTAGAATAAATTATATGCAAAGTAAAATGTTGTGATGTTTGCGAAGTTGCGAAATGATACATTTGCGGAATTATATATTTGTGGAATTAATAGTGTACAAAACGTTGGTTTTGAAATGAAGATTTGCGTAACATTTGTCGGGGCAACATTAGTGATACCGTGATAAAAGCTGCATTACTTTCAACATGTCGTACAACGTGTCTCAGGCTAAATGTTATCTAAGTTCGTTCGTGTTAATAATGCATTGAATCATACTACACCATCCGACATTTATTAAATACTGTTTTTTAAAAAAACTTTAGATTAACCTTCATTTTATTTTATAAGTCAATTAAACTTAATTTTAAAAACATAATTACAGTGCTCAACAATGATTATTGCACATCGAGCCTCGGCTGGAGACTTCGGCTTATTTCGAGTCTGTAGAGCGTTATCTCTTTCGCACCGCACCTATTTGACGTTTGTCGACCGTTTTGATTAAGTTTTGATACCGGACTGTCCAGTGCTCACGTAGGCAATGTGCAACAGAGATAACGAGCCGATCGTCTCTATCGTAGGCTCGATGTGCAATATTAATCGCTGAGTACTGCAGTTTATATTATGAACAACACAGTGAATACACCTTTATCCTGCCGTTGTAGTGATGAAATCTGAAATCTGCTACAAGAGGCACCTCTGACGCGGAGTCTTCGCACTATGAATCTCATTGCTAGAGATATAGATATATTCACTTGTTCTCTGAGTGAATTTACGAAGGTAGCTTTAGGTGTCATTAGTTATAAGTAATGCAATACAATTAGCAATCATACTTAATTGAATAAATTGGAATTATATCAATATGTTATTGTATGTTAATATAATTTAATTTAATGTATTTTAATCTATTTTAATTGTGAATGTATTTTAATCTTTAAAGTAATATCTATTGCTTGTCTATCGCATTGGGTAGCCACCTGTAAGGATAGATTTAAGTTTGTGAAATAAATAAATAAAAAAAAAAAAAAAAAAAAAAAATGAGTCACTAAAAAATAAAATAAAAAAAATGAGTCACTGCATGCTTCACGCGATCGAACTATAGTGGGTATGAGGCCCGTGTGTGTTACCTGACGGTGGCCCCGGAGCTGCCGGTGCCGCTGAGCCGCACCACGACCCGCGACCCGTCCGTGAACACCATGCGCAGCCCCTGACACACCATATTGTTTCTTAGTAACACTCATCGATAAACTCTCACTCACTGGTGATAGAGTTCCAGTGTAAGAGCTCTAGGTTTTGGTAGGTACATTACCATCTAACCGGAACGCGATAGTGCTAAACACTACCATTTGGCGGCAGATAGATTAGGTAATGCGGTGGTAACGTTTTCGCGAGCTTCATACATTGTAGAAATTAAATATGTGGATTTTCTCACGTATACAACACTCCTAAACTTCTGCTTACACCCGACATTTCGGCCGCTTTCCAGCTACCGTGGTCACGGGTAGACTAATTCGTCGATGTACAGCCTGGTCTTATATAGCTGAGAGAAGAAAACCCTTGTGCGATGTTTTTTTTTTAATTGTTTTACGGCAACGGATTCAAGTCCTTAACAGCCAATCTTCAGTATTTTTTATCTTCATTTCTAATGATAATGAATATCCATATGGAAGATGACGATGATTGGATGCTTCCATGTGGAATATGATGAGATGACTCCGGTGAAGTGATGGGGACTTTACTAGGAGATTTTACGAAGTTTTGGAGGCATCATGAAAAATCACTTGTCACTTCATAATATCACTTTTCTACACCCGTGAACGTTATAGAATGTTTTACGATAAAAATCCCACCATTTTTACACATAAGAACGCGACTATACACAAATTTCGAAAATAATATCACGCAGCGACATAGCTCTTTTCCGCGTTCCCGCCAAGCCCTAGTGCGATGTAAACTACTAGTGTTGTATACGCGAGAAAATCCGCAAATTTAATTTCTACAATGCGGTGGTGCTTACGCCCTAGAGATAACTATCGCAGAGATATAAACGACAAAGGTCCAGAGGTGGCATGGCAACGCATCTATTTTACTGGTGGTAGAGCTCCAGTGACGAAGCTCGCGGGCGTAGGCACCAACGCATTACCTAATTTACTTACTGCTAAATGGTAGTGTTCAGCGCTATCGTGTTCCGGTCAGGTGGTAATGTACGGCCCTGTAATTTTCGGCACAGAGACATAACACCTTAGGCCTCAGGAGTGGTAACGCATCTGCATTTTCACCTTGGTCTCCGTGTGGGTGTCTATAGGCACTGTCACTTAACATCAATGTGAACTACACGCTTGTTTGCCACTTCCGTTCCATAAAAAAAGACATTTTACATAAGGCGCCACGCGCCACCCAGTAGAACATTGAAGAAACACAAAGTACTTTTTCTAGTACGGCAGATGGCGTATGACGGAGTTGCATCGCACATACAAAGTTTTCGCAAGAGTTGCCCTATATACAACTTGCCAACGGCGATCGTAGAGCCGCGGCCTGCCAGGCGCCATAGAGCTCTTATCGCCAATCCCCTCTGACCAAACTAAACCGATAGTGGTGCTACCTAGTGTTAATAGCAAAAGTCTTGCATATTTTTTTTTTCTGATGTGTCAAAGTTGGCGCTAATGGTCGTACTTTTTTTATTTTTTTTATGTAATAGGCGTGGCAAACAAGCATGCAGTTCACATTGATGTTAAGTGATGACTGCAGCCTATAGACACCCACATGAAGACCAAGGTCAAAATGCAGATGCGTTACCACTCCTGAGGCCTAAGGTGTTATGCCTCTGTGCCGGAAATTACAGGGCCGTACATTACCACCTGACCGGAACACGATAGTGCTGAACACTACCATTTAGCGGCAAGTATATTAGGTAATGCGGTGGTGCCTACGCCCGCGAGCTCCGTCACTGAAGCTCTACCACCAGTTTACCACTTTCTGTCAACAATAAGTATACCTGCTTCATAGCAACACTCTTGTCGACGGGATCCATGTAAGAGAAATTGTCGGCGAGCGCAACTTCGAAGGTCTTCCCACCGGCGGTGTACTGGGAGCCCACGAAGCCGGCTGAAGTCATCTTCGTCTCCAGCTCCCGCATCATCTCGTTGCACGGGTCGCTGGGGCACTCCTCGTAGTCATATCTGATGGAAAATAAAGTTTTTAATACATATTTCAAAGGCAAAACTATAGTACTAAATTGGATATTTTATAAATAAAAGCATATGGGGGAGGGGGTCAGCTAGTAAATAATAAATGAAAAGTTTTCGGGAAAACCGAAGGTATTGTGCGTGCAAACAACAACGATTCGCCGATTACGTTTTGTCCCACGAACGAGTAACAATTGGCGACCTTAATAACAAACTTCGAGGATGGACCTTTGAAACTTACAGAAAATGTTTTTTTTTTTTTATGTTATGAAAGCAGCAAACAAGCGTGCAGTTCACATTGATGTTAAGTGATGACTGCAGCCTATAGACACACACACAATGACCAGAGGTCAAAATGCAAATGCGCTGCCACTCCTGAGGCATTAGGTGTTATGCCTCTGTGCCGGAAATTACAGAGCCGTACATCACCACCTGACCGGAACACGATAGCGCTGAACACTACCATTTAGCAGTAAGTAAATTAGCCTACCATTTAACGGCAAGTATATTAGGTAATGCGGTGGTGCCTACGCCCGCGAGCTCCGTAACTGGAGCTCTACCACCAGTGAAAATGCCAATAGCACCCGATATAAATTATGATATTACACCTTTAACCCTCATAGACTCGGGGATCGAACCCAGCGTGGCAGTATCTATCTATCGCTAGACTACTGGGGCTGTTCTTGTTTTAATTTTTTTGCTATTTCAAAAATAATTTTAAAATATTGTCCTGGAAACCACTAGTCCACTAATAGTTTTTGAGATATCATTATTCAAAAAGATGCAAGACTTAGATTAGATATTCAGAACCAGTAATTTAGATCGGAACTGACAATTGTCAAACTACGCCCTTAGCGATTATTTACAAACTATAGAGAACTCTCGACAAGAAACAATACCTGGGTATCGTACTATCCATACTTCTATTGTTAATAATATAAAGCTGAAGAGTTTTTTGTTTGTTTGAACGCACTAATCTCAGGAACTTCTGGACCAATTTGAAAATTTCTTTTAGTGTAAGATTTATTAGTGTAAGAAGATAGATTTTTACTGGTGGTAGAGCTCCAGTGACGGAGCTCGCGGGCGTAGGCACCACCGCATTACCTAATATACTTGCCGCTAAATGGTAGTGTTCAACACTATCGTGTTCCGGTCAGGTGGTAATGTACGGCCCTGTAATTTCCGGCACAGAGGCATAAGACCTTAGGCCTCAGGAGTGGTAACGCATCTGCATTTTGACCTTGGTCTTTGTGTAAGTGTCTATAGGCTGCAGTCATCACTTAACATCAATGTGAACTGCATGCTTGTTTACCACTTCCATTACATAAAAAAAAAAAAAAAAAGATAGTCCATTTATCGAGGAAGGCTATAGGCTATATAACATCACGCTACGCGGACGCCTCAGCTAGTAATAAATAAGAGGTTAACACCCGCTGACCTGGTGAAGTAGTTCCGTCCATACTCCTTCCAGTGATCCATCAGGGTCTGCTCCACCGACTTGCCGGTGGCCGCCAGCACCGACAGCCAGGCCAGCGCCGCCCACAGACCGTCCTTCTCCCTGATGTGGTCGGACCCAGTTCCGAAGCTTTCCTCCCCGCAGAGGGACAGGCGACCCGCATCCATTAGGTTGCCAAAGTATTTCCAACCTGCGCGGTGAATATCATGGACTTTAAGATTGTATGGTCTCGTAATAACAAGCACAGAGACATAATAACTTCAGGTCTCAGGGGTGGCAACGCATTTTGACCTCTGGTTTTTCAGTAGATGTCTATAGGCTGTATAGTTATTTTTTTTTGCATAAGACAGAAGGAATTTAGGTGTTTTCTTAGGTAAGTATTAAGTAAAAAGTTCAAAAATTTCGATCTTCATTCCATTACATTAATTATATACTGTATTATTTTCAAATATATGTTTTAAAAATTACTTTTTTTCGAATTACTTAACAGTCATTGGCAACATATTTATTTTATATTTAATTAAACTTGTGCGTTACATACGCACATACTACGTAATATACAGAGCATGTATTTGGCGTGAAAAATACTGACCAAACTGGCGACTGTTAGGTCGAGACGAAGATTTCTCAAATCAAGGGCACTCAAAGAAGAAATAAATACACATGATATCACCACAATCTCCCCCCTCCCCCTTGTGATGTTTCGTGATTCTTTCCGGACCCCCCGAGTCTCACGTGATGACTGGAGGACCCCTTACGAGATAAACATCATTTTCCCCGTCTTTATTCGCTTCCCCTGTAACCACTCACCGGTGGGAACCTCGAAGATCTCCTTCCCGAGGCGCCGCGCGACGCGGTCGACGGCGGCGGCGGTGGGCATGCTGCGGGCGAAGCCCCGCACGCCGGCCCGCCGGAAGTACGGCACGTGCTGCAGGGCCGCCGCCAGCACCGCCAGGGAGTCGGACGGGGTCACGAAGAACGCGTCGCGCCCTATTATCATGTTCCTGTCGCCTGGCGTGGAGAAATAAGAAGAAGAAGAAGAAAAAAAATTATTCTTTAACTCACACAACACAATAAATAAGTAAAAACAAGAAGCAAGGTAATATCACCAAAAGTGATTGTGTGAAGCCAAAGAAACGGTACCCATATCAGCTTATTGCTGCAGCAGTGCTGCAGCGCTGGAATTCCGATGGGACCTTGAGTGACAATTACAAGGCGAAATACAAGGCAGTTAATGGCTAATTAACCCAATTACATGAAGGCATTATTATTACAAAAAATAAAAGAATCACATAACATATCAGTCCAGAGATGTCCAGAGATTTCATAATCGCCACGCTTGACATGCGGAATGGCGATCGTAGTGGTGGTGGTTGTCGCATTACCTAATCTATCTGCAACCAAACGGCAGTGTCCAGCACTGACACAGTGATAATTATTACCGGTTAAATAACCGGAACACGATCCGATCACTTAACCGGTAATAATTATCACAGAGACAGCTAAGGTTTGAGGGGCGGAAAAGGCATCGAAAGTAGAGGTGAGGCGTATTTATCGGAACAGTTAAAAATCACAGGTAGAAGGCAGATAACAGATACCAGTTGCTCTCGTGGTTAACAAATACCTGTTCCTAAAAATACTCTCAATCTATGATACGCTCAAGTAACAGTCGCCAGTCATATAACAGGTAGGCTCTGATAACAGTCAATACCAATACACACGACACTGTTCTGTTCTCATCATCCATCTCAATCCGTCTTACACGAATGTCACTGATTAAAACGAGACACACCTAGTATTTTATCCGATAAATACAATTGGTAGTTGAGCAGGAACAAACCATCTTTGACAAATGCCTCCTAAATTTGGTAGTGTAATCTGTTATTGCTTTGTCAATATTAATAATAATTATATATAAACGATTTTATTAAAATTTTAGACTCGAAGTTAGTTTATTATAAGCAGAGAATATGAAATAATACTACGTTTAGGTACTTAACCGGTTTAGATTTTTTTTGTAAATATTTCAATTTTAAGAACGCAACAGAATACACTTTATCCCATCATACTGACATGGTAGTGGCAACCCGTGCCTAGAACAAGAACAGACTAGTATTTAATAACAGATATTGAGAACAGGTATTTCTACGGAACAGTAACAGGAAGAACAGGTATTGCGATTGACCTGTTACAACCCAAGTCAAATCTAAAGTTCAATTTTCGCTCTTAATAGGGTATTTAACGGGTGGAAGTGTTCCTCCGACGAAAAGAGAGGATCCTCCGACCGGGCGAGGTGGTAGCACCTGGCGGGCCGCGGCCCAATGATTGACGTTGGGAAGTTATATATATGGCAACTCTTGAGATAACTTCATATGTGCGATGTAATTCGATTGACACGCCATCTACCGTACTAGACAAGTACTGTGAGGTTTCGTCTGTGTTCCACTAGTTGGCGCCTTAATGTAGTGGACGCTACATGTGCTTTCAAAAAGAATATGAAGTGTTAGTAAATATCGTCATTAGAACCACTAGTTTATGTTATCCTGAGGTCGCAGGTTCGATTCCTGCCCGAAGTCAAATTTTTCTTCCCGTTTTTTCTTTAATTTCTAAAGTTTACTCGCATGTGTTATTGCGAAAAATAAATAGTAAAAATAATAGTTTACGAGTTCGAGATGACACGACATCAAATCACGACACAAAGGCGAACTTACCGTCCCCATCGAAAGCTGCGCCAAAGTCATAATCCCCATTCTTGACGGCGGACACCAGGTCGGCCGCATACGTGAGGTTCGGATCGGGATGGGCACCTCCGAAGTCCTCCAACGGTTGGACTCTTCGCACGCTGCCTTCGCTAGCTCCCAACTCCTCGACGAAAATACGTTGCACGTATGGACCCGTCACTGGGAATTGTATGAAACTGTACATTTTTTTTTTAAAGTACACCTGCTGACTTTATACTGTCGCAATAAAGATATTTTCGATTTCAATTTTCAAAAGCTTTTTTAGTCAATACATACCATAAAATAAGAAAAAAAACCTACATTCGCAGCTCCACAGTAGGTTTATACTTGTGTAGTGGGTGCCATTGTACACATGCAACAGATACACAAACACCCAGAGCCGAAACAAATATCTGTAGGCCATACAAATATTTGTCCCAGTGCGGGGATCGAACCCGCGACCCGCCGAATCAAACGGTCATCTCACACCGCTGGACTAATCGGGTCGTCAAATTTACTTCTATAGTTACTATACTATACTTTTATTAATTTATGTGTCTGTCTGTTTTTACTGTCTTTCTTCAAATCACAAATCGTTGTGTTTTTGATTTGAAAGTCGATAAAAACGAAAAGCGACAGTAAAAAAGACAGAAAATCTTATGAACATATTTATGTGTCTGCATTTTTTACTGTTGCTTTTTCGTTTCATCGCCCCGGACAAGAAAATTGTGGCGCCCACGTAAGGAAACCAAAATCAAGTACAATTTTTTGAATATTTCGTTACCGAGAGCTAGCGATCTCGCGCTACGGTCGAATGTTTGTATGTTTTTACTGGTGGTAGAGCTCTAGTGATGGAGCTCGCGGGCGTAGGCACCGCATTACCTAATATACTTGCCGCTAAATGGCAGTGTTCAACACTATCGTGTTCCAGTCAGGTGGTAATGTACGGCCCTGCAATTGCCGGCACAGAGGTATAACACCTTAGGCCTTAGGAGTGGTAACGCATCTGCATTTAGACCTTGGTCTTTGTGTGGGTGTCTTTAGGCTGCTGTCATCACTTAACATCAATGTGAACTGCATGCTTGTTTATCACTTCCATAATATAAAAAAAAAATGTTTAGCTATCCTCCTGGGCCGTCGCCCTATCGCTCTTTCCCCTAACGCCGAACCCCCCACTGACCCTATGCCAAAATTTTTAAGCTGGAAATTGCTTAAGCTCACCTCCACTCATAGAATCGATGAGCACCTTAAAAGGTTTCTTCTGCTCGGAGCCGGTGAGCAGACTCCTGATCTTGGGAAAGTCGAAGATCTCCTTCATGTAGTTCACGTAATCCTTCACTGGGTCCAATATCTCCACCGTGAACTGTCTGTCGTTGACCTGGTGACATACATAATAATGCAGGCATGGGAGCGTGGGAGGAAGGGGGCCGGATCTTATAAAAAGTTATTAGAGAATATGTAATAAAACCTACTTTAATATTATAAATGCGAAAGTAACTGTCTGTCTGTCTGTTTGTTACCTTTTCACGTCCAAACGACTGAACCGATTTTAATTAAATTTGGTACAGAGATAGAGCTGACTTTGAGAAAGAACATAGGCTACTTAGTTATTTATAAAACGACATCCACTCGGGCGAAACCGCGGGCAACAGCTAGTACTATATATTGAATGGACACTTCGACGTCCCACTTCATTTCCCTCACTAAGTCAAATCAATGGCAGAAATAACGATGCGTTGCATTTTTTCAGTATTGAAGCAATCAATGACACAATTGAACGGAAATGCCCATCTCTAGTTACAGTACCTACCCAGCATAAATACTGCACATCGAGCCTACGAAAGAGACAATCGGATAGTTTCGACTTCGTTGAATTGTCTACGTAAGCACTGATAGTCCGGTATTGGCCCATTGGTCAAAATGGTCGACAAACGTCACATAAGAAGTGCGAAAGAGATAAGCGTTATCTGAAGACCCGAAATAGGCAGACTCCTTCCTAAGGTCGATGTGCAATATTTCTCCCTTATTCATAAACGTAGTGTTGCTAATCTCTCCTTTGGCTTTTACTATCCTGCACATTTGACAATGCAACAGACAAAGATAAAGCATTCTATAACTTGAAACGTGTGAAACGTAGCTAATGTTCGTTTATGAATAAGGGGGTAACAAGTTACCTGGAATTTTTTAACGTCAATCTGATCGATCGGGCAGACGAGGTCGGGTGCGATCCTATACTCCTTGATGGTGGTGGTGAGCGCGTATATGTGGTTGGTGGTCGCATCCGGCGCAGGCCCGCCGTTGCTGCAGTTGAATTTTATGCCAAAGTCGTTGTTAATACCGCCCGGGTTGTGCGACGCGGTCAGCACTATACCACCTGTGGGTGTGATACCAACCTGTCAAGCAACAAATATCTGTTGCGCGTGCGCATCCGGTCGCATACGTCCGGCTGCTGCTCAACAGCGCTGATTGTTTGAAGTGTAATGTAACGTATATTTAGTAGACTAGCGGCCTACCCCAGCTTCGCACGGACGCAATGTTACCTACATTACTACTACTAATACCTACTAAGCTATAGGGCTGCGAAATCGGTTATTTTCCCTTAAACCGACCCTACCCTTGTGTCATACATACTATCAACCCCAAAAACACACCTTTTTCGCAAAATTCCGTCTTAGGTGCTTAAAAGAATCTCTATCCATAATTTGAGACTCCTAGCACTTATTAAACGAAACGTAGTAACTTCATATAAACTAAAGAAATTTCATATAAACTATCAAACCAAAAAACAACCCTTCATGGGTTCAAATTCAAAAAATCCCGTTTAAGTGACCACCTACGTCCTAAAAAGAACCTCCAAAATATGAAACTCTTGTATTTCAAGAGATTTCGTTATGAGTGAGTGACTTTTCGCTTTTATATTTTTACCGCCCCGGCTTCGCGCGGTTGCTATGTTACCTACCCTCTCCTATTCTTCTTAGCGTAATGTTCAAGCAAGCAAACAAACAATCAAACTCTCCAGCTTTATAATATCAAATATAAGACTTAGTAATTTGCGAAATGCCTTGATGACACTAAGAATGCCAGTAATTGCATCATGCCATTTCGTCATCCTAATGAATGTATTTTGAATTTGTTCAGATTAAAATAATACTGCCAACAATCATTTCAAAAAAGTTACAAAGTACATATTTAGGTAAATGATAACAAATCAGACAGCAAGGTTATATGTGGTTGTAAGCCACAAAAAATATGTTGCCGACTCATTCTTACTGTACTGTAATGATGGAGATAGATAGATAGTTTGACTTTGAGAATTAACAGGTACGATTTTGTTTTTTTTTATGTAACCGAAGTGGCTAACAAGCATGCAGTTCACATTGATGTTAAGTGATGACTGCAGCCTATAAACACTTACACAAAGACCAAGGTCAAAATGTAGATGCGTTACCACTCCTGAGGCCTAAGGTGTTACGACCGGAACACGATAGTGCTGAACACTATCGTGTTCCGATATTTAGCGGCAAGTATATTAGGTAATGCGGTGGTGCTACCGCCCGCGAGCTCCGTCACTGGAGCCAGTCACCAGTAAAAACTGAATTAAGAAGGGTCGGTGTCGGTTCATGCCTGTATTATTATATAAATATTTAACATAAACCTAAAACATCTTATTATGCATCTACCTACCTCTTTGGGGTATGAAAATAGTTTTCTAACTAAAGGTAAATGGTAGAATAGAAGATCCATAACTATTGTTATTTGATATACATATATAATCATATTGATAGATAATATCATCTGTGTTTATAGTGGGTAAATAGATTCAAGGTTTTCAATCATTATACTAATTAGATATGAACTAAACAATGAAAGTATATCAAGGAAAAACAATTTTTTAGTGCAACAGAACAAAAAAAATTTTTTTCAACTATATAATTTGTTATATTTATAGGGCAACACGGGCCGCGGCGGACTGGAGAGGAGTAGCCATAGCGTTTATTACCGATACAAAACAGTCTGTAATTTTTTGCAGGGGGGAAATACGTGTGACACACACGCACACTACTAAAATCGTGTATTACTACGAAACTCACACCTTGACTAACAAAATACAGAAACAATTTCACGCACACATTTAAACATCTAGGCGACAGGTATAGGACCGTTTGGGCTTGTACTTTGACAGAGGGGAAAGCCTGCATATGGCTACTCCCCTCTGGTGTTGCTCTATGGTTCTATTATACAGCTAGACTGAACGTTGGAAATGTTGGAATAGCCTTGGCCAGAGGCAACCTGTACTCAGAATCAAGTTATAAAATACACATGATCAGCATCAGAGTTTAGGATAATTCGAGGCTTTTGCCATACATGATTCGATAATTTCAGGCTATTTCGAAAACCTGTACTTTGGATTTACAGACTGTATTAGATTTAAGTTTATATTCAAAAGAGCTGTACTGTGTTTCTTCAGTGGCGGAGTTCTTCTCAGTATTGACTGCCCTTGGAATTCTGTCAAGTGAATAACCTTTATTATGACGACCAAATTCATTCTTTCTCAGTTTCTTTTGAAATGGGGAAATGGAGGAATTAGTTAATAATTGATGCTTTCCATATTATACAAAATTGTTCAGTGTCTATTTAATTTATTATGTGTTTTTGATTATTATTAGTGGTTATTCACTCTAGGTTAGTTTAAAAAAAAATGAAGATGTAAAAGTGCTCTCCAGGAGCCTAATTATATGAAATAAATGAATAAACTCGAATGGGAGTTCACTGGATCATTTGGCGAGCACAAAGTACTCTTAGCCGAAGGAGACGTTCCAAAATGTATGGAGCTTGGGCCAGCACCTCGTACGCTAAATTGAGAGAATCATTTTCAGCTTTTCAAATCGTTTATTATACCTTAAATTAAAATTGTCGTAAGTATATTTCAAAAACAAGAATGTCATAGTAGTAATATGGTGACATATTGTCGTACAATTTTACATAAAATAAATATTTCCGACAAAAAAACAACAATTTCAATTATTTTTTGAGTATTTGTCTTTGATTCTATGCATTTTTCTCTATCTTTTGATATAGCATACAAGGTGCAGGCCCAACGTGGAACTTGTCTTTTACACAACTGGCTAAGGGAGAACCCTCCGGGTCTGATCCCTGGCTTGGGGCGTTCTGGGAGAGATCCTTCTTTATATTCATTACTTTTCCCATACATGATTTGATAATTGCAAAACATCTGTGGTCAAATACGGTTGATGACCCGGTTAGTACAGCGGTGTGAGACAACTGTTTCATACAAAAGGTTGCGGGTTCAACCCCACACCGGGACAAATATTTGTATGGCCTATAGATATTTATTTCAGGTCTGGGTGTTTGTGTATGTTTTGTATCTGTACAACAGCACCCACAACAGAGGTTTATACTTTTATACCTAATAGGGCTGTGAGTGTAAACATATTTTATTTTTATTTATTTAATCAAATTCATAAAAAAAGCAGTTAAAACTCAATTGAATTGTTTAGTTTTCTTGCTCTAACATGAGGCATGTGCTATAGTTCAAGAAAGTAGGTGCATAATTTAACCTACCTACTGGTGATTCAATCACAATTATATTATGAGTTTTGGCCAATTTTTAAATATAGAATGCGTCAAACTGAAACTCACCTAAAGTTTTGTATTTCCTGATGATGCATGAAACAGCTGGTGTTGATAGTATCCCATTTTGTCCAACCAGCAGCTTGGCAACCTGCATGAGTCAATTTACTTTGAAATATATTGATAAAAACAAAATATGTATAGTCAGATATTGTACACTTGAGGGTGATACCGGACATAGAAAAGTGTAACACCGAAATACCACATCCCCATAAGTTTACTAACACAAATCACTTGAAAACGAATGCATGGTACCACAAAAAACTTAGCACCGTAGCCATGCGATCTCAAATACAGAAATATAACTTCACACTATTATTTGTATCTATACTGTAAATATGTTATGCTGGCTACTTATTACTTTTATTAATCTCTCCAGACACGAGAAAAATATGACAATTGAAATTCAATTGTGTCTCGCCGCCGGTGGCCGTACAATCCTTGAAGGATTAATGTAGTGTAAAGTAAAGAGGTACATTTTATATATTTTGTCAATAGGATTACAGATTTAAGTGTATATAGATAATAGACTACATAATAAATAGATAAGTAGTTCATTCATGGTTTGGTTAGTTGCTATGTTGCTCTTAATTACCTATAATATTGCTGTATTATTATGTATATATCTATCCAATGTTGTTTATCTATATATGTTTTATACTTTGTATTTTAATAATTTAATTACTGTACGTATTATTTATTTAACCTGTACACCCCTACCGTCTTAACCAAATCAAAAGTCTCCTTCCACCTACAGGTAGTCTGGAAGAGATCGCTTTAAGCGATAAGACCGCCTGATTGTATTGCCTATTTGCTATGCATCTAATTTTATTTTTGTAAAAATTATTGGTGTATAATATAATATATAATACAATACAATAAAGAATATTCTATTCTATTCTATTCTATCCTGGGTCTCTTATTTAAATGATTTTGTAAAACAACTAAATGTGCAAGTTAAGAATAATTAACTAAACAGTAATTCATAGTGTAAACATACCCCATTAGCTGCAGAGATCTTGATAATTTTGTCCACAACTTCTTTCACTAAGTAACGTCCATCACCACCAACCACCAGTGTGCAACCCACTAAATTGTCCTTGTTAGCATCTAAGATACTCTGAATGAAGTTCTCCGTGTAATGCTCTTGGAGGAAAACCTTTACTTTCTTTCTCAGACCACTCGTACCCGGCTTCTGTCCTTCATATGGATTTGTGTTCACTGTGTCTATGCCCGACATTTTATTTTAAATTATGTATTTTCTAGGGCTCCGACAACTTATCTCGGTTAGTGCCCGCTTCGATATAATTATGATATCGTAGTTCGCGGGGTCAATCGTACAAATCGAGTCTAAAATACCTAAGATACCATGAAATTACAAAACTGCTGTCAAGCAATGTCAACCAAGGTCAACAAAAACATTGACATCTACGTTGCGTTACTTTTGACGCACTTATTCTAGAAACAAACCGATTTTTAAAACCTGGTTAGGTGTAGAATGCCATTTATCACAACACACAGTCACTATAATAAACATAGAATTTGAAGTTTTCTTGTTTCATTTATTTATTTAGTTTCAATTCAAATATAAGAGCAGTTCTCTTAAATTAATATGCCAATATGTTAGACTTTATGCAGAATGTGTTAGGCTAGCGTATTGCTTGGTCCAATTTAAAAAGAAAAATGTATTTGGCGGAATATTTAAATTATTGCGCGCAATTTCGTGCCGTGTCTGTTGTGTTCCGGCCGTAGTACAGTAGAAGCTCTTTATTCGCGGGGAATGGTAATTCAAATAGAATTGTAGCACAATATAAAAAATCTGTTTAATTTAAGTTTTTGACCATACATTTTGATAAGTTACATAATATCTTCAGGTTTAGGCAATGGTCCAATTGTGGCAGCATTCAATAATATACTTTATGTTTTGAGTAACAAGTTTGTTTTATATCTAAATTTTAAGTTAGTTTATATAATAGTTTGGGGAAAAAGTCTTTTCGCATTATAGTATGTATGAACTTGTAATAAAATCTCTTTGGCTGTAGTATTTGTATCTGGCTGGTTTTGGTATCATTGAAAGTTAAAATTTTAAAGAACATAATTACAAATTCAAATTAGGCAAATGTGTGATTTTCATTTGTTTTTCGTACTGTCAAGATGAGTGAATCTAATGAAGAAATTCGATACATTTTAAAATTTTACTACAAAAAAGGTAAAAATGCAACGCAAGCAGCGAAAAAAATTTGCGATGTTTATGGACCTGGTGCACTGTCTGTGAGAGTAGCACAAATTTGGTTTAACCGTTTCCAATCCGGAAATTTTGATGTCAAAGATGCACCTCGCTCTGGTCGCCCTATTACGGATAAAATGGATGCCATTTTACATATCAGTAGTTACGACGTAGCTGAAGAACTGAGAATTGATCACAAAACAGTTTTGGCGCATTTGATTTTTCAGCTGGGTACAAAAAAAAGCTCGATATTTGGGCACCTCACGAGCTCACTGAAAGAAACCTAATAAACCGTGTACTCATTTGTGATTCTTTATTACGACGTAATGCAACCGAATCATTTTTGAAGAAGCTGATAACTGGTGATGAAAAGTGGATCACGTACGACAAGAACGTGCGAAAAAGGTCGTGGTCAAAGGCCGGTCAGGCTTCACAGACTGGCGAAACCCGGGTTAACTCGCAATAAGATGATGTTGTGTGTGTGGTGGGATTGGAAGGGCATTATTCATTATGAGCTATTACCACCAGGCAGGACTATCGATTCTGAACTCTACTGCGAACAACTGATGAGATTAAAGCAAGAAGTTGAGAGAAAGCGGCCGGAATTGATCAACAGAAGGGGTGTGGTGTTTCATCATGATAACGCTAGACCTGACACATCTATAGCCACTCAGCAAAAATTAAGAGAGTTTGGCTGGGAGGTGTTAATGCATCCGCCGTATAGTCCTGACCTTGCACCTTCAGATTTCCACCTGTTTCGGTCTCTTCAGAATTCTTTATGCAATGTTAGGATAACATCACGAGAGGACTGCCAAATCCACTTCTCGCGGTATTTTGATGAGAAGTCCCAAAATGTTTATAGCAATGGGATCATGTCCCTACCTACAAGATGGCAAAAGGTTATCGAACAAAATGGTACATACGTACTTTAGTTAAATTTAAATAAACTATATTAAAAAATGTTTTGAATTATCTTAAAAAATGCGAAGAAACTTTTTCCCCAACCTAATACTTAAAAACACCCACCGCGTCGAAAGCGACTTTATCTCAAAGGAACCGTCGAACGAAACAAACAACGCCGTTAGCTTTCGAAAACACAATCTAGGCGTAGTTGTTATAATCTCTATTTCATTTATCTCTTGCAGCGTTGACAACGGATACGGAAAGCTTTTATTTAGGGACATATAAATATACCGCGATGTACCGATTCAATCCGCGAATTTAACGAAATTTTATGCCGCAAATATAGGACTTGAGTCGCATTTTTTCAATCGGCGAATAGTGAAAACGCGAATGAAGGAAGCGCGAATAAAGAACTTCTACTGTACTCCATATGAGTCCACCCACTGATGGTTTGGAATTTCACTAATTCCTTTTCTGAATAGAGATCTTTACAAAGTTTACAATAACTTTACTGGCGGATAATGGGTGCGTGTATAAATGCAGGACTTTTATGTAACTGCAACAAAGAAACAAAATATTAAACAAATTATAAAGAACAATTAGGTTTAAAGATCTTTATTTAATCTCATACAAACACATAAGTTCTTTTACAATGAGACTTAAAAATTAATAGAATATAATGTTTACACCTCTGGCACTTATAAAACTATTTAGTATTACAACCTTCTTTTCTGTTCCTCACTTCTTTATTATCAGTTTGTAAAAGAGGAAATGAGACATTCTACTTTTATATACATAAGTTTATCTAAATTTATTTTCAGTGACATTCTTGATCTCAATTTTTACAGTTATAAATCGTTACGTATATCTATTGTTATTCACTTTAATTTAACTTAGTTATTAATTTCTGATATATCATAAGTGATGCTTGAAATCCAAAATGATAAATAAACAGTTTGACTTTGAGAACGTGTGTGAAAAGAAAAAAAAATGTAGCATTAAAATAATGATTTACAATTACTTTTGCATTGTTTCAGGCGAGTGCACGTAATTATAAGAATGAAGAAAGCGTATATTCTTAGATGGATATCAATATACCTACTTACTATAGGTAGTATAGATATTTGTGAGCAACGAGGCTTGTCGGTTTAAAATAAGGCTTTCTTTTGTGCGGTTAAAGGCACGATGTGATTATCGAATCAACAGAATTGATACTATTTTATTCAAAATTTTTTTTTTTTATATAATGAAGATGGCAAACAAGCATGCAGATCACATTGATGTTAAGTGATGCTGCAGCCTATAGACACAAAGACCAGAGGTCAAAATGCAGATGCGTTGCCATCCCTGAGACCTTAGTTATTATCTCTCTATGATAGTTATTACAGAGCCATACATTACTATCTAACCGGAACACGATAGTCCTGAACACTACCATTTAGCGGCAGATAAGTTAGGTAATGCGGTGATACCTATGCCCACGAGCTCTTACACTGGAACTCTACCACTAGTAAAATAAAATAAATAAAAAAATAAAAATAAAATACGCTTACACTCACAGCCCCACAGTAGGTATAAACCTGTGTCGTGGGTGCCACGACACAGTTTTATTTTATTGCCACTAGTAAAACGATTTTGATAATAACTCACCGGCCAGCCAGTACCTGTTGACTTATTAATAGCATAGTTAGCATACGCTATGATGCAAGCAGATGTCGAACTGGTTATCTATAATTATCCGATAATGGTCTCTCACTATGGGTCTCGTACGAAAGCTCCAAGTCACTCAGCGGTCAATGGAAAGGGCTATGCTCGGCGTTTCCCTACTGGATCGAATCAGAAATGAGGAGATCCGTAGGCGAACGAAAGTCGCTGACATAGCCAAGCAGATTTCCAAGCTGAAGTGGCAATGGCAGGGCACATAGCTCGGAGAACCGATAGCCGCTGGGGCAGAAAGGTTCTCGAGTGGAGACCACGTATCGGCAAACGCAGCGTAGGACGTCCACCTGCAAGATGGACCGACGACCTGATCAAGGCTGCAGGTACCCGCTGGATGCACGTCGCTTCCGATCGGTCGGCATGGAGGTCCTTGGGGGAGGCCTATGTTCAGCAGTGGACGTCTTATGGCTAATATGATGATGATGATGATGATGAATTTCAATAACTGAACCTAGCACTTACTTTTTTTTATGTAATAAAAGTGGCAAAAAGCTTGCAGTTCACATTGACGTTAAGTGATGACTGCAGCCTATAGACACTTACACAATGACCAGAGGTCAAAATGCAGATGCGTTGCCACTCCTAAGGCCTAAGGTGTTATGAGTCTGTGCCGGAAATTACAGGGCCTTTCATTACCACCTGACCGGAACAAGATAGACACACTACCATTTAGCGGCAAGTATATTAGCTAATGCGGTGGTGCCTACGCCCTCAAGCTCCGTCACGGGAGCTCTACCACCAGTAAAGATATACAGTCAAGTTTAGGATACAAACAAGGAGCCCAGCTTATACATTTTTTTTTTTTTTTTTTGGTCGGACTTTTTGTAGGCGGCCTGTCTCGAGACGGTCTACTAGTCTACTTCACCGGGCAATCGGCGAGCGCAGAAGGCGCTCCAGCCTAGACTTATAAACTTATTATTTCCATCAAGGTAAGTCAAAATGTAGCCTTTGGCGAAGCAATATAACTTATTGATAACATCGTTATAGGTTACCTACTTAAAAAGTGTCAATTTTCAAGTAGTTAAATATTTTTTTTTTACTTCCAACCTCGTAAGGGTACACTTTACTGTTAACTACCATAGATCTTGTTAACATTGGTTACGTTTTTGTAACAAACAGGCATGCAGAATGCAAAGTCGAGGAGAGCAATGGCTGCCTCATGCGTCATACTCGTGAACGGGTGGGTGGAGATTATCCTGTTCTGGTCTGCCGGTGCTACATTCCAATATAGTAGAAAGTTGTTGATTTGTATTTATACAAATATATACCTAAATGCTATGGAAGTTTACAATAGTACATTTGAAAGTATTTGAATTACTTTCTGTGTTATAAGTTCAAAAGAGCTCATACTGAGTTTCTTTGCTAGCGGACTTCTTCTAAGTAGTGACTGTACTTGGAACTCTACTAAGGGCCGATATCTATAAATGCAAACTCAAAAACTCTCAAGAAATCTGTTTAAACCTCAATAATACCTACAACACCTACCTACTTATTTATAAGACACTAAAATTACTTGCTTACGTATGCAAGTATTAAGTTAATTTGAATTTTAGACTTTTGATGTCATTTGTTTATCATAAAATTAGATTGAAAAAAAAAATTAGAATTTTAATAATTTTACTTAGTGAAATTATTAAAATTTAAAGGTTGTTCAACAAATGATCAACCTACTAAGGTATGCATAAAATATTAGGTAAGTAATATTTTGTACTAAAGGAGATGTTGCAAAAATGTATGGAGCTCCGGCCATGTATTGTACACAATATCATTAAACAGGCAAAATCAATATAAAAACGTTTTTTACTGCATATTTTCACTTATTTAGCTTTGTTTGCAGTTACAAAACATTATTTGCAGTTAGAATTGCAACTCAAAAACAAAATGGAGAATATGGCGGGCTATGTCTTTTTGACATTTTCATTTTTTAAATTGTTTTTCTAAATACTATAAAATCGATTGCTCCCAAGCGTCGGCTCGGCTGTATCGCCGCCATGTTTAACATAGTTGAAAATGATAAAATCGTTTGAATTAAATGTGGTTGTAACTCTAAAATAAATTCTTAAATAAATTAATTGTATTTTTTTCGGATTCTTCTTTAATTTACCCATTTTTTGAGGACGTGTACGAACCAGGGCCGAACTCGCAACATCTCCTTTAATAATATTGGTAATATTTCATATTATAATGCATAAATTAAAATCGAATGCGATGACCTAAGTAGTGACTATTACCTATGAATATGCAATCTTTGCAATTGAAGTTTGAACCTGTGAGTAAGCATTAGTTTAAGTAGGTATTCATTAATATTTTACTTGCTTACTATGAATTTTAATAAGTCAAACCAGGTGGATTTACTTTAGTAGGTACCACTTGTTCTGCTACCTCTAACGATAACTTTAAATTTAAATTAAGAACTTAAATTGATTCATCACCATATAGGTACTTACGTTTGGCACCTAGTTAATTAATTACCTACCTACCTATCTTCTTATCTTATATTATACTAGCGGCTCGCCCCGGCTTTGAGCGGTTGCAATGTTACCTACCCGCTCCTATTCATCTTGGCCTTCCTTAATAAATGGGTTATCTAACACTGAAATATTTTTTTTAATCGGACTAGTAGTTCCTGAGATTAGCGCGTTAAGCAAACAAACAAACTCTTCACCTTTATAATATTACCCCCTTATTCATAAACGTACATTAGATACGTTTTAGCTATAATGCTTTGTCTTTGTCAGTTGCATTGTCAAATGTGCAGGATAGAAAAAGACAAAAGAGAGATTAGCAACACTTTAGCTAAAATACGTTTATGAATTTAAAGTTAGTATATATAATATTATTTATGGGAGGAGCGATTATGACTAACGTGATCATCACATGATGACGTTTTCGTGTGCATCCTGCCTCGGTGTTCCCAGGACAGGGTGCAGCTTATCTCTCTCAATTTGTATGGAAGCCTGTGAACGCGAATACAACTCGTACTTGGTCGGTTTTTTATAATGTCGCGTTTTTTCGTCAAGTCCTACATATTTTGACCTCTTACTTACGTTACATTAACACAATAAACACCCAGTAATAGGACGGTCGATTGGTTAGCAGCTGGAGTCTGTTGTAGTTGGCAATAACGCGCCACCTTTAGCGCGAATTAGCCGTTTTTGCAGGCCGGCGCGGTGGCTGTACGTGTGATTAAATTCTATATAAAAATTGATAAAGAGTGATTTCGATGTCGGTTATCAAACAGTGAACTTTAATTAGTGTTTTTTTTAAACAGGTAAGTAGGTTAATATTTAGTTTTGAAATTTAAGAAAACATTGAAAGAAAAAATTGACTTCAGGCAGGAATTGAACCTGCGACCTCAGGATAACCAGTCCAGCAGTTTTACCTCTAAGTTACCGAAGACCTTCCATTTCTTTCCATTTTTTCATTAATTTATATATTAACTCGCATTATGTTATAGCGAAAAATAAAAAATATAGGTATCTATTTACTATTTCGTTTGTTTTAGGTTAAATAAATATTTGCAATTTAACTGCTATGTTGACAAACATCTCAGAATACCTACCTACTAAGTTGTATTGTGTATGTTATAGGTACGTTAGTTTATGACTTATGAGTTATAATATAGCGACTAGCGAGGACAAAAACTAATAAAAACTATATTTTGTGTAGGCAGGTAGATAATTATAATAAATCACATTCAAGCTAAAATGTCTATAAATATGATAATCCTAATTGTGCTGCCATATCGGTACCAATATACTAATATACAGGCAATTAATATTTTTATAAATAGTGTTCCTATAAAAAATAAAATTATTATAATTATATAAATTGCCAATATAAAAATTATTATATAAACTGCCTCAGTAGCGTAGTGGTAGCAGGCCACTACTATTACGCTGGAGGTCCTGGGTTCGATTCCCGGGTCGGGGCTATCAGAGATAACGGTTTAAAATCCTTTATCTCTGCTTCTATTGGGATTTTTCCATTTTCTGGAAGTTTCCCAGTACCCCGGAGTTTGGTAATGTGCCCGGAGATGGCAACAGGTTCGCCACCTGTTACATGGGCCAAAACGTAACCGGCGAGTCGTGGGTATGATTGAATGCATGCATTTGCCTCTGCCTGCCTCTTCGGGGATTACGGGCGTGAAGTTACGTGTTCCTATATTTTTTTTATTTATTGAACATGGCTTCATATATTCAAGTGAACATTTTAATGTTAATACTAGTTTATAGTTTATTTAATACCTACCTGCTAAATAAATTGAAAAAAAAGTGTATTAACCTTATATGAATGAAAGTAGAAAACATAGGACCTACCTTCCTACTTGCAGCTCAGATTGTACTGAAAGTCATAAACTCAAACAATGACAGAGCAATAACCATTGGCGGATTTCCCTATAGGCTGAGTAGGCCCGGGCCTAGGGCGGCAAAATTTAGTTAGCGGCAAAATTTGGTCTTCTTTTTCTTTATAAGTAGTTGCCTACGCGCATACGTGTAAAATCTCAAAAATTTGTCCATATAGCATCTCGCGAAAATATTTACATTAATTGAATCACTTACTGACTATCGTTTTTTTTTTTTATTTTAATTTAATTTCTTTAGTTTATCTAATTTTTCAGAAATACCTACTTAGGGCGGAAGCATACAGTTTTTTTAGGCGCTTTTAGCACGCCTTTCAACCGACGCGCGACGAACTCAAAAAAACGAAAACTAAATGCTTATATTTATTATCTCGATACGTTGAGGTAGGTTATTAAGTAAATATTCACATATTTAATATCGGTAGGTAAATTCGCTACCTACTATACCTGTTAGGACTATTAAACAGTTTGAACAAATAATATTATAAATATCCTACAATTAGTAGATGTGCCAAAGGCCGCCCCTAAAATATTTGTTCTGGGATTTGGATAGGAACAGCCGTTGAGTCAATTTAGCCAACTGGGTCATAATCACACGGGTATGTCATATGATTTCTCTACTAAGCGGAGTAAGTGGTAGTGTTCAGCACCATCGTGTTCCGATTAGATGGCAATGTATAGCGCCGTATTAAAGATCACAGAGACATAACAACTTAGATCTCACGTGATCTCATGGGAGACGTCAGCATTTTAACTTCTTGTTTTCGTGTGGGTTTCTATAGGCTGCAGTTATTAACATCTATGTTTGTGAACTGCGTGCGTAAAAAATACGGCTGATTTATAAATTCATAGATATGTTGTTTTATTTTGTTTCCACAAGTTTTCTCGCGTCGAGAACACTCGAGAAAATGAGGTCGAGAAATCTCGAGACTCGGGCATAAAAAAGTCGAGAAACAAGAAATTCTCCTACTTATAAATATAAAAAAATCCATTAGCATATTGACGTATCTATAATAATCTATAGAGACGTAATTAGTTCATAGACTAATCTACAAAAACTTGGGCAAAAACTCGCGAAGTATCAATTACACGTATAAATAGTATGTTGATTTGTTGCTATTTAGATATGGCATAAGTCTACTATGCCTAATAGATGTTTATAATACAATGACATAGGTGAATGCACTTAACAAGTAGTGATGCATAACACTAACGCAATCGGCCACAAGCGGCAGGTAGAGCTAGGGATGTCAACTTGTAATTCGATCAATCCAAGTAGGCAAACAAGTCTGCCCGGGAAGCTAAAAAGCAACCAAAGCATCGAGTTGATTTAAAAATCATTTTAGTTTAATATACGCGAAATAAACACGTAAAAATAGTTTTATTTCAATGAGTGTAGCTTCCGAAAACCTTAGGACACATATAACAATACTTAATAAATAATAAAATAAATAAATAAAATAAAATAAAATACGCTAACACTCACAGCCCCACAGTAGGTATACACCTGTGTCGTGGGTGCCGTTGTACACATACAACACATACACAAACACCCAGACCCGAAACAAATATCTGTAGGCCATACAAATATTTGTTCCGGTGCGGGGATCGAACCCGCGACCCTTCGAATCAAACGGTGGTTTCGCACCGCTGGACTAACCGGGTCGTCAATAATTTCACATTGATTGTAAAGGAATACTGCAATAATGGAATACGCTGGGAACTGAACATACAGGCTGAGGACTACTTACCATTTGGCGGCAAATTCCATGGTAATACGGCGGTACTTGCTCATAATAGAGGGCTCTTCTCGAGACGGCACTGGTTTCCTTTTTTATGTTATGGAAGTTGCAAACAAGCATGCAGTTCACATTGATGTTAAGTGATGACTGAAGCCCATAGACACCCACACAAAGATCAAGGTGAAAATGCAGATGCCACTCCTAAGGCCTACGGTGTTATGCCTCTGTGCCGGAAATTACAGGGCCGTACATTACCACCTGATCGGAACACGATAGTGCTGAATACTACCATTTAGCGGCAAGTAAATTAGGTAATGCGGTGGTGACTACGCCCGCGAGCTCCGTCACTGGAGCTCTACCACCAGGCGACTCGTTTCGAGACGGCACTAGTCTACTACCTACACGGCAATTGGCAAAAGCAAAGGACTCTCATCCTAAATACATTTATAATTTACACAATTGCCTAACTAGAACTTTACCAACGGTAAAATAGAAATATCTACAGTATTGTAACTCAGAGGCCTTCAAACCTGACCTTCAAAGTATTGAGGACGCAAAATACAAATCTTCGTTGTAACTATCAGCCTTCAATTTTATCAGCCAAACTAATTTATATAAAATTTCATTGAAAAATATAAATTATATATTCAAATTCAACAACGTCTTGAGTGTTTCAAACACGCAAACACGTTTTTTTGCGCATTGTCGTTGAGAGTTAAATTTAGTTTGCATCTCGGAACAATAACTAATTGCATAGATAGATACCTTTTAGATGTTTTCATGTTATCCTATTGGTAACTTTAACACCAATCAAAATGGATGTACGTTTCTCATGCATTTAACTTATTAATGCATTTTGTCATGTTCTTGTGAAAAACATTGGCTGAAGTTTGTAATTTTCGTGTTATATAGTTGTTGAATATATTGGCGGAAGTTTTCTTTGAGAACCCCATCTCTCATTATTGCCACCCCAATGGAATGGTTTGACCGCCATCGTTCGTTTCACTGCCTGCACTAGTGGAAGACTTCTCTTCAAGTAGAAGAAAATTGTCGTCACATCCCGACGCCAGCGGGTTTCTTTTATAATAATGGCAACCCTTGATACGTCCCACTGCTGGGCACGAGTCTCTCCCCTTCTTGGGAGGAGGTCTGGAGCTTACTCCAGCACGCTGCTCCAATGCGGGTTGGTGGAGATAAAGGTTAGTGGCCAACCTGCTGTCGGATGTTTTCAAACCGCATAAGGCCTCCGACAAAGTTTAACGACTGCTCTCTATCGTTAGCAACCGGGACTGACGGCTTAACGTGCTCTCCGAAGCGGGAACGCGCATTTTAATTTGCCACTAGCGGTCACCCATCACACACCCGACCGCGCCCGTATCGCTTAACCGAGTAGATCGCTACCGATCTACACCAGCCGCGTGGCCATGCGTGCTTCACTTCCTTATATCCCTAGGATAACAATAAAACTGGCAAATCATGGGTGTGGCAGCCCTATTATCAGCGGTAATGCGATCTTGCGCAATTTACTTTCGCTGATGTAGGTTGCGAGCATTATTACCCGAATTATGAAAGCATGCATCCAAATTGCATGCAGTGGTTGTCGTTTATTGCACACATTCACAATTACATTCGCTCTATTTAATCGACTCCAAAAAAAAGGACAATGTTGCTCAATTCGTCTCTTTAACCGCTTGCCTGTTCAATTAATAATTCCACCGCGACACGAAAAGACCTTTACTTTAATACTAGTAGCTCGCCCCGGCTTCGCACGGACGCATTGAATGTAATATAACCTGTGTCACTCAGTGAAGATGCAGCTTTATACTCGTAATGGTGAAAAATATTTTGAAACCGGTCCGGTAATTTTTGTGTGAAAATGTTTTAATATAAACATGCAGGTGGCAAACAAGTATGCAGCTCACATTGATGTTAAGTAATGACTGCAGCCTATAGACATCTATACAAAAACAAGAGGTCAAAGTGCAGATGCGATGACACTGGTGGTAGAGCTCCAGTGACGGAGCTCGCGGGCGTAGGCACCACCGCATTACCTGATTTACTTGCCGCTAAATGGTAGTGTTCAGCACTATCGTGTTCCGGTCAGGTGGTAATGTACGGCCCTGTAATTTCCGGCACAGAGGCATAACACCTTAGGCCTCAGGAGTGGTAACGCATTTGCATTTTGACCTTGGTCTTTGTGTAGGTGTCTATAGGCTGCAGTCATCACTTAACATCTTGTTTACCACTTCAATTACATAAAAAAAAAAAAAAAATAATAATAATCTAATCGGTACACGATGGTGCTGAATGCTACCATTTGGCGGCTGATAGATTAGGTAATGTTTATTATAATTAAGGCAAACAAACATGCAGTTCACATTGATGTTAAGTGATGACTGCAGCCTATAGACACCCAAACAAAGACCAAGGTCAAAATGCAGATGCGTTACCACTCCTGAGGCTTAAGGTGTTATGCCTCTGTGCCGGAAATTACAGGGCCGTACATTACCACCTGACCGGAACACGATAGTGCTGAACACTATCATTTAACGGCAAGTATATTAGGTAATGTGGTGGTGCCTTCGCCCGCGAGCTCCGTCACTGGAGCTCTACCACCAGTAGTGTGGTGGTGCCCTCGCCACTAGTAATTAATTGATCTCCCATTTCCAGATACCACCCCATCAGTTTATCACGCTGATGACAATGCAAGAATCGGCTCTGAACATCTTTTTATACTATCTTCGATTATTCGTCGATAAAGTCATGGATTTCTTCTTCTCGTTATACTGGGATGACAAGAAGCAGCCTATCCCTGATTTGGACAAGAACCATGCGTTCCTGGCTCACAGCGCTGTCACACTGGCGAGGAAAATAAAGGACAAAGAACTGAAGTCTGAGGAACTGGTCCGAGCGGTTATTGAGAGAATAAAACAGGTAATTTAAACGGTTTTATAAATAGACATAGCCTTGAAAACGGTAGTGGGTCAAAATGTCGTGGCTGAGTTTGAAATTAAGCCGCGGACCCACCGAAGCGCACGCTGTGCACGGGCACACTACGAATGGGTTTATAGGTTTGACAACGTGGGTCACCGTTTCCACTACAACTCACGCTACACACGAATCTTATGTGTCACGACTCACGACTTTACACGGGGTTGCTTCCTCGCCCCTCTCATCTACCACCCGGCCCCGCTTACCACGTGGTCCGCGTGTATAGCGTGTCAAACGTTGCTTCTCTCTGCGCAACCAACGCATGGAGAGAGGGTTACGCACGAAGGTCAAGCTTCGCATAGAAAGTCATTGTTCGCCTTGCATGAAAATATATGAGATTATGTCCACTGCAACCCATGGATACGCTACGCATGAAACTCGTGACTTCCTTCAATATGCGAGCACGTAGCTCAACGCTGGTAACGTCAGACACGCTGTACACGCGGACCACGAGGTGCACGGAAGTGGACCGGGTGGTGGGTGAGAGGAGCGAGGAAGCTAGGCCTGTACTTTAGTCGTGACACGTAAGTTTCGTGTGTAGCGTGTGCTTCAGTGGAAACGGTGACCCACGATGTCAAACAAATTAACCCATACAATGACATTCTATACTAGTATACACACATACGTCGCGGCGTCGCGCGCCCATGCACAGCGCAGCGTGCGGCTTCGGTGGGTCCGCGGATTTAAACACATAAAGCTGTTTTATGGACATACTATTAAATCATAGAGCTAGTATAATAAACGTTTGCGGACATTGTACCTACCTAGGTAGGTGTATCTCTAGATATAATGTTTATGCGTAACCGTATATGGTTTTTAGAAAGAAGAAAAATAACATATCAGCTCAAAGTCAAACACTGGAGACGTCACCCCGAAATTGTCTTACTTACAAGCACTCTTCGTAATGTTACAGGTGAATCCAACGCTCAACGCAATAGCGGCAGACAGGTACGAGGGAGCGCTGGAGGAAGCGAGGGAGGTAGACCAAGCAGTTGCTAATGGTCTCACTAAAGAGCATGCTGACAAGCCGTTTCTAGGTAAGAGCCTTCAGTTTACAAGATGCTAGTCTAAATATTTTATGGTGGTCATGGCGACCTGGTTACAACTTTGCCTTAAAATTGAAATATTGCTGTTGGCGAACCACATTATCAAACTCCGTGGATGGCATTCGGAAACTCCTGAAAGTAAAGATATTATGAAACCAAGAACGAAACCTTCCGCAGTGCCGGATTTAGAGTATTATAAATGGATCTCTTGATACCCTAGATCGCAGGCAATCGCTGAATGAGGGGTCCAGGACCGTTCGTTGTAGTATTCTCAGGGGGAGAATTTTAGTGAACGTCTATCGTCTGATCATGCCCTAAGCTACCTACGACTGTGTAGTGCCGTAGCTCAAGATGTCTACTTAATGAGCAAAAACTCTACCTATTTTTAGAAATATGTTCAGCTGTTTTAGCTTTTTAGGATGGGTCATTCCTATATTTTGCTCATCGCTCATCAAGGATAAAGATGATTGTCACTGAATCGTGTTGTCTCTGATACCCTTCAAGTAATGGTGCTTCTGAGCAATTGTTTTAAATTTGCTTATGGGCTAATCCGGAATTGGTCGCCCGATCTGATTATAGTACCCTAATGTGGCAGTTGCGTCCCGCTACCACTAAACTCTTGAGACATTTGAAGAGCAGTGATCACAACAAACAGAATAATAAAGTCGTACATTTAACATAATCAGTGCATTCTTTTGTCCAGTTGTGGCTATCTTTTGGCTGAAGTGATGATGCAGATAAAAACTTTTGTTTTCCAGGTGTACCATTCACAACGAAAGAGAGCCAAGCAATAAAGGGCATGCCACTGACGATGGGTCTGTGGTGTCGTCGCAATGAGAAGGCAAGCGAGGACAGCGAGGCTGTGGCGCTTCTCAAAGCTGCCGGTGCCATCGTGCTCGCTTCCACTAACTTGCCCGAGTTGCTCATTTGGTATGATTCATCCCTTCGTCTCTAAATTTAGAGTAATTTCCTAGAAAACTAAAGCTCCTATCCGCGATCATAAGAGTCAAAAGTGTAAGGATTAATTATGGATATCAATGATACTGCCAGGTAGTTCGCTTTGCTAGAAAATCATGACTTCAAGCGTCTCCCATGTTACGGGTGGCGAGCCTGTTGCCATCTCCGGGTACATTACCACACTCCGAAGTACAGGGAAACTCGTAGATAATAGAAAAATCGCAATAAAACTAGAGATAAAAGATTTCATACCGCTATCTCTAATAGCCCCCGACCCGGGAATCGAACCGCGAACCTCAACGCAGTGGTATTGGTCTGCTACCGCTAGATTACTGAGGCAGTAGGCGTTACTCGCGCAAACCTAAGAGATATAATCACATACATATTTTGTCGGGCGCCAGGCAAGAGACCCGCAACCCGGTGTACGGCATGACGAACAACCCGCACCACTCGGGGCGCAGCCCCGGCGGCTCCAGCGGCGCCGAGGCGGCCCTCGCCGCCACGTACGCCTCCTGCATCAGCTTGTGTGAGTACCTACTATATGCATACTTTCAACTGCTCTCTATGAGCGTAATTTAAGTATTAAAGAATACATAAATTACGTTCGACTGTAGTCTCGTTCTAACTAGACAGCATAACAGTTATTAACGAATTTTCAACCTTCACGAGAGTAAAATAATAAAAAAATTACCTCTACTCTTACATTTGGTAAGAGATTTAAAATTCTTACTCATCAAGAATGCGACAGCAAAGAAATGACAGTTCCCTCCGTGGGCTCTAAAAATCTTTTGGTGTAAAACATTCATAGTCCGCTGCTGAGTTTTATATACGATTATAATTTATTCTGTCGCATGACGAATAGCCCAGGATGCTCTTTTTTTATTTACTCCAGCGCGTCCGATTAAGATATGGGAGATACCTTGCACCCTGTTGGTTACCTCCACTAAATATATACAAACATATAGAGTAGCGCTTGAAGGGTAGCCCTTAAAAAAAACAAAAGTTCGCTACGATCTTCATCTCCTACTCATCTTCTGAATCGTCAGAATTTTGTATAGGAGCATTGTTTGGGCAAATTTTACACCCCCTCAGAATATCTGATACGCTCTTGACGTTGATGCTGCGCCGTTTTCAAAAACTGTTGATTCTTTCAAAAATTAATGTGATAAATTACTCAAGAATGTGAGATACTCAGAGAGGATGTAAAGTGAACCCCATCAAAGCTCCCACAAAAATTCTGACGATCTGTATGCGAGGCAAGCTCGTGGCGGAAGCCCTTAGGGTTCAGCCTTTTCTGAAAATCTTACATTTGGTTGAGGTACGGAACAGGGTGCAAGGTATCTGATATATCTTAATCTGACGTGTCATAAGAGGTGTCTGTCACCCTAAATGAATAAATGAATTTCTGATTCTGATTCTGACGCGCTGGTGTAAGTTTAAAAACCCCTCTTGGGTGCCCCTACCAAAAGTGCTAAGTTACCTTTACATTATCTCTTCTGTGTTATTCTTCATGGTTTACCAAGAGCCATAATTTATTATTCCCCTGAACTTTGTTCCCGCAGGTTCTGACATCGGCGGCTCCACCCGCATGCCGGCCTTCTACTGCGGCATGTTCGGGCACCACCCCACCGCGGGCACCACCAGCACTAAAGGTACCTAATATCTGTGTTTTTTTAATGTAATGGAAGTGGTGAACAAGCATGCAGTTCACATTGATGTTAAGTGATGACTGCAGCCTATAGACACCCACACAAAGACCGAGGTCAAAATGCAGATGCGTTACCACTCCTGAGGCCTAATGTGTTATGCCTCTGTGCCGAACATGAACCATATAGCGGCAAGTATTTATTACAATTATTATATTAGGTAATGCGGTGATGCCTACGCCCGCGAGCTCCGTCACTGGAGCTCTACCACCAGTATGTTAATTATTGCCAACTCCTGTACGTACTTAAGAACCTGTATCTCACCAATTACCGATCCTCATCGCTAAATTTATGCACGCATTTACGTTTATTTTACGTATGGGGGGGGGAGCAACCAGAAAAAGCGTTTGTACGAGTATGGAATTTTAGCCAAATGTCCGCGGTGTGCCCTCGAACTAAGATTCCTAACTCTACCACCACTGATCTGACTGACTTTATTTTTAGTTTTATTCAATGTGCAGGTGTCTTTTTCCGCACCGGGGAAGAAGAGACCATGTTCTGCCTGGGTTTCATCGCGAAGCACGTGGAAGACCTCGCGCCCCTCACCAAGGTCGTCGCGGGTGATAAAGCTGGCCTAATGAACTTGGACAGAACTGTCGACATTAAGGTAACCCTAAAGGGATAAGCAGAAAGACGTGGGTGTGACGAACCCATCGCTCTCCAGTGGAGAAAAGATATTTCTCTAGTGCAGTCAGTCAATTGAACAATGGGGGTCATTCCAATGGGGCGGTAAAGAAAGAAACAATTTATTCAGACATACCACACGGAGACATAAAAAACACATATATACCTATACATACAAAAAAAAACAAGGGTGGAACATAATGTCTCATGGTTGGTCTAAAAGCGATATTATCTTCTTATCCATATAGGATGCTGGTTTTCGTCTGGGATCCAGTGCTGCACGGATGTCAGTCAGCGTCAGCCACAAGTGTGTGTACCTCGCAACAGTAGGCAGTGTGCATCAGAGATAACGCTCTACGAAGTCGAAAATTTTCTGCATCTCGTCTGCAGTTCTTTCAACAGAGAGATTCGCTATATCCCTCCGTTCCTCATGTTAATACTATTTTTAACATTATAAGAGAGCCACCACGTATCGCATGTGTCCTACAAAACGAACTGCCTACCTGACGCCCACTAGAGTTAAACATTAATTCATTATTATTTTACCAATGTCTAGAAGGGCACTATTATACATGACATGGCCTCTCCTTGAGAGGATTTGACTACAGAAATTATAATTTCACTTTAGCCAAAAGACGTCCACACGTAAAAGTTTCCCTGCTTGTTTAAAGTCGCCCTGCTTGGCATTTAGATTGGCGATCGTAGTGGTGGCATGGCAACTTCATCGCGGGATGTATCTGTCCATCCCACATTATTGTATTTACTTCCACCCTATTGGAATGGTTTCTCACGACATGTCCCGACCCTTTGGAATGTTACATAGTTATGGCACGTAATGGAACGAAATACTTTCATTCGAAGAATAATCATTTTTCAGGACATTAAATTCTACTTCATGGAATCCAGCAATGACCACTTCGTCAGTCCGGTCAGGCCAGAGATGACGAACGCCATGCGAAGGTATGGACGCTTTCTTCTTACATAATTTATTGTACCTACTTAATAAGGTAAATCAGATATTCTACTAGTAATTATAATAGTAGATGCTCAAGTGGTTCGGGCATATAGAAATAATATCAATCGAGCGAATGACTAAACAGATATACAATACGAATGTGGATGGTTGAAGAGGCCCAGGAAGACCAAGACTTATTACTGGTGGTAGTGCTCCTAATATACTTGCCGTTAAATGGTAGTGTTCAGCACTATCGTGTTCCGCACTATCGTAATTTCCGGCACAGAGGCATAACACCTTAGGCTTCAGGAGTGGAAACGCATCTGCATTTTAACTTGGTCTTTGTGTGGGTGTCTATAGGCTGCAGACATGTAACACAACACTTAACACCAATGTTAACTCCATGCTTATTAGCCACTTCCATAAAAAAAACGACTGACTTACCATGACCAAATAGGTCGAGTACTGTCTGAGGGTGGGGTCAAAAGTCTCAGGAATCGGCGTGCATGTATGAAGAGAATGATGAATGTAGAAGAAGCACCGGAGGTGTGTCAGGACCAGTGGCGGACTAAGGGAGTGGGCGGCAGGGGCGCGGTCCGCCACGGGCCTAACCTTTTTTTTTGCTCGTGCGTCAGGCCTACTGGGCCTCCAAATGTCAAATGCCGCCCCGGGCCCCTGATGATCTTAGTCCAACACTGGTCAGCTGGTCAGGACCGGGATATCTCTGGCCCTCAACACGCTCTGCCTACCCCGTAAGGGACGGGGCGTGAAAATACATACATACATAGAGTTTCCAGATTCGGAATCCTAGTGTTCTAGTGCGCTATCGTGTTCCGGATAGATAGACGAATAATAATATAAATAATAATAGTATAACTGAGCAAAAAGAATTGTTACACGTAAAGAGGCACACTGTGGGCAGGGCATAAATTGGACACTCTGCACTATCGTGTTCCGGGAAGATAGAAAGTTACGGCGGCGTCGTGTGGCGGGTTGCTCACTTCCCTCTAAAATGGTCGAGGAGGGCAATGGCTGTCACATGCGTCATACTCGTGAACGGGTGCTGTTGGTGGGGACTGGTCTGTTCTGGTTTGCAGGGGCTACATCACATTTAGTAGATAGCAGTTTATTTGCATCTATGCTATGGACGTTCACATTATTTGATTTTTCACGATAATCTGTACTAGATTTAAGCTCTCATTTAAATGAGCTCTTACTGAGTTTGTTGGGTAGCGGAGTTCTTCTCAGTAGTGACTGCACTTGGAACTCTGCAAAGTGAAAAACTTTAATCTTGACGAATAAGTTTTTCTTTTTCTTCATTTATCATCATTGAAGGAATTGAAAAATTTTGTGATTATTTTATTTTAACCAAGTACTTAGTTTTAATTCTAATTTTTAATTTACTATTAATATATGATTTTGCTTTAACTTTATGTAATGGTCATTCACTCTAGGTATTTTATGATTTATTGACGTTTTGAAAGTAGGTAACTGCCTCGGTAGCCTAGTGGTAGCAGGCCACTAATACTACGCTGAGGTCCTGGGTTCGATTCCCGGGTAGGGAGTTATCAGAGATAATGGTGAAAAAGCCTTTATCTCTGGTTCTATTGGGATTTTTCCATTTTCTGGAAATTTCCCAGTACCTCAAAGTTTGGTAATGTGCCCGGCGATGTCAACAGGCTCGCCACCTGTTACATGGGCCAAAACGTAACCGGCGAATCGTGGGTGTTTGTATGTATGCTTGAATGCATGCATTTACCTCTGCCTACCCCTTCGGGGATTACAGGCGTGAAGTTACGTTTGAAAGTAGGTATCTGTAAAGATCTATTCGAAATAAAAATATTTTCTATTTCTACGACTTTTAATGTAATAGTGTAACTAAGCAAAAAAATGGTTACACGTAAAGAGACAAAGCATAAATGGAATTAGTACAGATTATAATAGGTTATTGGTTTTCTCAACTCCTCAGGGTAGTAAAGAAAGTGAGCGAGGTATCATCCCCACCGGAGCCGTACTCTCACAGCGGGTTCAAGCACATGTACAAGCTGTGGAGCTACTGGATGAGCAAGGAGCCGGGGGACTTCGCCACCATGCTCACTGACGGACGACGCCCGCTCAATCCTTACGTGGAACTGGCTAAAAAGGTATATTATTATATTTTATGACCGAATACGCAATCGTCACTTAATCATACCATATGCCATGTCGGGGGCCTTATGGGCGGTTTGAAACCATCCGCCAGCGGGTTGGCTACTAACCTGAATGTCCAACAACCCGCATTGAAGCAGCGTGGTGAAGTAAGCTCCGGGCCTGCCCTCATAAAAGGGGAGAGACTCGTGCCCAGCAGTGGGACCATTTTAGGATTGCCATTATTATTATGTCTCTCGTCAGCACGGGGTTCAATTTGAACCCCGGACCTTTGTCAGGCTTGCGCGGGGACATGGGGGGTCCAACACGTAGGGCCCTTTCGAGAATTTTGATCTACTTTGTAATGGGTTATATTCGGCGGGACCTCTCTCTGACTGCATCAATAGTTAATACAGGCACAGACAGACCCCGCAGAATATAATGGGACTATTGTAATGATAAGTGATTCGCCAAACTTTGGGCTATGTGGGTGAACTGGGGGGACTAGCTTGCTGGGCCTATGGAGTGAGATCCGGCACCTGCCTATATTCAACATCTCACATTATCGAATCCTACTTTAGGCAGGTGGCGACTCGCCTCTCCTTGGTGGGCCCCCCAAATAGCCAACCCGATGGTCGACAGGGGGCAACACTGTTGAGAGAGGCTGGGGGTGTCGAGAGGTGTGGCCCCGGTTTCACCATCACGAGCGAGTAATCTCGAGCTCGGAGCGGGCTTCCCCGCTATTATGCCTTACGACACTTCCACCCCCGAGTGTATGGCTCTTCCAGAAATTTAGACAACAGCCTATTATCTAAATTTCTGCAAATGCCATACCTCTAGCGCCCCACTCTGACCGGCCAATGAAGGCAAGCCAGAGGTGAGAGACCTGATGCTCTGTCCGGCCGTACCTCTGTGTGGCGGACGAGGCGGAGCCCAGTTCTCTCGGAGGAACTCGAGATGATGGTAGGGGGTGGTGTCGCTACTCACCAACAGCTCGCCACAAGCTGCTCTGCCCCCTTATTATTATTATTATTATTATTTATTAAGCTATCTCTGTTTTTGCACGTGTTATATAGAGAAAAAAATACTTTTAATTCCCACTTACAATAGCCAGCAAGAAATATTGCAGATCGAGTCTACGAAAGATACAATCGGCTAGTTTCGTAGAGCGTTATCTCTGCTGTACAGTAGTACCACAGTCTAAAGAAAACGTTAATGTTATTTACCTATATACTGTGGTAGTACGGTATTGGTCAAAACTTGATCAAAATGGTCGACAAACGTCACATAGGTAAGGTGCGAAAGAGGTAATGCTATGCTCTAATGATCCGAAATAAGCCGAAGTCTCCTTCCTAATTGGATAGTGTATTTGAGTAACATAGTGATTAAACATAAATTTAAGCATCAAAATTTTCAATTCTTTCATAGAAGAAATAAATCGTTCGTCATATAGATGGTCATTCACTTAGCAAAGTTTAAAGTGCAGGCACTACTGAGAAGAACTCCGCTACCGAACAAACTCAGTGTGTTGCTCTTTTTGTCAAAATCCTAATTATAAACATGCTAAAATAGATGAAATACACACATGCATTTACTCAACTACAACTTAAATAATAGAAGAAAACACCAGCCAAATCACAACAGACCAATCCCCACAATCAGCACCCGAGTATCACGAATGTGGCAGTCATTGCTCGCCTCGACCATTTTGAAGGGAAGTGAGCAACCCGTCACACGACGCATTCGAGTCATTATGTGAAAGTTGAACTCACTAAGAACTCTCCCTCTGTTTTTACTGCTCCTAACCGTATGGCTGGAGTATGGCGAGCAGTGCCGGTGATACGACCATTGACACCCCGGGCAAGAATACTGTGGCGCCCACTTAAGGAAATCAAAATCGAGTAGTAATTTTTGCTGGATCAATGTAACGATATAATGTTTTGTCGAATAATTATCAAAATATCTGACATTTAATTTTAGCTATCCCTATCATCCACCACGCATGAATGCGCGCATGGTCCAGCGGCTGGTGTAGATCGTAAGCGATCTGCTCGGTTAAGCACTAAGGGCGCGGTCGGGTAGTGTGATGGGTGACCGCTAGTGGCAAATTAAAATGCGCGTTTCCGTGCTTCGGAGGGCACGTTAAGCCGTCGGTCCCGGTTGCTATCGATGGATAGCAGTCGTTAAAACCTTGTCCGAGGCCTAATGGGCGGTTTGAAAACATCCGACTTCGGGTTGGCCACTAACCCACCCACCTCCACCAATCCGCATTGGAGCAACGTGGTGGAGAAAGCTCCAGGCCTCCCCCCAAAAAAAAAGGGGAGAGACTCGTGCCCAGCAGTGGGACGTATAATGGGTTGCCATTATTATTATTATTATCATCCACCACGCGTACCAGTTTGGTCGGGATACCACCGCCACCGATCGGCCAATGAAATTTGACGCACTAGGTCGTCGCCCTATCTCGCCAACCCTCCCCCTCTTACGCCGTAACGCCGGCACTAATGACGAGGGACTTTCTATGGCTTCAATTTATATCATCCTTTGCAGATGGTCGGCATGAGCGACTACTGTCTATTCTCAATTATGAGGGTACTGGAAGAAAAGATTATGCCCAAAGCGAACCCGGAGTGGGCAGAGAAACTCACTATGGAGCTAAAGGAAGATCTATTTGTGAGTAACCTTGATACATACCTACTTAAACCGTCAAGACACGAAAGACCACCGGCGGCGTGTGAACAATTAAAATCAATTGTCATATTTTTCTCGCGAGCTGACGGCGGACTGAATAACAAGGAGTTGTTTTTTGTTAATTTTTGTCAATTTCATTATCCGATATCGTGTGAAAGACTACCGGCTCGCCCTGGCTTTGCATGAGTGCAATTAATGTAATATGGCCTATGTCACATGGGCCTGGCGGCAGCCTCTTTACCAGATATGGCGGTGCTCTTGATGATCATTCGTGGTCTAGCCATATCTTTTAATATATGATCCAGTTTGGACCAACCCTGGCTTTCTAGATAGATATATATAGATATTATTTATTTTTCCTTAACAGAAATGAAACTGAACTTTAATGTTATCTGCAGAACAAATTAGGAGACAACGGCGTACTCCTCTTACCGAGTGCTCCCCACGCGGCGCCCTTCCACTACTCGCCTGTGGTTCGACCATACAACTTCTCGTACTGGGCCATCGTCAATGCTCTCAAGTGTCCAGCTACACAGGTAATGCTTAGTTAAGTTATGGGGATAGAGCAACTCGGCCCACCGGTTGCGGCGGACCGGATGGAAGTAGCCATGGCGTTTATCACCGATGCAAAACTGTCTGTAATTTTTTATGGGGGAGAAATACGTGTGACACTCACTCACATTACAAAAATCGTCTATTACTACGAAAATCACACCTTGACTTACAAAATACATAAACATTTTCACGCACACATTTATATATCTGGGCGACAGACATAGAACCATTTGGTCTTGTACTTTGACAGAGGGGAAAGCCTGCATATGGCTACTCCCCTCTGGTCCGCCGCGACCGGTGGGCCGAGTTGCTCTATGGTTATGGGCCTCTCGGGGATATCGCATCGCGTTTTGACCACCAGATTTTTGGAGATATAGGCTCCAATCTTCACTTACTATCTTTAAGGACTGCACTGTTTGTTTGCCACCAACATTTACTGGTGGTAGAGTTCCAGTGAAGGGTCTGGTCTCGAGGGCGTAGGCACCACCGCATTACCTAATTTATCCGCCGCTAAATGATAGTGTTCAGCACTATCCTGTGCCGGTTAGATGGTAATGTATGGCCCTGTAACAACTATCACAGCGACATATTAACTAAGATCTCAGGAGTGGCAACGCATCTGCATTTTTATCTCTGGTCTTTGTGTGGGTGTCTATAGGCTGCATCATCACTTAATATCAATGTGAACTGCAAGCTTGATTGCCGCTTTCATTACATAAAAAACTGTTACATAGCAAAGAGGCTTCGTTTATAAGATACTAAGCAGTTGGCAGTGAACAGTAAATGTAAATACCGAAAATCGGTGAAGATAAATAAGCTAAGGATTGAAGTACGATCGATATGAGGCTCTGTTTTTACTAACCGCTTTCATATCGACGAAATAAGAATGTAGTGTTTTTAAAAAATGCTATCAATTACTAAGATACAATGATTTAATCATCACTAGCGATATATATTGCGCGCAAGAAACAGGTTTTACTTTATATTATGTAATTGGCAGAATCGGTAGGAGGAAACATAATATATGTCAAAACCTATATTTATTTCATATACATAAATCTAATATAAATAAAAATGAATCACTAAATGTGTTGCGAAGCGCAAAACTCGAGAACGGCTTTACCGATTTCGCTATTTATTTTTGTATATATGTACGAGTATAACACACGTTGATCGGTAAGAATTTTTGGGTAGGTAGGTAGGTTATAGGTAGATTAAATGTGAAATTTAAAACGGCATCTAATTACCATTCAGAACAATCTACATTTCACCCGCGCGAAGCCCCCAAACTAACAAGCGACCTTGTGTCTAATATAAATCTGATTGTCATAATTAATTGATAGGTATTTTGTCTCCACGCCGCGCGGTGTATTGAGCGATTGCCATGAAAGTTTCCAATTATAGAGCTCGACCGTTTCGTGCTTTAGAAGATTCCTAATGCCATTGGTCCTCAGTAGCTTTAAAATTTCTTACAGAAGAGGATTAGCCTGTCAATCATTTTAGAGATATACAAAGTAGGCACCACCGCATTACCTAATTTATCTGCAGCTAAATGGTAGTGTTCGGCACTATCGTATTCCGGTCAGGTGGTAATGTACGGCCCTGTAATTTCCGGCACAGAGGCATAACACCTTAGGCCTTAGGAGTAGTAACACATCTGCATTTTGACCTTGATCTTTGTGTAAGTGTCTATAGGCTGCAGTCATCACTTAACATCAATGTGAACTGCATGCTTGTTTACCACTTCCATTACAAAAAAAAAAGAAACAATACTATTTTGACACCACTTTTGAACTACCTCATATTGTAAGCGTCAGTAATAAATTCTTAACTCGCAGGTACCCCTAGGAACCAACGCACAAGGTTTACCCATCGGCATCCAGGTACTAGCAGCACCCTATAATGATGCCCTCTGTCTCTCCGTGGCGAAATACATCGAAAAGGAGTTCGGCGCGTCCATAATGGCTTGTAAAATAAAACAATAGCACATTTATATTCAATTTGATAGCGGTTTATGTTAATTTAGGATTAAAGGTCGTATTATAATGTATTAAATAAATATATGTATGATGAATGTTGTTTTTACTCAGTACCTATATTATTGCAGTGTGTCACTTTTGACTGAGTAGTGTAGTGGTAGCAGGCCAGTACCATTAGATTGAGGTCCGGGTCCGATCCCCGGGTCGGAGAGTTGCTATTGGTGGCCCAGTGCCACCCTAATGTGCTCGGAGATGTCAATAGGCTCGTGGTGATAAGAGGTGCCCGCTCCCTTTTCAATTTATGCAAGAACAGCTACTAGGAACATTCCATACCGGAAAAAAAACTTTCGTCCATGTAGGGTACTTTATTTTTTACAGCCTCAATGCATAGGCCCAAGGATCGAACCCAGCGTGGTTGGAGGCCTAAAGCGTTTTGGGAGAGACGAGTCATCGACTACATTCAAAGATTCGAAGAGGGGTGCATGACTTGTATAAGTGTTATGTTAAGTATTCAGCTGGACATGTTTATTCCTTAGAAACTTAGGACCGCAGCAACACTGGACAACAGCAATTATCTAGGTAGTATTATCGAAGTAAATTAAAAAAAAACTACAATATTATGCAGTATGTTGTGTTTGGCGTATAGAGGGTAGGCAGCAAATTAGTCATGAAGGGTTTAATACAATAATAATTGTTAATAATAATTGTACTGGCATTCTATACATATATATATATATATATATATATATATGTATAGAATGGGCAGTCTTGCAGTCTATATATATATATATATATATATATATATATATATATATATATATATATATATATATATATATATATATAGACTGCAAGACTGCCAGACTGCAACAGACTTATTATATTATATTACATATATATATATATGTAATATAATATAATAAGTCTGTTGCAGTCTGGCCGAATACAAAAAAAGACAAAATAGTCACGTTTCCATACTTGTGATGACAAGATTACAAAGTTTGTTCTTAATTTGGCTAAACACGCCCAATTTTCATAGAAAAAAGAAAGTAATGACATTGACATTTGACATTTCAAAAATCAGCTGATTGGAAAATATTTCAGTACCTATTTATTTTATTTTATTTTTATTCTTATATACAGTTTTAACGCTTGTTTTACAAATAAAACAATTAAGTAATTAAGTGACTAAGCAATTCACTACCCCAGTACATTGAATTAAAAGATTTGAAAGGCAGATGTGACGTAACGACTCGACTTTACTACTTCACTTGCACGTATCACGGTATACCTACTAATTTAAAAGTTTTTATGGTTTTATCGTGACGTACGTGATGTAGAAACAAATAGCAAACTCCATCAAATTTACTTTGGTACTCATTCACTGGTTCATAACGAGTTCACATTACAATCAAAAGTTTTTAAAACTTCAGTCGTATTCGAGCAATGACAACAGCGAACGTTTCGCCGGACGCGAAAAGAGAAAACATAACGCAGGTACAATACGTGTTATTTAATATGTGCAAAAGTCTGCTTTCTATTTTACCAAACTAAAGCCAGTTTCTGTGTATCAGTTGTGATAGTGACTGTTTTTGTGTGTAATACTGAGGAGGATATTACTTGATTAACACGGGTATGGTATGGATGCTAATTATACATATACCTAGAATTCCGAATTCAAATTTAAATTTCAAACTTGAATTTCTTAATAAAAAAAATATCTAAAGATTTTGCTATCTTTACGAATTATTGATTTGATTATGATATTATTACTAAGGTTGGCTTATCATTTTGCTGAGCTCACACTTGCCAAAAATCATGGGTTTACTATATGAAAGACAATTGAGTGGTGAAAAAGATTAATGGGATTAATAAACAGGTCATATTTTATGTAAATGAGCAACAATTGTTATAACAACTGTAGAGACTGGATTATGTTCTATATTATATTCTAATAATCTGTAGTACTTTTTATGCAATTTTAAAGTAGCAAAAATCCATGTAGTTCATCTTGATACTGAATACTGCAGCTTATACCTACATAAACATCTTATCAAAAATCTATAATCACAATGCAGGTGTCTCCTGAGGTCTAATACTTTTAACCTCTACCGAAAATCATTGGAAAACATTACCTTTATTCAACTAATCAGTCAATGTCTGGTTTGATGTATTCTCATAATTATCTTCTTTTTAGGGTTCCGTGGTAAACAAGGAACCCTTATAGTCGTCCATCCGTCTGTCTGAATAAAACATTAAAAAAAATATTTAGGGTACCTCCCCTACATGTAATGTGTGAATATTTTTTTATTTTTCGTTTTCTACATAGTGTGGCATATTGTTGGATAGGTCTTTCAAAAATGTTAGGGGTGCACAAACATTATTTTTCGATTTAGTCCACTGTTTGTGACTTATTACGCTTTAAAGTTGTACAACTAAACAGTTGTTAGAAATTCAAACATTACAAATACAAACATTAGAAATAGTAGCTACATATAACGAAATTCAAAGGAAAACTTTCATAGTTAACTGCATACAAAATATTTATTCATTTTTTTCATTACAATATTCAAACCTAAAAACTACGGAACCCTACATTGCGCGTGACCCGACACGCACTTGACCGGCTTTTTATTTTCTTGATCACAGACATTTGTGTAATTCCGATCACAATTATTTAGCCAAAATACTTAGTTATACATCCAATAATGTGAATTAAACATAAATTAAGTGGCAAAGATCAAGGATACAACTTTTTTATTTGAATTAACATAATTTAGCATTGCATTGCTGATGGTGTTTCAAATATAATAAAGTATTCAGACTTGCATGATTGATGATGCAATATTATTTCTGGCAGACGGGCAAAATATCATATGCTTCAGGAATGACAATAAATCTACATAAAGACCTCTAGATAGTTTGTACCAGACCAGCATTTGCAACGGACTTTGTTTCACCCTAATACCATCTCTTAACTGTAATAGGTAATCTAGTGGGACTGGTGGTAAAGTTCCAGTGTCGGAGCTCGAGGGCGTAGGCACCACTACATTACCTATTATAGCTGCCACCAAATGGTAATGTTCAGCACTATTGTGTCCCGGATGGATGGTATTGAATAACTATCACAGAGACATGACCACTAAGGTCTCAGAGGTGGCAACTCATCTGCATTTTGACCTCTGGTCTTTGTGTGGGTGTCTATAGGCTGCACTTAATATGTGAATTGCATGCTCGTTGCCCCAATGATCACATTTTTTTAATGTTAGAAAAACACTCCATCATAAAAGCTTCATAAAAGCATCTTTGTATGCAAATAAAAAATAATACGCTTACACTCACAGCCCCACATTAGGCACAAACCTTTGTCGTGGGAGCCATACACCCAGACCCGAAACAAATATCTGTAGGCCATACAAACATGTCCCGGTGCGGGGATCGAACCTGACCCTCCGAATCAAACGGTCATCCCACACAGCTGGACTAACCGGGTCGTCAAATAAATAAAAAACAAACTTCATATAAAGTTGCTCTCCTGCCTGATGTACATAAATTTATTGGTCCAGTCATTATTATTATTAAATAGATATAACTAAACTTGTATGCAGAGATTATAGAGTATTTTATATAGATAATACATATAGATATAGATACTGCAGTTTTCCTTGACTACAAATTTTAATGTGAATTGCTGCATGCTTGCCACATTTGAAATTAAAGTCAATAAGAATCACAAGACAAGTTCAGTTCAGGAAAAAAACGAAAAATACATAATAAAATCAACTAAGAATAAAAACTAAATAATGTATTTATCATATATATAGTACTTTGTGGTTAGTGGCAACGGCCACATTACCTAATCTACTTGCTTTTAAATGGTAATTTAGATGTTTATAGGCTACTACTAGGCGGCATGTATGATTGAATGCATGCATTTACCTCTGCCTACCCCTTCGGGGATTACAGGCGTGAAGTTACGTATTATAAGTTACGTATATATATATTTTTTGTATTACCATCAATTAAAACTATATACTTGTTGGTAAACAAATATAATGAAAAATTAGTGTAGTGAATATTTTAAGTGCCATCGAGTTTTATTTTACTGGAAGTGTTTTTCTTTTTTTATGTAACAATAACAAAGTGGCAACTTAGAATATTCACTTAAAACTTATTTTTTAAATTAAAAAAAGAATAAATTTATATTGTTTTACATTCAGAATCCTTGATCTTTGACTGCAACTCAATTTAAATTGCAAATCTAAAAAGTTCTTATTCTATTTCCAGCACCGTAACACTAAAACAAATAAGATATTTCGAGGTGTCGCATTAAACATGTTGAAGTATTTCTTCCTGTTCTGCCGGATCTATCTGGAGAAGATTATTGATTTCTTCTTCACTCTATATTGGGATGGAGCGAGACAGTCTATACCAAACTTGGAACCGAAGCATGCATTTCTTGCTGAGAGCGCTGTCGCATTAGCAGCTAAGATTCGTAATAAAGAGATGAAGTCTGAAGATCTTGTCACTGCTTGTGTTGAAAGGATCAAACTTGTAAGTTAATGTCAATAATATAATTTTTAGGGTTTCATGCCTCAACAGGAAAAACAACGGAAGTCTTATATCACTTGTGCGTCTGTCTGTCTGTCTGTCACAGCCAATTTTCTCCATAAGTACTGGATCGATTGAGTTGTAATTAGATAATTGCTAATGAGTCTACACACACATGATTGTGTAACAAAGATAAGTGAATTTTAGGCAAAGGGACGCACATAATTTTTTTTGTATAATTTTTTTTTGTATCTTGCTATGCTCAGCAATCTGCTTTTGGAACATTTAGCTGTTATCTTGACCAACACTCGTCTGGATATGTGGTATGAGCTGAGATTGAGAGTCCATTGACCTCTTCTCATTATTTTGTTACGAATCTGTACTGTATGGTTGGGACACTCCTCTGTTGAGTGTATAAATTGAGAGATTTTTTTTTCAAAATATATTGCGACGAACCCACGGACGTTGGGGGCGGAAGAGTTCTCGATTGGCGACCACCAACAGGCAAACGAAGCGTAGACAGCTCTGTCCTTGTGACACCGAGGTGGACCGAGGAGGACCGAGGTGGACCGAGGAGGGCCGAGGAGGACCGAGGTGAACCGAGGACGACCGAGGACCTAGTGAAAGTCGCAATTACTGGATGGAGTACCCCAGCACAATTTATTGTGGCAATCTTTGGGGGAAGCTTTTGTCCAGCAGGACGTCTTTGATGATGATGGGACTCAAAAACAGTGCGCTCGTGGATGCTTGCATTGGCCTATTAATGAAAGAATCATAGCAAGTTTCATACATTGATTTGTACAAAAAAAGTTAGAAAAAGGTACAAGGTAAAACGGATTAGAAATAATATCTAGGGAATCTAAAGAACATTTTCTGGTATTTAAAATATTTTTAAATCACCGGAATAAAAATCGTCTTTCCTAACAACAGTAAAAATATTTTAAGTATCAGAAAATGTTGTTTAGGTTCACTGGATAATATTTCCATGCTGATTTGCCGTGTACCTTTTTTTAATTTTTTCTGTACAAATCTTGCCATGATCCTTTATTTGTGGTAGAGTTCCAAGGGTAGGAGCTCGAGGGCGTAGGCACCACCGCATTACCTAATCTATCTGTGGTACTACAATAAATGTATGATTTAGGTAAATCCATTATTGAACGCGGTGACCGATGAAAGATTCGACGAGGCGATAAAAGAGGCGCGCGAGGTCGACAAGCTGATAGCGGAGGGACAAACCGATGACTATTTTAAGAAGAGACCTTTTCTTGGTAAGTTTCTTCACTGGTTCACCTTTATTTTACGGATGAGAGCTCGAAGGACAAACGTTCATTGACGTATAGGAATGCTGAAGAGTTTTTTACTGTGATTACAAAAAGTATAGGAATACCTTTTTAAGATATGGCGATTCAAAGCGTTGGAAGTTGTGAGATTGAAAAAATAAAAAAAAACTGACTCAAATAAATGAATAAAGTTCACTTTATTTTTCACAGTTTTTCGTCACTTTTAAGTACCTACTTGTATCTCATGCGATTCAACTCTTCTTTTTGTAATTTTTGTATTTGTATGAAATTATAAAAAGTAGCAACTTACTGTCAAACCTAATTTTTAATCTAGATATTGGTAGGAGGTAGAAGATATTTATAGGATACTTTTTTTATACTATATACATACTTTATTAAAATAGTCACAGTCGGGTGTCACACCCCAATCGGGTGGCACCTCCTCGTGCAGGCCGCGTAATTGTAGTAGGTAGTAGTAAGTTGAAATAGATATTACCTACATACTATCAAAGAACTGACCGCTTGATCACACGGGCACCTTATTTGATGGTAATAAAAGCTATATTTGACTGATATATATTGATGCTGATTTATATTTGACTGATGTATTGTTAGATAGGTCTTTGAAAAATTTCGACGGTTTGATAAAAGCAGTTTTCGATTAAATTATCTGTTTGTGAAATATTAAGCTTTTTATTTAAAGTGCATTTTTTTGTTACAAGTCAAAGTCAAAAGTATTTTATTTCTATTATTATTTTATGAACTTGTATAATCGTTGTTCTATGCATGTATATATTTATTAATAACTAGCTGTGCCCGCGACTCCGTCCGCGTGAGTATTTATGATTGTTCAGTATCTACCTGGACGAAGTCCGGGGCGCAGCTAGTATAAAAGTAGCCTAAGTTACTCCTTATTACATAAGCTATCTGCCAGAGAAAGTCCCGTCAAAATCGGTCCAGCCGTTCCCGAGATTAGCGGGAACAAACAGACAGACAGACAGACAGAAAGACAGACAGACAGACAAAAATTGTAAAAAATGTTGTTTTGGTATATGTACCGTGTATATATACATACAATGCATTTAATAAAAAGCAATTTTTAGATTACAAACAGACACTCCAATTTTATTGATTTGTATAGATGTCTGTTTATTTCTTCCCAGGAATTGTTACAATGCATTTCATGTTTTATTTTATCAATAAAATATAATTATGTAATAAAATATAATACTACCGATGATAAAACCGTCCGTATAGTAAGTAGTAACCTGTATCCTCTTATCAGATTAATCAGCTTGTGATATGACCCATAAAAATAGTGACACATTTAATTTGCGACGACGCATGATGCCAAGCCTGGGTTGCACCACAATGTTTGTTAAGTTATCGTAACATTTCACATCCTTCTCTAACTTAAAGATTACATATAATAAACAGTTGAAAATCTTATAACAAATCTAAAGTGAAATTATTTTTATTTTAAGGTTAACTTTATTTTTACAGTATTTTGGCACTTTTAAGATCTTCGATATATTTTTTATTCATAATTTTTGTATGTTGTGTACTTTCACGCCAAGTCCCTTACGGGACCCTTAGGCAGAGGTGTGAATTCTGCATAATTTTTGTATCTTTAGATATATCCCATTTGCAAGTTGCTTTCATATGAAATAATAATAAGTAGGTAGTTACTTCATACCTATTCAGCATCACCATTCTTGCTTTTCAATATTTTTGTGAAACTTTTAAAATGTACTAAAGTAAATATACTTACTATAATATTACCAGACGAGCTGCTTATGGCAATTAATTATTATAAGAAGTAGCTTCAAATTTATTAAATTAATTACTTAATCTGCAGTAGATATTTTAAAGTACCTATAATTTATGGGACAGAGATTAATCTCCTATCGATATTATTGGGATTTTATTTTTCTAAATTAGTTTCTGTTATTACCTCTATTTGCAGTTCCCGCAGATGTGTTCGCATTAAATGGCATAATTAATTTATGGTCTTTATTATTTATTTATTTATTTATTTATTTAAATTTAATGCACACAAAAGGTACATAAGGTGGACTTAATGCTACAAGGCATTATCAACCAGCCAACCTTTGGGTTGAGTTGAAAACGTAAGATAGGTGCTGATAAAAAGAAATGTAGTAATACGAAACTACATTAGATATTTTTATACATACAGCGTGCTATAAATATAAGAATATAGCAATCATACAAAACACACATACATACATACAAAATAAAAATATACGTACATATAAAATATGATGAGAAATATATATATATATATATATATATATATATATATATATATATATATATATATATATATATATAATATATAAATATAATGTACAAGTCTTAAGAATGAAACGAGAATAAACAATACATACATTATTAAGAGGATTTTAAGAAAAGGCTGCGAAGCTTATTTTTGAATGATGATTTACTCGGAGCTTTTTTAATGTCAATAGGCAGCGTGTTCCAGAGCCTGATTGCAGTAACAACGAAGGAGTTAGACATAAACCCAGTACGATGGGGAGGAACTTGAAGTATAAGATTGAGTGATGAACGAAGATCAATTAAGTGAGTAGAACCGAGAAGTTTAAAATGACATTTGAGATAAGAAGGAGATAAAGGATCGTTAAGAATGGAAAATAATAAACAAAGAATTCTAATGTTTCTTCTGTGACGGATGGGAAGCCACTTAAGCCTAGAGCGGTGAGCGGAAATATGATCAAATTTACGGAGACCGAAGATGAATCTAATGCAGTTATTGAGAATACGATCCAGTTTCAATAGAAGATCTTGAGAAAGGTCGGAATAACAAACATCGGCGTAATCAAGAGCTGGAAAAATAAGCGATTGAACCAGAAGCAGTTTGGTCTTCGAAGGTAGAAAGTTCTTGAACCTATAAAGGGAGCGAAGCGTAGCTATGGTATTTTTGCAAACATTAGTAATTTGAGTATTCCAGCTAAGAGTTGCGTCCAGGTGTAACCCCAAGTCCTTGACGTCGCGAGATACTGGAATTGGAATATTATTAAATAATATGGGAGGTAAGCTATTTAAATCTAATTTATTTAGGAAATATGGACTGCCTAAAATACAAGCCTGACATTTATTGATGTTAACAGATATGCCAAAGTTTTGAGACCATACGGATAATGCATTAAGATTTTCGTTAAGTAGAGATATGGCACTATCCGTATTTTCCCAGTCGGCTTGAGTATATAATTGAAGATCATCCGCGTATAAATGGTAAGAGCACTTCAGAATGTGAGTGATGGAATTAATAAAAAGTGAAAAAAATAATGGAGAAAGGATGCCGCCTTGTGGTACGCCAGAGAACAGTTCATACCAATCGGAAAGTTCCCGATCGACGCGAACTGCCTGATGGCGACCACGAAGATAAGAGGAGAACCACTTCTGTACTAATGGCGAGGTTCCAAGTTTTCCAAGAACGGTAACAAGTATATCGTAGTCAACGGAATTGAACGCATTTGAGAAATCTATAAGAACTAAAACAGTCAGTTTGGAATGTTCCATACCCAATCTGACATCTTCAATAACTTTAAGCAGGGCAGTGGCTGTGCTATGACCGACTCTAAAGCCAGATTGTAGTGGGGAAAGAAGGTCATACCTGTGAACGTGAGTGCTTAATTGTGAGTGAACTACTATTTCTAAAATCTTCGAAAGGAAAGGTAAAACAGAAATTGGTCTAAAATGGTTGACTAGACTAGGACTTGAAATTTTCGGAAGAGGGATAACAAAAGCTTTACGCCAAATAGCAGGAAAGGTCCCAGTATCCAACGAAAAGTTAATAATATGGGTTAAAATAGGGAGTAGAATATCAATTATGGGCAAAAGCATATTTCTACCCACTTTCATCTTCATTATTAAGGTTCAGAAGCAAAAAACTTGGGTCTGAAGAGTGGCGGTGCGTGCGTGCCTTGGCTCGTGCTCTTAGAATTTTCACCTTCTTATGTAAAAGTTAGAGAGGGGTCAGGGGTTTCTATAAAAATCTTTCATTATATTCCTTTTTTGTGGCGTAAAATTATAATAAAATATACTTCGATCTCCAACAGGCGTGCCATTCACGGCTAAGGAGAACCACGCGGTATCGGGCGTGTCGTAAACGCAGGGTATAAGGGCGCAAGCGCACGTGCGGGCGCACGAGGACGCTGAGTGCATGCGTACCTGCGCTTCCGCTATTAGATTTTTCACCTTCTTCTTTTAAAAGTTACACGGGAGAGGGGCAGAAGTTTCTAAAAAAAATATTGTATATTACTCCCATGTGTTATATTATTATGTGTAAAATTATAATAAAATACAACATACTTCGATCTTCAACAGGCGTGCCATTCACGGCCAAGGAGAGCCACGCGGTATCGGGCTTGTTGCACACGCTGGGCATAAGGGCGCGGGCGCACGTGCGGGCGCACGAGGACGCCGAGTGCGTGCGCCTGTTGAGAGCCGCCGGCGCCATCCCCGTCGCCGTCACCAACGTGCCGGAGATCAACAAGTGGTGAGTGTATTTGATAATGAAGAGTAGTACAACAGGACTTCCGGACGTTGGACCCCTAATGGAGAAAGGTCCCGAGCTAGGTGACATGCTCCGCACGTCATACTTCCTCACCATTCCATACTTTGTAAAATTAAATCCCAGCCGCACCAGGATCAGAAATTCATTTATTAATTTAGGGTGACAGTCAATAACAAACAAAATAAATTGAAGTGAATGTGAAATAAATAACAGTTAATGTACATTTCAAACAAGCTAAAAAAATATATATAGTCAAGATTATCACTAAGATAAAACTAGATATAATATACTAATGTAAATAATACTTATGTATCAGTAGAATGTCTCATTTCCCCTTTTACAAACTGATAACAAAGAGTAAAAAGAAAGCCACCAGTCTGCGAGACCTCAAGATGCCATAAATCAATTTTGCGTTAATCCTGAACGATAATGAATATGCAAGGCGTTTAAGAAATCGATGGAGAAAAGGATAAGTATTGTTAGTGCCTAAAATATAGTAGGCATCATTTAAGGTGAAACAGGTGGTGTTTGTGCCAAATCACGTGGTGTTTGTCCAAAAGCAGGTGGTGTTTATGCCAAAACAGGTGCCTAATTGGAATTAGGTTGTTTACATTTTGAATCACACCTGCTAGGTATTGTAAAGATAACGACTCGAATGTTGTTTACGAAGTCGAGTAATTGGGGGTAGAAATGAGCTTGTCAATGGTATAAATAATACAATTGACAAGCCAGTCAGTGGTAAGAGGGGATCAGTTGAATTGTGGTCGTCACGGTGAAATGAAGTGCTGCTAGTACTAATTCCGTTTTTACAGTATATAATTTTTCAAACTGCTGCCAGACAAAATGTCACCTTAGTCTGTTCGGGTCCACGGAAGCTGAAAAACTACCGAAACGTCGATTTGATTTTAAAATTAATATAAGTTCAATATACGCGAGATTAATCCGTAAAAATAGTTTTATTACAATGAGTGTAGCTCGCCAAACCTGAGATCACATCATGTATGGTCTTCAGCCGCGACTGATGAACGCATCCGACAATTTGTACACAGCTTAATAATACTAATAATAATGGTAACCCTTCATACGTCCCACTGCTGGGCATAAGTCTTTCCCCTTCTTGGGAGGAGGGCTGGAGCTTACTCCACCACGCTTCTCCAATGCGGGTTGGTGGAGATAAGGGTTAGTGGCCAACCCGCTGTCGGGTGTTTTTCAAACCGCCCATAAAGCCTCCGACAAGGTTTAACAACTGCTATCTATCGATAGCAACCGGGACCGACGGCATAACGTGTCCTCCGAAGCACGGAAACGCGCATTTTAATTTGCCACTAGCGGTCACCCATCACACACCCGACCACGCCCGTGTCGCTTAACCGAATAAATCGCTTCACCAGCCGCGGGGCCATGCGCGCTTTGATGCTTTATTGATGTTTATTTTGCAATTACCTACTATCCAATAAAAACTGGTTTATGTATAAACATAATTATATAATCAGTCACTTAGCACAGCGTTTGTATACTACTGTATTAACATAAAAAAATGTAAGTGAACACTCAACCTTGATCGATGAACGAATATTACGGTCGAAGGGGTCAAACGTGTAACCACAAGTCGTGATAATGGACTTTGTCCCACACAAGTCCCATAACACAAGTCGTGATAATGGACTTTGTCATGTTTACTGTTATCTCTGGTTCTATTGGGATTTTTTCAATTTCTGGAAATTTCCCAGTACTTCGAAGTTTGGTAATGTGCCCGGAGATGTCAACAGGCTCATCACCTGTTAACCGGCGAATCGTGTATGCTTGAATGCATGCATTTACCTCTGCCTACCCCTTCGGGGATTACAGGCACGAAGTTACGTTTTTTTTTATGTGACGAAGGTGGCAAACAATCATGCAGTTCAGTTGGTGATGACTGCAGCCTATAGACATCTACACAAGAACCAGAGGTCAAAATGTACATCAAACAAGAAATATTGCAGATCGACCTTAAGAAGGATACTCGGCTTATTTCGGATCTGTGGAGCGTTATCTCTTTCGCACCTTACCTATCTGACGTTGGTCGACCATTTTGATCAAGTTTTGACCAAAACCGGACTATCAGTGCTTACGTAGGCAGTGTGCAGCAGAGATAACGCTCTACAAAGTCGAAACTAGCCGATTGTCTTTTTCATAGGCTCGATGTGCTTGCCACTCACTACTTTTCACTATATTAAATATCGTTTACCTGTATAAGACTTTACTGGTGGTAGAGCTCCAGTGACGGAGCTCGCGGGCGTAGGCACCACCGCATTACCTAATATACTTGCCGCTAAATGGTAGTGTTCAGCACTATCGTGTTCCGGTCAGGTGGTTATGTACGGCCCTGTAATTCCCGGCACAGAGGCATAACACTTTTGACCTTGGTCTTTGTGTGGGTGTCTTTAGACTGCAGTCATCACTTAACATCGGTGTGAACTGCATGCTTGTTTGCCACTTCAATTACTTAAAAAAAACTGCTTAGGTTCTCGTATTTTTACCAAAAACCTTATAACGTAATTTGTTTACAGGCAAGAGACGCGCAACATGGTGTTCGGGCAGACCAACAACCCGTACCACTTGGGGCGAACAGTCGGCGGGTCGAGCGGGGGCGAGGCGGCCCTACACGCCGCCCTGGCCTGTCCCATATCCCTGTGTGAGTTGTCACTTCTTTTCATTAATGAAAGAGGCAAACGTACATCTGTTAAGGATGGTATTCGAACACTAAAGATCCCAATGGGTCGAAGTGTCCCAGTTTAACAGCTGGCCCCTCAATAAGATAAGGATGGTATTCCCTTTGAGGTGTTCCCTCAGCGCTACAATGTGCGGTTCTTCAAAACTGTCGACACAAAAGACTCCGTCAGGGCGCATGTCCATAGGAGACGTTCTGTCTTACAGATCTCAAAATGTTATATGTTACCGGATTTAAAAATCCTGGTGCCCTCCTGAGGCACTGAACTATTTTTTAGTGGGAGCCCCTGTCTTTTCGGTTTTTTCGGGCTTTTCGGGTTAGTATCCCCATCTGCCCTTCCCCAAATCCTTTCCTATTTTTGAGGCTTACTCTTAAGCTGCAGTTGGACCGATGTCGGTTCACGAACAATCCCTACTAATACTAAACATGTGAAAGTAACTCTGTCTGTCTGTATGTCTGCCTGTCTGTTACCTTTTCAGGTCCAAACGACTGAACTGATTTTAATGAAATTTAATACAACAAATACAGAGATAGAGCTGACTTTGAGAAAGAACATAGGCTACTTAGTTATGCTAGTTAGAAATAAATTGTCATATTTTTCTCGCGAGCGGACAGATTATCTGATATTTTACATCTTAAAAAAGATTCACTAACATCAGAAATATTATGAAGAAATTAAACCATCAACATACAGTTATTCTCTAGTATATTACATACTAGAATAACTGTATGACCCCGTAATAACTGTCATAGATACATAACGGCTGAGGTCTCAAGGGTGACAACACATCTGTATTTTGATAACTGGTTTTTGTGTACATGTCTATAGGCCGCAGTCACCACTTAACATCCATGTGAGCTTGTTTGCCGCCTACATATATATATATATATATTATGTAATGGAAGTGACAAACAAGCATGCAGTTCACATTGATGTTAAGTGATGACCGCAGCCTACAGGCACCCACACTAAAGACCAAGGTCAAAATGCAGATGCGTTACCCTTCCTAAGGCCAAAGGTATTATGCCTCTGTGCCGGTAATTACAGGGCCGTACATTACCGACATTATTGACCGGAACACGATAGTGCTGAACACTACCATTTAGCGGCAAGTATATTAGGTAATGCGATGGTGCCAACGCCCGCGAGCTCCGTCACTGAAGCTCTACCACCAGTAGAGCTCCAGTGACGGAGCTTATAAAAAAACATCGTTGTAAGATATTTTTCCGCAATATTTCAATGTCGAAAGTTCAGTGAATCAATAACCCACTGATCCAATGGGTTTAAAGGTGAATGACTCAATAGAACTGTTAACACTAAACCAGTTTATGTATCATCATCGGTTATGAAAATTAATTTATGACTTTACCTAACATCGTAAATACTTGACCGATGAATAAAACGAAGGCTAGTCAACTTGAATATACAAGTTCCTTTAATTTCTATTTCTTTTTTACATATGTTGGTGGTTTTATTTCTTCATAATATTTGTGATGCTAGTGAATCATTTTTAAGTTCTAAATACCATAATAAAGGAAATAAGTTCTTCGATGAAATACAGTATACATACATACTCAGTACAGAATTACAGAGTACCTATAAAAATAAATGTTTATTGTTTTTATATTATTTCGCAATACTGGTTAAAACAAAGCTTCAGTGACAGAGCTCGCGGGCGTAGACACCACCGCATTACCTAATTTACTTGCCGCTAAATGGTAGTGTTCAGCACTATCGTGTTCCGGTCAGGTGGTAATGTACGGCCCTGTAATTTCCGGCACAGAGGCATAACACCTTCAGCCTCAGGAGTGGTAACGCATCTGCATTTTGACCTTGGTCTTTGTGTGGGTGTCTATAGGCTACAGTCATCACTTAACATCAATATTAACTGCATGCATGTTTGCCACTTCCATTACATAATAAAACACATGCAAGTGAAATATATATTTTTTAAAGAAAAACGGAAAGAAAAAATTAACTTCAGGCGAGACTCGAACTCGCGGCCACTGAGTACCTGCCCGATTTGTCAAATCTGTCCTTCACATTTATTGTATTGGCTTATGGTGGCAGTAGCGACATCTATTGCCAACAATGCTAGTTGGCTAGTTAGGCAACTGATATAATAAACTTTGCAGTTTATTAAATGTATCTGTCTTTTTTTACTGTCGCTTTTTTTTTCTTCGACTCGAGCGAAAAAAGGTGAAATCATAATGATGCCTTTTTTCGCTTCAAAAACAATGTATCAATAAAAATAATAATAATAATGGCAACCCATTATACGTCCCCCTGCTGGGCACGAGTCTCTCTCTTTTTTTGGGGGGAGGTCTGGAGCTTATTCCACCACGCTGCTCCAATGCGGATTGGTGGAGGTGGGTGGGTTAGTGGCCAACCCGCTGTCGGATGTTTTCAAACCGCCAATAAGGCCTCCGACAAGGTTTAACGTCTGCTATCTATCGATAGCAACCGGTACCGATGGCTTAACGTGCCCTCCGAAGCACGGAAACGCGCATTTAATTTGCCACTAGCGGTCACCCATCACACTACCCGACCGCGCCCGTAGTGATCGTAGATCGCTTATGATCTACACCAGCCGCCGGACCATGCGCGCTTCGATGTAAAGTTTATATAAATGTATTTGCAGGCTCAGACATCGGCGGGTCGACTCGCATGCCGGCGTTCTACTGCGGACTGTACGGACTCAACCCCACGGCTGGGCACACCAGCCTCAAAGGTAACTTGTCATCACTTTATATAAAAAATATTTTATTTACTGAAAACACTTAAATTAGAAAGTAGGTCAGCCAGCAAATGCACATAATCAATCCTATTATTCCTATCTCATTATTTCAAAGTGAATCCGACATTTCCAAATTCCCAATTCCAAACAACAGCAAACAATGATGCATGATTGAAGTGATTGAACAACAGTATAGGGATGGCGATCTGTGATCGATTACTTTGAAGATCGATTTTTTGGACCAAAAAAATCGATCTAGTGAATCGATACTATAACCTGGAAAATCGAAGATCGATCTTTTCGCTTCATTAGATGCTAGTGACCCGCTCCGACTTCGCACGGGGTAACGTTTATTATATTGTTAGGACGCGCTGATTTCTTTGCCAAAAACCGTGATATCTCGTAAAATGTTACGCCGAAATAAACAAAGTACAAATATAAAAGATCCTCAGAAAACTCTCTTTCCAACATTTTAAACAGGAATTAAATCCGTTCACAGCTTTCCAAGATTAGCGCATACATGCAGATAGAGAAAATAGGGGAACTTTATAGTATGTAGTGATAGTGATGAAGTGATAGGAAGTATACTACAGTAAAAAGAGATACGACTCATGAAATAAGATTTAACGGATGGAGGAAGCATTATGCCAGCATTGAACACTGTTGAGGTTTTTTTGTGTTTTCCTTGAATTGTAGTAAAAATAAATCCAAATCGAAAATAGATCGATATATTTTTTAATATGAATATATAAATTTTTCATCATTTTTTATTTATAATGTAATTTGTATGCCAGCCAGTGTATGGTGAAATATGAGGAAAGAAATTAATGTATTACGTATATAACATCAAAATGTACCCATATTTCTAGCAAATAAATAATTATATGTTTTAACATCGATTAATTTTTTAAACAGATATTTATGATATCGATATAGCTGTGGATCAATCTTTTATACTTCGATTCGAAAATCGATCTTTTTCAGAAAGAATCAGCATCCCTATTCATCAATACAGTAGTGATATCAGAGTAATAAAATGAAATTGTACTATTTTCTACAATAATAAATTATTCAAGAGAACAGAAGGTTTTTTTTATTTAATTAACTATGAACAGTGTTATGGATAGTAAGTTGATAATTTTGTGATGGTTAAATTAATCATTTATTTGTAAAAAAATGCTATAGTATTATTTTCTAACCTTTTAGACACATTTATTTTACTACCATTCAGATGCTTAAAGAATCTTATGGCAATTTTTTTACGCTACTAAATTTAGAAGAACACTTTGAGCTCTTATGGCTTTGATATTTTATGCTTTTTTGATTTTATCGCATTATAATGTACTGCTACGCTACCTGGGACCGAGACTATAAACTACTATATTATAATACAATAAATTTAAAAAACTTTTTTTTGTTTGGATCTGACAAGAATTGTCATACCATTTTTAATAGTTGGGTGATATCTAGATAAAAACGCGTCAATTTGTACTAAGATTGTAGGGCCTGGTCGTGACGTACCTTGGAGTTTGGTTGCTTTCTTACCTCAAACGAAGGCAAAATGTCGAGTTGACGTTATAAGTCACTACTAAGAATACCAAATTCATTGAGTGAGGTTGAGTTAAGGTCGAGATTACGACTTAGAATATGTGTGTATTCCAGGTTCAGCTCTGAGGTCAGGCACAGAACCGACAATGGCGTCGATAGGGTTCGTGAGCAGGCACGTGGGGGACCTGGCGCCGCTCACCAGGATCGTGGCTGATGAGAAGGCGGATCTGCTCGACCTGGATCGACCTGTTGACGTTAAGGTTTGAGATATTTTGGTGAAAAAAAAAAATATAAAAGACAACATAGGATAAGAATTAGGCCCTAATTTGAATTTTTTCTCTCCGGTGGTTGGTATTTTGGTTGATTCATGGCATCGATCTATAATATCTATATGTAGTACTAGACGGGACACTCCTAGGGTTACCACCTCTTAGCTGTCTAACGGCCAAATATTCAAACGTCACTTAAATCTAAGTGGGACTTAAAAGTCTTCTGTCTTTATAAAACACGTTCAAACGATAGAGATAGCGCACATTTGAGCGTTGCTTAAAATTGAGTGACGTTTGAGTTTCGGCCATAAATCCGGGAAAAACAAATTGATAATCATAACCTTTTATGAACGAATGAAACTTAAAACGGCAGAGAAAGGAAAATGACTGAGACAAAGATGACGCATTCTCTTACGCACGTGGGTCAGATAGAGACATTAAAACAAAGTACCTACACGCGCGTAAAACACTTTATACGGAACTAGCTAGCTACCCACTCTGGCGAGTACTGTCAAGATAGTCATTTCATACATTTCGACTTCGCGTGTCGTTACTTTTGAACGACTTATTTCGGGTTTTTCCGGGAGAAATTTGTATATTTCAAATTCTATCCGCGAGACGGGACATTTTAATTTACAGAGGCAAATCCGGGAGATTCCCGGAATTCCGGAAAAGGTGGCACTCTCTTGGTCTCACGGTTTCAGTTTTTTCCATTCAATTTACCACACTTTCCCATTGTAACATGACAGCTAAATTGAAAACGTCTTACGGTATCCAACAATGAATATTGCTCATCGACCTTAGGAAGGGTACTTCGGCTTATTTCGGGTTTGTAGAGCGTTATCTCTTTCGCACCGTACCTATTTGACGTTTGTCGAACATTTTGATCATGTTTTGGCCAATACCGGACTATCAGAGCTAACGTAGTGTGCAGCAGAGATAACGCTCTACGAAATCGAAACTAGCCGATTGTCTCTTTCGTAGGCTCGATGTGCAATTTTTATTGTTGAGTACTGTACATAAATATCTGTCAAATCAATTTAGAAACGGAACCGGCTGTTTGTTCCCGGTTTCTTCTCTATATATTAACTTTATTGATTCATTGTAGATAATAGGTAATGTAAATATGGTTTGTCCCCAGGAGGTGAAGTTTTACTACCTGGAGACAGCTAAAGACTTGCGCGTGAGCCCCATCAGCTCTGATCTGAAGAAAGCCATGAAGAAGTAAGTTTTTTTGTTGCGCTAATAGATTTAATGGGTGCCATTTTTGTAGAAACTTTACTGACAGAAATTGGTACACTTAGCAGAACAGGATTCGCAGAAACTTTTTTAGTGGAATACTAAGTTGGCATCAAACTACGATTGGCATAAGTATTAATTCGAATAATACTCTTTTCGCAGAAATATCGGTCGGAATAAAATGTTTTGGCAGAATGACATTTCGTAGAAACTCTTTTCGCAGAAAAACTATAGGCAGAATATTTGTTTGGTATCATGCTCCATTCGCAGACCATCTAGCAATGACAGCGTGTCGGTTCTGGGGAGACTCAGTTCTAACCTAACCTAACCGTGTGGGATCTGAGTTCAGTTTTCACCAATGAATCCATGTAACAATGACTGTGTGCCGGGTCTGGTTTTCTGCCTCACATTATTATGCAGAAAATATTGATACCAAAAAAGAGAGACCCAAATTTAATATTACAAGTGGTGGAGTTGTTTTTTCTTTGTTTGGCAATATATTTGTGTAATGCATGCCAATGACAAGCAAAAAGCCTTTCTTAATTATTATAACTTAGAATGAAAATCCATTATGGAACCTGTAGATGTTGAGATGGTTCCATATAGAAGAGGATTAGACGGACCCAGTAAAGTGATGGGGACTTTACAAGGGGGCAATTATAAAATACGTTCGCATACAAAGGGGATAGGGGTCTCGCTGAGCGTGACAAAATGTGACAGGGGGACGGGGGATCACGGCAACGTGGCGTTCGCAGTTCATTAAAATATTTTAAATGAATATTTCGTTAGCATAGAGCAACACAGGCCACCGGTCGCGGTGTACTGGAGGGGAGTAGCCGAAGCGTTTATTACCGATGCAAAACATTCTGTCATTTTTTGCGGGGAGAAATGCGTGAGACACACACACTACAAAAATCGTTTATTACTATAAAACTCACACCTTGACTTTAACAAAATACATAAACAATTTCACGCCCACATTTAAACATCTAGGCGACAGTCATAGGCCCATTTGGGCTTGTACTTTAACAGAGGGGAAAGCCTGCATATGGCTACTCCCCTCAAAGTTCGTTAGACTATTATTAATTTTTAAAAATTGTCATACTCATACTCTTAGTTCTTGTAACGTAATATTTTTAGGGGGGAGGGTCACAGATAGTGTGACACAGCGTGACAATAGGGGGGAGGGTGACAGAAAAGGCTTATTTAAGCGTGACGTTTTTTATGGATGAGTCCTAGGAGTTTTTAGGAAGTTTTGGAGCAACACTAAAACTCACTGAATACGTCATATTACTGTCCTACATTCTTGCGTGTCTATATCGGATGCTTTATTTTATTTTGTTAAATAACGTATAGTTGTTATATTGAACTTAATTCAGGTGCTGTTGGTTCGCCCAATCAATAAATAAATGACCTTTTCAAATGACAGGGTGGTAAGCAAGCTGTCGGAAGAAGCGAGCAACACATCCGCGACACCGCAGAAGTATTACCACCGCGGCTTCAACTACATGTTCACGCTGTGGCGGCACAACATGACGAGGGAGGCAGAGAGGTTCGCTGTGTTGCTCGCTAACAACCAGGGCGAAATTAATGGACTACTCGAGTTGTTCAAGAAGGTATTTTTAGTAAAAACTAGCTGATCCGGCAAACGTCGTTCTGTCTTAAGAATGTTTTTTTTCCTTATGTAATCATTTCACATTGATGCTAAGTTATGACTGCAGCCTATAGACACCCACACAAAGACCAAGGTCAAAATGCAGATGCGTTACCACTCCTGAGGCCTAAGGTGTTATGCCTCTGGAAATTACAGGGCCGTACATTACCACCTGACCGGAACATGATAGTGCTGAATGGCAAGTATATTAGGTAAGGGTAGGTGCCGGTGAATGACAAAGAATGACTCTTTTTCTTTTCTTTTTACTCTTTGTTATCAGTTTGTAAAGGTGAAATGAGACATTCTACTGATATACTTTTTACATTAGTTTATTACATTTAGTTTTATCTTAGTGATATTCTTGACTTTATGTATATTTTTTATCTTGTTTGACATGTATATCAATTGTTGTTCACTTTAATTTATTTTGTTTGTTTTTTGACGTGTCATAAGAGGTGTCTGTCACCCTAAATGAATAAATGAGTTTCTGATTCTGATTCTGATAATGCGGTGGTGCCTACGCCCGCGAGCTCCGTCATTAGAGCTCTACAATCAGTAAAAACAAATAAAAAAAATAAAATGCGTTTTCCAGGTGATAGGATGTTCAGCATACACGCTGGCCGCTATCCTCAAGCTGCTGGACGAGCAGGTGATGCCGCCCGTGGACCGCGGGTGGGCCGATACCCTCACCAAGGACATGCACGATGATCTCGCGGTATGTTCATCTCATTTTACGCGAAGTACGCTTCGAACTGTCAAAACCCATGCATTTCTGACAGTTCTAAGCATACTTTGCTCAAAGTAAAGACGTAGTGCGGTCTGTGAATCTCACCATAAGACGTTACGTACGTAACTTCACGCATGTAATCCCCGGAGGGGTAGGCAGAGGTAAATGCATGCATTCAAGCATACATGCAAACACCCACGACTCGCCGGTTACGTTTTGACCCATTCGTGGCGAACCTGTTGCCATCTCCGGGCACATTACCAAACTCCGAGGTACTGGGAAACTTCCAGAAAATGGAAAAATCCCAATACAACGGGAGATATATAATTCTAAACCGGTATCTCTCATAGTACCCGACCCGGGAATCGAACCCAGGACCCCCAGCGTAGTAGTAGTGGCCTGCTACCACTATGCTACTGAGGCAGTTAAGACTAAGACGTTACTTGAAACATTCCTTCACACTCAGCTGAGGACACTTTATGAGGACGCCTCGAAATCCATATTCTTAGTTGTATTTTGACAGTAACTCATGTGTACGGATTATCATATAGATAATTCACAAAGTCTTGAAAATTCATTTTTATAGAAAAATATGGTAATTAATTATATTTCCAGACAGTTCAGACACGAAAAGCTTATTGAGCGCAAGAATATCGCGTGAATGTAAATACTCCTTTTACTAAAAATTACATGAATTTTAAAAACCCCTAAATAAATAAAGTTTTAAAAAAAAATTAAGTCTACTTTTGTTTGGAAATACCATTTTTATTCCGGTGATTTAAAAATAGTTTATATACCGGAAAATGTTTTTTAGGTTCACTAGATTTATGCTGTTTTACCGTGTACCGTTTTTTACTTTTTCCTTTAAAATCTTGCCATGATCGTTTGTATGGAAGATACAACAAGCGTGTTGTTATTGCCGTTTTTTATAAATAAATAATTAAATAGAAATAAAGTAAATATTAAAAGTAGGCTGCCATACAACAAACGTAATTTTTAAGCAATTTTTTGTACGGCTCCCTTTGTGCGCTTGTTCGACTCACAATTGGCCGGTTTTTATTATTTATCTTCATAATTTGCTCGCCTATTTGAATATCCATAAACACTACAAGAAGTTTCTCCATTGCAGAAAACGTTAGGTTCGAACGGCGTGCTCCTGTGTCCGAGTGCGCCGGCGGTGTGCCCGCCGCACTACGCGCTCTACCTCCGCCCCTTCAACTTCGGCTACTGGGGAGTCTTCAATGCTATAAAATTCCCCGCTGTGCAGGTAAATTCTGTTAGCCACTGTAAACACAACTGCGAACCGAATCGAAACCGTGGAGAATGCGAAGCGAAGCGGAAACGTGAAACTGGCCCCAGCGAGCCGAACTCGTGGCGAAAGCGAAGCGTGGCGGGAGATCACTTCACTCTTGAGGCGTCCCGCAACCCAAAGACTCCTGTCAGAGAAAATTTGGAAGGAAATAGATTCTGAATACGACTATATAAATAACTTAGATATTTTTTTGTAAAAACTTTTTTATTAATAAATACAACCGTGACGGTTCGCTTTCGTTTCACATCTCACTCGCCCTTGGCCTTGAAGCCAGCTAATACAACCATTTCGCTACCGCCTCGCTTCGCTTGCACGCCTTCGTTTTGTGTTGGCGCCGTACGCTTTCGGTTCGCCTCGGTATCGGTACGCATTCGGTTCGCTTTCGCATTTCTATCTGACTAGATTCAAACGATACATTACAAAATAAAAACGCTTCGACAACACAAAAATCTTCATCAAACTTGGTGAAAAGATACTTAAAATATTATTTTTAAAATTTGCTTTTCCCCTTTTTTATTTGATATTAAAATAAATTTCCAATTCCCACGCCATAATATCTGAATTTTCTAAAAACTGCAAATATTTTTTTTTGCTACTGATGGTGTAAAGATAAGTTTTATGTTAAAACTAGTGGATAAGAAACCTTAACTTGTCCCCAGGTACCAATGGGCCTGAACGAGGAAGGCCTGCCGCTTGGCATACAGGTAGTGGCCGGGCCCTGCCAAGACGGGCTCGCCATCGCCGTCGCCAAACATTTGGACAAACTGTTCGGAGGATATGTACCTCCTTGTAATGTGCCTTGATTGTATGAAGTCATCGAGAAGCGGTCTATTAGGAACGGAGTTACCTTGGTGATATTGGAGTCCGTCGCTAAGATATATTAATGTTATCAGAAGGAAAATGTTAAGGTTCGGTTGCTACAAAATATTTGTTAAGTTTAGGTTCTGTCAAAGGAGATGTTGCAAAAATGTATGGACCTCCGGCCATATCATTAACAGGCAAAGTCAATATAAAAACGTTTTTTACCGCATATTTTCACTTATTTAGCTTTGTTTGCAGTTACAAAACATTATTTGCAGTTTGAATTGCAACTCAAAACCAACATGGCGAATATGGCGGGCGATGTCATTTTGACATTTTCATTTTTTTAAATTGTTTTTTGATTATATAGTAGGTACTTGGAAAAAAGGTAATATTTTCTAAATACTATTGAAATCGATTTCATGTGTTAAAAATACTAAGAAATTAATAGTAATCCAATTTAAAGAAATTCATCGGAACTTCTTTAAATTGATCGATTTGATACATCGCTTTTTTGATAATATGTGATGCACTAGTAAGATGCACAGATAGCATTAGTTTTGTTTTTTAAACATAGGTACTATCCCAAACGTCGGCTGTATCGCCGCCATATTGAACATGGTTGAAAATGATAAAATCGTTTGAATTAAATGTGGTTGTAACTCTAAAATGTATTCTTGAATAAAATAATAGGGAATCGGACAACTTTTGAGAATGTGTCTAAAATTATTCTTTATACGTTTATTTAACCATAAAAAATATTAATTTTATTATGGAATTATATCAATGTTATTGGATTATTCTTTGCATTTTGTAATTATTTAAATTTAATAAGGATGAATGTAATTTAATTATATAATGTATTTTGAAATTATTTAATGTATTTTAATCTATTTTAATTGTGAATGTACTTTAATCTTTAAAATAATATCTATTGCTTGTCTATCGCATTGGGTAGCCACCTGTAAGGATAGATTTAAGTTTGTGAAATAAATAAATAAATATTTAAACATGTTAAACTACCAAAAACTACACATACATTTTATAATTTCAAAAATGTCGCGTAAACGGTGCCGAATGACTATGAACAATGTGATGTCAACTGTTTGCAATCAAAGTGAATCTTTTAATTCCATTCGACTAACCAAGTGCAAATTAATTTTGTTGAATTTCGTATAACTTATTTTTCGTGTAAATACCAAAAAAAGCGCCAAAAAACCAAAGTATCACTTGTGTTAATTATTTGTTGTACAAACATATGACGTCACGTCCTGTGATTGATGTTTCGTTCAACATGGAGCACAGATAAACAATATTCAAATTATTACATTTTATTTTGCAATTTAAAAATATAAATCATTAATATTTCACTAAAATATTAAATGAGTCATCGTATTATTTCACAAACATTCATTCTAATCATAGTTTACATTTATTTTCAATAGCTGTCCGATTGCCTATTGTACTATTTTTCGGATTCTTCTTTAATTCACCCATTTTTTGAGGACGTGTACGAACCAGAGCCGAGCGGACAACATCTATAATATAAAACAATTATTAAGGGTAAAAGCGACTTCTTTACGATATTCAATAAACTTCAAAGTCTATTATATCGGTTGCCTAACTAGCATAGTTGGCAATAGATGGCGCTACTGCTACCATAAAGCAATGCAATAAATGTGAAGGAAAGATTTGACAAATCGGGCAGGACTTCAGTAGCTCAATTGGAAGAGCGGCTGGACTAGATTCCCAGTAGGCCGGCGAGTTCGAGTCTCGCCTGAAGTCAAATTTTTCTTTCCGTTTTTCTTTAAATAAAATATTTTTAACATTGTTAATCCTCTCAGGCTGACTAACTAACTTTGTAACGTTTTCGCAGGTTTTCGCGAACTTCACACATTTTAGAAATTATATTTGCAGATTTTCTCTCGTATACACTAACTAACTTTAACCAGCTCTACTCGGCTGGTTACACCCGTAACAGTAAGCCTGGGTTGCACCAAGATATTTGTTAAAGTGAATGTTACTGTAAGATGAAAAAAGGCATGCTCCGATGGTTCGGGCATATAGAAAGAATGTCGAATGAGCGAATGACTAAACAGATATACAATGCGAATGTGGATGGTTGCAGAGGCCCAGGAAGACCAAGGCTGACCTACCATGACCAAATAGGTCGAGTTCTGTCTGATGGTGGGGTCAAAAGTCTTAGGAATCGGCGTGTATGTATGAAGAGAATGATGAAGGTAGACGAGGCACGAGAGGTTTGTCAGAACCGGGATGTCTGGCGCTCTACACTCTCTGCCTACCCCGTTAGGGACCCGGCGTGAAGATACATACATACATACATTACTGTAAGATTTCACATCCTTCTCTTACATAAAGAAATCTGTTATAGCTAAGACGTCGTTTAACAATTTTCAAATGGTTCAACTCATTTTTAGCTTAACCGGTCCTTTAACAAGTTAAAGCTACAGTAAGATGATGCAACAGAGCCTAAGTAAACATAATTCAAGTTACACTTACGTTTACCATCGATTTAGTGATGAAATTTATTTTAATGGAAGATCCTATTGTTAAAGATATCAGTTGTAAATGTAAATGATGACTATTTTTCGCAGTAACACATGCTAGTGAAAAATATTTATTTAAAGAAAAAATGGAAAGGGAAAGGAGATGTTGCTAAAATGTATGGACCTCCGGCCATGTATTGTACACAATATCATTAAACAGGAAAAATCAATATAAAAACGATTTTTACTACATATTATCCCTTATTTAGCTTTGTTTGCAGTTATAAAACATTATTTGCAGTTAGAATTGCAACTCAAAAACAAAATGGAGAATATGGCGGGCGATGTCTTTTTGACATTTTCATTTTTTAAATTGTTTTTATTACATAGTAATTGAAGAAAAAAAGTGATATTTTCTAAATACTATCAAATCGATTGCTCCCAAGCGTCGGCTCGGCTGTATCGCCGCCATGTTGAACATAGATGAAAATGATAAAATCGTTTGAATTAAATGTGGTTGTAACTCTAAAATATATTCTTGGATAAATTAATTGTATTTTTTTCGGATTCTTCTTTAATTTACCCATTTTTTGAGGACGTGTACGAACCAGAGCCGAGCTCGCAACATCTCCTTTATTTTTTTTTTACTGCCGTCATAAGGCAATGCTATAAATGTGAAGGAAAGATTTGACAAATCAGATGTGGATTTAGGTAGCTCAGTTGGAAGAGCGGACTAGATTCCCGGTGGTCGCGAGTTCGTGTCCCGCTTGAACTCAAATTTTTCTTTCCATTTTTCTTAAAAAAAAATATAACTGATGACTGTTTATAGTCTCAGGATATTTTTTGGGAGACCATCATGAACCAAAACCATTCTCGGATAAACTATCTCGAAGTAAACAGGCACATACATTAAAAGATTATATACATTTTATTTATATCTAATAAAACATACAAATAAGTTAATTGACCTCTTAAGATAGGTATAAAGAAATATAATTTTTTCTTAAATTTTATTCAAAACTTATTATATTTTTGATTTTATAATTATTATGTTAAGAGAACATGAATTTGATTGTTTTAGGCAATTTTAAATCGCTGTTTCGAAAGAGGCTTGTCATTATTGAGTGATTTTTGAAGGCTATTTTATTTATGTAAAGCTATGTTATGTGTAACATTAAATCAGTGGCGTCCAAATTGATAATTTAATTATTGTGGACATTATTCCTTTTATTTTTATTACGATTGTACTATGTATGTCAAATATTGAAGGTGAAAAAACTGTGATTGTATATATTCCTAAATAGAAAAGTGTTGACTTCTGAATATACATATTATTATTATATTATGTGAAAAATGTACCAAGACTGTGTTTAATATAAGATAAGTATAATTTAACAACTATAGTAGAGGTGATGGGATCACTTAACTAAAACTTGTCAATAATAAGATGAATGAATAATATTTATTATACAATCATGATTTATATATACTAAATTATATAAAAGCAAAACTATGTACTTCTTGTTTTTGTCATTTTTTTCGCAATAATACACGCGATTGAGTTAAGAAATTAAATCAAAAGTGGAAAGAATAATTCGACTTCGGGTAGGAATCGAACCTGCGACGTCATACGATAACCAGTCCTGCCGTTTTTGCGCTAACAAAGGTTACATCCGAGCGTCGAATTTCTCGTTCCCCTTTTGATTAAACCGATTCAGAATTGGTGAACAACATTCATTGACAACTAATAGCTATACAATTGATATGATAATGAGGATAGACTTTGCGGCTTATATCGTAAGATGTCGTTGTAAACTAATAATTTTATTGTTTTTTGAAATACATACTTATTTTTAACTTACCTTTTATTTCGATTCCCACGAGAGAAAGCTCACCGTATCTTTATGATAAATAGCGGTCGTGATGATGAACTTGTTGTACTATTTACAGTGCTCATCAAGAAATAATGCACATCGAGCCTACGAAAGTGACAATCGGCTAGTTTCGTATAGCGTCGTTATCTCTGCTGCACACTGCCTACGTAAGCATCCGTAGTCCGGTATTGGTCAATACTTGATCAAAATGATCGACAAACGTCAAATAGGTAAGGTGCGAAAGAGATAACGCTCTACAGACCCGAAATACGCCGACGTTTCTTCCCGAGGTCGATGTGTATTATTAAATTTTCTTGTTGGATACTGTACGTGGATCTTCCACATACATCGAAACATTGCAAGGCATGAATTAATTTGATAAACATAATGTTTCATTCGGTAAACATAGATGAAGGTCGCGACCTAGTTTCGGCTTCTCTACTAATACTACTTTTACGCAAACTTTTATTGCAAACTGCTAATGGCAGTTTCAAACTAGCCGATCGTCTTTCCTAAGCTCAATGTGTACTATTTCTTGAAGAGTACTGGATTTATTGAAAAATACTAACTAATACATTTTATCTCAGGTGGAATCTTAAGCCATGTTTTAGCCTCCCCTAGTGGTAGATAGTATTAGAGGATACAAAAATGGTTGAGGTCGAAAAGAAACTATGAAAACATCGTGACTAATGGACGATCTATAAGGCACACGCTGACATACCGTACCTACATTCTCGCAACCAAGCGCCGATCGTACTTGTGAATTGCAAGAACTCTAACAAGTAGGGTTGCCAGGCGTTCGTTTAAAGCCGGACATAGGTCTATTGATTGCGTGTCCGGTCAATATATATCCGGCTATACATTTCTTAAACGAACGAGCCGTGAACACAGCCGAACGCTTCTATGGCGGGTGTCCGGCCTTTTTACCCAAATGTCCGGAAAAACTTAGTTTGTTTACCTATTAGGTTTAGCGACCTGGCAACCCTACTAACACGTAACTTCGCGCCTGTGATCCCCGAAGAGGTAGGCAGAGGTAAATGCATGTATTCAAGCAAACAACCACGATTCGCCGGTGGCGAGCCTGTTAACATTTCCGGGCACATTACCCCACCAACGTAGTAGTAGTGGCCTGCTACCACTAGGCTACTGAGGCCTGAGGCAAGAACTGTAAGGAAAGGAGACGTTCCAAAAAAGTATGGAGCGTAGGCCTGCACCTTGTACGCTATATTGAGAGAAGCATAACATACTAAATTATTTTCAGCTATTGAAATCGTTCATCAAATTATTTTTTGTAAGTATATTAAAAAAACAAGAAGATCACAGTAGCAATAAGGTGACTTATTGTTGTCATACAAAAGTTACATAGAATAAATATTTCCGACAAAAAAACAGTAGCATAATAAATCTATGCAAAAAACGATTCAAATTATTTTTTAAGTATATTGCTCTGTCTTTTTAACCAACTCCGAAAAAAGCAGGCGGTTCACAATTCGTCCGGATTTTTGATATAGTGTACAAGACGCGGGCCCAATATGATGCTGTTTCAATTGTTGTCTGGTGGTAAGGTTAGGTTAGAAATACAAGAAAAACAAAAATATCCGAGAAGAAATCTTTATTGGATTTAAATCTCTGACATCATAAACCACCCGCCGCGAGTGAGTCCCGGCCGCCGCGGCCGCCGCACCACGTACATCTACCGTATTAGCAACAAATTGACACGTTTCATAAACATCTATTACATTAAAATAGTAAGTCCTCACCAAAAATGTATGGGACTCGTGTTCCCGACTCGGTCACACACATATTTCGTCAGGTATTCCGTAGACTGCTATCCTACAAACTAACGTCACAATATTTTGTTTCATAGAAATCGTTACAAGGTACACGCTTCAAATATTTATAATCACAAGTAATATCATCTACCTAATGAGCGTATTAGACTAATATAAATGCTATTCTGTCTGATTTTATTTTCCAATTTACAATTTGTTTTACAATCTTATGATATACATTACGATCTAATTCACATTTGTCTTGTATTTTATTCTATTTAGCTAAAGCTACGTTTCCATTCCGCTGACAGACACTAGAGACAGATTGATGACTAGGAACAAGCCGCTTGACCACACGGACACCTTGTGAGGTGGTAATAAAAGCTATGTTTGATTGATGTTGGATAAGCAGAGTTCCCAGACTATACATAAATAACGCAAAAGCAAATAACAATTTAGTATACATTTATCTTATAGTATAATGACATACATAGCCTAAACCAGTGTTTGCCAATCATGGGGATGTCGAAAGATATCGTAATGGCAAAATTTGAAAAAATAACACCTATATAGCGTAATATTTTGAATCACATTCCATAATTTAGTCCATTCAATAACACATTGGCAAAAATCTATTTTGTCTGAAAATGTGTCGATAAATTTGGCAATGCTTGAAGAGGTTGGGAAACTCTGGCCTAAACAAAATATTTCAATAATGCACCACGAATGGGAACGTAGATCAGCGTATTCACCTACATGTAAATATTGTTACATTTAATTTTATTTCACGTCGAAAAATACGTATTACATTACTTGTTAATATAAAAGGAATACTTTTTTAATTCTCATATGTCCTTTACATCAATCTCTACTGGAATTTGCTATTTTTATACAAAGACAGATAATGAGAAAATCTACCTTCAAATAATCATTACAAAGATTACAACCATAATGTAATCCTACTTCAATACTCGCAGCGTATTAAAATCTGTAAAAGCAAGGTCCAGTATCCAACAAGAAATAATGCACATCGACCTCAGGAAGAGACGTCGGCTTATTTCGGATCTGATGAGCGCTGTCTCTTTCGCACCTTACCTATTTGACGTTTGTCGACCATTTTGATCAATTAACCAATACCGGACTACGGATGCTTACGTAGGCAATGTGCAGCAGCGATAACGCTTTATGAAGCTAGCCGATTGTCACTTTCTAGACTCGATGTGCATTATTTCTTGTTGAGCACCGTACAGTCGCCACAGTTAGGAAAGAGATTTCGATTCTGTAGAGCGGTATCTCTTTCGCACACTACCTATGTGACGTTTGTCGACCATTTTGATCAAATTTTGACCAGTTTCGCACTATCAATGCTTACAGACAGTGTGCAACAGAGATAACGCTCTACGAAGTCGAAACTAGCCGATTGTCTCTCTCATTAACCCGATGTTCAATATTTATTGACTGTGCGATTTGAGCGATGAGAATATTTATTTAATCAAGAACTGTATATAGTTTGTGCTACATATTTGTATTTGAAGGTAGTTTTACATACATAACTTCAAAAATCACTCATCATACAGTCTCGAGTTATTCTCCTTGTCGAAAATAGATCAATAGACATCAATTTGTGAAATATCACTTTCGTATGCGAGACAGGTCACATAAAATATTCAATCCAATGACTTCAACGTCGCATTAATCGAGATTACATGTCAAAATGTTTACAACCAAATCAGCGCAATGGGGCAGCATTATCTTTCTTCCGCCAAATGGTATTGTTCAACACTATCGTGTTCCGTCACATAATTTACCGTAGTCACTACCACAGAGGCATAACAGCATTAACATTAAGGCTTTGTGTAGATGTTTACAGACTGTAGTAGTCACTTAACATTAATGTGAACTGCACGCTTGTTTGTTACATTTTTATAACATAAAAATATTGTACATCGATCCTACGAAAGAGACTATCTTATTTCGACTACGTAGAGCGTTATCTCTGTTGCACACTGTCTACTGCACTGATAGTCCGGTATTGGTCCAAACTTGATCAAAATAGTCTACGTCACATAGGTAAAGTGCGAATTAGATAACGATCTACAGACACTAAATAAGCCGGTCTCGTTCTTAAGATCGATGTGCATTATTTCTTGTTGGGTGTAAGCATAGAGCAACACAGGCCACCGGCCGCGGTGGACCGGAGGGGATTAGTCATATGCAGGCTTTCCCCTCTGTCAAAGTACAAGACAAAATGGTCCTGTTGCCCAGATATTTAAATGTGTGCGTGAAATTGTTTATGTATTTTGTTAAAGTCAAGGTGTGAGTTTCGTCGTAATAGACGAGTGTGTATCACACGTATTTCCCCCCGCAAAAAATGACAGACTGTTTTGCATCGGTAATATACACTATGGCTACTCCCCTCCGGTCCGCCGCGGCCGGTGGCCCGTGTTGCTCTATGGGTGTAAGGGTGGCCACACAAAACTGCGATGCGATGCAGTTGCCCATACTTTCAATATGTGAGACGAAATCGCATCGCAGGAATTCGCATCGCATCTCAGTTTTGTGTGGACGTTCTTAATAAGGCGTAATTTCGATCTATCTCGGACAGGGAGCATTCTTACACAGACCAGATGGGCCGGTCAATTCGCTGCGAAGTATTTATGTCGAACACACGACCACTATCATATTAAGGTTAATTTTACTATCACTTAGGGATCACGCTTACTGGAATGGAACTGTTACATCACATTATACGGCACCCTGCTATAAGTCTTATTTTTATATACATCAGTTTACAATTTGTACGTCTGCCTGTAGGTTGGTAGTAGAAAAATATTGTTTCGTCTACTCGAAGTGGTTTGTCTACTGCGACCACTGTCGCTGCGAGAGCGTCTCATAATTAATGTATTTTATTATTGATTGTATTTATTATAGTCGGAGATTTTAAGAGAGATCGGTCATCTGACGCAAACTTACATGATATTTATAATGAAACAGGTTACAATATGATTGAGGAATGTTAAGCTATATTTTAGTCTGAAATAAAACGTTAATTCCAAATGCGAAAGAATTGTTATTTAACGTAATGTCTGATACCGCCGACAACTGAGCGACTTCAATGTAACAATGTTATATGAGCAAATCAGTAGAATATTTTAAAATCACACATCGCGCTACGACTAGGTAAACATACGAGTGTATATCGCCTCTTTACAAGAATACTGTGACATTTCATATAGAACGATTTAGATGAAATGTCACGTTATTCTTGTAAGAGGCGATATTCAAGTTTCTTGGTTGTCTGCGAAGGGTATCCGTTCATTTTAAACGCTTTTTACCTCTTCATTACAAAACCAACGTTTCGCAACGATTTAGTTTCACATATGAACTTTCCACAACTACATCATTACATAATTAATTCACTTGGAAAACAGATTATTACAAAACTATTTATTTCATAACTCATCATTTCATAAATAATTTAGTTGAAAAAAATATTCTCAAATTTTAGTCAGGTTAGGTCGAATGGTTAGGTTTTTTTTGCTGACAGTTCTAATTATTTTTTTAAACATTTACGTAATCAAATGTTTGCGAAATGATTATATACGAATCATTGAGTTGGGAAATGATACATGGTTTTGAAATGAAGATTTGCGTAACGTTTGTCGGTGAAACATTGGTGAATCCTGCGAAGACATATTACGTAATAACAAATAGTTCGCAGCTTAACACTCCTGAAGCGTATTGTGTAAATAAAAATACAAATCCTAAACTTCAAAGTATAGAAGGACTATAATTAATTTGAGTTCCATGAAGAGTTGCTAATCAAGTAAAAATTTTAATACCTGTTGGTACTGCAATGATTATGGTTGCTGAAGTAAAATATGCTCGAGTATCATTATCCATACCTACAGTAAATGTAATTTTATATTTTAAGGGATAAGCTTTAAATTAAAAATGTATATTAAAATTATAATTTAATTAAAATTTTTAAAAATTATAATTTTTTGTAAAAAAAAATATTTTTCATATAAAATTTCATAATATAAGATTAAATTTTTAGTTTGTTCCATTATTAAAACTCTTGTGTGGGTTTACGTCATAGGATGATATATATTCAAAATATTATGATTTATAAAGTACAGTAATTTTATGTCGTTTTTTGTTGTCATATAGATTTTTGTTACTTTTCGATCAAGGGACATTCTCGCAGCAACGTATAAGCAACTTAAAGGAAAAATAGCCGACAGATATTTATACGCGAGACCAAATACAGAGAAGTAAAATTTGTGAAGTTGTTACATTTTTAGTTTCTCAGAGAGATTTTATAAGAGTCTCGATAAATTAATGTCTGTAGTTGTTTCGGCTACAAAAATAGATGTTTCGTGTTTAATATGGTTAAGTAATTCATTTCATAATTATCATTAAAATAACTACAGAATTTAATTCTGTCGCCCTCTGTGGTAATTTTAGTGAAACTCTCTTGGCAGGAAATAAAATGTGCGCAAATTTTTCGCAACTACATCGCTGTCATTTGAACGTTTCAAGGTGCAACAAGCGAGAACAGATTAACCGAAAACAAATCGACAAAGAAGCAAGTCGAAGATATCTTCTTTCAGGCAGCGGGCTCGACTCGATCTTCGCGCCCGCACAAGGGAAGTCGATCTACCGACCGCGGGATCGAGCGCGAGGGAGTTCTACGCCGAAGGACTGCCGCTCGAATCCGTCGGATGCGATGCGAAAGCTCGGTCACAAGAGAGCACCGAGCGGATTGGCCGCGATCGGTTCCCGGCCGATAGAAACGTTACATAACGCACCGGGGGCCCGCGAGACGTCACACGCCCCGGGCTTCCCGGGGATCGCGTGGAGCGCCGGGGGCTCGCGTGACGTCACGCCCCCCGGAGGTCGCGTCGTGGGCCGCGTGACGTCACCCGTCACGTGCTTCAGCCCGTCACGCGCCGGTGGCCCGGCAGCGGCAGGCCAGCAGCACGCAGGCCAGGCGCCGCAGCAGCGCGCCGCCGCCGGAGGGCGGGCGCGGGCGGGGCGGCGGCGGGGAGTGCGGGGGGTGCTGGGGGCGGCGCGGTCGGGGTCGGTAGTCGGTGTGCAGCTCGTAGCGTCGCGCCGGCGTCGCCAACAACGCGAGGAGCGCGCGGCGCGGCTGGCGTGCGTGGCGCGGCTGGCGTGGCTGGCGCGGCTGGCGTGGCTGGCGCGGGGGGCGCGGCGGGCGCGCCGCCCCCCCTCAGCTCGGGAACTTGGCGTAGAGGGCGTAGTGCAGCTCGTAGCCGGAGAAGCGGCAGTGCTGCGCCTCCTTCTGCTCGAAGCCGCAGAGCGAGGAGAAGCGCTTGAGCTGACGCGGCGCCTCCGCCCCCGGTGAATCCTGCAACCGTTGCGACTCCTTTTACACCTTTCTTTGCCGTTGCGCGGGCGAGCGATACGGTACGATCCCGCGGACGTGTACAACAGCCGTGGAATTGAGACTCCCTAGTCTCAATCATAGAGCAACACGGGCCACCGTCCGCGGCGGACCGGAGGGGAGTAGCCATAGCGTTTATTACCGATGCAAAACAGTCTGTCATTTTTGCGGGGTGAAATGCGTGCGACACACTCGCACACTACAAAGATCGTCTATTACTATCAAGAAGCTTGTAGGTAAAAATGGAGTCAACACTCCAAACAAAAGTTTGAATCAAATACCTACATATCTCCATCCTCCTCTTGGGGGGCCGACCTCTCTTTTTAGTGTGATCTGTGGTATTGCTATCTTTTTATTTATATCTCCTACGAAACTTTGTGATAGAAACACCACAGTTACAAAATTACATGATAAACATTACTGCATAATTTATTTAAAACTTATTAAGTGTATTCAATTAACTGTTTTAAAAATTATTAATAATATATCTCACATTGACTATTTTGAGTTAATGTATCAGTTGAAATTATACACCGACTTCTATGGATTGTACGGAAATACATAGCACGGCAACATTCAATCTGCTTATCAGTAATGTCAAAACCAGATCGGTCTAATATGGCGGATGTTCACTATTTAGTTTTTATGTTTTCGTTGTGTTTTCGATTGTAATTCGTTAAAGTTTGTAGCAATGGTAAATAATTGCATAGTCGGAGGTTGTGCTAGCTTATGGCATCCAGGAAGTGACCAAAGATTTAGGCAGAGGTAAATGCATGCATTCAAGCATACATGCAAACACCCACGATTCGCCGGTTTCGTTTTGGCCCATGTAACAGGTGGCGAGCCTGTTGACATCTCCGGGCACATTACCAAACTTCGAGGTACTGGGAAATTTCCAAATGGAACTGAATGAAAATCCCAATAGAACCAGAGATAAAGGACTTTACACCATTATCTCTGATAACCCCCTACCCGGGAATCGAACCCGGGACCTCAGCGTAGTAGTAGTGACCTGCTACCACTAGGCTACCGAGGCAGTAAAACGTGGACCGTTTTTCCTTTTATTTGCACCATTAAAAAGCTGCATCTCCATTGAGTGACTTAGGCTATATTACATTCATTGCACAAAGTGCCGTATATAATGGACACTTTCCCACCGATTTCACCACCTCACCCATAACCCTTCCCCCCCTCGAGAGGCAGTTGAATAAACTTCAACAGTGAGGTTGCGAGCGGGCGAGCTAACGGTCTATTTTTAGTTAATTTCGTCACGTAGTCAGTGCGATGACTTATTTCATGATAGTTTAAGCTAGCTTAAGCTGATTAGTTTTCATAACCCAACGTGCTACATATCTATGTGCACCTGTACTGATTGATGTCTGTGTAATAGGTAACCAGAATAAGCGTTTGTATGAAACTTTTGCAGACTATCCGGGGTGGGCCAGTTTTGAGACGGGGCGTACCACTAATCCATAAAGAAGCAAGTTGGTTTTGGCGGGAACCTTGAAAGATGCGTGTAATGCTCTTATTTAATTTCATTTTCTTGGTGTATTTTTGAGTTATATTAAATAAAGTTGGTGGCATTTTGATGGGTATAGGCTTATTACAGTGCTCGTGTATAGGGAAATAGAATAACAGTGCGAAACACGTTCTTTCGGGTTGCCTCCAAAACTTCATTGTAAATGTTTTGGTAAAGTAGCCATCGCTTTACTCGAATTACTGTGACTCTGACTGACGGACTGATAAATTGACTGACTGACTCTGACTTTTACGTGGCTTATAACGAACACGAAATATCGTTTTACTTGACACTGGCAATATGCTCAAACAATGCCATTAAACTAAAAAAAAAAAAAAAACAAGCATCTTGCTTGTTTTTTTTTACATTATGTAATATACTTGCCGCTAAATGGTAGTGTTCAGCTCTATTGTGTTCCGGCCAGGTGGTAATGTACGGCCCTGTAATTTCCGGCACAGAGGCATAACACCTTAGGCCTCAGGAGTAGTAACGCATCTACATTTTGACCTCGGTCTTTGTGTGGGTGTCTATAGGCTGCAGTCATCACTTAACATCAATGTGAACTGCATGCTTGTTTGCCCCTTCCATAACATGAAAAGAAAAAAAAAAGTTACCGGCGTAGCGAAGACGGTGAGCACGAACTTGTTGGGGCGGAAGGCCTGCAGCACGCGCGCGATGACGCCGTCGTACGACGCCACCGGCACGTTCGACTCGAACGACACGTACGAGCACGCCGCCTCCGGCGTTATGTGGATCGTCATGTAGCTCCCCTGTTACATTAATAAGCTCTATCAAATCCTGAGAACTGAGGGAAACGCGCATGGCCCCGCGGCTGGTGTAGATCATAAGCGATCTACTCAGTTAAGGGGCCGTTCAAGTATTACGTAAGCACTATGGGGGGGGCGGGGGGGGGGGGGGCGGGAGGGTATTTGCTCTGCTTATTTTGGATGACATGGGGGGTAGGGGAGTCTAGATGATGATCACGTCATCGGTAGTTATTTACTTATTACATCAGTAAAATCTAATCTCTATCCTTAATCTATTTTCTTATTTCTTAAATTATAATTATAATATAAAAAAAAAACAATACAATAATTGAAAAATGTTTACGTAAGCATGGGGAGAGGGGGTAAGAGCTTTGCTTACTTTTGCTGACAAGGGGGATGGGGGGGTAAAGAATTGTAATAAATCTGCTTACGTAATACTTGAACGGCCCCTAAGCATTACGGGCGCGGTCGGGTGTATGATGGGTTACCGCTAGTGGCAAATTAAAATGCGCGTTTCCGTGCTCCGGAGGGCACGTTAAGCCGACGGTCGTTGCCATCATAGATAGCAGTCGTTAAACGGGATCGGAGGCCAAATGGGCGGTTTAAAAACCATCCGACAGCAGGTTGGCCACTAACCCCTATCTCCACCAATCCACATTAGAGTAGCGTGTTGGAGTAAGCTCCAGGCCTCCCCCCATAAAGGGGAGAGACTCGTGCCCAGCAGTGGGATGTAGAATGAGTTGCCATTATTAAATCCTGAGAACCGACGGTCTAGAGTGGAAGATGACAAATCGATCATCCCACAGTCTTTCTCTTTTCAGTCTCAGTCAGAATGACGAGAGCAACGATAGGCGGACGCACCCCTGGGGGCCGACCGCCCAACTCAAATGCTTTCCTTTAGCTTTCGATTATGACAACTACTTATCAGTTTCGTACCACTAACTGGAAGTGTTTTCGTCCGCAGGCATAGAGCAACGCGCCCACCGGTCGCCGCGGACCGGAGGGGAGCAGCCACAGCGTGTATTACCGATGCAAAACAGTCTGTCCTTTTTTGCAAGGGGAAATGCGTGCCACACACACGCACACTACAAAAATTGTCTATTACTACGAAACTCACACCTTGACTTTAACAAAATACAGAAACAATTTCAGGCACACATTTAAACATCTAGGCGACAGGTATAGGCCTATTTGAACTTGTACTTTTGAGGGGAAAGCCTGCACATGGCTACTCCCCTGCGGTGTTGCTCTATGTCCGCAGGTATATACTTAAGAGCAAAATGTGTTTAATAGGCGGTACAAAACGGACACTATAACGTCCTAAACGAAAGCATTTCAGTTAGGCGGTCGACCTCCTGATGGCACTGTTTTAATCAAGATAATTTTAAGAGCTTAATATCTTGAATTATTAATAAAGCGAAATTGCGCAGTGGAAGCGTGCTGGGCCAATAACCTAAAACGAAACAACGCGTATACTTGATTGAGCTGAACTGCATTTACAAAGAGAATGCATTTATTCAAAGTCAAACTAAGTCTAACTGACATGTATAAACTGATACAAATGGTTGACACTAGATGTCACTACTAGTGGTTTACTTTGATACAATCTTAACAATTCACTTACAGATGGTAAATCCTTGTCGCTCTTTTAGCAGCGTAAACATACAAAAAAGTAAAATCTAAATACTGAAATTCGTTTTTAAAAAAAAACAATCGGCCAAAACTTTCTACTATTGAAAGCTAATTATCTGCGTCAACTTTAACAATGACGATATACATTAAGTACTTATACATATCCGGCACGAAGGACCAACACTTCGTCTTTTAAAGCAAATTAAAACCTATTATACTATTGGCGTGGACTGTGTGGTGTTGATGTAAAAAAATGGTGTTGGTGAAGTACCAGAGAGAATATTGGAGCTCGGGCGTAGACTTCAGCACATTATCTATCTGCCTCCAAATGGTAGTGTTTAAAACATTGTGTACCGGGTAGATGGTAATTATATAGCATAGAAATTTCTCTCATGGAGGCAGGCCTCATAGGTTACATCGCATCTACATTTGAACCTTCAATTTTGTGTCAATAAGCTGTATTCCATTATCATTCATGTGAGCAAGATACTTCACCATCATCATTACATAAATAAAATTACTTACATCCTTGGCTACTCCGTTCATAGAGTATCCGCAGGGATCAAAAAGATAGTCGTCTATCACCATACCCGGTATTATCTTGTCTATCCCAGAATCCTGTAAGAAAGAAACATGTCAAATTTGTACGATTTTCGTTAGGGCTTTAATTAATTGTTTGCAATGGGGCTATTTAGAACATTATTTTAAATTAAAACTTAAATCGCTCTAAGGCGTCCCTTCTAAAAATAGGGGTTGGTAATCATTTCCAATCCATTCCAATGTGACCCTGCACGTGTTCTTGTCTGCTATCACACTGACAAGATAACACATACATGTGTGTGATTCTGAATTGAATGATCGCATGGTAGTAATGAAACCTTCAAACATTTTCATAAGAGACACTGTTATACAGTATTTTATCTCATTTTCTCCCACGTTATATCTTTTTTTTTTTATGTAATAAAAGTGGCAAACAAGCATGCAGTTCACATTGATGTTAAGTGATGACTGTAGCCTATAGACACCCACACAATGACCAGAGGTCAAAATGCAGATGCGCTGCCACTCCTGAGGCATTAGGTGATATGCCTCTGTGCCTGAAATTACAGGGCCGTACATTACCACCTGACCGGAACACGATAGTGCTGAACACTACCATTTAGCGGCAAGTATATTAGGTAATGCGGTGGTGCCTACGCCCGCGAGCTCCGTCACTGGAACTCTACCACCAGTAAATCTTATGAATTAATGTGTCTGTCTCCTTTTACTGTCGCTTTTTCGTTTCATCGGCTTTCAATTTACAATGACGCTAAAGAAGTTTTAATTTTTAAAAAATGCATGACAAGGTTGATTCGGCAGATGAGTAAGATCATAGTGACCCTTTTTAAGGCCTACCCTTCGGGCGCGGCTCTATATACAAATTTAAGATTTAGTGGAGGTAACCAGCGGGGTGCAAGGTATCTCCCATATTGTAATCTGACGCGCTCGAGTACAAAAATAGAGCATTATATTATTCATCCTTTTATAGAGCGTCATTTCATTTCCCAAAACGAGTTGATCAACATTCTAAAGTCAATACAATCTCAACGTACCCTGGTAGCCTGTGCAGCGTCGGCGGAGGCGGCGCGCGTGAATATCTCCATGACGGCGGGGTCGAGGTCCGACATGAGGATCTCGATGGTCTGGTCGGGCTCCGAGCCGTCGCACCCGTCGCTGGCGTCGCGCTGCTCCTTCTCCAGAGCGTCAACTGTGCCTGTTGGACGATATATAATTAGTTTAAACACTTACCCCCTTACTCATAAACGTACATTACATACGTTTTAGCTATAGTTTAGCTTAACTGCCTCAGTAGCGTAGTGGTAGCAGGCCACTACTATTACGCTGGAGGTCCTGGGTTCGATTTCCGGGTCGGGGAATATCAGAGATAACGGTTTAAAATCCTTTATCTCTGCTTCTATTGGGATTTTTCCATTTTCTGGAAGTTTCCCAGTACCCCGGAGTTTGGTAATGTGCCCGGAGATGGCAACAGGTTCGCCACCTGTTATATGGGCCAAAACGTAACCGGCGAGTCGTGGGTGTTTGCATGTATGATTGAATGCATGCATTTACCTCTGCCTACCCCTTCGGGGTTTACAGGCGTGAAGTTACGTATTTTTTTTTTCTCTATAGAATGCTTTGTCTTTGTCAGTTGCATTGTCAAATGTGCAGGTAAGAAAAAGACAAAGGAGAGATTAGCAGCACTTTAGCTAAAATACGTTTATGAATAAGGGGGTAAATTTTCCTGTACCTACGTCGTTCAACCACAGTATAAAACTAAATTATCATTTTATTTAAAGAAAAATGGAAAGAAAAATTTGACTTCAGGCGAGACTCGAACTCGCGGCCTACTGGGAATCTAATCCAGCCGCTCTTTCAATTGAGCTACTGAAGTCCTGCCCGATTTATCAAATCTTTCCTTCACATCTATTGCATTGCTTTATGGTAGCAGCAGCGCCATCTATTGCCAACTATGCTAGTTAGGCAACCGATATAATAGACTTTGCAGTTTATTGAATATCGTAAAGAAGTCGCTTTTACCCTTAATAATTGTTTTATATTATTTCGCATTAAGTCAAATTTTTCTTTCCATTTTTCTTTAAATAAAATATATTTCACAAGCATGTGTTAGTAGCTCAATTGGAAGAGCGGCTGGACTAGATTCCCAGTAGGCCACGAGTTCGAGTCTCGCCTGAAGTCAAATTTTTCTTTCCATTTTTCTTTATATAAAATATATTTCACAAGCATGTGTTAATGCGAAATAATATAAAACAAATAAATAATCATTTATAATAATTATTTGGACTGTGGTTCAACTAATTGAGATAAAGTGTAATAAAGAAAACCTTCGCCATGCTCCGCTTCGGAAGTGGAGACCATAATTTATGGCATTAAAGTGTTTACTTATAAGGAAGGATTTACTGTTGGTAGAGTTCCAGTGTAGGACACTAGGGACTCGAGGGCGTAGGCACCGCCGCATTACCTAATCTATCATCATCATCATCATCATTTCGGCCAAAATACGTCCACTGCTGAACAAAGACCTCCCCCAAAGAATGCCACAACGAACGGTCCTGGGCCGCCCTCATCCAGCGATTGCCCGCGACCTTCACCAGGTCGTCGGTCCATCTTGTGGGAGGCCTGCCTACGCTTCGCTTTCCGGTACGCGGTCGCCACTCGAGAACTGCTCTGCCCCAACGGCCGTCAGTTCGTCGAGGTATGTGCCCTGCCCACTGCCACTTAAGTCTCGCTATTCGGTGAGCTATGTCGGTAACTTTGGTTCTCATGCGGATCTCCTCATTTGTGATTCGGTCTCGCAGAGAAACTCCAAGCATAGCTCTCTCCATTGCTCTCTGATGCCTAATCTATTATACATTATTTAAAGGAGATGTTGCAAAAATGTATGGACCTCCGGCCATGTATTGTACACAATATCATTAATTGGCAAAATCAATATAAAAAAATATGCAGTAAAAACATTTTTTACTGCATATTTTCACTTATTTAGCTTTGTTTGCAGTTACAAAATATTATTTGCAGTCAGAATTGCAACTCAAACCAACATGGCGAATATGGCGGGCGATGTCATTTTGACATTTTAATTTTTTAAATTGTTTTTTTGTATTTATAGTACTTGGAGCAAAAAGTAATATGTTGTAAATTCTATCGAAATCGATTTCATGTGATAATACTAAGAACTTAAACTAATCGATTTCCAATTTAAAGAAGCGTCGGCTGTATCGCCGCCATGTTGAATATGGTTGAAAATGATAAAATCGTTTGAATTAAATGTGGTAGTAACTCTAAAATATATTCTTGAATAAATTAATTGTATTTTTTTCGGATTCTTCTTTAATTTACCCATTTTTTGAGGACGTGTACGAACTAGAGCCGAGCTCGCAACATCTCCTTTAGTGTCTTGTTTTAGTTTTTTTTCTTTTTATCTTTATATTGGCAGCAGTTGGGCATCTGTAGTATGAACCCCCGACATAATACCAGTGCCGGTTTATTAATCCGGCATAATGCTGAGTTGGGGACCTTTTTGGACAATTTCTTAATTTAGTTTTGTTTTGTATTACTTCTATTTTTTTATATACCTAATAAGTTTTTGCTACTGTTTTTTTTTTTTGTTTTCCATCTTTTTTTCTGTTTTGTTTTTTTATTAAGTATTGTCCAAATAAATATATTTTTCTTTCTTTCTAATCTACCTGCCGCTAAATGGTAGTGTTCAGCACTATCGTGTTCCGGTTAGATGGTAATGTATAGCCCCGTAATAATTATTACATAGACATAACAACTAAGGTCTCAGGGGTGACAACCCATCATTTGGACCTCTGGATTTTGTGGTGTATGTATGTACTGCTATCATCACATAACATCAATGTGAACTGCATGCTTGTTAGACACATTACATAAAAAAAGGGGAGACAAAGAAGGGTTGTACCTTCCAGCGGCAGTAGAGTGTAAAGATACCAGCAATCTTTCTCTGGTCCCATGATGTAAGCACGTCCGTCCCCGAAGAACGAATCCAATAGTTCCACCTGAAAAAAAAAACAATTTCTTGTTTAAAACTGATTTACGGGTCACACATAATAGTATAGTATAGTCACAATAAACCATAGAGCATCGCAGCCCACCAGTCGCGGCGGACCGGAGGGGGGTAGCCATAGCGTGTATTACCGATGCAAAACAGTATGTCATTTTTTGCGGGGGGAAATGCGTGCGACACACACGCACACTACAAAAATCGTCTATTACCACGAAACACGACCCCTTGACTTTAACAAAATACAGACACAATTTCACGCACACATTTAAACATCTAGGCGACAGGTATAGGCCCATTTGGGGCTTGTACTTTGACAGAGGGGAAAGCCTGTATATAGCTACTCCCCTCCGGTGTTGCTCTATGCAATAAACTAAGTGGAGCAGGGACAAGGGGGTAAGTTGTAATACTTTACATTTTTTAATATTTTTTAAGGTAGGACAACCTTATTAGTTAAAGACTTAAGAAATGGTTTTTGTTTCTTTTTGAAATGAGGAAATGGAACTTGTAAATAATTAATTCTTTCCATATTATAATCCTTCCTTTTTTTAAATATATCATGTGTTTTTGATTATTATTAGTATTTATTCACTCTAGGTAATTAAAAAAAAAGTGACAATGTAAAAGTGCTCTCCAGTAGCCTAATTATATGAAATAAACTGAATAAACCCTTAAGATCTACGCTTTCTCTTATGTTTCTAATGCCAACGACATAATGATAATTGCATCACATTAACAGCAAATAATAATCAGGCAGCAATTGAGCACTGAAAGTAAAACAAAAGGGTAAAACAAATGAGCTTTGTCACGTGACGACGACGTGATACGCGGTTTGTCAGTAGGAAGTTGTCCCCGGAATAATAATTTACCTTGTACTTATTTTTTGTAAGTTTAAAATTGAAGTTTAGTATGGAGTGCGAAGCGCGCATGGCCCGGCTGCTGATGTAGATCATAAGCGATCTACTCGGTTCAGCACTACGGGCGCGGTCGGGTATTGTGATGGGTGACCGCTAGTGGCAAATTAAAATGCGCGTTTCCGTGCTTCGGATGGCACGTTAAGCCGTCGGTCCCGGTTGCTATCGATAGATAGCAGTCGCTAATCTTTGTCGGAGGCCTTATGGGCTTGAAAACATCCGACAGCGGGTTGGCCACTAACCTACCCACCTCCACCAATCCGCATTGGAGCAGCGTGGTGAAGTAAGCTTCAGGCCTCCCCCCAAAAAGGGGAGAGACTCGTGCCCAGCAGTGGGACGTATAATGGGTTGTCATTATCATTATTTATATATGGAGTGCTTCTACTTTTGTTAGGAACGACCATTTTATTCCACTAGACACTCGTACTCGTAACGTCCCGCCCGATCTCCCCGGCTCACCCGACCTCCTCCCCTCTTATGGGCGACGGTTGGTAGTCTCTACGTGCTACGCACACAGGTGCACGTGTAAATACACGTCACCTTGACCTCATTGATGTCTGTGTAATAGAGACAAATTAAGCGTTTGTATGGAATTTTGGCGGAGTGTCCGCGGTGTGGTATTGGTAAGCATAATGTCCTCTAGACCGAATTTCGGTCACAAAGGCCAACCTCAACGGAGAATAGGCAACTGCGCGGTAGATATTATAGTGCACAAGTGTATACGCAAACACAGGTGCACTCTCTATTCCCTCACTCTCATAGTCCGATGGGAAGGCAATCCGAAACGACCGGAGAGAGATCGGGCGCAGGACCGACGGCTTTACGTGCTCTTCGAGGCACCGGTACCAGACTCCAGAATAAAAAAAACAATAACAGATTTTCCCGACCTGGGGATCAAACCCGGGACCTCAGGCATCACCATCGCGATTGCGACCACTGAGCCAACGAGGCATACTAAAGCTTTTTTTTTTTTTTTTTTTCTTTCCATTTTTCTTTAAAAATAAAATATATTTCACAAGCATGTGTTAATGCGAAATAATATAAAACAATTATTAAGGGTAAAAGCGACTTCTTTACGATATTCAATAAACTGAAAAGTCTATTATATCGGTTGCCTAACTAGCATAGTTGGTAATAGATGGCGCTGCTGCTACCATAAAGCAATGCAATAGATGTATCGGCTATTCCTATAATCCAAACGTTAAAGAGGCGAGTTCATTGTTTTGAACCAAAGTTTCCACGCGTATCAACAAACAATTCACAATGATAGACAAGTGTATGACAATCGGACCGACGCCACTGCGGATATATTATGCAATTGAAACAATGTCTTTCGATGCGTCGATTATCCCATTATACCTGACTGGTTGGGTAACTCTATGTCATGGGAAGCTTTTCTTATTTTCACACAACACGGGCGTTTATGGGCGAAAAGTGTACTAGGGTCGTGGAAACAGAATTTTCACACAAAACGGGAGTTAATTGGCGAAAATTGTAGGTACTAGGGACGCATAAACTGAATTTTCACACAAAACGCGAGGTAATTGTTGCAAAGTGTATTAGGGTCGTGGAAACAGAATTTTCACACAAAACGGTAGTTAATTGTCGAAAAGTGTACTAGGGATGTGGAAACAGATGAAGGCTATTGGTGGTAGAATATCAGGGTCTAGGACCTTGGCTCGAGGGCGTAAGCACCGCTGCACCCAATCATATCATATCTGCCACCAAATGGTTGTGTTTAGCTCTATTACGGTCTTATTAGATAGCTCCAATCCTTTATCTCTGGTTCAATTGGTATTTTTCCATTTCCTGGAAGTTTCCCAGTACCACGGAGTTTGGCCCATGTAACAGGTGGCGAACCTGTTACGTGGGCCAAAACGTAAACGGCGAGTCATGGGTGTACATGTATGCTTGAATGCATGCATTTACCTCTGCCTACCCCTTCGGGGATTTCAGGCGTGAAGTTACGTTTTTGATTCCATTTACGCGAACAAACTAACTGCAATCATAACAAAGTAGCGATTGTAGCTTATAGGTACAACAAATTCAGAGATCAAAATGCAGATGTGTCGTCACCACTAAGGCCTCACAATTTTTACCTCTGTGATAGAAGTTACCGAGCCATACATTACCGTAATACGATAGCGCTTAACATTACCGTTAAACAGCAAGAGTAGATTAGGTAATAAAAGGTGAATTAATGAATGACTTTACCAGTAAATGGCTATTAAAATCCTAAAATCAAGTACAGTTGGAATGGTAATGTTAAATATTAAAAACCTACATCATGCATTCAGAATCACGAACAGGGAAAAAGCACATGTTATAAATCTAACAATTACACGACGAAAATAAACATTTTTCCTCAGCAACTATATCAAAAAGCATCTACTTGTCTGCAGGAAAATCGATAGGCGCCATTTTTATCCACTTGGAAGACGTAACTGTGCAGTAATTGGAGTCTAACCACAATCACGTATTGAACGAGTGATAGGGAAACACAGAAAATTAAAGTGTTGTCTTAAGGAAAATATTGGATGAATGATGTATGGGATTTGACAGTTCGAAGCGTACTTTGCTCCAAAGTAAAGTGGTAGTGCGGTCTGTGAATCTGACCCTAAGCCTGGGTTGCACCACGATATTTACTTCAGGACTTTCAGATCAGTCCAGCCGTTCTCGAGTATTAGCGAGACTAACGAACAGGAATTGATTTTTATATAATAATTATATAGATTTGTACAAAACATTAATTACGCAAACAATCTAGAACAATCCCAGCAATGACACATGCTTTATTTTTTTCCTCACTTTAGTATCAATTCTGCGTATTCGCTATTACGAGAGGCTTATGTTCGCGGAACAATTTGAGATAAATAATCTTTTGTTTATTGTTAATGATAACAGTCAACTCTATTTTAATTAGTAACTTTGAGGACAAAGTTCATTGAGGCTTGGTTCTTTCTTGTTATAGTAGACATGTTTTCATGTAGACATGTTTTCTTAAGGTTATTGACAAATGCAGTACAAATCGTGGCTGCAAGATCTAGTGGAAATGGCACGTGCCATGTGGTACTACTACACCACTGCGAAATGTGGCGTAAAGGGTTTCCGAAGCGTGTTAGCTTTTCACAAGATACTGTCGTAGATATTGTATGAAGCTATTATGGGGTTGACAGTTAATAGCTAACCTATGGTCAAGTTAGAACGAGCAGCAGAATAATTATGATCGTCAAGTTTCTGCCAAACTTCATCATCATCACTTCAGCAGAAAATTGTCCTCTGTTGGACAAAAACCTACCCTAAATGCCCACAAACAAAATGGTCGAATGGTTGTAGTTGCGGGGCTAGGTGCGCGAATTCCCGGTAGCAGTAGAACACGTAATATTGTGCAGCACCGCCCGCAAGCACCGCACCGGTATTGTGGTATATACGAGAATACGAGGTATCTAGAAACCTGACATCAATAAGTTCGCACTTACTTCAGATTGGAATATCGAAAAAATACAAAAACGTCTGCATGTATGGATCGTACAAATATCTTTGTTTATTTCATATGAAGATACCTCAGAGTCAAAATTGTCGTGTGGTTGGAGCTGCGCGGCCGGGCGGGCGAACTCCCGGCGGGAGTAGAACACGTTGTGGACGCGCGCGTGTCCGGCAGCCTCGCGCGCCAGCGACAGCACCGCGCGCACGCACCGCAGCGGTGTGGTCGTGCCGCACGTTTTCAGAATCCAGCGGCGGCGGGACACGAACATGCTGCTCTCACTGGAAATAACAAGTTTTAAGAATATAAATAAAATAAAAATAGAAGCTCTATAGTAACAACAACCTTGTTGCTGTGTGATAATTTTCAGTTGATTACAACAGAATTTAAAAAGGGCATTTTATAACTTGTTGTTAAAGGCTAGCCCAAAATCGGCCCTCTCTGAGACCGGCACCGGGGTGGCCGATCTATTAAATCAATTATATATATACCTATCATGCAGGTCTGTTACTATGTAGGCCTACTATGTCTGCAACCTAGCGCTTGAAGACATTGTAGTAACAGATCTCTAGTGGAAGAGTTTTGAGTCATAATTTCAGCCAAAAGATGTCCACAGCTGGACAAAGGCCTCCTCCAAAGATTGAAATAGAAATAGAAAATATTTTTATTTCGAATAGATCTTTACAGATACTTTCAAAACGTCAATAAATCATAAACTACCTAGAGTGAATAACCATTACATATAGTAAAAGCAAAATCATACCAAGAACCATGAAAACGACACCCATAACGAAAAAGTTGTCAACTCCATGCAGCCGCCATCTTGGATTTACATTTTGACACCACTATCGAATTCAACACCCTCATGAACCAAGAAAACGACACCCATGACGAAAAAATTTACAACTCCATGCAGCCGTCATCTTGGATTTACATTTTGACACAAATTGTCAAATTGAAAAATTGTCACCTAAGTCAATTTTTTACTATTGGTACCTAACGTCCGATGCGAAATGCGAATAAACCATTGCAGTATAACTACGAAGGGGGCAAATGAAACTAACGGCCACCGGGGTGGCCGTTGGCACTATTTATTCCCAACGGCCACCCCGGTGGCGGTCTCAGAGGGGGCCGTTGGGAATAAAGGCGGGAAACTTCCAGAAAATGGAAAAATCCCAATAGAATCAGAGATAAAGGACTTTAAACGATGAGTTTATATGAGATTACATTCTGAGCTACGCGACAGTAATGCGACAGTAATAATAAATAGAGAAATATGGTGCTGCGGCAGCACTGCTGCCTAGTTCGGAATCTTACCTTAAAAATCTATCTGATGCCAAAATGTTAACATGACTAGAATATAGAATAATGCTAGTTTTTTTTATGTAATGGAAGTTGACATGCAGTTTACATTGATGATAAGTGATGACTGTAGCCTATGGTCACACAAAAACCAAGGTCAGAATGCAGATGCGTTATCACTCCTGAGGCCTAAGGTGTTATGCCTCTGTGCCGGAAATTACAGGGCCGTACATTACCACCTGACCGGAACACGATAGTGCTACTACCATTTAGCGGAAAGTAAATTAGGTAATGCGGTGGTGCCTACGCCCGCGAGCTAGGTCACTGGAGCTCTACCCCCAGTAAAATATAGGCAGTATAGTTCCGGTTACATGGTAATGTATGGCCTCGTCATCTCTTTTCACAGAATCAAAACAACTGAGCCTTATTGTGAGATTCACAGAACGCACTACGACTTTACTTTCGAGCAACTTACGCTTCGAACTGTCAAAACCCATACAATTCTGACAGTTCTAAGGATACTTTGCTCAAAGTAAAGTCGTAGTGCGGTCTGTGAATCTTGCCATTAGTGGTGGCAACGCATCAGAAACCTCAACCTGATGTTTGTGCAGATGTCAACCTATAGGCTGCGGTACATTTGATCTGCTAGTTCGCCATATTCATTACATAATAAATAACGTAACATACAGCAGACAGTAACTAGGCAATTACCTAAGACAAGATTATCGAGCCGCACACTGCGACCCGGTATCAGCGAGGGTCACTGAACAGCTATGACAAGGAAATCATTATCAACACCTCATGCACGGAACACTGCTCTATGGAATACTTTATTTGTTTATCTTCAGACAAAGTACTCTCCCCGGGGTACTTTGTTATGCATTAATTTATTTATTTATTTATTCTTTTGTGCACAAATTGATGTACATAAGGCGTGCTTAATACCTAGTGGTATTCTCTACCAGCCAACCTTAGGGCTAAATGAATCTGTCGAAAAGGTGCATTAAACTATTGATGAAAAATTGAATAGAAAAAGAAGAGATTATTAAGAGGATAATAATATTAAGTACATATTTAGTAACATTAATATATATATATATATATATATATATATGCATATAATACATAAGTAATATCAATATTACATACGAATATAGTACGAAATACATATAAATAAATAAATATTATATATTTAAAAAGTAACGTTATAATATATGATAAGTAGTGATGATTAAATTTTACACACGATTTGGATCCACAGAGGCCAAAAAATGTTTTTTTAGCCTGCATTTGAAAGAGAATTTACTAGGAGATTTCTTGATGTCTAAGGGAAGCGCGTTCCAGAGTTTAATTGCCTTAACACAAAAAGAATTAGAGTAAAAACCTGTACGGTGAGAAGGAATTTGAAATATTAGATTTTCAGCGGAGCGAAGATTGAAGGAATGTAAATCACCGAGGATTTGGAAATTGCATCTGAGATAAGTGGGTGCACAAGGATCGGTATAAATAGAAAAAATATATAAATAGAATAGAAAAAAGCAAGCAGAGTATCCGAATGGATCTCCTTTCGCAAATAGGCAGCCACTGCAGCTGAGAACGGAAGTGTGAAATATGGTCGAATTTACGTAAACCGAAAATATAACGTATACAGTTATTCAGAATCCGATCCATTTTGTTGAGAAGATCTTGTGAAGCATCAGAGCAGCAAACATCTGCATAGTCAATAATAGGTAATACAAGTGATTGGACTAAAAGAGTTTTAGTGCTAGTTGGTAGGAAATGTTTAAATCGATAGAGGGTCCGCAGTACACTAATCACTCGTTGATTTATTTGGCAGACATAATTCTTCCAACTTAACGTGTTATCAATAATTAAACCTAAATCCTTAACGTGAGAAGATAAAGTTATTACACTGTTATTAAAAATAATCGGAGTTACAACATTATTGGTTAAGCTATTGATGTAGTATGAACTGCCTAAAATGATCGCCTGACATTTCGTAACATTGACATTAACACCAAATTTCTCTGACCATAGAGAAATTGCTTCAAGATCAGCATTTAACAAAGAAATAGCATCATTAATGTTCTCTAAACTAGCTTGGAAATAGAGCTGCAAGTCATCGGCGTACAAATGATAAGAGCATTTGAGATTTTTTAAGACAGTGTTGACAAAAAGTGAGAATAAAAGTGGTGAGAGAATACCGCCTTGCGGGACGCCAGAAGTCAAGCAGCACCAGTCAGATAAATTATTATTGACCTTGACCGCCTGCTGACGACCGCGAAGATACGAAGAAAACCAGCTCAGTTCAACTGACGAGACTCCACCATTCGAAAGAATGTCACAAAGAATATCGTGGTCAACAGCGTTAAAAGCGTTAGAGAAATCAAGTAAGACTAACACTGTCAACTTCGAATTCTCCATGCCCAACCGGACGTCTTCTGTAATTTTTAAGAGCGCAGTCGATGTACTGTGTCCCTTTCTAAACCCCGATTGAAATTCAGATATTAAGCTATTTTTTACTACAAAGTTTGATAGTTGTCTGTGAACTAATCCTTCTAAAACTTTAGAAGTGAAAGGAAGAATAGATATGGGTCTATAATGGTTAACTTGGGTTCGTTGTTTTAGAAAGAGGGATAATATAAGCTTTACGCCAGACAGTAGGAAATGTCCCAGTTTGCAGTGAGAAGTTAAAAATATGGGTTAGGGCTGGAAGAATACTATCAATAATAAGAAAAATCATCTTACGGCTCACTCCATCACATCCGACAGCGTTGGATTTAATAGCGTGAGCACATTTTAATACGTCTTCGTCAGTGACAGAGGAAAATGTAAATAAATTTGGGGGTAACGGCGTGGAAGATAAATGAAATGAAGTTGGAGAGGTAGCAGAAACGTTAGAAGATGACATTGAAGCGAAATAGTTATTAAGTTCGTTCAGGGAAAGAGATGAGGATCTGATATCAGATTTAGATCTGCTTAAACCCAAAGAACATAGAAATTTCCACATGTCAGCCGAAGAAGAATTTTTAATATTATCGTGGATATATCGGCGTTTTGATACTCTTATCATATTGTTACACCGATTTCTTGCTAGCTTGTACAAGTTCCAATTGTCAATGTTTCGATTCCTTCTAAATTTACGAAATGCTCTATCTCGTCGAGCCATAGCCATGCGGATAATTCTAGTCATCCAGGGAGCTGGAGGACGCTTGATACGAACAGATCTAATAGGAGCGTGAGAGTTAAAAAGATTCAGTACCTTATCACTTAATAATGTTAATTTATCATCAACTGTAGAGGCAGTCAAAAAATCCGTCCAGTTCATATTCTGTGCATCTGCTTTGAGACTAGCAACATCCAAACGAGCGTAATTTCTTAAATGTACAATAGCTGGACGTGATTTAGGTGTTCTCATTTTGTAGCAAATGTAAATCAGGTCGTGTCGCGAGAAACTAGGGGCAGCGACTTGTCCATGATGCATAACTAAGTCCTTTGACGAAGAAAAAATTAGGTCTAGCCAAGTATCATCCGAATCAATATTCAAATGTGTAGCCTCGAGTGGAAGTAACGATATATGGGTTGATTCAAGGATTAACCTCAATCTTTCTGAACGTGGAGAGACCCTAAGCATATCTGTGTTAAAATCACCCATTACTATGAGATGGTTGTACTCTGAGGCTAATGTTTCAAGCTGAGCTTCCAGAGTGGAAAAGTAATTGATAGCAGGAGGGCAATAAACAACACCCAGTACGGCTTTGCACCCATTCACTGATATTTCAATGAACAAAAATTCCGGATTACTGTCATAAAGCGAGGGTGTAGATGCAATAATTTTATAAGTGATGTCGCTCCGAAGATAGATAGCGACGCCCCCGCCTCTAGCCCCGGTACGATCGTTCCGAATAAGAACAAAATTAGGCAGACCAAAAGCAGTAGAGGTAAGTGAGGGTTTGAGCCAGGTCTCCGAAACTAAAATAGCATGCAAAGAAATATCAGTGAATGCATCAAGAAACTCCGAGTGATGCTGTGGAACACTTTGTGCGTTTATGTGACACACATTTAGATGCTCAGACTGTGAAAAAATATTGTGAAATCTACTATTCAAAGAAAAAGAATCATCACACGACGAAAGAGATAGCGAAGAATTATCACACGCAGAGTAAAAAGAATCATCATCCGACATAATATAGATTTATATAAAAATAAATATATAAAAATAGATATACAATAAATAAAAATATAATTATATATACCTTAAAAAAAAATAAGTAAGTAGTCTATAAATCGACAGTCACTTATCCTGCCAATCGACCGTTTACAGATATTGATATTATACAAAAACAAAGCTTACAAAGTCACCGTCACATAAAACTAAACAACACATCAAATACGCATACATTAATAACAAAAACAATATTTAGGCGATAACGTATTAAGGAATTCAAAGTTGCATTATTTTATGTTAATCCATAACGACTTAAGTTATCTACTACAATTAACAAAGAAAAAAAAATTGTTTCAGAACGAAACCAAGTGACAGTTATGTCAAACTGACAACATGCAAAAATTATAAGGTTATGACAGGTGACTTGTAAAGTGTAAACAAAAAATAGCACAGCAAAAATTATTAAAAAATACGATGGTAGATGAATTTTATGGAAGACAACGCTATCTTTAACGAGTTATCAACACATGAACAAAAAGGGTCGCTATAAACCAAGTGTGTACATGAGTGACAAACAAAACGAAAAATACATTCACGACATTGATTGTTAACGAAACGCGGGATGATAACAGTAACGAAACGACACAACAACACAATCACTTATTTCTTGACAATGCGTTTGGATCTGGAAGGCAAAGGAAGCACCTCCTTTGGTGGAGTGGGTTGCGGCTTGTTCCGAGTGCTTGAAGATTTCACAACAGCCTCCACGGGCGGTCTGCCATGCTTAGCCGTCAGTGCTGCGAGATCTTCTTGCCACAATATACGGCTACGCTTGCCATCCGGGAGTCTTACGTAAACGCTGCAGTCCAAAGTCCATACCTTAGTGACGCCAAAATGTTTCTTAGCAGCTGTAAAAATGGCTTGACGCTGACGGGTCAGGAACTCCGACAGTACATAAGGGGAGCCTTTCAATTTGGTTTTATTGTTCCAGACAGTGCATTTGATATTGGGATCATTAAAGCGCAGTAAAATGGGCCTAGTACGTTCATCACTTTTTAAGCCCAATCTATGACAAGAAGTCAGAACTGTTGAATTCAGCTCAGTTAAGCCTAGCTGTTTATGCATAATAGCGATAGTGGTGTCTGCAGTATTCTCATCTGTCATCTCCGGTACCCCATTGAGTAATAGAAACTTGCGCCTATGTCGAGTCTCAATTATATCCACGCTCCGGCTCAGATCAATAATTTGCTGATGGAGTAGACTAAAGACACTTCTCACGTGCTCCTTAAAGTCAGCAAAGTCTCGAGACAATACACATAAATCAGTACCTGTGGTTGATGTTGAGGTAGCCTGGAGATGAGACTCAAAGTCAGCCATACGCTGACTGAGGGACAATAATGCTGTTCTCTGGACCTCTGCGATGTCTTGGATGGTAGATGTCATTATAGTGGTAGCAAAAACAGTGAACAACAACAAACAACAGTGATGTGTTTCAGTGTTGACAGGTCGATGGCAGGTTGGTGCAATATACAACTTCTAAATCATTTAATAACTTGCTGTCTTCTTATTATATAATCAATTGAAGTGTAAATAAGATATGTAAGTACTTTTGGTCAACTTAAACTTAATTAATTATTATTTATGAATATAATATACGTAGAATACATGTGCATTACTTTTTGCACCTACCCGAAAAATTTAATGTCTTTTAAATATAGATAATAAATTAATATAGATCTAACTTTTAAAACACTCGCGTTTAACACTAATTTCACTCATTTTACGAACCGGGTCGTGACGCGATATAGATATTGGGTAAAAAACACTTTTTACCTTTATTCCGACGTTTCGACTCGGTTGCACAAGCCGTGGTCGCGGACAGACTGTTGTAACAGCAAAATGTCAATTTGCGGGTGGCTTGATGTTCTTCTACCTACAAGTTGCGTGATTATTGTGGAGGCCGGCACACAATGAAATATATAAGTACAAAAACAATTTCAATCGTGAAGATGGATATAAATTGTCTCCGACCTGGACACCGGTCATAAACAATTTAGGATCGCGCGATGTAACATCGGACCTATCGTCGGATACAGTGAGCGTTGTGTGCCGGCCTCCACAATAATCACGCAACTTGTAGGTAGAAGAACATCAAGCCACCCGCAAATTGACATTTTGCTGTTACAACAGTCTGTCCGCGACCACGGCTTGTGCAACCGAGTCGAAACGTCGGAATAAAGGTAAAAAGTGTTTTTTACCCAATATCTATATCGCGTCACGACCCGGTTCGTAAAATGAGTGAAATTAATATAGATCTCTTATAAATTGTATGCAATAACGCACACAAAGGACTAAGAGTACCTACCCTGAAAAGTACGCACACACACGTACACTACAAAAATCGTCTATTACTACGAAACTCACACCTTGACTTTAACAAAATATGTACATAAACAATTTCACGCACACATTTAAATATCTAGGCGACAGGTATAGGCCCATTTGGGCTTGTACTTTGACAGAGGGGAAAGCCTGCATATGACTTCTCCCATCCGGTGTTGCTCTATGGGGGCGGATAAGCAAAAAAAAAATACAAATAGGTACTCGTCATTTTTTGTACCTTTCTTCTCCATTCTCCATCGTTGTGCTCTCACCCCCCCCTATTTGAGCAAATTCTCTGTCTCTGGCTCCCCTTGGTATCATAAATGCGAAAGTGAGTTTTGTATTGCGCTTTCACGTCTAAACATCTACATAAAAACCAGATGTCAAAATGCAGATGCATTTCCAGTTGCGGACTAACGGAAGGGCAGCTAGAGCGGTCCGCCACGGGTCTCCGGTTCTGAGGGCCTCCAAAGATCGACGCGTCGCTGGGATTCATGCAAGATTTGTAGAGCTTACGGAAGAAAATGTGTTTTTTTTGCTCACGCGTCATTCTTGGTGTGCATTTTAAAATCTATCTACCATAACAATAAATTTTTACTTCATGGCCTATTCTTGATCGTGCGTCACGCTAGTGGGGCTCCAAAAGCCAAATGCCGCCCCGGGCTCCTGATGACCTTAGTCTGCAACTGATTGCCACCCTCAACCTAAGGTGTCATGTCTCTGTGATATTTATTACGGGACCATATCTTTTATTGTGAGTTTACTTCAGCTGGTGATATTCATTCATTTGAGTTTAACCAGTAATTTGATTTAACATATAATATTTTATTTGTTATATTAACACGGCACGTAATTATCACATGAAAATAAATAAATATTTTTATATGTCAAAGACAAGGAAATGACGAATTCGAAGTATTTGGTAACAAGATAACATACAAACAATGCAATTTATAGCCTTCGTTGCATCATAGTTTACAGAATAACTTTATAGGATCAATTATAATACATAGCACTGTCTACACGTCGTATCTTTGCTTGCACAGATATATAATAATTTGTTTTATTTCTTAATAGAAGTTCGATACGAGGCGCAAAAGCATAGCAATGTGCCACATAACAGTGGGAATATTTTGGGAAGGCCTTTCCAAATTGAATGCGCATATTTTATAGTTCCATATTTATTGACGATAGAAATTGTAAATCTGGCAGTCAAGTTCTAACCGTAGGAGTAGATCATATTGTGTTATCTAAGTACCCGTCTCCAAACGCGCGTAGTTCGCAGGTCCAATGTTTCCACATATAAAACGCAGTCGTCACGTCAACGGGACGTGGCTGAGGCTGCAGCGTGCGCAGGTGGCGATCGATAGGCCCGCGCCGGGACCTATGCACCGCCATCCTTGCCCTACACACCGACACCGAGAGTACAGGAATCAAGCGTCATACAATATGATAAGGGAAGGAAGATTGCAATTCAGCGCTGGACGTGGACCTACACCGTATAAACACACAGACGCATCGAAGCGCGCGTTTGAATTTGAACCGCTGTAAGGTTTTTCGGAGGTAAACACATTGGCGTGCGCGCTTATTGACAAGATCCTGCAAGCCACGCTACCGTCAAGTAGCTGTATAGTCTAAGCGGACAAGCTCACCTAAGGCACTAAATACCAAGTGACAAAACGAAGTTAGCTTGCTTTGGGCAATTTGCGCCGGAGCGACGCATAAAAGAATATCGCTTATGGACATTAAAATCTCTGTATCCGCTGCTGGAACGAATTTTCGTTTCCACGAGAAATGTCTTAGCTAAAGCTGAAAGTCATGAACGCCGAACATTTATATTATGTGCCCTTAATACTTTGTAAGCAAAAAACACAGCTGCAAAATATACGAGTGCGCCAGTGCGTCCCTTAGAGATGCACCCCAGGTAGCAGCCCTCGCAAACAGCTCCCAGATTCTATATACCTACAACACAATTCGGGAGCATGGGCCATATATTGAAGTTTCATTACCCTTAGCGATATAAATTGCGATGCACGCACTGTATGGTGCTTGCTTACCTTTGCTCTCGGTGTTTTGTGCTTTAGGCGAGGTTGTCTGATGCCGATTTAGACGATGACAACTACAGAATCCAATGCCGGATAGCAACTAATATAAGGATTTTTTTCATCCGATCCTATGGTACCTTGGTAGGTAGCCTTCCTTGTCCGTGTCCCTGGTCTAAATGATAAATATTGAGGTTCAGAGCCATTTGCACTAGTCCCTTACCCGTTGAAGTAGACCATAAATCTGTCTCATAAGTGCGTCCTATTGAAAAAATAATCTATCTTTCAAGATACCGTTTCAGTCGTGTCACTGTGTCACCGCTATACGATGTAGCGGTTTCCATCGGCATAGTGGTTGGATGGTCGCTGAATTTCTGGCTTGACAAGGAGCTTCGCCTTCAGCAGTAGCAACAGAAAAAAAAACTGTTTGATATCCCCCGTTGCCATTGAAGATGTCATGCAGTAGTAGTATCTAATGAATCACTAATCTTTTCTAAGGTCATTTCTATGACATAAAAAAATCCTTAAAACATTTCGCACATAAAACACTAATTATTATAATTATAAAAGCAAAACACATTCAAACCTGATTAAGTGTAGGTACATACCTACTCAATAAATAAATATCAGTTGTTTGTGTTGTCGACTAAACACCTCAGCCGTTATTGCGTGGACTGTGGACTATTTTAGAGTGTCGCTAAAATTAGAAGTGTCCGTAAGCAAACTTCTAATCTCTACATAAATAGGCAAAAAAGATCAACACTGGGGTGGCCAAAATGAAGTCAGGACAGACTCATCATCATCGTCATATCAGCCGAAAGACGTCCACTGCTGGACCAATACCTCCCTATAAGGGGGCAATGTCATAATCGCCACGCTTGGTATGCGGATTGTTCGATCACCAGATGCTGCTGATCATCTTGCGCTATTACACATACCGCCCCATTGCAATGGTTAGACCAGTCAGTGTTCGGTTAACAGACTGCACTAGTGAAATAATTCTATTCCAGGTGGTCACGCCCCGACGCCAGTAAGGCAGCGCAATTTAGATCTTAACAAAGAGCGCTAAAGACTGTACTAAGCTAGCGTCATTGTGGCTATGTTGTTTTCGAAGATCGTGTGGATCTAACGAACACTTAATATATTGTATGAAGCTTGCTTGGCGTTTGTATGTTGGGCCCTGACATTAGATGCGAAAGGGAAGGTTCAGCGCCCCTTGGCATTACCAGCTCTTTGATGGGTGAGGGCTTTTGGTATATTCTAAAGACATTTCAGTGTTTTGTAAGGAAGAAATAGAATCTGATATTGATTTTGGATCAGATTCATTACTAATTCAATGTGTAGAAATATTTATTCTTCGACGGTTCCTGAATGACTTTACAACAGCGGCAAGGGTGAGATTCATAGATCGCACCTAGATTTTACTTTAATTTTCCAATATTTGATGCGAATAAGTAAAGAACTAGAGTACAAAAATTGAGAGTATTGAAAGTTGACAATAAAATGATCTGACAACCATTTTATTGGACGTATGTAGAGAGATAATCTCGAGGCTATCTTATTTTATGATTAACTTCACCAGGCAAATGGCGAGCGCAAATGCATCTCAAAATAAATATTGAAGCAGCTAAGGTACACTCTGTTCCAAACCTGGGCTTGGGCCGTCGCTGAGAAGAACAAGAGATATACGAGGAGATGCAACTGTATTTATATTCAGCGGTGATAAAGTGCTATTTGTAATTGATACCATTTGTACGGAGATCAGTATATCCAACAAACACGCGAAATCATGTCGTCTCCCATCACGGAACGTGTAGGAACGAACATAACCGCGGGCATGACGAAGCATTGGCAATTGCCCACACCCTATTTATTACCCTCGCACGTGTCTCCGAGAACTCACGATGACGGCTTTGGCAAATTTCTTCAATAGGTACGTACGTGTGTAATACGTGTCACAATATTACCTCACTGTGGTTATTTCTGATGGTAAGGCTTAATTTATTAACTTCGGGATTAACACCGAGACATCTGCCTTCCTTATTGACTACAGATCTAATCCTGAAGTCATGAAGTCTCAGCGTCAGTTATTACGTAACTCGAGGTCGTAGACACAACAGTTTTTCCCAAGGACAACCTTGATTTCACCTAATTTTACTCATTATACCACATGATCATCGCTTCTTGTATTTATTTTTTTTGTTATTAGTGCATCGCTATTACGCATATTGCCAGTGTCAAGTAAAACGATATTTCATATTTATATAAGCAGCGTAAGAGTTAGTATAATATAGTCATCAAGTATAATATGTAAAATCAAGTACATAAGTTATCAAGTATAATATGTCAGTCAAGTGAGTTACAATCAAGTTATTCGAGTAAAGCGATGGCTACTTTACCAGAACATTTACAATGTAGTTTTGGAGGCAACCTGAAAGGTCGTATTTTCGCACTGTTATTCTATTTCACTATACACGGGCACTGTAATAAACCTATATCAAACAAAATGCCACCAATTTTATTCAATATAACTTAAAAATACACCAAGAAAGTGAAATAAAATAAGAGCACCATACGCCTCTTTCAAGGTTCCCGCCAAAACTGTCGCTTCTTGTTTTTAAATCATAATGTATTACTCCGTATTGTTTGACAACAGGGGCACAATACTTGCTAGCGGTAGAGTTCCAGTGTCGGAGCTTGAGGACGTTATTACCAGCGCATAACCTTATTTAGATATCTGCCGCTAGATGCAAACTGTTCGGCGTATTTTGCGAACCGGTTAGAAGGTAAATTATGGCCCTCTTTTTTTAATTGGGTTAACGTAGGCGGCTCGGCTCGAGGCGGCGCTAGTCTACTTCTACAATCGATGAGCGCAAAGCGAGCCGTACACTTTCGCCTAAAATGTATATGACCGTTATCACCATTATTACAATCACTGAAGCAAAACAACTGTGATGTGAACTGAATGCTTACAATGTTTACGAACAAATAAGCCGTGAAAAATGAGTGTAGAGTAACATTGTTTCTCCGGCAGTAAAGCTATAGGACGACGCTAATCGGTGGAAGTCACCAAACCGCCTGGCCTTAACATTCCCAAGGTCAGCCGGTAACAATAAGTGTGTGTACCGTGTGTACCACACCCACACACTGATGCGCTTACATAATCGTTTCGCCGTATATCAACACCGCAAAATGCACGGGAATCTGATCTACTTGCACTTATAGAATTTTCAGTCCAATCAATTCTACTGATATGACTGATACTAAGCTGTTTTATGTTATATAGTTGGCGGCAAACAAGCATGCACTTCACATGGATGGTAAGTACCTAACTATTTACTTATCTTACAAAAATCTACACAAAGATCAGAAGTCGATATACAGCTGTTGAAAATAATAGTACAAACACGAATGTCCATTTTAAGCACGACACAGACAGGTCATTGATTATAATAATATAGCCTACTTTTGTAGGCAACCTGATAGGCAAACATCAGACAGTATTGTCTATAAAAAAGCCGACAAAATGTGCGACGTGTTGAAATATAACCATTAGGCAAAGTAAAGTCCTAGTGTCGTCTGTAAATCTTGCCCTTAGACAGAGATTAGGGTAGGTTTTTAATATACTTGCCGCTAAATGGTAGTGTTCAGCACTATCGTGTTCCGGTCAGGTGGTAATGTACGGCCCTGTAATTTCCGGCACAGAGGCATAACACCTTAGGCCTCAGGAGTGGTAACGCATCTGCATTTTGACCGCGGTCTTTATGTGGGTGTCTATAGGCTGCAGTCATCACTTAACATCAATGTGAACTGCATGCTTGTTTGCTACTTCCGTAACATAAAAAAAAGGTTAGAGGATTAGGATAGGTAAGAACTTGCATAAATTGTGATTTTAGATGTTTTCTTGAATGAATTGGAACTTGTCGAATCTGATATTGGGGAGAAATAACATAACATAACCCTTAATTAAGACCCTTCCCGTAGGACCACTTCCGATTGTAGATATAACACACTTGTTTTATAAGATTTATTTACCGGTCTGTTTGCCAAAGAAAAAACACCAAGTATTAAGATAGCGACTATTGTCTTATTATTGTTAGTCTTCAGACTCGGTAGTTGGCACCTTGAAGAGCGGTCCCGAGGCCAGGGGACCTGTACATCTCGTTTTGTGCACACGTGTGCGCTCTGTGTATGCAATTATGTAATACAGGCTTCTCAATGTCATGTTACGAAAAGGCCGGGTTAGTATTTAATTTTAAAAACTTTTCTCGCTTCTTTCGCTTGCGTACTGATTCCTCCATTCATAATCCATATTAGTGGAGGATCAGCACGCAAGCGAAAGAAGCGAGAATATTTTCAAAATAAGAAAACAAGCGTTTTGAGAACCTTAGTAATTTGACATTATCCAAATAAATTTTGGTATGGATGTATGTATCTTCACTACAGGTCCCTAACGGGGTAGGCAGAGAGTGTAGAGCGCCAGATATCCCGGTTCTGACAAACCTCTCGTGCCTCGTCTACTTTCATCATTCTCTTCATACATGCACGCAGATTATTATAAATTTTGGTGTGGCAGTAATTTCACCCGGAAGGCGATCAGTGTTAATAATTCTTTAATTCTCATCTACACGCTACTTAGATACGGTTTTATTCATAAATGACCTTCGATTAGTGCACGTGAATATCAATCACGTCGGTAACTTTTGCAGACTAGGTTTGAATTTATAAATACTCTATTCATTCAACTAATTGTGTATTTGTATTGTTGTATTGTATTGTTGTTTTGTTGTATTGTACCGTTGTATTGTTTTTTTAAACTGCAGACTACATCTACACAAAAACCAGAGGTCAAGATGTGTTACCATCCCTGAGACCTTAGTTGTTAGGGGTCGTCCAGTAATCACGTGATGTTTTTTAGCGTCACTTTGACCGCCCTCCTCCCCCTTGGTGATACGTGGTGAGGTTTCAGATAAACCCCCCCACCCCTACCAAACATCACGTGTATTTTTAGGAATAAAATAAGTAGGTACCAATTTTTGAAAAAAGACATCAGCGATAAAAATCACGCATATATAATAAAGTAAGCATGTATTTGGCGTGAAAATTACTGATTGTCGAGACGGAAATTTATCTAATTGTTGCCTAAATCACGCACCAATTTTCGCGTAAAATTGCGCACTCAAAGAAGAAATAAATACACGTGTTATATCCATATCCCCCCTCCCCTTGTGATGCTTCGTGATTTTTTTCAGAACCCCCCCTCCCCTTTCGAGCCTCACGTGATTAAGGGACGACCCCTTATGTCTCTGTGATAGTTATTACGCGGCCATACTTCATTAATGTTATTCCTCATCCCTAACTGTTACTGTACTATGTACCTTTGTCCTCAATTCTATCATGCATCCTTTTGTTTTGTCTAGTTTTATCACACTACGTTACATTTGGTACCTTGCATATTTGTTGAGTTGAGTTTTGGTAGGTCAACATTGCTCTGACCCAGATACGGGATAAAATGATTATTTCCTCCCTTTGATAGTTAGGGCCGGTCCCTATCATCAAAGGGAGTAAAACCCGGACAAGTCTTTAAAGTATTGATCTGTCCCAACACAATTTTTGTTTCAATTTATTTTTACAAACAATCTTGTATGATGCTTGTATGTAAGGATGTTACATGCAATGTTAATTGTTTGATCCAGTTGTCCAAACGGTATTATTGGCAGTACATATCTGCCTCGGTAGCCTAGTGGTAGCAGGCCACTACTACTACGCTGAGGTCCTGGGTTCGATTCCCGGGTAGGAGGTTATCAGAGATAATGGTGTAAAGTCCTTTATCTCTGGTTCTATTGGGATTTTTCCATTTTCTGGCAATTTCCCATAACCTCGAAGTTTGGTTATATGCCCGGAGATGTCAACAGGCTCGCCACCTGTTACATGGGCCGAAAACGTAACCGGCGAATCGTGGGTGTTTGCATGTATGCTTGAATGCATGCATTTACCTCTGCCTACCCCTTCGGGGATTGCAGGCGTGAAGTTACGTTACATATTGGCATACATTCGTGCATCAAACCACGATTTCCACATAAGCACGCCTGACAATCATCAAGCGTATTGCCAAATTCCGGAGGTTACACTTAGGATTATCCAATTTATAAAAACAATTTGCTCTTCTAGTCAGTGTATGAATTCGGTAACAATAGGTCACAGTAGTCTTCTTCTACAAATTAATAGAACAAGTCAGATCCAATCCGACACACACAAACGACAATCATCACAGCCAAAGCATCGCCATGGACCAGACTAACCAAAACATCCGACGGTTAATCGCCGTAATGCACCAGTAGCAAGGCTATTAGCTACTGCTACATTAGGATCCAGAGGTCAATCTTCGGGTAAGTTAGCTCCATTGATATTTATGAAAGTTTCCCAGTGCCACCCTCGGAGTTTGATAATGAGCCCGAATACGTCGATACATAGCGAGCATATTACATGGGACAAAACATAAATGGCGAGACGTGAATGTCTGCATTCTGCATGTATGTTCGAATGCATTTACCTCAGCCTACCCATTCCGGGACTACAGGCTTGAAGTTACTTTTACGCTGAGTCGTTGCATTAAGCACCATCTCCGTCATTACCCCACACGCCACTCCAAGTTCTGGCACTAGTTATATGTATGACTGTAAACACATCGTGGAGTGCAGTAAGCATGCGCAGCGCGCGCCACCTTGACCTTACCCCGCACTTACCCCAAGCGTGAAGTGCTGGAACAATCTGTCAAAACATCGCACGATCGATTGCTTTTTGTTGAGATTTGAGACACGCTCCTCTAGGATTTGTTTTGGTGCGTTTACTTGAGATTATTTTGCACATTTTGTTTTTATGAAGCTGATTCTTTTACAAATTGGACTAAAGGTGAGATTCATAGACCACACTAAAATTTTACTTTGACTTGAAGACTTGTCAAAACTCTTACTTTACATTAGGAAGTACATCCGCACTATGTCACGGATTATGCGCCGTGGATTTCGTGACCTACTTTGACCACGCTTCAACATCCGCGTTGAAAATAAAAAATGGCGACGGTGGACTTCTCGCTCGCACGAGCTGTTTTCTGCTATTTTTGTCTCTAGTTTGTATTCTTAAATGGGCAAAGGGTGATGCAATTCAGTAAGAGAGTATTTTTTTGTGATTTTATATGATAGGAAGTCGTCCCGGTTTATAGATAAATATTTGGACTAAAACTTTTCGCATGAAATAATTTACAATTTTCACCAGTACCATACAAACACTGTATAATGCTTCCTATGATTTCTTTCTCATTTTCTCTCACGTTAAATCTTATGAATTATTGCGGCTCTCTTTCTACTTACTGTTGCTTTTTCGTTTCATAGATTTTCATGGTATGAAAGTTGGTTATAACTTAGTAAGTTAAAAGTTGGTTGGTATAATATGGTTAGATTCGAACCAAGTGAAGCAAAGAAGCAACTAAACAGACTAAAGACCCAACTCTTGAGGAGTTATACTGACTGATAGATAGGTAGAGAGAGTTGCACTCTTAGCTAATCCAAAATCAATCAAAAATATATGTTACTAGCTGTTGCCCGCGGCCTCGCCCGCGTAGATGTCGTTTTATAAATAACTAAGTAGCTTATGTTCTTTCTCAAAGTAAGGTCTATCTCTGTACCAAATTTCATTAAAATCGGTTGAGTCCTTTGGACATGAAAAGGTAACAGACAGACACAGAGTTACTTTCGCATTTATAATATTAGTAGGGAAGTAGGGATTACCTTCGGATAAGGTGCCATGTTTTCCAGCGGCAGATCCCTAGCATTACGTAAATAAGGATCAACCCGGATAAACCATTGATAGATAAACCTATTATTAAAAATAACACGAAAACAAGTCGATGTCTGGCCTTGCATGCGAACAACAAATGCGTTAACAGTTGACGAGTCAACGACCTTTTGAGTGATCAATCGTTATTGATCAATAAATCAACTGGTTCGTATTTGAGTGGTTACATAACTTATTGCTTTGTTTTTATCAATCACACACATTACGTTCGCAATTGCGATTGACATGCTTTTATGCGTTTTTTTTTGCATTTATTCAACTCTAAAGATAGATTTGTGCTTATTGTCAGGTCATTAAAAGTCTTAGGAATCGGCGTGCATGTATGAAGAGAATGATGAAGGTAGACGAGGCACGAGAGGTTTGTCTGAACCGGGATATCTGGCGCTCTACACTCTCTGCCTACCCCGTTAGGGACCTGGCGTGAAGATACATACATACATTAACAGACTTAATGTGGTAGAGTTCCAGTGTAGGAGCTCGAGGGCGTAGCCACCACCGCATTACGTAATCTAACTGCCGCCAAATGGTAGCGTTCACCACTATCGTGTTCCGGTTAGATGGTAATGTATGGCCCCGTAATACCTATCACAGAGATATAATAACTAAGGTCTCAGGGGTGGCAACGCATCTGAATTTTGAAATCTGTTTTTTTTTTTGTAGAGTACCTACGTTGTACAGCTTTGGCCGTTTAACAATGATCAGGGCCTTAATTCTGCAAACGTTATTAGTCGTAATGGTTGTTATTGGTTCACGAATGCTTTAAGAGCAAGACAACGAAGCTATTGAAACGTGATCCAATGACAATAACGCTAGCAGAATTAGACCCATGGGCCATGTCTTTTGAATTGTACTGGTGGTAGAGCTCCAGTGACGGAGCTCGCGGGCGTAGGCACCACCGCATTACCTAATATACTTGCCGCTAAATGGTAGTGTTCAGCACTATCGTGTTCCGGTCAGGTAGTAATGTACGGCCCTGTAATTTCCGGCACAGAGGCATAACACCTAATGCCTCAGGAGTGGCAGCGCATCTGCATTTTGACCTCTGGTCATTGTGTGGGTGTCTATAGGCTGCAGTCTTCACTTAACATGAATGTGAACTGCATGCTTGTTTGCCACTTTTATTACATAAAAAAAAAAAGGAATAAACATGCACAGAATCCATGTCACTAATTTTTACAATCTCTGATGACAAATACAACAAACTTAATTGGTATAGTACGTTTGCCGTTGTATACTTAACTTGTAGAATTTTATTCGTGAAGACAATTGTATAGGTACTCTACATCAAAAGTTCCCAAACTCTTTTCGCGTATTTATTTATTTATTTAACTTTATTGCAAACACAGAAATGTTGTACAAAAGGCGGACTTAATGCTACTAAAAGGCATTGTCTACCAGTCAACCTTTGGGTAAATAGAAAACAACGAAAGGCGCGTAAAACTTATAAATTAAATAGTTAATTATAAAACAAGGAAATAACCTACGAATAAATATTACACTATATAAAATATATATCTATACATATAATATACATAAATAAATACATAATATACAAATATACATATTATAAATATATATCGATATGATTGAGAAGAAAACGGCAAATAATATAATGATAGCAAGAAGAGATATTATGATTGTCTGTGATGATGTTTTTAAATAAAAGTTACGTAGATTACGCTTGAATGACAACTTGCTCGGAGCTTTTTTGATGGAGGCGGGAAGCGTGTTCCAGAGCTTGATAGCTGTGACGGCGAAAGAGTTGGATAAAAAGCCAGTACGGTGAGAAGGAATTTCTAAAATGAGATTATCCAAGGAACGGAGGTTGAGATGATGAGAGACTCCAAGAAATTTAAATTTACGTTTGAGATAATGAGGAGAGAGTGGATCGTAAAGGATAGAGAACAGTTGGCGTATCACATTCGAGATTACATGGGTGTCGATGGATTTCTTCTAGATACATTTTCTACTCGCTATAAAGTAGTAGCAGTTAGCTGATGTAAAAATTTTGTGACAGAATAGAAAATTTATAGCTGATGTAAAAATTTTGTGACAGAATAGAAAATTTATAGGCAATTTCTTTATGAACGGAAACTAACATTTTCGCATCCATCATCAATTCTGGTGGTGGATTAACAATTCTCAACGTAGACCTCCGTTGACTCTTCTATGGACCACTTTGGAAATCACTGCTCTACATCCACTAGTGTTCAGAGTATTCACAACATTGGTCTTCAATTTAATCTATCAAATGCTATTATTATAATACGCAATATCAAAATTATATAAATACTCATTGCAACTCCATCCAAAGCTTTCCACAGTATTTATACCCGAATTTCTTTCGCGTACGTAAACACAGACGCTACTGGCCGTAGTAAGATATTTTAAGATCAATTGTAAGATAAGGGTCGGCCTCCACTGACGGCGTGGCACGGCATGGCACAGGACTACACGCTTCGGCCTACCGAATGCTCCTACCATGCCGCGAGCTGCCACTGGATCTTGTGGCACGAAGGAACGTGTTTCCTACAGGCGCTTGAGCTAGCCGCTGAGGTCAACAGTCATTTATGCACGACGGACAAAAACTCACGGCGCAGTGCCGTGCCGCGTCGTCAATGGGCGTCGGCCCTTATGCTAAAAATGATACTTCGTCTCATGAACTGTTTGCCTACACACCTTCACGGTGAACTTGAAAATTTGGCGTCACAACATCTCGTAACACATCGTAAAATAAATATTAGCGCTTCATACATTGAAAAGCGTTTACGAGCGCTTTGATACAAGAACTATATTTCATTTTTAATTGATTCGAGTCCAACTAAAATTTTAAGATGTGAGTTAATCATGTTGACTGTTTATTGATGATGATAGATCTAGCGGGCGAGTTCGACGGTGTAAGCACTTCCGCGTTATATTCTTAGTGTGCGAGCAGAGTAGGTAGTAAACCGACATGCAGCCTTCTTTGATGATAGCAGGCCGAGTGATTAATGCAAACTATGAAGGAGTAGTAAACCGACTGCAGTCTTCTTTGATGCTAGAAAGCTGAATGATTACAAAAACTATGAACGTTTGGGGCTTAGGTAGCTTAGTAGTAAAGCTGGACTGGTTATCCTGAAGTCGCAGGTTCGATCCCTGTCCGAAGTTTAGGTAATACCCATGTTCTCTTTGAACATTTACAAACAGGCCCTTAGAACAAGATACGTACTTATTGGAATTTGTGGTCTAGTGGTATTCTCGGTATTTTTATATTTATAATCCCATTTTACAATCCACATACTGGTGGTAGAGTTCCAGGGTAGGGACTAGAGGGCGAAAGCACCACCGCATTACCTTATCCATCTGCCGCCAAATGGTAGCGTTCAGCACTATCGTGTTCCGGTTAAATGGTAAAGTATGGCCCCGTAACTTATTACTATCACAGAGACATAACAGCTAAGGGATCACAACGCATCTGCATTTTGACCTCTGATTTTTGTGCGGACGTCTATAGGCTATCACTTAACATCCATGAGCTGCATGTTTATTTGTCTCCTTCGAAACATAAACTTTGTTTTATATATTTGACTTTGTTTTATTCTATTAGTGATAGTGATTATAAAGTATGAAGAACACTCTGAAAGCAATGTTTAGAGTGATTTAGACAGCCGGACAGGCGGTTACATATAAAAAATTATAGACGCAGCCGTGCGTCGCCGCATTTGCGTCAACCTTCCTGTACGATGGTTGCAGAAATAAAATGAATTTGGCACTTTCCTTGATTCTTTTATTGTACGAGTAGCTACGATATTAATGTGATTATACTCCAATATTCTGTATGGTCCCGTAATAACTATCACAGAGACATAACAGCTAAGGTCTCAAGGGTGGCAACGCATCTGCATTTCGAACTCTGTTTTATTTTTGTGTAGATGTTTATAGGCTGCAGTCATCACTTAACATCCATGTGAACTGCATGCTTGTTTGCTACCTTCATTACACAGTGAAAGAAATATATTCCCACCAAAAACATTAATGTAATGTAAACTAGATTGACCATAGGAAACACAAGTTCATCATTAGACCGTAACTAACCTTAAAAAGTACAAACCCTACATCAAAGTAAACAAAAACATAGTTGGATAAAACTATTACCGACATAAAAAAAGAAAATTAAGATTTATTTGATCGAACGATCGTTTCCTACAACCATTGCAAGCTACAAGATACGTCACACTTCTCTACTGAGGTCGCTTCCTTCCTTCCTCCAAAACACCTTTGCCCAACACACTATGTTCCAAGCACAGCAAGGGAGTTCCGAGACGAGCAAGCAGCTTGATGGCAAGCACGTCATTTTGTGTTGCTTGTTCAAACGGCTTGATGGGTCTATCGACGCCTGTCAAGCGGCTTGATCCAGCAAGACGCATTTTTCCTAATTTCGAAACTGATCCAAAGAGTAGGTACAGTAAAAGCTCTATAATCGCGCTTCCTTCATTCGCGTTTTCACTATTCGGGGATTGAAAAATGACTCAAGTCCTATATTCGCGGCTTAAGATTTCTTTATTCGCGGATTGAATCGGTACTTCGGAACATCTAAAGGTTGTCTAAAGGTATGTCCCAAAATAAAAAGCATTTGGTATCCGTTGTCAACGCGTAAAGAGATAAATAAAATAGACCTTATTACAACTATGCCTAGATTGTGTTTTCAAAAGCTAACAGTTTGTTTGTTTCGTTCGACGGTTCCTTTGAGTGTAAACAAACTGAAAATTTAGATAAAACCAACTTGTTACTCAAAACAAAAAGTATAAGGTTGGGGAAAAAGTTTCTTCGCATTTTTTAAGATAAATCAAAACATTTTTTAATATAGTTTATTTAAATTTAACTAAAGTATGTATGTACCATTTTGTTCGATAACCTTTTGCCATCTTCTAGGTAGGGACATGATCCCATTGCTATGAAAATTTTGGGACTTCTCATCAAAATACCGGGACAAGTGGATTTGGCAGTCCTCTCGTGATGTTAACCTAACATTGCATAAAGAATTCTGAAGAGACCGAAACAGGTGGAAATCTGAAGGTGCAAGGTCAGGACTATACGGCGGATGCATTAACACCTCCCAGCCAAACTCTCTTAATGTTTGCTGAATGGCTATAGATGTGTGAGGTCTAGCGTTATCATGTTGAAACACCACACTCCTTCTGTTGATCAATTCCGGCCGCTTTCTCTCAACTTCTTGCTTTAATCTCATCAGTTGTTCGCAGTAGAGTTCAGAATCGATAGTCCTGCCTGGTGGTAATAGCTCATAATGAATAATGCCCTTCCAATCCCACCACACACACAACATCACCTTATTGCGAGTTAACCCGGGTTTCGCCACAGTCTGTGAAGCCTGACCGGCCTTTGACCACGACCTTTTTCACACGTTCTTGTCGTACGTGATCCACTTTTCATCACCAGTTATCAGCTTCTTCAAAAATGATTCGGTTTCATTACGTCGTAATAAAGAATCACAAATGAGTACACGGTTTATTAGGTTTCTTTCAGTGAGCTCGTGAGGTACCCAAATATCGAGCTTTTTTTTGTACCCAGCTTTTTACAAATGCGCCAAAACTGTTTTGTGATCAATTCTCAGTTCTTCAGCTACGTCGTAACTACTGATATGTAAAATGGCATCCATTTTATCCGTAATAGGGCGACCAGAGCGAGGTGCATCTTTGACATCAAAATTTCCGGATTGAAAACGCTTAAACCAAATTTGTGCTACTCTCACAGACACTGCACTAGGTCCATAAACATAGCAAATTTTTTTCGCTGCTTGCGTTGCATTTTTACCTTTTTTGTAATAAACTTTTAAAATGTATCGAATTTCTATAGAGTATATACTTAGATGTATAGATTTATTATGGAAGGTAATATACAACATAAGACCTAAAAATTGTGTGAAAATTTTAAGCGTCTACTTGCTGCACTTATTATCGAGCAAAAAATATACGAAAAAAAAACACCTTTATTGTATGCCCACTTGGACCCCTTAACATTTTCATGTTCTTATTTTTAGTAATTAATTTTGTCTTTATAGCGGTAACAGGTATACATTATTTGTGAAAATTTTGCTTTCTAGCTATAACTATTTATGAGATACAGCCTGGTGACAGACAGACGAACGGACGGACGGACAAACAGACAGACAACGGTGAATTAGTAATCCGTAAGGTCCGTTTTTACCTTTTAGGTACGAAACCCCCTAAAAGATAGAACTAAGATACAGAATAGCTTTAAAATATTCGATACGATTCTTTAAATTGACATAACTTTTTTATTTCTGAACCGATTCACATGAAACAAACACTAAATATTAAGTGAAACTTACCACAACATATAAGTGAAAACTTTAGATCGAATAAGCCGTTTCTGAAATTAAAGTGCACAAACACACAGACAAACAGACATTTTTCCGGGATAAAAAGTACCCAGTGTTGTGCGCCTAAAGGCTTAAAGTATAATCATACCAAGTTTCATTGTAATCGGACCGGTAGTTCTTCTGTGATGCTTGAACAAACAGACAGACAGACAGAGAGACAAAAAATTTTCTAATCACATATTTGGGTTCGGTATCGATCTAGTAACATACCCTAGTATTTATTTTTTCAATATTTTTAATGTTACGAATTTACACTTCTACAGTTTTATTATAAGTATAGATTTGTTTAACTTAGAACCAGAGTATCAAGTCAATGTGAAATATTAATGAAAAAAAAACTGAGACACGAACACAGGGCGTGTAAGCATCAGTGGCTTAAGAATTACACAAACTAGGAACTGACCCAGACATGGGTCAAAGATAACATTTTATTATTGTTTCTTATTTGATATTGAAGTATATTAATAGGAGAGTTGATAAAAGAACCACCAGTTTTTTACTGGCGGTAGAGTTCTAGTGTAGGAGAGCTCGAAGGCATTGGCAACACCGCATTAGGTACCTAATCTATCTGCCTCCAAATAGTACTGAACACTACATTTGCATTGCAGATAGATTGCATTTAAGGTCGAGGGAACGGGTAGATAACGGTTTAAATTCTTTATCTCTGGTTCTATTGGGATTTTTCCATTTTCTTGAAGGTTTCCCAGTACCTCGAAGTTTGGTAATGTGCCCGGAGATGACAACAGGCTCGCCATCTGTTACATGGGCCAAAAAACGTAACCGGCGAATCGTGGGTGTTTGCATGTATGCTTGAATGCATGCATTTACCTCTGCCTACCCCTTGGGGGATAACAGGCGTGAAGTTACGATTTTATAGATTGCACTATTGTGTTGCGGTAAGATGAAAATGGCTTTTTAATAACTACCACAGAGACATAACAACTTAGGTGGCAGGGGTGGCAACGCATCTGCATTTTGAATTCTTGTTTTTGTATAGATGTCTATTGTCTATAGGCTGCAGTCATCAATTAACATCAATGTGAGCTGCACACTCAAGCGTAAGTCATGTTTTATTCATAAATGGTAATCATTATCAAACAAATTGCTTCGGGGTCACCTTTATCTGCGACAATCTTAATATATATAAATCTCGTGTCACAATGTTTGTCCTCAATGGACTCCTAAACCACTTAACCGATTATAATAAAATTCGCACACCATGTGCAGTTCGATCCAACTTGAGAGATAGGATAGCTTACATTACGCTATGACTAATAGGAGCAGAGCAGCGCGGGCGAAGCCGGGGCGGGCCGCTAGTTGAGTATATGATTCAATCTTTACATGCGCTCATGTGTCATCTGTTACATAAAAAGAATATTCCAGACAAAACTGGCTAAGTGCGAGCCGGACTCACACGCAGAGCATTGTATTTGTTACATAAAAAAGTTGGCTGTGACTGTGATAGAGGGACATAGACAGACAGATAGACATACGATTGATTGTGCCATTATTATACCCTATAATAAAGGCACAACCCATGATACGTCCCACTGCTGGGCACGAGTCCCTCTTGAGCGAAGGCTTGGAGCTTACTCCACCACGTTGCTCCAATGCGGATTGATGGAGATAAGGGTTAGTGAGCAACCCGCTGTCGGATGTTTTCAAACCGCCCATCAGGCCTCCGGCAAGGTTTAACGACTGCTATCTATCGATGATCGACGATCCAACACATCCATACTTGAAGAACTCGATATTAAGCAGCGTTTATCCTCTATTGTTCAGTCCCGGATTCTCTTTTTTCGGGCACGTCTCGAGGCGAAGCGAGACCTCCATTGAACGATTAACAGTGCAGGGGACTTTTAACGGTAAACGAGGACGCGGTAGGTCGCGATGGGTTGACCAAATTAAAACAGCCACTAAGAAGACATTTTATGAGTACACCCGAAAGGCATCTGCTCGCGAGGAGTGGCGACGGATAGTAAAGCGAGACACGAATAAACTCTGAAATGACAATCACGACTACTCTGTCAAGAGTGCAATGACTAATAAGAATCTATCGATAATCGAATCGAATCAACCGGGACCGACGGCTTAACGTGCCCTCTGAGCACGGAAACGCGCATTTGAATTTGCAACTAGCGGTCACCCATCACAGACCCGACTGCGCCCGTATCGCTTTACCGAGATCGCTTCCGATCTACACCAGCAGCCGGGGCGCTGGTGCTAGTGGGCGGGTTGGTGGTGGTGGTGGTGGTGGTGGTAGTGGTTGCGCGCTCTGGTACCCTATAAATCCAAATAATGTTTTTCCGTTTTTCTTGCTAGGCTGGAGCGCCTTCTGCGCTCGCCGATTGCCCGGTGAAGTAGACTAGTGCCGTCTCGAGACAGGCCGCCTACAAAAAAGCCCGACCTAAAAAAAAAAAAAAAAAAAAAAAAAAAAAAAAAAAAAATCCGTTTTTCTTTTTCAAGTACGGCACCCTCCGGCACGGCACCCGGCATCTCAATATATTTTGCAATATATTTTTCAACAATTATGTAATCAATAAAATTATACCTAAGTACTCATTGACGTGAAGCCCAAAAATATGTCCTCGACATAGTACCGTAAAGAATTGGTCTTAATGCAATTTATAGAAAACAATTCAATTGAGTCCAAGGTGAAAACAATTCGTTGAAAAATCGCTAGACCAATTTTGATTCATTTGGTAAACACGAAATATTTTAGTTATCTATACAGACTCGGGACCGATAAATTCGGTTCTGAATATGATTTTTTTGCCATTTATAACCAGAGAATGCAGCTCAAGTGACATAGGTACTGTTTTTATTTTATAGGAATTTTGCATTAACACATGCGAATTAAATATTTTTAAAGCAAAATTGAATCGCATTACATAAAAAAAAGAAAAACTCTAAATGTTCTGCTGGCTACCAATCAGACTAATTAAAGATCAACAGTCCGAGTAGTCCGACATCTAAATGTTCCGATAGTATTAGATACGTGCATTACTTTCTTATTTTTTTTTTTTTTACGGCCACCGAAGCAAGTCCTTAACAGCCAATCTTCAGTAAATAGTTTTATTCATTTCTTATGATAATGAAAATCCATATGGAAGATGACGATGATTGGATGCTTCCATGTGGAATATGATGAGATGGCTCCAGTAGATGTGTAAGTGATGGGGACTTTACTAGGAGATTTTACAAAGTTTTGGAGGCAACATGAAAAATCACTTTTCACTTCATAATATTTCTTTCTTACACCTGTGAACGTTATCGAATGCTTTACGATAAAAATCCCACCATTTTTACACATAAAAACGCAACTATTCACAAATTTCGAAAATAATATCACGCAGCGACACAGCTCTTTTCCGCGTTCCCGCCAAAACTTTCTTATTTTTCAGTCTACCAGTGTTGTGATAGGTTTAGTTGATCTGATTTTTGTTTTCATCTCAAATTTATCAAAAACCACGACGACGCATGCGACATAAGAAAAATCCAAAAACCGGCGTCATCTTCATGAGATGTAAACACGTCTAAATCATAGCCCTAGCGTTTATTACCGATGCAAAACAGTCTGTCATTTTTCGCGGGGGGAAATGCGTGCGACACACACGCACACTACAAAAATCGTCTATTACTACGAAACTCACACCTTGACTTTGACAAAATACAGAAACAATTTCACGCACACATTTAAACATCTAGGCGACAGGTATAGGCCCATTTGGGCTTGTACTTTGACAGAGAGGAAAGCCTACATATGGCTACTCCCCTCCGGTGTTGCTATATGGTCTTGATAGACTAGAATTAGAATGTATCTGCTCTCGGCTGTTGGCTCAAAGCCTGCGTACGTCACGGCTGACAACAATTACGTTTGCTATACGCATCGTCGATGGCTATACGTAATCGAACGTTATCCGTAATACGTAGGTTAGTGGGTTGTTTAAACTGTATTATTAGTTGATTAGCTCGTCAATGAGTAAATGTTATTTATTTATTTGCCAAACGATGAACTATCGCGAGTGTTAATTTATGTAGGTAGGTCAACAGTTAACAGTATTGTGTCAATACAAGAGTTATATTAATCCACAAAATATAGCATGTAATGGAAGTTGTAAACAAGCGTGCAGTTCACATTGATGTTAAGTATGACTCCAGCCTATAGACACCCACACAAAGACCAAGGTCAAAATGCAGATGCGTTACCACTCCTGAGACCTAAGGTGTTATGCCTCTGTGCCGGAAATTACAGGGGCGTACATTACCATCTGACCGGTACACGATTATGCAGTGGTGCCTACGCCCGCGAGCTCTGTCACTGGAGCTCTACCACCAGTAAAAACGCAGGCAAAAGATTTTAACAGAAGATTTAATAGCTTTTCCCAAGAGCCAGACATTCCTAGGAAACTGTTTGAACTTTGTTTCGGCGATACGATTCTTCGTTACATTCGGCGATAGGTATTTTATAAAAATTATAAATAGACTATGTATGTTAATGTTTGTAAATATTGGTTTGGCCTTCGTCAAATATACAGGAATTAGCTCAAGAATTCTATTGCTCAAGAATAATGTAGTATCCCATACTAATTTCGGCAATCACGACCCAAATGCACTACATAGGTACCTAACATTTTTTTCTAGCGACATCTACGAATTAATAATAAAACCTATAGGTTGAAGAGTAACTCTCAAACTTTCATTCAAAGCAGATAAGAAAAAATGGCTCATTGCCATGTGCTTGACATCGACAGTTACGTCGCCATGGCAACAAAAAACAATACAACAAAATATGTAAATATTAATTCCATTAAAGCTAGGAACAGTAAAAGAGTTTTTTTTTCAATTTGGCTATCACCAATAGTTAGGTATCGCGTTTAATTTTTTTTAACGAGGTTACGCAACGGTACTAATAATTATGCTACGTTATAAATTAAAGATTGGAATTGGAAACTTAAATTGACAGACAACGCCCGCGCCCTTAACAACTGTCAACGAACTATAAACAACTTATGACAAGTAACAATAGGTTTTTTGGCGGGAACCTTGAAAGAGGCGTATGGTGCTCTTATTTTATTTCATTTTCTTGGTGTATTTTTAAGTTATATTGAATAAAGTTGGTGGCATTTTGTTTGATATAAGTTTATTACAGTGCCCGTGTTTAGTGAAATAAAATAACAGTGCGAAAACACGACCTTTCAGGTTGCCTCCAAAACTTCATTGTAAATGTTCTGGTAAAGTAGCCATCGCTTTACTCGAATAACTTGATTGTAACTCACTTGACTGACATATTATACTTGATAACTTATATACTTAATACTTACATATTATACTTGATGACTATATTATACTAACTTTTACGCTGCTTAAATAAATACGAAATATCGTTTTACTTGACACTGGCAATATGCGTAATAGCGACGCCATAACAATAAAAAAAAAAAAAAGTAACAATACTTAAATATCATTTCTTGACAAAGTCGTGGTTCGTGGTGCTACTTTATAAGAGTGATTTCGCGACATAGACGTTTTTTGTTTGATACAACTTGATTTAGATGATTACAAAGGCACCAAAGGAGGTTTTGGCGGGAACCTTGAAAGATGCGTGTGGGGCTCTTATTTTATTTCATTTTCTTGGTGTATTTTTGAGTTATTTTAAATAAAATTGGTGGCATTTTGTTTGATATAAGCTTATTACAGTGCTCGTGTATAGTGAAATAGAATAACAGTGCGAAAACACGTTTTTTCAGGTCGCCTCCAAAACTTCATTGTAAATGTTCTTTACTAGAATTACTGATTGTGACTGACTGACGGACTGATAAATTGACTGACGACTCTGACTTTAATGTTGCTTAACGAATACGATTTATTGTTTTACTTGACACTGGCAATAAGCATAACAAGCGATGCCATAAAATAAATAAAAAAAACGGCACCAAAATTATAGGACGCGATCGTCGGGTGTTATTTATGTCCCAAAAAAAGCCGAACAAACTAATCGCAGACAAAAACCAGTTATAATAATTATGATAAGCTCACAGGCTCATACGTTTTATCATACAACAATAAGTAACATTAAAGACTTAAGAAATTTGATCTTGTAAATAATTTAAGCTGAAAGACTTTAAAATATAAAAGGGTCTGAGATTTTATAGAACAGTGGTAATCAAACTTTTTGAAGACGGTACACTTTTGGAGACCAAACATTTAAAGAATTCCTAATATAAAGCAAAACCTAAAACAAAATAAACGTTCAAAGTTTGAGTCCAAGTCAAAGTAAAGTCGTAGTGCTGTCTGTATCTCTCGATAGAGATAATCTTGAATCTCTTAATTGTTCCCATGAACAATTAAGACTCAATTCACACTGCCGATCGGAAGTCTTATTGCGTGTTTATTATACGAATTCAACGGAAGACGTTAGGATGTGTTCTACGAAATGCTTTGTAAATTTCCGGCTACACGGCACTTAACATTTCTAAACTAAATATCTTTGTTATTGTATAGCAGCTATGCTCAAAGTGTGCTTCGCAATGGACCTGGGGTAAAGCATTTTTTGGGCCCACAAAAATATTGGTGATATTGAAATAAAGCAACGAAAACAGTGCGTATCCTAGACAGCAGACTACAGAATTCAAGCTACCAATTTGGCCTCGGAGAAATATGAACATAAATTTACGCTATCTTTTTCAAAAACAATCGTCTGAACTAAAGCTTCCCCCAAATATGTCCGCAACGACCGGTCCTGGGGACCGACAATCTTTTTTTTTTTTTGTAATAAAAGTGGCAAACAAGCATGCAGTTCACATTCATGTTAAGTGAAGACTGCAGCCTATAGACACCCACACAATGACCAGAGGTCAAAATGCAGATGCGCTGCCACTCTCTGTGCCGGAAATTACAGGGCCGTACATTACCACCTGACCGGAACACGATAGTGCTGAACACTACCATTTAGCGGCAAGTATATTAGGTAATGCGGTGGTGCCTACGCCCGCGAGCTCCGTCACTGGAGCTCTACCAACCAACCTAACTCTAATGCTTTTGTTTAGGACGTTACCTCGTCAGTAATCATCAAGTCATTCAATAATCGAAAGCTTAACGAAAACATTAGTCAGTCGGACGGCCCCCTGAACTGCCATACAGTATTGCTTGCGACATTCATTAGGCCGTTGGTCCACCTCGTATGAGGCCAAGAACTAACCATAAAGAACGAGTAGGTAAAAAAGATCAATTACATCATCTTCATCCGGGTATCACGACTTAGCAACACAAGTTTGGACCATTTTTGATCCAGTGAACTCTATGTTGCGATAAGGCGACTAAAGCTCAGCAAATACGGTTTACTATAACATTAGATAACCCGAGATAACTTGAGGCTCCAAGCCGGAGTACGGGTGGATTCCTCACACGGCGACGCGTGGTCCGTTTCGTCACAAAACGTCACTGATAACGGTTAATAGTCTTGTCTCTAGTAATGTAAACAAATTGGTTACCTACTGATAAGGACGAAGACAGTCTGAGTGCTTTAGGTATGGATGTATTCGAGACGGTTCTAAAAACAAACCACACATTGCTTTGTTTAATATGGCTAGTTTGTTTTGGGATAAGGCATTTTCATTTAACGATGGTGGCAAACAAGCTCGCAATTCAGATTCTTCAGATGAATGGTAAGCGAATATTGAAACTTATAGACATATTCACAAAAAACCCTAGAGCAACACGGGCCACCAAAATCAGAAACCAAATCAGTCAAAATGCAGATTCGTTGCCATTTCCGAGGCCTAAGTAATTTTGCCTCTGTGATAAAAATAAACCAGTGAGAAGTGGAAAGGAAGCCAACTGGTTGTCATCAGTACAGGGTTTATTTAGATCGTCATATTAAAACGCTTATTCAATCTTTAAAGTAGGTACGTATGATTAGGGTTATCATAAAAGAAGAAGTTTCACAATTTTTTTTAATGTAATAAAACTGGCAAACGAGCATGCATTTCACATTGATGTTAAGTGATGACTGCAGCCTATAGACACCCACACAATGACCAGAGGTCAAAATGCAGATGCGCTGCCACTCCTGAGGCATTAGGTGTTATGCCTCTGTGCCGGAAATTACAGGGCCGTACATTACCACCTGACCGGGACCGCGATAGTGCTGAACACTACCATTTAGCGGCAAGTATATTAGGTAATGCGGTGATGCCTACGCCCGCGAGCTCCGTCACTGCAGCTCTACCACCAGTAAAAAAGCTACGCTGTTCGCACTTATACGCACGAACAGCGTAGCTTTGATGATGACGATGAGACATACTTGTCTATTTACCTACCTGTCTGTTGTATTAAAATTCTTAAATGAATTGTATAATGTTATTTGTTAAATGTTATACCTTGTTCTCTGTGTTGTTGTCTGAAATAAATTCTATTCTAAATATCTACGAGATTTGAGACACTTTTAAGGAAGAAGTCATTTTAACCCTGATCAGATTTTTTTATTGTCGAAGATTGGCTAAGCTCTGACTAATCCTGAATCTTTAGCTCTGACTTATCCTGAATATTTTCTTCTACTGGAAGAGAATTCTTCCACTAGTGCAATCAATCAACCGAACAATGGCGGTCAAAACATTCCAATGGGGCGGTAGTAAATGCAATAACGCAAGATTGGCAACAGCGTCCTGCGATCATGGGGACGCTTTGGACCAGCAGTGAATATCTTTCGGTTGAAATGGTAATGAACGATGATGTCCAAAAAATACTTTAAAAAAACGTAACTTCACGCCTGTAATCCCCGAAGGGCAGAGGTAAATGCATGCATTCAATCATACATGCAAACACCCACGATTCGCCGGTAACTTTTTGGCCCATGTAACAGGTGGCGAGCCTATTGACATCTCCGGGCACATTACCAAACTTCGAGGTGCTGGGAAACTTCCAGAGAAAGGAAAAATCCCAATAGAACCAGAGATAAAGGACTTTACACCGTTATCTCTAATATCCCCCGAACCGGGAATCGAACCTGGGACCCCAGCGTAGTAGTAGTGGCCTGCTACCACTAGGGTTCTGAGGTAGTTAACAAAAAATACTTGTTATTCTTTTTAGCGCGTTTCACGACAACCCTGCAGATATCACAATCGGTCACTAACACTGTTACGACAATTTTCATCTCAGTTTATTTTTGTACGGTGATTGCTTGCGCTTGATAAATAAATTACCCAATGGATAAGTCAGGGTTAAACTGATGTTTGTTCAGCCACTTCAAAGGGTACTGTGGACTCCGTGGTAAATTGTTTTGATTGTTTAGGTTAGATTCTAATATTGATACAATCTTACTAATAATCGATCAAGGATATTAAAACATTTTTTTGGGTTTTTGGAAGAAATGCGGGGAAAAGGCTGTCATAGCATTATATTTTACTACGAAGCTAGTAGAGCAATGTACTACCTTAACACTACCTACATTAATACTACTAATATGACAATAACTTATAGGGTTGCGAAAGCGGTAAGTTTCCCTTAAATCGACCCTGCATCTATCGACACCATAAACACACCTTTAGGCAATGATGTTATATTGCCTTTAGGGGCCGAATTTTGCAAAAGCCCGTCTTAGGTAGCACGTCCTAAAAAGAATCACTATCCAAAAGGAGACGGGTAATTTGGGCCCGCAAAAACCATTACACAGCACATTTTGTAATCCCAACTTTTACATGATCATATATACTTCAATTACTGGCAATTCAAAAAATGACCGAATTAAAAATTATTTATTTTATAATCATTTGAAAATGACATAATTTGTACAGTGTTACCACTGGGCCAAGAAATGTATGGAACAGTAGATATCATTCTATTTTTAAAGAAAAATGGAAAGAAACATTTGACTTCAGGCGAGACTCGAACTCGCGACCTACTGGGAATCTAGCCTGAAGTCAAATTTTTCTTTCCATTTTTCTTTAAAAATAAAATATATTTCACAAGCATATGTTAATGCGAAATAATATAAAACAGATATCATTCTCCTTCGTGACTCCCATCAACTATAGAAGAAGGAAGGCTGATTGGTCTGTGGTGACTCCTTACACTTGTAGTAACCTAACGAAATTTCCGTCTTTGCGACGTCGTCCTAAAACTACGTTTTTACTGGTGGTAGAATATCAGTGTAGGAGCTGGAGGGCGTAGGCTCTACCGCATGACCTAATCCATCTGCAGCCAAATGGTGGTGTTCGGCATTGTCGTGATCCGGTTAGAAGGTAATGAATGACCCCGTAATAACTATCACAGAGACATAACAATATAATCAACAATATAACAATAGATCTCAGGGGTGGTAACGCATCTGCATTCTGACCTCTGGTTTTTGTTTATAGGTCTGCTTAAGTCATTTAAAACCACATAAAAATTAAATGTTTTCCAGTAGATTATGATACCACGTGTAGGGTACGTTTAGGTTTTTTTTTTTGCTGACAGTAAATCCATGAAAGATTCGTTTTGTCGGGGAATCGTTCTTAGTTGAAAGGTTTTGTCGGTGAATAACTGATAAACGAAACATTTTGTCGGCGAATCATTCGCTAGAGAAACATTTGTTGGAGATAAGTTTCAGAATCTCAGTTTTAATTAGAAAATTTGTTCTGAAATTTCTGAATGTAAATAAAATGATTTGTCACAATTCTTAGGGTCATAGCTCACTAGAGCCACCCGGCACCCGACCAGCGCCCGACGGCCTCGAGGGTCTGCGCTCATTACATCGACTCCGCTCCGTATCGAATCGACACCGGATCGCGAATGGTCGAGACCACGCGTCGACCCCAAGCCGTCAACGCGCGGGCTGCGCGCGGTTTACGCGTGGACCACTCGGTGACCATTAGCTTGTCATGCACTGACTTTGCATTGCCGTTCGCGGTCTACTTGGGAATAGAGCGTTCTATTCCCAAGTAGACCGCGCGCTGTAACATTGCGCAAGATCGCGTCGTTCACCCGTGGACCACCCGTCGACAACGAGTGGACGCCGTAAAACGAGGCGGTGCTGGTCGGGTGCCGGGTGGCTGTAGTGAGCTATGACCGCTAAGTTCGGTTGTATCAAAATATTTGTTAGTTATGGTTATTGTCAAGTGTAACATTATCAGTAACATTGACTTTAACTGTTACTTCAGAATGCGTTACACCAATCAATGTATTTTGACATTGCGGCAATATTTGACATTAACCATAACTGTAAGCGGCTCCCGGCCAGTTACAGTTAAAAGTTAAATTATGACGTCATTTAACAAGTTCCAATTGGTGCCACTATTCTTTTACTAACCGGTATTTTAACAAATTTGTTAAAGTTGTTAAAACACCTACCTGTGTTAATGTAATGATGCAACCCAGCGTTAGTCAATCATTTCTTGTAGGTACCTCGATACCATACGAAATGTAAGAGAACGTGTTATATTAATAAGTTTACTATGTCCTATAAATATACTCCCAATGATAAACTAAAATTAAAGATAGTGTATAAACAAACATTTTTACCTACGCTTATTTTTAGATGATGAATAGCATATCGAAAATAGTTAGGTACATAGGTGTAAGATCTACATGGAGATAAAAGGCTATTACACGATACGGTATTCAGGGTCCGGCAGAAAGGGTGGGCGTAGCCTCGCCCCGGTTTGCCGCTTATTACACTATCCGGTCGACAGGGCCCTAACTCAGTCACAGTACAAATATGAACAGTATGGAATCTATGTTGAAACGGTGCAATCACACAAACATGCGCATCAACGAGGCCCCTAAGCGGTTCTCGTGGTGCTGCAGCTCCGAGTCACCCGCTGCTCGAGCGTCGATGCGCATGTTTGTATGAGTGTGCCGTTTTGAACGGTTTGTACGTAGTTTCCATACTGTTCATATTTGTAATGTGTGTAGGTAGTTAGGGCGTTAGGCTGACCGGGCCGCTCCAGTCGCCCTAATTAGGGCCCTAACTTCCTAAATGTTATTACACTACCCTGTAATAAGTCCAATAGGCTGTGATAATTGAATAATTATATTTATTTTTCTGTAAGCATTTACATACGGAAAAATATATTGCATTTCAATAAATATATAAACGTATCTTAATATTTTTATAATATTAAGATACGTTTATATATATTAATAGACTTCGGTCTTAGAGTGAGATTCACAGACTGCACCAAAGAGTATACAAATACCGAAGTATTTGCAACATATTTTTATCAGAACACAGTAAAAAATGATGCAAACAATAGAAACATACTAAAGCATTATGTAATAAGTGTTTGTTGCACCGATTGTGTCTACCTTCAATTACATAACGTTAGTGATTAAGATTAGCATCAAATAAACTTTAGAATATACCTATTTTTTAATGTATTGAAGGCGGCAAATAAGCATGCAGTTCACATTGATGTTAAGTGATGACTGCAGCCTATAAACCCGCACAAAGACCGGAGGCCAAAATGCAGATGCGTTGCCACCCCTGAGACCTCAGTAATTATGTCTCTGTGATAGTTATTACGGGACCATACATTACCATCTAACCGGAACAGATAGTGCTGAACACTACCATTTAGCGGCAGATAAATTAGGTAATGCGGTAGGTAAATGATATACTTAAATCGTTTCGTGTACCTACGCGTTCAAAATCGTATAATTCTAATTCCAATATTAAATTACTTACTTCCAATATTAATTTTACTGGTGGTAGAGCTCCAGTGACGAAGCTTGCGGGCGTAGGTACCACCGCATTACCTAGTACGCCGCAAGTATATTACTTGCCGCTAAATGGTAGTGTTCACTATCGTGTTCCGGTCAGGTGGTAATGTACGGCCCTGTAATTTCCGGCACAGAAGCATAACATCTTAGGCCCCAGGAGTGGTAACGTATCTGCATTTTGACCTTGGTCTTTGTGTAAGTGTCTATAGGCTGCAGTCATCACTTAACATCAACGTGAACTGCATGCTTGTTTACCACTTCCATTACATAAACAATTACATAGCAATTGGCAAACACTTACCTAAGTACATAGGCGTCGACTTGCTCGCTCTGCGTGAAAGAAATAATCTCACAGCGGACTATCTTCAATACACTCTCCCATTGTTGGCTGTGAAAAAAGAAAGAGAAATACCTAAATCAATACGATCATAAAAATTAGTGATATTTTATTCTTTAGCCTGTAGGTAATAATATAGTAGTTTCGAAATGTCCGTCCGCCCGTCTCACCGCAACCAGAGAATATGTAATAATACTACGTATAGAATGGACACTTCGACGTCCCGCCCGATTTGCACACATACACAACCCCTTCCTCTCTTATGGGCGACGGTTGGTATTTTGTACGGGCTACGCACACAGGTGCGCGTGTAAATACACGTCACTGATGGATAGAAATCAAATTATGCGTTTGTATGTAATTTTGGCGGAGTGTCGCAACTAAGCTCAGAGATTATTTGTGTTAGAAAGCTGTTATCTATTTGGCATTTTAGTTTTCCAAAGTTGTAAAGCAAAATATTGAAAAAACATTGCGGTACACCTCGTGTACCCCATGGGATGTCATTGTCGATATTGCGAGTTTTAGTATACCGAATAGGTGAAGCTTTTAAGTGCCAATTTTTAGGGTTCCGTAGTAAACAAGGAACCCTTATAATTTCGCCATGTCCGTCTGTCTGTCTGTCCGTCCGCGCTTCCGTCCGTTTAGCGCAAAAACTATTGGTACTAGACTTGAAATTTGGCGCAAGTATACACCTTAATCACGCCGGCAAAGTGGTAGAATAAAAACATGAAAAAATATATATTTAGGGTAACCTCCCCTACATGTAACGAGCAGATATTTTTTTTATTTTTGATTTCCATAAAGTGTAAGGTATCGCTGGATAGGAATTTCAAAAATATTATGGATGTTGGAACATCAGTTTTCGATTTAGTTAACTGTTCGTGACTTATTTAGCTTTACAGTGCAAATTTTCGTTAGATTCAAGTGTCCTCCCCCCCTATCAACAAAATGGTTGTTGTTAGAGATTCAAACGTTACGGCAATAGTAGCTTTATTTAATGAAATTAAAAGGAAAACTTTCACACTTATGTTGGCCTTGCAAGTTTGTCGACATAATAGTCGACCAAATGTATTTTACTCGAAAATGACGAACAACTCCATAAAAAGTATTTATTCATTTTTTTCATTACATTTCTTACTCTGTAAATTTACAGTATTTATACACTAAATACGGAACCCTACACTGCGCGTGGCCCGACACGCACTTGACCGGTTTTTTGTTAGACTCAAGTGTCCTCCCTTCAACCAGCTAAACGATTGTTTGAGTATGTATTGTGAAAAAATCTGAGGAGTAGTAGGTATATGTATACCTATTATTATGTACAACGAAGTTAAAAGGAAAAATATAAGGTACCTACCTACTAGATTTCTTAAAATTTTAGGTAATGTGCGTACAAAATTGGAAGGATATACAATATTTTTTTAAAGAAAGCATGTGTTAATGCGAAATAATATAAAACAGGATATAATAGGTTGGGGAAAAAGTCTTTATAAGACATTGAAAGTTAAAATTTTAAAGAACATAATTCCAAATTTAAATTAGGCAAATGTGTGATTTTAATTTCTTTTTCGTACTTCTTCATTCGATACATTTTAAAATTTTACTACAAAAAAGGTAAAAATGCAACGCAAGCCGCGAAAAAAATTTGCGATGTTTATGGACCTAGTGCAGTGTCTGTGAGAGTAGCACAAATTTGGTTTAAGCGTTTTCAATCCGGAAATTTTGATGTCAAAGATGCACCTCCGTCTGGTCGCCCTATTACGGATAAAATGGATGCCATTTTTTGAGACAGAAAAAGTGGAGCAAGATCGACATATCAGTAGTTACGACGTAGCTGAAGAACTGAAAATTGATCACAAAACAGTTTTGGCGCATTTGAAAAGTGTGGTGGGATTGGAAGGGCATTATTCATTATGAGCTATTACCACCAGGCAGGACTATCGATTCTGAACTCTACTGCGAACAACTGATGAGATTAAAGCAAAAAGTTGAGAGAAAGCGGCCGGAATTGATCAACAGAAGGGGTGTGGTGTTTCATCATGATAACGCTAGACCTCACACATCTATAGCCACTCAGCAAAAATTAAGAGTTTGCCTGGGAGGTGTTAATGCATCCGCCGTATAGTCCTGACCTTGCACCTTCAGATTTCCACCTGTTTCGGTCTCTTCAGAATTCTTTATGCAATGTTAGGTTAACATCACGAGAGGACTGCCAAATCCACTTGTCGCGGTATTTTGATGAGAAGTCCCAAAATTTTTATAGCAATGGGATCATGTCCCTACCTACAAGATGGCAAAAGGTTATCGAACAAAATGGTACATACATGCTTTAGTTAAATTTAAATAAACTATATTAAAAAATGTTTTGAATTATCTTAAAAAATGCGAAGAAACTTTTTCCCCAACCTAATACAATGTTTGCGATCGACAAATCAATTTTTTTTCGCTTGAGTTTGAGATGTAGGTCCTGTAACAATATTTTCTCTTCTAATGTGCCACATTACCTTGCAGTAGACAATGAACGTATCCTTTTTGCCACAAATTTGTTTTTTATGTAGGTAATGGACGTGGCAAACAAGCATGCAGTTCACATTGATGGTAAGTGATGACTGCAGCTTAAAGACACCCACACAAAGGCCGAGGTCAAGATGCAGATGCGTTACCACTCCCGAGGCCTAAGGTGTTATGCCTCTGTGCCGGAAATTACAGGGCCGTACATTACCACCTGACCGGAACACGATAGTGCTGAACACTTCCATTTAGCGGAAAGTATATTACGAGTATCTATAGTAGTAGTGTAGTTGTATATTAAAGTATCCAATGCGGTGGTGCCTACGTCCACGAGCTCCGTCATGGGAACTCTACCACACATTCTTTGAGTGTCAAGAGACATTGCAGGATATACCCAGGTACAGCATCACTAGCTGTTCTGGTTGGTTCACTTTTGGATAAGCTGGAGGCGTAAACACTTGGCCCTGGTCCTGGACAAATACCCACATGTTTGAGCATCTGTTCAGGGATTCCTTGAAGCTCTTTCTTATACTTTTTGCATTACGCCCATTTCCCAGAGTTACCTAGTTAGTTAGTGTAGAAATAATATTAAAATTGACCCATACGTCAGTACGTGCAGATTTCGGCATGGCTCAGTTTCTTTCATGAACTCAGGCAGAAAGTGTTATACCTACCTATTCAACAGACAGTCATAGAGCAACGTTCAAATACTTATATATATCTTGAAACTTATATAAATCTTGAAACTTTTTGCTTGCCAGAAGTGTTGATATATTATGGTGAGTGACTTTATCCTCTATGTTAAGTTCCAGGTCGTGCCTCTCAAGTTCGTACACCGGACAGTCCAGAAGAACATGCGGGACGGTTTCGTTGACTCCCGGCTCACAGATACATGACGGGCTCTCCTTACATTTGAAGCGATGTAGGTATTCAGAGAACCCGCCATGCCCCGTGAGTACCTGCGTTAATATGCCCGTTGGTTAGAGTCGTCTTATCAACCCGTAAGCTCGTTTGGCATCAGGAAGGAACAGTTTAGTTACCGAGGTTTCTCCGGACCGGTACCTCTGGTTCCATTCGTCAATCGACTCTTCACGAATCAGTCGCTTGATGAATGATACCGGGCACCGGTCATAGTCTCGTCTCTTATTTGTATTCTGAGCAGCTTCCTTTGCCAGTACATCCGCGCGCTCGTTGCCTGGGAGCCCCGCATGGGCCTTGACCCAGAACAAGGAAACAACTTGGTCTTGAGCCAAGGCCGTCCTAAGGTTGCTCCTCGCATGCACTGCAAGAGGGTGAAGCGAGCTTTGGTTGGTGACAGTCTCCAATGCGGCCCTCGAGTCATTGTAAATCCCAAAGTTCACTTGCTTGCTCTTCAAGACTTCGCTCGTCGCCCTGCATATGGCCAGCAATTCGGCCTGGTAGACCGTGCAGTACGATGAGAGGCAAAGTTTGACAGCCTTGGTCTCAGCTTCACTGTTCCATAGCGACAGTGCTGCTCCGACCCCGCCGTCAATTTTGCTCCCATCGGTGTAGATGCGTACTGCCTGTGTACTATGAAAGTCAACGAGTTCTTGGTCTACCAGTTTCACAAATTCCAGCTGCATATGCGGAGCAGGATGAGAAGCTTCTGCAAACCTGACCGCACGTTCAGGCTCCCTGTCTCTTAACACCGACCGGGACGACCCTCTCTTTGCCTCATACAGGGCAGCTGCTTCCTGAATTCTCAGATCGAGAGGCACTATCCCAGCTAATACCAACGCCGAGTTAAGAGAGACCGTGCGGTATGATTTGCAGAGCTTCTGGGCGAAGCCTCGCTGGACTGAGTTCAAGAGCCTTCCAGTGCCGATCTTTTTAGCTGCTGGTGACCAGGCGCTGGCGGCATAGGTGATAATGGGCTCCACCGCTGCTGTGTATATGATACGTATTACGTCAGGGTGGAGACCCCAACTCAGATCATATTGGCCTTTGTAACTATGCCATTGAATGACAAAGAATGACTCTTTTTCTTTTCTTTTTACTCTTTGTTATCAGTTTGTAAGGGGGAAATGAGACATTCTACTGATATACTTTTTACATTCGTTTATTACATTTAGTTTTATCTTAGTGATATTCTTGACTTTACTTATATTTTTTATCTTATTTCACATATATATCAATTGTTGTTCACTTTAATTTATTTTGTTTGTTTTTGACGTGTCATAAGAGGTGCCTGTCACCCTAAATGAATAAATGAGTTTCTGATTCTGATTCTGAAAAGAAGAGTACCTATTACCGCTACTACCTATACTGGCCGCAAAACTGTTTATCCAACGAAATCGGAAATGAGGAGTGTCAATATTTATACATTCGTTCAACGAATAGGTACCTGCGTGCGAGATTTCCCAGTAGCGTATAGGGGAAGACCCGATTTTTTACCTAGGTACCTACAACGAGGTGGAAATGTCTTCGCATTCAACCAGCTCTCTAGGGGGGTGTGAATCGGGATATGAGGGACTGGAACCCACTAAAACCACCTCGGTGCCGACTTCAGTGCACAAAGGGAGGGGGGCTCCGGGTACACTAAAACACTGCTCCGGTTGCCCCCCACGCACTTCGCCTCCATAAGGCTCGTCCACGGGGACTCTGACAGCCCCATTCTGTGCATACCACAACGACCTGCGGCTACCACGGTCGCCGTCTTCACGGAACCGCGAGTGCTGGACGGCTAGAGCCCCCACTCTGGCCGCCCGCGATTCATTCCCCCTTTAGTCTCCTCTTACGACAGGCAGAGGATACCTGACCTATTCTACAAGCCCGGTACTGCAGGGCGCTACTATAATAAACCATTTTACGTGAACAGCATTCAATTTCAAGAAAAAATTAAGGCAAATTCCATTGGTATTGTCCAAGGGAACCAGTACAATGGGAAGATTATATTGCTCACGTGAAGGACAAAATTTTTCATGTGATTTTGGTGTCGATATTATGGTCAAAATGTGCTAGCGGTACAGCGTTTTAAGAAAATTAAAGATAGATTAAGAACTAGAATTTCCGTGAAAAAGAAAGGTTACCTTACCTGCGTACCTACAAGGGGGATGGGATACCCTAAAAACACAATTTTTCAATGTTAATGCACGACTTTTTCATCATAGCTAATTGTATTAATATCTATACCATATTGCTGCCAAATTACGAAGTTCTAGTATAAAAGTCTCCGAGCATAGTTGCGGAGAGACAGACGGACAGACGGACATGGCGAAACTATAGGGCTTCCTTGTGGCTACAGAAAACTATTAGGGCGCATGCATTATAGTGTTACTATACTATCATATTATGGAAAAAGTCTTATATTTATTTTTTTTTATAAATAGGTACCTATTACGCGTAGGTATTCTTAATAGATGTGTAGATATTAACCCCCTTATTATTCATAAACGTACATTAGATATGTTTTAGCTATAGAATGCTTTGTCTTTGTCAGTTGCATTGTCAAATGTGCAGGATAGAAAAAGACAAAGGAGAAATTAGCAACACTTGAGCTAAAATACCTATGTTTATGAATAAGGGTGTTAATGTTTTTTTTTTCTTATTGCTAATTGAGTCAATCTCTACTATGGCTGTAATTTTACCTCTGTGATAGATAGCTTGTACCAATATCATTTAAATTAATTTTTGTCATTTGTTTATCATTTAAAACATTTTTTTTTTTTACTAAAGTAACTTAATAAAATAAAAGGTACCTACAACTTTATAATTATTTAGACCAGCCAAAAATGCTTGAGTTAATAATTAGAGCCATATTAAGGATGTAAGTGTCCTAAAAAAAACTTCCTAAAATAAATAGGTAGGTTCCATCAAAGAAGTTTCTGGGAATTCAAAACCATTGCAATTCAGACTTTATTGCCACACTAATAAGGTGATGACTGATGTGATCTACTGGATATTTCTTCCATGGTACCTACTAATCAAAAAGATAAATTCAACTGGTGATTACTTGAATCACATTAAAACTTAGATATTAGGATAATTAAAATTTACTTGTAAACAAATTATTAATAAAATTATAAAAAAGTATAATAAAAAAATGTGAATAGATACAACAACATACAACTAATACACAAAGTCACAATAATAATTCAGAGAGCAGCAACAGTTTAAAAGTTTATTCGCTCACGTTTGCAGAGAAATGGTGCGGATAATCTTGGAAAACAAGTTCTGAAAGTTTGGAGCTTACTTAATTAACCCCAACCAGTTTTTGTGAGGCCACATTTCAACGGGATCCCAACCGGAGTTGAGTCTTGAAAAAAAGCTTGCTCGGTGATAATATCATACCTACTTCTGTCACTTGGCGTACATACTTATTTCTTTAATTTGTTTAATGGTAAAAAATATTAATAAAAAAGTACATACCTACATAATATTTACACCCCCATTTCTTGAAATTATTTTAGAAATTCTACATTATTTAGATAAAATTAAAAAAAAAACATTTAATGGCTTGACCTTTAAGTATCAGTGGTTTCTAAAGGAACTCTCCGCTTATTCAATATAGCATTTATTACAACCTCATAAAGTGCTAATGTGGTCAAGCGACCTGTTCCCAGATAGTACATACTTATTAGAATTTCTATTGAAGTATCTGTGTAGTACCTAGGTAGGCAAACCATTTAACATTTCCTTGTATGTACTACTTTGACCTAATAATACAGTGTAACACTGGCTGGTGAGAAGGCAAGAAAAAAAAAAATTATGAGTTTTATTTTTTAATTCCTTGTGGCTTGGCCAGCATGTAAGATTTGTAAGCTCAAAGAGTCTTTACCGCCGCCGCCAAAACAGCTGATTCTAGAAGCTTCCACAACAAATGCACCATGTATTTTTTAATTCACAATAGATTGATACTCAACAACGGTCTTCATAGGTAAAACATTAAGAAAAAACAATTGACATACCTAAATTACAGATTTAAAATTACAAAATTATCGTAAGTTTTTTAATCAAAATCATGAATGAGTGTAAAATTAGAGTTGCCGGTAACCTATATTCAGGATACTAAATTGGATGAAGCTTTTTATAAGTGTTAAAATAAATAGCTGCAGATAGAAATGTAACTTACCGAGTGATTTTTCTCAAATCCGCGTGCTTCGCCGGTGTAAACCAAATTTCAATTAACTTTTCGACACCTTCAAAAAACTGATCGTTACTTTCACTATTAGATATTATTTCCGTTTCAGCCATGGCGAGTTATTATTTATGTTTCTAAACAAAGGCAAATATATTTTATGTAATTATTTCACGGGAGAGAAGCCCACAACCAGTACGAATAAATGTCGGAAGTTGACTGAATTTGAAACAGCTGAATGAAACAAAATTATTGGCAAAATGCAGAGGAAAGAGGAGATGGAACTGTGGGCATCTCTTTCTTTCAGAGCGAGCGAGTCGGCGGCGCGCGTCCGAACGAGACGTCTACATCAGCGAGTGAAGTGCGTTTCTATAGTACCCCGGTTTATATATTTACTCGGCGATAATTTGCGTAAATAATTAGTGTATAATCTATGGTAAATAAACCGTCGTATGTTGTTTCTATTTGCTGTATTTTAAAAATAATGTTGCTTTAATAAAAAAACATTACTACTAATTTTAATTTTTATGGTCAGATTTTCTGCTCCATTTGTCTAACAACAGAAAATGTAACTTAATATATCAATCAAACGAGAAATAATATTTACAAATGATTTAATTAGAATGAACAGATTCATAACGTTTAGTAGAATAAAATGTCTATACTTAATTATATTTTAATCAGGTCCATCTTCGCCGGCGTTTTCTTAATTATTACAAAAAAAAAAAACGTAACAATGACAATCGTAGGTAATGTCGGTAATGATAGAGAATAATAGAGATTAAAATCTAGAGCAAAATTTAACAATGCTTTATGTAATTCAATTCAAAATACCATTCACAAAAAAATTTATTGTAACTGGATCAGGACAAATACTTACAGATTCTTTAACATCAATGTGTTTAATAACCAGTTTTATTTCTTACTTAAGTTATTTGACTATAATACTTGATGAGGCTTTTATGACATTAAAACTTTTTAATTACTTAATTTAATGAATGGGGCAGCTGTCAATGTACAGTCAGTGTACTCACCGCTTGGACCAAAAACAGTAAAATATAGCTTTTATTAAGGCGGGATAAGGTGCCTGTATGGTCAAGCGCCAAGTTCCTGATAGTACAATTACTTTGCCATGAAAATAAAATAACAACATGCGAAACTGGTATCATAAAAGAACATAATTATTAGAAATAAATGTCATAAAACTTCAAAGGAAGATACTAATTTATGCAATTCTCCTCTTTCGATTTGCCTTATAGGTTTGAATTTTGGCTTTACTACTGGAATATGTGGACATTCGTCCGATTCTTTTAAATCTTCACAAAAATCTTCTATGTTAGGTTCTAGATCTTTTTTCGCTGTGTGTATTTTTGAGGGTTTTTTATCTTTTCTATTCTTTAAATCGGCACCATCAGCATTAAGTTGTATTAAATTTTTATAAATACGATCATTGAAGTGAAAATTAAGTTTCTTAGTCATCTGAAAATAAAATCAAAATATTACATAATATTTTAATTGTATGGAGTTTCTAGTGATTTGTGTCAGGCTTCTTCAAGAAACAGGACATTGATGGGAAAAGAAGTTGGGTGGAAATAAGGTTTTATGTATTTGCACTTATTTACGGCCAACCTGCAGTCAGTAATTTCCACAGAAAATTATCAGTTCCAACCCCAAATTACCTAGATATACAGAAAAAATCCCCTGGGCCAAGGGAACATTGCCTTATTATAGCTATGCAACGCATTGGGTTGCTAGTACATGGCACTAAAGACATCAATGGTGCTTGTGTAATGAAAAAAATACATAAGTGTCTATTGTCAGTGTGTATTGTTAATAATGACATGGCTTTGGGGGTGTTCATGTAGTCCCAATTTTAAGGTGATTTATGGTATGAAGTAGTAGTATTATTATTAATTTGTCATCAATATATGCTGCAACTTTATTTCCCACTTTCGTTTCATTAAGAAAACAGTAAAAAGTTAAATGTGAAGTTTGCTTTATATAGCACTAAATTTATTTCAAATTCATTACTTCTCTAATCAGCACACCAATTTGAACCCCGGACCATGTTAAGCTTGCATGGAAGAGGCCCTTTGGTGAATTTTGATCTACTTTGTAATGGGTTGCATTCGGCGGATCTTTTTATTACTTAATTAAGTGTAAACTTACTTTGTTAGGACCGGGATATCCGGCGCTCTACACTCTCTGCCTACCCCGTTAGGGAGCTGGCGTGAAGATACATACATACTACATACATACATAACTTACTTTAGCACTTAATTGGGCCTTGTCAACATTCAAGTCTTCAGATCGTGGCAGGGGCTGTTTTTTAGCACCGCACAAATAGTTGGCGAGTAATTCACTGGAACACAGCGTCGGTTGATCCAAATCATTTTGTTTCTGTGAAGGTTTGAGATAAGATTTGGAAGACGATGCGTCGACGTCGTGTATTACCGTTTTAAGATTTTTAACACTTCCTTCAAAATTTCTCACCAACGTCTTCTTGACTTTTGGATCAGAGGAAGATTTTCTCATCGTGTTTTCCTGTTAATCCTATGGTTACAAAAATTAAATGAAAAAATAATAAATATCAGGACTTTTCAAAACATTGGCGGTTGACTTGTCTTGATTGACAGATTATTGCTTGCTGACAGCTGTATTCTGTGATAATAAGCATGTTTAGAAAAATTAAAGTTAAACAAAAAAATACTATGAAAAACATGACATATTTATCAAAACCAGCTACACACGGATTTATATATGCCCGATTTATACTTTTATTCTTTTTCCCTTTACAATTTTTTCTCCTGTACATATATTTTTTTATGTAATGAACGTGGCAAACAAGAACACAATTCACATTGTTGTGAAAAGTGATGACTGCAGCTTATAGACACCCACACAAAGACCAGAGGTCAAAATGCAGATGCGTTACCACTTCTGAGGCCTAAGGTGTTATGCCTCTGTGCCGGAAATTACAGAGCCGTGGATTATCACCTGACCGGAACACGATTGTGCTGAACACTACCATTTAGCGGCAAATATATTAGGTAATGCGGTGGTGCCTACACCCGCGAGCTCCGTCACTGGAGCTCTACCACCAGGTAAATTTAATAACAAATTTACTCTCCTGCCCGCCCATCTTCCAGATTACAGCTTCAATATTAAATTGTCCGTTGTGGGTTGGGTAAGGGATTTGGGAAAAAGGAATGGAGCGTTTAAGAAGTATGACACAATCAGCATACCCTTACCTATAATTTCTGTCGAAGCAGAGTTGGAGTGTTGGAGACAATGCAATTCCTATTTGAACTCGGACTCCGGTTTAATCTTTCGCTTCCGAGAGGGACCAAAATATAATATTAATGAATTAATATTACTAATGATTTCATGTTTCTTATTATTTGAATGGAAGTCATTACAGGAATTGCACGTAAGAATTTAGTTTAAAAGCAACGTGAGACAGTATGTATTGGCTTAAAAAGGTTTGTAAAAATTTAAGTTTAAACACACCCAAACGTTAAAATATATCGTGTGGGAATCACAGACCAAAAACCAGTGGGAAATTGGTAGAGGTACGCGGGTACTGGGTGAAATAGGGGAATTAACATATTAACTTAAAAAAGTGGAATTTTGGAACACATTTATTTCTGTATCTTATAAGTTCCATGATTGCATCATGGAACTTGTAAGATACAGATACCACTTTCTCTTCCACGTCGCAAAAAAAAATATGTTAATCGATATCAACCCAAGTTTTTTAATGTTGGTTATTTTGTAACCTTGCTGTTGGGGGTTTATTTGGAGTATCGGCACAGTAAATAGATACAAACAGTATGGAAACTAAGCCCATTTTATAAAATATTTACCTACACTCCATTGAAGCAACAGGGGTGTCACAAAATTTTTTAAATAATGGTGTTATTATTTTTGCATTTACTGACGTTTACTCAATCGTATTGGGATGTTGACTAATTTTTATTGGTTACCCTGTAATAGTATTGGATAAATAAATACTATTTGTCTCTGAAACATATAGTCAATAAGTACTTAAAAGTTGTTAAGATATAACGATTCAAAATGTTGCGAATTGTGAAATAACTCAAAACGGCCTAAACGACCCGGTTAGTCCGAAACCACCGTTTGATTCGAAGGGTTCGATCCCCGCACCGGAACAAATATTTGTATGGCCTACATGTGTTGTATGTGTACAACGGCACCCAGGACACAGGTTTAATATTTTTTACATACATAAGTAGTTATAAAAAAAACAAACATATACTATAAGAAATTAAAAAATAGTGCGCCGTCGGCAGCGGGAACAGGATCCAAGCTATCGGTGGTTAGGGTCACGGAGACAGGAACCTCCTCACTATACGTGCCGTGCCGAGGAGTACCCCCTTCTGTATTTGACCCATGATCCAACCTTGATCTTATTATTATTATAGTTTTAAGTACGGCAGACAGTTAAATTTTGATATAACTTGTAGATCTTTGTTTTTTGTTTTGTCTTAAAAATAACAAAACTGAGTGCTAATTACTTGGGTGTTTTTTATAACTCTGACGACGGTACAATCTGTGGAATACTGCAACGAGTTGTCGAGACCGGGCTAGTTTCTCTTCTCCTCACCCACTCGGGTAGGCAGGATAATAAATAGCTACCCCGACAAACTTCGTATCGCCTTAGAGGTATAAACAAATTAACTGTCCAAAAAATCGAAAAAAAAAATGGTGAGAATCACCCTTACCATTTAGGGATATATAAAAAGACTACAACCGATTCTCATACACACAAAATTTCATAATGATCGGTCTAGCCGCTGCGGAGGAGTATTGTTACAAACACTGTCACACGCGAATTTTTTAAATATGTTAGATATTATAACAATACATCATTCTCTTCATCATGTATGAAGAGAATGATGAAGGTAGACGAGGCACGAGAGGTTTGTCAGAACCGGGATGTCTGGCGCTCTACACTCTCTGCCTACCCCGTTAGGGACCTGGCGTGAAGATACATACATACATCATTCTTGCCTTTCAAAATCACCAGGAAGTTTAAAAAACGATAACTCCGGTTTTGATTATGCAGATTATGAAAAATCGATCGTCGTCAGTCGACAGCTGTGATGAGAGTTTTGGCGGGAACGCGGAAAAGAACTGTGTTGCTGCGTGATATTATTTTCGAATTTTGTGTATAGTCGCGTAAAATGGTGGGATTTTTATCATAAAGCATTTGGTAACGTTCACGAGTGTAAGAAAGTGATATTATGAAGTGAAAAGTGATTATTCGTATGGCCTCCAAAACTTCGTAAAAACTTCAGTAAAGTCCCCATCGCTTTACTGGAGCCATCTCATCATATTCATCATGGAAGCATTAAATCATCGAATCATCGGCATCTTCCATATGGATATCCATTAATCTAAAGAAATGTGAAATTCAATATGTATACGACTGAAAGACTCTGTATCTTCGGTCATGAATAAATAATATAAAAAAAAGATCGTCAGCTGTCAGTTATTTGTCAGTCAAACGTCACGTCACAAACGTCAAACAGACAACTGTCATGTGAAAAACGATCTTTTTCGGCATTTCGTGATTCGTGGACAAAATAATTTCATATTTTTCTGTTCAAAGAATAAGTATTTATTATTCTTTATTTAACACGCATAAAATCAGTGAATTTTCCAAAGATATGAATCAAATCGGTGGACAGTTTGTCGTAAGTACATCGTGGCACAACAATATTTTCATTACATATTTTAGTCTTGATACTTATTATAAAAATAATCGTTTATAAAATTTTAGAATCCTGAAAATTTACCCGTTGAGAAACTCACTTTATCGATAACCAATGCCGGGTTAATCCAGCAAGTGAAATCTCTGGTGAGAACATATTTTTTTTACAAAATAAGTTTAGAATTCAGGTGAGATCATTCCTTGGAGAAATAACGTCAAAGCTAATTAAACAGCACTACAAATAATATGTTAAATTACTACATTTATGCAGCTTAACCATATGAGCAGTGGTAATAAATGCTATATTTGATTGATTTTGAATTAGTGGAGAGTTTACTGTACTTAAAAGTCATTATTTAGGTAATTGTTTAGTATTTTTTTGTTGATATGAAGAGTTCTTCTGTATAAGTAAATTTATATAAGTGAACTATGTATTTGAAAATGGAACATGTATAAATATGACATATCATTATCATTTTTTTATTCTTTTTGGCCAATTAGCCTGATATTACACCTTTGTATCAATCTGCTCACAATTTCACAACATTAGTTAATGTAGATAGGAACCATTCATAAAATATGTACCCAATCAGGGTGGAGGGGGACGGAGGAGGGTATTGTCAAATGTGTTGGAACAAGTTTAAAAAACAACTGCCTCAGTAGCGTAGTGGTAGCAGGCCACTACTATTATGCTGGAGGTCCTGGGTTCGATTCCCGGGTCGATTTTTCCATTTTCTGGAAGTTTCCCAGTACCTCGGAGTTTGGTAATGTACCCGGGGATGGCAACAGGTTCGCCACCTGTTACATGGGCCAAAACGTAACTGGCGAGTCAGGGGTGTTTGCATGTATGATTGAATGCATGCATTTACCTCTGCCTACCCCTTCGGGGATTACAGGCGTGAAATTACGTTTTACGTCGAAGTTTAAAAAAGTCAGGAAAAAGAGTGACAGAGTTTTGAATAAGTGGAGAGAGTTAACTGTACATATAAGTCATTATTTAGGTACCTTTTTAGTATTTGTTTTTTGATATGAAAAGTTCTTCTGTATAATGGGGGGAGGGATCGAAAATACAGATTTTATGTGTAACATAATTTATGAACAGCCCATACATTTCGGGACTATCTGGAATATTTTGATTCTGTGAGTTGATTTTGATTCTTGATTATAATCATTGACATTAAGAAAAAAAACAAATCCAGTTCTCTGAAATAGATTTATATTAGACAAACCCTAATATTAATTGTTATTTTTTTTAAATATTTGTTCATAATAAATACCTACAGTGTAAGAATAATAATAATAATGGCAACCCATTAAACGTTCCATTGCTGGGCACAAGTCTCTCCCCTTTTTGGGAGGAGGCCTGGAGCTTACTCCACCATGCTGCTCCAATGCGAATTGGAGCGGAGGTGGGTGGGTGAGTGGCCAACCCACTCTCGGATGTTTTTAAACCGCCCATAAGGCCTCCGACAAGGTTTAACGACTGCTGTCTATCAATAGTAACCGGGCCCGACGGCTTAACGTGTCCTCCGAAGCATGGAAACGCGCATTTAATTTGCCACTAGCGGTCAACCATCTCAATATCCGACTTCACCATGCGCGCTTCAAACAGTGTAAGAATGTAGGAGGTATATTGTTGAGATTTGCTTACTTTTCATACAGGATACATTTTGGGTAGAGAAAAGAGAATTTGTACCATACGAAAAGCCTCCACAAGGCAAAGGATTGGTGTTGGGTGCAGTTGACATGTGGAAAACTAAAGTAAACGTGTATTTAGAAAATCTTAAATGGCTGCTGGCGTTGGAGCATCATAGGTAATTATATGTATAACTGCTTCTAAAAATAATGTTAGTGAAAGACTGTTAAAATTTTAAGTTGTAGTCTGTGATTACACAAAATTTTTATACATCTTGTACAAATTGGACTTCTATTGCTGACAGTTTGGTGCAATTTGTCTTAGGTTATACAGTTCAATTTCATTTTTTTTTAAATTTTATCTATTTAGCAAACAAGCACACAGTTAATATTTTGTTGTAAAAAAAAATTATGAATACTGTAACCTTTGAATATTTACATAAAAACAACAAACAAACAACAATGTAGCTGTATGTTGACACTCCTGAGGCCTTAGCTATTATACCTCTGCATATTATATACTAGGTGTGCCCGCGACTTCGTCCACGTGAGAATTTATGATTGTTCAGTAGCTAGTATAAAAGTAGCCTAAGTTACACCTTATTACATAAGCTATCTGCCAGTCAAAGTTCCAGAGATTAGCCGGAACAGACAGACAGACAGACAGATAAAAATGGTAAAAAATGTTGTTTTGGTATATGTACCATGTATACATTTGCATTTAGTAATAAGCAGTTATTTTTATATTACAAACAGACACTCCAATTTTATTTATTTGTGTAGATTATTTAATTTATAAATCTGCATTTACTTATTGAAATTAAATCCTGTGGTGTGTTTGTATGATGCAGGTTTTGGAGTACAATAGTTTATCATCCGCAATGCATGGACGCATTAGTGTCGTTCCTCCAAGAAGCAAGTCCCCCATACATGCCACCATACGAAAGCAAGGATGTACAAAAATTGTATGAGGAGATACGAAGACATATTCTTATTATTTTTAGTAGACTTGTTACAAACAAGGAAAGTAAAGTAAGTGACTTTAATTAATTTATGAAATTTTTTTTATTCCACATAGTTAAATTTACTAACTAGCATTGTTGGCAATACGAGTAGATGCCGCTTCTGTAAATGTGAGGGATAAAATTCGACAAATCAGGCGTCCACTTCGGTAGCTTAGTTGAACTAGAATGAGAAAGAATGACTCTTTTTCTTTTCTTTTTACTCTTTGTTATCAGTTTGTAAAGGGGAAAAGAGACATTCTACTGATATACTTTTACATTAGTTTATTACATTTAGTTTTATCTTAGTGATATTCTTGACTTTACATATATTTTTTATCTTGTTTGACATGTATATCAATTGTTGTTCACTTTAATTTATTTTGTTTGTTTTTGACGTGTCATAAGAGGTGCCTGTCACCCTAAATGAATAAATGAGTTTCTGATTCTGATTCTAGAAATCTCAGTGGTCGCGGGTTAAAGACGCGCCTGAAGTCAATTTTTTTTTTCAATTTTTTATTTAAAATAAATTTCAAACACATAATTACTTATTCAAGAATTAGCTGCATATGTCCACGTAGAATTCTATTCTATAATAAAAGTTACTCTATTACGTCAGCTATCTGCCAGTGAAAGTCCCATCGAAAACGATACATTATTTATGAATTTTATTATACTAGCTGTGCCCACGACTTCGTCCAGGTAGATTACTAAACAATAATTTTGTTAGGGCCTTTTTCCTGTCAAGCTGATTTGCGTGTGCACGCAGGTTTGACCCGCATGCGTGTCACCTGATCCCATCGTTTCATACAATCTTTTCGTTTGACGCGTGGCGTGCCTGGTGTGGAGCTTGGCTTTTTTATGTCCAATCTGTATATGACTGTATCTGTTAGCGGCACGCACCAAATTGCAACGGTGCAGATTTTTTTTTTGGGTGTTAACCCGTTATGTATGCGTGTCACACCCGCGTGCAGCCGCAAACCCGCTTGACAGGAAAAAGGCTCTTACTTTTACGCAAATGAAGTCGCGGGCACAGCTAGTTAAATATACTCCCCCTTATTCATAAACGTACATTAGATACGTTTTAGCTATAGAATGCTTTGTCTTTGTCAGTTGCATTGTCAAATGTGCAGGATAGAAAAAGACAAAGGAGAGATTAGTAGCTAAAATACGTTTATGAATAAGGGGGACTCTCTTTAGTGTTTGCGCAGTACTGGAACGATGATATAAAGGTTTTTTCTATGCTCCATCAATTTTTATTTATTTATCTAACTATTACACAATTATACCTAGCTACATCAAAAAGCCTGAAGGTTTGTGCTGATGCAATTTGAGACGGACCATCTTATTTCCAGTCACAATGGATTTCCAAAGAGTTTATGGGAAACCTTCTGTACAACAACTTCATATTTACAATCCCGGTCATATGGGACCTGTGCCTGACGTACGGTGCGGACAATCTGAGGCACGTGTCGCGAGTGCTGGACGTCATTTTCACCTTGCAGCCGCAGTACGAGAGGGACGCGTTGCAAGCTCTCATGTTTGTTAAAGAGGTGCGTATTGAGAATACTTAATTAAATAAGCCTGTGAAAAACAAAATGACAATGAATTCGGTCTAGATTCCATAAACTATTTAGATCCCATATTGTGTCCTTAATCATTTCTCAGGCTGGGTTGTACCAAGATATTTGTTAAAGTTAAAGTTATTGTGACATTTTACATCTTTCTCTAACTTTAACAGATTTCTTTAAGTTCTCTAACTTAAAAAAAGGATGTGAAATAAATACAACAACCCTAACAAATATCTTAGCGCAACCCAGGCTTAAATAATGAAAAGTGCAGACGTTAAGTGGTTTCAGAATCATTCATAGCTTACAATAATGCGTGAATGGTTGTTATTTTTAGTTAATTAACATGTGTCTACACATAAATGGAACACAGTTTTATAAAATAAATGATAATAAACCACGAAGAACACTTGTGGTTGTCACTTATAATAGTTATAAATATAATACAAATCAAATCAGGGGATTCCCATAACTTCATTATTGCGTTGCGTGATTAGGTTCATATGGAATATTGATATGATATGAGAAGAGCATACAAAATGAACAATGCAAACGGGAATCCCCTTAATTTGAAAATATTCCTCTGTATTCACATTATTTGTAGCCTGTTAAATACTTTATTTTGCAATTGTATGGTTGGGGAAACCCCCTAATTTCTTCACAAAAATATACAGTGGTAAAAGTCGATCGGGTAACCCCGTATTAAACAAAGTTTAAAACCACAACTTCAATTCTATATTAACGGAGGGGAAGGTAGAGGTGCTAATACTGCTCAGAAAGTAAGCTATTTTTGCTTAATTAAATTTTGGTGAAAGGATATTTTTTATTTATCTTAATTTTTTTGTTACGGACAATACATTACGTGATATTTACAGATATTTACCGATATTCCCTCCTCTGCAAAAAATAGAATTAAATGAGTTTCGGCTCTATATCTCCCCTAAAAATCTCAAGTTATTAATAATAATAATGGCAACCCATTATACGTCCCATTGCTGGGCTGAGTCTCTCCCCTTTTTGGGGGGAGGGCTGGAGCTTACTCCACCACGCTGCTCCAATGCGGGTTGGTGGAGATAAGGGTTAGTGGCCAACCCATTGTCGGATGTTTTCAAACTGCCTATTAGGCCTCCGGCTAGGTTTAACGACTGCTATCTATCGATAACAACCGGGACCAACGGCTTAACGTGCCCTCCGAAGCACGGAAACGCGCACTTTAATTTGCCACTAGCGGTCACCCATCACACACCCGCCCGCGCCCGTATAGCTTAACCGAGTAGATCGCTTCCGACTTACACCAGCCGCTGGGCCATGCGCGCAAGTTATCAGAATCAGAAACTCATTTATTCATTTAGGGTGACAGGCACCTCTTATGACACGTCAAAAAACAAACAAAATTAAAGTGAACAACAATTGATATACATGTCAAACAAGATAAAAAAAATATATGTGAAGTCAAGAATATCACTAAGATAAAACTAAATGTAATAAGCTAATGTAAAAAGTATATCAGTAGAATGTCTCATTTCCCCTTTACAAACTGATAACAAAGAGTAAAAAGAAAAGAAAAAGAGTCATTCTTTGTCATTCACCGGCATATCAATGAAATATGGGGAGGTAATAGGTACAATAATGCAAGATGGGCAGCAACGTTCTGCGACAAAACTACCGCCACTGCGATCGCCAATCCGCATGTCAAGTGTGGCCATTATGGCATATCCCCCTTACGGAAAGGCTTCGGTCTAGCAGTGGACATAAATATTTCGGCTGATACGATAAAGCATTTTTTTTTTAAATATTTTTTTTACATTTAACTCAGGGTATTGTGAAGACAGGAGCGCTCAAACTAGGTAAACCCTGTCTCCGCCTCAGGATTTTGTCCACTTAATTACTTGTACAATTTTAGTTATAGCTCATGAGAGAATTATACACATACAGAAAATATCTGAGAGTGACGACCCGGTTAGTCCAGTGGTGTGAGATGACCGTTTGATTCGGAGGGTCGCGGGTTCGATCCCCGCACCGGGACAAATGTTTGTATGGCCTACAGATATTTGTTTCGGGTCTGGGTGTTTGTGTATGTGTTGTATGTGTACAACGGCACCCACGACACAGGTTTATACCTACTGTGGGGCTGTGAGTGTAAGCGTATTTTTTTTTTTTTTTATCTCAAAGTATGTGAGTGTGTGTATGTGTGTGTATGTGTATGTGTGTGTATGTGTGTGTTTGTGTATGTGTGTATGTGTGTGTGTGTATGTGTGTGTGTGTGTGTGTGTGTGTGTGTGTGTGTGTGTGTGTGTGTGTGTGTGTGTGTGTGTGTGTGTGTCTCATTATGGCACATGGAACTAAAAATACATTTATTTGTACTAACCAACAGGCTTTCAAATACATAATCCTACAAGTGAACAAAGACTACGACAGCGAAGAGCCGCCGAATCTTCCAGAAACATTCAAAGGTTTCGGTGAGATCCGGCCGCCTGTCAAAGGCCAGGACAACCTGACGTTTGATGCCCTGAAAGACCTGGTGGTGCACTTGTTGGATACGGCAATGACCTTGCGAATATTTGTGGAGGCATATCCCAAGGCTGCTGAGATATTAAAGAGGGCGAATTTTGTTTTAAGGTGAGATTTTAATACATTTTCAAAATGTAGTTTTTTTTTTAAATGGATGACAGTTTGGCATCTTTGTCAGTGTTAAAATGATTCTAGGTATTTGGTAATGATAATAGTAAATGAAACTTGAACCCCACGCTCCACTTTCCGCTCCACTCCCCGCTTCACTCCCCGCGCTACTCCCCGCTCCTCTCCCCGCTCCAATCCCCGCTCCACTCTCCGCACCAATCTCCGCTCCACTCCCCGCTCTACTCCCCGCTCCACTCCCCGCTCCACTCCCCGCTTCACTCCCCGCTCCGCTACCCACTCCACTCCCCGCTCTACTCCCCGCTCCACTCCCCGCTCTACTCCCCGCTCCACTCCCCGCTCCACTCCCCGCTCTACTCCCCGCTCTACTTCCCCCTCCAATCCCCGCTCCTCTCCCCGCTCCTCTCCCTGCTCCTCTCCCTGCTCCACTCTCCGCACCAATCCCAGCTCCACCCCAGACTCCACTCCCTGCTCTACTCCCCGCTCCACTCCCCGCTCCTCACCCGTTTCACCGCTCCACTCTCCGCTCTACTCCCCGCTCTACTCCCCGCTCCACTCCCCGCTCCACGGGGGGTAGTTTTACATTTACTGGGGGTAGTGTTTAAGTGTCTTCATTATATTACATTAAAAAAACGGTTTTATGTAGATGTTTATAAGCTACAGTATACCATCAATGTAGTTAACTAGGCTTGTTTGCCACTTCTTGACATGAAAAAACCATAATGATTATCGATAAATATTTTGTATTACCACGAGGTAATTAAGGTACATCGAAATAACGCTTTCGCGAGCTGCATGCATTGTAGAAATTATATTTGGAGTCTGCCCGTAACCATGGTAACTTAACCATGACCACGTAACTTTCGGAAAGCGTCGAAATAAGAAGTTGGTAGTATTGTACACGCGAGAAAACTCGCAAATATAATTTCTACAATGTACATCGAGCATAAGGCTCATAGCTCAGTACGGCCACCCGGCACCCGACCAGCGCCCGACCGCTTCGTGCGGTCTGCACTCATTTTATCAACTCCGCTCCGTATCGCGTTGACGGCTTGCGTGCGGTACGGCGAGTGGACCACTCAGTGACCACTAGTTTTCCTTGCGTTGACTTTGCATTGCTAACGCGTTGTTCCCAAGTGGACCGCGCGCTGTCCGCGAGTGGTTCACAAGTAACAGCGCGTCGTTCACCCGTGGTCCACCCGTCGACAACTAGTAAACGTCGTAAAACGAGGCGGTGCTAGTCAGGTGCCGGGTGGCTGTACTGAGCTATGACCCTAACTCGACCTTGTAAATATTTTAATAACATATGCCAATTAAATGTCCAAGCACCAAAGACTGTATTTCTTCCAGTATAGTTCAAATTTACGAGTACGGTATACCTCTACTGTATGAGAAGTTGGAAGCGTTGGGTGATGAAACCAGCGTGAAGTACACGGAAGTTGAGAGCTACATAGACACAGCCAGGGCGGAGCTCATCGATGTGTTCAGAGAAATGCTGGCTGTGTACAAGAATGCTATTTTCAGTGGCGAGTGAGTATTTTTTCAGTGTTAATAATTAGCTCCATATCATAGCTTTTAAATAGGAAAAGTGTACAGTGTATGCTGAAATTAAAGTTTCCAGTATCGGCACACCGCGGACACTCCGTTCACTAAAATTCCATACAAACGCTTAATTTGGTTTCTTTTACACAGACATCGTGACAGTGACGTGTATTTACACGCGCACTTGTGTGCGTAGCACGTACAAAATACCAACCGTCGCCCATAAGAGGGGAAGGGGTTGAGTGATGCAAGCAAATCGGGCGGGACGTCGAAGTGTCCATTCTATACGTAGTATTATTACATGTTCTCTGGTATCGGTCTCAATAGAGCTTGCGATGCGGAACTCAACTTACGACTTTGTCGCCTGTTTTTTATTTCTTTTATCATGTAAAGATATAACGATAATCAGATTATGTTCTGACTTAGGTTTTCGCGAGCTGCACTCATTGAAATAGAACTAGTTAACGGATTTATAGGTGGTACAAAAGGACATTAAAAATCAAAGATTTAAACCAGACCGAAAGCGATTTAGTTTGACAGCTCGACGCGGGGCTGTAACATGTTCAATGACAGACAGTTGAACTGTTTTTTTATATCGCGATTTTAGGGTTGGTTCTATAGTAAAAGTTGTTCATAGTGATCAAGGAGTTCATAGTGCTTAAATGACCCCTTAAATCAGAGGTTCCCAAACTATTTTTCTTGTAGACCACATTTCCATTTTTTTTCTGGTTTCGGTGGACCCCCTTGGTAATATTTATATCACTTTCCCATATATCCCATTTTTATTTACGCATATACGTAGATCCCATCGAGTCTCCCATGGACCCCAGGGGGTGTTTATGGACCACTTTGGGAATCACTGCCTTAAATTTATGAACGTGTATCCAAAATCACGTGGTATAATAAGTTATTCATAGGCTACTAACCATCAATGTGAGTTGTATGCTTTTTTGCCACTAAAATGACATAAAAAGCATCTATGACAGAGGCAGCATAGAAAGCAACGTGGAGGCATATCTCTCCCTGGTGATGGACGGTCTGTCTGAGCGGCTGCTCATCCGGGACTACCACGCCTGCTACCCGCTGCACGAAGACTTGGACCTCTTGAAGCAGGCATATCCTGATATGTATCCTTTTCATTTTACGTCTACTGGTTTTTACTGGTAGTGGAGTTCCAGTGTCGGCGCTCGAGGGGCGTAGGCACTACGGCATTAGCTATCTGTCGCCAAATGCTATTTTTCAGTGGTTCGGCTCTTTCGTATTATGTTCAGATGGCAAATGGCCTCGGAATATCTATCTCGGAAGCAAAACAGCATAGGTTTCAGAGAGGCAATGCATCTGCATCGTGACCTCCGGTTTTTGTGAAGATGTCTATGGACTGCGATATTCACGTACCATCTACATAATGCTCGTTTGCTACTCTCGCCGATAAACTGACTACATAAAAAAATTATGTGTTTTTTGATCGATATCTTCCGAAATTTTGGGAGTTATTGGCTTTGCCTGAATAGGTCGGATAGATATTCACGGAATGTACATGATAATCGATTTAAAATTTTTGTATGTTCCTAAGAGAAGTGTCAGCGACTTGTTTAGAAATCTTCCTCAGATAAAAATCCAGATTCTAGTAATGCGATAATAGATTGTAATCTCTCATGTACAGCCCAAAAAACTCATTGTTTTGATGAAGCCTTTGAAACGGGTTAACCCATTCTAGTGTTAACCGTAGTTTGGGTTAATCATTGTTCGGCTCAACAATTATGAAGTAAGCTCCTGTTAACCCAAAAACAAAGTTGTTTTGAGATAGGGTATTGAAAGGGTTTGTGATGGGTTTTTGTTAAGCGGTTGATAGAGGGTTTTATTTGTTCAATGGAATCTACCACACGTATTTAAAATCGGAGGTCGATATTAATATTTTAAATTAAAAATACAAACTACTTTAGAAATCTTCCAAAGTATTGCGATATTAGAGTTCGATCACTTATTATGTTTCATCTGTATTTAGTTTATTTATTAAGACAAATGGAATCTACCACACGCATTTAGAAACGAAGGTCGATAATTGCATTTTATATACAGTTTCCATCAAAATTTCCTTAACATAGCTCAGTGATAACGTAAAGACTGATTTTATACTGCAAGCGATATATTCGAACATGGACGAGCCATTTTCAGAAGAAATACTAAATAACAATATTAATTCGGTACCCAACGGCCATGTTGAGACGATAGCTACGCCAGGTACATCCAAAGAAAACGAAATACCTAATAATATTCGAGAAGAATCATTGATTAGCGAAGTCAAGGATATTTTACCACATTTAGGGGATGGATTCATATTGAAATGCTTGCAACACTACGATTTTAGCGCGGAGAGAGTTATTAATAGCATATTGGAGGGTACTTTGGCTGAGACGTTGCAAGGTAAGAAATGATTGATGACTCAGCGGTTAGCACGAGGGTATGCCACGGCGTGTTGCGGCATTCCACAGGATGCTTCGGTTTACTGAAGCGTGCCGTCCCTCGCCATGCCGTGCCATGCCGTCACTGGGCGCCGGCCCTTACATGGTTATTACAACACGCCTTTTGTGATTCTTATTGAGCGTTACTGCTTAAATCCTTGCCCCCTTATTCATAAACGTACATTAGATACGTTTTAGGTATAGAATCCTTTGTCTTTGTCAGTTGCATTGTCAAATGTGTAAGATAGAAAGAGACAAAGGAGAGATTAGCAACAAACGGAGCTCGCAGGCGTAGACACCACCGCATTACCTAACATACTTGCCGCTAAATGTTAGTGTTCAGCACTATAGTGTTCCGGTCAAGTGGTAATGTACGGCCCTGTAATTCCTGGCACAGAGGCATAACACCTTAGGCCTCAGGAGTGGTAACGCATCTGCATCTTGACCTTGCTCTTCGTGTGGGTGTCTATAGGCTGCAGTCATCACTTAACATCAATGTGAACTGCATGCTTGTTTGCCACTTCCATTACATTAAAAAAAAAAACTTCTGGATAAAAGCTTTTCTATTGGCCTTAATAGCGCGATTTAGGCCACTTGATCGACGAGGCGGTTCTATTGCACCTGGGTTGTGGGATGTGGACGTCAATTACTACATATTATTATAAAGAAGCGCGCATGGCCCAGCGGCTGGTGTAGATCGTAAGCGATCTGCTCGGTTAAGCACTACGGGCGCGGTCGGGTAGTGTGATGGGTGACCGCTAGTGGCAAATTAAATGCGCGTTTCCGTGCTTCGGAGGGCACGTTAAGCCGTCGGTCCCGGTTGCTATCGATAGATAGCAGTCGTTAAACCTTGTCGGAGGCCTTATGGGCGGTTTGAAAACATCCGACAGTGGGTTGGCCACTAACCCACCCACCTCCACCAATCCGCATTGGAGCAGCGTGGTGGAGTAAGCTCCAGGCCTCCCCTCAAAAAGGGGAGAGACTCGTGCCCAGCAGTGGGACGTATAATGGGTTGCCATTATTATTATAAAGAAAAGTCCTCCTATTTTTCTCTGTCTGTATGTATATGTGCTAATCTCGGAAAGTTGTGAACGGATTTTGTTCCTGTTAAAAGTTCCTGAAAAAGTTGGAAAGAGGGTTTTGTAATGAAGGTTTATATTTATAATTTATCAATATGCTACTTATATTTACTGAGATATTATGGTCTTTGTCAAAGAAATCGGACGCGTTCCTCCAATATAATAAAGGCTCCCGTGCGAAGCTGGGGCGGGTCGCTAGTTTAATATTAGTATTTTTACTGGTAGTAGAGCTCCAGTGACGGAGCTCGCGAGCGTAGGCACCACCCCATTACCTAATATACTTGCCGCTAAATGGTAGTGTTCAGCACTATCGTGTTCCGGTCAGCTGGTAATGTACGGCCCTGTTATTTCCGGCACCGAGGCATAATACCTTAGGCCTCGGGAGTGGTAACGCATCTGCATTTTGACTTGGTCTTTGTGTGGGTGTTTATAGATAGGCGGCAGTCATCACTTAACATCAACGTGAACTGCATGTTTGTTTGCCACTTCCTAGAATTAATCCAGTTTAACAACATCCCAACAGCTCTAGACCAATCTCTACCAATCATACCTGAGGATCCCTTGGACAATAAATTCCTGGAGACTGGCATCGAGCGGCTCAACGTTTTCGACGGCGACCAGTTCGACATCATGACCAGAGACGACGTGGACCTTAGTAAGATACACGTGGGCAAAAGGAAGTCCAAATACAGGGATCTGAAGGACATGCTCAATGACAAGACTGAGGTTAAGAGCAGGATAGACATATACAGCAAATACAAGTGAGTTCTCATATTTTTCTTGTTTCGTTATGTCATGCATTTTGACCTCTGGACTTTGTGTAAGTGTCTATACTCCATAGGCTGCAGTCATTACTTAACATCAATGTGAACTGCATGCTTGTTTGCCACCTTCATTACATAAAAAAAGCGTCTCAATGGTCTAGCGATAGCAGGCCACTACTACTAAGCGGGAGAATCGAACCCAGGAGGGTTCGATTCCCGGGTCGGTTGCTATAAGATATAACGGTGTAAAATCCTTTATCTTTGGTTCTATTGGATTTTTTCCATTTTTTCGAAGTTTCCCAGTGCTTTGAATTTCGGTAATGTGCTCGGATATGTAAACAGGCTCGCCACCTGTTACATGGGCCAAAACGTAACCGAAGAATCGAGAGTGTTTGACACGATGCTTGAATGTATGCATGTACCTCTGTCTACCCTTTCAGGGATTAAGTTACGTTTTGTTATGTATGATGAATAGGTGTCTGGTGAATTTCAATTGATTATCCTTTGAATTCTTGCAGATTATGTAATGTTTATCCGCATTACGCGCAGCATTCGTGCGTTTTTCTGTAGTTGTGATATGAAATGACCATTATCCTGGTCATCTCTCCTTAGAATTTGTTTAAGGTGTAATTTCAGCAAACCCTGCTCGATAATGAAGGGCTACAGTACAAGGACACAGAGCAAGGTTTTCTGTTAAAAACTAATTGTTATGGATTGACATAGTTGGTGATCAATAGAAAAAACCGACTACTCCCAAAACAGGTATAATCTCCGATTATACCGCGGTTTTTTCATCTCTGCAGCAATATCTTATTAAGTATATGACTCAACACTGACCCCCAACCCTGAGGTGTTCTGTCTCGTCAGATTAACCGTTACTCAAACGGTAGATTTTACTCAACTCTGCTTTGCAGCCTGGTGTGCGACGAGGTGGGCATGTACTCGGACGAGTACGACGATACGTACGACAGCGACGGCGTCACGGTAGCCGCGGACTCCGCCGACGATCCCAGAAGACCCTTCGTCACACCCCGAGCTCTGCGATCTATAACTAGAGACGAGGTCAGTGTAGAGCACATTACAGGTGACCATGTACTCTGATAAGGACGAAGACATGTAAGACAGCAATGGCGTAGCCTCCGCCGCAGACTCCGCCGACGATCCTAAACGACTCTTTGTTACGTTGCGTTCTTTGCGGTTTTTGCTAGAGATGAAGTCGGAGTAGGGTCTATTATAGGTGGCCATGTACTCTGATAAGTACGACAGCGATGGCGTCACCTCCGCCGCAGACTCTGCCGACGATCCTAAACGACTCTTTGTTACGCTGCGTTCTTTGCGATCTATAACTAGAGACGAGGTCAGTGTAGAGCTAATTACAGGTGACCATGTACTCTGATAAGGACGAAGACATGTAAGACAGCAATGGCGTAGCCTCCGCCGCAGACTCCGCCGACGATCCTAAACGACTCTTTGTTACGTTGCGTTCTTTGCGGTTTTTGCTGGAGATGAAGTCAGAGTAGGGTCTATTACAGGTGGCCATGTACTCTGATAAGTACGACAGCGATGGCGTCACCTCCGCCGCAGACTCTGCCGACGATCCTAAACGACTCTTTGTTACGCTGCGTTCTTTGCGATCTATTACTAGAGACGAGGTCAGTGTAGTCCGTAGAGCCCATTACAGATGGCCATGTACTCAGATTAGTACGACGATACGTACGACAGTGCCAGCGTCACGGTAACCACAGACCCCGCCGACTATCCCAGAAGACCCTTCGTCACGCCCCGAGCTCTGCGATCTATAACTAGAGACGAGGTCAGTGTAGAGCCCATTACAGGTAATACAGGTGTTTTTTAATGGACTTATATAGGCGGCTTGCCTCAAGACGGCACTAGTCTACTTCACGGAATTGGATAGCGCGAAGGGCTCATTACAGGTGGTCATGTACTCAGAAAAGGACGCTGAATCCGCTGACAATTCTTAAAGATTTTGTGTCAAGTTGCGTGCTCTGCGCTAACAATAGTTAGGGCCGAGGTCAGTGTAGAGACCATTACAGGCTTTACAGCAGGCTATGTACTCTGATGAGTACGACAACACGTTCAACAGCGAAGACGTCATTCTCACTGCAGACTCAAACTCAAACTCAAACTCAAAAATTCATTTAATCACTTGGAAATAATAGAATTTGCTTGTGATAGGTCAAATTACAAATATAAAATTAAAGCGAATAACAACTGATACGTTGATTAATATGTCAAAGTAAATAAATTAATAATAGTCCAAAAATACTTAATAATAAAAATAGGTATCAACAGAATGTTCCATACTCTCTTTTACAAACGGCAAGATAAGACTAAACAAAAAAATATGGGACATTCTTTGTCATTCACTGGCAGAGTTCCAAAGCCCACATTACTGAGAAAAAACCTGCCAAAACAAAACTCAGTAGGGTCTTTTCAAAATATGTTCCTTAAAACTATTTTCACATTAAGTACTCCGCCGATGATTCCAGAAGACCTTTCATTATGCCGGGAGATCTGCGATCTATTACCAGAGACGAGGTCAGTTTAGTGTCCATTTTTTGTTAGTGAAAAATCTGGGGTCACAACCAGCTTCCCTCCTTCCTACGCCCATGATCAACATAGTCACTGGTCATAGTTTACTGGTGGTAGAGCTCCAGTGGCGAAGCTCGCGGGCGTAGGCACCACCGCATTACCTAATATACTTTCCGCTAAATGGTAGTGTTTAGCACTATGATGTTCCGGTCAGGGGTGCGACCGCCTATCGACATTGCTATTGTCGCTGTCATGGCTGTCAAATTTCCATGTGGATTTGTAGCTCCTTTAAAAACAGTAGTGATAATCTGATTGTTTTTCTTGCTTTCGTAGGTGAGAAACAAGCGATAATGGTAGATTATTTCGATTATTGTTATTTAGTTAAAGTAAAAATCGACATGAAAATTTGACAGCAATGACAACGACAATAGCAATATCGATAGGCGGTCGCATCCCAGGTGGTAATGTAGTAGTAGTAGTATCTTCACGCCAGGTCCCTAACGGGGTAGGCAGAGAGTGTAGAGCGCCAGATAGCCCGGTTCTGACAAACCTCTCATGCCTCGTCTACCTTCATCATTCTCTTCATACATGCACGCCGATTCCTAAGACTTTTGACCCCACCATCAGACAGAACTCGACCTATTTGGTCGTGGTAGGGTAATGTAGGGCCCTGTAATTGCCGGCACAGAGGCATAAGGCAGGAGTGGTAACGAATCTGCATTTTGACCTTGGTCTTTGTGTTGGTGTCAATAGGCTGCAGTCATCACTTAACAATGTGAACTGCATGCTTGTTTGCCACTTCCATTACATAAAAAAAAGTTGTCATGTGATTGTTTTTTTATTTAGTAAAATAACCTTCAAGACGCATTGTGGTTTACCGGCAAATAAATTTCTAAATCTGGTTTTCCTTCCTCAATGTTACTCTGAAAGTGGAAAAATGTCAAGATCAATAAAAATAAAGAAGGCGGATACGTAATGAGAATATGTAATTCATAAGGAAAATGATCTGCATTTACTTTGTCTTATGTTATTATAATGTTTTCCCTATTCAAGTTCGTGTAAATTTAAAGAAATATAGGTTTTCTTTAACGTAATGAAGGCGGAAGGTGAAGATGTAGTTCACATTAATGGTACTTTTTACTGGTGGTAGAGCTCCAGTGACGGAGCTCGCGGGCGTAGGCACCACCGCATTACCTAATATACTTGCCGCTAAATGGTAGTGTTCAGCATTATCGTGTTCCGGTCAGGTGGTAATGTACGGCCCTGTAATTTCCGGCACAGAGGCATATTACCTTAGGCCTCAGGAATGGTAACGCATCTGCATTTTGACCTTGGTCTTTGTGTGGGTGTCTATAGGCTGCAGTCATCACTTAACATCAATGTGAACTGCATGCTTGTTTACCACTTCCATTACATAAAAAAAAAAATGGTAAGTGAATACTGTAGCATATAAACATCTACACAAAAACCAGATGTCATAAAATGCAGATGCGTGGCCCACTCTAAATATAAAGTCATTGCTTGATATGTTCTCAGGCTTTCGCGAGCTACACTTATTTGAAATAAAACTATTTTTACTGATTTATCTCGCGTATATTAATGTTAAATGATTTTCAAAATCAACCCGGTCTGTCTGTCAGTCTGCCTGGGACCACGGAAGCTGAAAAGCGGGTTGATTTTAAAAATAATTTTAGTTTAATATACGCGAGATATATCCGTAAAAATAGTTTTATTTCATTATTGCATATTATACCTGAGACTGACCGACCTTGGATATCTGCCGCTCCATACTTTCTGTCTTATAGGTCGCGCCACGTCAAAAGAACGCTGGAAGAAAGTAGAAGGGATGTGTTCGCGCATCGGTACACTCGCGCACGAAAGTACTAGCCCTATTGGTTTATTTTTGATCTAGCTTTCGCTTACGGTTTCGTGTATTGGTAGGCAGATTGAAAACTATATTACATAGAATAACATAAAATGAAATAAAAACACATGACGCGCAGCTTGACCGCTAGCGTTCTTTTTACGTGGCGCGACCTATACCTGTAAGGGATTTGGCGTGAAGATACATACATACACCTATCTACGATTGTTAAAACGTTACCATTTCAATGAAATGCGACAGCTCTACTGAATATTGGAATTGATTATGTTATTGGAATCAAAAACAAACGACAGCTCAAACATGTTGCTTTTATTTTGTGTATTGTTGTCATACACAAAATACAAAAAATTACACTTATGTGTCTTCACCAGCTCGTATCCTATAGTTGCAGTCAGGGAACTCAGCGCTTATCCAAGATCAATCAAATATCGCTCTTAGTATCACCGCGTTAGGTGCTCCTATTGTCAAGCAGTTCTGATCGTGCATTGGAACTTATACGCTAGATTAAAATAAAAAAAATGTATTATCTTTTCCAGGAGGAGTCAGAAGAAGAAGAATCGGAGCGGCAGGAGGAAGAAAAGCCGGTCCCTAGCGGTAGCGGCGGTAGTCGAAACAAAATCGACTTCTGCGTCAATCCTGAAGAAGTGCGCGCGCGCAGGGAAGCCAATATGGCGCGGCGGGGCAGGGGGGGACATCGGCCGCCACCTCAAAGGTGAGTTTAAAAAAAAAAACATATTTTAGACAAGATTCTTTATTCCTATCCAAGGAGAGGCTGGCGTCGGGATATGACGACCCCACCGTCAACTAGCGGAAGATTTTTCTTCGACTGGAAGAGAATTCTTCCACTATTACAGTCAGGCATTATACACGGTTCCAGTTTTTTTGCATTCAATTTACCACACTCTTACATAGTAACAGGACAGATATCGTGAAAATATCTTACATCAATATTTAGGAAGAAAGGAAGAAAAATATTTGTAATATCTGTATATAAAATATATATATAATATCTGTTAAATTAATTTAAAAACGAAACCGGCTGTTCGTTCCCGTTGTCTTCTCTATTTTAAGTATATTAATTAACTTCATTAAAAAAAAATACTTCAAGCAGGAATCGAACCTTCGACCTCAGGATAACCACTCCTGCTGTTTTACCACTAAGCTACCGAAGTCCTTAAAGACAAATTTGACTTCAGGCAGGCAGTGGTAAGGCGGCTGGACTGGTTATCCTTTTTTTATGCAATGGAAGTGGCCAACCAAGCATGCAGTTCACATTGATGTTAAGTGATAACTGCAGCCCACAGACACTCAAAAACCAAGGTCAAAATGCAGATGCATTACCACTACTGAGGCCTAAGGTGTTATTGCCTCTGTGCCAGCAATTACAGGGCCGTACATTACCACTTGACCGGAACACGATAGTGCTGAACACTCCCATATAGCGGCAAGTGAAATAAGTGAAATAAGTTCCACCACCAGTGAAATATCCTAAGGTTCGATTCCTGCCTGAAGTAAAATTTTCTTTCCATTTTTTCTTTAATTTCTAAATTCACTCGTATTGCGAAAAATCAAATATTAGGTACAATTAACCTCATTGTCTCGATATAACAGGAATACGGACGTGACAGGCAAGCCCAAAGGTCAGGGTCAGGAGAAAGATGTGCTGATGAACAGAGACAGAAAGGAGAAGCATAAGTCGTCGCGAGGGAACCACAACCGGCGGCAGGGCGCGCAGTGGAAACGGAGCCAAGGCATGATGCCATCATAGTGACCCCTTCCTGATTAATTTTCATTATAATATGCCAGGATGCTATTTTTGGATTTACTCGAACGCTTCAGATTAAGATATGGGAGATACCTTGAACCCCGTTGGTTACCTCCACTAAATCTAAGGTTTGCATATAAAGCCGCGCCCGAAGGGTAGCCCTGAAAAGAAATCAAAAGGGCGCTACGATCTTACTCATCTTCCGAATCGTCTGAATATGTATATATATATATATTTTTTATGTAATGGAAGTGGCAAACAAGCATGCAGTTCACATTGATGTTAAGTGATAACTGCAGCCTATAGACACCCACACAATGACCAGGCATTAGGTGTTATGTCTCTGTGCCGGAAATTACAGAGCCGTACATTACCACCTGACCGGAACACGATAGTGCTGAACACTACCATTTAGCGGCAAGTATATTAGGTAATGCGGTGGTGCCTACGCCCGCGAGCTCCGTCACTGGAGCTCTACCACCAGTAAAAATAAGAATATAGGTTCACTATCCAAAATAGGAGCATTGTTTGGGCACATTTTGCACCCTCTCAGAATATCTGACACGCGCTTTTACAAAATAATACTTCGTAATTGTTTAAAATAAAACTATTTTGATTACTTTAAACTACTTATATAACTTAAATTACGTCTAGTTAGAGAGGCTTAGGATGAACTCAAAGATGGGTAGCAAAAACTATCTAAAGTTAACATTTAGTTTAATAACAACGGTATCATTATAATCGTCTCCCAATTTAGAAAGATGACGACAAAGTTACTCGTGCCGCGGACCAGAACAGAGAGTTATTGACGGAAACAAAGGGGAGTTATATCCAATGAGGACGCTATGACTTAATTGGGCGATGTATTGCATCAATAGGGTGACGTAATAAAAAAAGGGTTAAAAAATATCATTCATACTATAAAACCCCCCGACCTAGATTGAAAATTATACTTTTATGTTTTTTAACAAAAATCTAGGCATTTGGTAACAATAATTTATTTACGTAAAATAAAAAACGTAACTTCACGCCTGTAATCCCCGAAAGGGTAGGCAGAGGTAAATTCGTGCATTCAAGCATACATGCAAACACCCACGATTCGCCGGCTACGTTTTTGGCCCATGTAACAGGTGGCGAGCCTGTTGACTTTTTCGGGCACATTACCAAACTCCGAGGTACTGTGAAACTTCCAGAAAATGGAAAAATCCCGATAGAACCAGAGATAAAGGATTTTAAACCGTTATCTCTGATAGCCCTCGACCCGGGAATCGAACCCAGGACCTCCAGCGTAGTAGTAGTGGCCTGCTACCACTAGGCTACTGAGGCAGTTGATTATTTATTTGTATTGAATCAATTAAACAATCACCTTCAGGTATATTATGAATTTTTATCGGGATTGTTTGCTCTGTACGAGCCTTTTTAATATTTTTTTCGGTCTTATCTGGGGTACTTTGTAACTTTACGTCTTCCGTTCCAAGATCAATTTTTGCCTTAAATCGTTTTAATAAATCCAATCCTTTACTGGTGGTAGAGCTCCAGCGACGGAGCTCGCGGGCGTAGGCACCACCGCATTACCTAATATAGTTGCCGCTAAATGGTAGTGTTCAACACTATCGTGTTCCGGTCAGGTGATAATGTACGGCCCAGTAATTTCCGGCACAGAGGCAAAACACCTTAGGCCTCAGGAGTGGTAACGCATCTGCATTTTGACCTAAGTCTTTGTGTGAGTGTCTATAGGCTGCAGTCATCGCTTAACATCAATGTGAAATGCATGCTTGTTTGCCACGTCCAATACATAAGAAAAAAAAAAAACGTTTCCATCATACGGAATATCTAAGTCAACTATATAAAATTTGTGAGTATATTTACTTGTAAATGGTAACTCAACATATTCAGATATTTGAAAATGCTCAGAGCCTATACCTTTTATTTGTAGGCTTTCTTTAAATTTAGATAGTTGTAGTTTACATAATTTTTCGAGTTTTAAATCGGATATCACCGCTCCAGTATCTACTAAAAACATTAATTTTTAATTATTTACGTAATGATGTACTGTCATTGATTTATTTTCCAACGATATTAGAGGAATTAGATTGCCAATACGCACCGGCCGCTGAGCGTTCGCTTAGACTCGCGGACGGCCAGGGGACCGTTCCCGCTCACGCGTCAAAAATCATCCATTCATTGTGCATTCGCTCGCCGAGCGCAAAGATAGTGAGAAAACGCTGTGAGCGAACTGATAATACACCATATTTGTGACGTTTTGTGGCGCGACCAAACACTAATCAGGTGAAGTGTGTTTGCCTCGCGCCTGTTATGTGGTGTTTATTTGCGCGCCAAGATAAGCTCCTCTTACTATGGTTGCAGCAGTTTTCATAGAAAAGCGTGTGTATTGTCAATCTATTCTTATAATATCTTTGTTATTTTCCTTTATTGGTGACATTGAGCAGACTGAGGAGAGTCGAAGCTTCCTCTACCTCGAGTAGGGGTGCTGACTGCTCCACAGTCCCCTCCTTCGGGTTTAAATGATTAACATTATTAATTGGTCTGGACCTGAGGTTCCCAAACTATTTTTCTTGTAGACCCCTTTAAATTTTTTTTCTGGTTTCGGTGGACCCCCTTGCTACATTTATATCACTTTCCCATATATCTCATTTTTATTTACGCATATACGTAGACCCCATCGAGTCTCCCATAGACCCCAGGGGGTCCACCTGGACCACTTTGGGATCACTGGTCTAGACGTAGATGCACGGGCGTTACTATTGGTTAATCTTCCTCTTTCCCTATTACGACGCTTACAATAATCAATAGTATATCCTGTCATTTTACAATAAGTATAATAACGATTATTATAGTTGTTAGGTCTATTTTGCATAGTATTCTGACTTGTCATTTTACAACTTTTTTTTTTACTGGTGGTAGAGCTCCAGTGACGGAGCTCGCGGGCGTAGGCACCACCGCATTACCTAATATACTTGCCGCTAAATGGTAGTGTTCAGCACTATCGTGTTCCGGTCAGGTGGTAATGTACGGCCCTGTAATTGCCGGCACAGAGGCATAACACCTAATGCCTCAGGAGTGGCAGCGCATCTGCATTTTGACCTCTGGTCATTGTGTGGGTGTCTATAGGCTGCAGTTATCACTTAACATCAATGTGAACTGCACGCTTGTTTGTCACTTTTATTACATAAAAAAAAAAAACATTTACAGGCAACTGCCTTAGTAGCGTATTGGTAGCAGGCCACTACTACCACGCTGGGGTTCCCGGGACGGGGACTATCAGAGATAACTGTTTAAAATCCTTTATCTCTGGTTCTATTGGGATTTTGTCCATTTTCTGTAAGTTTCCCAGTACCTCGGAGTTTGTTAGTGTGCCCGGAGATGGCAACAGGTTCGCCATCTGTTACATGGGCCAAAACGTAACCGGTGAGTCGTGGGTGTTTCCATGTATGCTTGAATGCATGCATTTACCTCTGCCTACCCCTTCGGGGATTACAGGCGTGAAGTTACGTATTCTGACTTGAAATGCCAGAAGGATTTCTTGCATTTGGATTATTATCCCTATTACGATTTTGATAACTATTGTTATAGTAGAGTGTAGAATTTCCCCTATTCTCTCTCGAGCTAGATGAGGAATAATATTTATGTGCTCGTTCTGCTTCTAGAGCATTTTAAACGCTTCGTATGAAGTTGCCGGATGGAACGGCCATACCTTATCGTAAAATTGGGGTTCTAAGTCCACTAAAAAACTATTTAATATCAACCTGTCTCTCTCACTAATAATATCATCATCGATAGGGCCTCGATGGTCAGGAGTTCATCTCTCAAGGTAGACATTTTGTCCACGTAAGCTGCCATTGACCCCCTCTGTCGGGTGTCTTGTACCTCTAACAATGCTTCTCTAAGCCTGGGTTGCACCACGTCTTTTGTGAAAGTTATTGTAACATTTCACATCCTTTTCTAACTTAAAGAAATATGTTAAGATAGGTCTGCAGTCTGTGAACACATAGCGGATAAGCCGAACCATTACATCCGGTTTGATAAAATTCAAATACTTGCTAGAGAACACAAACCCATTCCACGAATGGTACGCGAGGCTATTGAAATTAAAAAACACCCAAATTTCAATAGAGAAGATGGATGGCGATTATCAACATCATGGGATCCCATACTTAGCAAGATTAAATCCCAGCCGCAGCAGTCTGCAAGACCTCAAGATACCATAAGTAATTATTGTGTTAAATAATAAACAATAAATTGTGTTAATGAACGCTACGCAAGGCGTTTACGAAATCGATGGAGGTAGCTACATATAATTTTTTCAAACTTCTGTCAGACAAATGTCACCTCAGTCTGCCCGGGACCACGGAAGCTGAAAAGCGACCGAAACGTCGGGTTGATTTTTAAAATCATTTTAGTTTAATATACGCGAGATGTTAAAATATATTAGAGCAGGATATGAAATATTACAATAACTTTAACAAAGTCATGGCTAAAAGTCCTTTTTTTATTAAAAGTACTGTCTAATTACTCCAAAAACACATTTATACCTTGTAAATTTCTATTAATTGCGAACAACGCCGCCTTTCCTTCTAGTTGCGAAATGACGTATCAATAATAGTTTTTGTGTTGGATTCGCCAATTCTATTGCCTTTTTAACATTAGTGAAAATATTTAAGTTATTTGTTTTTTCACTGAATTTGGATATGATGGATAAGACTTGGTTCGTGAGCAACAGTGGCTCCACAGGTGCTTTTGTTACTCTACTATCCACCATTTTTATACTCAAAAATAAAAACACACAAAACACAAATAGTTAATAAAAAAATAATAAGGTTTTACGGATACGCACGTCTATCATCACCTTCCAGCAAGAAAAAGATATGCAAGACTTACGGGAGAAGAAGATATGCCGTCTTCATTCTTGCACGGGTCTTGGTCTTCTTTCTTCTTGACCCTGGCCGCTACCGACGCACGGGAAGATTCTGGATGGGATCTCTGCTTGAAGTTAATATGCCGTTAATACGAAACGCGACTGACATCCTACCGACTGCGCCAATTGTTACGAAATAATACTTCGTAATTGTTTTACAAACAATCTATTTTAATTACTTTAAACTACTTATATAACTTAAATTACATCTAGTTAGTAGAGAGGCTTAGGATGAACTCAAAGATGGGTAGCAAAAACTATCTAAAGTTAACATTTAGTTTAATAACAACGGTATCATTATAATCGTGTCCCAATTTAGAAAGATGACGACAAAGTTACTCGTGCCGCGGACCAGAACAGAGAATTATTGACGGAAACAAAGGGGAGTTATATCCAACGAGGACGCTATGACTTAATGGGGCGATATATTGCATTAGCCATAGGGTGACGTAATAAAAAAAGGGTTAAAATATATCATTCATACTATAACAGCTCTTGACGCATGACGTTGATGCCGCGCCCTTTTCAAAACCATTTGATTCTTTCAAAACAGAAGGTGAAAAATTACTCAAGAATGTCAGATACTCAGAGAGGATGTAAAGTGAACCCAATCAAAGCTCCCATCCTAAAATTCTGACGATTTGGATGCGAGGCAAGCTCGTGGTGGAAGCCCTAAGGGTTCGGCCCTTTATGGAAATCTTAGATTTGGTGGAGGTACGGAACAGAGTGCAAGGTATTTCCCATATATCTCCTTAATCTGACGCGCTGGAGTAAATTCAAAAATCCCTTCTTGGGATAGCTATTCAACATCCCCATTGGGAGAGCGACTGAACTAGTGACCCCAGTGGTCGCGGATCCGAGTCCCGCACGAAATCATTTTTTTGAGATAATTTTTCTTTTAAATACATCACTCGCATGTGTTATTGCGAAAAAATCCAATGAAATAAAACAAGTACTTGCCATTGCTGCAGTTTGGCTGTTTATAACATTAAAAAAATATACCTTAATGAGTCTTTATTTTAATAAAATCTTTATATTATCTGAACTAAGCACTGTAGCAATATTATTTAAGACTTTTGTATAAACTTAGTTGGCAAATAAATAATGTACAGTACTCAACAATAAATTTGCACAAAAAGTGCAAAAATTGCACATCGAGCCTACGGAAGAGACAATCGGCTAGTTTCGACTTCATAGAGCGTTATCTCTGCTACACACTGCCTACGTAACCACTGATAGTCCAGTATTGCTAAAAACTTGATCATAATGGTCGACCAATGTCATATAAGTAAGGTGCGAAAGAGATAACGCTCTACAGACTCGAAATAAGCCGAAGTCGCTTTCCTAAGATCGATGTGCTATTTATTGTTGGATACTGTAATTGAATTGAAGATGTAAATAATTTGTTACGAAAATCATAATCGTTGAATAAAAACTTAAGTTATTTATGACTAAACATGTACCTATTTAGTAAATATGGTAAAATAATTTAACTATTTAATTAGTTTACTATCTATTGAAGTATTGTATATCTACTAATAAAAAAAATCCTATGCCATCGTCAAACAACAAACACCTTCTATGTGCGTAATGTACATAAAATTACATTCGAATAACGTTGTGGAGGAACGGGTGGAAGTGTTCTAGACCTGAGTCGATCGCGAGCGATAGAATCACTTTGATTGAATCACGATCCAAACACAAGTGATCGGGTCGTGACGTACAAAAAAAGTCGATCATTTGGGTCCTTTGGGTCATTGGGTACTTTGTTTCTCGTGAACTCTATCACATTATCACATTAATCATAAGGTACACTTCAGTTTGTTTACAGTTTTATCGATCAAGTTCCCCTGCACCATGTCATCTAATTGTAAAATTTATGCTATATACCTATAAAGTTTAAGAATGAAATTATAGTGATAATTAATTGAAATGTATTAAAATGAAAAATAGCCAGCGACATAATGTGTGGATCGCGATCTCGAGTCTCGCATCCTTATCAGATGGGTCTCGAATCACGAGAATCATGAGCTACAGTATACGTTTGAGCGAAATCGAGTCGCGACCCAAATGACCCAAACGATCGAGTCATTTAGACTCGATCACCTTGTCAATGGGTCGCGATCGACCCGAATCCCGACGAAGGAGTGATCGACTCAGGTCTAAAGTGTTCCTCCGGCGAAAAGGGAGGATCCTCCAACCAGGCGAGGTGGTAGCGCCTGGCGGGCCGCGGCCCAACGATTGACGTTGGGAACTTGTATATATGCCAACTCTTGAGAAATCTTCGTAAGTGCGATGTAAGTCGCATGCACGCCATCTATCGTACTAGACAAGTACTGTGTGGAGTGGACGCTACAACGTCACCATAGCGTTACGTCAAAGCAGCAATGTTCAGCTAAACGATTGTCAAACAGGTTACAGTAGTCTCCAATTTGGTAGAGTTGCAGTGACGGAGCTCGCGGGCGTAGGCACCACCGCATTACCTAATTTACTTGCCGCTTAAATGGTAGTGTTCAGCAGTATCGTGTTCCGGTCAGGTGGTAATGTACGGCCCTGTAATTTCCGGCATAGAGGCATAACACCTTAGGCCTCAGGAGTGGGAACGCATCTGAATTTTGACCTTGGTCTTTATGTGGGTGTCTATAGGCTGCAGTCATCACTTAACATCAATGTGAACTGCATGCTTGTTTGCCACTTTCATTACATTAAAAAAAAACCTTTTGTAGCCGCCCTGAAGTGAGCGCAATGTCGAACTGGCGCATCGTACGTGGACAAATTTCAATCTATTAAAAGCTTGAATTCGAAACCACAAAACTACTTACTTTGTTTGCACGGTAGGTATTATTAACACTTTCACGGACAGTAAACGTCTACACACGTTATAAATATAAAACGTTTATTGTGTCTCTGTTTGTATTTATAAGAACTTCTAAAGAAGAAAGTTATTTAGAAGAAGAGTTGTGAAGGGAAAATTCAACAGTCAGGTGTAAACTTCGGCAGCTCAGTTGGGAGAGCTGTTGGACTAGAGATCACAATGGTCGCGGGATCAACTCCCGCCTAAAGTAAAATATTTAGTTCCATTTTTCTTTAAAAATTATCGCTATTTTCAGTTAGTAATTTGTCCATCTTATCAGTACTATGATCAATCGATTTATCTATCGATTAAATAAGACATCTCAGTGTAATAGTTAAATAAAAAAAACATGTATTATACACACATTACGTCACAATAGCAATACTAATGATACCAGCCATAGAACACGTGCCTTATTTTTCTTAGAATCACATTTTACAGACATGATCGAACCACGTGGACAGTTAATTATATAATAGGTACTCGTGTAGGAAAAAGTCATTAATTTTCCTCATAATTTTATTGCAATAATACAGGGTTAATTTAAATTAGCGCATCACCTCTTGCAGGCAGCCTCTCTACATCAATCCCAAAAACATTTACAACTTTTTAAAATTAAATGTTTTTAAATTTTAGTTTTCGTACAAAAATATTTTTTCCAAAAATATCGCCACGAGCAGCGGGTCGCGGGAGGGTGACGCAGAGGAAGGGATGCATTTTTAAACTTAAAAAAAAAGTTAATTTTAATTTATCAAGATTTGTAAAAAGTTGTTGAAGAAATAAATGTTGTTAGGATTGATGTAGAGAGGCTGCAAGAGGTGATGCGCTAATTTAATTTAACCCTGTATAATAAACAGTGTACTACAGTATTGTAAACTTTAAAAAGGTCTACTAAAAAGTCCGCGTTGGTATATGGATTGAAGACTATAAAAAGTCCGCGATGGTATATGTCTATCTTTTGGATTGATGACTATAATGATGACTAAGTATTAAACCGGCATCTACCCGCAGTGAAAATTTAATACTAGCATCATTCGTTGTTATTATAGAATATTCTAAATAATGATAGAAAATAATGTGTGCTATTATGCTAATATAAAATTGGCGGTGTGCGTTAGCAATAGAGGTTGTACGTTATATTTAAAGATCTTATAAAGATGAGAGTCCCAAACAAATCAAAAGTTTTGTCATGACTCACAAAATAAACATTCAAGTTCGACTGAAAGTCAAAAAGTCCGGTCAAATTAGACATTCGAAGATACATAAATTCGCTATCAACTGAAAATAAGTATAATTGTTCAAAACACAATAAAAAACATTATTTCATAATTCCCCATCATTCCGGTTAATGGAAAAAAAAACTCAAAGGTCAAAGTTCCAAAAATGGGTTCGCGAATTTCTTCAAAATGGTAAGTTTTATCGTAAAATTACCTCAGACATAAATTGTAGATCATAAAATTGTCTATAAAAATGGTGTCAACAATTTTTTTGCCTAAAAGCCACCGTCACTGAGATATAAGGATGCAAAAAGTTGGCGTATATGCACGTTTCCACGCCACCTCTGAGGTAGATAGGGAAAACTGGGCAAAAGTGTGACGAAGGGGGAGCGACAAAAATAGCAGCAGCTGATAGTGAATTTATGTAGCTTCACTCTTATTTTTTTGGTCTAATTTGACCGGACTAAAAGTAAGAACGGTATGTGAATCTCGCCCTATGAAAAACTTAGCGTCTAGAGTGGGTGAGACTTTTCTGGTTTTATCTAAATTTTTTTGTGTGTGTACTTTATTGTCTATGTTTTTCTTTTGTATTAATTTAAAGCCTGATATATTTTGTTAGGTGAAAATGTGATAGAATGTGGAAATATAACAATACATACTGTAAATAATAAACGAATTTATCTTAACTGAATATTACGTACGTATTGGCTTTTATTTTAACCTTACCCATAGAATTCTGTAACTCGATGGCCAGAAATTTGAAAACTACTTTGCAGTGTATTGCTGTTTTCTTTAAATGATCATAATTACCTCGTTAGGTCAAAACAGCAGTGTATTGCTAAGTGACTATCGAAATGATGTCAACCAACATACATAATATGCCTTCTGGTATTGCAACACCGCGGACACTCCGCCAAAATTCCACACAAACGCTTAATTTGGTCTCTATTGCACAGTCATCAATCAGTGACGTATTTACACGTACACCTGTGTGCGTAGAGAATACCAGATATCGCCCATAAGAGGGGAGGTGGTTGGGTGAGGCAGGGAAATCGGGCGGGACGTGTCCATTCTATACGTAGTATTATTACATAAAATACGCTTACACTCACAGCCCCACAGTAGGTATAAACCTGTGTCGTGGGTGCCGTTGTACACACACAACACATACACACACCCAGACCCGAAACAAATATCAGTAGGCCATACAAATATTTGTCCCAGTGCGGGGATCGAACCTGCGACCCTTCGAATCAAACGGTCATCTCACACTGCTGGACTAACCGGGTCGTCAAACCGCAACATCAAACATTGAAGATGCTAGTGTAAATTTTTTTTATGCAACCAAGTGCAAGGTGACAAACAAGCATTCTCATGAATGTTAAGTGATGACGGAAGCCTATAGACATCTACACAAAAACCAGAGGTTAAAATGCAGGTGTGTTGTTACCCCTGGGATGTGGGTTATTCGTCTCTGTGATAGCGGTGCCTAGCGAACTCCGACACTGGAAATTATCACACGACATTATCAAACTCATTCTCGATTCTTCTCATTTTCAGGGGTACGAATGTTTTCTGTCTGGATAAATCATAGAGCAACACGGGCCACCGGCCGCCGCGGCGGAGGGGAGTACTTAAAGATAATACTGTAATAATGTAACAATATGGGGTTCTTCAAAAATGGCGTCAAAAGAGTCCTTCAGGGCTGGCAGCGCGTTGGCAACTCCCCTGGTGTTGCAAATGTTCATAGGCGACGGTGACCACTTTCCATCAGGTGGCCCATTTGCTTGTCTGTCAATCTTCAGAAATTAAAAAAATAAACATACTATATTGATCTTTTATATTTAGAAGTAATGTGTCTAGCTCCTATCACACGTTCGGGACGAATGAATAATGACTTGTTGAGACGATGTCGATAGCGAGGTACAGGCGTGTACAAAACTTAGTCGCATTACAACTTATATACCTACATTAATTATTACGTGTGATAGGAGCTAGACACATTACTTCTAAATATAAAAGATCAATATAAAATAAGTGTATTTAGTATTACAATTTAGTCTTTCTAATTAAGCCAACAACCTAATAAACTAGTGGGAGTAGCCATTAATAGTGCTTATTACCGATGCAAAACAGTCTGTAATTTTTGCGGGGGGAACTACGTCTGACACACATACACACTACAAAAATCGTCTATTACTACGAAACTCACACCTTGACTTTAACATTTTATTCATTTTATATAAAGAATTTCACGCACACATTTAAACATCTGGACGATAGGCGTAGGATCATTTGGGTTTGTATTTTGACAGAGGGGAAAGCCTGCATAATTATGGCTATTCCCCTCCAGTCCGCCGCGGCCGGTGGCCCGTGTTGCTCTATGGGATAAAATGACGAGTTCTTAATCTTTTTTTTTATGTATTGGCAAACAAGCATGCAGTTCACATTGATGTTAAGTGATGATTGCAGCCAGATAGACACTCACACAAAGACCAAGGTCAAAATGCAGATGCGTTACCACTCTCGAGGCCCAAGGTGTTATGCCTCTGTGCCGGAAATTACAGGGCCGTACATTACCACCTGACCGGAACACGATAGTCCTGAACACAACCATTTAGCGGCAAGTAAATTAGGTAATACGGCGGTGCCCGCGCCCGTGAGCTCCGGCACTGGAGCTCTACCACCAGTAAGTAAGAAGAATCTGTCATCCAATTGATCACTATCTCTTTTGTGAAGGACTAAGCAACGAAATGTTACTATAATTTTCACTTCGCCGATAAATAAATGGTAGATGACATGGCTTGTTGATGATTATATTTAATGGTGTAGAGTGAGAGATGGTGTGGATTTAGATTCGATGTGATATTGGATCTTCGATAAAATTGAATTAGTACAACTGACTGTAGACTACATTATACTTATAGGCTCGGCGTATTGTTGATAGTAGTAAAGTTGTATGGCATGGCATGGCACATCCCGTGTAGAAAGATTATTCAAGCGCCTGTAGAATATAATAGCAATATTTCGTCACAGTGTTGTTTGCAAGTAAAATTCTGCAGGCGCTAAAGCCATTTCAATAGTCTACTCTTTACAAATAAGATTTATGTTTCGTGAATATTTTATTTTTATTATACCGAACTGAGTTTTCAACCTTTTTCGCGACGCGATCCCCTAGTATAAAAAAAAACTCGCGACAGCCCGGCTATAATTTTTTTCATGCAAGTAGGTAGGAGGAACGTTCAAAAGTTTTAAAAATTAGTTTTACGAGTAATACTTATTTAAAAGAAAAAAGTTTTGTAAAGATTAGAGATTTTTATCTTACGGTGCGTCGTCCGTTGTGTCGTTTTAAAAAAAAAAACATTTGCAGGTATTTTGATACAAGTAGACTTTATCAGATTCTTAGTCAAATTTTTCTTTCCATTTTTCTTTAATTTATAAGTATTTCACTAGCATGTGTTATTGCGAAAAACATTATTAAAAAAACAGATTTTTTTAAGTTAGAGAAGGATGTGAAATGTAAGAAATATCTTGTATCTTTTAACTATATATTGTGGTAGTGCTCCAGTGACGGAGCTCGCGGGCGTAGGCACCACCGTATTACCTAATATACTTGCCGCTAAATGGTAGTGTTCAGCACTATCATGTTCCGGTCAGGTGGTAATGTACGGCCCTGTAATTTCCGGCACAGAGGCACAACACCTTAGCCCTGAGGAGTCGTAACGTATCTATCTGCATTTTGACCTTCGTGTAAGTGTCCATAGACTGCAGTCATCACTTAACATCAATGTGAACTGCATGCTTGTTTGCCACTTCCATTTCACTAAAAAAATCTTGGTCCAGCGTTACTGTTTTCTTAACAATGTTTTTAATTATAATGTTATTAATCTCTAAATAATTTATTTAGGTAAAAAAGAACATCGTTGTCGTCGTCGATTCGCACATATTTTTTCATTCACTCCATGCCATGTGTTTAGAGTTTTATAGGGCACATTATCATATAGAATGCAAGAGTACTGTTGTGTCGTAAAGAGGGGAGCATGATTCTACACAACGCGAAATAGCTATGAGTGGTTGTCGGAACGCGTGGCGGGAATCGCAATTGCTCATCTTGATAACGTTAGTTGGCTGCCACAGTCATGGGCGTAGAGGAAGGCGGAAAAAAGAAAGAAAGAAAGAAACATTTAATTGACACACAGTGAGACACATAAAACGTTACTAACAATAAACAAAAAAATAACAACACAATTTCCAAAATTATAACACACCTACACGTAAATGCCTCACGGTATCCTGTTTAGCAAATGTCAGGTTACTGTCCGCCACTGTAATCGCCAATTCGCATGACAGGCGTAGTGGTGGTAGAGGTCCAGTGACGGAGCTCGCGGGCGTTGGCACCACCGCATTACCTAAGATACTTGCCGCTAAATGGTAGTGTTCAGCACTATCGTGTTCCGGTCAGGTGGTAATGCACGGCCCTGTAATGTCCGGCACAGAGGCATAACACCTTAAGTCTCAGGAGTGGTAACGCATCTGCATTTTGACCTTGGTCTTTGTGTGGGTGTCTATAGGCTGCAGTCATCGCTTAACATCAATGTGAACTGCATGCTTGTTTGCCACTTCCATTACATAAAAGAAAAAGGTATAAGAAAGAAAAGAATATGGCATATTTTCTCCTAATGTCAAACAACACTGTTTAAGCATCTTTGGGAAGGCTGTAAGAACTATTGCAGAGACATAATAACTTAGGTCTCAGGGGTGGCAAGGCAACACATCTGCATTTTGACCTCTGGTTTTTTGTGTAGATACCTATAGGCTGCAGTCATCACTTAACGTCCATGTGAACTGCATGCTTGGTTACCACCTTCGTTACTTAAAAAAGGCGTTTGTCTTTCGGCTGAAGTGTTGACATGTAAATCGCGCTTTCTTATGGTGTGTATCCACTACCTCCCATCAAAGGAGCGCCGCGGCCATAAACCGTTGTTGTAGACGCCATAACTTCATCGCACGATTCGCACGTCTGCAATTGAGTCGTAAGGACTATGAACATGCACGCAATGATTGCGCCCGCGCAAACTGAATATACATACTTAGTACATACATACGCACTTCTCTGCGTGACCAATCCTATAGGTATTACATATTTTTAAATGTTTTATAGGCACCTACCTAGCACAAAATACACTTGTGTTATGATGGCTTTATCAAACTTATTAATATAATTGAAATAGAATTTATTTTACGAATTTATTTCGCGTAGGTTTAAACTAAAATGATTATTTATAACCAACCTGACGTAACATTTTCGATTTTCAGCTTCCGTGGACTTGGACAGACTTAAAAATTGTTTTATTTTAATAAGTTCAGCTCGCGTAATCCTAAGAATATACTATTACATATTATACCTATATGTATATGTTATTAACTTTACTTATTATGATGGTTGTCTGGAGTAGAAACGTTGACAATCATCTCAATTAGATGAGAATTCTAATTATAAGAGATCATATGAATATATTAGGTTGGGGAAAAAGTTTCTTTGCATTTTTTAAGATAAATCAAAACATTTTTTAATACAGTTTATTTAAATTGAACTAAAGTATGTATGTACCATTTTGTTCGATAACCTTTTGCCATCTTGTAGGTAGGGACATGATCCCATTGCTATAAACATTTTGGGACTTCTCATCAAAATACCGCGACAAGTGGATTTGGCAGTCCTCTCGTGATGTTAACCTAACATTGCATAAAGAATTCTGAAGAGACCGAAACAGGTGGAAATCTGAAGGTGCAAGGTCAGGACTATACGGCGGATGCATTAACACCTCCCAGCCAAACTCTCTTAATTTTTGCTGAGTGGCTATAGATGTGTGAGGTCTAGCGTTATCATGATGAAACACCACACCCCTTCTGTTGATCAATTCCGGCCGCTTTCTCTCAACTTTTTGCTTTAATCTCACCAGTTGTTCGCAGTAGAGTTCAGAATCGATAGTCCTGCCTGGTGGTAATAGCTCATAATGAATAATGCCCTTCCAATCCCACCACACACACAACATCACCTTATTGCGAGTTAACCCGGGTTTCGCCACAGTCTGTGAAGCCTGACCGGCCTTTGACCACGACCTTTTTCGCACGTTCTTGTCGTACGTGATCCACTTTTCATCACCAGTTATCAGCTTCTTCAAAAATGATTCGGTTTCATTACTTCGTAATAAAGAATCACAAATGAGTACACGGTTCATTAGGTTTCTTTCAGTGAGCTCGTGAGGTACCCAAATATCGAGCTTTTTTTTGTACCTAGCTTTTTCAAATGGGCCAAAACTGTTTTGTGATCAATTCTCAGTTCTTCAGCTACGTCGTAACTACTGATATGTCGATCTTGCTCCACTTTTTCAAAAATGGCATCCATTTTATCCGTAATAGGGCGACCAGAGCGAGGTGCATCTTTGACATCAAAATTTCCGGATTGAAAACGCTTAAACCAAATTTGTGCTACTCTCACAGACACTGCACTAGGTCCATAAACATCGCAAATTTTTTCGCGACTTGCGTTGCATTTTTACCTTTTTTGTAGTAAAATTTTAAAATGTATCGAATTTCTTCATTAGATTCACTCATCTTGACAGTACGAAAAACAAATGAAAATCACACATTTGCCTAATTTGAATTTGGAATTATGTTCTTTAAAATTTTAACTTTCAATGATACCAAAACCAGCCAGATACAAATACTACAGCCAAAGAGATTTTATTACAAGTTCATACATACTATAATGCGAAAAAACTTTTTCCCCAACCTATTAAGAGTAGGTACCTACACTCATATATTATTACTTTATTAGGTACCCTTGAATCACAACACTAGATGTAGGTTAGGTATGTTAGGTTACAATTTTTGGTGGGTCATGTCATTAAGTCATAAACAAAACAAATGGTATTCTAGATGATTTCCTAAGTCATTAACAGAAAACAAAAATGTTCGACAAAAAACAAAAAAAACTTCAGCTAATAGCATCCGACAGAAATAAAATTAAATTCTCGTCAACATCTAGTCGCATGAGACGTTAATGTCACTTTAATAACGTATCGAGGTGTACAGAGTACAGACACATGGACGGACGAGACGTTTTATTATATTGGCCGTAATGGGGGGCATTAGGGCGGGGCGGAAGGATTTAATAAGCGAGCGGCGTTCTGGGATGGAATTGCGACGTTGCGTACGCGCAGAGCCCCAGGCGGAGCTAGTGATTGCGGAATATCGTTATTTGTCGACGATTAAATATTGTTTTTATTTATAAACATTGATGAGATAGATGGCGTCGGTACGTGACGACCCCATCGCCCATTAGTTGAACAGAATTTTCCGCTACAGCCAGATCACCGATTAATGGCGTATGGCGGTTAAACCATTCTAATAAGGGCGGTAGTAAATGGATGGACAGTAGCATCCGGCAATAAAACTACTACCTCTGCTATCGCCAATCCGGCTGCCAAGCTTCGCGATTATGGTACCTTCTATTCTAGTGGAAGTCTTTTCGCTGACTTGATGAAGCAAACATTCCCTCGCGCTCCAGTACTGGTGATATAAAATACGAGGACAAACATTTCAATCTGAATTTTTTGTTATTTAGCTAGCTACCACATGTCCATGCGCAATGCAGGAATGATAAACTGTCCAAATTGTTTCATTTGAATGGATGAAATAATATCTCGTTGTCGTCGATTTAAAAGACTCAAGTTAAATAAGAAAAGTATCGATAAATCGTGACCATCGATAATCAAGTTGCTCGCATCTCGCATCCCTATCGACGTCGAGTATAATTTATTTCCCATTCAGTGTACTTGCGTCGATTATTATTATTGTTCCACGAAAGGGCTTGCGTACAATATATCAAGTGTAACGAATTACTCCCGACTCCAGAACTGAACCGCAACTTTGTCTCTGGTGTATAGTGAAGAACCGGTCCAGAGAGTTTTCGTACTGTAACATTTTTAAGAGAAGATAATATAAGAGTTTCTGGGGTCCGACTGCCTAACTCAGATGCTTGCGTTTAGCTTTCTATTATGACAACATCAATTCAGTTTTGTACGGCCTAACTTATTCTTGGATATGATTTCATCCGCAGCGTCCGCAGGTACATACTTAAGAGCAAAATGTAATTAATATGCGGTACGAAACGGACAAGATAACGTCCGAAATGAAAGCATTTCAGTTAGACGGTCGGCCCCCAAAAGTTTCTTGAGTTGTAAACATGGTAGGGTCAGCGTCGGATTTGGACTTCGGCGGCCCGTAGGCAGAGCATGTGGTGGATTTTTCATTTTCCTGCGGACGAAAACACTTCCATGAAAATGTTAGGCGCCATGAAACTGACAAGATGATGTCATAATCCAAAGTTAAACGAAAGCATTTGAGTTAGGCGGTCGGCCTCCTGTCCTCACGTGTCGTATCGTAACGTTACATTGAAAGGAGATGTTGCAAAAATGTATGGACCTCCGGCCATGTATTGTACACAATATCATTAAACAGGCAAAATCAATATAAAAACGTTTTTTTCTGCATATTTTCACTTATTTAGCTTTGTTTGCAGTTACAAAACATTATTTGGAGTTAGAATTGCAACTCAAAACCAACATAGCGAATATGGCGGGCGATGTCATTTTGACATTTTTATTTTTATAATTGTATTTTGATTTTATAGTACTTGGAGAAAAAAGTAATATTTTCTAAATACTATCGAAATCGATTGATCCCAAGTGTCGGCTGTATCGCCGCCATGTTTAACATAGTTGAAAATGATAAAATCGTTTGAATTAAATGTGGTTGTAACTCTAAATTATATTCTTGAATAAATTAATTGTATTTTTTTCGGATTCTTCTTTAATTTACCCATTTTTTGAGGACGTGTACGATCCAGAGCCGAGCTCGCAACATCTCCTTTCTAAATGGTGGGACCACCGTTCGGCGGCTGGGGACAACGTGCAGGCCTGACGACGTACTCGTACTGTCTCGTACATTACTTCCCCAGCCGCCTCCTCACCACCTCAACGAGTGGTGGTTAGACCCCCGCCAAACGGTGCTGCCTCGCTGGGTTTCTCTTTGCTTCTTCGATTTGGGAATAAAACCCGGGCACTTGTATTTATCTAGCTTAGTGATATCCATCTCGTCTTTATAGATAGGCACTAGATGGAGACGATTTTATTATTATTTATACAAACTGCCTCGGTAGCCTAGTGGTAGCAGGCCACTACTACTACGCTGAGGTCCTGGGTTCGATTCCCGGGTAGTGGGTTATCAGAGATGATGGTGTAAAGTATTTATCTCTGGTTCTATTGGGATTTTTCCATTTTATGGAAATTTCCCAGTACCTCGAAGTTTGGTAATGTGCCCGGAGATGTCAACAGGCTCGCCACCTGTTACATGGGCCAAAAAAACGTAACCGGCGAATCGTGGGTGTATGCATGTATGCATGAATGCATGCATTTACCTCTGCCTACCCCTTCGGGGATTACAGGCGTGAAGTTACGTTTACGTTTTATACAAAGAAATATCTCCAAAAACAATCTTGTTAAACTGGTTATAATTGATTCTTCCAAATTATGTGCGACTAAACTCAAATTGACAATTATTTGTCGATCAAAAAAGTCATGCAAGTTATGGCGGATTTAGAATTTTGAGTTAGGGTGGGGCGAGGAGAGGATTGAGCTTCCTTTTTTTTAATGTAAGGAAGATGACAAGCAAGCATGCAGCTCACATTGATGTTAAGTGATGACTGCAGTCTATAGACATTTACATAAAAACCAGTGGTCAAAATTCAGATGCGTTGCCAACCCTAAGACCTAAGTTGTCGTGTCTCTGTGGTAGTTATTACGGGGCCATACAGTACCATCTAACCGGAACACGATAGAGCTAAACACTACCAGATTGGTGAGGTAATGCGGTGCTGCCAACGCCCTCGAGTTCCTATACTAAGAACTCTATCACCAGTACCTGCGCAATTTGTGTTTGGGTTGGTTGGCTCAGGCGAGCCCAGGGTCACTTTTCAGCAGTAGCAGGTATCAATATAATAGGTATTATTATATTTTCAATGGTGGTAGAGTTCCAACGCAGGAGCTGGCGGACGTCGGCACCACAGCGTTACCTAACCTATCTTCCGGTTTAATGATTTGTGTTCAGCACTATCGTGTTCCGGTTTTTTTTTATGTCATGGAAGTGGCAAACAAGCATGCAGTTCATTGATGTTAAGTGAAGACACCCACAAAAAGACCAAGGTCAAAATGCAGATGCGTTACCACTCCTGAGGCCTAAGGTGTTATGCCTCTGTGCCGGAAATTACGAGGCCGTACATGACCCACCTGACCGGAACACGATAGTGCTGAACACTACCATTTAGCGGTAAGTATATTAGGTATTGCGGTGGTGCCTTCGCCCGCGAGCTCCGTTAGATGGTACTCAACTTAAGTATCTAATATTTTGACGTCTGGTTTTCATATAGATGTCTGTAGACTGCAGTCATCATTTAACTTCAATGTGAGCTGCCTGCCTGCCTGTTTGTCACCTCCATTACTTAAAAAAAGAAGAAGAATCTAAGAACTTACTTCTAACTTTTCTTGATATACCTACGTTAAAATAATATATGTGGCTAGCTGTCCCGGCAAACTCCGTATTGCCTCACAATTAATTACCTCATGTGTCAAAGGTTTGATATATTATTATACGGACTATTTGTATGAGAAAATAAAATTGTGGTTTTTACTATTTCCCTTCAATTTTTTCATATTTTCATACCTGTTAAACCTTCCCTGGACTTCCAAAAATAATTCAAAACCAAAATAAGCCAAATCGTTAGTCTCGCTAACACTCGAGAATGGGTAAAGCCGTTCTCGAGTTTTAGGGAGACTAACGAACAGCAATCGATTTTTATATAATATGTAATAATACTTGATGTTGTATAGACGTAAGAGGACAAGTCTTTATCGTGCAATAGAATAGGTATGTCAACTGTTTTTTTTTTAATATTGCAGTTTCAATCGTGAACCAATATTTAATCAAAAGGCTTGCAAGCGCAGGCGGCGGCGCAAAGAGAGCCGCCTCGCTATAAATTGTTGGTTTTATCTCTTTGACATTTATCGCAATTTAATTATGAGACGTCTCGTCTTGTTCTCGGATTGCAATTTTGCTTGGATATTTATCAAATATGTTTTTTTTTTGTTATTATGGCATCGCTATTACGCATATTGCCAGTGTCAAGTAAAACGATATTTCATATTTATGCAGCGTAAGAGTTAGTATAATATAGTCATCAAGTATAATATGTAAGTATCAAGTATATAAGTATAATATGTCAGTCAAGTGAGTTACAATCAAGATATTCGAGTAAAGCGATGGCTACTTTACCAGAACATTTACAATGTAGTTTTGGAGGCAACCTGAAAGGTCGTATTTTCGCAATGTTATTCTATTTCACTATACACGGGCACTGTAATAAACCTATATCAAACAAAATGCCACTAATTTTATTCAATATAACTTAAAAATACACCAAGAAAGTGAAATAAAATAAGAGCACTATACGCCTCTTTCAAGGTTCCCGCCAAAAAAACTCATCAAATATGTTATTTTAAGAAAGTAACTGATAAATGCTCGACGAATTTACGATAAATCTGGCAAAGAACTAGTTCCGTTTAATTGGGATATTTCCTTTTACCACAGACAATAATCTTACACCCATATTCTAAGTCGTAACATACCTACCTTATAATATATTTTCCTGTAATCTGTAAGAAAAGACCTATTTTCTGTATAGTTTTCAAAATATTAGATTCAGTAGTTGGCGAGTTTAGTGAAAGGATAACGGAGGGAAGACGTAAATCCCGTGTGCTTGTCTGTCAATGCTATGACATAAATAAAAAATTTAAACTGGAAGGAATGGTCAGCTTTCGGATATTTTTTTTTTGTTATTTGGCATCGCTTTTACGCATATTGCCAATGTCAAGTAAAACGATATTTCGTATTCGTATTTATTTAAGCAGCGTAAAAGTTGGAATAATAAAGTTAGTCAATTATTTATTAACTATGTCAGTCAAGTGAGTAACAGTCAGTTATTCGAGTAAAGGGATGGCTACTTTAACAGAACATTTACACAGCAACACACTTAAACATTTAACAAGACTTTATTCTTCAATTTTATGGTTTATAAATATTATATCTTGGACCACTAAATTAATCCATTTTAATCAAACTTTCACACCGTGTGCAGTTTGATTCAACTTTAAAGATAGGATCATTGGACATCTCAATTTATAGTCGCAATATTATGTTAGTACCAGGGCGGATTTGATACGTTGGCGGCCTATGAAAGATTGTCCCCCCCCTGTGATGTAAAACATACAAAATTAGATAAACTATAGAAATTAAATTAAAATGATGAAAAAAACGATAGTCAGTAAGTGATTAATTAATTATTCTAATAATCGTAATTGCCATACATGTAATTTTTTTTTATATGGACACATTTTTGAGATTTAACAGGTATGCGCGTAGGCAACTACTTAAATAGAAAAAAAAGGACCAAATTTTGCCGCCCCCAAAATTTTGCCGCCCCGGGCCTACTCGGCCTATAGGGAAATCCGCCCCTGGTTAGTACCTAAATACCTACCTAAATTGCACCGGTGCGAGCTGCTAGTAGTATTATTAATATATATATATATATATATATATATATATATATATATATATATATAAGCAATTTCAACATAGATATGTAAGCAAGTAATTATTTACAGACAGTTGTTTATTGTTCACCATTAATTTCCAATACTCCTTTTCAATTAAACTTGAATTTCTAATTCGTAAGTCTACAGATTAATGGTGCTATTAAATATATGTGATAGGTGCGCTCGCGCAGACAGAGTGATCAGTGATGGTCCTGTTTGTGTTGCAGTAAAAACTCATAATAATTCGAAAAGAACTACATTTAAAGCTGCTTGCCGATGACGACTTTTTACCCGGATAAATTCGCAGGCATCAGGTGTTTCATTTTTCATATTTGCATTTGTAAATCAATGATTTTTATGAAAATCTACTTCTAACCAACTTGCACAGACAAAATTTGCCTATTTTTTTCAAGTAAAATGACTTTTGGCTGGTTCGGATGGCTGGTTTGACTGCAACATTTGTAATGAGTCGTTTAAAACCGCCATTAAAACGATCGATGCACCACTGACATTTGCTCAAGCACCTGCTGGCGTGTGGTGACACTGGCCGGTTATGGTGCAGCCATATTGTGATGAAAGGAATACTATTATGATGGACAATTATGATTGATTAAAAGGTACAATGATGTCATAATTATACCGTTTGGGGCTTGTGGCAAATTTCGCGGCAGTCTTTTTTCCTACACCGTACTACCCGCCGAAGAGAGATGTTCCACCCTCACCGACTGGATACCTGGCCGTGCTCAACGGTGTGGTTTTTTCGTTTGTTCCTGCCCGTGAAAGAACGTGTAAATTGTGGAACGAACTTCCCTCTGAGGTGTTCCCTCGGTGTTACAATATGAAGTTCTTCAAAAATGGCGTCAAAAGAGTCCTTCAGGGCTGGCAGCGCGTTAGCAACTCCCCTGGTCTCGCCTGAAGTCAAATTTTTCTTTCCATTTTTCTTTAAAATAAATATATTTCACAAGCATGTGTTAATGCGAAATAATAATTATAAAACAACTCCCCTGGTGTTGCAAAAGTTTTTAGGCGACGGTGACCACTTTCCATCAGGTGGCCCGTTTACTTGTCCGTCAACCCTCAGACATTTAAAAAAAAGAGATCCTTACTAGGTATATAAAAAGCAACCTGTATTGTACAAAGGATCAAGAGGAAATGGGGGAAGAGTTGCTCGAATTGGGTCTGCCTTGATCCTAGATTATAAATTAACTGGTGGTAGAGTTTCAGTGTTGGAGAGTTCTAGTTCTATTGTAGTGTAGTCTTACCCCCTTATTCATAAACGTATTTTAGCTAAAGTGTTGCTAATCTCTCCTTTGTATTTTTCTATCCTGCACGTTTGACAATGCGACTGACAAAGACAAAACATTCTATAGCTAAAACTTATCTAAAGTACGTTTATGAATAAGGGGGTTAGTGTTAGAGCTCGAGGGCAAAAGCACCACGGCATTACTTGTTGCCTGAAAAAAATAGAAAAATAAAAAAAAATACTTAATCTGTCTGCCACCAAATGGTACTGTTCAACATTATCGTTTTCCGGTTAGATGGTGATGTATGGCCCCGTAATAGAGATATATCAACTTAGGTGTCAGCGTTAGCCGTGTCAGGTGTAGCAACGCATCAGCATTTTAACCTTTGGTTTTTGTGTAGATGTCTAAAGGGTTCAGTCATCAACCCATGTGAAAAGCAAGCTTATTGGCCTACCTTCGTTACAAAAAAAAATATCCCTACCTATTCAAAATATAGTGTCGGACAAATTCGGTGATGTCTCCGTCAAGTGTGGCAATGTTCTTATCCTTGGCGAATAGTTGCATTGCATTATATTTCTTTGTGGGTGTCTAATAATTGCAAAGCGACAATGGCAAAAGAATAGACAATATAAAAAGATAATAAAAAATCATTTTTTTTATGTATTGGAAGTGACAAGCAACCATGCAGTTCACATTGATGTTAAGTGATAACTACAGCCTATAGACACTTACACAAAGACCAAGGTCGAAATGCAGATGCGTTACCACTTCTGAGGCCTAAGGTGTTATGCTTCTGTGGCGGAAATTACAGGGCCGTACATTACTTCCTGACCGGAACACAATAGTGCTGAACACTACCATTTAGCGGCAAGTATATTAGGTAATGCGGTGGTGCCTACGCCCGCGAGCTCCGTCACTGGAGCTCTACCACCAGTAATCATAAATTTTAGGTGTATCGTGTATTTCGTAGGTACTAAGTGCCTGCTATGTTACCTGTAGCTTTAATAAATGCTTTATTTTTTTCTTAATAATAATAATAATAATGGCAACCCATTATACGTCCCACTGCTGGGCACGAGTCTCTCCCCTTTTTGGGGGGAGGCCTGGAGCTTACTCCACCACGCTACTCCAATGCGGATTGGTGGAGGTGGGTGGGTTAGTGGCCAACCCACTGTCGGATGTTTTCAAACCCATAAGGCCTCCGACAAGGTTTAACGACTGCTATCCATCGATAGCAACCGGGACCGACGGCTTAACGTGCCCTCCGAAGCACGGAAACGCGCATTTAATTTGCCACTAGCGGTCACCCATCACACTACCCGACCGCGCCCGTAGTGCTTAACCGAGCAGATCGCTTACGATCTACACCAGCCGCTGGGCCATGCGCGCTTCATTTTTTTCTTATTGTATTACAATTGATAGGTACTTGTTTTTTTAATACTAATTAAATTAGTCCAAGGCACGAGGTCCTTAGCACCGCGAAGCCGTAGGGTTTGACCCACACAAATAAGGAGTCATGAGGGGTCTTTACTACCCCTACCACGTTTGACAGGGGAGGCTACTGCGCTTAAAACGCCAATATAAAGTTTTTTTAATAAATCATATTTTTTTACTAATTTCCTAGCACTGGTGGTAGAGTTCCAGTGCAGGAGCTCAAGAGCTTAGGCAGGCACTACCGCATTACCTCACGCATCTGCATTTGACCTTTTGACCTCTGTTTTTTGTGTAGATGTGTAGATGTTTGTAGGCTTCTGTTATAACTTAAGATCAAAGTAAGCTGCATGCTTGTTTGCCATCTTTTATATAAAAAATACTGCGTGGCACCCCTACTTAAAAAAAACCCGATATGATAAACGCCTCGATGTATTTTGTTGGCTTGGGAACTGAAAGTCACACATCAAGCTTGATTCAATCTATGAATGGATAGATTTAAGGGAGGTCCATGTTGGTGGGACTATGGGACTGTTATTATATAGTTTTTCGTGATGTTTTTGTCTGTCCGGTTGTTAAGGCGATCGTCACGCGGCCCCGAGCACAAATCGTTCGGACGATGAAGTCTGAAATCAGTTAGGGTTGGCAGCTACGAAAAATATTTTAGAAATACTTTTTTGGTGCGTTAAGAAAAAATGATGTGAGTAATATTTACGATGCGTCTGCACGCCGTCACGAAAAACCGAAACCCTGAAGTTAGCTAGTCAACATTTCAGCTTTTCAAAAAAATGAAATATGTTTTATTTTTAAAGAAAAATGGAAAGAAAAATTTTGACTTCAGGCGAGACTCGAACTCGCGACCTACTGGGAATCTAGTCCAGCCGCTCTTTCAATTGAGCTACTGAAGCCCTGCCCGATTTGTCAAATCTTTCCTTCACATCTATTGCATTGCTTTATGGTAGCAGCAGCGCCATCTATTACCAACTATGCTAGTTAGGCAACCGATATAATAGACTTTTCAGTTTATTGAATATCGTAAAGAAGTCGCTTTTACCCTTAATAATTGTTTTATATTATTTCGCATTAACACATACTTGTGAAATATATTTTATTTTTAAAGAAAAATGGAAAGAAAAAGTTTCGCCTGAAGTCAAATTTTTCTTTCCATTTTTCTTTGAAAATAAAATATATTTCACAAGCATGTGTTAATGCGAAACAAATAAAACAAATGAAATATGTTTTAATTAGGTAGGTACCTACTCGCATTTTTTATATTTAAATAAAAATGATTAACTAGGTAATGCGTTATAATAAAACTTTATTTCAATGTAATATGTAAGATATACCTTTGTTTTTATTATAAGTGTTGTTTTCTCTCTCTACAAAATATAGGATAAGGCGAAAGATCAAATTTTTAGAAAGATTTTTATCTTGTTACGCCAAAAAAGTAGGCATAGCTTCTTACATGCGTACATAAGATAGCTACACTAGCAACACACACGTCTGGTTTTTTTTCCATTTTCTGGAAATTTGCCAGTACCTCGAAGGTTGGTAATGTACCCGGAGATGTCAACATTCTCGCCACCTGTTACAAAGCCCAAAACGTATCTAATCGGCGAATCGTAGATGCTTGCATAAATGTTTGCTTTTATCCATTTATCTCTACCTACTCTTTCGAGGATAAAGGCGTGAAGTTACGTAATTTAAAAAGTAAAGAATTCATCAAGGATGCAACAACCCTGCGCAGGCGCTGGTACAAAGCGGGCCGCCGCTGCGCCCGCGCCACACGCACCTTTGTACCGTCTGTCAACCGGCCGAGTGTGACGATGTCATGGAGGGTAGAAGCAAAGAATCACCATGTTAAAGCTATTTAAAAAATGTATTTTGGTAAAGTTCCAGTTACCGCACATAGAACAATATAATATACTCACAAGGAGCTGTTCTAGGGCGTAGTCATTAACCATTACCTAATCTATCAGCCATGATATGGCAGTGTTCAGTACTATCGTATTCCGGTTAGATAGATTACTATAATTTTGCGTCATTTATTACCAGAAATGCCATCTCATATAGGGGAAAGTTGAATGGATCAAACGGAAAGCATAGCGGTTCGAAAAACAAAGCAAGTGATAGTTCAAAAACTTTGCAGAATGGCAGTAGAGTAGCTAAGGTCTATGTTCAGCAGCGCAGTCCATTTTTTTATTATTTTTACTCTGGTTTTTCGCCGAAACAACTCGGATATACAAATTGACTTTTGGATTTTTTTGGACTTTAAATGGATGGATGACTTCAAATTTAATGAAATGACAGCGTTATTCCGTAGAATTTTTGTCGCGAGAAAATTGAAAAATATCTCGGGCACGCACTGCGCATTCACCTTACCAAATAAAGTGTTGAGTTGAATACAAAAACTTAATTAAAAATAATTTTAACGTCATGTAAAAAGTGCTTTGACATAAGGTGTAGACTGTGTAGAACATCTAATCTAATACCTTTAAACGAGCAATTCTTGTATATATATATGTCGGAGTGGAACCTGAATGTGACTGCTGGCGCCATCTGGTTTGTCGGAGACGTAACCTAATTATGACTAGGGTAGATTGTTTAATAGAGAATTCTAGGTGGCGCCACGGTCGGCGTAGGTTCTTGAAATTGTTATCTTAGAGGGGATAGTTACTAGCCGATATCGGGTTTATAAAGGCTAGAAAATAGTTCATGACGGTCAGTCATAGAGTAACAGTCAGTCAGTCACAGTCACACAGTTGAATCAAATTATTATAGCGCAGTTATGCTGCCAGTTAGAACAGTGAACGTCAGTGATATTAAAGTGATATAAAGCGGGTAGTCCTGAACTTGTGATAGTAGTACTCGTAGTATCGTATCCTGATAAATATGGTTGCCCGGTCCGAAGGGTTTCTTGCCCGTTCTTCCCTGCCGGAAGTAATCGAATGGGCGGATCTTTGGCAATATACGACTTTATTCTGCCAACCTGTGCTTTATTTCATCATCCGCTCGAGTACCCACCTACAGATGCCCACAAACACGAGTAACATGTCGGCTTATGGAAAGACACGCCCACAATACTACCCACATGTCCGGACTGGAGGCCCTCCTGCCGACATCAGAAGTGGGATTCACTCGAGCGAAAATATGATGAAAATACGCTGAGTGGATTATTTTTTTTAGATCAACAAGTTGACGACCTACCCTCAACTGAAAAAAAAAAGTGTCAAATTTCAAAGAGCATCAAATCGTTCAAACAATTGCTGCCGAGTTCGCTGGTCGCCTCAGCTGGGCCTCCCTTATGGGTCTCACCTGGCTGGGTGGACCGCACTGGCCACAGAAAGAATGAGGTAGTCCAGTGCCAACCAAAAGTGGTTAACCTAGAAAACCAAACCAAAGTACTGGGATTTGAAACTACAATGGAGACTTAACACCGTAGTGCTGTGATTGCATGGTACACTACTTTGCCAATATACCTGGCTGGAAGTTGAAGTATGCAGCAGAGGTTGTGGTGCGCATACCACTGCAGATTGGATCATGGAAATCTATGCTGGAGAGCGATGAGCAGATTTCAACACTTCAATCGGACATGCATTCTACATTTGGTGAGTCGTTTTCATTTTGTTATGACCTCGCAACAGCTGATGAATGGGTTCAATTCCCAGGTCATGGTGAATCGGTACAAATCACCAATTTGTGGCATTTCCCGTTGAAAATGTTTTCAATGTTATTCATGCCTAGAGTTGAAATTTAACCTAACACATGGTTAAGTTTAGAAAATGGCTAATTTCATTCCCTCTATCGGGGTAGATAGTTTGAAAAAGTTAGTCAAACGGTAAAGTTGATAATGGTTTCATCTGTGGGTAATTACGGGAAGAAATTATAGTATCCTTGTGATTTAATAAGTGTGGTCTCTCCTGCTTTAGTGGGTGACGACTATCACTGTTATGTGGTCTTTCCTGCTTTTGTGGGTAACGATCATCACTGTTCGTTTAATGTGTATGTGGTCTTTCCTGCTTTTGTGGGTAACGATCATCACTGTTCGTTTAATGTGTATGTGGTCTTTCCTGCTTTTGTGGGTAACTATCAATCTTAATGCTGTAGGAATCTTACCTGCTATTGTGGGCTAAACAGATTCTTATGATTAGGTAGCGGACACTGAGACTCAAGTACCAATTGATATGATGTGACGAATATTGAAAACGTTATGTGTGAGTATGTGTGTACAGGTTCTTGGTTCACGGGTTTCGTGACCATGCCAGAGTATCAGTGTGTTGACTCTGGGTGGAATATGAGATGATTTGGCATTCCTGGAGGGAAGTGCTGGTTGTTGAGTTGTTGGCCATGAACGAGACACCTGTGTTAATTTGTTCGATAATGTAAATTTCGTTGTGATGAGATTTTATTAACATGAAGTCTGCCAATGATAGTCTGCCAGTGTTGTGTTATTTACCGAGATATTAAATAATTTGATAAAACTGATGAAATAATTTAGTGAACTTGAAAATGGTGCGGCTGAGGTGACATTATAGGTAGTTGCCCGAGAACCTAAATACTTCTTGAGATAAGACAGTTTCAATCAGGTAATGATGATGAGGGTGTTGAATTTTCGTTTAGCTGGTCAGAACCGAAACAGTAGCCATTAGTGAACGGTGCGCAGATGGCACGGGGATGCCATGTAGGTACGAGCCGTAGTACATTGGGAGTTTGGCTCAACAATTTGGTGTCTGCTTTAGGAAATCCATGGACGCGCGGTAATATGTATGGCGGTGTATTGTATGCGTGCCAATATAGAAGGTTATTGCGTGTTCAGGTTGTAGGGGATGGATAATGAGAAGTCCAAGTTGGTGATCACCATATAATGCGGAATTTACACTGTTACATATTTGCGGTTACTTTAGGTGGGTTGAGTTGCGTGTGCGCGGCACTAAGGTGTAGGTGTAGGGACAACTGACGACGCAACGCTACGCTAAGCTTGCGGCGCCGTCCGGATGGTTATATTATAATGCTTAATAATGTGACGCTACATATGGTAGGCGCCGGTTGAAGTTAGATTCTTCAAGAGACCGTAAAGTCCGTGAGACGGGAGTTGTGAGAAGTTTATGGGCCATGTATAAGTTTTTTCTACTCCGCGATTTTAATTGATATACCGACTTTTGTAACAATTCACATAAATGTTACAGGAAAGCTCAATGGCAGTAGTGATCTTAAAGAATGTTTTCGTTTTTATAGATGAGTTCTCTAAATATGTGATACTCAGGCACTCCTTAAGAATTAATACTGGGAGAGCAATTAACGCTCTCAAGACAACCACATGACCAGCCAGTTGGTTCAGCGGTGTGTGTTGACAGTTTCAATCGAGGCTCAGGGGTTCGATCCCCGTACCGCTGCAAATATTTGTGTGGCCTACGGGTGCTGATTCCGGGTTTGGGTGTTTGTGTAAGTGTTGTGTGTGTGTAACGGCACCCACGACACTTGGGTAGAAGTGTAAGCGGATTTAAAATATTTAAATTTAAAATTCCAAGCGAGTCCTATGGAGTTTTTTAATAGGTAGAGTAGCTAGACGTTTAAATTTATTAACTGTAGACGATCACGAAGTTGAAGTAAATGTTGAAAACGAAAAACAAGGCTAAGGTGACTTCATTTATTCTTAGGAGATTATTTTTTATTAGCAAATCATGATCGGAATTAAACCAAATTGGCACTTAAGTATAAAGGTCCTTATGAGGTCATTGAAACATTGGCTAGATAGGTACCTATCATCTTAAACTCGATGGTTGAAGTTCACTCACTCAGTCTAATATACCTAGGTACTGAGCCGGATCCATGTCCATCTGACGATAATGATGGTAAGACATTCAAAATAGTCCTAGCGTGGTGGCTATATACGAATTTTGTAGATACTTTAGCGTATTGTGTTGTTGAGTAGAACAATTGTGTGTAAGATATCAAAGGCGAGGTGTCCGCTTTAAGATGGTCTGAAGGGCGAGTTGGCCTCTGGGACAGCATTACTAAGTGGCGAGGTGGCCAATCAGACAGCATTGCTAAATGGCGAGGTGGCCAATGTGACAGCATTACTAAATGGCGAGGTGGCCAATCTGACAGCATTGCTAAACGGCGAGGTGGCCGTACAGACAGTGGTGATGTTGATTGCTTTGTGGCGAGTTGGCCTTTCAGACAAGTTTCATATAGGTTGATAGATGGTGAGGTGGATGTCTAGTTAATATGAGTTGGCAGTTAAGATTATTATGGATGATGATGTGGAATGACTGTACTTCCTGTTTGACTTAGGATGTAACAAAAGGAGTTACACAAAACATGTTTAAAGTAACAACGGAAGAGGAGAATTTACTTTGTCAGGAGTAGCCGAGCTATGTCGTACAAAATGTTTTGTCTCTTTGTGAGGGAGTGAATAATTTGTTTAAAGCGTTACTAGTTATCTGAGATGCCGAGAAAAGCACAAGATGATTTGTGGTAGTGATAACTTGAGATCGATTCTAGTAATGTCAGGTAGGCCGAGCTAAATACGGTTACTGCCTGTCTTTTGGGCTTAAAAGCAATACCTTACTTTAGTGGTTGATAATGACGAGTAGATACAACGGCGAATTAATTACGTCATAGTTGGGCCAATAAAGGCCTAGTGAACTATCATACTCTCAGAGATGTTTCCTTGTTACAGGTAATCGCATCGCACGAGGACGTGCGAATTGTCAGTATGGCCGTGTCGGAGTGGAACCTGAATGTGACTGCTGGCGCCATCTGGTTTGTCGGAGACGTAACCTAATTATGACTAGGGTAGATTGTTTAATAGAGAATTCTAGGTGGCGCCACGGTCGGCGTAGGTTCTTGAAATTGTTATCTTAGAGGGGATAGTTACTAGCCGATATCGGGTTTATAAAGGCTAGAAAATAGTTCATGACGGTCAGTCATAGAGTAACAGTCAGTCAGTCACAGTCACACAGTTGAATCAAATTATTATAGCGCAGTTATGCTGCCAGTTAGAACAGTGAACGTCAGTGATATTAAAGTGATATAAAGCGGGTAGTCCTGAACTTGTGATAGTAGTACTCGTAGTATCGTATCCTGATAAATATGGTTGCCCGGTCCGAAGGGTTTCTTGCCCGTTCTTCCCTGCCGGAAGTAATCGAATGGGCGGATCTTTGGCAATATACGACTTTATTCTGCCAACCTGTGCTTTATTTCATCATCCGCTCGAGTACCCACCTACAGATGCCCACAAACACGAGTAACATGTCGGCTTATGGAAAGACACGCCCACAATACTACCCACATGTCCGGACTGGAGGCCCTCCTGCCGACATATATATAGAATCAAGATCTCGGAAACGGCTCCAACGATTTTCTTGAAACTTACAGATTAGGGGTTTTTCGGGTCAAGAAATCGATTTATTTAGGTTCCAGGTCCAAGAAAAGCTCGGTTCCAAGTTAATAATAAATTTTCTTCATAACCGACGACTAACGCCATCTATTGATGAATAGAAGAACCATTAGTCTACTAACGTTAGTCGTATATGCAATTCATACTAAATATAATTTTCAAAAATCGCTACGGAGCGAAGCTCGGTCAACCAGGTACTAAGGTGTAGTGTGTTATTTTTTATGAAAAGTAAAGAGTAAACTACTACAGTGGTGGCTCTACCATTTTAATCTTTGGACATTTTTTAATACACTTTTGCATACTAACATTCTAGGTTTACCTTCCTTACCTCTACACTCCATACACTATACCTTTACTGTATGTACCCACTGCCTCACAATACACGCAAGACGTCCTTAAATTAACCATTGTCATGCATTTCGCATATTTATAACGTAGCAAGATTGTTCACCTTTTTGTGTTTGGGTTTGATGACTTCATTTAAAGATTTTATCGCGATACAAAAACTAAATTTAAATATTATACAGACATGAAATAGATATTGTTTATTTGTTTTGCCCAAAACAAATATGAAATACTTATTGAATGAGTAGTAGGTATAGGGGTAGCAGGCCCAGGGGCGGATCTACCTTAGGACTTTTTGGGCTTCAGCCCAGACCCCCGTGGATATAAAGAGCCCCCAACCCCATTTAAAAATAATAGACGAATCGTAATTTAAGATGTTACTAGTAACGAAAAAAAAAAACAATCGTAGCCCCCCGAGCAGTATTAGCCCAGGGCCCCACAAAGTCACAATCCACCCTTGAGTAGGCCACTACAGCTACGCTGAGGTTCTGGGTTCGATTCTCGGGTCGGGTCCTACTAGAGATAAAAATCCTCTTTCACTATCGGGATTTTTTTCGTTTTCTGGCAGCTTCCAAGTACCTCGGAGTTTGGTGCTGGCAGATGTAAAATGACTCGCCACCTATTACATGGACCAAAACGTAAGCGGCAAATCGTTGGTGTTTGCATGTTTGTTTGAATGTATTTCCGTCTGCCTACCCTTACCGTCGGGGATTACAGGCGTGAAATAATAGGCGTAAGTTAATAGGCAGCCTCGCTTCGTTGACATGGTGATAGCGATTCAGTGTCGGAGCTCGAGTGTGTAGGTACCACCATATTATAAAATCTACCTGCCTCCAAACGGTACGGTCACTATCGAGTTTCGCATAGACCAATGATTCCCAAAGTGGTCCAGGTGGACCACCTAGGGACCATGGGAGACTCGATCGGAGTCTACGTAGGCGTTAATAAAAATTGGAAATATGGGAATGTGATATAAATGTAAGCAAGCAGAGGGTCCACCGAAACCAGAAAAAATTGAAAATATTTTTATTTTTCGCAATAACACATGCGAGTGAACTTAAGAAAATAAAAAAAAATCTATCATATTGGTTGTATAGCTATTCATTAGTTTAGTCGGTTAAAATCATAAAGGGAAGGCAAAGGAGATGTTGCAAGAATGTATGAACCTCCGGCCATGTATTGTACACAATATCAATAACAGGCAAAATCAATATAAAAACGTTTTTTACTGTATATTTTCACTTGTTTAGCTTTGTTTGCAGTTACAAAACATTATTTGCAGTCAGAATTGCAACTCGAAACCAACATGGCGAATATGGCAGGCGAAGTCATCTTGACATTTAAATTTTTTAATTTGTTGTTTTTTATTAAGTAATATTTTCTAAATACTATCGAAATCGATTTCATGTATGTTTACGATTACACTACATTTTTTTATAATATGTGATGCACTAGTAAGATACAGATAGCATTAGTTTTGTTTTTTTTATTCTATTCCAAGCGTCAGCTGCATCGCCGCCATGTTGAACATGGGTGAAAATGGTAAAATCGTTTGAATTAAATGTGGTTGTAACTCTTAAATATATTCTTGAATAAATTAATTGAATTGTTTTCGGATTCTTCTTTAATTTACCGATTTTTTGAGGACATGTACGAACCAGAGCCTAGCTCGCAACATGTCCTTTGACATATTAGTGTGTAAGCTGACTTCGGTAGCTTAGTGGTAAAGCGGCGGGACTGAGGTCGCAGGTTCGATTTCCGCCCGAAGTCAAATTTTTCTTTATTTTCTAAGATTCTACAAGAAAAAATAGTTCGGGAACCTCTGGTAATTCAGGTATAGACTGTACTGTAAATAACTCATCATGTCATCACCGTCATCATAATAATATCAGCTTAAAAATGTCCACTGCTGGAGCAAACCAATTCGTCACGAGATCCATATTATAACAAACACCATATAAAAACTAAAAACATCAATTTAAATCATAAAAGTGGCTTTAGCAAAACAGCGTCTTTTAATAACATCCAAATATCGGACCACTTCCCCATCATTAAAGGTCTTTCAGAAAATGTCATCTATTTACAAAAACCTCTTTGGTCGAAATACTGTCCTTGGTATGGCAACATTGTGCCACAAAAACTACATCCTCGACAACCAAATTACACCTACAATCGTCGGGTCTACTTTGGGTTAACGTGACGACTGCGATTCGACTTTTTCAATACGAGTTACAAGTTACAACTTACAACCGTGATGGTGAATGGGTATTGGAAACTTTCTGAATGTGTACTTAGAAAAGATATTTTTTAAAAATTGTGGAAACTTGTGGACACTTTTTATATTGGACTATATTTCTTAAAATCTCTAGAATCATTAATTGAATTTACAAAATCGAACATTTTTTTAAATACAAAAATGCTGTATCCGCTATTTTTCGAAGTTGGTAACTGACTTAATTATTTCACATAAATTATATTGTTTTGAGTTTTTTTTATTGTTATCCGTAATCGAATCTTTTCGGTCCGTAATAAATAGAGCCACAGATGAGCATGACCATATCTCAGTAGGTAATTCTTATTGAAATAAGATATAAATTAGAGTCTAAGATAACATATTACGAGACTTATTATAATTAAGACAATGCGCAATGCGGTGAAATATATTATTATGTACCTATGTTCAAAAGATAGAGGGAGTCAATACAAAGTAAATCAAATCACTATTATGAACCTAGAGTTCAGGTCCTTATACCTATTGCACTTATAAACAGGGCTATTACACTTTAAAATATTTCGGAATTTTCTCAATGCATTTAATTCCTTTGGAATTAGGGATTAATCACACTTATTCAGTTCAATTCAGCTTATGTCCATCGAAAATAAACATTTTGTATAGAGACACGTACGCATCCGTTCAGATTTTCGCATCTATTCTGCTTTCGCGGCAAATGAATATAAAATGATGAAAAATGAGTTTATATCATGAGTGCTGTAGACAGAGCACAGCGCTGATTTGTCGCGTTCAGCGATGTTTCGCCGTATTCAGCGTCGTAAGTGTGACCAAAATCGTTCAGCGAAACGCGAATGGAATAAATGTGAGTAGTCCCTTAGGCTCATTACCTACCTGTGACAAAACTTATAACTGGCGTATCGTGGGTGTGTGCATGATATGTATGGTAGAACGCATGCATCTACTTCTACCTACCCCTTCGGAAAATACGCGTGATATTCCAGTTTAAAAATATTTATCGATATAAAGAATATGGGCATTTTTTTGTATTAACGAAAACACGGACTCGAATCGTAGATTGTAAAAGGTGTTACGTCGGCGAATTCAACAGAGCTAATTACTTTTTTCTACAAAGCCAAATCTTTCGGCATGATAACACATAATAACTATAAAATATCCAACAGCCGTGTGGGATATTTTAAAATGTGGTAATTCGTACTAGTTTTTTTTTTGTTGAAGACTTTTGGTATTTATTTTAACTGGACCGACATTTTTTTTTTATAACTCAGTTATTTGTATCATGCGCGTTTTGTTATAATAATAGGAAGGTATCATTTTTATTTTCTTTTATTGTTGGTATTTATTTTGAGGTACCTACTTACTAAAAGTTCCAGTGAAGAGAATGGAGGGCGTAGGCACCACCGCATTACCTGATCTGTCTACCGTCAAACGGTAGTGTTCAGCACTATCGTGTTCCGGTTAGATGGTTATGTTTATGGATGGTTATGGTTAATAATGGCAACCCATTATACGTCCCACTGCTGGGCACGAATCTCTCCCCTTTTTGGGGGGAGGCCTGGAGCTTACTCCACCACGCTGCTCCAATGCGGATTGGTGGAGGTGGGTGGGTTAGTGGCCAACCCGCTGTCGGATGTTTTCAAACCGCCCATAAGGCCTCCGACAAGGTTTAACGACTGCTATCCATCGATAGCAACCGGGACCGACGGCTTAACGTGCCCTCCGAAGCACGGAAACGCGCATTTAATTTGCCACTAGCGGTCACCCATCACACTACCCGACCGCGCCCGTAGTGCTTAACCGAGCAGATCGCTTACGATCTACACCAGCCGCTGGGCCATGCGCGCTTCGGGTTATGGTTATGTCCCCGTAATACTTAACTATCACAGAGACATAACATCAAAGGTCTCAGGGGTGAGACCTCTGAGGGGTCGTTCATAAATTATGTAAGGCGTTTAGGGGAGGGGGGGTGTTGACTGAATATTATAACTTCTTACTATAGGTAAGGGGGTCAGAGAATCTAAAATTACGTAAGATTTGAAATTGAAAATTCTACCACTTTCGCGCTAAAAATTGGCATTATTGAATAGCGCCATCTGTACTTCATCTCTTTAACTTGATATTGAATCTTACAAAAATCTTTTCTTACGAAAATGTCTTATTAAGGGGCAGGGGGGACTAGTCGTATTCTTATGATGTCTTACAGTAGGGGGAGAGGGGGTCAAATTAGTCCTCAAAACCTCTTACGTAATTTATGAACGACCCCTGATTTTTGTGTAGATGTCATAGGCTACAGTCTTAACATCCATCCATCTTGTGATCGATGTGAACCGCATGTAGGTTCATTTAGAAATCTTAAAAGTCACACGCCGGACAGTTCAAAAAAAGTCCGGACTTTTTATTAGAAGATCAGATTAGACGGTCAGATAATTGTTAATGATTTAATACAACCTTTAAAATATGAGCTGCGAATAATTATACACGAAAACGAACGAGAGCTGCTCCGTCAAGTAGGTATCTGGTGCTCATCATCATCATTCTTCATCATTTCAGCAAATCTGGCGCTCAAAGATATTAACATTTATACAAAATAAAATAAAATTATATTTATATTAGCGCGTTCAAACCAACAAACAAAAAAGCTAGGTATGTAATATAAAAGGTTGGGGAAAAAGTCTTTTCGCATTATAGTATGTATGAACTTGTAATAAAATCTCTTTGGCTGTAGTATTTGTATCTGGCTGGTTTAGGTATCATTGAAAGTTAAAATTTTAAAGAACATAATTCCAAATTCAAATTAGGCAAGCCGCAAGCCGCGAAAAAAATTTGCGATGTTTATGGACCTACTGCAGTGTCTGTGAGAGTAGCACAAATTTGGTTTAAGCGTTTTCAATCCGGAAATTTTGATGTCAAAGGTGCACCTCGCTCTGGTCGCCCTATTACGGATAAAATGGATGCCATTTTTGAAAAAGTGGAGCAAGATCGACTTATCAGTAGTTACGACGTAGCTGAAGAACTGAGAATTTATCACAAAACAGTTTTGGCGCATTTGAAAATAGCTGGGTACAAAAAAAAGCTCGATATTTGGGTACCTCACGAGCTCACTGAAAGAAACCTAATGAACCGTGTACTCATTTGTGATTCTTTATTACGATGTAATGAAACCGAATCATTTTTGAAGTAGCTGATAACGGGTGATGAAAAGTGGATCACGTACGACAAGAACGTGCGAAGAAGGTCGTGGTCAAAGGCCGGTCAGGCTTCACAGACTGTGGCGAAACCCGGGTTAACTCGCAATAAGGTGATGTTGTGTGTGTGGTGGGATTGGAAGGGCATTATTCATTATGAGCTATTACCACCAGGCAGGACTATCGATTCTGAACTCTACTGCGAACAACTGATGAGATTAAAGCAAGAAGTTGGGAGAAAGCGGCCGGAATTGATCAACAGAAGGGGTGTGGTGTTTCATCATGATAACGCTAGACCTCACACATCTATAGCCACTCAGCAAAAATTAAAAGAGTTTGGCTGGGAGGTGTTAATGCATCCGCCGTATAGTCCTGACCTTGCACCTTCAGATTTCCACCTGTTTCGGTCTCTTCAGAATTCTATATGCAATGTTAGGTTAACATCACGAGAGTACTGCCAAATCCACTTGTCGCGGTATTTTGATGAGAAGTCCCAAAATTTTTATAGCAATGGGATCATGTCCCTACCTACAAGATGGCAAAAGGTTATCGAACAAAATGGTACATACATACTTTAGTTAAATTTAAATAAACTATATTAAACAATGTTTTGAATTATCTTAAAAAATGCGAAGAAACTTTTTCTCCAACCTTATTGTAATATTCCATCAAAATCAAAATCCGGACAAAAATTTGGACCGGACAAAGTCCGGACGCAGGTCTAGAAGTCTAGACATGTCCGGATTAATCCGGACGGGTGGTAACCCTAACTGCATCCCTATTTGCCACCTTCATTACCTACATTAAAAAACTTACTATAGGTACCTACTTACCATTAACTATAAGCTTGTTTACCCTTCGTGACATAAAAAAAAAACTGTTTTAAAAAATAACCCACTGCGCAATCATCGTTAAGAATACTAATACTTGATTGGCAACCATATTTTTATTCTTACTGAACATTCCATGATTTCCATTAACAAAAAAACTAATTAATTGGAGTGGAGGTGTAAATTAACATAATTGCATTATATTTAAACAGATTCGCTGATAAATAACACAAAAAAAATTCAATAATAATTATCTCATTGATAACGTTGCTGAGCTTTAAATAGGGCTGTCGATAAAATAAGTATGTATCGGAATACCGATATTTTTATTTTAGAAATAGGTTCTAGCGGTGGTAGAGCTCTGGTGACGGAGCTCGCGGGCATGGTCACCACCGCATTACTTAATCTATCTGCCGCGAAATGGTAGTGTTCAGCACTATCGTGTTCCGGTTAGATGGTAATGTATGGCCCCGTAATAACTATAACAGAGACATAACAACTTAGGTCTAAGGGGTGGCAACGCATCTGCATTTTGACCTCTGGTTTTTGTGTCTATAGGCTGCAGTCATCACTTTCTTACAAAAATTCGATTTTTTAAGAATTTACAACAGCCCTACTTTAAATAGCATGTTCTTATCAAATTTTAATAAAAAACGCAAGATCAAAAGGTACCAGGCGATCCTGTATTTTATTTTTTGAATTTTAGGTACTTGCTTACCCGGCAAACTTCGTATTGCCTCAAAATGTGAATGTGATTTGTGTCAAAGGTTTGATAGATACGGACTATTTGTATGGGGAAATGAAATTGTGTTTTTTTTCTATTTCCGACCAATTTCTTCATGTTTTCTTACTTTTTGAACCTTCCCTGGGCTTCCAAAAATCATTCAAAACCAAAATTAGCCAAATCGGTCGAGCCGTTCTCGAGTTTTAGCGAGACTAACGAACAGTAATGAATTTTTATGTATATATATGTAAAGAAATACTATTTCTTTCTTCGCACTCTGTGTGTTTACTTACCATGAAGTTTGGTTATAGTTTTTAACTTTTTAATTGTCTGATTTTAAAGAAGAAACGAATTCAGAATGTCAGATGACAGATTTAAATACGAGTTGATTGACAATTGGATAATCAATGAAAATTTTAATATTATATTATTTTATGTTTTAAAAGTGAAAGAATAAACTTTCATTGTCGTTTCTTCTTTACAGGTTTGAGTTCATATTGTTTTATATTACCTAAATAAAATAGTCTCTGTATAAAAAAAACTAACAATAAATCTTCTTTACAGCAACACAAGGTTTATTTCTTTCATGTAGTAAAACAGACTTATAAAACGACAATTTTGTTTATAAAAAGATGCAAATGGAGCAGTTACGTTTTGAATTCACGATTTTACCGGCGAATGATGGAAAATCTAATATTTGTTGTGTAACCTCAATCACAACTAAAGATGAAAAAAAATTTGCTATACCAGAGGAATTACAGTCTGTTGGATTTCACGAAGAATTAATTGAGACAGCCGTGTACAACAAAGTAAAAAATAGTTTAAAGAAAAGACATCAGACACGAAGAGTTTGGATAACTATGACAGATAAATTACGAGAAAATTACATAGATGCTGATGGTAACTTACAATTTGGAGAACAATATCTGGAGGAAATTGAACATAACCGAGCATCTGAAGAACAAATTAGAGATTCGAATTCATTGAAAGAAATGTTTACAAAGTTAATAGAAAATACACATGATTTAAAAAAACAGAATCTGAAATATGTCGCAGAGAAGTTTGTGATTGAGAAATTTACGAGCAAAAACTCGAATGCAAGGCAATGGATTGACATTTTTGAGAGAGAATGTTCTCGCTTCGGTATTATGAAAGATGAACAAAAAATTGAGATTCTCCGACTATTTATGGATAAAAGTTGTGTTGATTGGTACAGCTCAATGATTATAAAATTAACACTCAACTCAGAGTGGATAGTTTGGAAAGAAAAGTTGTGTGAGTCATTTGCAAACCAAAACTGGAACCAAGTGACCTATGCATTGTTATTTAAATATAAGGATGGTTCATTAGTGGACTATGCCATTAAAAAGGAAAAACTTTTATTGGACATGAGAAATTCAATTGATACAGGTACACTGGTGGATCTGATAGCGGTAGGTTTGCCAGGTTTTGTATTAGAGAAGATAAATAGAGAAGCAATGAACGATATAGTATGTTTATTCAATGAGGTGAGAAAGTATGAACATTTGGTAAATAAAAATAGAAGTGGAACGTACAGAAAGTATGAAAATCAAAGGATAAATATTACAAATGAAGGACGTTATCCATGCAAAATATGCGTAAAATTAAATAAAGGGGTTCGCTATCATTCCGAAGCTGCATGCTGGTTTAGAGTTAGAGAAGATGATAAATTAAATAAAAGATATATTAAACATGTAAATAATTCAGTGATTGAAGCAGAGTTAAATGAAACAGAACAAAAAAACTAGTAGTGACACCATTAATTAAGATCAAACTACTGTTAAATAATAAATTAGAAATTTATGGAGTATACGATTCAGGTTCAAATGTATCTCTAATTAATTCCAAATTACTAAAACTAAATACAAAAGGACATAACTCGAATGAAGAAAATATAGTAACAATTAATGGTGTCCAAAAAACAAGTGGTTTGACAAATTTAAAAATAAAAATTTTTGAAATAGAAGAAAATGTGGATGTGTACATCATTGACGAACACAAATTCAGATATGATTTCTTAATAGGATTAGATATGATAAAGAAATACAAGCTAGTACAAAATGAGGAGTTAAAAATAACTCAGAAACAATACTTACATGAAAAGAATAGTAAAAAAATTGAGAAAAAGATAGACGAAGGTGAAAATGAAGGTAATAAATATGAAAACGAAAACAAAATTAATTTTAATGAACATATCAAAGAAGAGGAATTTGAAATAAAGGTTGGTCATTTAGATGATGATAAAAGGGAAGAAATAAATAAGCTAATACAACAATATCAATCAGTTTTTGCCAAAAACAAGTATGACGTGGGAATGGTTAAAGGATATGAAGCAAGAATAGATTTATTAATGGATAAATACTGCAGCAAGAGGCCATACAGATGCACTATAGAAGACAAAAAAGAGATAGCAGAACAAATAGCCGAATTATTGGATAATGCGCTTATAGAAGAATCTTATAGTCCATTCGCAGCACCAGTAACTTTGACATTTAAAAAGGAAGAAAATAAAAAATCAAGGCTCTGTATAGACTTCAGGGATTTAAATAAAATTGTAGTTCCTCAGGCTCAACCCTTTCCATTAATTGACGATTTAATGACAAAAACAAGAAATTGCAAATTTTTTACAAGCTTAGACGTTAATTCAGCTTTTTGGTCTATACCTCTACGAGTAGAGGACAGGAAGAAGACAGGGTTTGTAACTCAAGAGGGACACTTTCAATGGACTTGCCTACCATTTGGTTTGAAGACTGCTCCAGCAATATTTCAAAGAATATTGTGTAACATACTTAGAAAATATAAACTAACCGATTTTGCTGTCAATTATATAGATGACATCCTGATATTTTCAAACTCATTTGATGAACACATAAGTCACTTGAAACAGTTACTAGAAGCAATTCAAACGGAAGGATTTCGACTAAAATTTATAAAATGTACATTTGCATCAGATTCGGTAAAATACCTGGGACATATCATTCAATATAATTCTATCCAACCACTGAAGGACAATCTCATTTCGATAAAAGAATTTCCAGTACCAAAAACCCAGAAGAATATTCGACAATTTTTGGGAAAAGTAAACTTTTACCATAAATATATACCAAGGAGCGCAATAATTCTTGACCCATTACATAATTTGCTAAGAAAAAATCAAAAGTTTGTTTGGTCTGAAGAATGTCAAAATGCGTTTGAAAAAATAAAGAGTCTCTTGTGTTCACAGCCAATACTAGAAATTTATGATCAAAATCTACCAATAAATATTTATACTGATGGTTCTCTGCTGGGTGTTGGAGCAATTTTAAAACAAGTACAACTAGATGGTAAAGAAAAACCAGTAGCCTATTTTTCAAAAAAACTGAATGGAGCGCAAAAGAAGAAAAAGGCAATATATTTAGAATGCTTAGCTATTAAAGAAGCACTAAGATATTGGCAGTACTGGCTGATAGGTAAATCGTTTACAGTCTACACAGACCATAAACCATTAGAAAACATGAACTTAAAAGCTAGAACAGACGAAGAACTAGGTGATTTGACTTATTACCTTTCACAGTATGATTTTAAAATCAAATATTCCCCTGGAAAAGATAATTTAGAAGCGGACTGTTTAAGTCGGAATCCTGTATTAGAACCAGAGGATAATCTAGAAGAACAACTGAAAGTTGTGAACTTAATTACATTAGAAGATATTGTAATAGATCAGAATCAAAATAAAGAAATACAGAGAAACAATAATAAAATAATCAAAAAACACAATTTATACTTCAAAAGAATTAGGAACAAAGAGAAAATAATAATAACAGAAGAATTCAGTATTAAATTTATAAAGCGAATACATGAAGATCTATGTCACATTGGAGTGGGACAAATGCTAACGACTATTAGTTCACTGTACGCAACAAAAAATTTAACGAAAAATATTAAAAATGTTTGTAGGAATTGTGAAATTTGCATAAAAAACAAAACAAGAGGACAACACAAATACGGATTAATGTCATATTTAGGCCCAGCGACAAGACCCTTTGAAATAGTATCAATAGACACAATTGGAGGTTTTGGTGGTTCTAGATCAACCAAGAAATACATACATCTTTTAGTGGACCACTTCACTAGATATGCATTTATTATAACATCAAAAACCCAGGGTGCACATGACTTTATAAAGCTAATAAATAAGGTCGCTGAAACCGAAGAGATTGGGATGCTCCTTACCGACCAGTATCCTGGAATAAACTCTAAAGAATTCAAGAAATTCCTTACTGACAAACAAATAACAATAATTTTTACAGCAGTGAATGCACCGTTTTCTAATGGCCTAAATGAAAGGTTGAATCAAACGATAGTTAACAAAATTAGATGCAAAATCAATGAAGATGGAGAAAACAGAGCGTGGACTACAATAGCACATGAATGTGTAGAAAAATACAATCAGACTAACCACTCAGTAACTGGCTATGCACCATGTTATTTGCTATACGGAACAGATGTTAAGGTTTTACCAAAAGAACTACAACAAGGAGGTATAAATAGTGACTGGATCGGAGATAAGAAAACAGCGCTTAATAATACCTTGAAATCACATTACTATAACAAAATGAGGTATGATAGGAATAGAAAACAAAGAGAATTCAGTGTGGGAGATCTAGTATATATAGAAAATGGGAATAAACTAAATAGGAAAAAGCTAGATGAATTGAGAATTGGACCATATAAAATAATTAAAAAGAAATCTAATACAATTTACGAGATAGATACAGGACATAGAAAAACAGAGTCAAATCTTTTTCATATCACAAAACTAATTCCAGTACAGATAACAGAGGATGAGAATGTGCAAGTATCAAATGGAGAACTGGAGTGAAAATTCACGGGTGAATTTTCTTCCCCATGGGGGGAGATGTAAAGAAATACTATTTCTTTCTTCGCACTCTGTGTGTTTACTTACCATGAAGTTTGGTTATAGTTTTTAACTTTTTAATTGTCTGATTTTAAAGAAGAAACGAATTCAGAATGTCAGATGACAGATTTAAATACGAGTTGATTGACAATTGGATAATCAATGAAAATTTTAATATTATATTATTTTATGTTTTAAAAGTGAAAGAATAAACTTTCATTGTCGTTTCTTCTTTACAGGTTTGAGTTCATATTGTTTTATATTACCTAAATAAAATAGTCTCTGTATAAAAAAAACTAACAATAAATCTTCTTTACAGCAACACAAGGTTTATTTCTTTCATGTAGTAAAACAGACTTATATATATATAGATTTCATTGCTACATTACATCCTGCATCCCAAATATATGCCATTCATCATCATCATCATCACTCCAACTGCCTGACGTCCACCGTGGACAAAAGCTTCTCCGAAGACGTCCACAACAGTGTTATACCATTAGGGGAGAATCCTACTACTTAATATTATCAACGCGAAAGTTTGCGAGTTTGAATGGATGGATGGGTGTTTGTTACTCTTTCACGAAAACTACTGGACGGATTTGGAAGAAACTTTACAGTAATATAGGCTATACATTGGAATAACATATAGGCTACTACAAAAAGGACACGCGGACGAACTCGCGGGCAAAAACCAGTTCGTATGCCATAATCGCCACGCTTGGTAGGCGGATTGGCGATTGCAGTGGCGGTATTTTTTCCTTTTTTCTTTGCTTCATTCCTATCGGTGGTATGAAGCATACAGTATACTGTATGCTTACTAACACTTGCATGAGAAAGAAATACAAAATAGCTTAATAATAATTGACCTTTACATTATCAAAATAATAAGTAATAACCATATTTTACAGTGCATGACTTTACTAATAATCGAAAATACAACATGTTACATAAGTTTCATGTTTTTTGCAACATGAACCTTATGTACCCATTAAATACCGTTTAGTTTTCTCTAATCGAAACAATCCATTTCCTACATTAGCAGTTGGGTCAATGTGATGCAAAATCGATTAAAACGCGACCATATGCCAAACTCGATTGTCCAGGATCGAGATATTAAAAGGCAATATCTCTTGTGGCTACATTAATATCCCTACGGGAGCGAGCCAGCGTTCTAATGGTTGGTAATTACGATCGAGGTAATGGACTCCGGTAATGGCGGGCAGCCACAAAGCGCGGGACCTCCATTTTGTTTTTTGTTTTTTTTTTGTACTCTGTTCCCGCGGCGTAATGCCTTGGAGCCGTGTCGATAGTGACGACTGAATACTCGGAATAGTGAAATTATTTTTATAAAACTCATTGCATTCAACGCCGAGCTTTAATATCCTGTTCGTTTGTTTGAATATGTCCTTACTGAACGACATTTTAAATGTGTATACTTATAAGTCAAAAGCAAGGGCGTTGCTACTATCGCCGTATCTGCCGCATCAATTGTTGGGGGCCCGGGCTATGGGGGCCCCCAATTCTGCCCATTTGGGTACCTACCAAATCCATGGAAACGGAATGAATGGAAAGGAAAATGCCCTTTTTTGAAATTCTAATACTTAGGTACTTCTTTTCGAAGTTCCTCTTAATAAGGCATGGTTAAAAAAATTAATTGGAAAAAATTATAGGAGTGAATTTTAACGCGCACACCGACACCAATCTAGACTGCTAATGTTACTTGACTTACAGCGACTGTAGTGCAGTGTCAGCCTAAAGTGTAGAACACGCAAGACAATGTGGCCCAGACGTATACTTCCCGTCAATGATTCTGATATTTTTTGTAGCTGCAATTTGATTACGGTTTGTGGTTGATTGCCGACGGCTTCACCACCCGAGGCTGTTAGTTCCACTCTATCTTACATTAGCTGAGAGATTGTAAAAAATGTTCATTACTCGCGCTTAGGGCTAAATAATTTTAAGGTGTTTCGTGTTTTCTATTATCGTGGAATTTGAGTAATATTATTATATTATGACGAATTCAAAATCGTTACATACGTAGGTAAATTTTTAAAATTTTCCACTCTCTTACATTCCCATTCATATATTGAACAGTTTTATAATCTGATGACATCATTCTTATATTCTGACGACAATCATGAAATAAAATTTATTTTTAAATTACCCAATACGTTTCATTAAAATTAAAAGGTTTTTGCAGAAATTATATTGCTTGGTCTGTAGGTATTCGTTTTCCCATGGAACCTAACAACATGAAAACAAGTCGACATGTCAAAAATATGTGTTCTCATTCCAAACTGAATGTTTAATTTTAATAAACAAACTCGGATTTAGTATGGACTATCGTAATGCCTATGGGATGCCTTGAAACTCGATTCATATTCGACACGCAAGCAAAAACCGCTTTCATAGCCCCAAATTATAGAAGATCGATATGAAGTCCATACCAAGATGTATTTTCTGATAAAAAATATGCTGACGTAATGGTGATCACGATTATTGAAGAATTCAAAGCACTCTGAGTTATAAACCTTTAAAGGAACCACTAGTACCTACAGTATGCTCAAAACTTAAATGAGTCTGAAAAGTTAGTGAGAAGTCGCTGCGTAGAAGGTGATTTTATGGCATTGAAGGGGTAGGCGAAGAAGAAAAAATGGCAGTAGTTTAATTGTTTCGTTCGTTCGGTTGCAAAGAACCGTCTCAATACTGAACCGTTGACAAAAAGCCCGGCTTCGTTCGACCCGTTCAATTAATTGATAGGTTCATTGATTCAAGGACTGTAAATGGTCGTTCACTAAATCTGGTTCTACGAAATGGACCCGTTCCTCGTAAAAGCGCAGCAGTTCATTTGAATCAGCGAGCCAGATAGATCTATATAGATCATTCATTCGATAAATTTAATGTCACCGGTTCGCGCTTGGTTTGTTTCAAAGATTGGTACCGGCGGTGGGGTTATATTATTAAGAATTTTCGATTTAATTTGGATACTCAAACTTCTTATAGGTTTTCCAGTAATCTATAGGCAAAGAACTATTTTCACACATTTTTTTCAAAATTTTAAGTTCAGTAGTTTCGGAGATAGGGGGGGGGATGGTCAATTTTCATCGTTTTTCTTAAATAACTTCAAATTTGTTCAATCAAATCAAACAACCTCTTTCATTTGATATGTCACGCGACACAGTTTACGATTTTTTTTTTAATTTTCTGATTTATCCCCCGTAAGTGGCCCCCCTGTTTAAAATTTATTATTTTACTTGACGTGTTCATCTTTGGGTCACCAATTTACATATATTCATGAAATTTCAACTCAATTGGTCGAGTAGTTTCGGAGCAAATTGGCTGTGACAGACGGACAGACAGACAGACGCACGAGTGATCCTATAAGGGTTCGTTTTTTCCTTTTAAGGTACGAAACCCTAAAAACAGAGTCAATTAGCTATATAAGTAAGTTAGTATGTACTGTAATATTTTAAAGTTACTTAACTTTTAATTAATAATATTAATTTCATACATTTCGTTTTATTAATCAAAGTAGAATAAGTACTATATAGTTGATATTTTTATTAGTAGTTGGTGTTTGTCAGAGTTTACACTTTCCAGTGTCGGAACTCAAGACATCGCCGCACTTTATAATTTCATTAAGTTCTTATATTTTTTCTAAAAAAAAACAATCTTAAGCTAAAACTCTTGTGGCTCCGAATATTACCCAATCTATGTTCGATGACCAACACAAAACCAATCCAGCGTTGATCCGTTCCGTTCCACGAATTAAAGAACGTTACAAAAAAAAAACCGGGCATTCATTAGTGGTCATTGAAAGCTCACTCCCATTTTTAATCTACCTCGACTGTATAGTTTTGTTTTAAAACCTTGTAATTATTCTTGTATTGCCTTTATGTTCGGATGTATTTAGTACCGTGCTTTGTTCGGTATTATGGGAGTAATATTAATTAGATTTTTATTTTTATTCAACTCGTACTGACTTGCCAGATTTTTTAATGATGACTTGACTGTTTTTTGTCAGTCATATACCTATAAAATTTTGCGTTTTGATTATGATAATATAATAAACTGATAAATTCACTGCTACAAATTAGGTACCTACTTAGATTTAGTCTCAGCAAGAAGTATTGCATCGAGTTTAGGAAAGAGACAATCGGCTAGTTTCGACTTGAAAGAAAGAAAGAAATAGTTTATTTTTTGACACACACAATACATCACTAAATACCTAAACAATAATAGTAAAAAATTAGAAAAAAAAACTTTGTAGAGCGATAGCTCAGTTGCCCACTGCTGCATCTGTACTTACGTTGAACAGATAACAATGCAATAATTTTGATCGAGGCCGTGTCAACTCGAGTTGCAACCCGGACTAGCGTTCATATCTGCCGGGGCTGCCCGAGTTGGTAAAATTTCTGAATCTTAAAGAACTTGACGTGAAAATATAACGAAAACAATATAACTCAGGACTTAAACCCTGAGGAGTTATTTATCAGTAAAAATATGCCATATTTGACATATAACTGCTGATTATATTTTCGGAAAACCGATAATTTGCATAGATTAAAATAATTCTTAATTAGGGACTAACTTGAATAAAAGAAAACGAGCAGTAAGGTTATTTGTTCGTTTCTTGCGGCTTATCGTATCGAAATTTATGAGAAGAGCGAAATACCGAGTGTGTCATCTTGTATTTCAAAACGACCACAGCGTACAAATATCAGTGTACAATATCAAACAAGAAATATTGCACATCGACCTCAGGACGAGACGTCGGCTTATTTCGGATCTGTAGAGTCGTCGTCGAATCGTTGTCTTTTTCGCACCTTACCTATTTGACGTTTGTCGACCATTTTGATCAAGTTTTGACCAATACCGGACTACGGATGCTTACGTAGGCAGCAGAGAAAACGCTCTATGAAGCCGAAACTAGCCGATTGTCTCTTTCATAGGTTCGATGTGCATTATTTCTTGATGAGCACTGAAATCAAATTGTATATGGCGAAGCATTACTAGAGGAATTGTAGACTTCGTAAAAAGAACACAATTACTGAAACTAACTGCCTCTGGGCTGGGCTGGGTTCCGGATTCGGGGACAGTCAGAGATAACGATGTAAAATCCTTGGTTTCTGGTTCTATTGGTATTTTTTCCTTTTTTTAGGGTTCTGTAGTAAACAAGGAATAGTTTCGCCATGTCCGTCTGTCTGTCTGTCTGTCTGTCCGTCCGCGGTTTAGCGCAAAAACTATTGGCACTAGAGATTTGAAATTTGGCACAAGTATACGCCGACAAAATGGTAAAATAAAAACATGATTTTTTTTATTATAGGGCGTAAATATATTTCTTTTCGTTTTTCATTAAGTGTGGGATATCGTTGGATAGGTTTTTCAAAAAATGTGCACATATCGTTTTTCGATTTAGTTAACTGTTTGTGACTTATCAAGCTTTAAAGTGCCAATTTTCGTTAGAGTCAAGTGTACCCCCTCTACCAACTAAAAGGTTGTTGTTAGAAATTCACAGTAGGTACCTCGAAATAATGTAACCGGAGATGCCAACAGACTCGCCACCTGTTACATGAGACAAAAGGTATAAGTAGGTATGTTTGAATGCAGTTACTTCTGCCTACCCCTTCAGGGATTACAGGCGTGAAGTTAGGTAACACAATTACATTAGTTGGTTTCGTAGGTGTATATATAATAATGTAGATATGACTATATCTACAGATAGCTACAATATAGGTACAAGTGTACATTTAGTGGTTGTGTTGTTTAAAATTTGCCTTTTAGAAGGTTTTTTAATTATTTAAAAATGATCATCATCTCGAACCGTGATACCTAAATGATAGCAGTGTAGACATTTACACAAAAAACGGACTTTTATGTTGTTTTGCCTTTGTGATAATTATTACGAAGCTATACATTATCATCTGACCGGAATACGATAGTGATCAACACTACCATTTGGCGGCTACAAAAGTGCTAAGGTAAAGTGAAGTACTTACCTACCTTTTATCACCAGTGACTCCTATATTTATGCGATGTTCTAACCAATAAACATTGGTATACCGAATTTCCTACTCTGTCATGATATGTTCTTAGGTTTTCGCGAGCTACACTCATTGAAATAAAACTATTTGGTCGGTTGATTTTAAAAATCATTTTAGTTTAATATACGCGAGATAAATCCGTAAAAATAGTTTTATTCCTACTCTGTGTCCACTCCAATCCACAATTTAAAAAAATAATACTTTACGTACATGTTATGGTTTGTGAGAAGCAATTAAATGGATATTTCATTATCTCTCTCGATACGAACGCTGGGACCCTTATCATAATGTTATTCTGCCGACTTTTTAATTACCCACCTCCCGGTCTGATGTGAGCTTTATAGCTCATTAAAAAAACATTCACTTCGGCCAAAAGATTTGCGTCATTTATGGCTGGTTTCTGTGTTTTTTATGTAAACCTTCATTGGTTCAATAAATTTATAGAAGAGATGACCGCAACTTCGTCCGCATAGAATTTAATTCTAAAATAAAGGTAGCCTAAGTTACTCTTTATTACATCAGCTATCTACCAGTGAAATGGCCGAATAATCAAACGTCACTCAATTTTAAGCAACCCTCAAATGTCCGCTATCTCTATCGTTTGAACGTGTTTTATAAAGACAGAAGACTTTAAAGTCCCACATAGATCTAGGTGACGTTTGAGTATTTGGCCGAAAGTCTCGTCAGAATCGGACCCTCCGTCCCAGAGATTAGCCGGAACAAACAGACACATAGACAAAAATGGCAAAAATAAAATAATTTTTGTATTTATACGTACCTACCGTGTGCTCTGTGATAATTATACCGAGGCCAGACATTACCATCTAACCGGAACACGATAGTAACGTTAATTACCATTTTTGGCGGCAGATAGATAGAAGTAGATAATGCGTGCCCAGACCCTCGAGTTCCTACATTGGGATTCTACTACCAGTAAAACAGAGTTATCCAAAGTTTAACTTATACCTATCGTTGCTTAGAAACACATTCGGACACGTTAGGAAAACGTAACTTAACGCCTGAAATCCCCGAAGGTGTAGGCAGAGGTAAATGCATGCATTCAAGCATACATGGAAACACCCACGATTCGCCGGTTACGTTTTTGGCCCATGTAACAGGTGGCAAGCCTGTTGACATCTCCGGGCACGATACCAAACTTCGAGGTATTGGAAAATGGAATAATCCCAATAGAACCAGAGATAAAGGACTTTACACCATTATCTCTGATAGCCCCCTACCCGGGAATCGAACCCAGGTCCTCAGTGTAGTAGTAGTGGCCTGCTACCACTAGGCTACCGAGGCAGTTAAAGTTGAGTTAGGAAAACAATTGCGCTATTTAATAAAATAATCTAATCTATACAAATAAATAAAATTTGAGTGTCTGTTTGTCGGTTAAATTAATCGCTTTTTACTAATATACACGGTACATATACCAAAAACAACATTTTTTACAATTTTTGTCCGTCTGTCTGTCTGTTTGTTCCGGCTAATCTCGGGAACAGCTCTACCGATTTCGACGGGACTTTCACTGGCAGATAGCTTATGTAATAAGGAGTAACTAGCCTAAGTTACTCCTTATTAAATAAGCTCTTATACTAGCTTCGCCCACGACTTCGTCCGGGTAAATACTGAAAAATCATAAATTCTCGCGCGGACGAAGTCGCGGAGACAGCTAGTATCAAATAAGAGGTCCAGAAACTTCTACGAATGTCACGAATGTCCATGGATAATCGATTCAGAATCGAGTTTTGGCCGATCGTAACAGATGTGGTCGATGTGGTCCTATAGATTAAAAGATACCGTAACTCATCGCGGTACGTTTGAATCTATTGATTTCATTATTTATTCATGTTTTCTATTAAAATCTGCATAGATTCTTATTTACGACCTAAATTCTATTAAGCATTATTGCTACTGTTAATTCTCTTATGCGTTTGTGGCAATAAATTTTACCTAGGAATTATTTATGTGTTCGACTAATAATAAATATTTGTAAATAAATCAGTGAAGTATAAAAAACCTATTGATTATACGCATATTATACGAATGTATTATGATGCATAAAATTTTACTAGGCACCACCGCATTACCTAATTTACTTGACGCTAAATGATAGTGTTCAGCAGTATCGTGTTCCGGTCAGGTGGTAATGCATATATTTTCCGGCACAGAGCCATAACACCTTAGGCCTCAGGAGTGGTAACGCATATGCATTTTGACCTCTGGTCATTGTGTGGGTGTCTATAGGCTGCAGTCATCACTTAACATCAATGTGAACTGCATGCTTGTTTGCCACTTTATTTACATAAAAAAAGACCTTGTTAGTGATGAGAATTATTAAAAAAGTTTAAACGTATCATTATGTCTGCAATCTTTGATTATATACACGTCTAGATGGAGCGTCGCTTTACAAACGTCGCAAAAACAATGTCCCAACTCGAGAAGCCTTGTGTGCGTGTAACGCACACAAATACGTATGTTTTATTCGCTTTACACACACTACTAAACTGGTGAATATGTTGCTTACTTGTGATTTTTTTCCCTAAAATAGGGAAAATTACCTTAAGTCGAGTTCTCTTTTTTCCCAATTTATTTTTATATATATCAATATATTTATTTAAGTCCAAATTGTCGTTTCAACAATCGATCGATCAACGGTTTTTTTTTAGAAAAGCAGGAATACTGTGCTCTTGTTATATGATAGTAAAGAAATATTTGAGATATCTGTCCCTAAATGTGCTGGTCGTCATCAGATCCTGATGAATTTTATAGATTAATAGCTATCTACCAGTGAAAGTTCCGTCAAAATCAGCCTAGCCGTTCCAGAGCCGGCACAGACAGACACAAAAATTGTAGAAATAGTGTTTGGGTATACGTATCGTGTATGCATACACACTATGCGTTCGTTATAATAAAGCGGTTAATTATTTTAAAATTACAATATTAGTAATTACAAAAACACGCCCAATTTTATATTGATTATTTTTAAAAATTATACCTACATAATTTAATCAGCATAATATTATTCAAATTATGCTACTCAGATTAAGAACAAAATGCTTGTACAGCCTAGTTATAACCTTTATGCACATACACCCAGACCCGAAACAAATATCTGTAGGCCATATAAATATTTGTTACGATGCGGGAATCGAACACGCGACCTTCCGGCTAAAACGGTCGTCCCACATCGTTGGACTAACTGGATCGTCCCATAGGTAGCTCCAGTTATTACTTTTTAGTTATTTTTATTTTTTTGATTGTATAGGTATAGCTTTAGTTTAGTTTTAATTATTTCTGATTAGTTGTTAATATAAATTATTATTATTGTGGAGAAAAACAAATACATTTTTAAGAACAAAATCAAAATTGGTAGTTGGGAATTTACAAGGCCACAAACAGACACACTTATATGTATCTTCACGCCAGGTCCCTAACGGGGTAGGCAGAGAGTGTAGAGCGCCAGACATCCCGGTTCTGACAAACCTCTCGTGCCTCGTCTACCTTCATCATTCTCTTCATACATGCACGCCGATGCCTAAGACTTTTGACACCACCATCAGACAGAACTCGACCTATTTGGTCATGGTAGGTCAGCCTTGGTCTTCCTGGGCCTCTGCAACCATCCACATTCGCATTGTATATCTGTTTAGTCATTCGCTCATTCGACATTCTTTCTATATGCCCGAACCATCGGAGCATGCCTTTTTTCATTTTTACACCGATACTATCATTCACACAAAGTCTCTTTCTTACATCTTCATTACGAACGCGATCGGTGAGTGATACACCGCAGATCTTGCGCAAAGATCTCATCTCGACCGCGTTCAACTTACTTTCATGCTCTTTCCTGCATACCCAGCTCTCGCTTCCATATAAAAGCGTTGGAGTAAGTACAGCATTATGTACGGCTAGTCGAGCCCGCTGGCTGAGATGTTTAGATTCTAGCAGCTTACCCAACGCTCCATTCACGCAATTCCCAGCAAGCACTCTTCTTTCTATGTCAGTGGTGTACCTACCATCCTTGCTAAAAGCACATCCAAGATATACAATTTCATCAACCTGTTCTAACACTGCATCATCTACTACTACCCTTGCATTTGTTCTCTGTTCATCTCTTTCAAATACTAATACTTTAGTTTTATCCACATTCAATTGTAAGCCTTTCTCCATACAATCCTCTTTCATGACTGTGACTAGTGCTTGTAGCCCAGATGGTGTAGAGCTAACAATTACCGCATCATCTGCGTAAAGCAGACAGTTCACCACTAAGTCACCCATACGCACTCCCACATCCATCAACTTCACCCTCTGGAGGCATTTGTCCAGATATATAATAAACAGCCTAGACGAAAGCACGCAACCCTGTTTGACACCGATGTTAACATCAAACCAGGGTGACATGTTACCATCTACCCGCACACATGCTTGACAGCCCACATACGTGGACTGTATTGCACGGAGCAGACTGCCATCAATACCATACTCTGGCAAAATGTCCCACAGCTCCTTTCGTAATACCCTATCAAACGCCTTCTCCAAATCCACAAAACCGCAGAAAACCTTCTGGCTCACAGCAAGATGCTTCTCTACGATGTTGCGGAGGGAGAAAACTTGATCCATACATCCTCTTCCAGTTCTGAAACCACCCTGTGCATCCCACAACAACCCGTCGGACTTCTCTTTCATTCTTCTTTCTAAGACTTTCCCATACACACCCAGACACACTTAAAACACTTAAAACACCTCTCTTTTTCCATCGGGGGTTAATAAAATAATGTATTTATGTACTTAAACATGATTTACATACATTTTATTTTGTAACTTCATATTTCACTGGGCAGATTTTAAATAAAAAACTGGCAACACAGTAAACATGGCGTTCAATAAATCGTACAATTCGAGATAAAATTAAAAATTGTTGTTTTATTTCTAGCATTAATTTAGGACTATGGAAAGTGTACTTATCGATAATAAGAAATGTTTTTAGATGTTTTTATTCTTCCTTTGTAATTTCGGCACACTTTAATAGCGCAACTCGTCATATTGAAAGCACAGATGCGGACGTGTTCCCGTCACAATGACGGTGTCGCTACTGAGCGAGCGAAACGAAGATATCAGCTAACAGTTAACTGATATTTTTTTGGACGCTTAGGAACTCAAATGCTCCATCTAGACGTGTATATAATCAAAGTCTGCAATCCCCGAAAGCAGAGGTAAATGTATGTATTCAAGCATACCTTCATGCAAACTACCCCAAACCTATTTGGTGGCGAGCCTCTTGACTTTTCCGGTTACATTAGGTACCAAATTCCGAGATACTGGGTAACTTCCAGAAAATGGAAAAATCCCAGTAGGACCAGTAATAAAGGATCTTACACCGGTATCTCTGATAGCCCCTGACCCGACAATCGAAGCCTGCTACCAATAGGCTACTGAGGTAGTGATTAATATAATTTATAATTATTATTATAATCAAAGATTTCCCCTCACAACCTTTTTAAAAGAAAACAAACTGTAACGCAATTGTCAAATTGACACTTCAAATCGATGGTCGGGTAATTTCGCCGCGAATGAGAAACAAATTGTGAGTTCCGTAAAACACCGTAAAAGATACATATACATGAATCCAAGCGCTCTCAGAAAGCCATTTTAATTTTTTCCATCATGAGTGTAATTTGGAACGAAGGCGCAGTGTGGCGAATCGATTGACTCGACTTCGCGGTCCGTTTTGATTTCCTAACTTATGTCCGAACGGCTAGCGGCTGTGTTACAAATAAAAAAAAAACTTACTCATCTTTGTAAGCCGCCTTTCACTGAGAATTTTTGATGTTAAAATAAATGAACTTTGAAAATAAATGAAAATTACATACATACCTAAATGAATGCGATGTGGATGGTTGCAGGGCCCAGAAAGACCAAGACTGACCTACCATGACCAAATAGGTCGAGTTCTGTCTGATGGTGGGGTCAAAAGTCTTAAGAATCGGCGTGCATGTAGGAAGAGAATGATGAAGGTAGATGATGCACGGGAGGTGTGTCAGGACCGAGATATCTGGCGCTCCGCACTCTCTGCCTACCCCGTTAGGGACCTGGCGTGAAGATACCTAAATTAATTTTATTGAAGAAAGGTTATTTCAGTGTAGATTACTATAGATAAATAGGTCTTTATTCCTTTTGCTCTTGTTTTTTTCTAGCCTTAACGAAAATAAAATATCAAACCAATAAATTCTAGAATAACAGGTGTACCTATTAAAATACTAGATACCTAGTTTCTTTATCACTTACTTAAAATATCTACTTCTAGTATTAAAATCTTTAGTGTACTTAGTTACGTTGAAAATTGAAATATTTAAAATTTTAAACACTTTAGGTAGTTTGCAATCCTATGTACACGTTTATACAAGGTTATTATGCAAGAAAAATTGCGAAATGTCAATTGGTAGTTCTTAGATTTCATCTTCTAAGGATTTCATGGACAATGTTTGAAACAATGCAAGTTCCTGAACATTTCTGCTTAACCTGTTATTTTTTTTTCGAAGAATGTAGCGATTGTTTTAATTTTTAAATCCATAAACGAGTTTTTGTATTATCAGTTCTTGAAATGAATTATTTCGGATCGATATAAGTCCATTTTAGGTTTTAAGAATATTTAATGTAATGATAAATACCAACTCCATCTTAATTTGCGGAAACTAATTACAACCATGTACCTACATGTCATAAAGATAATGAGTTGTTTTATAGATATGTTTTCTCTACCAATCTGTTCTTCATTTATATTAGTAAGTACTTTAATACTTACAATAAAACAATAAATACCTACTTACTTTTAGAACTTTTTTGAGTTTTATTTGTTGATAATAAACGTGGGATTGGCGGTTGTTTTGAATATTTATCAAAGGCGTTGTCTACTACAGATATTGCAGTTCTGTTACATTGTTGTCTAATAGGTTGGGGAAAAAAGTCTTTTCGTATTATAGTATGTATGAACTTGTAATAAAATCTCTTTGGCTGTAGTATTTGTATCTGGCTGGTTTTGGTATCATTGAAAGTTAAAATTTTAAAGAACACAATTCCAAATTCAAATTAGGCAAATGTGTGATTTTCATTTGTTTTTCGTACTGTCAAGATGAGTGAATCTAATGAAGAAATTCGATACATTTTAAAATCTTACTACAATAAAGGTAAAAATGCAATGCAATGCAAGCCGCGAAAAAAATTTGCGATGTTTATTCTAGTACAGTGTCTGTGAGAGTAGCACAAATTTGGTTTAAGCGTTTTCAATCCGGAAATTTTGATGTCAAAGATGCACCTCGCTCTGGTCGCCCTATAACGGATAAAATGGATGCCATTTTTGAAAAAGTGGAGCAAGATCGACATATCAGTAGTTACGACGTAGCTGAAGAACTGAGAATTGATCACAAAACAGTTTTGGCGCATTTGAAAAAACCTGGGTACAAAAAAAAGCTCGATATTTGGGTACCTCACGAGCTCACTGAAAGAAACCTAATGAACCGTGTACTCATTTGTGATTCTTTATTACGACGTAATGAAACCGAATCATTTTTGAAGAAGCTGATAACTGGTGATGAAATGTGGATCACGTACGACAAGAACGTGCGAAAAAGGTCGTGGTCAAAGGCCGGTCAGGCTTCACAGACTGTGGCGAAACCCGGGTTTTTTTTTTTTTTTTTTTTTTTTATGTAATGGGCGTGGCAAACAAGCATGCAGTTCACATTGATGTTAAGTGATGACTGCAGCCTATAGACACTTACATGAAGACCAAGGTCAAAATGCAGATGCGTTACCACTCCTGAGGCCTAAGGTGTTATGTCTCTGTGCCGGAAATTACAGGGCCGTACATTACCACCTGACCGGAACACGATAGTGCTGAACACTACCATTTAGCGGCAAGTATATTAGGTAATGCGGTGGTGCCTACGCCCGCGAGCTCCGTCACTGAAGCTCTACCACCAGTAAAAACTTAACTCGCAATAAGGTGATGTTGTGTGCGTGGTGGGATTGGAAGGGCATTATTCATTATGAGCTATTACCACCAGGCAGGACTATCAATTCTGAACTCTACTGCGAACAACTGATGAGATTAAAGCAAGAAGTTGAGAGGAAGCGGTCGGCATTGATCAACAGAAGGGGTGTGGTGTTTCATCATGATAACGCTAGACCTCACACATCTATAGCCACTCAGCAAAAATTAAGAGAGTTTGGCTGGGAGGAGTTAATGCATCCGCCGTATAGTCCTGACCTTGCACCTTCAGATTTCCACCTGTTTCGGTCTCTTCAGAATTCTTTATGCAATGTTAGGTTAACATCACGAGAGGACTGCCAAATCCATTTGTCGCGGTATTTTGATGAGAGGTCCCAAAATTTTTATACCAATGGGATCATGTCCCTACCTACAACATGGCAAAAGGTTATCGAACAAAATGGTACATACATTCTTTAGTTAAATTTAAATAAACTATATTAAAAAATGTTTTGAATTATCTTAAAAAATGCGAAGAAACTTTTTCCCCAACCTTAATTAAGTGTCTAACACGTGTATAATTTTTTTAATGACTTAAGGAACAACTGCCCAGACTCCAGACTCAGGTTTCGGGTACGAAGCCCGATTCCAGGAGTGGCTGTGTCGTTTTTTTTTAAAGAATATAGAAACCCCTCGTGCGCGAGTCTGACTCGCAATTGACCTTTTTGTGGTAGAGCTCCAGTGACGGAATTCGTGAATCATGGGCGTAGGCACTACCGCATTACCTATTTAAGCCTTTATTGCTGAATACCAAAATATATTTAACAAATTAACAAATTGTATCTTATTCTAGCACATCGAAGGATGCGGTTTTATTGTTCACCGTGTCATGTGACACATATACCTCTTCCAGCTCTTTCCATTCTTGCCTATCTTTAGCTATTCTTGTCCACAATACTCCGCCGATAGTTTTGAGGTCATCTGCCTATCTTTTTATTTGCCTCTATTTGTCTCTATTTCTTTTTCCATCCTGTGGCTGCCTTTCCGTTAACATTTTGATCCATTTCATTGTACTGTCTCGAGTCATATGTCCTGACCATCGCGATTTCAACTGTTTGATTATCTTTAACATGTCTTCTAAGTAGTTTCGTTATGGATCTGATTTCCTCGGCTCTTTTGCGATCTTTTAGTGTAACGCCTATCATACTCCTTTCCATTCCTCTCTGACACGCATTACCTAATTTACTTGCCGCTAAATGGTAGTGTTCAGCACTATCGTGTTCCGGTCAGGTGGTAATGTACGGCCCTGTAATTTACAGCACAGAGGCATAACACCTCAGGAGTGGTAACGCATCTGCATTTTGACCTTGGTCTTCATGTGGGTGTCTAGAGGCTACAGTCATCACTTAACATCAATGTGAACTGCATGCTTGTTTGCCACTTCCATTACATTAAAAAAATATATATCTTAGAATTGGACTGTTAAAAGGCTCAGGAAATTATTTTAATGGATAAACGAAGACTTTATGTTTGTCTTTAGCTAAAAGCTTTTTAGTAGAGATAGTAATTGTAAGCTATCGTTAAGGCAATGTTATACTGGTGGTAGAGTTCCTGTGTAGGAGCTCGAGGGTGTAGGCACCACCGCATTACCTTATCTATCTGTCGCCAAATGTAATACCGTGTTCCGGTGAGATGGTAATGTATAGCTCCGTAATAACTATCACAGAGTCATAACAACTTAATCACAGACCGCACTACGACTTTACTTTGAGCAAAGTACGCCTTTGAACTGTCAAAATCCATACTAAACTGACAGTTCTAAGCAACTCAAAGTAACTTACTACTACTTTGCTAAACTTCGTCACTATGGGTCGCTCACTATGGGCCTCATAAGAAGGCTCAAGGTCACTCAGAGAGCGATGGAGAGGGCTATGCTCGGAGTTACTCTGCGAGATCGAATCAGAAATGAGGAGATCCGCATGAGGACCAAAGTAACCGACATAGCCCATCGAATAGCGAAACTCAAGTGGCAGTGGGCAGGGCACATAGCTCGCAGAACTGACGGCCGTTGGGGCAGAAGAGTTCTAGAGTGGCGACCGCGTACCGGAAGACGAAGCGTAGGCAGGCCCCCCACGAGGTGGACCGACGACCTGGTGAAGGTCGCGGGCAATCGTTGGATGATGATCTATGGCGGCCCAGGACCGTTCGTTGTGGCATTCTTTGGGGGAGGCCTTTGTTCAGCAGTGGACGTATTTTGGCTGAAATGATGATGATGATGATGACTTTGCTAAAGTCGTAGTGCGGTCTGTGAATCTCACCCAAGTGTTGGCAACGCATCTGCATTTTGACCTCTGGTTTTTGTGTAAATGTCCATAGGTTGCAGTCATCACTTAACATCAATGTGAGCTGCATGCTTGCGTGCCACCTTCGTTATATAAAAAGATATACATATGTTAGAATTTTATTAAGTATTGCCATTTGAAAGTTGGCTTACAATTAAATTGCAAACGAATTACATTACATCATACAAAATACTTGAACACAGTGAAAGTTAGCAATTAGCTTTAAGTTTTATTGTCTATTTCACAATATGTTATTTCATTATTTTTAATTTGCCTAAGGCTAGACGTATTAATGAGAAAGGAGACGTTTCAAGTTCGGCCCGCACCTTGTAGGTACACTTTATCAAAAGATAGAGAAAAAATCGTAGAATCATGGAAAAATACTCAAAAAATAATTTGAATTATCGTTTATTACAATTTACTAATTGTAGTAAGAAAATTTCATAAACAAGAATGTCATAGTAGCGATATGGTGTCATATTGTTGTCATACAACAATAACGTAAAAAAAAATATTTCCGAAAAAAAAATAACTTCAAAGTTTTATGCCAGTAATATATTATTAAAATTTTAAAATCAATTGCTGTTCGTTTGTCTCGCTAAAACTCGAGCAAAACTGATTTGGCTAATTTTGGTTTTGAATGATTTCTGGAAGCCCAGGGAAGGTTTAAAAGGTAAGAAAATATTAAAAAATTGAAGGGAAATAGTAAAAACCACAATTTTATTTTCCCATACAAATAGTCTGTATCTATCAAACCTTTGACACATTATTTCATTCTCAGGCAATACCAGAGAATATGTATTAATACTACGAAGTGCGCCGGGTTAGCTAGTCTACCTATAAATTACCTACTCGTGTTTGTAACCAAACTCCTGCGTAAAGGCTTGACTGATTGTCATGATTTTTTGCGTTTATTCGGTAGGTCTGGGAAGGGTCATGAACTATTTTTGTTCGACCAATTAAACTAATTAAGAATTTCATCGGAAAAACTAGAGAGAAATAAAAAAAAAGTTAACCTATAGTGCTGCCTATAGTTAAGTCATTTTCTAGATTATTATCTGTATCTAATACCTACCACTTGTTGAAGCTTGAGGGCATAGTCACCACAGATTTAGCTAATGTACTCGTAAGTCCTGCTGCATATAGTTTATAGAGCTACCGTGTACCGGTTAAATGGTAATGCTAAAGGCCCTTAATTACAGCTAAAGAATAAAAACAAGGCCTGAGGGATGACAGAAATACATTTAGGCGTGTTGAGTCTTGTAACTAGTAAATAGGTATACCTACTAGGCATGAATCAGAATCAGAAATTAATTTATTCATCTAGGGTGACAAGCACTTCTTAGACAAGTCAAAAAAAAAATTAAAGTGATCAATAATTTATATTTGTACTAATTATTTTTCGCAATAACACATGCGAGTGAACTTTAGAAATTAACTAAAAAAACGGAAAGAAAAATTTGACTACGGACTGGTTATCCTGAGGTCGCAGGTTCTATTCCTGCCCGAACTCAAATATTTCTTTCCATTTTTTTTCTTTAATTTCTAACAATTGATATACCTACATGTCAAATTACAAATGAGAAAAATTATATGACTACGGACTGGTTATCGTGAGGTCGCAGGTTCGATTCCTGCCCGAAGTCAAATATTTCTTTCCGTTTTTTTTCTTTAATTTCTAACAATTGATATACCTACATGTCAAATTACAAATGAGAAAAATTATAAGTAATGGAGAATATCACTAAGATAAAACTAATTATTATAAACTAATGTAAAAAGTAAGTCTATCAGTAGAATGTCTCATTTCCCCTTCTACAGACTGACAGCAAAGAGTAAAGAGAAGAAAAAGAGTCATTCTTTGTCATTCACCGGCCTTGCTTGTACCTATGTACCTACCTACTTACTTCGATATCTTTAACCTCCCCCCCGGTTTTGTCTATCATACAAACAACAGACAGATACACAATGCGAATGTAGATGGTTGTCCAGGAAGACCAAGACTGACCTAACATGACCAAATAGGTCGAGTACTATCTGAGGGTGGGGTCAAAAGTCTTAGGAATCTGGGTGCATGTATGAAGAGAATGATGGATGTAGAAGAAGCACGGGAGGTGTGTCAGGACCGGGATATCTGGCGCTCTACACTCTCTGCCTACCAAACGGGGATTATAGGCGTGACTGCAGTCATTGGGTCCCGATGCCAGTTTTTTTTTATTTTTATTAAGAGATATATCTGTATTTTCGACTGAATTCGTTCTCATGAACGTTTCCATCGACTAAAGGATTTATTACACGGCACGGTATTCATGGTCCCTTGCTGCCGGAACCTGAATGGGCGTGGCCTCGCGCGAAAAGTAATCTGCGTGACTGTACTTTATCATGAATTCGGTTAAAATGTGAACGTGTGTCCAGATGGCGAAAACATTATGGTATTTTATTAAGTATCACTATGTGGACACACGACGAAATAATAAGTCATAATAATTTCAAGTTTCACCAACTGGACACACGTGTGTCCGGTCCTTTATGTCGAGTTGACGAATAACCCGTTTCCATACTGTTCATATTTGTACTGTGTGTAGTTAGGGAGTTAGGTTGGCTGGGTCGTTCCGGTCGCCCTAATTAGGGCCCTAACTCCCTTAATGTTATTACACTACCCTGACCCTTGCTATACCCTGAATACCGTGCCGTTTAATAGCCTTTTAAAACCCGTTTACTAAATGAGAAAAGTTCTTCAAGATATTTCGATTTCCTGGCAACTCGATATGATCGACGTACTATCAAAGAATTAGCCGCATGACCACGAGAACGCCTTACGCAGTGGCAACAAGATCTGTATTTGATTAATTTTGGATAAGCAGTTCCCAGACTGTTATCGATTTTATTACATGCCATTACCGCTAACCGTGAAGCCCATAAGTTATTTAATAGCAATAATAGAGTTATCACGAACTAAATGGATTTATAATTAAATTCGTCCAAAACGGTTGAATTATTCCTGTGCCGTATACAAATGAGTGTATTATGTTCAAAATGAGGTGATCTCGTGAATTAAATATCTATACATACATAAATACATACAAATCTATACAAATAAATAAAATTGGAGAGTCTGTTTGTAATATAAAAATAACTGCTTTTTACTAAATACATATAGGTACGTACTGGATGAACATTTTTCACAAATTTTGTCTTTTTGTTCCGGCTAATCTCGGTAACGGCTGAACCGATTTTGACGGCACATTCACTAGCAGATAGCTCATGTAATAAGGAGTAACTTAGGTACTTTTATTTATGTACAATTATAGGTACTAGCTGTGCCCACGACTCCGTCTGCGTAGATACTGAACAATAATTTTGTTGAATTACACGCAGACGAAGTCGCGGGCACAGCCAGTCTTAAATAAATCGCTAAAACCACTCATTAGTGTCTGCGATAACATTTGAAATGCATTTGAAACGAAATGTCTTTGAATATCTCAAAGCTTAGGGATAAATTTTAATGGATATTAAAATAAAAATAATTTTGGTCGAAAATTTTATTATAATAGATCGAGAGCTGATGCTTGATAACTAGTACCTAGACGATATCGAGCTGAGACCGAGAAATCAATAGAAACTAGTGTGTATTTTTTAAGTTAATTTTTTTTTAATATATTCATGTTATTAGTGTTTTCACAATTCACTGAAAATCAGAGAACAACTAACTGAACTAACTCAATTTCAGCAATAATGGATGGCTTAAACATGACATAAATTAGATGCGTTGCCTCTCCTGAGGTGTTATTTGTCGTGTCTCTGTGCCGGAAATTACTTACAATTACATCACCACCAGATCGGAACACTGTAGCGCTGAACATAACCATTTAGACGTAAGTAGATTAGGCAATTTGGTCGTGCCTACGCCTGCTAGGTCCGTCACTAGAGCTCTACTATTAGTAAAAAAAATCGGAACTATATTAGGATAGGTTAATATTCCCTCATTTTGTGAACATGGAAGTGAGAATTGAATCTAACAAAAAATGTACTCCACCCCACCTACAAAAGGTTTGGGAAATTATAGATAAAAAACGTATTTTCTACTATAACAGATATTTTTTTCACAAACTGTCCATCGAAACTCAGTAAGCCCAGACCGCAGCTAACAAAAAAGGATCAATGAATGCCAATTACAACTGTCCAGGCGGTGCAGGGTGCAGGACCTCCCGTTGGTTCCCAGCGTAATTGTTACAATTATACTCGGAGACGTCTGCGCTAATTGTTATCCCTAACCACGGGTAATTGAGCTTTTTGTTCCCGATTCAAAGGAAAGGATTATGCGGTAGCTCGAAAAAATAGATAATTACCATTAACTTCCCTTAACAGTGAAAGTAAAAGTGCATGATTACATGAACATTCTTGTGAATGCTGTTCACACTAAATTGATGAGCCATTTGGTCCAGCGGTGTGTGATGACCGTTTAAACCGAGGCTGGGTTCGGTCCCTGTAGTCACAAATGTAGGGACAAATCACACTTTCACATCACACTAATATTATAAATGTGAAATTTTCTTTGTTTGGATGTTTGTCCGTCAATCACGCCGAAACTACTGAACAGACTTTGATGAAAATTGTTATACAGATAGGGTATTAGGCTGTCTTAGATAATAGGATACTTTTTATCACGAAAAATGTTTCTGTGGTATGTCATGGGATGATTTAATGAGTTTCCACAGGTTACGCGAAAAGCGACCTTCGTGCGGGCGGAGCCGCGGGCAACAGCTAGTTCTTATTTATTTATTTAAACTTTAATGCACCTAGTACATAAGGCGGCTATTTGTTGCAGTCGTTTCAGGTCTGGGTGTTTGTGTATGTGTTTTGTGTGTACAACGGCACCCAAGACACAGGTTTATATCTAGTGTGGGACTGTGAGTGTAAGAGTATTTTTAATTTTAACCAATATCTTAACCATGGTTATTATTTTATTTATTGGATTTTATAACACATGCGAGTGAAATATTTGAAAGAAAAAATGGAAAGAAATATTTTATATCAGTCGGGACTTGAACCCGCGACTACTAGGATCACTAGTCCAGTCGCTCTTCCAACTGACCTACCTACCAAAGTCTACACGTGACTGTCAAATTGTTCCTGTTCCTGTCAATTCTTCACATTTTATTGCTTTTTTTTTTAATTAATTTATTCATGACCATAGATACAGAGTCTTTCAGTCGTATACATATTGAATTTCACATTTCTTTAAATTAATGAATATCCATATGGAAGATGACGATGATTAAATGCTTCCATGAGGAATATGATGAGATGATGGGATGGCTCCAGTAAAGCGATGGGGACTTTACTAGGAGTTTTATGAAGTTTTGGAGGCAATACGAAAAATCACTTTTCACTTCATAATATCACTTTCTTACACTCGTGAACATTATCGAATGCTTTATGATAAAAATCCCACCATTTTTACTCATAAAAACGCGACTATACACAAATTTCGAAAATAATATCACGTAGCGACACAGCTCTTTTCCACGTTCCCGCCAAAACCCCATATTTTATTGCATTGCCTTGGTGTGGCAGTAAGTTGGTAGCTGAGTTGCTAGAGCGATTGAATAGGCAATCGGACAGCTATCGAAAATAAATGTAAACTATGATTAGAATGAATGTTTGTGAAATAATACGATGACTCATTAAATATTTTCGTGAAATATTAATGATTTATATTTAAAAATTGCAAAACAAAATGTAATAAATTTAATATTTTTTATCTGTGCTCCATGTTGAACGAAACATCAATCACAGGACGTGACGTCATATGTTTGTACAACAAATATTTAACACAAGTGATACTTTGATTTATTGGCTCTCTTTTTGGGTATTTTCTACGTTATTTACACGAAAAATAAGTTATACGAAATTCAACAAAATTAATTTGCACTTGGTTAGTCGTATGGAATTAAAAGATTCACTTTGATTGCAAACAGTTGACGTCACATTGTTCAGAGTCATTCGGCACCGTTTACGCGGCATTTTTGAAATTATAAAATGTATGTGTAGTTTCTGGTACTTTAACATGTTTAAATAATAAAATTAATATTTTTTATGGTTAAATAAACGCATAAAGAATAATTTTAGACACATTTTCAAAAGTTGTCCGATTCCCTATTAGTGATCCCAGTGTTCGCGGGTTTAATTCCCAACTGCTATATTTTTTTTCTTTCCAATATTATATATTTTACTGGTGGTAGAGCTCCAGTGACGGAGCTCGCGGGCGAAGGCACCACCGCATTACCTAATATACTTGCTGCTAAATGGTAGTGTTCAGCACTATCATGTTCCGGTCAGGTGGTAATGTACGGCTCTGTAATTTCCGCCACAGAAGCAACACACCTTAGGCCTCAGGAGTGGTAACGCATCTGCATTTGGACCTTGGTCTTTGTGTGGGTGTCTTAAGGCTGAATCAGAATCAGAAACTCATTTATTCATTTAGGGTGACAGGCACCTCTTATGACACGTCAAAAACAAACAAAATAAATTAAAGTGAACAACAATTGATATACATGTCAAACAAGATAAAAAATATATGTAAAGTCAAGAATATCATCTAAGATAAAACTAAATGTAATAAACTAATGTAAAAAGTATATCAGTAGAATGTCTCATTTCCCCTTTGCAAACTGATAACAAAGAGTATAAAGAAAAGACCCAGTGACCCCTTTGCAGTGATCACTTAACATCAATGTAAACTATACGCTTGTTTGCCACTTCCATTACATTAAAAAAATATATTCTTAATCCAAGATCAAGTAGTGAACAACTACAACCTGGCTCCTAGCCTAGACGGAGATATACAAAGAGTCCGACCATAATCGAATTGATTTGTTAATTACTCTTTATCTCGGCCCACCATTAGGCGAGCGAGCCAGCGTCCCACGCATCCATTTAATTGCTCGAATTACCGCTTTCCGAATATGATTGTGAACCAATCGAGAGTCGATTTCGTAGACGTTTTTGTATTAGAGTGTTATTTGTGTTCGATGTAGATGTGGCAAGTCATTAAGTGAAGTATATGTATGTATGTATCTTCACGCCAGGTCCCTAACGGGGTAGGCAGAGAGTGTAGAGCGCCAGACATCCCGGTTCTGACAAACCTCCCGTGCCTCGTCTACCTTCATCATTCTCTTCATACATGCACGCCGATTCCTAAGACTTTTGACCCCACCATCAGACAGAACTCGACCTATTTGGTCATGGTAGGTCAGCCTTGGTCTTCCTGGGCCTCTGCAACCATCCACATTCGCATTGTATATCTGTTTAGTCATTCGCTCATTCGACATTCTTTCTATATGCCCGAACCATCGGATTAAGTGAAGTAACTGGCCTTATATGTCTTACTAAGTTCTGGGATTGAGATAAGACGACTTTTTTATGTATGAAACAACAGCGTCCGAAACAAATGTTCTCAGGTACTAGATAGTTTTATTTTGTTGTACAGTAATACCCCGATATCTCGTTTTACGCAAAGTCCGATGTCCGATACGCGATATGCGATGTTTTTTAGTCAAAGTCGTCGGTCCTGCGCCCGATCTCTCTCCGGTCGTGGATTGCCGTCCCATCGAACGGCGAGATGAGAGTAATGGCCGAATACTCAAACGTCACTCAATTTTAAGCAACTCTCAAATATGCGCTATCTCTATCGTTTGAACGTGTTTTATAAAGACAGAAGACTCTTAAGTCCCACTTAGATTTGAGTGACGTTTGAGTATTTGGCCGTGAGGGAATAAAAGTGCACCTGTGTTTGCGCATACACTTGGGCACTATAGGTAGCAACTCCCGCGCAGTTGACTAGTCTCCTTTCAGATTGGATTGCCGTGACCGAAATTCGATCTGGAGGTCATTATTTATTTATTTAAACTTTCTTGCACTTACAAGTACATGAGGCGGACTTAATGCTATGAAGCATTCTCGACCAGTCAACCTTGGGGTTGGGATGGCGCTACTGCTACCATAAAGCAATGCAATAGATGTGAAGGAAAGATTTGACAAATCGGGCAGGGCTTCAGTAGCTCAATTGGAAGAGCGGCTGGACTAGATTCCCAGTAGGTCGCGAGTTCGAGCCTCGCCTGAAGTCAAATTTTTCTTTCCATTTTTCTTTAAAATAAAATATATTTCACAAGCATGTGTTAATGCGAAATAATATAAAAACAATTATTAAGGGTAAAAGCGACTTCTTTACGATATTCAATAAACTGAAAAGTCTATTATATCGGTTGCCTAACTAGCATAGTTGGTAATAGATGGCGCTACTGCTACCATAAAGCAATGCAATAGATGTGAAGGAAAGATTTGACAAATCGGGCAGGGCTTCAGTAGCTCAATTGGAAGAGCGGCTGGACTAGATTCCCAGTAGGTCGCGAGTTCGAGCCTCGCCTGAAGTCAAATTTTTCTTTCCATTTTTCTTTAAAATAAAATATATATATATATATATATATATATATATAATACATATATAATAATAAATATACATACATGTAAATAAGAAATGTTACATATAATAATACTTAGACCTTAAAAGAATCACAATTTAAAAGAATAACGAAATCGGAAGTGCAATAATAGTGGGTACTCAAAACATCCTCAGGTAGTGGTCACGGAGCTTCCTTTTAAAAGTAAATTTACTGGAAGCCATTCTTATGTCCATTATTGTTTTAATCTGAAAAAACATGAAAACTGGCGTCTAAAGAGTTCTTTAGAGCTGGCAAATAGTCAAGTTACATAATTGTAATATTATGTTTAGTTTAAATATCCTAGAGCTAGCCTGACTTGGTTGTTTTATCAATTGTTTAAGCATTTTTATACGCCCAGGTTATCCAAAAAAATTTAGAAAACATTGACAAATCAATTATAGATTTACCAGTTAAACCGTCTCTACAATGGTGAGTGCTCTGTCGAACTGTTCGACATGGTGCCACAGTCTCTTTGAGAGAGAAGATTCACCCTCACCGACTGGACACCTGGCAGTATTCAACGATGCGGTTTTCTCGTTCGTTTCTGCCCAGAACGTGTAAATTGTGCAACGAACTTCCCTCTGATGTGTTCCCTCGGTGCTACAATATGGGGTTCTTCAAAAATGGCGTCAAAAGAGTCCTTCAGGGCTGGCAGCGCGTTGGCAACTCCCCTGGTGTTGCAAATGTTCATAGGCGACGGTGACCACTTTCCATCAGGTGGCCCGTCTCCTTGCCTGTCAACTTAATGACATAAAAAAAAATGTAATTAATTTTATACAACAATAGCATAATTTGGTACCTACAAAAGCAAGCGATAAATGTAAAAAAAGCATGGAAGGTGTGAAAGGACTGAGTTTTTTGGGGCTTAACACTCTCTACCTGTCCCTTTGGAGTAATGGCGTGATGTACATACTAGATAACCAATAATAACTATAGCGTAAATTCCTTTCTTATAATTATGCTACAATCTAATGCCGTACGATCTATAAAATTATTGATTCGCAATTAAAGTCTATCATTATTAACGTTGATTACAAAATAAAATTGCAGCACAATCCGTCACAATTCCAGCCATGTCTACACGGAGGCATCGCCAAAAACTGGCATGCCGAGACGCATTTGACTGCCACTTACATTAAATACCACCATTCATTAAAACTACTTTTGAAAATAATTAAAAATCATACAAAAAACTTATACGATGGCGGAGGTGCGTTTATCTGCGAACCGCATTCTCATACGTAGGATCACTGTCCAACTTTTCTTGGTCTGTGGAGTGTTACAAAGATCCCCGTTTCTGAAAGTGATGAGAAATTGTGGGAGAGAACAGACGGGTCATTGTTGGCTGGTAATAAAGCTAACAGCGGTTCAGAATTATAACCAATTAAGCTATCATTAAGAGTACTTCGAAGGGCGCAATTTGCCACGCACGCTGCCGGCGCGGGCGCAGGGTGGGGGAAGCCTAATTAAGTGAATCTTCAGATAGGCAGATGCACGCTTTGAAGTGCCGCTTCTTTGTAATATTAGTGTTAATGTTAAAAGCTTTGGTTGATAGCTTATGGAATGGTCATTGGGAATATCGCGCTGGGTTTTGATTTGTTTTTTGAAATGTTCAAAGTTAATTGAATGACAAAGTCGTTTTCGAAAACATAATAAGACGTAATGTACAGAGAACTTCACAATTATTACATACCTTATTTTTCTCTGCGCTTGATCACACCAGCGCCTGAAGGAAAACAAATCTGTTTGATTGGTTTTGGATCAGCGCAGAGTTACCCGACTGCAACTATATCCCCGAAGATCTACTGATATATTTTCCACTGAAAAAAGCCAATTTGCCAGATATTATAACTATTGATAATAAAGGTAAATTGTCCGAAACTCAACTATTTTCGGACAATTAAAAAAAATAATAATAAAATAAGAAAATGTTAAGCCTAACTCTATCGTTTTGGGGAATTTCGTACTTTTGACCTAAAAAAAACATTTTTTAGGTCAAAAGTACGAAATTTTTTTTTTCATCCCAACAAAAATAAGGTGTACCTATATTTCCTAAATCCACAATCTACAGTAACCTAGTCTGATTGACCAGCTATTCTTGATGGCTGGAGTTCATATACCAATGCTCCCAAATTACATCAAATCTTGACAGAATCATAAAAATGTTCGGCATCCAATGTAATTAGCTTTAATTGCTACAATAAAGGTAAATTGTTCACAAGAGAATTTCGTATTGATTAGAGATGTATTTGCTTTGAGAAGTTGATTGAGATGAGAACTCATGAATATTTATTTACTGATTTAGTAGGTGCCTATCTATAAAAAATTAATATGGCGTCGGGACGTGATGACCCTACCACCCATTAGTGAAGGCGAATTCTGCCACTAGAGTGAGTGATTCATAGATCACAGACCGTACTACGACTTTACGTTCAGCAAAGTAGGTATGGTTAGATAGAACTGTCAGTAAAGTATGGGTTTTGACACTTCTAAGCGTACTTTGCTGAAAGTGAAGTCGTAGTGCGATTTGTGAATTTCCCCCTTTTTTTACGTGGGGAAACGCGCATGGGCACCCGCCATTTAGGGGAAAAGCTGGTGAGACTTGTACTCACTAAAACTCCGCGGTGATCCGACTCGTCCGCCATCAGCGGCGAGGTGGGTCACGGGAACGCTTACGCACATATCCACGACCCCGCCGGCTACTGCTCGTCTCTGAGCCCTCCACAGGTTAAACTCTTTGGCTCCAACGAACACTAGTAGCGTGCGGAACACGTGCACGCTATCCAGCTTGGGGCCACTCCATTTGGGACACCCCTAATCTGACGCCCGGAGGTCCATGTCCAGCCATCCATCCATCCAGTCCATGCATACCACTCACATCACCAGGCGTCCCAAGACGCCCGGGTGAAGGGGTTCAGGCACACAGTTCGGCCTCGAGGGAGAGGGAGTGTCGAAGAAGTTTAACCCTCAGCGGCGACCTGCAATCCTGGTGGCGCCGTGAGGGAGTGCCTCGCGGCACAACCACGTCCGTCGCCATCTGACGGCGGAACCACCGTTAGGCGGCTGGGGATAGGATGTTCGGCCAACGACATTCCCATACACCTCTTCCCCAGTCGTCTCCTCACCACAGCAGCAAGTGGCGGGCAGAGCTACAGTTCTCCTCGCTGGGCTCCTCTTAGCTTCGCCGGTGTGGCTCAATCTACCGACTACTAAGCCCCCCCGCCCCGCCACGACAAGGCGGAAACCCTCGGGGGAATTTTCTGACCTAAGTCACCTAAGTGTTCTGAAGCTGCAACTAAATTAACTCATGATGTGGTAACAAAGTAATATACCTACATTACAAATTGTTGAAGTTGTATATTTTATAGGTAACAAATATCCGCCAAACGAGTAGTTCACGGTCCGGCGAGTCCGACGACGCAGGAAGCGGTAATAGAGCCGAAACGCAGGCTGCCACACCATCATCAAGCATGCTCACACGCTCGACAAAGTAGCATTTATTTGTAATATTTTAGTTATGTCTGATTAGCTACATTAGCAAGTAAAATCTTTAAAAATTACAATTTCAAGATTCAAGATTGTGTTGTGTTAAGTCAAGAATAGTAAATACATAGAAAAGTTATATAAAAGACACAAAGCCCATTAGAGCCACCCAGCACCCGACCAGCACCACCTCGTCACAAGACGCGAGGATAAATCTACTAGGCGGCCACTCGGCGTCCATCCGGCGTCCAATCGGCGTCCATCCGTCGTCCACCCGGCGTCCATCCAGCGTTCACCCAGCGTCCACCCGGTGTGCACCGGGTAGTCAAACAGATAAGATCGTACATCGACATTGTAAGTTTGCGGATTGAAATCGCGTGCGCAACACCACCAGTACTTCCTCAATTACCCGACGTTTTACTTTCCAGCTACCGTGGTACAGTTGAAGAACACTCCGCTAATCCAAAATCAATCAAATATAGTTTTTTTTCCATCAAATTAAGTGATTTAGCGGCAATTGCCTTATAGTTCAATAATACTGAGATAAATCCGAAAACTAGTTTTATTTCATTGTGGGTACGACGTAACTTCACGCCTGTAATCCCCGAAGGGGTAGGCAGAGGTAAATGCATGCATTTAATCATACATGCAAACACCCACGACTCGCCGGTTACGTTTTGGCCCATGTAACAGGTGGCGAACCTGTTGCCATCTCCGGGCACATTACCAAACTCCGGGGTACTGGGAAACTTCCAGAAAATGGAAAAATCCCAATAGAAGCAGAGATAAAGGATTTTAGACCGTTATCTCTAATATCCCCCGACCCGGGAATCGAACCCAGGACCTCCAGCGTAATAGTAGTGGCCTGCTACCACTACGCTACTGAGGCAGTTTCAGTTCATTGTGGGTAGATCGCGAAAACATCATAACATACTACAACTGCTACAACTATATCTTATCTTATCGGTCTAGAATCACACAACACCATTATTACACCAAAAGCAAACATAAAAACAGCTTAAACAATTCTTATCTTACCATCGAAAGCTAAGGATATAGCTCAATTGCACAACAATAGATTATCGCACCCTAACCCGTCGAGCGTATCGACGGGTGTGGGCACTGGCCCGGTGTAAAATTAACCAACACGCCGACATCAAAGAAGCCGCTTTGTCGGCCCTTTTGAGCGCGCCGCCATTGTCTCCCACATGTTTTAATACTCTTAATTTCGTTGTGAAAAAAAATCGATTCGTCATTCAATTTACGCCTTATTTTTGTAGCTTAAAGTTTAAGTTTCGATCATTTTATCTTTTTTAAGATGTAATCATTTCACTACCAGAGTTCCAATGTAGGGATTTGGACTTATTACACCGCACGGTATTCAGGGTACGATAGCAAGATGTGTTATAACATTTAGTGAGTTAAGGCCCTAATTAGGGCGACCGGAGCGGCCCGGTCAGCCTAACGCCCTTATTACACACAGTACAAATATAAACAGTATGGAAACTACGTACAGAACTTTCAAAATGGCACACTGACACAAATATGGGCATCGACGCTCGAGTAGCGAGTGACTCGGAGCTGCAGCACCGCGAGAACCGCTTAGGGGTCTCGATGATGCACATGTTTGTGTGATAGTTTTTATACTGTTCATATTTGTACTGTGACTGAGTTGGGGCCCTGTCGACCGGACAGTGTAGCAAGCGGCATTCCGGTGCGAGGCCACGTCCACCCTTTCTGCCGGACCCTGAATACCGTGTCGTGTAATAGCCTTTTAAGAGAAGTAAGGAAGTTTAATTGTCTCAGTAGCGTAGTGGTAGCAGGCCACTACTATTACGCTGGAGGTCCTGGGTTCGATTCCCGGTTCGGGGACTATCAGAGATATCGGTTTAAAATCCTTTATCTCTGCTTCTATTGAGATTTTTCCATTTTCTGGAAGTTTCCCAGTACCTCGGAGTTTGGTTATGTGCCCGGAGATGGCAACAGGTTCGCCACTTGTTACATGTTACATGGGCCAAAACGTAACCGGCGAGTCGTGGGTGTTTGCATGTATGCTTGAATGCATGCATTTACCTCTGTCTACCCCTTCGGGGATTACAGGCGTGAAGTTACGTAAGAGAAGTAATTCACTATACAGAAATCCCATCAAGAAATATTCCAAAATTTGCGAACATCGACCTTATGAAGGAGACTTCGGCATATTTCGTGTCTATAGAGCGTTATCTCTTTACCACCTTATCTATGTAACGTTTGTCGACCAATTTGCTCAAGTTTGGACCAATACCGAACTATCAGTGATTATGTAGATAGTGTGCAGCAAAGATAACGTTCTACTTAACAAGTTCGTTTTCTTTAAACTGATTTGAACTTTGAACTAGACAATTAATAGAACTAGTTTCGAGTTCATAGAACCAAACTCGAAACTAGACGATTGTCTTTCGTAGGGCTCGATGTGCAATATTTCTTCCTGGTTAGGTATTGTATTTAGGTAGCTTTTAACCCGACAGTGTAAAAGTCTCCTTTTAGACCGATTTAAATAATAATTAAAAAAAAAAAATACGCTTGCGGTCAAATATTCAAACATCACTTAAATCTAAGTGGGACTTAAAAGTATTCTGTCTTTATAAACCACATTGAAACGATAGCGCACATTTGAGGGTTGCTTACAAATGAGTGACGTTTGAGTATTCGGCCATTACACTCACAGCCCCACAGTAGGTATAAATCTGTGTCGTGGGTGCCGTTGTACACATAGGTACAACACATACACAAACACCCAGACCCGAAATAAATGTCTGTAGGCCATACAAATATTTGTCCCGGTGCGGGGATGAACCCGAAACCCTTCGAATCAAACGGTCATCTCACACCGCTGGACTAACCGGGTTGTCGATTTGAAATAAAACATTTGAATTTGAAGTTGCTAAACTGAACTACACATCTCCTAATTTATGGGATGGATAAGATTAAACACTACACAAGCTACGTTTATCTATACTACATTCAGATAAACTTGGCACAAATGGTAAACAAACATCCCTCGGTCACAAATTACGATATGCCAGGAAAATAACACACTGCAATTGATTGAGGACACTAGTCTTTAAACACATTATTATATGACACTTTGATTTCCATAAAAAAAACTGTGCAAATTCACTTAGTAAATTACATGAATTTACAGTTTTCGTAGTTGTTTCAGATTATATAGACTACTAGCGGCCCGCCCCGGCTTCGCCCGCGCTGCTCTGCTCCTATTAGTCATAGCGTAATGTAAGCTATCCTATCTCTCAAGTTGGATCGAACTGCACATGGTGTGCTAATTTTATTATAATCGGTTAAGTGGTTTAGGAGTCCATTGAGGACAAACATTGTGACACGAGATTTATATATATTAAGATGTTCGAGTTTGACATTTAGTTATAGGGATGGGATTAAATGGACAAAACAGGGATAGAGAACGGAATGTTATCCAATGTAAATGATGATTACTTTATTTAAATTCTTTGCAGGCAATACGAAAAAGTGTTGATTTAAAAAATCTTCGTCGATTAAAATACAGGTAATACATTAAATATTTCAAAAGAAAGTATACGATTTTTTGATGGATGTATATCATTCACTGGCGATTATTATCTTTCATATTCAAATACTCATTCTAAGGACCTAGATCAATCAATGATTCACATCCTTAATTTCTCCGTACGCCATACTTGTTTACCTTTTGTGCCAAGTTTATCTGAATGGAGTATACGGAATCCTCCCATGTGCGTGGTCCACTACAAAACGTCTTTTTCAACGTTTTGTTTTCGTTTAATAGCGGAAGCTTTAAAGGGTTTCTAAAAGCTTTGAAACATGAGTGGTGTCGCTTTGATCGCTTTTTATGTAACTACATAGTCGACATTTTGTCCCGGTGTCCGTTGATCTATTTATATAGATATGGTTTCTTAGAAGTTTTATTAAGTGGACCATTTTGATGTTCTCTCTTTGTCACAACTGATGCGTGTTCCTGTGTTTAGTGTTTTGTATTATTGATGTCTATGGATATTTGAATGTCCTTTTAGTAAATAGGTAACTAGCTGTCCCGACGAACTTCGTATCGCCTAATAGATTAACGGTCAAATACTCAAACGCTACTTAAATCTAAGTGTGACTTAAAAGTCTTCTGTCTTTATAAAACAAGTTCAACACGAGATAGCGCACATTTGAGGGTTGCTTAAAATTGAGTGACGTTTGAGTATTCGGCCAAAAGAGTTTAGATAATAATAACGCTTTTAAGAAATGGAGGTTGGTGGTAGAATTAAAAATAGAAGATGGGATGTACGTTTTTTAATGTTTTATCATTAAAAAAACCGGTCAAGTGCGTGTCGGGCCACGCGCAGTGTAGGGTTCCGTAGTTTTTAGGTTTGAATGATGAAATGAAAAAATAAATAGGTAAATATTTTCTATGGAGTTCTTCAAAATTTTCGAATAAAATACATTTGGTCGACTATTACTCGCAAACTTGTAAAGTTAAGTGTGATAGTTTGCCTTTTAATTTCGTTATATGTAGCTACTATTGCCGTAACGTTTGAATTTTTAACAATAACCGTTTAGTTGGTAGAGTGGAGGGACCACGGAATAGATCAATTATGTGGGAGGGACACTTGTCTCTTTTGAGTTTGTAAAATTACGCATGGGCAACATCGTCCTGCGATAAAACTACTGCAACTGCGATCACCAATCCGTATGCCAAGCGTGGCGATTATGGCATATCCCCCTTGTTGGAGAAGCTTGGTCCAGCAGTGGACGTCTTACGGTTGAAATGCTAATGATGATTATCTTACCGGCGATCATTTACCCACATCAACGTGCCGGGCCGAGTTCAGTTCAAACTCGTAACTGTAATATAATTTACTGGTGGTAGAGCTCCAGTGTCGGAGCTCGCGGGCGTAGGCACCACCGCATTACCTAATATAATATACTTGCCGCTAAATGGTAGTGTTCAACACTATCGTGTTCCGGTCAGGTGGTAATGTCCGGCCCTGTAATTTCCGGCACAGAGGCATAAGACCTTAGGCCTCAGGAGTGGTAACGCATCTGCATTTTGACCTTGGTCTTTGTGTGGGTGTCTATAGGCTGCAGTCATCACTTAACATCAATGTGAACTGCATGCTTGTTTACCACTTCCATAACATAAAAAAAAAAAAAACCATCATCGGTGCTATTACATTTTATTATGCACGTAACATGTTACATACATAGACGGTATATAAAACATCCTGTTACTTAAAATGATGCACTAGTTACTGAAGAAAATACCAATTAAATTTAACTCTTATTCCATAAATCAAAGGTTCCATTTTCAATAACGTATAACATCAGAAAGCTGGTATTATGATGCTAAAATAACCATAAACACCTCTTTCATAGACTTATTTCTATGGAAGGCAAGTGTGAAATGCGTAAACAACTGTAAAAAAGTTTAAATTCTTGACAATGTTAAGTGAAAAGAGTTATTATGTCGGCTAAGAAAGTTTTTTAAGGTCATTTTAGAGCTTTTTTTTTCATGGCGGTCGCCTGTGATCTTTTTACCTGGTTGCGTAATTATTGCTTAAACAATAAGAGGATTTTATTGCTCACCAAAAAGAGTTTAAGGCGTGGATATTTGTGATGATATTGAGATCAGTTTTTGTTTTTTTTTTTAACTAAGCTGAGCAATGATAATGGCATTACTTAAAATTACCGATAACCGTTTATGACTAACAGCTATTACCTACAGCCAGTGTTCGAGTTCAAAGTCACTTCATACAATAATAGTTTAGGTCAAATTGTCAATAGATGGCGTTGCGATGATTTACATCACGGTATCGTTACGTTTAACGGATTTCATATAGTTCATTGGTTTTTTTTATGTATTAGAGCGCAAGTACAGTAGATCATATTAGGTCAATATATAGTTCAACGTAATAAGTCCTTAGAGCAAATAAATTAAGTTCAGATGACAAGTGGTTTTACTTAGTTATCCATAAAGTTCAGTTTGTTCTAAGAGTGGTGCATTTAGGTCATTATTACATTAGTTCAACATTGGATCAGTCTTTGGTCCAATCAGCCAGTGAGCTTATAAATATCATTGCCTATAGCTATTACTATCACAGAGCTAAGTAGCTGCATAAAAACAATGTACCTTTTTGATATTAACTAATGTAAAATATTTTCCTTCTTTTATATACCTAAGTAATGAAAGTGGCAAACAAGCAAGCAAACAAGCACATTGATATTAAGTGATGACTGCAGCCTATAGATACAAACACAAAGACCAGAGGTTAACATGCGTTACGGCTCCTGAGGCCTAAGTGGTTATGCCTCTGTGCCGGAAATTACACGGCCGCGCCACCTGACCGGAACACGATAGTGCTGAACACTACAGTTTAGCGGCAAGTATATTGGGTAATGCGGTGGCCTACGCCCGCGAGCTCCGTCACTGGAGCTCTACAACCAGTAAACTGGTAATCGGGTTTTCTGCTGTGTGATCACGTCCTCAAACCGCCACTATCCACCAGAAAAATATAATCGAAATCGTTACATCTTCCATCCTATTGTTTCCATAGATACCAGGAGAACATATATGTTGACAGGAGCTAAGTTCAAACGTAAAGTTGCAACGTCATCAACTCAGCTTCCGATTGTATCATGCTGCTCGTGCTAGTCATGCATAATGTATGCACGTGACGGCGGCTGCGGTCCTGTCACCGCGGCGCCAGTGTCGGTAGGTACGTACCAAACAATGGGGCACTACCGGAGATTTTGATGATATTTTCTTGTCAATATTTAGGGAAAGTCAAATAATGTTTAGGATATTATCCTTCCATAGACGGAGGTAGTTCACAAACTGACGATAACAAAATTGGTGAAAGTAGATTGTTGAAGGGTACCAGGCTTGAAAAGGTAAAGCTGAAAGAAATTATCGCTCTACATCGGATGCGCCTGCGCCGCGGGATATCACATTAACACCTCCTCGTGGCCCATGACGTCTACACACCACTGTTTTGTGTTACAATGCTGGGTACACCGTGGCAGATTGTTAGGGTTAGGTAAGCCGTGGAACTCAACAGTGAGACAAGAAACTTCAATTTTCAACTTATTTATTTCAAATTCAAGATTACTTTTGCATTGTTAGATTACAAGCTACCTTTAAAAGTGAATGACTAATGGCCGAATACTCAAACGTCACTCTACGTGACTCAACTTTAAGCAACCCTCAAAAGTGCGCTATCTCTATCGTTTGAACGTGTTTTATAAAGACAGAAGACTTTTAAGTCCCACTTAGGTTTAAGTGATGTTTGAGTATTTGGCCGTTATATTAATAATTCAATAAGTTCTAATCCAATTTATAATTAAAAGAGAAGTTCCACGTTGGGCCCGCACCTTGTACACTATATCAAAAGTTAGAGAAAAATACGCAAAAAATAATTTAAATCGTTGTTTTTTTGTCGGAAATATTTATTTTACGTAATTTTTGTATGACAGGAATATGTTGCCATATCGCTACTATGACATTCTTGTTTTCGAAACATACTTACGACAATTAATTGAAGATTTAATAAACGTTTTGAATAGCTGAAAATTATTTAGTATTTTATGCTTCATCTCTCACCATTACATTTTGGAACGTCTCCTTTAACCGATAAATCATCAAATCTTTCAATTCCTTTATAGAAGAAAGAGATAAATCTGTTCGTCATAAACATAGTCATTCACTCAGCAGAGTTCCAAGTGCAGGTGCATCATACTCTGGTTTTATTGTGATTTTTCCAGAAGTTTCCCATTACCCGGGGATATCAACGGGCTCGCCAAATGTAACATAGGCCAAAAGGTAACCGGCGTGAATGCATGCATTTACCTCTGCTTTTTTTTATGTCATAAAAGTGGCAAACAAGCGTGTAGTTCACATTGATGTTAAGCGATGACTGCAGCCTATAGACACCCACACAATGACCAGAGGTCAAATTGCAGATGCGCTGCCACTCCTTAGGCATTAGGTGTTATGCCGGAAATTACAGAGCCGTACATTACCACCTGACCGGAACACGATAGTGCTGAACACTACCATTTAGCGGCAAGTATATTAGGTAATGCGGTGGTGCCTACACACGCAAGCTCCGTCACTGGAGCTCTATCACCAGTCAAAGGGTTGCTTGTTGCTTTAATACGCCATTTTTGCCTTTTATACAATGCCCAAATTAAGATAATTTAATTGGATAAGCGTGTAGCCAGAAATATAAACGTTCATTGTGCCAGTGGGTGGTCTTTCATTTGTCATTTGCCCATCAAACAAAGATAGATAAGGCATAATTAATCGCAATCAATAATTTATTGCCGCATATTCGCCTCGGTCGATTCAAGTTTTCCTGCACAAATTAAATTTACAGCTATGCAATGACCACGAATAGGGTTGACACGTATTTAACGTGACGTTTATTTTTTCTGACGCGTTAGGTATATAAACGCATTCATGCATATCTACGAGCATACAAACATTTACGATTCAAGTTTGATATTTTATGTGATGGATAGTGAGCCTATTAAGATTTCCAAGGCCAATTACGAAAGCCGAAGATGGCACTGGGTCTATTTTGAAATGCAAAAGTTTAGTGGCGTAGCTAACATAGATGGCAAACGGGGCCACAGTACAAATATGAACAGTATGGAAACTACGTACAAAACGTTAGAAACGGCACACTAACACAAACATGCGCATCGACGCTCGATGTAGCGAGTGACTCAGTACTGAAGCACCGCGAGAACCGCTTAGAGGCCTCGTTCATATTTGTACTGTGAAGGGGCGGATGAGCAAAAAAAAATTGGAATTACTCCCCATTCTTTTGCGTTTGCACGTCTAAACCGCGAACCAATTTTGGTTAATTAAACATAGATGATCACTGGAGAGGGTGACACCCCCAAACAGGTGGCACCCGGTGCGGGCCGCCCATGCCGCCCTCCATTGCTACGCCACTGCAAAAGCCTAAAAGCACTTTTCCTCCGAGCCGGAGTGAGGTCAGGATCCCGGCGTAGTAGTATCTATTAAATATGTTACATGCGGGTTAACCACGGAATAGATTATCTATTCGTTAATTAACAACTGAAAGGAATGTGGATAAATAACAATAACGTCAACAAAGTCGGCATCTGCTTTGTGAAAAAATATGGATAGTACCTACAGTCATATGGCAAAATATTTGTTGGTACTTGTGCACCTGGTCAACCTATTTCTGTCCCTTTCACACTGTTGCTTCACAAAATTTCATCATCATCATATCAGCCGAAAGATGTCCACTGCTGGACCAAAGCCACTCATAAGGGGGATATGCCATAATCGGCGATCGCTGTGTTGGTAGTTTTATCGTAGGACGCTGCTGCCCTGCGTTATTGCATTTAGGTCCTACCGCCCCATTGGAATGGTTTGACCGCCATTGTTCGGTTGACTGACTGCACTAGTGGAAGAATTATTTTCTAATAGCAGAACACTTACTTGCCGCTAAATGGTAGTGTTCAGCATTATCGCGTTTCGGTCAGGTGGTAACCTCCTGAGTGGTCGCTCCTGAGGCCTAAGGTGTTATGTCTCTGTGCCGGAAATTACAGGGCAGTACATTACCACCTGACCGGAACACGATAGTGCTGAACAACTACCATCTAGCGGCAAGTGTATTAGGTAATGCGGTGGTGCCAACGCCCGCGAGCTCCGTCACTGGAGCTCTACCACCTGTAAAAAATATCGAATTTAATGAGGGTAACAAACATCATTTCATTTTTATATATAGAATGCGCGCCAAACATTGCTGAGATTACATGCCGTGACCATTACCGAGCAATTATTGTGGATTCCAAATCCTCGTTAGATGTGTTTCGTGCATCGCCGGGACGCTAATAAGCTCATTTATTTAACTTTTGATTTGGCCCGGTGATGTTTTGAGGGGCTAATTTTGATATACGAATTTAATGATCAAATAAGAAATCAATTCATGAAATCACAAGCATCAATTGATGAAACCCATATTGTAGCACTGAAAGAACATCTCAGAGGGAAGTTCGTAAAAACGAACGGGAAAGCACACCGTTGAGCGCGGTATAGTCGGTGAGAGAAGAATTTCATGGCAGCATATCGAACAGTTCAGCAGAGCACTCACCATTGTAGAGACGGTAAAAACGCACAGACTCCCAATGTCTCTGCGCAGTCGCAGATGTTCGAGCCTGTTAGTGAAACCAAGCTGGTATTTGGAGGCTCCTGCCCACAAATGAGAACAATATTAAAGATGGGGTGCACTTGGGCCTAATAAAGCTGTAGTAGCTGCCCCGATGTGAAGTTATGACTCGCTTTGTTAAGCACCTTAAACTGTTTTGATGCCAACTTGTTCTTGTGACTTGTCTAACACTCAATATGACTCCACTTCGTTCGATATGTCAACCGAACATGCCCAGGTAACCGATACCAACACTCCGCCAAAATTCCATACAAACGCTTAATTTGGTCTCTATTAGGTACACAGATATCAATCAGTGACGTGTATTTACACGTACACTTGTGTGCGTAGCACGTAAAGAATACCAAACGTCTCCCAAAAGAAGGGAGGTAGGGTGAGGCGGTGAAATCGGGCGGGACGTCGAAGCGTCCATTCTATACGTAGTATTATTACATATTATCTGTCAATGGTGCCTCGGAATTGGTTTGCCTCGGTACTGTGGTATAAGTAGCGACTGTTCCTGAACAATCGCTACTTTCCATATAATATCCCACGAGTACGTATCGCTCGGTTCCATAATAGCCGCCCTTGCCGAAAGTTCAGTTATTGTAAAAAATATCCGCGTTGTAGCGCGTTCGTCATAGTTTTTTCGCGATGAGTCCGGACGTTTTGCGGACGCGCCGGCATTCCCGCCAAATTATACCGAACTTTGTGCGGTGGCCATGCTTTATGTTATGGCAGCTGTTGACGAAGTGCCACACGTAAAAACATCGACTCTACCAGCACTAGGTATGTTATTATAGATTTTATTTATCTCAGGCAACAGGAGCACATAAAAGTGCATACCTTACATACTTACATAGGTACCTACATACTCGTATAACAACAGATTTAACACTATTTATCACGAAACATTATCGGCGACGTGAAAGTGCTGCTTCTCTGCAAATATTATTTATATACCTACCTCTATAAAAATCAATTGCTGTTCGTTAGTCTCGCTAAAACTCGAGAACGGCTGGACTGATTTGGCTGATTTTGGTTTTGAATGATTTTTGGAAGTCCAGGAAAGGTTTAAAAGGTAAGAAAAATTAAGAAATTGAAGGGAAATAGTAAAAAACAACAATCATTTTCCCATACAGATAGTCCGCATCTATCAAACCTTTGACACATTAATTAATTCTGAAACAAGTTTTCCGGGTCAGCTAGTAGTAAATAATTTTCTTTAGTAAAGTTATTTTTTTATTATTATATAATCTGTCAAAATCTTTGTCAGTTTTAAAAATAATATCCTCTACTTAATTGCCAGTGCCCAACGAGCCATGGTCACCCTACACTTACAGTGTCCAATCCCGTTTTTGCGATGGCAATGGCAAATTCACTTAATTGTGTCTACGACCCCGGGACGCGCCAGACGCGCGGTAATTGTACCCGCTCCCCTGGCCCCACCTCCCACCACAAACACTCCTGCGCAGCATTTTTAGGGTTTCGTAGCCTACTAGGAACCACTTATAGTACTATGTGTACCGTATACCTATACTACTGCCAACTTCTTTAAACCGATGGTCATGGGCAGACTAACCTCTCGATAAACTTATGTTACATAAGTACTTGAAGAAACGGTAAGTACCCTACATTGCGGGTGTCACAACACGCACTTGGCTGGTTTTTTGATACTGCTGACTAGAGGAAAACTTGCAGAAAATAGGTAAATAGATGCAATGATGCGTATTAACACACATACGAGCTATTTCCGCTTCCGAGTTCCGCTTCCGGTGTGCAAATACGTAAGACGCTTGTCAAACGCTCCCGCAAATAATCTCGTAAACAGTGCTAAAAACGACTATTTAGTGCAAAAGTGCCGCTCCAACTGCTTGTAATACGTGTGTGAACCAAAAAAACATAAAATCACGTCAAAACAACGGATAATTAGTGATAATTGAAGATAAAGTTTTTTATCAAGATAATGGTTAAATGTCATTTGATAGTTGACAGCAGACGCACGAAACCCGCCATCAAAAAGTTACAGTGCTACCAACAAAACAAAAAGTTACGTTCGGAAACTTGAACAAATCTTACGTTCCGTTTCACCAAATCATGTCGGCCGAACTGTCAATCATGTCTGTCGAACCAGAGATGTCACTTCTACTGAATAAGATGACGGAGCAATTGAATTTATAGACGAAAGTCATTACGGTAAATATCACAACAACAGTGTTACAAAAACTGGAAGAAAAAATAAAACCGATTATTGAAGAAAACGAGAAATTGAAATCCGAAGTAGTAAAATTAAATAACAAAATATCAAGTCTTGAAATGAACAGCAGAAAAAATAGGAGAAAATCATGAAGATTTGACTATGCTAGTCTCATCTACACTTAAAGAAATAGAAGTTGATGTTGGCACAGGGGAAATTGATAGACTTTGGGGAAAAGAGAAGAGAATGATACAAAAATGAGACCAATACTTCTAGCTACAACCACTTTATAGAAAAAAAAATGAGATTTTTAAAAACAAGAAAAAAATGAAGCCAAATATGTACATGATACAAAAAGAACGGCGGGAAATTCCAAAAAGCGCGGGCGCGTTTTTCTTTGCTAAATTGTTTTTTGTATATTTATAGCATTCTGTTTAGTGTAAAGCGTGTATATTTGTTATTGTTTTCTTTGCATTATTTATTTGTATATATTTTTCTCTACATCTGGTAAGTTTTTGTACATAGGTATTTTACGTATTATAAGTAACCATGAACGAACCTCCCGATCCCGGAGGTACCGTTCCTCCCGCTAGTAATTTCGTCACAATCCAATATGACGAATCAAGCATTGATACAGATGGTTCTGTTTCCCAGCCAAATACGAGGAAACGCAGTCGTTTACACAAAATATGTAAACACTGCAACAAAAAAAAGAGGAAAAATATAGGAGGGCAAAAGGACATTGGATGCCACTGTCTTGAAGAGGACATTGTAATAGATCAAAACCCTCAATCCATGGAAGCCTCACAATCACATGTTCCTATACAAACATTTCACAATAATGAAAACCCTGATAAAGTCAATGAACAGAGCAATGTTTTTCAGAGTAGAAGATGTTATAATAGTACAGATGCCTCTCCGTTTGTTGTTCATGTCCAAAGAATTCAGTCAGCCCCCAATGATGGTACTACTTTACATCCAATTACATTTGGAAATTTTCTTCAAAAACACAATATCAGTAATATTGTCAACGGCAGTGTGAAGAGACTAGGTCGGAATCGTATTCAATTAGCTTTCTCCAACTATACAGATGCAAATTTATTTATTGAATCAGAGATTTTAATACCAAGTAAACTCAAAGCTTTTATTCCATCCGTTAATATTACTAGAGTTGGGATAGTCAAAGGTATCCCAAATGAATGGTCCCCTGAGGAAATAATAGCCAACACTTCAGTGCCTATTGGTTGTGGCAATATAATTAAAGTAAGGCGTATTAACTATAAAGTCATAGTAAATGGTGCCCCAGAGTGGAAACCATCCCAATCGGTTGTATTTTCCTTTGATGGACAGGTGTTGCCGAAACGAATTTTTATATGTTACAATGCTCTACCCGTAGACTTATACATATTTCCCACAATCCAATGTTACAATTGCTGTCGGTATGGTCACACTAAGACACAATGTAGATCTAAGCCACGCTGCTACAAATGTGGACAGGAACACAGTGGTGAGTCATGCAGAATCGAAGGGGATATGCTTTGTTGTATTTGTTCAGGTCCCCACTCAGCCACCAGTAAATCTTGCCCGGAATTTATTAGACAAAAAGATATTAAAGTATATATGGCACAAAATTGTGTATCACATGCAGAAGCCTCCAAAGTATATCCATCAAATGTAAAGTCATATGCACAGGTCTTGACAGCATCTTCATTAAAGCCTATTCCTGAAAATAATAAAACTGTTGGTAATCAATCCAGTCCTTACCAAAATTTCAACACAAAGTCCTATAAAAAAACAGTTTTCCTGAAGTCTCGCCCTTCTCCGAATATTGTAAAGGGATACGATAGAGAAGCACATCAAAATCTAATTAAAGATTATGATATGCCTCCACCATCTGATGGGTGTGTCATAAACTCACAGTATAACTTTGAACGCGGACAAGAACAGGACTTATCCTCTAATATTATATCTGCTATTTTTAATACTCTTGCCCAATTCAACATATCTTTACCGTCCAACGTTGCTAGACTAATTGAAATACTCTTACAAAACATAAACATTGAAAATGGCTTACAAAGCCAACATAATTCAGTGGAATTGTAGAAGCATAGTAAGTAAGAAAAGTGATCTTATTTACTTAATTAACACATATGACCCGATTTTATTATCAATCTCTGAAACCTGGCTAAAGCCAGAATTTAGTTTTAAGGTTAGGAATTTTAACATTATTCGAGAAGACAGGTCCGACGGTTATGGCGGTGTTGCCATTTTAGTTAGGAAAGCTATTCCATTTAAATTAATTTCTATACCAACACATAACCCAGAATTTTCTGTTGTTGCTCTTGAAATAATGAATATTTGTTTTGTTTCAATATATATTCCGCACCCATCTTCTGTAATTCTGGCCGAATTAGATAACTTACTAGCTACCTTGATTAGACCATTTATATTGCTAGGAGATTTTAATTGCCAACATGAATCCTGGGGTAGTGGTAGTACAAATTATTACGGCGATAAATTGCTGGAGATCATCGACAAACATAATCTGTGTTTTATAAACAGTGGTTTATCAACAAGACGAACAAATCCTAATGAGAGTAAAAGTGTGGTCGATTTATCTATTTGTACACCCAATTTAGCTTCTATTTTTACATGGGACACACTTTCATCTACATTTGGTAGTGATCATTTTCCAATTATCTTGTCATTTCCGACAAAAAAAAGTATTCTTCCACAAAAGTTTTCGCGTAATAAATATGTACTGACTAATGTTACGGATGAAATGTGGAACAACTACAGCATGAAAGTTGATGACAAAATATCAGTTTTATCTACTACTCAAAGTATTGAAGATCGTGCGGAGGCTCTGGCAAATATTTTAATAGAGTCTGCTAATGAAATATTGCCAATTAAAAAATATTCATCTATCCTTCCCTGTCCCCCATGGTGGGATAACGAATGTAAACAAGCGATTAAAAAAAGAAAAGAAGCCGAGATCCAATATAAAAATAAGATGACGATGAACAATTTCTTCTTTTTAAAAAACGTTATGAGTAATGTGAAAAGATTGTTTAAGACAAAAAAGAAAGAGAGCTGGATGAAATTTTGTTACTCTATATCTCCTAGTACTCCAGCCTCGTTAGTGTGGAGAAAAATAAAAAGATATCGGCTTGGTATTGACAACTCTCCATCGTGTTATTTACCACCGTCTCTTGTAGCACAATTTTTGGATAACATTGCTCCACCATCAGTCCCCCAGAACATTAGTCCACTCTTAATCCTTCCAAGTGATCTAACAGGACTTTGCTCTCCATTTTCTCCTGAGGAGCTAAATCAAATTTTAGAAAATGTAAAAGACTCTGCCCCTGGTCACGATAACATTCTGTACTCTTTTGTCAGCCATCTGAATCATAAGTCCAAGTTGTATTATTTAAATATTATCAATTCCATCATAATTTCCGGGACCATTCCAAACTCTTGGAAATCTCAGATAATCATCCCTATTTTAAAACCTAATAAAGAGCCATCTTCTACATCTTCATATAGACCAATAGCCCTTTCCTCAGTTCTTTTAAAAATCACCGAACATTTAATCAAACATCGTCTGGAGTGGTTTTTAGAATCGAATCAGTTGTTAAGCCCGTCTCAATACGGTTTTAGAAGAGGAAAAAGCACGCTGGATAGTATCAGCATCTTTATCACAGACATTCAACTGGCGTTCTCTAAAAATGAATCAGTAATTGCAGCCTTTCTAGACGTTACCTCAGCGTATGATAATGTCGTAATTCCGATACTCAGAGAGAAGCTTTTGAAATTAAATATTCCAAAATTATTTATAAATTTTATATGTGATATGTTAACCGAAAGATTCATCTGTTTATTTGTCGATGATAATAAACATCAACGCACTGTTTCGAAGGGACTGCCACAGGGGTCTGTTTTGAGTCCATTGTTGTATAGCATTTATACATACGATTTAGATGCCTATATTGGAATGGATTCAAAAATTTTACAATATGCTGACGACCTCCTGGTTTATTCTATGAATCGTGATATTAATTCTGCTAGCAAATCATTGTCCCTATCCCTAAATATGCTGAAAAGTTGGCTGGATAATAATGGTCTAGATTTAAGTGCATCTAAAAGTACGATTGTTTTATTTTCTAGATCCCGTATGCCTCCACCCATCTTTATTAGTTATAATAATACTCCGATACCGGTGAAAAACTATGCAAAATTTTTAGGGGTCTTCCTTGACTCAAAACTGACTGGATTACCACATTGTAATTTCATAGCTAATAAATGTGAAAAATTATTGAATATAATTAAATGTCTTTCAGGAGTCTGGTGGGGTGCTCACCCTTTTTATTTAAAATTAATTTATAACGCCTTAGTGAGAAGTGTACTTGATTACGGTACATTTCTACTTCAGCCATGTAGTGCAGTTGCCTTAAAAAAACTTGATAGTATACAATCCAAATCACTACGTATAATAAGCGGTGCTATGAGGTCTAGTCCTATCAATGCTTTACAAGTCGAATGTTGCGATCCACCACTCCATCTAAGAAGACAATTTTTAAGTGATAAATTTTTATTTCGCTGTTTACAGTTTTCTAACCATCCACTTATAAGAAAGCTAAATATTCTTTCCGAATATGTTGAGAGTTTTCCCTACTGGTCACATAAACACACTCCCTGTATAGTACTTAGCTTTCGTAAATATTTGTCTCTGTCTGCTCCTGTACATAGATCTCCAATGCTTCCTATGTTTCAGTGTACCTACGAATCTTTAACACTTTCTCCTATCGTACATCTAGATTTAGACATCATTAAAACAGAAACTGCTAATGGGCAATTCATTTTTACTGCACATAAAAGGTTCTCAGACTCCAATTATATATTTACGGACGCTTCAAAACACGAAAACAGCTGTGTGGGTGTGGGAATATACCACTCGCAGTATGAAATCATAGAAAAAATTAAATTACCTATTGAATCTTCCGTGTTTACCGGTGAACTGTATGGTATCTTTAAAGCTATTGAATACGTATTAATATTCAAACTGCAGAAAGCTGTAATTTTCACGGATGCATTAAGTGCATTGCAAGCCATTCAAAAATTTCCTTTTCGGTCCAACAAACTTAATCCCATAATTTTCGACATTCGTCGTTTATTACATGATTGTTACCAAAAAAAATATGTTGTTCAATTAGCATGGATCCCAGGGCATTGTGGCATAATTGGTAACATGAGAGCCGATGACCTTGCTAATGATGCTATACAAAATGGAGACATGTTTCCGTATAAGATTTACTGTCCCGACTTATTGTCAATGCCTAAAATTTCACTTCATTCTTCGTGGCAAGATTTATGGAATGTCAGCAGCCAACGGAAAGGCATCTGTTACTCAAGCATTCAACGAGTCATCCCTCTGAAACCATGGTTCTTTTCCTTGGATTTAGACAAAAGATGTATTAGTGTAATAACCAGAATCAGATTAGGACATACGTGTACACCTCAACATCTTTCAAAGTTGCATATAATAGAGAGTCCTAAATGTGATTGTGAAGCCGATGCTATTGGGGACGTAAACCATGTCTTTTTCTCTTGTTGTTCCTATGACCATTCCTCTTTCTATTCAGATCTTATTTCCCTCCAAATTCCACTCCCATCTTCAATATTATGTCTTCTCGCTTATAATGATGTAAATATATATAATATTTTAGCTAGATTTATTTTATTAAATAATATTAAGATTTAATTCTAATATGTAAATATTGTTTGTATTATAATTTTATTCCACGCTGTCCTTAACCGAATGTTCCTTTCCAAATTCCGACATTTCCGAACAATTTATGTTTGTATAAGTTTCCCCCGTTTGTGGTTGGCATGAAGTACAAACGTACATTGCCATAACACAACAAAAAAAAAAAAAAAAAAAAAAATGATACAAAAATTAGACCAATACTTCTAGCTACAACCACGTTATAGAAAAAAAAATGAGATTTTGAAACACAAGAAAAAAATGAAGCCAAATATGTACATTACTCACGATTTACCCAAATCTGTACTACTAAAGAAAAAAGAAAATAAGATCATGTCAAAACCAGAAAACGAGAAAAGAAAAAGATCAGTAACACCAATCCTTACTGGCCAAAATCCAACAACTTCAAAAATGCAGAAACAACTGACAAAAGATGCATTTCAGAAGAATGCCTTTCAATACATACGGGAAAGATCATACTCTCTCTCTGAAAAGAACACATACAAATACTAGAGCTACACCACTTCCAGCAAAAGAACGAACAACTTCAGCAAGCAACAAACAAACAATATATAACTCCAGTACATCACTGGAAACCAACTCCAAAACCAAAACCATAACAACGAAACTGTTAAAAACTGAAAAACAAACTCATGTACAACATAATATAACAACAAAAACCATACTCTCCCACCACGGCCGGCCACCGAGGGAGAGAATGACCACTACCCTCTAGCAAGAAAATATGAATATATCAATATTGCAACATTGAATGCCAGAACGTTAAGACCTCCCGAATCTCTTATGGAACTGGAGACTGCATTAATAAATCTGAAATGGGACATTATAGGACTTAGTGAAATTAGAAGACCTCAAGAATCGATAGAGGAGCACTCAGGATATATACTATACACAAAAGGAGAAACCGGGGGACAGAGAGGCGTGGGATTCATTATAAAACCCTATTTGAAAACCTACATAGTAGATTTGATTGGAATTTCCGATAGAATCGCAGTCCTTAACATTAGTTTACCAAGCTACAAGAAGGACTGGACCATTATTCAAGTTTATGCTCCAACAGAGCAATCAGTTAAAATCGAAATTGAAGATAACAAAGAGTTAACGGAAGTTATATGGAAACACTCAAATAATTATATTATAATAATGGGAGATTTTAACGCACAAATAGGAACAAAGCAGAGCCAGTTGGAAAGAGTAATAGGAAAATTTGGATATGGAAAAAGAAGTGCCACTTTTGTGGGCGTGGGTTCGCATCCCACTTCTGACTTGTTAAAACTGAACTAGCACTAACAGCACTTCATTTCACCGTGACGACCACAATTCAACTGATCCCCTCTTACCATTGACAAGCCAATTTATACCATTGACAAACTCATTTCTACCCCCCAATTACTCGACTTCGTAAACAACATTTCGAGTCGTTATCTTTACAATAGCTAGCAGGTGTGATTCAAAATGTAAACAACCTAATTCCAATTAGGCACCTGTTTTGGCATAAACACCACCTGCTTTTGCACAAACACCACGTGATTTGGCACAAAAACCACCTGTTTCACCTTAAATTATGCCTATATTTTTGGCACTAACATTAGCTACTATTGCCGTAACGTTTGAATTTCACTTGACTCTAAACAAAATTGGCACTTTAAAGTTTATGAAGTCACGAACGGTTAACTAAATCGAAAAATGATATATGCACACCCCTAACATTTTTGAAATACCTATCCAACGATATCCACTACTACTATATATATATACACACTATATATATATAGAAACCGAAAAATATAAAAATTATTTACGCGTTACATGTAGGGGAGGTACCTTAAATATTTTATTATTTCATGTTTTTGTTCTACCACTTTGTCGGCCTAATTAAGATGTATACTTGTGTCAAATTTCAAGTCTCTAGTACCAATAGTTTTTGCGCTAAACTGCGGACGGACAGACAGACGGACATGGCGAAACTATAAGGGTTCCTTGTTTATTACGGAACCCTTAAAAAGGCTTTTGTTCTACGAACGGTGGCTAATATCAAAAAATTACAAACGTTTTTCACGCGCAGTTAAAACACAATCACAAACTCTACTAAAATATAAAAACGGAGCCTATGAACATTGCTTATAAGGTATGGGCCATTGAATGTGATTTAATCATTATATTTGTATGCATGAAGAGTTTTATATGACACTATAACAATAAAACATTCCTATATGTTGAGAAACTCGTGTGGTAGAAACAGAAATTATTCGGATATTACGATAGAATAGTAGAAAATGTGTCATTAAAATAAAATAATTGCAGTAATTTAAAAGATATCTAGCGTGACTGCATGTTGACTACTCGTTAATATTATATTCCTTTGATTATATGCAGGTATGTTATATTTATTTATTTATTTAGCCCTACGAACTGGGTGAGAGATCTGATTATTTATACATTGTTGGTAACATAGTGGGTTGAAGTTGTTATAGAATGTCTCTCAGCTCAGTGTGCCTGTTGACAAAGGCCTCCTCCAGTAGCTTCCATTGTTTGCGATCTTGAGCAACCCTTCTCCATTTGGATCCCGCAGTAAGTTGAGCTCATCCTCCCAGCGCTTTTGTTGTCGTTCTCGACGTCTTTTCCCATCTCTAGGATACCAATGCGTTATAATTTGGCTCCATTTTTCTTGTTTGGATCTTAACATAGAACAGGTATGTTAAATAATGTAATGTTATATACATAGAGAAGAAGAGATGTAGGTATGTGTATCTTTACGCCAAGTCCCCAACAGGGTAGGCAGAGCGAGCGCCAGATATCACGATCCTGACTTATGACTTTGAGAAAACACTTTCTCGATTTAGGGAACCGTTTACGAAATATTAAAACGTAACGTAACTTCACGCCTGTAATCCCCGAAGGGGTAGGCAGAGGTAAACGCGTGCTCTCAAGCATACTTCAAACACCCACCATTCACCGGTTACGTTTTGGCCCATGTAACAGGTGGCGAGCCTGTTGACATCTCCGGGCACATTACCAAATTTCGAGGAAAATGGAAAAATCCCAATAGAACCAGAGATAAAGGACTTTACACCATTATCTCTGATAACCTCCTACGCGGGAATCGAACCCAGGACCTCAGTGTAGTAGTAGTGGCCTGCTACCACTAGGCTACCGAGACAGTTAATAATGGGAGTAAATATGAGGGCAGTTAATACGAGGCACGAAATATTAAAAGCTTTAATTTTTATTATTTAGCCTTTACTTCTATGACCTGTTAACTCACTTCGATTAGTGCTCTTCTAAAACCAATCTCTATAAATGACATCACTAACATCTCGGGGAAGACCTATCGACAAGACTCTCATCCAACATTTATTATTCCATACACATCACTATTTATTTATAGTAGTATTTTAAGTTTAATGGGGTCGTGATATCGGTCGGTGTATCTATTGGTCAATTACAATTCTGTGTGCACTTCCTGCGGTGGCGGTGGCGATGGTTGGCTATTTGCATGTGATGGCATCAATCGTCGGCCGCGCGAGCCATATCTGACGGTTTAATTATGATTCTCAACCAAGTGTACTTGTGGTATGGTGCAAGTGGAAGCGTTGGGCGATTGAGATAGAGTGTAGAGTTGTAGAGTCCAGTTTTTGTTTTTTTTTAAATAATATCTTATGTGTTTCTGATCCTAGCAATTGTCTGTCATGCTAAAAAAAAATATTTTTGGACCAAAATATTCAAATTCTCAATTACAGTTTGGAATTAAAAATTATGAGCTTACAATTAGCAATAAAAGAATTCAACGGGAACAGTATGCACTTCCTGAGGTAGCGGTGGCGATGGTTGGCTATTGGCATGTCACGGAGTCATGGCATATCATTCGTCGGCCACGCGAGCCATATGACGATTTTATTATGATTCTCAACTTAGTGTATGGTGCAAATGTAGGCACTGGGCGATTGGGATAGAATGTAGAAAGAAAGAAAGATACGTTTATTTGTAACAATATACATTTAACAAACAGAATTTTTAAAACATGCATATTTAAAGGTACATTTGTTACAAATTGGCCCAACTCAACGTGTGCTGGTTGTGGGACAACCAGCGCTGGTCTTCCGTTAGGGCCATTTTGTCCGTCATAGACGGCTATACATAGCAACAGCAATAAATAAAAAATAATAAAGTTTATAGGAACAATATGCTAGGTAATTGTGTATTTATAGAAAAAATAAATAAAGGAAAAAATAAGAAAATATTTAATGAAAGAAAACAAAAAACAAGGATGTACAGTGGGTTTTTTGTGTATCAATGTGTACAGTACATACACCTATCACGATCGACAGCTTGGTTATTGGTCTGTGATCCAGTTTAGTCCATATGTAGAGTTGTAGAGTCCATTTTTAGGGTTCCGTACCTTAAAAGAAAAAAAGGAATCCTTATAGGATCACTCTTGCGTCTGTCTGTCTGTCTGTCCGTCTGTCCGTCTGTCACAGCCAATTTGCTCCGAAACTACTCTACCGATTGAGTTGAAATTTGATGAATATATGTAAATTGGTGACCCAAAGATGAAATCGTCAAGTAAAATAATAAATTTTACACTTTTGGAGGGTAAATCAGAAAATAAATTAAAAACTGTGTCGTGTGACATATCAAATGAAAGAGGTTTTTGTCACCATCTCAGATATATCTTTTTTATAATTTTTTCATAAACAAATTTGAAGTTATTTAAGAAAAACGACGAAAATTGACCATTCCCCTCCCCTATCTCCGAAACTACTGCGCTTAAAATTTTGAAAAAAATGTGGAAAATAGTTCTTTGCCTATAGATTACTGGAAAACCTATAAGAAGTTTGAGTATTCAAATTGAATCGAAAATTCTTAATAATATAAACCCCCCCCCCTGCCGGTACCACCGTAACCGCTATGTCCCTGCATTTTAAATCTGTAATATTTTCGAAAATATTTATTTAAATTACGGAACCTTCACCACGCGACTCGAACTCGCACTTGTCCGGTTTTTTATATGATATTATTGCATTTTTTTCTATAACTAGATTTTTATTTCTTCTGTGTTTGATGGTACACTGTTAATGTAAAACATTTTACATTACTACATTTTACTCTTCGCTCTTGATTGTTCAAATTCTCAGTAAAAACTTTAGTTTTTCATTGCCATAGCACATGAGAATAAAAAATAATAAAAATAGCAATAACAGAAAATCTCAGGTTCAGTGTGTACGCCAAAACACTTACGGGGTAGGCAGGGAGTGCAGAGCACCAGATATCCCAGTCGTGCTTTTTCTCATCATCATCATTTCAGCCAAAAGACGTCCACTGCTGAACAAAGGCTTCCCCCAAAGAATGCCACAACGAACGGTCCCGGACCGCTCTCATCCAGCGATTGCCCGCGACCTTCACCAGGTCGTCGGTCCACTCTCTACTTTCATCATTTTCTTCATACATGTACGCCGATTCAAAGTTTTTTTTTTTTAATTAATGAGAATTAAGTGGCAAACAAGCGTGCAGTTCACATTGATGTTAAGTGATGACTGCAGCCTAGAGACACCCACACAAAGACCGGAGGTCAAAATGCAGATGCGTTGCCACTTCTGAGGCCTTAGGTGTTATGCCTCTGTGCCGGACATTACAAGACCGTACATATACAAGTCTTAGACTTTGTATGAAGGTCAAGAGTAGTCATTTAAATGTGATGGCATCAATCGTCGCCCGCAATCGGCGATATATCTGACGGTTTAATTATGATTCTCAAACAAATGTATGTACTCGTATTATGGTGTCAGTGAAAGCGCTGAGCGATTCTAATGGAATCACTGGATTTGATCCAGTTCTTTTCTTATTTTTTATGTTTACTAGATTCATGGATTGAGGATTAAAAACTGTCTATCGTAGATAAGTAAAGTTTAAAGTTAACTTTTTTTTAAATTAGCGTTGCCACCCCTGAGACCTATGTTATTATGTCTTCGTGATAGTTATTATGGGACCGTACATTACCATCTAACCGGAACACGATAGTGCTGAACATCACCATTTAGCGGCAGATAAATAAGGTAATGCAATAGTACCTACGCCCTCGAGCTACACTGGAACTCTACCACCAGTAAAAATTGACATAAGGCCTTTGATTATATACAGCATAAGGCTAGTTTATAAGTGTGACAATATTTTTAATATGTTAGTTTCTTAAACAAATCGAGAGCAATATTTCGTTATATTTGATATGAGACACGATGATGTAGAGAGCATCTTCCATTAAATTATTTTACGCCTCTATAATAAAGTTACAAAAAACATTTAATAGCTTATTACCTTAGCACCTTTTGTGGTCGCATAAAAAATGGAACAAAAGGAATATTTTTTATGATATTGTACCACACACCACACCCCACAGTCCACGCATGCGTCCTTAATTAGGCATTCCGCTCTCGTCCGGACCGCGTACGCGCATGGCGGCGCCTTTGACGCCGACTCGCCCCGTCCCGCTCACACAATGCAACTATTCATACCGTTGTCCAGCGTAACTTGGTCCTTCCATCTCTTTCAACTTGAAACAATGTCCCTTACCTTCTTAGATGGGCTTAAACTGGACAAGATATCACAGCGAGATACAAAAAGCTTTAGGAATTTCAACTTTCTCATTACGTTTTAAGGTTGTTATTTTGTTGTATCGTTTGCAATACTAAAGGTGTTATTGGAGTGATGTAATGAAGGGGCCTAATTGTGTATTCTACTTGGGATGCCAGTGAGAGATAAAGAAGTGAGCGATAAAGGCCGGCGTGTATCTCTCTCGCACTTCTCATGGGAACGTGGTAAAAGGGTAGTTGTGTTTAGTAAAATCCTGGAGTATTAGGAAGATGGGTGGCATATTGATAGGACGAACTCAACAGATTTCTGCATTTCTGCATTACAGACTAATTTCAACCTTGAGTCCTTTACACGCGAGTCAAGGTTGATGATTGATTAAAGACTGTTTTTATTTTTTTATAATTGAGTGATTTAAAGCTACATGCTCATTCAGCCGAAAGACGTCCACTGCTGAACACGCAGTTCAGGCATATTTACATAAATACTAAAGATTTTAATGTGGCTTCTCCTGATGCCTACGATGTTAGCCTCTGTGCCAGAAATGACGGCCCCATTGACATCTAATAAAAGCGAAAAATAGATTAAATAACATGATGGTGTTTTTATCCTTCAGCTCACTGGAGCTTTACCAAATATGATCGAAAAACTCTCTTTTGTTTGTATTCCATACAAAATCTGAATTAATGTTCAACTGTGTAGCAAAAATTTACATGATCCAATATTGCTTCATTTCAGAATTGAATTTCCATAGTAAAACGAAGCAAACGCGGCAATTCAATAAAACATTGAATGCGGCTCGCAATAGAAACACCGCACTGTTTTGCACAGTAAATTAGCATCGCTATTCAACATGGAAATGCAGCCTTTCGACTCTACATTGCAAAAAGATGCACGAAATATATAGAAGTGTTGGATATGTTTAAATATTATTATAAGGATTTAGCCATTTTCACTAACCAAATACCTATTTATTGAATAGAAATATGGCGGCGAATTAATGGTGAATTTATAAGCCAAATTAAAACTTATTTTGGTGAATTGACAGTCAGAAAATGAATATCTGCTAAATGTCAACATAGGTGACATGAAGAAAATGGAGTTGATTTTTGTCTAGTTCGATTGAATAAAATAATGAGCGAAAATAATTACGAACGTTTAGCAAAGTTGCTATTGTAGTCTTTGCTAACGTTATCTCAGACTCTACATGTTATCTAATTAATGTAATGATTTTTTTAGTAAATTGTGAAACCGTAATTTAAATTAAATGGAGCGAAAGTATTTCATATTGAGGTCAAGTATTATTTTACTGTTGCAAACCGAACGCAAGAGAACAGTGCTCTATAAAGTCGTCGCTAAATAATTACAGCCCATATCCAGACTACATCATACCCATAAATCCAGATGGAAAGCGTATAATAAAAGTTTTGAATCTCTCAATTGCCCAACACTTTTATTGAAGCAATTTCGTAAAATAAAATCCATCCCCACGGCTACGGGCACACTTAATTTAATATGTGCATCATTGTCTCTACCGTCCTCTTCGCTCTCGCCGACTATGTAGAGACGAGCTACAAAATTACTCCCACTGATTGCAGTGAGCCGTACACGAATTAGGCTCTTTTCCTCTTTTTTTTCTGTCTTCATAATGCCCTGTTCATGCGTTCAGGCCTTTTATCGGAACATATGCATGGCTGAACGCACCGGCCGACCGGTTTCGTTTGCCTTTGAGACGTACCGCGTTCAAAATTCAAATCAGTCCACCAGTCCGCTCCGAACACTACGTGAGGGAGGACGCGTGTCGTGTAATGAGATTATGTTTACGAAGTGAATTAGTGTACGTGACTGAATAGTTTGAATATGACAGAAAATATTTTTATTTACTATTGTTTTCCTGTGATCATATCATTACGATGGCTCTGATTTTCTTTGTGGTGCTGTTAGCCTGGTCGGTGGGTGCTGACCAGGAGGAGACAGAAGGTGGAAAGTGTGAGAGGATCAAACTGTCTCAGTGCCAGGACTTGGGGTACAACTGGACTGCGATGCCCAACTTAATGGGACATAGAGATCAGAAGGCTGCTGAAGAAGCGGTAAGTTTCAAATATCAACTCTACTATTTGACTTGTAAAAACTTTGTGTGCAATATTCAATCATCAAAGAATGCTACGAAACACTACAAGCTACTTTTAAATAACTTTTGACCCATACTTTTACCGTTGAAAGTAATGAATGTAGACTGAGACTAAATTGTAGAGTCAAAACTTTTCGACTCTACTAATCACTCGTTTTTGTTAAGTGACGTTGAACTTGTTTATACCATAAATGTAGAGTTAAAATAAATTTGATACAATTTTCTACATTAAGTTTATTATGTTTACACACATACATACTGACTTTATATTTGAAACCAAGGACAAACAATTTTAATTATGCAATGACAGCACTTCGGATATAATTAATCATCCATGGAACACGAAATTAAAACTATCCCACGTTGATGCTATCCTATGGGGCGTAACGAAATGAAATGAAAAAGTATTATAAATCTCAAACTATTATAATCTTGATTTATCAGTGTTCGGATAATTTAACACCCCTGCAGGGCGGTTCAAAAGATTCGAGGGGAGCCGACTTTAGGGGTAGTTTACACGTAACGCTTCAATGGTTTTATGGCTTGTAAAGCTGACATGGGATAGGGGTCACTTACATGGGATTTGAGGTAGATTTAACTTTGCTACTGTTTATTGTAGAGCGAGCACTAATTAGTTTTATGTTCATGTAGCTAAATTAGCGTTTTTTATTTTTGAAATATGTGTGTTCCAGGCTTCATTTAATTCTTGCGTTGTCGTTACTTTGTTTCATATCGCTTTACACAATTTTCTTGTTGGATCAATAATATTTCTATAGTTTTATTATTCGTATCAACAGATTGAAAATGTAGAGTGTAGTTTAAATAAATAAATGATTTATAAAAAGGAAAATATTGAGAAGAATGTAGAGTTTAGTTAAATTAGGCAACTTAAAAAAAAATTAAAGCTTGTCAAGATGTAGAGTCGATACCTATGTCGTCAAATTTTCTTAAGTAACATGGCTATAAATCCATTTCAACTTTTTTCTTAAAACGTTGAGATAATGAAATTATAAAAGAATTGTCTGAAAATGTCTTGTATTGTTAAATTAAGCAAGTTAGCACCTATCACAAAATATAGAGTCTTTTGCAAAACAGCTTTTGTTGAGATGTAGAATTTTATGCTAAAGAATCATTTTCTTGCTGGTAACACAAAGAATCTTAGAAGTAATATTTATAGGTATTACATACATACATATATAAAGTCGGCTCAATAAGAAACATTTCTACGACAACGCAGTGTCAGTTATACTGAAATTATCTCAATTTCTAACCGGATATGATGCAGTTATCGTCCATTCAGCGTACATTACCGTCGCGTGCTATGAATGAAATGAACATCTCGGATAATTTTCATTTAAATGACTAGTTAAGTTTAAACATGGTTTAAACAGATGTTTATTTCTTGTTCCTGTAAAAAATGAATATTACTTCATATTACTTGCTACTACATACTACTACATACATACTACTTGTCGTTTGTGTTGGTGTGAAAATGGACCCAACAACAAAAGTGCAGAAACGAATTTCCATTTAATAATGGCAACCCATTATACGTCCCACTGCTGGGCACGAGTCTCACCCCTTTTTGGGGGGAGGCCTGGAGATTACTCCACCACGCTGCTCTAATGCGGATTGGTGGATCGGTTAGTGGCAAACCCATTGTCGGATGTTTTCAAACCGCCCATAAGGCCTCCGACAAGGTTTTACGACTTAAATGTAACATTTTTTCATGTTGACAAGAAATTGATGTTATATTTAAAGAGTTTAACAGTGAGCTATAAAAGGCAGACTAACTGGCGTGCTAGGTTGTTTACGCGATGCACAGGCGTCGGCCGTGCGACGCTATCGCGCGGCGCACATCAAAGGGTACATTAGCCCCGTGGCCAGGGCTGCCACGCGTTTGAACATTATATTTTTTATTTTCATTGTAAATTTAATAGTTCATATTTTTGTGACAAATAGACTTTACATGTTTTAATGCCTTCGTTAATTACTTATATTATAAGTAAGATTTCTTTCAGGTCTATTTGTTGGTTATTGAGTAACACGTATCAAATCGTTTTTTGAAAAATAAACATATCGCGACCAGGTCGATCGTGACATGTTTATTTTCCATTTCCTTGAGGTGTTTTTCAGGATTTTAAAATATACATATAACTTTGTTAATAAGTACATATTAGCAAGAAACTAAATAATGAAACTTATATAAAGTAAAATATATTTTATGTAAGTTTAAAGTTTAATTTTGATAACACATATTTTTAACTAATGGAATAGTAGTTGATTTGAGCTGAAGATGAAACAAATAATATAAATATACCTATCCCATTATAATAATTATATTGTATTGCTAAAGAAAAAGTAAAACAACCAGTTCTTTGCGATTTCAGCGACTATAATAATACGTTATTTTATTATTATCATCTTTACGCAAAATTAAATTTGACAACCCTACCCACAAACCCGTTTTACTTTTGTGTGGTCATGTGAACATGGTCACACATATATATATAATTGCGGACACAAGCTGTTAAGGACGTTTGTAATTAAAATATTTCTCAGTTCAATTCTAATTTTGCTTTAATCTTGTTATACCGATGATCAAAGTAGATTTCATTAATTTAATGAGACAGTTCACACGTGATTTGTATGACACATGAGCGTGTACTATTCATGTATTTCTTGTTCTAAATTTGTATAATTCGTTCGAGAAACATTTTTTTTTTTGACTAGGCAGATTTTGCTGGCGTTTGTTTAGAGTTATTTATGCGTTTAGTGCTCTATTATTATTCAAAATAAATTCCAATTAAAAATATTTTAAAAAGTTAATTCCAAATGAAATATTTTTTATTTAGTACGTTTATGTCTATTAACTTACGCTTCGGCCAGTAAAAAATTGTATTAAGGAAATTATAGATTTTGTTCTAAACTGTGACTTTTATTTTATATCGAAATTGAACATCCATGACATCCATGTGTACTGCATGCCTGTTTGCCACCTTCGGTACATAAAAAAAACACAATTGAGCGTCAAAACGTTTTGTACCTTTAAGATCTGTGGATTTTGTGAATTAATAAAAAAAAAAAAAAAAAAACATACTATTTATTAAAAAAACGCCGCAATTCGTCGACAAACCTCAATACCTGAATCAATAAACACTTTACGCCGATACCGGCCCCGCGATAGCGCACAATCTTTACAACGTAAGAGCAGTTATTTATTTTTATTTGTATCCCTTATCAGACCCGCTATCGGTGCCTTAAGTGGTGATGTGTATCGGTTAATGCGCAGATATCGGCATCACAAAGCGATACTAATGTAGATGGACGATATTCTATACAGTACTTGTGTTTCGCGAAAACGTTTGTGTTAGGATTAGATTGTTATAATCTAATGTTTGATGGGTATCGAAATGGAACTAGGATACGTTTTTTTCTTTGATTTAATCAATGTAACAAATATTACGGTTTATATATAATTTTCGGGCATAGGCATCACCGCATTACCTTATATACTTGTCGCTAAATGGTAGTGTTCAGCACTATCGTGTTCCGGTCAGGTGGTAATGTACGGCCCTGTAATTTCCGGCACAGAGGCATAACACCTAATGCCTCAGGAGTGGCGGCGCATCTGCATTTTGACCTCTGGTCATTGTGTGGGTGTCTATAGGCTGCAGTCATCACTTAACATCAATGTGAACCGTATGCTTCATTGACACTTTTATTACAAAAAAAAAATACGTTGATACTTAGTTATTTGGTTTCCTTTCCCTAAAAGGTAGTAAACTGTATCCCTTAAACATAAAACCAGAGATTTCAATGTTATACGTTGCCACTCCAGAGGTCTAAGCTGTAATGCCTCTGCAGGAAGTTACAGGGACATATACCTATTACCACCTGACCCGAACACGTTAGTGCTGAACACAAGCATTTAGCGGCAAGTAGATAGTTAATAAATTGGACAAACTCCAAAGATGCCATTGAGAAACTTGTGAATTGAAAAACAAATCAGTCACTTACAACTAGTGTCCTTGATCTAGTAGTTAATAGTAAATACTGTCACTTAGCATAGGCCTCAAAGTTGTTAGAAGAAAACTTGACTCCTTGTACCTGAACGAGCAACTACTTAGATTGTTTGTAGGTATCTAGTTTTCTAAAAAAACTAAAGTGACCGACGTAGCTCACAGGATAAGTAAGTTGAAATGGCAATGGGCCAGTCATATCTGTGGAAGGGCTGATAGCCGCTGGAGCAGACTTGTGCTTGAATGGAGACCACGTCAAGGTAAAAAAAGGGTTGTAGTGTAGGGCGACCAGTTACGCGTTGGAGTGGTGACTTACGAAAAGTGTCTGGAGTCAGTTAGATGCGAGCTGCTCAGGATCGGGTTAGTTGGCGTGCTCAAGGAGAGGCTTACGTCCAGCAGTGGACGGGTATAGGCTGATTGGTAGCAGCATCTTTTGCAAGACTGTCACAGTCTCCCATATCCCGCATTAATTCCTCATTGAACGCCATCCTGATCCTGGATAAGCAACTTGAGTGTAATTTGTTTGTGGACGAACGGAGGGCTTTACTGTCAGTATGTCTGGAATTCTGCGAGAATATTGTATGATAGTGGGTCTTTGATGACTGTTATTGGTATGATGTGTCGTTGTTATTAAAGTTAAAAAAAAACATGAAGTGCAATAAGCCGTTGGTGCGACATCTTATATAGTTTTTTTAATTTTACAAGGTGGCAGTTCACTTTGTTGTTAACTGATGACTGCAGGCTCTAAAAGCCAGCAAAAGTGCAGATGCGTTGCCACCCTTGAGACCTTAGTTGTTATGTCTTTGTGCTAGTTATTCATTTATTACCATCTAACTGAACCACGACAGTGCTGAACACTACTATTTGGCGACAGATAGATTAGGAAATGCGGTTAGAGAAAAAAAAACGTAACTTCACGCCTGTAATCCCCGAAGGGGTAGGCAGAGGTAAATGCATGCATTCAAGCATACATGCAAACACCCACGACTCGCCGGTTACGTTTTGGCCCATGTAACAGGTGGCGAACCTGTTGCCATCTCCGGGCACATTACCAAACTCCGAGGGACTGGGAAACTTCCAGAAAATGGAAAAATCCCAATAGAACCAGAGATAAAGGATTTTAAACCGTTATCTCTGACAGTCCCCGACCCGGGAATCGAACCCGGGACCCCCAGCATAGTAGTAGTGGCCTGCTACCACTACCCTACTGTTGAGTGTTAAGCGTTTGTATGGAATTTTGGTGGAGTGTCCGCGGTATGATACGGTGGTGCCTACGCCCTCGAGCTCCTACATTGAAACTCTCCAGTAAAATCAGTATCAGTATAGTAAAACAAAATTTAGCACACAAAACATGTAAATTAGCTACCTACTTATGAAACATTTGAAAGTTTATTACCTAGTAATTTATTATTATACGCATAAGCACCCATGCGCTACTTGAAATTACTCAAATGCTTTGCTTATGCAATTTGCTGTAACATAATCATTTTGCACGAATTACAATCAGCAAGAAAGCTGATGTTAATACTCAATGGATTCCGGGGAATAATACCTGATATAATTTTATAAACATGCCGACACCTAGTCGGCATATCAGGTGTATAAAGACTATTTACATGACGTTCATTCTCTTTTATGAATGTGTTTAGTAGTGGTAGAGTGATAGAGTTTATTTTATCGCTTTAATAATGTATCTACTCATTGGTGGTAGAGCTCCGGTGACGGAGATCGCGGGCGTAGGCACCACCGCATTACCTAATATACTTGCCGCTAAATGGTAGTGTTCAGCAATATCGTGTTCCGGTCAGGTGGTAATGTAAGGCCCTGTAATTTCTGGCACAGAGGCATAACAACTTAGGCCTCAGGAGTAGTAACGCATCTGCATTTTGACCTTGGTCTTTGTGTGGGTGTCTATAGGCTGCAGTCATCACTTAACATCAATGTGAACTGCATGCTTGTTTGCCGTTACGATTACAAAAAAAAATAAAAAAATCGAATAAAATTGTGTTCCCTATTTTCTGGTGTTCTAGTTCCATTTTAGCTCTAGTGATATTCAACTCTACAATTATTCGAAAAAACAGACTTTTGGTTTTGCAAATATTCATGAGTGATATTGGGGGCGACGTTGTCCCCTTTCAATCTGGTCCTTCTGTTTGTTTGTCAACGTATGTGTATAGTGGCAAACGAACAAACAGTTTCTTGAATATAGTTTTTTAAGAGTAGAGTATACGTTTTGTAAAGTTTTTTGGAGTTCTTAATTTTTTAATAATAAATTATGTTGAGTCCCGTAGTTTCTGCCATAGAATAATATCTTAGACCTCAAGTATCTATCATCAGGTAGGTAGAAATTATTTATAAATATAGGTATTTCTGTGACCTCAGCACTAACTATGTGTTTGCATTGATACGTAACTTCACGCCTGTATTCCCGAAGGTAAAGGCAAAGGTAGTAGTTCTTTACGTTTTATCCCATAGATTATGCGCATAGCGCATTCCGTTTATATGACTAAACTCAGAATGTGGCGTTAAGTATGAAACTTCCGAAAAATGGAAAGTCTTTAAAGTATTTATTACCATATTATATTATTACCCGGGGATCGAAACCAGGACACAGGCAGTAGTGCCCTGATCCCAATACACCTACTGGCTCAGTCAATTACATTAGCATGCATTGAGACCTTTTTAGTAATAAGAACTGGATGCACTAGCCACTACTTATTAACAAAAAGTACACCATTATTTTGTAACTAGCGATCCGTCCCGGCTTCGCTCGGGTACAACCTACATTGCTTACGAATTCAATTTGCCGGCTTAGTGAGCACTTACACCCTAAAAAGAACCCCCATGCAGAACTTGAAACTCTGAATTTTTAGTTTCTGAGATTTCGTGATGAGTGATGACTGAGAGACCATTCGCTTTTATGGATAAAGAAGAAGATAGACAAAAAAAACTTAATCGGGTGACGGTGAGTTCATGTATTTACTTTATACATAGGTATTACTATACAACTGCAAAGCAATGTTTAATAGAGGAAGAGCAAAAATACTCGCCCTTTGAATGTGGGTTTAACCTTACAGACAGTGTTGCCAATTTGTGGGGAATTCACCAAATTGCGGGAAGTTTCAAGCTGAGTAAAGAATTATTAGGGAATGGCATTAATTGGGGAAAATGCGGGGATTTTGACAACTCACCCGTAAGTTGTAGTAAGTGTAGTTTTCGCAGACCTAAAGTCGTCTTTTGTAGAGTTCACGCTCTGCGTGTCGCGAAGTCGTTTCTTTTTGCTCGGGCGTCTGATTTTTACAAAATGAACTTACAAATTTTCAAATGCCCGATTCGGAAAATTCGACTTTTGTTTTTAGGGAATATGAAGTGATAGCATTGGCAACCCTGCTTACAGAACAACTCAGCTCTAGATATTTAAATGACATCACATAAAGCGCATTAAACTAGTGCAGGAGGACCGTAGCCTCAGTTTATGGACCATTATGTTGAGTGACACGGAGTGGGTGTTATGTCATAAACCCGGTTGTATTTCAAACTAAACGTAATGAAGACGAGCTGCCGGCGCCAGGCTCGTTTTACGATAAATAATTACTGACAGACCACATATAACTATGTATAAATGTGATTTCTGCCTTTGTTTTGAGATCATTCATGTCCTGCAAAAATGCCCTAAAGCCACGATTCGATTTTCACTGGTGTTAAAGAGCCAGTGTAGGAGCTCGAGGGCGTACGGCGTAGGCACCAAGCGCTTTATACCTAATTATCTGCCGCTAAATGGTAGTGTTCCGCACTATCGTGTTCCGGTTAGATGGTAATGTATGGCCCCGTAATAACTATCACTGGGACATAATAATTAAGGTCTGAGGGGTGGCACGCATCTGCATTTTGACTTCTGGTCTTTATGTGGGTCTATAGGCTGCAGTCATCACTCGAACACCGAGACAAAATCAAAAGTCGAAGTCAAAATGTTTATTTATCATTTCAAGAATCACTTATAACGTATGTCAGAAAATGAATAACTATGTTAAACTTAAGGTGAATAACAATAAAACACAGGAACTCTAACCAGTAATAATGTAAAGAAGAATCTCTAATCTTGCAGCAACAAATTAAATACTCAAGATAATTATATCTTGAAAACCAACACCGAAAATGCACCGAAACACCAAATAGGTATGTTTTTAGACCATTTTGATCAGGTTTTGACCAATACCGGACTATCAGTGCTTTGCTTACGTAGGCAGTGTGCAGGAGAGATGACGCTCTACGAAGTCGAAACTAGCGGATTGTCTCTTTCGTATGCTCGATGTGTAATAGTTCTTGGTGGGTAGGTACTGGACCTGATCCCGGCTCTAAGTCACAGTAAATAGATAGAAATCTATCTATTTACTGTCTATCTATTTACTATGTCTAAGTTGTATTTGTTGGCAATATAAAGCAACAAATAGGGATTACCTGTATATTGTCACAAGTATCGATATGTTGTTATTATGTAGTACCTACTTATCTGGGTAGATAAAATAAAGCCGCAATAAAATTGAGGTTGTATGTTTACTTTCGATGAATTGATACTTTATTTCTTTCTATTTTTTCCCAGGTTTTTGCGAGCTTCACTTATAACTCCACATAGTTACTTAACATAGTTTACATCGCACTAGCGTTTTGTTCAATCGTCGAATTAGTCTGCCCGTGACCACGGTAGCTGGAAAGCGACTGAAACGTCGGGTTAGAGAAGTCGGGAGTGGTATAAGCACATTAAGCACAAAATTCACAAATATGGTTAATTGTAGAATTAATGTAATTGACGTATAATAGGTATATGAGGTATCTAATAAATATAAACTAATTATTGTGCAGGTGATAATGTACGGGTCTGTAATATCCGACAGAGAGAAATAACAGCTTAGAGAGGAGTTCAACGCATCTACTTACACTTACATCGAAATCTCTGGTTATTATGTAGATGTATACCTAGTCTACAGTATCCACTTACCATCAATGTGAACTGTATATTTATGTACAAATTCATGTTAAAAAAATCTCGGTACACGAAGGTATAAAAGTCAGGCTTACAAGTAAATACCTAGGATGTTTTAAAGATAAATATGCGATTACATCATATATAGATAAATATATATAAAACAGTTATTTGAGTTCCAAAAGTAACCGCAAAATAACAACTCTTATCCCCAATCTTAACTGTACCGAGATTCAGACAATCACGTTTCACATTACCAAAACCCATTTTACTCTATCACACGAACGAAACGAATCATACATGAAATCTCTACATATCCTACATGAAACAATAATAGACTTTAAGACCTAGCTACAAGATTTAAATTTCGTTTTCAATTTATATTTTGAAGAATCCTCAAAAAGTCCGCACAGTCGACCTTTATCTTGCATCTTGGACTAGTTATGACAGTCGGAGGTCGTTCACCTCCAGAAAATAAATCGAGAGAATAAATTCGGATGTTCACTTATGTTTTTTACTGGGTTTCCAAAAAGTAATAAATACTACTTATTTGTCTTTGAAACATAAAATATAGTCAATAAGTAATAGTTGTTAAGGTACAATGATTGAAAACGTTGCGAGTAGTGACCGAACTCAAAACGGCTGTTAAAAAACAGAACGATATGACGTTACAGCGTGTAGGTAGGTACCTAACTACAACACTGGCGATCTTTTAAAATATCTTTGTCAATTTTTTTATTTTAAAGAAAAATGGAAAGAAAAATTTGACTTCAGGCGAGGCTCGAACTCGCGACCTACTGGGACCTCTTTTTCTTTCCATTTTTCTTTAAAATAAAATATATTTCACAAGCATGTGTTAATGCGAAATAATTTAAACAATTATCTTTGTCAATTGTATATTTTTATCCAACGTTGTAATACTAAAAGTTGTAGGTATAAAGGTTCTAAAAGTGAGATTAAGTTTTTTAATTTATAAGTTAACTTTATTTAAACTATTTTATAATAATCCAATCTTCATATTTTTTTTACTTTTGCATTACATTTAATATCAATGTGAACTGCATGCTTGTTTGCCACTTCCATAACATAAAAAAAAAAAAAAAAAAAACCTAGAAAAAATTAATGATTTCGTAGGTACCTAGGCAACATCCCTATGCGGAGTAGATATCTTTAATCGATTTATTAACGTGAATCTTCGGCTATCAGTCAAAACGAATCGGTTACGCAATCTCATTCTGATGAATGTCTTTTCGCTAATGAAGTACCTATATTCAGAGATCATTAAAATCGATATGATAAGTAGATACAGTCGACAAAATAAGTTTCTTCATAATTAGGTATAATTATTAATTCTAAAAGATACTAGGTATGTAGAATAGTGTGACGAGGGACAAAGTCCAATCCCGAAAAGAAATGAAAACTAGAGCGAAATCGATCGCAAAAATAAAATAAAAAAAAAGGAAAGTAATGTTCTGGATAATTCCGTACGAAGGTACTTAGGTACGTATACTCATGATAGATATACTCTTGCCAGCTATTTGATAAGTACCTATTCCAAGATTAAAGTTCCCTACACTCCGCAGGGGACCTTCACACCAAATAGGTATCTATGAGCAATAGTTTCGAGTATTTTTATAAATTTATAAATTCATGTGACAGTTAGACAAAATGGCGTCTTTTTCTTACTCACTAGCACTTCATTTCATCCATGTTCATCCGATTTTTGTAAGATTACACAAAATTTAAAAGATCTTGTTTTCTCTGAACACTTCCATTCACTGGCAGAGTTCCAAAGCCCAAAAGTATCTAATATAACACTCTGTATCTGTCCTGATTATGAAGTATGAAGGTCGCTTCAGCTTCCATTATTTAAATAATTTATCAGATCTCAATATGTAGTTCCTACTATCTAATCTAGATCTATGTCTATAGGTTGCAGTTTTCAAGTTAGCAATTTACACAGCATAGGTACATGTATACCTAACGGAAGAAATCATGTAATCACGTGTTCGATTCCCACCGCAGGCCATATTGGAACTACAAAGTGTGCAGACTGCTATACAAACCAGTTTACAAAGATTCCGCTTAATTTAATATTAATAATGTGTCCGTTTGAGAAACACGCTCACTTTTTTCTGCAATCAAAGTTTTTTCAACAATTTGTATCAAGACTTTCAAATCATGTTGAGCGGTGTCGAGCTTCTTTTATTAACGAGAGACCCGCCGCGGCTTCGCTAATGTGAAAATCTAATGTCATTCTTTCTATTGAGATCTTCATATGAATCTATAGATATATATTTTTACTTTTGCGGTAACCATGAAAATCAACAAAAAAAAACATACTTCCAAAAAAAAATACACTAATACAAACCTTGAAATAAATTAAAAACAAAAAGCACGGAGCTTGGTGGCTCAACTCATTTGATATAGTTGTTACTGGGTCATTAATTTCCAAAGTATTTAATTAAATATAACAACGACGAATGCGAATGCGTTGAATGAAAGATGCGTTCGAAAAATAACAAAAAATGCCGTCTCTCACTTACCATTCTCATTTTTTATTGTCACTTTGATTTCTTTCTATCTTTCTAACCTACTTTACTTCAAGACTTCTACAGAGAAGACATGGCGGACTTAGTTGCATCACCTACGAGAGAGAGCTTAATATAAAATTGATGAGAGAGTTAATTTGACATAGAATTACACTACTATTTATTTTTCGCAATAACATATGCGAGTGAACTTTAAAAATTGAAGAAAAAACGAAAAGAAAAATTTGTTTTTTTTTTCCTGCCCGAAGTCAAATTTTTCATTTCGTTTTTTCTTTAATTTCTAGAATTACACATGTTAGTTTTCTTTAGACAGTTTAGACTGTGGAATTACACAACATTTGGTCGACAAACAAACATTTTTGAGGGAGATAAAGAAAGAATTACATTATTATGTGAAAACAGTGCAATTACATCAGATGTACCTACACGTTCATGAACATGTTTTGATGGGGCTCGTAGTTTTGCCGGAAAAAGATACAAACCGTTTCAACCCTTAAAATGCTCCCCGCCTTGCCACTTCCTGACCACAGACATACATATTCACTGCCACAGATCGCCTACTTCGTAATCGTAATTACTTTTCCTATTAATTTTATTATATTTTCTTGCTTTAACACAATTTCATCCAGTTCATTTTTTTTTGCTCTAAAAATTAACGGCACTGGCCTAAGCATAAATCCCTACTAATATTACAAACGCGAAAGTAACTGTGTCTGTCTGTCTGTTACCTTTTCACGTCCAAACGAATGAACCGATTTTAATGAAATTTGGTACAGAGATAGAGCTGACCTTAAGAAAGAACATAGGCTATTTAGTTATTTATAAAACGACATACACGCGGGCGAAGCCGCGGGCAACAGCTAGTAAAACATAAGGCCATTACTCCCAAAATTATTTCTTACTTTGCAAGTAATGAAGCAAAAGAAACGATAACATCAACATCCTAAAAGCCTAATTATTTACATTCCAACGGCACCGAGATTGATATCTCAGCAGTTTATCGATATTAATCGAATGCGATCGATTCTATCGCCGGCCGATATATCGCTGATACGCGCGGTGCATACTGTATTTCAATTTATAAGTTTTTAAGAATATGTTTGATCTAATTATAACGAGTGTAGGATATTAATTAAATTAGATTTATTTATTTATCATACTTAAATCTATCATTACAGGTATTGCCCAATGCGATAGACAAGCAAAAAAATTATTAATAACATTTGTCAATTGTTAGAGTAAATTAAAAAAATAACATTCAGATGACCCACTTTACAAAATAAAAATAAAAGTCGAATCAAAATTACACGTGACTAAATTTAAGTTAAAGTAAACTTAAAGTAGCAAACAAGCATAGATTTGGTGGTAGTGCTCCAGTGACAGAGCTAGAGGGCGTAGGCACCACCGCATTACCTAATATACTTGCCGCTAAATGGTAGTGTTTAGCGCTATCGAGTAATGTACGGCCCTGTAATTTCTGGCACAGAGGCATAACACCCAAGGCCTCAGGAGTGGTAACGCATCTGCATTTTGACCTTGGTATTTGTGTGTCTATAGGCTACAGTCATCACTTAACTTCAATGTGAACTGCATTCTTGTTTGCCGAATAAAAATGTTATTTCGCCTCCGTGACAAGAATTATGGGGCCATTTACCATCTTACCAGTAAGACCATAGATTTATTAGTAAGACATTAGACGCTAGACATGTGTAAGAGATGCAGCACCACCGCAGTAATGCGGTGCTCTTCGATAGGTAATAAACTCAAAGGGGTAAGGGGTAAGCAGATGTGTACCTATTCGTTTGCTATGTGCTATTAACCAGTAGCGTTTGTCTGGAGGATAAGCGGTATATTTAGGTATACGTAGACATACAAAGTCTCATTTTGCAAATTTCTTTAAGTTGTGAGACATTACCGAACTTTGCAAAATGCGACGTCACTAATGTTTCTTCTTTTTTTTTTACTTTAAATGAAAATGAACTCAGTGGTTACAAGGAGGTTGGTAATGTGTTAAAATAAATTTAATTAGGTACTTACTGGTATTGAAATACGAACCGTATAAATTTTAAAGAAACTGTCAATTAAATTACATTTGTAACGGAAATGATGTTCCGGTCTGATTAAATTGCGGTGTTAAATGCAGACATACATATGTTACTAAGAAACGATTATCTTTGATATGAATAAGTACTAATAAAATTATGTTATAGCGCGTCATTTCAGATTATTTGAGCTTTATAGTGGATTAGTGGGAGTAAACCAGAGGCCTTGGGTTCGATAGACTAGTCAGGGAATAAGCGATTTTTAGATTTTTATGGCATTGGCAATTATTTCACTGGTGATACAACTCCGTCGGTCGTAGGCACCACCGCATTACCAATATATCTACTTGCCGCTAAGTAGTAGTGCTCAGCACTACCTACCGTGTTCAGGTCAGGCCCTGTAATTATTTCCGGCACAGGGGTATATGTGGGCCACTCAGGAGAGGCAACGCCATCTACATTGAAATCTCCGATTTCCTGTACAGCCTACAGTATTACTTACCATTAATGTGAACTGCACGCTTTTTTTAAAGACATTATAAAAAGTATTTAAGTTCTGGTGTTTCTTACGAATGTTTAATAAACATCGAGAAAGAACGGCCCTTAATTTGTATAGTTCTACATTGCCAGGATTGTCCTGACAATATTGAACCGTACATGTAAAACACAGGTAAGTAAAGTACCCAGTAAAAGTGTCTATAGTAAAACTAATCCCAAATATTTTCAATACAATTTTCCAAAGAGTTGTGCAACTATAAAAGTTGTTCATAAAAATATACAATAGTTGTTCAACGGAACGCATAATAAAGCAATAAAACAATAAAAACGTTTAGGGCACTGATAACTGTGTTGATAATATAACCCATTACCCTACTTCGCGGTGTCTTTTTGAATTTTTTTCTGATAGTACTGTTTTTATTTTACGTCGATGTTGTAAAATTATGTATGGCCCCGTAATAACTATCACAGAGACATTACAACTAACGTCTCAGGGGCAACGCATCTGCATTATGAGCTCTGGCTTTTGTGGCGTCTGCAGGCTGAATGAAATACGCGCGGATATTTTTTTTTTAAATTTTCGATTTCCATATAGTGTGGGATATCGTTGGATAGGTCTTTCAAAAATATTATGAATGTTCGAACATAATTTTTCGAATTACTTAGCTGTTCGTGACTTATTAAGCTTTAAAGTGCACATTTTCGTTAGTGTCAATGGTCCCTCCCTCCTACCAACTAATCGGTTGTTGTTAGAAATTCAAACATTACGGCAATAGTAGCTGCATATAACGAAATTAAAAGGAAAACTATCACACTTAAGTTGGCCTTGCAAGTTTGCGAGTAATAGTCGACCAAATGTATTTTACTCGAAAATTTCGAACAACTCCATAGAAAATATTTATTAATTTTTTTATTACATCTCTTGCTCTGTAACTACGGAACCCTACACTGCGCGTGGCCCGACACGCACTTGAACGGGTTTTTTAAATATTTATATTATTAAGCGACCTGTATGACAAATATTAAGTGTTCAGTCAGAGTCAAGTAGTCCAGTGTTCCTCCCCTTCCCCTTCTGCCAGCTAAACTTTGGTATTAGGGCTCGTGAAAAAAATCACATCACTAGCACAGACAGATACGTTCTTTAGTCTATGGTAAATAATGGTAATTAACACGTTCGTTTTCTTTAGACTGTGGTAATAGTGTATATAATGAAAAAGGAAAACTATTACAGCTAAGCAGACTCTACAGGCTTACGAGTAATAATCGAACTTATTTTTTGTTTTTGCGCGAATCCCGACATGCACTTGATGGGTTTTTTATTAATATTGCTGTAGATAAAACATAGAAAAAAAATTGTTAAGCTAATTAAGGATATATTCATAAAATAACACACTTAATAATTAAAAATTCTCTCGTTTCTATATTAATTTGCATAAATTTTATCATCGGCGTTACGAAGATCTGTAAATGATAACGATATCTTATTCGGGAGGTCATTGCATCTTACTCATTAAAATAAGAATTAATTAAGCAATATTCAACTGATAACGAGTTCTGGTTTAGCATTATAGTGTAAACATATGTATGCATAGATATGGTGCAAGTTTTTACGAATTAATTTAAGATTCAGGGTAGAGTATGATAATTTAGAAAAAAAATACTTAACTCAATAAAGTTGGTTCTTTAGCTTCAAAGATCTTTGAACGCGATATTTTTTCTTATGGATTATATCTCGGACACATCCTTAATTCGTAATTTTACGCCTGACTTGCAACAAAGGGGTGGATTAGTCTGAACTAAACATATCATGCAGGATATTTTTTTTTCATTGGGATACAAGCAGACGGGCCACCTGATGGATGTGGTCACCGTCGCTTATGAATTTGCAACCCCAGAGGAGTTGCCAACGCGCTGCCAGCCCTGAAGGTCTCTTTTGACGCCATATTGTAGCACCGAGGGAACACCACAGAGGGAAGTTCGTTCCTCAATAACACGTTCTGGGCTTACAAGTACGATTAAACCAGAAGCATCTTAATTTTGTAGACAGTCTCGCTCATATTCAAGATCCGAGAGCGTCTCTAATAATTTAAAGTTGATAAAAAAAAAACTGATAGGATCAGAGTTGTATAATATCAAAACTAATACCGTTACAATCGGCAATAGCTGTCTATGCTTAAATCGGTCATTTTCTCTGTAGTCAGTTAAAAAAACTTCACTCCACAAGTAATTATGTTCACAGTGGTGTGATAAAGATCCCTTTAACATTAAATGTGTCCGTCTGTCCGTGTTCCGTGGAACAGGCCTATCATTATCCCAGGTAGGTGCCGCCGGCTCAAAGCGGGTTTTTTTCGTCGGAAACTGTTTAGCGGCTTCAAGTATTTGTCTATTGTATGGAATAGTTGCATGTGAATGCTGTAATTTAATTTCGAATGGTTTTTTGAATGAGATATAATTAGCTTGCTAATCTTGCTATGTGTAAGGTCAGCTAAATGGCTTCTCAAAAAGGTGGAAGGGCAATTACTTTTCATGTATTTTAAAAATACAGTTACGGATTCAGATTCAGCCTTTATAATAATTAAATTGTCTTCGTCCTAAAGCTTTTAAAAAGCCTTCATAATTACTGATGGCTTTCCTGAACCTCTGTCTCTTAGTAGGTACCTACTCAGCAAGAAATATTGCAAATCGAGCCCACGAAAGAGACAATCGGCTAGTTTCGACTTCGTAGAGCGTTATCTCTGCTGCACACTGCCTACGTAAACATTGATAGTCCGATATTGGATAAAACTTGATCAAAATAGTCGACGTCACATAGGTAAGGTGCAAAAGAGAACGCTATAAACGTAACTTCACGCCTGTAATCCCCTAAGGGGTAGGCTGAAGTTAATGCATGCATTCAATCATGCAAACACCCACGATTCGCCGGTTACGTTTTTGGCCCATGTAACAGGTGGCGAGCCTATTGACATCTCCGGGTACATTACCAAACTTCGAGGTACTGGGAAACTTCCAGAAAATGGAAAAATCCCAATAAAAACTAGAGATAAAGGACTTTACACCGTTATCTCTAATATTCCCGACCCGGGAATCGAACCCAGGAAGTAGTAGAATGCTCTACAGACCCGAAATAAGCCATAGCCTCCGTCCGATCGATCGACCGAAGGTCGATGCGCAATATTTCTAGTTGGATACGGTAATATCTAACGTTATGTTATGAGTTATGACATTAGAAGTTAATTGTTTGGCTGTTGTATAGCAGTATTTTATTTTTAAAGAAAAATGGAAAGAAAAATTTGACTTCAGGCGAGACTCTAACTCGCGGCCTACTGGGATTCTAGTCCAGCCGCTCTTCCAATTGAGGCTACTGAAGTCCTGCCCGATTTGTCAAATCTTTCCTTCACATCTATTGCATTGCTTTATGGTAGCAGCAGCGCCATCTATTACCAACTATGCTAGTTAGGCAACCGATATAATAGACTTTTCAGTTTATTGAATATCGTAAAGAAGTCGCTTTTAACCTTAATAATTGTTTTATATTATTTCGCATTAACACATTCTTGTGAAATATATTTTATTTTTAAAGAAAAATGGAAAGAAAAATTTGACTTCAGGCGAGACTCGAACTCGCGGCCTACTGGGAATCTAGTCCAGCCGCTCTTCCAATTGAGCTACTGAAGTCCTGCCCGATTTGTCAAATCTTTCCTTCACATCTATTGCATTGCTTTATGGTAGCAGCAGCGCCATCTATTACCAACTATGCTAGTTAGGCAACCGATATAATAGACTTTTCAGTTTATTGAATAATATATTTCACAAGCATGTGTTAATGCGAAATAATATAAAACAATTGTATAGCAGTATTTAGGGATACATCAAAGGGTTCTAATGTGCTGCGAAAATAGCTTTCGGAAGCAGAACTACATGATGAAGTCACGTTTTAATATTATTTTTAAACGTTGTTATGAACACCGAAGTTAACATCAACTCAATAAGTACCAGAGAATATAAATACGGTAATATACCGCCATTAGACAGGCGACTTAAAACGGTACCATGTCTTTGTTTATAGTTGATGCGTGTTGTTTTATTAGGGTTTCAAAAAGAAAAAAAATAAAAAAAAACGTAACGTAACGTATATTGTCTGTTACAGCTGATTTTCTCCGAAAGTACTACACTGAGATTGAATTGAAATTTGAAAATCAGTACCTAACCCCAACATGACAAAACATTTTTCAAAACTTATCAGTATGTGAAAAAGGATTCTATGCTAAAAATAAATAATATATTCCCAATATCGAGATAATCACTTTTACCCTTATCTAATCAACACTTAACAATTATTTTAGAAGCTTAATGCCCTGTCATTGTTTCGTAATCACACATAATTAAACATATTGCGTAAATAACAGTGTTTTAAAAAAAGTAGCACAGATTACAAATCTAAGATTAGATTATCTTGAATGCGGTATCGTTAGCCATCAATTGGATGTTATTTAAAAAAATATAAGTACAAAAGGCTTTCATAAAACATTTCTCTCAAACCGGGGCGCCTGCGCAGCCTGTGGAACCCAAGGGAACGTACAAATTGGTTCCTCTAATTACCTCAGGTAGGCGGCCCCCACAAAGCCTACGTATTTCTTTTTTTTTTTTCTACAAGAAACGTGCTAAGTTATTCTGAAACAGGTTCGTCATAAATAAAGAAGCCACAATACGAATATAGATTTTGAACTGATATTATTTTAATAACAGATTGTACGATTTGTAATTATTGGATGTGCAGAGGATAACTTATTTATATTTTGTAAGAAAACTGAGACGTTGCGATATAAAATTATATGTTGGAATTTTTTTTTTTGTTCATTGCAGGTAACTATACCTTTTTATTCTTTTTACAAAGATATCTATCTATACATCTATACTCTATACAAATAAATAAAATTGGAGTGTCTGTTGGTAATATAAAAATAAGCGCTTTTTACTAAATGCATATGTATGTTTGCACGGTACTTAAACCAAAACAACATTTTTTTATAATTATTGTCTATTTGTCTGTCTATTTATTGGGGCTAATCTCGGGAATGGCGGGACCGATTTTGACGGGACATTCATTGGTAGATAGCTTATGTAATAAGGAGTAACTTAGGCTGCTTTTATACTAGCTGCGCCCACGACTTTTTGCGGGAATATACGACGGACGAAGTCGCGGGCACAGCTAGTTACATACCTATATATGAGTATATTACATACATATAGTAACATATCTATTTTAATATAAATCCTTATATTTTGTGTATGTTTACTATTATATGTAGGTATAGAAATATATTATTTGATTAATGATAATATTTTTAGCTGTCCCTCATATTTTCACTTTTGTACCATTGCTGCACCTACTTCGTCGATATCCTCACTACCCGCAGGTTCACTGGTAGAAAACGCCTAGTGGCGTTAAGTCCGCCTTATGTATAATTTCTGTGCATACATAAAAGAATAAATAAATAAATAAATATACTGTAGTGAAATAATGACCATTATTATTACCATAAGCGCGTAGAAGTTTAATTTTTATATTTGTCTCTATATAAGGGCAGAAAAAACTTTTGTATGTAGCTATGGCTTTTTAAGCGTAACACACGGATGTTATTATTCATAGATTGTGGCGAAGATAACGTTTAATTGCGAAAATGTAACTACATTATATATTAAGTTACATAGCGTAACTACAAAATATATCGCACCTTTAATAAAAATCACTCATAAATAAAGAATTTCGTGATTTTGTTATATAAAAAAAAACTAAATGTCGAGGACTTCAGGATGTGATGACCCCATCGCCTTCTGGTGGACAGGAATTCTTCCACAAGGCAGTCAACCGAACAATGGCGGTCAAACCATTACAAAAGAGCGGTAGTAAATATAATAACGAGGGATGGGCAGCAGCGTCCCGCGATAAAACTACCGGCACTACGATCGGCTATCCGCTTGCCAATTTGGCGATTATTGCCTTTGATTTTATATACACGTGTACATAATCAAAGATTTTTTCATGCTTGATATTGCCCGCGGCTCCGCCCGCGTGTTTGTCGCGTAATCTGTGGAAACCCATCAAATCATCCCATGGCATCCCACAGGAATCATCCCAATCATCATCAAATCCCATTTTTTCGGGTTAAAAACTATATAACTAAGTCGGCTAATACCCTATCTGTATAACAAATTTCATCAAAATCCGTTTAGTAGTTTCGGCGTGATTGACGGACAAACATCCAAACAAAGTCACTTTCACATTTATAATTAATATTAGTGTGGAGTGTGATGTGATTCTTCCCCAATGACGCGCATCACTATTGTGGGAAGGCGATATTCGATTTTAGAGAAAGCTTTGTCCAGCAGCGGCTGAAAGATGATCACGATGATAGTCATAAAATTTTATTCAAGTAGCGACAGATCCCTAGTAAATAAAGATAAAAAGATTATTTTCCATCCCGAGTAAGGTAGTAATTATTCGTAGGAAGTAGTAGGTAAATAAAAAACGAACTGTTTTCATATTAGTAGAGCAAATTGCAAAGCTTCAAATAGCATAAAATCACAACATATAATTTAACTCGTCTAATAAATATCAATGAAATAGAATTGACCATTGATTTTCAAACGGAACGCTATCAGCCGTTATCGTGTTTGATAAAGCGGTTAGTAATTGCAATTATATGTAGCTGGTGGGTGGGTAGGCGGTGGATCAAAGGTTTGCGATTGTCGGCGATGCGCATGCGTCGGTAGGGATGTAGACATCGTAAAGATAAACATCGATAAATCGATAAAATACGGCAGAGATAAACATCGATAAAATAAATATATCGATACGTGGTCGTTACAGAATAAAACATTATATTTTATAGTTCTATCCTAAAACCAGTACGTTAAAAGATTTTTTTTTAAGTTACTAGATTAAGTATATTGTGTTATCTGTATGTTGTTTTTTTTTCATGTTAAGTCTGTAAGGACTGCTGAGTCTGTAACTATATGGCGGTAATAATAAAAAATCTGGTAGGTGTATAAATAATATTGTGTTAGTTCTGTCTGTCGCCAAATGGTAGTGTTCAGCACTAATCGTATCCCTGTTAAACTTGGTCGTGATATATGATATTTTTTTTATGTAATGGAAGTGGCAAACAAGCATGCAGTTCATATTGATGTTAAGTGATGACTGCAGCCTATAGACACCCACACAAAGACCAAGGTCAAAATGCAGATGCGTTACTACTCTTGAGGCCTAAGGTGTTATGCCCCTGTGTCGGAAATTTTAGAGCCTTACATTACCACCTGACCGGAACACGATAGTGCTGAACACTACCATTTAGCGGCAAGTTTAGGTAATGCGGTGGTGCCTACGCCCGCGAGTTCCGTCACTGGAGCTCTACCACGAGTAAAAAAAAAAAGACTAGGTCTCAGGGGTGGCAATGCGTCTGCATTTTGCCCACTGATTTTTGTATAGATGTTTAAAAGTTGCAGGCATCACTTAACATTCATGAGAACTGCATGCTTGTTTGCCACCTTCTTGTTTGTCAACATTTTTGTCCATAATTAAATTGCATCATCGAAAACATCGTGTAACCGTCGATGACGACCATTTGCAAAAAAATCTGTTGAAATATCGATGTTGCATAAGTGTTCTGTATGTCTGTGTGCATCCCTAGTCGTCTGTTTTATTGCATCTTACGGCCCGTGCCAGTGCGACGACCTCGTCTTATTGTTTTTAACTTTTTACATCGGACGCTTGTAATTTATTGATGGCTAGTGATCATACCCGACATTGTTTCTTGTAAATATAGATAAGCTTTATGCAATTGTAATGGCGGTGGCCATTTCGTAAATTGCAAAAATAAGGTTTCAACAATTAGTTACGTAATTCGAAATATAATCATACGTGACTTCTGAAATACTTAATTTTGGTTCTAATTATTCAAATTACTGTCCTAAATATTCGGGATTACCTACTTAAATTTATTGTTAACAAGAAACTTCGTCGAAAAACATTAAACCGAGCGGACATTTTATAAATTAGACGCATTTTTTTACAAAAAACAAGGTGATGCCTTGTTTCTTTCAGCGTTAGGTAGACACTTGCATACAGCTACTCGAAAAACCTAGTTTGATAAAATATCTACAAACAAAATATTGTTTTGATAAAAAATATGTGTATAGATTTAATAATGTACAGAAAAGACTTATGTACACACTACAATCTTTTTTCACTCATCCTCTAATGTCTTATGTGCCCCGCACTCCCCTTAGCCGAGGATCTGACCCACAGGGGTTGCCCTTAGGCAGTTGTGTAGATTTATTTATGCTGAAAGCCTTTTGGTCTCGGCGGTTGTCTGATGAAGTAAAGTTAGAGACGAGCCGCCTTCGTACTTCCATGCCATGCAGAAAAACTAACAAAAATATTAATTAAAAAAAAAAGTATCCTCCTGCCTCGGTCATCATCATCGGTTTTAAATTAAAGCCTTACTTACGCCTTCATCAATTTCGGATAAATCGAGAAGGATATATTTAATACTGGTGGTCAATTTAACCAAGGGAATCACATACACATTGTTTCTCAGATGGGACTTATAACGAACCAGCGAAACCGGTCTGTAATCTAATTGAAAATATAAGTGAGATTCAGTTTCAGTTTATTCATTTCATATAATTAGGCTCCTGGAGAGCACTTTTACATCGTCATTTTTTTTTAAACTAACCTAGAGTGAATAACCACTAATAATAATCAAAAACACTTTAAATTAAATAGACACTGAACAATTTTGTATAATATGGAAAGCATCAATTATTTATAAATTCCTCCATTTCCCCATTTCAAAAGAAACTGAGAAAGAATGAATTTGGTCGTCATAATAAAGGTTATTCACTTGGCAGAATTCCAAGGGCAGTCAATACTGAGAAGAAATCCGCCACTGAAGAAACTCAGTACAGCTCTTTTGAATTTCAACTTAAATCTAATACAGTCTGTAAATCCAAAGTACAGGTTTTCGAAATAGCCTGGGAGCGATCGCTTCAATCCCATGGTGTAGTGTCATTAAGATAATCACATGTTTTATAATAGTTGCACATGTATAACTAATATACTTGCTGCTAAATGGTAGTGTTCAGCACTATCATGTTCCGGTCAGGTGGTAATGTGCCCTGTAATATTCCGCACAGAGGCATAACACCTTAGGCCTCAGAAGTGGTAACGCATCTGCATTTTGACCTCTGGTCTTTATGTGGGTATCTATAGGCTGCAGTCATCACTTAACATCAATGTGAACTGCATGCTTGTTTGCCACTTTCATTTCATAAAAAAAACTGCGAGGCTGACGACACACCGCACCGGCTCGCAATCAAGGTCGAGTCACTTAATGTTACCTTAATTGACGGCGGCGATAAAATCGATTTATTGCTGAATTCATCATCGTTTGATTGTGGCTTTTTTCGAATAGCATTTACGGATAGGCTGTTTATTTTTTATGAATCCATCCGGTTGTGTGGCTACGTTTGGTACATGAAGGTTAAAATTTGGTAGTTTTTTGGATAAATGATGTGGCTTGAAATAACTTATTACGGAGTTATTTTCAGTGATAACTGTATTAATAAAACGCTAATTCCGTCAGCTAATAGGGTAGCCCGTGTCTTTAAACGAAAAGTAGGTGCATTAATAATCTAAGTAATTTCAAGCGTCCCTGTACCCAGGGCCGGATATAAAAATGCCGATCCAATACTGAAATTTCGCTTAAAATATCATATCTCAATTTTCAAAAATAAGACAAGTAACTAATTTGTTGTATATTTTGAAAACAAAAAGATACTTTAAAAATTTCAAATAAAGCTTGAATTGAATTTCTTGAATTATGAATAAAATTACGAATGATTAATTCAAATATTTAATTATATTTATTTTGTTAAGACTGGGTTTTGTTGTTTAAGTAAGTCGTAAGTTTATTTAATTAAAGACTATTTTACTCAAGTTTTTCCTATTCTTCGAACGAGGACAATGAAAAACTCATTTACAATTAATATATTACAAGCCTTTTCATTAAGAGACCGATTCAATACGATACGGAACCTTCCGGTCCCGATTAAATATCGATACGTTACTACGGCTAGGGCTGCCAACTTATGGGACAAATTAAAAGGATTTTAAAATATAAGAAAGGAAATGAGACGTTCTGCTGCATAAGTACTTATATATTTCTTGATTATCATATTGTATAACTTGTAAACTGACATGACGTGTGTAGTGTGTCTATTGTTATTCACGATAGTTTAAAAATAGTAGTTTAGGAGTTAGTTTTAAAAATACAGTAAAGTCGTAGTAAAGTGGGAAACGTTTAAACTTCATCGTGTGGCAGTCTATAGAATAGGCGAATACATAAATTGTTACCTACTACAAGTATTAATATTATGTAATATAATTAAATAATAATATTTATTTATTTATACTTTCAAGCACAAAAATGTAACATGAGGCGGACTTAATGCTAAGTAGCATTCTCTGCCAGTCAACCTTTGAGTTGTATAGAAAACATAAAAATGGTGCAGAACATTGCAAATAATCTAATCTAGTGATAACGACTAAAGATAAGTATAAATAATATTTAATATATGTTTGATTTCTTTAGACTGTGATAATATTATGTCACATAACAAACAAAATGTCTGAGAGAATCTCAAACATATTTTTTTGATAATTATAGATATTTTTGAACTTGTCTAGGAAAACAGACTACAATTGATTATTCTCTTTCCTTATCTTCGCTACTATTGGACCTATTTATTCCTGCTTTTCGATTTCATGACATGAATGCTGGACCTATTTATACCTGCTTTTCGATTTCATGACATGCCAGATGGTAACCCTAGCTCAGGCAGCGTAGATCAGTCGCGTCGGTGGGAGGCACCCGGAATGTTGCCCAATTACATCTCGACTGGCCCGTCACTCTCAAATAACTACGAAGATTAGAAATTTCCACTCACCACTGATAATAATTGAAAGGAATTCCGACATTTGATGGGCACACTTAATTTGGGTATTTTGTTATGATACTCCGCTTTTTTTAAATAGTTTTTTTTGTTCACAACTAAACTTGCGGATCGGGGTATGATCCACGTGATAGGAATTAAACTATATTGGACTTATTGTAATTGGGATAATTAAAATACTTGAACGCCTTGTCCATCAACAAATGAATTCCTTTCTGTCCAAGTATCATCTCTTAAATCCTTACCAATCTGGTTTTCGTCAGGGTCACAGCACAACTACGGTTCTTGTCAAAATAACTGAAGACATTAGGTGGGGTATGGAGAAACAACAGCTGACTGTGCTCACCCTAATGGACTTTAGCAATGCGTTTACTACTGTAGATTTTGACATCTTATTAGCGATCCTTCTTTCTCTTAACATATCTCCGACAGTAATTGAATGGTTTCATAGTTACTTGTTTGGTCGCCGGCACCGTGTTAAAGCTGACGATACCTTCTCCAACTGGTGCAATGTCACTGCCGGTGTACCACAAGGTGGCGTGTTGTCTCCCTTCCTTTTTTCCATCTTTATCAATTCTATCACGCATAATTTATCTTCTCTCTACCACCTTTATGCTGACGATCTACAGATTTATTATCAATCTAACGTTAATGACTTACCTTTGGCCATCAAGGCTGTCAATGATGATCTCGTAACAATTTCCAAATGGTGTCAAGCTTTTGGCTTGCAGGTCAATCCTAGTAAAAGCCAGGCAATCATCATTGGCAGCTCTCGTTTTATTTCCAAAATTGATTATGCTAATTTACCACCCATACAGTTTGAAGGTGCTACTATTCATTATGCAAATGAAGTACGTAATTTGGGAATAATCCTTGACCGCACAATGTCATGGGCTCCACAAATTAGCGAGGTAAGCAGGAAGATGTTTGCGGCTTTTGGTTCGTTAAGAAGACTGCAGTATTTCTTACCCTCTACCACTAAGGTTGCGCTAGCTAGATCTATTCTTTTCCCCATTTTAGATTACGCTGACATATGCTATCTTGACCTCACACAAGAGCAACTAAATAAACTTGAGCGCCTTCAAAATCTTTGTATCCGGTTCGTATTTGGTCTACGAAAATACGACCATGTTTCAGAATTTCGCGAACAACTCAAGTGGTTACCAATCCGCCTCCGCAGGAATGCACATATTCTTTCATTTCTTTACTGTCTACTATTTCATCCACAGACCCCACCTTACCTTAAAGAACGTTTTCATTGGCTCGGCCTAACCCATCCTCTCTACCTTCGCTCTTCCGTAAATCTTATTCTTAAAATTCCTTTACATAGTTCATCTTTTGTGTCAAACTCCTTTACTGTAGAAGCCACACGTCTATGGAATTCCTTACCCTTAAATATTCGACAAGCTCAAACTCTTGAGACGTTTAAAAATCGCCTAAAAAGTTTTTACTACACAAAAAATTAGAAGTTGCTGTCAAGTCTTGTAGATATGCACTCATATATAATGCTTTATTTATTTGGAATTATTATTATTTTATGTATTATTGTATATATTATTATGTTATTCTATATATTATTAAGTACCTGTATTTATTTAATTATAGTAGATATTTTATGATATATGGTATTGATATTGTTATGTGTCTATTTATGTGTAAATCTTTATTATTATTATTATGTATTTACTGTTCTATATTTTGATCTGTACACCCCTAACCTACTCTTTTACATCTTTTCCTCTACCCAAAGGTTGTCTGGTAGAGATCGCTCATCTAGCGATAAGGCCGCCTCTTGTATACTTTGTAACTCTATTGTGTATTTCTTTGTATTCTTTACTGGTGTACAATAAAGTGTATTGTTGTTGTTGTTGTTGTTATCAGTGGTGCTAACACAAATTACAGTTGTACGCTTCTTTGCCTAAGAATTAAAAGAAAAATAACAAAACGTAACTTCACGCCTGTAATCCCCGAAGGGGTAGACAGAGGTAAATGCATGCATTCAATCATATATGCAAACACCCACGATTCGCCGGTTACGTTTTGGCCCATGTAACAATGATGTCAACAGGTGGCGAGCCTGTTGACATCTCCGGGCACATTACCAAACTTCGAGGCACTGGGAAATTTCTAGAAAATGGAAAATCCTCAACAGAACCATAGTTAAAGGACTTTACACCATTATCTCTGATAACCCCCTACCCGGGAATCGAACCCAGGACCTCAGCGTAGTAGTAGTGGCCTACCACTAGGCTACCGAGGCAGGAGAAAAATAACAGCTAGCGATTATGGGTAGGTAAATGCATTGACAGTAGGTATGCAAATCTACCTTTTTATAGAACGACAGATGAGAAGTTACTTTATCTTCCTCGTTGCCTACACTCGAGGCTTTCAAAAACATTTCTAGCAGGTTATATTAAAGTACTCGTTTAAAGTGAAGTGAAGTTTTTACTGGTGGTAGAGCTCCAGTGACGGAGCTCGCGGGCGTAGGCACCACCGCATTACCTTATATACTTGCCGCTAAATGGTAGTGTTCAGCACTATCGTGTTCCGGTCAGGTGGTAATGTACGGCCCTGTAATTACCGGCACAGAGGCGTATCACGTTAGGCCTCAGGAGTGGTAACGCATCTGTATTTTGACCTTGGTCTTTGTGTGGGTGTATATAGGCTGCAGTCATCACTTAACATCAATGTGAACTGCATGCTTGTTTGCCACTTCCATAACATAAAAAAAAAAACAAAAAAAGTGAGAAGGTACGTATTCCATTGTGAATTAAAATAAAAACAGCTGCATTTAATATGCTTCTACGTAATTACTGCTGGATAGATGTGTCTGATTAATAGAAATAGTCAAGAAAAAGGTTGAGCAACATCTTTAACCATCATGAATCACACTGCCAGTTAATTACCATAATTATACACATTTAATTCTTTTTTTTTTTTCTGTAATGGTAGTGGCAAACAAGGATGCAGTTCACATTGATGTTGAGTGATGACGGCAGCCTATAGACACTTACACAATGACCAGAGGCCAAAATGCAGATGCGTTGCCACTCCTGAGGCCTAAGGTGTTATGCCTCTGTGCCGGAAATTACAGGGCCGTACATTACCACCTGACCGGAACACAATAGTGCTGAACACAACCATTTAGCGGCAAGTATATTAGGTAATGCGGTGGTGCCTACGCCCGCGAGCTCCGTCACTGGAGCTCTACCACCAGTAAAAAATTCAAATTCAATGTTTATTCCTCTGGGTGCTAACATATAACTCCGCTATAAAACCATTAAATGACAGTAAAAAAATATTGTGTATAGTCCGACACGAGTCTACAAAAAAGGAATGATATTAGCGCGTATTTAATTCACCTCTTACCTTTTAAGTGGTCCATTGCGGGTTGTGAGCGCGCATAAATAACTATTAAAAACTGTTTATCTTCCCGTACGACAAGCCGGGTCCGTACACTTGTCAATTACATGGCCACAAACGCTGGTGCGTCGTCTGCCAGCCGCATGAATGGTCAACCTTTTTACTTTTTTTTTGTATTTCACAAAAGATTAAAAACAAAAGTTCGGTTTTAAATGTTGCTTTTAGATGCCGCGTCGAAAAAAGACGTTTAAAATTCGTAATTCCCTTTTCTCAATTTTAAAATTGCAATTGATTTTTTTTGCTGGTCGTTCATGAGTATTCTTTGGGTTTTAATGTTAATTTAAATGAAACATGTATTGTATTCTTTGCTTACGATTTGTAGGTTGGTATATAGGTAAACATCGGAACCTTTTGTTTCAAACGTTGTAAAATTTGCATTTTACAAAAACCCTATTCTATTTTTAAAGAAAAATGGAAAGAAAAATATGACTTCAGCCGAGACTCGAACTCGCGACCTACTGGGAATCTAGTCCAGCCGCTCTTCCAATTGAGCTACTGAAGCCCTGCCCGATTTGTCAAATTTTTCCTTCACATCTATTGCATTGCTTTATGGTAGCAGCAGCGCCATCTATTACCAACTATGCTAGTTAGGCAAAAATAAAAAGTTAAAGTTAGGTTAATATAAAAACAATTATTAAGGGTAAAAGCGACTTCTTTACGATATTCAATAAACTGAAAAGTCTATTATATCGGTTGCCTAACTAGCATAGTTGGTAATAGATGGCGCTGCTGCTACCATAAAGCAATGCAATAGATGTGAAGGAAAGATTTGACAAATCGGGCAGGGCTTCAGTAGCTCAATTGGAAGAGCGGCTGGACTAGATTCCCAGTAGGTCGCGAGTTCGAGTCTCGCCTGAAGTCATATTTTTCTTTCCATTTTTCTTTAAAAATAAAATATATTTCACAAGCATGTGTTAATGCGAAATAATATAAAAACAAAAACCCTATTCACCTATTTTCACATTAAACTCTCTTCTTGGTACAACACAAGCATACAGGAATGAGAAAGTTGCTCGTTTCGACACGGGACTTGGCATATCACGTCTCATTTTATTTTCTAGACTAGTGGTCCTGATTGTTAATCCTGGTGATAAATTGTACCCACCAGGCTGTAGCAGAAAGCCAAAGCAATTTGATCTGCGTTATCGTTGTTACGCCAGTGAATGCACTTTGCCCTGAGAGTCCCTTAGCAATTAATATCAACCTTGTTTGAAGTAGATGAAGATGATGAACGCGCATGGCCCAGCGGCTGGTGTAGATCGTAAGCGATCTGCTCGGTTAAGCACTACGGGCGCGGTCGGGTAGTGTGATGGGTGACCGCTGGTGGCAAATTAAATGCGCGTTTCCGTGCTTCGGAGGGCACGTTAAGCCGTCGGTCCCGGTTGCTATCGATGGATAGCAGTCGTTAAACCTTGTCGGAGGCCTTATGGGCGGTTTGAAAACATCCGACAGTGGGTTGGCCACTAACCCACCCACCTCCACCAATCCGCATTGGAGCAGCGTGGTGGAGTAAGCTCCAGGCCTCCCCCCAAAAAGGGGAGAGACTCGTGCCCAGCAGTGGGACGTATAATGGGTTGCCATTATTATTGAAGTAGATACTACGACTCATTATTTTTTTTTAAATTATTATTTATATTTTATGTAAGGAGGGTGGTAAATAAGCATGCAGCTCACATTGAATTTAAGTTGATGATTGCAGCCTATAGACATCTACACAAAAATCAGAGGTCAAAATACGGATGCGTTACCGCCCCTGAGACCTAAGTTGTTACGTCTCTGTGTTTATACGGGTCCTAAGTTATAACAGGGCCATACATTACCATCTAACCGGAACACGATAGTGCTGAACTCTACCATTTGGCGGCTGATAGATAGAAAGATGTAAAAGCTAAGGAAATATCGTAAGAAAACTGCAGCACGTCACGCGTATTTACTAAAAAAAAAAAAACATTAAAAAATAACCAAAGCCGGTGAGTCCCATACATATAAGAGTAATTATCCTTAATTTTGTACAAATATTCGAAAAACCCACGGCCCATGGCCACTAACCCACCCACCTCCACCAATCCGCATTGGAGCAGCGTGGTGGAGTAAGCTCCAGGCCTCCCCACAAAAAGGGGAGAGACTCGTGCCCAGAAGTGGGACGTATAATGGGTTGCCATTATTATTATTCGAAAAACGCCGTCACTTATCCTTGGAACACATTGTATATTGACCTCATTGTAGTTCAAGTAGGAAATTCAAGAGAAACTATTAAAGATGAAAGTACAAAAATGGCCGAATCGTGTTCAGATGCGGTTAATTCGGTGCCTTCACCGTGATTATATCTTAGATCGTGCGCTCTAATAAAGTGCTAGTCTGTTTGATTGTATCTTGGTACTTTCATTTTCGAGTTTCAAGTACTTCGTTCGCAGCACCGTTATATCTCATGGTGTCTTATCTGTCGGCGTTTTTGTTCTTAAGAACTTTCTGTGTGTAGCTATCGGACGATCTATTTTATAGTAGTAATGGAATATTATAAGGTTTAAGGTTTAAAGACATTTATTTCCTCATAAAGATTTACAATCACTTACATGAGAAACAGTTGTACAGTATAAACGTTTTGTTGGGCTATTTAAAATTATCCTATTACAATCACAAGTCACATCACATCACACCATAGAACGTAAAGTAACAATTATATTTGTGAACAATTATGATAAGTATCCTAAAATTGAGATTAGATTTGATAAAACAGTACTTACCTAAATTTTAGCACAGAGGCTCAAGATCTTAGATCCATGATCATAGTTATTTTTTTTTTATCGTTGTTATGTAAGCGGCCTGTCTCGAGATGGCACTAGTCTACTTCACCGGGCAATCGGCGAGCGCAGAGGGCGCTCCAGATTAAATGGTCATAGTGAAGGATTTATCTAGATCTTTAACTATAGGTAACCTGTAACTTACCATCAATATCCTTATGCCAATGGCGTTTTATCGCAGGATTTTGCTGCCCATCTTGCATTATTGCACTTACTGCCCTCCCATTGGAATGGTTTGACCGCCATTGTTCGGTTGACTGACACTAGCACTAGCTGAAGAATTCTCTCTTCCACTCCACTATAAGATAATTCTCTTTTACTAGAAGATAATTCTTCCACTAGTGGGCGGTGGGGTCGTCACATCCCAACGAATTTGAAGTTTTAATATTAAGACTAAACTGCTTTGTTAACTACTAGTGGCTGGCCCCGGGTTTGCACGGGTGCAATATAGCCTTTGTCACTCAGTAAAGATGCAGCTTTCCACCCATAGAGCAACGCGGCCCATCGGCAGACCGGAGGGGAGTAGCCATAGCGTGTATTAACTACCGAAGCAAAACAGTCTGTCATTTTTTGCGGGGGGAAATGCGTGCGACACACACGCACACTTCAAAAATCGTCTATTACTACGAAACTCACACCTTGACTTTAACAAAATACAAAAACAATATCACGCACACATTTAAATCACTAGGCGACAGGTATAGGCCCATTTGGGCTTGTACTTTGACAGAGGGGAAAGCGTGCATATGGCTACTCCCCTCAAGTGTTGCTCTATGTTTCCAACGGTGAAAGAATTTTTGAAATAAGTAGTTTTTCTGTGAAAACGTTACAAACATACATATAAAAACACAAATGTTTCCCAACCCTTAATAGTCATAGTAGTTTCAATACCTCACGCTAAATATAGACTCGCTAAATACTTAAAGCCGAGTTAACATTGCACAATATTGACTGTCCACATTGACTCGGACCGTGTCAATGTTTGCGGACTTAAAAGACCAGCGAAGTTTTGACCTTACTCCAACATCTAATAATAATTGAGTCACGAATGTTTTCTGTACGAAACTGAGCGAAAAGACCACATACCGATATTTTAACTATCCACTCGTTCTTGATTTGATCAAATCAGACATCAAAACACGAATTTGTCGAGGAAATGATGGTAGAAATCTTTGAAAAGAAAGAGGTATTGCCTCTGTTCTCTGTGTATACACACTGAGTCACACTGGTTACCTATATATACTTTCAAGGAACTGGCCGCTTGACCACATAGGCACTTTAAACTGTCGTAATAAAAGCTGCATTTAATAAATATGGTGGTGCAACCCAGGCTTAATGTTGCAAATCAAATGTTCATAGGCGATGGTGATCACTTTCCTCCAGGTGACCCGTCTGCTCGTCTGTTAAGCTTTTGACATAAAAAAATAGGCAACTTTTTACTCAGTGTGAGCAACAAGCTCAGTGGATATCTACGGACCATATATTTTTACGAATAGTAATTCCTATCGGAAACGGCGAACAAAAAATACATCAGCTTTCTACTTTTTGTAGAGATTGTAGAGTCCGTCTGGACATGGAAATATTATTATCCAATCATTTACAATCAATGGGATAACGGCAGCGACAACAGAAGGTTGAGAAATCGATGGGTGACGGCGTTTATTCGTAAATTTAATTCTATAAAAACATAAACAATATACAAGACCAACTAGACGTAACTGTTTCCTGTATTTATACATAATCGACTAGCGGCCCGTGTTCGATGTTATGTAGTCCAGCGGTGTGAGATGACCGTTTGATTCGAAGGGTCGCGGGTTCGATACAAATATTAGATATTTAGATATTTGTTTCGGGTCTAGGTGTTTGTGTATGTGTTGTATGTGTACAACGGCACCCACGACACAGGTTTATACCTACTGTGGGGCTGTGAGTGTAAGCGAGTGTAAGCCTCTCTTTTTCATCTTAGCGTGATGTTATATACCCTAAAGACTTTCTCGATAAATGGGCTATCTAACACTGAAATATTTTTTCAAATCGGAATCGTAGGCAGTTCCTTTGATTAGAGCGTTCAAGCAAACAAACACACAAACCCTTCAACTTTATAATATTAGTATAGTAGTAAAGATAATTTCGTACAAATCGTAAATAAGCGTGAGGTATGTGTATAGTATATACACATAGTACTATATATGTATAGGTACTTACAGCTCTATGTAAAGTCAATTTACTTTTATCTGCGTACCTGCGTACCTGGTATCATATGTAATTGAAGTGGCAAACAAGCATGCAGTTCACATTGATGTTAAGTGATGACTGCAGCCTATAGACACCCACACAAAGACCAAGGTCAAAATGCGTTACCACTCCTGAGGCCTAAGGTGTTATACCTCTGTGCCGGAAATTACAGGGCCGTACATTACCACCTGACCGGAACACGATAGTGCTGAACACTACCATTTAGCGGCAAGTAAATCAGGTAATGCAGTGGTGCCTACGCCCGCGAGCTCCCTCACTGGAGCTCTACCACCAGTGTAGAGTGTTATTTAGCTTACTTTTGTGACTAGGAAACAAAACAAATTTTAATGACACTAGTTTTTAATATATTACTGCCAGTAGAGTTCTATTTAAAACTCGAGTGTGTAGGCACCACCGCATTACCTAACCTATCCACCAAATAATAGTGCTCAGCAATATTGTGTTCTGGTTAGGTGGTAATGTACGGCCCTGCAATTGCCGGCACAGAGGCATAACACCTTAGGCCTCAGGAGTGGTAACGCATCTGCATTTTGATGCATGTCCCGACATCATTTTTCTATGTAGTTAATTGTTCGTAACTTATATTTAAGCTTTAAAGTGCAATTATTCGTTAGAGTCAAGTGTCCCTACCTACTAAACGGTTGTTGTTAGAAATTCAAACGTTACGGCAATAGTAGCTACATATAACGAAATAAAAAGGAAAACTATCACACTTAGTTGGCTTTGCAAGTTTGCGAGTAATAGTCGAACAAATGTATTTTAAACAACTCCATGGAAAAAATGATTTTTGAATTCTATCTCTTACTCTGCAACTACGGAACCCTACACTGCACGTGGCTCGACACGCACTTGACCGGTTTTTATATGTATATGTTTTCCGTTTCAAAAGTTAAGACGCATAAAATTTTTAACCGCATTCCTAACAAAGGACGTACCTACTTAATTCTTAATTATTTGATTACAGTAGCGGTTGGTCCACATACGTTATCAGCTGATAACAGCAGGCGCCGAGCTTTTCGTCAAATTATACGGCCTCATATAATGTAACTCTGCTCTGAATGAAGCGAGAACTGAACTTGCGCCTCTCATATGTTTCAACTAGTGTTGCACATGGACAGAGCTCGATGAAAATGATTATTAAATTACACTAGCTGATCCAGCAATCGCATTGCCTCAGAATGAAATAATGTGTCCAAGGTTTGATAGATACGGACTATTTGTATGGGAAAATAAAATTGTGGTTTTTGCTATTTCCCTTCAAGTTCTTCATATTTTCTTACCTTTTAAACCTTCCCTGGACTTCCAAAAATCATTCAAAACCAAAATTAGCCAAATCGGTTTAGCCGTTCTCGAGTTTTAGCGAGACTAACGAACAGCGTGTGATTTTTATATAAACATATAGATAGATATTAATGAAAATAGAGAAAGGGCAAGGAAAATATTATCAACAAATTTCAATTAGATACTGCCTTTTTTATTCGGAACGCAATAAGATAAATTACGTAACGGACATTAAAAAAATATAAAATATTTAATTTCACTAAACATTGGAAAGTAATTTCCTTAAAACATACCCAAATCAAAGTTTCACACGCATTCAATCAGTTACGGATACAATTTGAGATTCTGGTCCGGATTTTGGATACTTTAATTACGTCGTTAACCATTAACCGAATGCGCTTTTAAATTCTTCCGCCTTTCTCTTCATGTTGCATTAAAGCGTCCATGAATCAACAGGATTTCAAAATATCTGAGGTTATTTCAATTAAAAAAAGAGCAACACACTGAGTTAGTTCGGTAGCGGCGTTCTTCTCAATGGTGCCTGCGCTAGGAACTCTGCTTAGTTAATGACTATGCTTATGATGAACAGATTAATTTATTACTTCTATGAAGGAATTGAAAAAAAAACGATTTATCGGTAACATTATATTTATAAATTGATTATCTATACTAATATCATAGTCTAAAGAAAACGAACATGTAAAATATTATAAAGCTGAAGAGTTTGTTTGTTTGTTTGCTTGAACGCGCTATCTCAGGAACTTCTGATCCGATTTGAAAAAATCTTTCAGTGTTAGATAGCCCATTTATTGAGGAAGGCTTTAGGCTATATTAACATAACATTAATAACATCACGCTAAGGTGTATAGGAGAGGGTAGGTAACACTGCGACCGCGCGAAGTCGGGGTGGGCCGCTAGTCATCAATATAGGTTAGGATCCTATCGCAGAATCGTTATGTTCATCCAGATTGGCAGAAATTTTGATTAGCAACCTAGTGGATATATATTCTCTAGATTATAAATATGCATTGTTGTTGCAATGCAATACACATGTTTCGTTTCGTTCGTTCACCCAGTTAGGTTTGCAGCATATTTGGATGAACGAAATGATTCTGCAGTGGGATCCTAACATAATACCTGTTGGATTATTATTACAAGTCATTCACTTGATGCAAAAGTGTCCTTCTAGATTGAATTGAAATAAAACATTTGAATTTTGAATTGATTGAGATGAACCCATTACCATTTTAAAGTATCGATATCATATAATAATACATTAGATGCCTACTTACTCTTCACATCACTAGTATTAAAAGAAAGATTATGTCATCTTGTGTGTGCGCCGACATGATTTATGTAAAACTTAAGCAAGATAACGTCAAAGAACTAAATAAATATCCTACTGACATAGAGCAACACCGGAGGGGAGTAGCCATATGCAGGCTTTCCCCTCTGTCAAAGTACAAGCCCAAATGGGCCTATACCTGTCGCCTAGATGTTTTAATGTGTGCGTGAAATTGTTTCTGTATTTTGTTAAAGTCAAGGTGTGAGTTTCGTAGTAATAAACGATTTTTGTAGTGTGCGTGTGTGTCGCACGCATTTCCCCCCGCAAAAAATTACAGACTGTTTTGCATCGGTAATCAGTGTTACCAACTCCGAAATCGATTGATGGTAGAAATCTTCTAAAATTACTTTAGATTTCACAAAATTATGTTGTACTTTTAATTTGAAATACGGTGGCGGAGCTCAAGGGAGGAGGCGCCAAAGCTTCACCTAAGTGACTTGCTGCTTAATGATAGTGTTCAACTCTATCGTATTCTGGTCAGGTACCATAATTTCCGGCACAGATGGTTAACAACTTAGGTCTTAGTAGTGACAACACAATTTCATTGAAATGTCTGGTCTGATGTAGATTTTTTTAAGGTACAGTATACCTATATAAAGATATATTTTTACTGGTGGTAGAGCTCCAGTGATGGAGCTCGAGCACCAGTAAGGCACCAGGCACCACCGCATTACCTTATATACTTGCCGCTAAATGGTAGTGTTCAGCACTATCGAGTTTCAGTCAGGTGATAATATACGGTATAGAGGCATAATACCTTAGGCCTCAGGAGTGGTAACGCATCTGCATTTTGGCCTTGGTCTTTGTGTGGGTGTCTGTTTATAGGCTGCAGTCATCACTTAACATCAATGTGAGCAGCATGCTTGTTTGCCATCTTCCTTCCATAAAAAATAAAACGTAGTTCCCAACGGTGTGTCTCTAGTATTTAAGAGCCTGGCGACTTCCACTAGGCCGGTTATTCAATAGAAATTAACATTTCATAGCCCGGATAAAACAATAAATTACCCTAAGTCACTTGAATATATTAAATAGTTACCAAACTAAAAATTCCTACTTAAACATTGAATAAAGAGCTTTGAAAAAAAAAAACGTATACAAACAAACGTACTTAAACTATATTTACATATTCTCTCATCCATACCTCAAGTGCCTTTTCAGTGGTAGGCAATATATTTACTCGGCACGTCAATTACCAACTCGCTTGAGTCGGCTCTTTGATCAAGGTTTACGCTGGGAGCCCATTGACATTGCTAAGCGATTAAAATATTTTACAATACGCGTTGGTATTTCAGACGAAAAACAATGTCGAGCGCGTTGCGTTGAGTTCTAAAAATATATGAGTGAGGTGCAAAATTAATTGTATTGTAGTTTGATAACATAGAGCAACACGGAGGGGAGTAGTCATATGCAGGCTTTCGCCTCTTTCAAAGTACAAGACCAAATGATCTTACGCCTGTCGCCTAGATGTTTAAATGTGTGTGTGAAATTGTTTCTGTATTTTGTTAAAGTCAAGGTGTGAGTTTCGTAGTAAAAGACGATTTTTTGTAGTGTGCGTGTGTGTCGCACGCATTTCCCCCCGCAAAAAAATGACAGACTATTTTGCATCGGTAATACACGCTATGGGTACTCCCCTCCAGCCCGCCGCGACCGGTGGACCGCGGTGCTCTATGTTTGATAATGAAAGGATGTGGAAAGGTTTTCTGTTTTTTTATCTTCATTGAAAGGATGTAATTATGTACCACGGAATAGATAAATATCTATGCCGTGCTATGTACAGTCAAGGAATTCGCCGCTTATCCAAATTCAATCAAATATAGCTTTTATTACCAATGCATCCTTCTTTCTAGTGTGGTCAATCGGTCAGTTCTCCGTTAGTACTTACCTAAACAAACTAGCATTCATATTAGATAGAAAAAAGTGAAGAAAAATGTCTCTGGGGGCACGGTAGCGGTTCGCCAAAACGAGTCTGGCGAAGCGCACTTATCTTTATTCTCGAAACGCTCTATAGCAAAAAAAATCCGGTTTACGCCAACCGAATGGAGCAGAGCGAAAGTTAATATCGCATATGTCTCATATGTCCCTCCGCAACGCCCTAGGTCACCCTTAGGCAGTTGCGCGAACTTTTTTGCTTAAGCTGGAGCGCCTTCTGCGCTCGCCGATTGCCCGGTGAAGTAGACTAGTGCCGTCTCGAGACAGGTCGCAAACATAAAACCCGACCAAAAAAAAAATGCTTGCCAATAATAACGGTACTGTGAATTACCCTGACCCTGAGGAATTACCATCCAGCATACAGCAGTGTTCAAGCAACTCTATTTTAAGAATAACCTCCTTTTAAATCTCAGCAGATTTTTCTATTCTGTAGAGATTTATTCAATTAAGCATATTATTATTGTGTATCTTAATTATTATTGTTCTATATGGATTTTAATTTCTGAATTAAATAAATAAATAAAATTAAATACACAGAGGAAGATATTTTTTTTAAATCAATTCCTTATCTCATTTTTGAAACGAAGGAATTGATTATTTTATGATGTTTTAACTGTAGGCAAGTTTTTTATCACTATTTTAATTTACATATAAGGTTGGGGAAAAAGTTTCTCCCCATTTTTTAAGATAATTCAAAACATTTTTTAATATAGTTTATTTAAATTTAACTAAAGTATGTTTGTACCATTTTGTTCGATAACCTTTTGCCATCTTGTAGGTAGGGACATGATCCCATTGCTATAAAAATTTTGGGACTTCTCATCAAAATACCGCGACAAGTGGATTTGGCAGTCCTCTCGTGATGTTAACCTAACATTGCATAAAGAATTCTGAAGAGACCGAAACAGGTGGAAATCTGAAGGTGCAAGGTCAGGACTATACGGCGGATGCATTAACACCTCCCAGCCAAACTCTCTTAATGTTTGCTGAGTGGCTATAGATGTGTGAGGTCTAGCGTTATCATGATGAAACACCACACCCCTTCTGTTGATCAATTCCGGCCGCTTTCTCTCAACTTCTTGCTTTCATCTCATCAGTTGTTCGCAGTAGAGTTCAGAATCGATAGTCCTGCCTGGTGGTAATAGCTCATAATGAATAATGCCCTTCCAATCCCACCACACACACAACATCACCTTATTGCAACATAACCCGGGTTTCGCCACAGTCTGTGAAGCCTGACCGGCCTTTGACCACGACCTTTTTCGCACGTTCTTGTCGTACGTGATCCACTTTTCATCACCAGTTATCAGCTTCTTCAAAAATGATTCGGTTTCATTACGTCGTAATAAAGAATCACAAATGAGTACACGGTTCATTAGGTTTCTTTCAGTGAGCTCGTGAGGTACCCAAATATCGAGCTTTTTTTTGTACCCAGCTTTTTTCAAATGCGCCAAAACTGTTTTGTGATCAATTCTCAGTTCTTCAGCTACGTCGTAACTATTGATATGTCGATCTTGCTCCACTTTTTCAAAAATTGCATCCATTTTATCCGTAATAGGGCGACCAGAGCGAGGTGCATCTTTGACATCAAAATTTCCGGATTGAAAACGCTTAAACCAAATTTGTGCTACTCTCACAGACACTGCACTAGGTCCATAAACATCGCAAATTTTTTTCGCGACTTGCGTTGCATTTTTACCTTTTTTGTAGTAAAATTTTAAAATGTATCGAATTTCTTCATTAGATTCACTCATCTTGACAGTACGAAAAACAAATGATAATCACACATTTGCCTAATTTGAATTTCGAATTACGTTCTTTAAAATTTTAACTTTCAATGATACCAATACCAGCCAAATACAAATACTACAGCCAAAGAGATTTTATTACAAGTTCATACATACTATAATGCGAAAAGACTTTTTCCCCAACCTATTAATATCTGTTTAACTTTATGTAATAATTGTTCACTCTAGGTAATAATTATTGATTCTTATTGACTTTTCGAGAATGGTTGTAAAATCGTAATCAAAATAAAAAAATCTTTCTTTCTTTCTTACTTGGAACTTCTGGCCTCACGTCGCCTGAGAAGCGTTATCCTGTTTTTTTCAAAGTCTGTGTGAGAGATAGAATTATTAGAGGATAGTTCGTGCGGCATTATCATTACGATATCATACCCCGAATATGTTATCGCTGATTTGAATAACAGATATAACAGATAACAGATATCGTTATATTTAGATTAGAGTGACAAATCCATATTTAATGATACCTATCAATGAATCCAGATGTTACAACATCGCCGATCAAAAAGATCCTTTCATAAAATTATCACTTCATGCCTGTAAACATGTTGTCGATCGATTCGATCTCGGAGATTACTCCCCTTCGGCGAGACCGAATACCCTGCGACCCCTAGCTTGTATGCATGCATACAAGCCATTACAAGCATACATGCAGACGTCCACGATTTGCCGCATTCTCATATTTCCAGTTTTTATTTACGCCTACGTAGACTCCCATCGAGTCTTCCATGGACCCCAGGGGGTCTACCTGGACCACTTTTGGAATCACTAAAAAAATACGCTTACACTCCCAGCCCCACAGTAGGTATAAACCTGTGTCGTGGTTGCCGTTATATACAAACAACACATACACAGACCCGAAACAAATATCTGTAGGCCATACAAATATTTGTCCCGGTGCGGGTATTGAACCCGCGACCCTTTTGGACCAACCGGGTCGTCAACTGATCACTGGTTTAGAGCCTAATTTTTTTTCAAAAAAAAATCCAATATCAATCTCATGTTTAATTTCCTGTTAACTGTGAGTGTAACAGGCATAAAAGGCTGTGAACCCATCATAGATTACTTTACTATAAAGACCTATTGTTTTACGCAATCAAAAAAAGCTCTCGGTACAACTACGTTATTCTTAACATAAATTGCATAACTAATCCCTTTGATCGATTTCCCAAAAAATTTGAGCACACCTAAACAGATATCCGCTGTATATGAATAAAGAAAACAAAACTATTTTAAACTTTTTGAAACATGCGCAAGCGCAGCCGCCTTTGATTTACGTTGTATCGGGAGCGTATTTACAATGTACGAAACTACTTTGGATCTCAATTCGCGTACGGCAGTTAACAAAATAAACTTTACACGTAATGGTGGTCATTTTTATTAACACGCCGTCGTCGGTTGGTTGAAATGTTTAAACCGCGGATTCCTTTGATGTGGTGCGTAATTAGGGCTGCGAGTAATGGGTTAATTAAAATTGCCTGTAAGTTTATTGGTTTGTGTGCTCGGGAGAGCTGTGTAGCGCCGGCCGGACCAGTTTATTATGTTGGCTCTCAAGGCCTACCGACTCTACCATTCTTTCCTAACTAAACAATTGAGGTATTTATTTCAGAGTAACTTGATTTTTAAAAGGAATTACGAAATCAATAATTTTGATATAAAAAGATCTAAATTTTAAAAGACCTTAATGCAACAAAATAAAAATAAAAGTAGGACCATGCCAATATCACAAAAATATTAGATAAATGTTTCTTTAAGTTGTAAACATTCATTTATCTATAATCAGGGAACTGGCTTGACTTAACAATAGCACCGTATGGTTGTCACAAAAGCTATTTTTGATGGCACTTTGATAAGTAGAGAGTTCTCTGACTACACGTATTTTTTATGAAAGTTTACGTAATTTTACTCACTTCAAATTTTAAATCCACTCTAATCCAAGATTATTTTTGAAACGGTAAATGCCTTGGCACATTATTTGAAATAGTTGCTACTGGTCTATACTACTCCGATACCAAACCCCAGCTGCCACATCTCTGGCCACTGAATCTATTTCAAACTCGGACATAAAACTATGGCCGACTTCTCGTTTTAATTGGCGGTTTATGGTACGCCGATCGATTTATGGTTCGGTTTTAAGTTTATAGTTTACGCACAACCCTATACTAATAAGCTAGCTACAAGGAAGGATACCTCGTTCCTACGTCGTACAAATTTTAATTGTTCGCTCATAAAATTGATGTGAATGTTAAAAATATTCATACTAATTTTATACTTTTTTTATCATCTAGGGACAGTGACCTTTCAATATTGGTACACAATTTATCTAGGTTTTTATTTCTTTTCATAAAATTACTCTCAGGTAGATAAATACCTGAGTAGGTATTACACATAAGTAGAGTATTTACCTTAAAACATAACAAATGTGGATCTAATTTGTTACTCAACACTACAAGATTTCAATAATTTTCAAAAACACTCATGAAGTTAACATCGGAATTTTAATTTTTATCGTATTAGTAACATAGGTATTAATAATATTGCGAATGTCATTAGAGAGATCTAGAGTTGTTAATAGGCCCGCCCATACAGAGCAATCCAGCAGAGTCCATCCATTGCTCGCTCTGTGTAAACGCGCCTAATGAAAATTTTCCATTGCACATAGAGCAGCTGATCAATGCTCTGTTAGGCTACTTTCATTCTGCAGCGTGTAGCCGGTCGCGTACGCGCGCGACCGCTGGATGAATTGTCACCTAAGTCGGTACAATTTGTATGAAGCTCCATAGTGGCTTTCATTGTGCCGCGTGCTTGCCGGTAGCGTTTTTGTATTGCAATGATGTTGTATTGCGTGTCGCCGGTCTCGCCACACGCAACCGGCGACACGCTGCAGAATGAAAGGAGCCTTAGCGCGAGATTCACAGACCGCACTACGACTTTACATTTAAGCAAAGTACGCTTCGAACTGTCAAATCCCATACTGGACTGACAGTTCTAAGCATACTCAAAGTAAAGTCGTAGTGCGGTCTGTGAATCTCACCATTAAAATTTTTCTTGATGGCAAATAATACTACAGCACGCTGCAAGATATAGGTGTTAAACATCGTTCTTAGGAGAGAGACTTAGCGTTATCTCTTTCGCACACAACCTATGTGACGTTTGTCGACCAATTTATTGCACATGACATGTATCTATCTTAGGAAGGTGAACGTAACTTCGACTTATTTCGGGCCTGTAGAGAATTATCTCTTTCAAGTTTTGACCAATACCGGACTATTATCGGAACAATACCTATAGTTATTGTTCCTAGGGACTATTTAATGCTTACGTAGGCATTGTGCAGCAGAGTTAACGCTCTACGAACACGAAACTAGCCGATTGCCTCTTTTCTAAGCTATATGCGCAAGATTTCTTTACGGGTAGGTCTACTGTATTTCTACTACCATACCAACCACATTGCTGTTATACGTCTTTAGAGAAAATAGCTACATAACAGCACTATCATTATGAATTAATACACGCCGTATCATCACAATCGTATCCCAATCGTCTTCCCTTTTACAGAGAATGCTTGTATAGCGTTAAATATCATGCAAATACAGACTTTATCCGTCTGAAATAAGACTCGTCTAAATTAATGGCCTACAAACCCGTAGCTTACATGAATGATATTCGGTTTAGGCAAATTTAAATCGTAATCAGAAGGGAATAAAGGCTTGGCGGTCGAATAACAATGGTTGTATCAGCGATTGGTCACGAACATCGTCTGATCATGAATTAGACACGGTCGGCTGATGCCGATCGGCTTTTTTAACGTTTTGTACTTCTTTGATATATAGCGCGGGGTTTTATTTCCTCAATTTGGCTCGGTTAATGCTTGTCTTGAGGCGAATCTCTCTTGAAATTAATCTGTTCTGATTTGAGTCGGCCTCTTGTGTAGTTAGGCGAGCGAATGCTGGAGTGTTATGTTGGTCATTTGTAATCATTTTGGTTGAGTATCTAAATTGGAAGTAGAATAGAATCTACGGAATGAAGAACTAAATTAACATCAGTTTTCTAAAAAGGCGGATGTTATTAATTAGGACTTACAATATCGTAGTACAACCGGGTTAAACCTCGTTGGAGGCCTTATTGGCGGTTTGAAAACATCCGACACCTGGCCATTAGCCACTAACCCGGGTTGGTGGAGATACGTACGTATCTCCACCAACTCGCATTGGAGAAGCGTGTTGGAGTAAACTCCAGACCTCCCCCCAAAAAGGGGCTACATAACAGCACTATCATTATGAATTAATACACGCCTGGCACGAGTCTCTCACTCGTGCCCAGCAGTGGGACGTATCAATGATCGCCATTTATTAGGAAGGAGATTTCGGCTTATGTCGGGTCTGTAGAGCATTATCTCTTTCGCACTTTCACCCATGTGACGTTTGTCGACCATTTTGATCAAGTTTTGACCAATCTATCTATCTACTATCAGTTCCTAGGTAGGCAAAGTGCAGCAGAGATAACGCTCTACGAAGTTCAAACTAGCCGATTGTTTCTTCCGTAGGCTCGATGTGCAATATTTCTTGCTAGGTACAACCTGAATCGATAAACCAACTCAGTATTATATTATAGTAGATCCTAAAATAAGTATCTGAAGTTCACAGATGTGTAGTCTAGTAGTGGAATCTTGTCACCATTAAAGAAATAGTTTCTCTTGCCCTCAATAATCATTAAAAAAGGATTCTAAACGATCTGTCCCCAACAAATGCATCACTAGTTCCATCCCTTCAAGTATCCCGTGAACACATCAAAGGGGCCGTGTGTTGGGATGCAGTCGGCTATTTTCGGATTGCGTCGGTAATTAACTTTTTGTCGTCGGTCTTTGTTTCAAGCTTCAATGGGACGCTTTTGTCGTAAAGTAGCTTAGATATAAACAACCGTTTGGAAGTCTATTATTGTGTTCGTTGTTATGCTTGCGTAATCTGTAGGCGGTTAGTCAGGAAATACTCGTATTTCATTCATAAAATTAGGTTACGATAGGAAAATAAGGTTTGGTTGCATCAAAATATTTGTTAGAGTTAGGTTTTGTCTAATTTAAGAATTTAACCCTTCAAGGAACGTAAATCCGCCGGCGGCTAGATAATTAAAATCAATCGTCATATTTTTCTCGTGACTTGACGACACCACCGTCCACTAGTGGAAGAATAATCTTCCACTGGAAGAGAATTCTGCACCACGCGCAGACAGTCAACCGAATAATGACGATCAAACCATTCTAATTATTTCTAATGGGCTGGTAGCACAGATCACCTGATCTGTGGTTGGTAGTAAGTGCAAAAACGCAAGATGGGCAACGTCCTGCTTTAAAACTACCGCCACTGCGATTGCCAATCCGCATGCCAAGCGTGGCGATTATGGCATATCCACTTATGGGGATGCGTTGGTCCAGCATTGGGCTTTCGGCTGATATGATGATAATGATGACTTTAACAGTTAGTTTATTCAGTTTATTCATTTATTTCATATAATTAGGCTCCTGGAGAGCACTTTTACATCGTCATTTTTTTTTAAACTAACCTAGAGTGAATAATCACTAATAATCATCAAAAACACATAATAAATTAAGTAAAAACTAAACAATTTTATATGTGTATATAATAATATGGAACGCATCAATTATTTACAAATTCCTCCATTTCTCCATTTCAAAAGAAACTGAGAAAGAATGAATTTGGTCGTCATAATAAAGGTTATTCACTTGGCAGAATTCCAAGTGCAGTCAATACTGAGAAGAACTCCGCCAGTGAAGAAACTCAGTACAGCTCTTTTGAATTGAAACTTAAATCTAATACAGTCTGTAAATCCAAAGTGCAGGTTTTCGAAATAGCCTGGGAGCGATCGCTTCAATCCCATGGTGTGGTGTTATAAAGATAATCACATGTTTTATAATAGTTGCACATGTATAAGCGTTTTTTGATTACTTTCTTAAATTTATTAATCGAAAGACTTTGAACATCTTCAGGTATTTTGTTAAAGAAGCGTATACATTGACCTCTAAAAGAATTACTCACCCTATGCAGTCGTGTTGTGTGCACAGAAAACTTGTGTTTGTTCCTAGTATTTCTATAATCATTAGCTCTACTAGGAAATTCGCTAATATTTTTACGTACATACAGTACATTTTCGTAAATGTATTGCGAAGCTACAGTCAATATATTTATTTCCTTAAATCTATCTCTGAGAGACACTCGCGGACTCAGCCCGTAGATAGCACGCACAGCTCTTTTTTGTAAAACAAAAATAGTGTTGACATCGGCGGCATGTCCCCATAGCAAAATTCCATAGGACATAATACTGTGAAAATAGCTAAAATAAACCAATCGAGCCGTCTCAACGTCAGTTAAAGATCGTATCTTTTTTACCGCAAACGCTGCGGAGCTTAGTCTACGGGCTAGATTGGAAATATGAGGACCCCACTACAATTTTGTATCCACGGTTAAGCCAAGAAATACCGTGGAGTCTACTAATTCCAATGCTTCCTCGTTTAGTTTCACATTGGTTGCAACCTGTTTAACGTTAGGTGTACAAAATTTAACACATTTTGTCCTTCTACTATTTAAAAGTAGGTTGTTTGCACTAAACCAATGTACTATTTTAGAGAGGGCATTGTTTACATCGTCACAAGCTACTTGTTGCCTTTTCATTTTGAATATGAGAGAGGTATCATCTGCAAATAATATCATTTCTTGATTATCGTTAACAATGTATGGCAAGTCATTAATATAAACTAAAAACAGAAATGGACCCAGAATTGAGCCTTGCGGGACCCCCATATCCATCGAAGTGCCAGGAGATCTCGTTCCATTTATATCAACATACATGGTTCTCGAGCTTAAATATGAAGTCATAAGTTCGAGAGCGGTATCTCGAATTCCGTAGTGGTATAATTTTCTGACCAATGTTTCATGCTGGACGCAATCAAATGCTTTGGATAAGTCACAGAATACCCCTAGAGCATCCTGTGATTCTTCCCAAGCTTCAAAAATGTGTTTGACAAGTTCAACACCTGCATCAGTAGTTGAACGACCCTTGGTAAATCCAAATTGTTTTACATGCAAAAGTTTATGACGATTGAAGTGTGAAAGTAATTGATTTAAAATTAGCCTTTCAAAAATTTTACTTAAAGTAAGTAGCACAGAAATGGGTCTGAAATTTGTGGGGTCACTTGTACTACCGGATTTGAATAATGGAATAACTTTACTATTTTTCATTAAATCAGGAAACACACCACTTACAATACTGTTGTTAAACATAGTCGCTAAATATGGTGCGATTATGTCTATTACTGAGTGTACAATTTTTACAGATATGCCCCATAAATCACTGGTATTCTTAATTTTAATACATTTAAAAGCATGCATAACATCTGCAGTGCTTACTAACTTAAAATTAAACTTAAATTTACTTTCTTTTACACTATGTTGTAATAACGATTCAGCGACGATAGGAGAAGAAATAAGGTCTTCTGTGGTAGAAATTGGAATATTGGCAAAGAAAGTTTCGAATGCTGAGGCAACTTCTTTGTCAGTTGAAATAAGTGTGCTGTCAATGATTAAATTAAAATCAGAGTTGCGCTCAATACATTTTCCAGTTTCGCTGTTAATGACATTCCATGTCGCTTTAATTTTGTTTGCTGATTTGAAAACATTCCAATGTCTGAAAATTTGATTCCCCACTAGGGAAAGTTTTGGTAGCCAAATGCTTAGCTGTATGGTCAATATAATATTGTAGCGAAAGCTACCTGTCTTTTCAGCCATTTTCAGACATTTTTTAGGTACTGCGGAATGCGTTGCACCGACATATTATTGGCAAAATTAAAGTTACCATGGTTACAAATGAAGTAACAACATCTGACAGATAATTGACTACAGTAGGTATCCAACAATAAAATAGGTATTGCACATCGACCTCAGGAAGGAGACTGCGGTTTATTTCGGGTGTGTAAAGCGTTATCTTTCTCGCACCTTACCTACACATGCCGTTTGTCCACCATTTTGATCAAGTTTTGACCAATACCGGACTATCATTGCTTACGTGCAGTGTACAGCAGAGATAACGCTCTACGTACGAAGTCGAAACTAGTCGATTGTCACTTTCATAGACTCGACGTACAATTACTCTCTCCCCCCAGCAAGACTCAAAAGTCGGAAAAGTTTCATGCGTAGCACGAAAGCCTCCACAAAAAGTCCTGCTGAGGAAAGAGTGATACGTTGGAAGATGAAAAACCCTCAACCTCCACACCAAAACCGGCGAGAAGGGCCAGGACATGATCTGCAATAGCCGATCTGGAAATCACTTAACTGACTCAGGTAGGTCGTTGCAGACAAAACTTGTGCAAGTGAGGTTTTATCTCTCCGCCTATGGAGCGTTGTGACTGTGGAGCGATCGCTCAAACAATGCAACACGTGCTCCAATGCCCGCACTGCACCAGTTCTTGCACGTTGGAGGACCTAAGGACCGCAAATTATGCAGCAATTACTGTGGCAAAATACCCACTGGGCCGATAAAATTTAAGTCGAACCGCTGACACGAGAAGAAGAATAGACTCGACACAATAGGTATTTCTTGATGAACACTGTACCTACTTATAAGACGTTTTCACGATCTGTCATGTTAGGTACTATGTGAAAGTGTGAAAAATTGAATGAATGAAACTGGAACCGTGCTACCACGGGGAGTGTCTTGTCGAGTAGGTACTTTAGTCCATATAGGTCAATGGTCAATGGCTATTGAATGACATAAGCTTTGATGACGTAACAAAACAAACAAACACAACAGCTCAAAGGAAATATCTCATAACCAAGGTAATTAATGTGTACGATTTCACAAGCGAGCCGCCCAAATATCAAATGTTTACTAACCAATATATGTTTAATACAAGTACCAAGAATCGCTCCACTCAATGGATTACTTTTCTAAACACACTCTGCAATAAGTGCTTTAGAAGATATGGTATTTAAAAACAGTTTTTATTGCATAGAAATAGAACTGAATATGGCGTGACGATTGTACGAGTATTTGTATCAATAGACCCTTGTATGTGATCCAAAGACATCTAAACGAGTGCCAGCAAATGTATGTTAAGGCGAAGGTGTTCTTAAAATGTTTTGTTTGGGATTAAAATTGAAATAGAGATTACCTAATAAAAGTTTTTTATAAAATTGTAAAGTTTTTGAGACTAGAGCAAATTCAAGCACTATCAAATATATAGTGGATAGAGATGTGCTTCGTATCTTTATATCATAAGGCAAGTTTGCAACAGCATTTGTGTTGACAGCAAAGCTGTCTTTTTTTTAATGGGACGCAGCAAAGAGTTCGCAGCCAGAATATGCTTACAAACTGTCTAAAGGCGACACTTGTGAGTTCGATCCACGGCTTACAACGTTGCGGGGAGACACATAAGACATATGCGGTTAGGAGCGATGCAACTTTCACTCAAGTCATCACTGGTAGGGCAAAACTACCAACGCAGTCTAGATATCGTGCAGAGGTGTTCCGACTTCTTGTACAGTCAAGTCATTATCTAACAGAGCCGTGTATACGAGACTTATGGCCGAATACTCAAACGTCACTCAATTTTAAGCAACCCTCAAATGTGCGCTATCTCTATCGTTTGAAAGTGTTTTATAAAGACAGAAGACTTTTTAAGACTTAGTTAATTTATCACTTCTAGTGAAAACGCGTAGGTAAAACGAATATGTAAAGGGGTAAATAGTACAAAGAAATAGATAAATTTTGAACATGATGTTAATCTACATTTCTTTATTTTTACACCAATAATCGTAAATAATGTAAGTACTTATATTAAAATTAAATATCTAATGATGTTATGTTCGTCCTATTTTGCGTCAATGGTGTCCGGTCAGGTGTTAACATTTTTTAAATTAGGGTAAATAAATACTTTAAAGAATACTCTCTTCCGACAGCACGTCACCTTAACTAAAACGTTTTAAGTGGTGCCGACATAATCTTTAAACCTTTTCCGAGTGCAAACACTCGTGTTTGTTCACAATTGTTGGCTCAAAACGAAACGTTTTCCACAAAAAAAGCAAACGGTTTAGTTTGTGTGCGATCTACCGTTCCCAAATAGGATTGTGTATGTTCCGCGACAATAAACTATAGTCAAAAATAGTCCTTAATACGACCGCATAAGTGTTAAATTGTCGCTAAATATCAGATAGGGTTTAGCTAATCCGAAACGTTGCTTGAGAACGGAAAACGGTTATTTGAAGTAACCTCTTAGTTTTTTTTCGCTGTATCATGTAACTAAGATAAACATCTCAAGTACATTTTGTACATTATAAAAACACGCGAAAAATACTGGCTTACTTTTTATAATTCACTTGAAAAAACTTGGCACTTACCTACCTGCACTTTAATGATAGCTTATACGTATTATTTTAGCGTTTGTTTTTAATTTATTGTACCGGTATATGTGATATACCGGCACAGAGGAAATAGGTACACCTTAGGCCTCAAGAGTGGCAACGCATCTACGTTGAAATTTCTCCTTATAAGTAGGTATTTATACTTACACCCTTATTCATAAGCGTACATTAGGAACGTTTTAGCTATAGAATGCTTTGTCTTTGTCAATAGCATTGTCAAATGTGCAGGATAGAAAAAGACAAAGGAGAGATTAGCAACACTTTAGTTAAAATATGTTTATGAATAAGGGGGTTAAAATTTAGACTGCAGTATCACTTACCATACGACTGTACTTATGCTTGTTAGCCACTTCATGACTTAATAAAAACAACACACAAATGATAAGGTTCCAATAAATCTATGAGCAAACAAATAAACTCATTATTAAAATCCTTTATGTTTGAATCCTTACTGAGAAGGTATGGTACATATGGGTTCAAAGTATGCACAAAAATACCCTTTGTGGATAAAAATGCACTTCATATCAAGCGTGATAAAATCGCATCTGACATGATTCTAACTAAACTGACTAAACAACAAATCCATATTTTTCTGGACTTACCAGCAAGTCAGCAAAGCATGCGAAATGCCGGTTCTAAGACATTATTGCTCTAAAGCTATTCCATGAAACCATGCTTTTCGTAGCTTCTGCAACCCATTATTCACATGACAAAAGCCTCATTGAAATGAACTACTCGATGATTTCTTTGCTTTGTGTGTATATTCCATACAACAACCGTTGAAAGATAGCTTCTTACGTTATAATTCCTCGGAGCGAAGCAATCTTTTTGTTATTTTTAATGTAAATCACGGGCGAAATTAATTTTCACGCTCTTCGGTACAATGACGGACCGTCCATAACATAACTTTTTGTAATGCAGTTATTGTTGGGTTTAGTTTTTATTTGGTCAATGTTGAATTATGAAAAAATTATGAAGGTATATCTATACAATTATACATTATAGTGCGAACCTAGTTATATTTTGGTAATCAATTATAACAACTATTACTGGTGGTAGAGCTCGACTGACGGAGTTGGCGGGCATAGACACCGCATGGTCACCGCTAAGTGGTAGTGTTCAACGCTATCGTGTTCTGGTCAGGTAGAAGGGCCTTGTAATGTCCGGCACAGAGGCAAAACAAATTAGATCTCAGGAGTGGCAACACAATGACATGTACCTATATAAATTTTTATAAAAATCGCATCTACATATCGGACAGTAGCCGTTAATTAAAAGTTTTTTTTTTCAAGTCTTTACAACACTGATGTTGTGCATAGTAGTAGTGGTACCTATACAAACCACCAAGGTTGATTTAAGCATTAATCCCCTACGTAGGTACCTACACTTCTAAATACACCCATCTCTAAAAGCATTAAAAATCACATTAGGTTTCAATCTTTTCAATTTTCATTCCCCCGACATCCGTCAGCGCGCAAAAAACAAATGCTGTTGCGACCTTGCCTTTGTCTTCACCAGTCATTCGCTCATTCGCGCCGGGTTTTTGTCTCCCGACCTCAATGTCGCCGCCCGGGAACGCTACCCTTTGAATTCAAACTGGTTGGGAGCTAATAATTAAGTTGACGTAATACTCGCTAAATTTTCGAGCGTTCTAAGTTGATTGAAGTTTGCACACAATTTATTTTACGTATAAGAACAGAATACGAGTTGATTGACAATTGCATTTCATTAATTATATTAAATAACAGTCTACCGGCAGGTACTGGCTATTATAAATTCGTAATATTTTGTAGTTCTATTTATCTTTATACATATATTTTTTTTTTAGCTTTAGCTGTCTTCATATTATTCTTAAATATATTTTTAAACATATAACATTTATTTAAATATATATATATTTTTTAATATTTTGATATTTATTATATTATACATATTGAAATGTCTGTTGTATCTGATGATGATAGTTTTTATTCTGCTCATAACAGTTCTATTTCATCCTGGGCTTCCGTCGAAGGGGACTTGTCAACTTTGGGTCATAAACTAGACGGAAATCTGCTCTCTAACGGTTTCAATGTATGCCATGTCAGTGCGCAAAGTGTTGCGCAGCACCACTCGGAGCTCCTCAATATATTTTCTGATGTCAATGTCCATGCCATTTTAATTTCCGAAAGTTGGCTCAAGCCCGAACTTCTCTCGACTGCTTATAGTCTACCCGACTTTATCCTTATCCGTAATGATCGCACAGGGAAAAGAGCCGGGGGTGTTGCAATTTACTTACGTTGCAACATTCCCTTCAAAATCATTTCCTCTTCCTCTTCTCCATACACTGAGAGTCCAGAATTTTTGTTCCTTGAATTAACCTTTTCGGGTGCTAAAGCAGTGCTGGGAGTTGTTTATTGTCCCCCTTCTATCGACTTTTCCACTTTAGATTCAGTCTTCAGCTCTCTTTCTTCGGAATACAAACATCTGCTGATCTTGGGTGACCTTAATATTGATATGCTGGAAGTTAACACCAGGTCCGCACTGTTGCGTTCGATTCTCGAATCTTCGAATCTGTCTTTACTTAACCTGAATCCCACGCATCATAATATTGACTTCGATGATTCCTGGCTTGACCCCATCATTACGGCCTCTCCAGATAAAGTTATGAAACATGGCCAGTTTGACGCCCCAGGTCTTTCGAGGCACGATCTGTTATATTTATCTTACAACCTTAAAGCACCTAAAATTCGCCCTGCTATTGTTTATCTACGTAATTTTGCGAAAATGGATGTAGATAAATTGAAAAGAGATGCTTTGTCGATAAATTGGTCTGAAATTGAAGTGGCGGCTACAGTTGACGACAAAATTAAACTATATTAAACACTAAAATTTTAACACTGTTTGATACTCATGCCCCTCTTCGCGCTACTCGAATGAAACGTCCACCTGCGCCTTGGATCACACAAGGCGTTCGGATGGCAATGACACGTCGTGACAAAGCTTTTCGGCTATTTAGGAGGGATCGCTGCGAGGAAAACTCGTCTTCTTACAAACGGGCTAGGAACCAATGTAATCAAATGGTAAGAGCTGCTAAACGCCGCTTCATTTTCGAAAACGTCACAACTTCTTCTTCAGCCGAAGTGTGGTAGTTCTTAAAATCTCTTGGTTTTTCTAAATCTCCTTGTAATCTTTCTTCTTTAAACTTTACTTCTAATCAGTTAAATCAACATTTTGCTAATGCGGTTGTTCTTGATCGTGGCACTAAAGCCGAATCAATTAACTTCCTTTCTTCCTTACAGGCTTTTTCTTCCGATGTTTTCACCTTCTCTCCACTTACCAACGATGAGGTAGCCATCTTCTTGAAGTCCCTCAAATCTAAAGCCGTAGGTTATGATGGTGTGAGTAGGGCAATGCTTTTCTTTCTTGTAGACCTTTTGCTCCCAGTTATAACTCACATTATTAACTTTTCCCTACTAACTGGAGTCTTTCCTAGTGTTTGGCGGATGGCCTATATTATTCCGTTACCCAAATCATCTAACCCTAGCCAACTCAGTCACTTTAGGCCCATCTCCATTCTCCCTTTTCTCTCCAAGATAATTGAAGTCGCCGTGCATGCTCAGCTGTCTAAATTCATTACTCGTAATCATCTTCTCTCTCCGTTTCAATCCGGGTTTCGTCCTGGTCACAGTACAGCTACCGCTCTCCTTAATGTAACGGATGATATCAGGCTGGCAATGGAGCGCTCCGAATTGTCAGTCCTTCAAACCAACGGTGAGGAGCCAAAAATTGGCTCCTCACCGTTGGTTTTGGAATGGTTCTCTTCGTATCTTCGTGGTCGCCAACAAGCGGTTCGTACTGATCAGAATCTATCTGATTGGTGCGACCTTTTGACTGGCGTACCACAAGGCGGTATACTCTCTCCTTTACTCTTCTCGTTGTTCATCAATCATGTTACACTCAACCTCAAATGCTCTTACCATTTGTACGCTGACGACTTACAGTTGTACGCTTCTGCCAATATTACTGATCTCGATCAAGCTATTTCAAAACTGAATAATGATTTAGAGTCTGTTTATTCATGGTCTGTCAAGTTTGGTATTCCTATCAACCCTAATAAATGTCAAGCCATTGTAGTAGGTAGTAAATATTATATTACTAAGATTAATTTCAATACTTTGTCACCTATAATTTTAAATAATGTTAATATTACATATTCAGAGTCTGTTAAGGATCTTGGGTTATATATAGACAATGACTGGAGTTGGAATACGCATATTTCTAATATCTGCAGGAATTCCTATGCCTCGTTGCGATCTCTTTATTGATTTAAACATTTCTTGCCTCCGCGTACGAAATCTCTTAGTCCAGTCTCTCAATTTCCCAATTCTTGATTATGCAGATGTTTGTAACACTGACTTAACCCAAGTCCAGCTCAATAAATTGGATCGTGTCCTTAATAATTGTGTCAGATTCATATTCAGTCTACGTAAGTATGACCACATTTCTAATTTCCGTCGCAAGCTCAATTGGCTTCCTATCCGACACAGAAGATCCTCCCGGATCCTCTGTCAACTCTATTCCGTACTTTTCGACCCTAGTTCTCCCCATTAACAAACAGAAATTTAAATTCCTAGGTATGTATGTATGTATGTATCTTCACGCCAGGTCCCTAACGGGGTAGGCAGAGAGTGTAGAGCGCCAGACATCCCGGTTCTGACAAACCTCTCGTGCCTCGTCTACCTTCATCATTCTCTTCATACATGCACGCCGATTCCTAAGACTTTTGACCCCACCATCAGACAGAACTCGACCTATTTGGTCATGGTAGGTCAGCCTTGGTCTTCCTAGGCCTCTGCAACCATCCACATTCGCATTGTATATCTGTTTAGTCATTCGCTCATTCGACATTCTTTCTATATGCCCGAACCATCGGAGCATGCCTTTTTTCATTTTTACACCGATACTATCATTCACACAAAGTCTCTTTCTTACATCTTCATTACGAACGCGATCGGTGAATGATACACCGCAGATCTTGCGCAAAGATCTCATCTCGACCGCGTTCAACTTACTTTCATGCTCTTTCCTGCATACCCAGCTCTCGCTTCCATATAAAAGAGTTGGAGTAAGTACAGCATTATGTACGGCTAGTCGAGCCCGCTGGCTGAGATGTTTAGATTCTAGCAGCTTACCCAACGCTCCATTCACGCAATTCCCAGCAAGCACTCTTCTTTCTATGTCAGTGGTGTACCTACCATCCTTGCTAAAAGCACATCCAAGATATACAATTTCATCAACCTGTTCTAACACTGCATCATCTACTACTACCCTTGCATTTGTTCTCTGTTCATCTCTTTCCTAATTAATTATTCCTAATTCCTAGGTGATTCTCATAATCTTAATCTTCGCTCTTCGGATAGTTTAATTCTCAGTATGACTTCTCACCGTTCAGGTTTCATGTCCAGCTCTTACACTGTCACTGCACCAAAACTCTGGAATATGCTACCCCCTTCCTGCAGGAATGCTCCGAGTAAGGCTGCGTTCAAGTCTAGAGTTCGTAGGTTCTTCCTCAAATCATCGTCGGACTCTACCAACCCTTCAACTCATCCGCTTTAATCATCATAATTTTCATCATCCTCTTCATCATAAATATCCTTTTAATCTTATTATTGAGTAGGTATTTGTAATTTTGTTTATCTAAATAATAATAATTAATATATATGTATGCTTGTATGTATATATATATGTATGTATATATGTATACATATATATCATTTGTATTTATGTGTGCATTATCCTTGATATTTTATTTATAATTATATGTATCCATTTATATTATATATATATATATATATACATATTTTTTCTCTTTATTTTAATTTTGCTATTAGTTTTTATTTCTAACTTTCAGTTTTTCTTCTGCACCTTTTTGATAACTCATTTAACTACCCTATGGTTGACTGGGAGAGAATGCCATATGGCATTAAGTCCGCCATATGTACATATGTTCCATGTGCATTAAAGATTAAATAAATAAATAAATATTATTTTATGTTAATTATGTGAAAGAATAAACTTTCATTGTCGTTTCTTCTTTTCAGGTTTGGGTTCATAATTATGTTATATTACCTAGATAAGATAGTCTCTGTATATAAAAGGCTAACAATAAATCTTCTTTTCAGCAACACATTTTTTTCTTTCATTGAGTGAATCAGACTTATATACATCTAACGTCTTTTGTCTGATGATTTTCTCGTCACTAAATTGTTTGTACAATTCCTGACGTATTCTTTTCTATTGTTTCAGATGACAGCGTACGATGGTATCCTGTCGAGCGACTGTTCCATTCACGCGCGGTTTCTACTCTGCTCCGCGTTCGCGCCTCTCTGCTCCGAGCAAGTTTCGGGATCCGTGAGCGCCTGCCGCGCCCTATGCGAGAGAGTGGTGGAGGACTGCAAGGACGAGCTCAAACTGTTGCCGGCCAACGTCATGCTCGACTGCGCCGCCTTCCCGCTCCGCCCCGACCGGAGACTCTGCATGAGACCGCCTAACGCCAGCGAGTTAGAACCGGAACCGCCGCCGCCTCCGCGCTGGCCCTTCCACGACGAGCTCAGAGAACACGGCTGTCCACCGGCCCACGCGCGCGCCCCCACAGGAGAGTGTTGGCCGGCGTGCGGACAACACGCGAGATACTCGCAGACGGATAAAAGAATCGCCGAAATATGGATGAACACCCTCGCCTGGTTTTCGCTTCTGTCGACATCATTTGCGCTGTTAACGTTTTGCGCGGAACCTTCGAGATACCGTTACCCGGAGCGGCCGGTGGTGTGGATGGCCGCTTGCCACGCTATCGTTGCGCTGGCGCACGTGACGCGAGGTTGGCTCGGCGCTAAAGTGGTGTCCTGCGCCGGGGCCACGCTGGCCGTGGACGGATTGGCCTCCCCGACGTGCGTCGCTTTCTTCTCGCTCACCTACTACTTCACGCTGGCCGCGGACGCGTGGTTCGCGAACGCGTGCGTGGCGTGGTACCTGACCGCCGCCAGCGAGTGGTCGACCGAGGCCCTGGAGCGGGCGGCGGCCTACCTGCACGCGGTGGCGTGGGGCTGGGCGGGCGCCTGGACCGCAGCCGCTTTGGCGCTTCGAAGAGTGACGGGCGACGAGTTGATCGGAACGTGCGGAGTGTCAGACGCAGCCGCCGCGGCGCTAATCGGAGTGCCTCGAGGAGCTTTACTGGTGACGTCGATAGCGCTAGCCATCGGAGCTTGCCCGGGAATAATGCGGGTGCGCCGGGCCCTAGATTCGAGGGGGGCGAAGAGGGTCGGCAGATTAGCGGCTCGCGCGGCCGCCGGAGGCTTGCTGTACTTAATTCTAGCGGCGTTTGCGACGGGGGCCAAGGTGTTCGAAGCGAGAAGGAGGGAAATGCAGACTAATTTAGCGCTCTTGGCAGCGTTAGAGGCCGGTAGCGCGGAGGAAACCGCGGGATCGAGCGGCTTGTCTGTCTGTTTGTGGCTATCGTGCGGAATCGCCGCGGGGGCGTGGGCCTGGTCTAGGAAATCGGGAGTGGTGTGGCGGAAGGCTTTGTGTCCGCCGAGAAAAGCGCCCTGCTGTGCGCCCCCACTGCTCCGCGCCCACCACCCCTACTACAAGCGTCCCCTGCACGTGTCCAGAGTGTGATAAACTGTGTTACTTGAATCGTCTCAAAGACTAATGACTAGTTGTAAACTATGTAGTGTACTCAAATGCGTCAATTATGTTGTGCCTTCTGTGAAGGTGTTCTCGATATTTGTACAAACTTGTAAATAATGTAAATTTTATTTTAATACATATTATAATGTTGATTTTTTATACGAAAACATCACTTTTATTTGTCCTCTTCCCCCTAATCATAAGGTGTAGGTTTAAAATACATCACACGAGCATGATTAAATACATTTTATTAATAAATCTCTAAACATATATTACAATGACAATAAGTATATATAACAATCTATACAAAACGAAAAAGAATAATTACACAATTTACACATCTCGGTCAATCCGAAATTACACCCTGAAATATTTCACATCATACAAAACATTTATAAAACTCTAGGTATAGATTAAATTACAAGGACATTAACACAAAGGTCAAAATCTAGATGTATCATAGATCCGGTGGTAGCCGGTTAAAGGTCTTCGCACATTACACCGACTCAACGCCAATACAACACCCTTCCAACTAGAACTATCGATTCGATATCAACGAATTCAACGAGTCGTCAACTAGGCGATCAACGCATCGTCCACCAATGGACAACTTGGCGTCAATATGTGGGCAGTGAGTTAACGAGTGCGAAGCTCGTCAACTAGCTCAACCTTAACCAGATCTATCAGTCGTTACACGAATTTCATCTTGTTTGGCAACAAGTTGGCAATGCTTCGCCCGCTAGCCGTAAGCATATTGTCAACTTGAACCCAATTCGTCGACAACAAGGGGCAAACGTGTCGGCGACAGTCAATAGGATGTTGACAAATACACTTTTAAGCGACATAACACAATGCTTACATTTCAATGTCATACTGTGAGTTGAGTAGGGGCCGAGTCGGCGTTGAGTTGGTGTAATGTGCGAAGACCTTAACTGTGTCAACAATCGTGCAAATGGAACAAGTGTAGTGTTAACTAGTTTTCAAACTGTAGAACTACAAAGTCTAGAACAGTTATTTTAGCTAAGCAAGACTTCATCAAGATACTTACAATAATGATGCGAAATCCGTGCCGAATAACACATATAGTTAAAAACTAAGACTAAGTTTTGTATGAAGACGCAACTAACCAGAATTTACGAATTCTTGTTCCCTAGACTGCCGCGTTGCGTGTTACTTTCGTTCCCCATCAATACTAATAATTTGTTAGCTCATTTAATAAAATTACTATAAAAATCTCCTAATCTTAGACTGGGTTGCACCAAAATATTTGTCAAAGTAAAAGTTATTGTAACATTCCACATCCTTCTCTAACATAAACACATTTCTTTAATTTAGAGAAGGATATGAAATGTAAAATAATATACAACTGAAATCCCAGGAGTGAAGGCCCATTTTGACAATCGGTTTTTGTGTAAATCGGCATGTGTGCAGTTCAAAATATTTATTGAAATAGGGTGATCGCGTCTTCATATAAATGTTAAGCCTAACGCTTCTATAACCATGGCTAGATGAAACTACAATAGGAACAAATAAATACTCATTTGGAATGTACGAATAAAGTAAACGAAGCTCAGTTGAATTATTAACACAATATACAAAATAATTCATTTAACATTAAAAAAATATATGTTACGATATACACCGATACAGATATAACTGGATGTATGTTTTTATAGAAACAGAAGAATCAAGGATAAGATATAATATATAGCTATCAATCAGGTAAATCCATAGAGCAACACGGGCCACCGGCCGCGGCGGACCGGAGGGGATTAGCCATATGCAAGCTTTTCCCTGTGTTAAAGTACAAGACCTAATTGTCTTATGCCTCTCGCCCAGTTATTCAAATGAGTGCGTGAAATTGTTTATGTATTTTGTTAAAGTCAAGCTGTGAGTTTCGTAGTAATAGACTTTTTGTAGTGCGAGTGTGTGTCACACGTATTTCTTCCCGCAAAAAATGACAGACTGTTTTGCATCGGTAATAAACGCTATGGCTGCTCCCTTCCGGTCCGCCGCGATCGGTGGGCCGAGTTGCTCTGGGTAAATCAAACCTTCGGTTCGCAATAACAAAGAGTAATTATTATTTTACGGATTTATTTGTAACTTTGCCAAAATTCTAATGTTAAGGTTTGAATATTATTGATATTCTTTTGTCAAAACGTAACTTCATGCCTGTAATCCCTGAAGGGTAGGCAGAAGTAAATGCATGCATACAAGGATACATGCGAAAACCCTCGATTCGCCGGTTTCGTTTTAGGCCCATGTTACATGTGGCGAGCCTGTTGACATCAAAATGGAGAAATCCTAATTGAAACAGAGATAAAGGATATCACGATTTCGATTTCTATTTCTATTTCACGCCATTATCTCTGATAGCCCCCGACCCGGGTATCGAACCCAGAACCCCAGCGTGCCTGCTACCACTCGACTACTGAGGCAGTTAAAAAGTATAATATTTAACGTTAAGCTTTCCTTAGTGCGATGGTTTCACGAGTTATTTAACATTACATTATTTTACATACTATTTACATAATTTCACTACACTAAAGAAGTCAGCATAATTTTTATCTCAAAAAGTTCCAATTTGAATAATAAATTATTTTTTTTATCCGTAAAATAATCTTCATCTCAATAAAATACACATAACCACAGCAGCGCTAGAGTGTGTGTCTATTGTCTACGGGAGTTTAGTCCTAGTGTGCAAACAAATAACTACACTGAGACTTATGTGTGTGTGATTGTAGACATGGTTTTGCATTTGTGTTGGAAATTAAATTATGGGAGTCAAGCTGCGAAACTCATCCCGATACTAAATCGAATCAAAGGCCTTCCGACCTTATTTATCTGTATCGTGGCACTAACACTGACAAAGTATTATCTCAAACAGTGAATAGCCTATCCTCTTTATTATCCCTTCGGATTAATCTACTAAAATGTGGAACTAAGATATAAAAACATTGTGAAAACAAGGTACGAATATCTGAAAGAATATAGAACGATGTTATATTTATGTTTGTTTAATACGTCGTTTTTGTTAACAATTAGGCACTGTATATGTTCACATATCGTTGAATTTAGTATACGTATACAATAAATAGGATAGTTAATGTTAAAAATTATTCCCACACAAATCAGACAATTGGTGTTGCAACCAAAACTCTTTACAGTGTTGACGCTTTATGAGTGTTATTGGTAGGCCGTTGATGAATGCGCTAAGCTGCATTATTTACATTCTATTGGGGAAACCTTGTAATAAAAACATATTTGAAAATGATGATGTCATCCATATAAAACGATATTCTTTAAATCTGAAGCGAGAACTAGTGATATCAAATGACAAGTTCCACGTCGGGCCTATACCCTGTACACTATGACAAAAGATAGAGAAAAATACACAGACCAATCAGCCTTGAAAAATACGTAGAATCATGGAAAAATACACAAACAATAATTTGAATCATTGTTTTTTGTCGGAAATATTTATTTTATCTAATTTTATATTATAAAAACAAGAATGTCTTCTGAATGAATGAATCCTTGTTTTTGAAATACACTTAAGACAATTTTATTAATTGAAGATATAATAAACGATTTAAATAGCTGAAAATGATTTAGTATCTTATGCTTCTTCTCTCAATACAGTGTACAAGGTGCGGGCCCAAGCTGGATACATATTGGAGCGTCTCCTTTGTTTCATTATATATCCTAAACTTCAATCTTTCCTTATTGCTCTTCTAGAGAGAATTAGTCAAAAAGTCTCATACGCATTAAAGATATTCATATTAAGGGGGGAATATTCATATGTTCATTGAAAAATTGACATAGTCCACATACTGAATATTTATAATTCGTTTTAAATAAGACATCATGATCACAAATTCCCAAACTGCGGGTGCGATACGGGACTTCGAAAAGTGTAACACCGAATATCACGTCCCCGTAAGTTCACTAACACGAATCACGTGACAACGAATACACGGTACCACGAAAAACTTAGCACCGAATGAACGCGACCCCGAATAACACCACCTCTAATTCACTATAATACGACACACTTGAAAATGAATGCACACAACCACGAAAAACTTAGCACCGAATCCACGCGATCACGAATAACAGAACCTCTAATTCACTAATACGAAATACGATAGAACGAATGCACGCCACATAATAAAAATCGATTATTTAAAAAAATATATATTTCATTGACAATCAACTTAAATTTCGAGAAAATGAAAAGACATAGGTAATAGTAGTATGTGAAATCTAGAAATTGAAGTCCAGTCCAGTTAAATTAAGTCAATTTTTTATTTCCATTTTCTGTTATTCGTGATCGCGTGGATTCGGTGCTAAGTTTTTCGTGGTACCGTGAATTCGTTGTCACGTGATTCGTGTTAGTGAACTTACTTACGGGGACGTGATATTCGGTGTTACACTTTTCGAAGTCCCGTATCGCACCCCCAAACTGCGAATAAAGCTAAAAACTCTTTTCAAACACACACAATGACTGTTACACATATCCGATACCATGTACAGTGCTCAACAAAAAAATTTGCACATGGAGCCTAGGAAGGAGACTTCGGCTTATTTCGGGTCTGTAGAGCGTTATCTCTTTCGCACCGTACCTATTTGACGTTGGTCGACCATTTTGATCAAGTTTTGACCAATACCGCACTGTCAGTGCTTACGTAGGCAGTGTGCAGCAGAGAAAGCGCTCTACGAAATCGAAACTGGTTGATTGTCTCATCAGTAGACTTGATGAGCAATATTTAATTTTCTTGCTAGTTAATATACATATGTTGTTACAACCAAGTGCCTACATCGCGGTCTAGCTATCCCTCTTGATTAGACACCAAAGCGTCGAACATATCCGAGCCCGGCGCTACAACTTCATTCACCGAGAAGTAACTAGAAAAATTAAATATACTCGAATCCTGTCTAACATTATCCGTCGACCCGAACTGCGTCTTTTTCGTGTGCATCGGCGTCGCGTTCGCACTGTACGATTTCTGAGTTATCAACTGCAAACCCTCCGGATCGGGGACGGTTTGGTCCGTGAACGGCACGTGACGATTTTCCTCCGGGTCGTATAAAGTGGCTTCTTTGGTCGACAGTTCTTTCGTGTCGTTGTACGGGTTTGTGAGATATTCGGTGTATAGCTCTGATTGGTAGGGATCTTTGTTTGTGTCGTTACCTACGTGGGTGTTTTGTACCTTCGGTGGTTCCGTTTCGGGTTTGGGGGTGTCTTCGGTTTCCTGTTTAGGTTCGGCCGGCCGCGGCACTAGTACTGGCGGACGGGTTTGCAGCGATATGCCGATGGGTGTTGATATCATCTGGAAAAAAAAAAAGAATGTATGTAGATTATAGATTATTGATTAGATTATACAGACTTTTTTTAATGAAATGGAAGTGGTAAACAAGCAAGTTCACATTGATGTTAAGTGATGACTGCAGCCTATAGATACCCACACAAAAACCAAGGTCGAAATGCAGATGCGTTACCACTCCTGAGGCTTTAGGTGTTATGCCTCTGTGCCGGAAATAACAGGGCCGTACATTACCACCTGACCGGATCACGATAGTGCTGAGCACTATATTAGGTACAAGTATATTAGGTAATGCGGTGGTGCCTACGCCCGCGAGCTCCGTCACTAGATCTCTACCACCAGTATAATTATTATGCCTATTTCGTCTATTTATTATGTCGCAATTAACATTGATGTTAAATGATGCAGCCTATAGACATCTACGCAAAAACCAGAGGTCAAAATGCAGATGCGTTGCCGCCCCTGAGAACTTAACTGTTATGTCTCTATCTGTAATAAAATTACGAGGCCAATTTTAAAGTTTTATAAATTCAGTCAAGTGTGTATCGGTTTGCATGTGACAATGTAGTTCTTTGAGTGAAGAAAATTAAAAAAATAAGATTTAGTTATATAAAGGTCAGTGGAGCTCTAACACCAGTCGCAATTTAAAAAAGTTTTGATTCCGAATTCCGCTGCGAGCAACAATGCTGCCGCTGCAGGCTGCTGCAGCCCTACTGGTCTCCATATATTCTCTACAAGTCTATATGAGTATAGGCCATCGGACATCTATCGCAAATAAATGTAAACTATGATTAGAATGAATGTTTGTAAAATAATACGATTTTATTTTTAAAGAAAAATGGAAAGAAAATTTGACTTCAGGCGAGACTCGAACTCGCGGCCTACTGGGAATCTAGTCCAGCCGCTCTTCCAATATAATTCACAAGCATGTGTTAATGCGAAATAATATAAAACAATTAAAAAATACGATGACTCATGAAATATTTTCGTGAAATATTAATTATTCATATTTTTAAGTTGCAAAATAAAATGTAAGTTTTAATATTTTTTATCTGTGCTCCATGTTTTTTTTTAATGTAATGGAAGTGGTAAACAAGCATGCAGTTCACATTGATGTTAAGTGATAACTGCAGCCTATAGACACCCACACAACCCCTGAGAACTTAGCTGTTAACCAGAGGTCAAAATGCAGATACGTTGCCACCCCCGAGACCTTAGATGTTGTGTCTCTGTGATAGTTATTACGGGGCCATACATCTAACCGGTACACGATAGCGCTGAACACTACCGTTTAGCGGCAGATAAATTAGGTGATGCGGTGGTGCCTGCGCCCTCGAGCTCCTACACTGGAACTCTACCACTAGTAAAAACAGCTGCTGCAGCGAACAGCGGAGTTCGGATTCAAACCTTAAACCTACCTCGTTCAGCGGCTGCAGCAGCACCGACGAGGTCAGCCCGGACTGATCGTACAGCGGGTTCCTGATGGGCACCATGCCGCTGACGGGCGCCGCGGGCCTGGCCCCGCACACCGGCACGGGCGTCACCAGGGAGGGGGTCGCGGACAACTGGGGAGGGGTCTGGCCCAAATTGACCGGGGAGTGGGCGACGGAGGCCACGAGGATGTTGGGGGACTGGGCGGCGTTGGGCGACTGGGCCGTCGACCTGGTGGGTGGGTTTGAGCCGATGTTGGGTGGAATGTTCGGTATGTTTAGGTGTGTGTGAAGCGTACTGGGCGGCGGGACGGAGACCAGGGTGGGCTGGGTGGGCAGTGTTGGAGACGCGGGGTTGGCCTGCTGCAGGTGGCTCGGCACGTTTAGCGGCGGCTTCGTTTTGTCGTCCACTGAAACAATTCATGTTAAATGTAGGTAAGTACAATTCGTGGCGAGTAAGTTGAACCAAAATGGCGGCCCAAAAATTATTAGACAGCACACAAATAATAAAAATCTAAAAAGTAGTAATTTCGCCGTATTCTAGTAGTAGAGCTCCAGTTTACTGCGCGCAGGTTACAGCTAGCATTTCATTTCAAAGCCCCAACATAATACCAACGCCTGGTTATTCATTTTTTTTATTAAGTACCTATTGTCCAAATAAATATATTTTCCTTTCTTTCTTTCTGTATAACCTTATTATTGTGAGTGACCCTTAAAAATACCTACACATGTCATACCCAATATTATAAAAACAAAAATAACATAAATTTAATCATTTAATAACATACCATCCGGGAACAATTCGTCTTTCAACGTCGGAAGGAATTCACCGATGATGTCCCACGTGATATACCACAGTTCATTGTATTTGCCATCACTGTTGGTGAATATCTGAAAATGATAATTACACTTAGTGAACAAAGAGGTACCGCGAACTTGCCGAAAAATCAACAATCTGCTAGGGTCTAACGAAATCAGAACTCAAAATAAATAGAGATGAACTTTAATACGTGCTTAGGTTTAAAGATCTTTATTTAATCTCATACAAACATATAAGTTTTTTACAATGAGACTTAAAAATTAATAGAATATAATGTTTACACCTCTGGCACTTATAAAACTATTTAGTATTACAACCTCCTTTTCTGTTCCTCACTTCTTTGTTATCAGTTTGTAAAAGAGGAAATGAGACATTCTACTAATAGTTATATATACATAAGTGTATCTAAATTTATTTTCAGTGACATTCTTGATTCTCAATTTTTACAGTTATAAATCGTTATGCATATCTATTGTTATTCACTTTAATTTAACTTAGTTATTAATTTCTGATATATCATAAGTGATCCTTGAAATCCAAAATGATAAATAACCAGTTTGACTTTGAGAAAGTGTGTGAAAAGAAAAAAAAATAATGTAGCATTAAAATAGTGATTTACAATTTGGCAATACACAATTTAAGTTTGTTTTTAAAGTGTATACAGATGCTAATACAAAGCAAAGCTTAAATTAATTACTGTACAAACAATTTAGTAAATCTTGTGACCGCAATACAACGTTTAGAGAGAGCCATGTGTCAACTAGCGGTTGTACTAGCATACAAAGCTCAAGTTTGATCTGAACACTTAGCCTGGGTTGAACCAAGATATTTGTTGAAGTTATTGTAATATTTCATATTTTACGTAACTTCACGCCTGTAATCCCCGAAGGTGTAGGCAGAGGTAAATGCATGCATTCAAGCATACATGCAAACACCCACGATTCGCCGGTTACGTTTTGACCCATGTAACAGGTGGCGAGCCTGTTGACATCTCCGGGCACATTACCAAACTTTGAGGTACTGGGAAATTTCCAGGAAATGGAAAAATCCCAATAGAACCAGAGATAAAGGCTTTTTCACCATTATCTCTGATAACCCCCTACCCGGGAATCGAACCCAGGACCTCAGCGTAGTAGTAGTGGCCTGCTACCACTAGGCTACCGAGGCAGTTATATTTTAACTTATAGAAATCTGTTATCTGCGTTGCCACCCCTGAGATTAAAGTTGTCATATCTCTGTGATAGTTATTATGGGGCACATTACCCTCTAATTAGAACACGATAGTGCTGAACATTACCATTGGGCGTCAGATAGATTAGGAAAAGACTTCCTACGCACCCGAGCTCCCATTTTGGAATTATACCACCAGTAACTACATACTTATTTGCCACCATCATGTTTGTTTTTTTACCCCTGAAGGTTGAGAGACAAGCAAACAGGCCACCTGATGAATACCGGTCACTGCCGCAACATTGAATCATTGAACATTTGCAACACCAGAGGTGTTTGTTTTATATTATTTCGCATTAACACATGCTTGTGAAATATATTTTATTTTTAAAGAAAAATGGAAAGAAAAAATTGACTTCAGGCGAGACTCGAACTCGCGACCTACTGGGAATCTAGTCCAGCCGCTCTTCCAATTGAGCTACTGAAGCCCTGCCCGATTTGTCAAATCTTTCCTTCACATCTATTGCATTGCTTTATGGTAGCAGCAGCGCCATCTATTACCAACTATGCTAGTTAGGCAACCGATATAATAGACTTTTCAGTTTATTGAATATCGTAAAGAAGTCGCTTTTACCCTTAATAATTGTTTTATATTATTTCGCATTAACACATGCTTGTGAAATATATTTTATTTTTAAAGAAAAATGGAAAGAAAAAATTGACTTCAGGCGAGACTCGAACTCGCGACCTACTGGGAATCTAGTCCAGCCGCTCTTCCAATTGAGCTACTGAAGCCCTGCCCGATTTGTCAAATCTTTCCTTCACATCTATTGCATTAATGCGAAATAATATAGTAATAGATGGCGCTGCTGCTACCATAAAGCAATGCAATAGATGTGAAGGAAAGATTTGACAAATCGGGCAGGGCTTCAGTAGCTCAATTGAAAGAGCGGCTGGACTAGATTTCCAGTAGATCGCGAACCAGAGGTGTTGCCAACGCACTGCCCGCCCTGAAGGACTACTATGACGTCATTTTCTACTCGTTGTAGAGCTCCAGTAACGAAGCTCGCGCGCATTACCCAATATACTTGCCCGCTAAATGGTAGTATTCAGAACTATCGTGTTCCGGTCAGGTGGTAATGTACGGCCCTGTTACTTCCTGCACAGAGGCATAACACCTTAGGCCTCAAAAGTGGTAACGCATCTGCATTTTGACCTCTGGTCTTTGTGTAAGTGTCTATAGGTTGCAGTTATCGCTTAACATCAATGTGAACTGCATGCTTTGCATGTTTGCCACTTTCTTAACAATATTTATTTTAAAAAAGTTGAAATTAAATTTACGGATTTTTTCGCGTGTACAACACTCTCAAACTTCTTATTATACCCGAAGTTTCGGTCGCTTTCCAGCTACCTTTTTTAAAAAACATTGTATGAATGAATAGGGATGATGACTAGGTATGAAGTCACTACTTTGTACCATATCATATGAAAGCGATTTGCAAATGAGATATAAAGATACGAAAATTATTAAAATTCGAGTTGAATCATATGAGATAGAAGAACTTAAAAGTGACGAAAATTCGTGAACAAAAAGTAAATTTTAAAATAAAAATAATATCACTTTTACATTTTTCATACGATATCGAACAAATTTTTATAAGAAATGTATGTATGTATCTTCATGCCAGGTCCCTAACGGGGTAGGCAGAGAGTGTAGAGCGCCAGATAACCCGGTTCTGACAAATCTCTCGAGCCTCGTCTACATTCATCATTCTCTTCATACATGCACGCCATGTATGAAGAGAATGCATGCATGTCATTTATAAGAAATGTTATATAAAGACGAAGTATTGATGAAGATATTTCAAAATGTTTTGATTCCACCATACAATTCACAGGTTTTAACTCTAACGTGACGTCAGAATAGAGCGACTTTTTATATGAGCTGTTTTGAGTCATTTCACAACTCGCAACTTTTTGAATCGTATGTATGTATGTATCTTCACGCCAGGTCCCTAACGGGGTAGGCAGAGAGCGCCAGACATCCCGGTTCTGACAAACCTCTCGTGCCTCGTCTACCTTCATCATTCTCTTCATACATGCACGCCGATTCCTAAGACTTTTCACCCCACTTTGGACCCCACCATCAGACAGAACTCGACCTATTTGGTCATGGTAGGTCAGCCTTGGTCTTCCTGGGCCTCTGCAACCATCCACATTCGCATTGTATATCTGTTTAGTCATTCGCTCATTCGACATTCTTTCTATATGTCCGAACCATCGGAGCATGCCTTTTTTCATTTTTACACCGATACTATCATTCACACAAAGTCTCTTTCTTACATCTTCATTACGAACGCGATCGGTGAGTGATACACCGCAGATCTTGCGCAAAGATCTCATCTCGACCGCGTTCAACTTACTTTCATGCTCTTTCCTGCATACCCAGCAGGAATGAATCGTTATATCTTTAAAATTATTAGCTATTGAACAGACGTTTCAATATCATTACTTATTTAATTTTCCTATACTTTTTGAAATTATAAATAAAAAAAACTAGTCATCATCCCCATTACCAAGAGAACACGTTAGAGGGAAGTTCGTTTCACAATTTACACTCTCTGGGCAGAAACGAACGTGTACCGGTATTTTAAAGAGAGGAGGCATACCCGCACGGAATGCATGACCAGCAGCATGTTCTTGAGGGACTCGAGCGCGGCCTCCCGCAGCGGCTCGGCGGGCGCCTGCAGCAGGGCCCGCTGCACGCGCACCACTCGCGTCCAGAGGGCGGCGAAGGTCGCTCGGCCGCTCAATGCGCCCAAGTGTTGTAGGAACACCTGTCAACGCGATAAAAATAAAACATTTTGTTAAATCATAATTTAGTGTCTTTTTTTATGTTGTTGAAGTAGCAAAAGAGCATGCAATTCACGCCGATGGTATGTGATGACTGCAACCTGTAGACACAAACACAAAGACCAAGGCCAAAATGCAGATGCGTTACCACTCCTGAGGCCTAAGGTGTTATGTCTCGGTGCCGGAAATTACCACCTGACCGGAACACGATAGTGCTGAACACTACCATTTAGCGGCAAGTATATAAGGGAATGCGGTGGTGCCTACGCCGGCGAGCTCCGTCATTGGAGCTCTACCACCAGTGAATAATTTCGTAATTCATCGTCACTGCTTCAGTAGCCTAGTGGTAGCAGGCCACTACTATTACGCTGGGATACTGAGGGGTTGGGGTAAGATTCCCGGATCGAGGACTATCCCGGCCCGGCTTGCCCGGAGTCCCACACTGAGCCCAATGCGCCAGCAGCGGCAGCAGCACCCGCTCGAAGCACGCCTCCCACCCGCCGCCGCCCAGTAGCCAGCCCCTCCCCCCCCGCCCCCCGCCCGGCGCCAGCTGCAGGTACCTTGCACATGACGGTGTGGGCGCGCGCGGCGGCGTCGGGGCGGCGCGGCGGGTGCGCCAGCAGCGGCAGCAGCACCCGCTCGAAGCACGCCTCCCACCCGCCGCCGCCCAGTAGCCAGCCCCTCCCCCCCCGCCCCCCGCCCGGCGCCAGCTGCAGGTACCTTGCACATGACGGTGTGGGCGCGCGCGGCGGCGTCGGGGCGGCGCGGCGGGTGCGCCAGCAGCGGCAGCAGCACCCGCTCGAAGCACGCCTCCCACCCGCCGCCGCCCAGTAGCCAGCCCCTCCCCCCCCGCCCCCCGCCCGGCGCCAGCTGCAGGTACCTTGCACATGACGGTGTGGGCGCGCGCGGCGGCGTCGGGGCGGCGCGGCGGGTGCGCCAGCAGCGGCAGCAGCACCCGCTCGAAGCACGCCTCCCACCCGCCGCCGCCCAGTAGCCAGCCCCTCCCCCCCCGCCCCCCGCCCGGCGCCAGCTGCAGGTACCTTGCACATGACGGTGTGGGCGCGCGCGGCGGCGTCGGGGCGGCGCGGCGGGTGCGCCAGCAGCGGCAGCAGCACCCGCTCGAAGCACGCCTCCCACCCGCCGCCGCCCAGTAGCCAGCCCCTCCCCCCCCGCCCCCCGCCCGGCGCCAGCTGCAGGTACCTTGCACATGACGGTGTGGGCGCGCGCGGCGGCGTCGGGGCGGCGCGGCGGGTGCGCCAGCAGCGGCAGCAGCACCCGCTCGAAGCACGCCTCCCACCCGCCGCCGCCCAGTAGCCAGCCCCTCCCCCCCCGCCCCCCGCCCGGCGCCAGCTGCAGGTACCTTGCACATGACGGTGTGGGCGCGCGCGGCGGCGTCGGGGCGGCGCGGCGGGTGCGCCAGCAGCGGCAGCAGCACCCGCTCGAAGCACGCCTCCCACCCGCCGCCGCCCAGTAGCCAGCCCCTCCCCCCCCGCCCCCCGCCCGGCGCCAGCTGCAGGTACCTTGCACATGACGGTGTGGGCGCGCGCGGCGGCGTCGGGGCGGCGCGGCGGGTGCGCCAGCAGCGGCAGCAGCACCCGCTCGAAGCACGCCTCCCACCCGCCGCCGCCCAGCCCGCCGAGTGCCGGCGCCAGCAGCGCCCGCTGGAGATACGCTATTGCGCTGTTCGCCACCTGCATCCACAACATTTTGACATGAATAACGTCTTTAAAATTACTTCCATAGGAACGCAATCCAAAAAAACGAATGATAACAAAATCGGGCGATACAGTATCGTGTTGTAGCTATATATCTATCATCCCCACCCAAAATGAAATGAAGTTCGATAACAAACACAAAATTCAATTATACCACTTGATAACTAAAGAATCAAAGAATTGATAACGATAGATAAGGAATGTAACACGTCGCGCGCGGGAGAGGGGACAGCCCTGCCATTTTGAACACCAATTTGATCCGTATCGAGATTTCCATTTAGTGTAACTTTCGATTCGGTAAAGCTACGACGTTCATTTAAGCTTTAATCGTCAGCTTTATAATATATGTAACAAATTGTGACTGTGAATATAAAATGTGTAAAATTAAAAATTAAAAAAAACATATAATAACGGCCTATACGCGTCGGAAAGCCAACTTAAAATACAAGAATCGAATACGGTTGGAAAGGGCATCTCAACAGCAATGGAATGGTACCAATAAAACACCATATGTTCGAGTCAAGCAGCGTCGGCAACGGAAAATAGTATCAATATAATCAATGCGGCCGACAGAATCAACGACAAATTCACGTACACAGAATAGATAAATAAGGATAGAATGGCTAAAGACTCATTTTCTTATTGAAACCGCTGTCGCCAGTTGCACACATTGACATTGACACTACAGAGACAATTCAAACTGCAATTGGTCAATTGACATTTGAAATAGACCACTCCCAAACACTTACTTCTCACAAAACTAACTCTTTCTGTTCAAATAACTCGGTTGCTTTTCGTATGCTCTGATTTCGCAAAATTAAGACGTTTTGATTCGAAATATTCGAATGTCATAATTTCCACGAACTGTATTACCAGTTTATAACATTTCCACAATGATCGTGCAATTACTGAACCATAAATAAAATTTTAAATATAATAAAATGCCAAAAATGCACATTAATTTACCTGTCTTCTTCTATCTGTACAAAATTCTGCAATACCCTGCAACAACGGCTGCCACGCTATCTCCCACAGATCATATTCTTCAGGACCTACGAAGAAGAAAAACCTTTAACCTTTTTGTTGAAAAAATGGGGTAGTAAAATACAAAAAAGTTTATATCTCGTTTTATTTAAAAATTTGAATAAGAAAATTAATAAATTATAGGATGTTACGAGGTCGACGGATTCATCGTTCGGTCTCTTTTCTTTTCTAACGTAAGCGTAACTTGTGAGTAATGTAGCTATGCAGCAAGAAACTTACTTTGCCCTTGCTCTGATTCGTCACGCCAACATTTGAATATCTGTGCAGTTCGACTATGTAGCGTGTGCATAAGGTCTAATAGCTGAAAAAGAAAACATTTTTAATTGTAATAAACCTATATTAAACAAAATGCCACCAACTTTATTTAACTTAAAAATTCACCAAGATAATGAAATAAACTAAGAGCACCACCATAGAGCAACACGGGCCACCGGTCGCGGCGGACCGGTGGGGAGTAGCCATAGCGTTTATTACCGATGCAAAATAGTCTTTGTCATTTTTTGCGGGGAGAAATGCGTGCGACACACACGCACACTACAAAAATCGTATATTACTACAATACTCACACCTTGACTTTAACAAAATATAGAAACAATTTCACGCACACATATAAACATCTAGGAGACAGGTATAGGCCCATTTGGGCTTGTACTTTGACAGAGGGGAAAGCCTGCATATGGCTACTCCCTTCCGGTGTTGCTCTATGAGCACCACACACCTCTTTCAAGGTTTCCACCAAAAAGCCCTGCAGTACTTGTGTTCCGTGTTCTTTATTCAGTGAGGACATGAGGACTGACCTGTATGCTGACGTTGTGGTACTGGTCGAGGAGGTCCAACTCCTCGTCGCTGGAGTCCTCGTACCCGGCGCGGCGCCCCGAGCTCGGCCGGGACCTGCGCCCCGAGCCACCTTTGTTCGATTTGCCTACAAACAGCGATATGTTTAATTCAACTTTCGATACATTTGATTAATTACAATATTAAGAGGCTTATTGCGACTTTGCACTGGGTTGAAAAAACGTTACTTCACGCCTATTGTCCCTGAAGGGTTAGCAAAGATAAATTAGTGCATGTAAATACCCCGTTTGCCTATTAACTTCTACATCTATAGTCACAAAAATTCGCCACTTTTTAGAAATGTGTTACAATGTACTCTGTTGTGTGTAGTATACACCCGAGTATGGTCGGTGCAACTAGTGCAGCGTGACACGCCTCCCCCTCCCCCGCACGACGGCGCGGCAGTTGTGCGGCGTGACGTGCACGACATCGCGCCCCCTTCCCCCCCCGGTGTACTCACGCGTGTGGTGCGTGGCGCGCGCGAGGAGGCGCGTGGCGCGCACGACGGCGCGGCAGTTGTGCGGCGTGACGTGCACGACGTCGCGCCCCCCTCCCCCCCGGTGTACTCACGCGTGTGGTGCGTGGCGCGCGCGAGGAGGCGCGTGGCGCGCACGACGGCGCGGCAGTTGTGCGGCGTGACGTGCACGACATCGCGCCCCCTTCCCCCCCCGGTGTACTCACGCGTGTGGTGCGTGGCGCGCGCGAGGAGGCGCGTGGCGCGCACGACGGCGCGGCAGTTGTGCGGCGTGACGTGCACGACGTCGCGCCCCCCTCCCCCCCGGTGTACTCACGCGTGTGGTGCGTGGCGCGCGCGAGGAGGCGCGTGGCGCGCACGACGGCGCGGCAGTTGTGCGGCGTGACGTGCACGACGTCGCGCCCCCCTCCCCCCCGGTGTACTCACGCGTGTGGTGCGTGGCGCGCGCGAGGAGGCGCGTGGCGCGCACGACGGCGCGGCAGTTGTGCGGCGTGACGTGCACGACGTCGCGCCCCCCTCCCCCCCCGGTGTACTCACGCGTGTGGTGCGTGGCGCGCGCGAGGAGGCGCGTGGCGCGCACGACGGCGCGGCAGTTGTGCGGCGTGACGTGCACGACGTCGCCCCCCCCCCCCCCGGTGTACTCACGCGTGTGGTGCGTGGCGCGCGCGAGGAGGCGCGTGGCGCGCACGACGGCGCGGCAGTTGTGCGGCGTGACGTGCACGACGTCGCCCCCCCCCCCCCCCCCCGGTGTACTCACGCGTGTGGTGCGTGGCGCGCGCGAGGAGGCGCGTGGCGCGCACGACGGCGCGGCAGTTGTGCGGCGTGACGTGCACGACGTCGCGCCCCCCTCCCCCCCCGGCGTACTCACGCGTGTGGTGCGTGGCGCGCGCGAGGAGGCGCGTGGCGCGCACGACGGCGCGGCAGTTGTGCGGCGTGACGTGCACGACGTCGCGCCCCCCCTCCCCCCCCGGTGTACTCACGCGTGTGGTGCGTGGCGCGCGCGAGGAGGCGCGTGGCGCGCACGACGGCGCGGCAGTTGTGCGGCGTGACGTGCACGACGTCGCGCCCCCCTCCCCCCCCGGTGTACTCACGCGTGTGGTGCGTGGCGCGCGCGAGGAGGCGCGTGGCGCGCACGACGGCGCGGCAGTTGTGCGGCGTGACGTGCACGACGTCGCGCCCCCCTCCCCCCCGGTGTACTCACGCGTGTGGTGCGTGGCGCGCGCGAGGAGGCGCGTGGCGCGCACGACGGCGCGGCAGTTGTGCGGCGTGACGTGCACGACGTCGCGCCCCCCTCCCCCCCGGTTTACTCACGCGTGTGGTGCGTGGCGCGCGCGAGGAGGCGCGTGGCGCGCACGACGGCGCGGCAGTTGTGCGGCGTGACGTGCACGACGTCGCGCCCCCCTCCCCCCCGGTGTACTCACGCGTGTGGTGCGTGGCGCGCGCGAGGAGGCGCGTGGCGCGCACGACGGCGCGGCAGTTGTGCGGCGTGACGTGCACGACGTCGCGCACGACGAGCGCCAGCGCCTCGCTGCAGCGCACGAGGGCGGCGGTGCGGTGCGGCCGCAGCTTCACCGCCTCCACCTCCACCTCGTCCGACCCGCTGTCCGATGCGGCCGCATCGTTCTTCACCTGCGAGCGAGGTTTTGCCGTAACATAGTTATCGTGAAAACGCTACGACAACAATGTGTCGTGCGGTATCCGCAGATTTTAATATACGTAAGATTTCGAATCACGACATCGGATTATAAAAAGTAATAAATACTAGCATCAACCTATGCTCAAAAGACACATTTCATACGATCGGCAACATACACTTGTGCACATTAACAAAAAAACAACGCTTAACACACAAATATGCGTATCATTGCGATACATTCAGTGTACACTCTAATCTGAACGAGATGGCAACCCACTGCGTATGCAATAGTGGCCTATATAAGAGTAGCACAGTATGAGAAAAACACACAATAGGGTATCGTCTTGGAAAATACTTTCTTCACCCATACTAATACAATCACAAATCCAATAGTCGCATTTTTAGTTTTAATTTACGTAGTTTGTAGTAGTAGTATAATACCTACGTCAGTTTACGTTGTTGTCAGGTATAAATTGTTTGTTTTCAATTGCAATTGCTTGAAAACAAACAATTTGAAATGCACCAGTTGTAAAGTACATAGTACATAACTGTGAAAACTGTTTCTAATTTCACTCAATAGTGTTTCTGTGCTGCGTGTACAAATAGACAAACATCCTAAAACAAAAAAAAAAATTTGCCATCTACAGACCCCTTCAAACTTAACTACTCCTCTTATTTTTTCTTATCACCTATGTATAGACATAGTCCAGTTATATAGTATATGCAAAGACACAAATAATACGAAAATAAAAATAGTAGAAACTCACCAGTATCCAACCCTGTGTCTGCGGCGAGTTAGACAGTTCGCTTTCTGACGACACGCTCGTCGGCCGCCTTTCGTATTCGTCTTCCGATCCTTCTGAACGATTTGATGCTGCCAACATCAAATATGCAATTAAATTAATTACAACCGTATTTTCTTTTACACACGCAATTTTATTACGATAAATTGATACACTTAACATTAATTTTAATTATTAGTTGTAATATATGTAGGTTTGACCTTGGTCAAACCAACGCAGCGCACGCGCCGGCTTCGTGATATTGGAGGGGAGCAGGCGGACAGTGACAGTGGCGCTGCCGAGTCGACAGGTCGCACGATATGTTATTTAATCTCATGGCTCGCGCCATTGACACTGTGAAACCAAATTGTGATTGTACTTGTTGTTGATTCAGGTATATGGCATTACATCGTCGTTGTAAACATGTATCGATGTATTCATAAGTTCTAATGTGTTTTGTGATTAAACTTGCAGTTATTACTCGCATCAACAGCCGTACTTATTCCATATCCTACCTACAAGGAAAAAAGGTCGTGATTACCGACTTACATATATTATAATAATGTGCATGTTATGGTTCAGACAAATAAATTATTTATTTTGATAGGATAGGTCCGTGTTGCTCTATGTGCGTGACAGCAATGCCATTAATTACATTACTTTTTTTTCATTCATTGTTTTACGGCCACGGATTCAAGTCCTTAACAGCCAATCTTCAGTAATTTTTATCTTCATTTCTTATGATAATGAATATCCATATGGAAGATGACGATGATTGGATGCTTCCATGTGGAATATTTAGAGATGACTCCAGTAAAGTTATGGAGACTTTACTAGGAGATTTGACGAAGTTTTGGAGGCAACATCTTTCCTACACCCGTGAACATTATCGAATGTTTTATGATAAAAATCCCACCATTTTTACACATAAAAACGCGACTATACACAAATTTCGAAAATAATATCACGCAGCGACACAGCTTTTCCGCGTTCCGGCCAAAACTCCTCCCATTAGATTAAAAATCGTAGTGTGATGTGGTACCGGTGTGCGGCCAGGCGCCGGCGCCGGCGGCGGCCAGCAGCGCCAGCAGCAGGCGCCACTCGCGCGCGCCGTGGATGTTCTGGGCAGACGTCTTCGTCACCTCGTACAGCCCGCACGAGATCTGAACGTTGACACGACACACGAACATTATTGAAGAGAACACTTCTTTAGCATGTCAATGAAACGAAAAAGCGACAGTAAAAGAGACAGACACATAACTTCATAAGATTTAACATGGGAGAAAATGAGATAGGGAGCGGATATAGTGTCTCTTATGAAAATTTTTGAAGGTTTCACTTCTGCCACGTGTGAAATGAACACACGTGTTTTTTCACAGAAGTAGTTCCATGGAGAAGAGTAAACGCTAAATCTTATTTATCACAGTACATGGGTAGCTAACGTAGGGCTCCGTGGTGCAGTGCGCACCAGGGCTCCGGAGTTCTAGGATCCCCTAACCTCGGGAGACAAGAGGGGATGAGAACCCGATTCTGTCCCGATGCACCGAGGCCCTTGTCGATCTAGCTACGCCACTGTAACTGTCGACACGTACTGACGTACTGACTGTGTGACGTGTGTATTGACGGCTCAAAAGTTATCATATGAAGATATCGAAGGAATGTTGAGGAGTATCTATGTTTCTCGTTAAATTATAAGTAAAGCAGGCGTTGAATAAAGGTAGTGGTAAGTCTAACGAACGCTCACCACGTCTGCGCGCACATACAACAGTAACTAGAGCAGCGTGAACAGCAGCTGCAAGTGTGTGAGCGCGTGGCGGCAGCGCATGAGGCGCTTGTCCGCAGTGAGGCCGACAGTGCGACTGAACGCGACCACCCGTCCATCTTTTTACCTGTTCCACGTGGGGACCGACCTTATTCTACAAGCAAAGTCAAACTCGTCCAAGCCACTATACGCTCCAAGTGGGGACCTATCTTATTCTACACGTACACAGATACCCTTTCGCCTCCCACCTCCGGTCACGTGTCTATGCTACTACAATCTGCGTGTATTTTTTCCTTCTTGAAGTCAAAAACTCAGTTATTCTCGACGAACATTTACAAAGTACTCACCACGTCGGCGTGCTGATAGAACAGTTTATAGGGCAGCGTGAGCAGCAGTTGCAGGTGTGTGAACACATGTGGAGCGGCGTGGTGGCAGCGCATAAGGCGCGCGCTAATGCGCACCAGGGCCTTCAGCGCGACCTTCGACCGTCCACCACGCAACCGTCCACCTTCCTACCCGCTCCACGTGGGGACCGACCTTATCCTACAAGTACAATCGAAATCGTCCAAGCCCCTACACGCTCCAAGTATAACCTTTGGCTCCCACCTCCGGTCATTTCGTGTCTGTGCTACTACTATCAGCGCGTGTTTCTTCCATCTTCATGTTACTCTATATTCTCGAAGATTTATAAAATACTCACCACGTCGGCGTGCTGATAGAACAGTTTATAGGGCAGCGTGAACAGCAGCTGCAGGTGCGTGAGCACGTGGGGCGCGGCGTGGTGGCAGCGCATGAGGCGCGCGCCGGTGCGCAGCAGGGCGGTGAGCGCGCGCCGGGCCGCCGCCTCCCCGCGCCCGCCCGCCCACGTCACCACCCGCTCCACGTGGGGACCCACTTCGCTCCACAGGCAGAGCACGCGGTCTCTGGGAAGGTGACGATGCACAAAAATCAAAGAATTAAAAAAAAACGTAACTTCACGCCTGTAATCCCCGAAGGGGTAGGCAGAGGTAAATGCATGCATTCAAGCATACATGCAAACACCCACGATTCGCCGGTTACGTTTTGACCCATGTAAGAGGTGGCTAGCCTGTTGACATCTACGGCCACATTACCAAACTTCGAGGTACTGGGAAATTTCCAGAAAATTGAAAAATCTCAATAGAACCAGAGATAAAAGACTTTACACCATTGTCTCTGATAATCCCCTACCCGGGAATCGAACCCAGGACCCCAGCGTAGTAGTAATGGCCTGCTACCACTAGGCTGCTGAGGCAGTTAAACTGAGTGAAATCTTACAAATAGGTAATTATTACAGGTAATTTACTGTATCACATATTAACGTCGAACAGGATTTTATGGAATAATAATCGCACTTTCACTAGTAATCTTTTATAATTTTGGCAGCGTTACAGTCTCGTATAGGTCGCGCCACGTAAAAAGAACGCTGGAAGAAAGTAGAAGGGATGTGTTCGCGCATCGGTACACTCGCGCACTAAAGTACTAGCCCTATTGGTTTATTTTTGATCTAGCTTTCGCTTGCGGTTTCGTGTATTGGTGGGCAGATTGAAAACGCCGCACCTCATACTACCAAATAGATCGATAAATCGTCTACTGCGCAGCTTGACCGCCAGCGTTCCTTTTACCTGGCGCGACCTATACAATAATATTAATTTTGTGTGTCAAAAATAATTCCTACCGTCTTATATATTATTTCGAAATATATCAAATCACCAACTATATTAATTGTAATAATCATATTAGGTTTGATCTAATTTAACTAATATTCTATTTATTTATTATAATTATTATGAAGAATATTCAACTTATTCTTATATTATCTAAATCAATAATTAAACGAATGTGTGTTACGTCATGATGACAGTTGTTGCCAGTACTCGCTAACAAACACTATTTACGAAACAGGTAATTTTTATATATAATAATTCCATGTATGAACTAATCATAGAATAAAAGAACTTACCTATTTTGTATAAGTGTCTGTCCGAGCAGTTCCAAGTAGAATATGGTGATGTCTTCGAGCTGCGGGTTAAGCTGCAGACTTTCAGCGTCCGGCGGAGTGCCCACCGCTATCATTGCTCGCACTAATTCCTGTAAACATTATATACACAATAAAAATAAAATAATGACTGAAAAAAACCGACAAAAATCATAAACAAGAAGGGTACGAGAGTAAAGGAATAGAGAGTGCACTTGAGTTTGCGCATACACTGTCTACTATTATAATAATTTAGGCTGCGCAGTTGGCAATGTAGTGTCCAATACATATGGCGTCATCTAGAGGAACACTGAGAAATCACAAGTACTTATGCAGTACGGAAGATGCGTATGGCTGTGCTGAATCGCACATGTGAAGTTTTCTTACGAGTTGCTCTACATAAACAACTTCCCAACGTTAACCGTTTGAACAAGATGTCAATAGGCTCGCCACCTGTCAAACGACCGGCCAAAACCTAACCGGCGAATCGTGGGTATTCGCAAGTACGCTTGAATGCATGCATATAACTCTGCCTTCTTCGGGGAATTACATGCGTGATGTGACCTGCAAACTGTCGAGCTGCAGGAACTTGGTCTCGGTGACGAGCAGGCCGTGCAGGTTGCATTTGGCCACGCACTCCGCCGCCGTCTCCATCAGCTGCCTCTCGTGCGGCGTGGGCGCTCGGACACCTGGCGGAGACAAGAAAGATCACATTACCACATCGTAGCCGAGCAAGGATGTCGGCAGCGCAGCGGAAGATATAAGGGATATGGAAGATAGGAGGGGGAGAAAGGGTCGTTTAACACGTAGAGGGAGGCACATTGGCTCTATGAGGGAGGGTAGATATCAGGCAAACTTGGCATAATTTTGCTATTTTCTAATCTCATGTATTAGATGATGATGGAACAGAAATTGTCAAGCATTTCATTTACATTCATCATGCTTGATTAGTAAAGTTTTTTATTATGTGGTAGGTAATAATAGAATTAATTATTTGACTAAATATTTACTAATATATTCACTGTCTATTTTTCTTATACATCATACAGTATAAAGTTATAAAGTATACAGGTATTCATTGCACAATTCATAACTTTGCATTCCGAATCTGTATTTGTATTGAAAATGCGGATTGGTGATCGCAGTGGCGGTAGTTTTATCGCAGGACGCTGCTGCCCATCCCGCGTTATTATATTTACTACCACCCTATTGGAATGGTTTGACCGCCATTGTTCAGTTGATTGACTGCACTAGTAGAAGAATTCTCTCTCCTAGTGGAAGAAAATTCTTCCGCTAATGGGCGGTGGGATCGTCACGACCCGACGCCACAAAAGTAAACGCTGTTGGTTCTCCTTTATATGAATTACATAACTTTTCAAACTTTTTTTTAAGTAGGTAATGGCATCCCTAACGCCCATTTTGCCAGTGTCAAGTAAAATATAATACATTTTAATTGTTTACATTGTTTTGTATAACAACACATTAATATTAAGACATTTACTTAACATTGTATCCGTTGGTAAGATGGAATACTGTTCCTACTTGTTATGAATTTTATATGTTGAACGAATACCTGCATCAGCACAAACCTCTTCAGGCTTTTTGATGTAGTTCAAATTGTAAAATAGTTTTAAGTATGTTTGAATAAATGAAAAAAAAAAAAAAAGATATTTCGTATTCGTAATAAGCAGCGTAAAATGTAATGATGCTGCGTTTCATGTAATTATGCATTCTCGAACATATTAGTACTAGTACTAGCACAAACCTCGCAAGTTAGGTTTATTAGTACTATTTATTTAAGCCCGCATTGTATTTTTATTTGAAAAATAAATAATAAATAAATAACTTACTGGTGGTAGAGCGCCAGTAACGGAGCTCGCGGGCGTAGGCACCACCGCATTACCTAATTTACTTGTTGTGTAGTGTTCAGCACTATCGTGTTCCGGTCAGGTGGTAATGTACGGGCCTGTAATTTCCGGCACAGAGGCATAACACCTTAGGCCTCAGGGGTGGTAACGCATCTGCATTTTGGCCTCGGTCTTCATGTGGGTGTCTATAGACTGAAATCATCACTTAACATCAATGTGAACTGCATGCTTGTTTGCCACTTACATTACATAAAAAAAAAAGTCAGTGTGTAAATTTTCAGTACGTCAGTCAGACGTCAGAGTCACAGTCAGTTATTCGAGTAAAGCGATGGCTACTTTACCAGAACATTTACAATGTAGTTTTGGAGGCAACCTGAAAGGTCGTATTTTCGCACTGTTATTCTATTTCACTATACACGGGCACTGTAATAAACCTATATCAAACAAATGCCACCAGCTTTATTTAATATAACTAAAAATACACCAACAAAATGAAATAAAATAAGAGCATCACACGCCTATTTCAAGGTTCCCGCCAAAACTCCAAGCAATGATGTTATATGTTACTAGATTGGCAGTTTACGGCAGCGACGCGTTGCCACTTCGAAGATGCCCACAGGCATATCTAACCTCGGTCCCCTGCTTGACATGAAGTGCGACAGACGCGTCACGCTCGTCCGGCAAACTTACATAGAATGGCGTAATGTGTTGTTAAAAAATATGTATCATGATCCGAAAAGAATGATAATGCAAGCGGCATTACTTTTCACGAATAAGTTCGCATAATTTTGATCATATTGCCTAAATTACATCAGAAAACAAAATAAATACATCGTGTATAATTTTTTCCATCGGTGTTTCTAGTAAAACAATTTGAAATTTTCCCACTTTTTAGGGAGTAAATTTAATGAATGAAGACATTCTATTCTGCCAGTAACCGGATGAATGATATATAATTACTTGATGTCCCCGCGACTTCGTTCGCGTGGAAAAGTGACTTCGGGCACCTTTTTTGGATATAACTTTTGGTCAATTTTGGATCATAAACACTTTTCAACCAAAAGTAAAGAAAAACTGGTTTACATTAATGCTTCTCTGTTGTGACGCATTGATGGCTATCGGAGATGAAAGCATATAGGCTGCAAATTGCGAGCACGTGACAGAGTCACATGTAACCGTGCGAAAATCTAAACTTAATATTATAAAGCTGAAGAGTTTGTTTGTTTGAACGCGCTAATCTCAGAAACTATTGATCCGATTTGAAAAATTCTTACCAGTACGCTACTGGATAAATATCATATTTATAAAAACACCTTCGCAAATAATGTATTATTTTAGAACAACTTTGATTAGTATAAAAAAGCTTATAGTGAGCTAACGTTAAAATATAGACATATGCTGTCGCGGACTTTTGTTGTTTGCACGGCTTCGAGCTCTATTCCATCGTACATTACCATCGATTACAATAGCTGTGGACACTACCACTCAGCGGTAGGTAAATTATGTGATGCGTAGGTGCTTTCACTCTCGAGGTCGGTCAACAGAGCTCTACCACGATTTTCTATTTAAAAGCCATATATTTATTTTAATGGCTGACAAAAAAAAACTTCGAACGTTGAAATGTTTTCGCCCCGAAGTAAACTCATAACGTGCTACATTTCCGTGTAAAAACACCTCACCGATTCGTATCTTATTAATAGGTAACCAAATCAAGTGTTTGTATGGAATTTTAACCGAATGTCCGGGGTGTGCTATTACGCAAAGAAACCGACTGTTTACCATCTACAGCTCCCATCGTACGCTCGAAACACTTTGGTGGGCAAGATAAGAGTCAACCCAAGCATGTTAAAGTCAAGCCATTGTTAGTGTGGTCCTAATTTGGATGGGTGAGCACAAAAAGTCATGTAATTGTTAGTGCGGTGTAAAATTGAATAGATGAGCACGAAACATTCATTTCCATTTCATTTTCTTCCCACGTTAAATTTTATGAATTTAGGCGTCTGTCCCTTTTTACTGTCGGTTTTTCGTTTCATTGACTTTCAAATCACAACAATGCTAAAAAAGTTTTCCCTTTAAAACTTTAAAAACTCGGCCATTAATTCGTCTTAAAATCCGTTTACTACTAACTGTTAACTTTTTCTAAGTATTTTCAATGTAGACACGCTTCCGTTACAGTTTTATATAGTATAGATTAAAAGTTTCATTAAATTGTATTAAAGATTGACATTACATTAATCACACCAAAGCAATTAAATACATTTATTCATTAATATATTTTGGGGAAATTATCTCACCACTGGCAACTCTGACCGACTCTGTCCGTTTCCATGGCAACAATATTGTTGTCTCACTTTCACGGTAATTTGTTAACCAGTGGAAGAAACGAGACAAATATAGTTTACTTTGTACATAAGTATCGGTTTCAAAGCTACGTCTTTTGAACTATTAAGTGGTTACGCATTTGTGAAAATCGTTTGTATGACATTGCTTCTCTAGTATTTATAAGCTCATTGACTCCAAACGTTCTTAATAAAATGCTTGCTTAAAATGGTTGAACGGAAGGGTGTTTTATTACTTTTTCACAGATATTATCACAGATAACACATAGGTACACATATCAGTAGACTAAACACATTTTGAAGAGATAATCAAGACATAGACACAATAACTTATTTTGATACTAGCTGTGCCCGCAACTTCGTCAGCGTGGGAAAAAATATGATTGTTCAGTATCTACCCGGACGTAGTCATGGGCGCAGCTAGTATAAAAGTAGCCTAAGTTACTTCTTATCACATCAGCTATCTGCCAGTGAAAGTCCTGTCAAAATCGGTCCAGCCGTTCCCAAGATTAGCCCCGCCAAACAGACAGACAGACAAAAGTAAAAAGCGGTTATTTTATTTTAATATTACAAACAGACACTAGATGTTTATTTATTTGTATAGATGCAGTACTAACAGTTCTTGCACATGATGAAAATGTAAAACACTTGTGAACTGACCCGTCTCCCCGAGGGCGATGTAGGAGTAGATGCTGGAGAGCAGGCTGGTGTCGGGCGAGCGCGCCTCGCGCACCAGCGACACCGTGCCGCCCGCCGCCAGGTAGTCCTCCGCTTCCGTCAGCGTCTGCGGCCCGAATTATTCACAATTATTAATTACCGCAACTTCCATTGGTGAATGAAAAAAAAAAAATCTATTTTTACTTTAACAAATTTGAGCATCCTTCTAATTATAAGTAATTTTTAAAAAATAACAAAACGATGAAGTTTTACAAAAACTTTGACTTTAACTAATATTTATAAACAGACGTATGTACTGGTTGTTGATGGTAAGATTTATTTGCTCAACAATAAATATTTCATTTCATATAATTCAATTCTGTGTGCGCGTGTTCCGTTTGTGTCTGTGTAATAGGTAACCGGAATAAGCGATTGTATGGAATTTTAAGCGAAGAAATTTAACGAAGAGTGTTAAATTTCTTCAAAGTGAACCTTAGGCAGCAGGCGGCCCACGAAGAGCGTGTTGAGTATCTCGAGCAGGTGCCTCCAGGCGGCGCGCACGCTGTCCGCGTGTCGCGCCGCCACACTACACGCGCGGCCCAACGCCAGCTGCGCCTTTACCGACTGCCCCAGCGATACACCTGCGAAAGAAATATCATTTTACAGCAGCCTATAAGCTACACAACATAGCCTAGGTTACACCAAGATATTTGTTAAAGTTACATACCAGCTTGGTCCACTTGACTCCCTACAAAAACGCGCCGTTCGTATTGTTAACGACCCAGGACTTACTGTCAGGCTCGAACATCTGAGCATGCGCAGAGACATTGGGAGTCTGTGCGTGTTATACCGTCTCTACAATGGTGAGTGCTCAGCTGAACTGTTTGACATGATGCCACCGTCTCTTTTCCTACACCGCACTACCCACTGAAGAGGGAAGTTCCACCCTCACCGACTGGACACCTGGCAGTGCTCAACGGTGCGGTTTTCACGTTCGTTCCTGCCCAGAACGTGTAAATTGTGGAACGAACTTCCCTCTGAGGTGATCCCTCGGTGCTACATATGGGGTTCTTCAAAAATGGCGTCAAAAGAGTCCTATAGGTCTGGCAGCGCGTTGGCAACTCCCCTGGTGTTGCAAATGTTCATAGGTGACGATGACCACTTTCCATCAAATGGCCCGTTTGCTTGTCTGTCAACCTTCAGACATAAAAAAAAAAGTTAAAGTTATTCTTCTCTAACTTTAACAGATTTCTTTAAGTTATAGAGATCTTGGTGCAACCCAAGTTTAGTAATGGTTCTACACTCTAGGTAATAGGGAACATGCGTGTGATTCAAATAATGCTTTTTTTTTATACGTAAATTCTTTTCCTTTCGGTTCACGCACGTATTAATATTTATGTGTATAATTTTGTTTTGAATAAGAAAATAATTATTGAAAAACGCATAAAATAAGCGGAAAATTTAAATGAAGTAAAACGCAACGCCATTGGTCGGTAGAATTGTGACGTCAGTGTACCAATTGTCTCGGTGCGTAGTTTGTATTCGGTGCTATTTTATTGTGATTAAGCTGATATTTAAGTGATTTTACATTTATTTTTGCTAATGTGCAGTAGAAAGACTCGTAGGAAAATGACTGATATCTGTTACGTTAATGCCCAGTCAGACAATCTTCCTAAAATTGACGTGTTCATGATGACCACGTAACTTGCAGCAAAGCCGGATTTTAATATGGCAACCCATTATACGTCCCACTGCTGGGCACGAGTCTCTCCCCTTTTTAGGGGGAGGCCTGGAGCTTACTCCACCACGCTACTTCAATGCGGATTGGTGGAGTTGGGTGGGTTAGTGGCCAACCCGCTGTCGGATGTTTTCAAACCACCCATAAGGCCTCCGACAAGGTTTAACGACTGCTATCTATCGATAGCAACCGGGACCAACGGCTTAACGTGCCCTCCGAAGCACGGAAACGCGCATTTAATTTGCCACTAGCGGTCACCCATCACACTACCCGACCGCGCCCGTAGTGCTTAACCGAGCAGATCGCTTCCGATCTACACCAGCCGCGGGGCCATGCGCGCTTCCGGATCCGGATTTTACATCTACTGAAATTAAAAAGGAGTGAAAGCAGCAAGGTAAATACTGTGTTTCTTGGATATACATTGTTACTTGTACCCCAGTCAAGAAAAAATGGCATAACCTTAAAATGGTTAATATGAGAGATCATTGTGGTTATGTTATTGTTACGATAAAAAAAAACTTATTCGAGCCTTATGCTGTTCTCTATTAGAAGGAAACTTAACATTCTGCTCGATTTAAGACTTTCATGGACAATTTTATGTTTCAAAATCGTAGGTATCATACAATGCATTGGATTGTAAATTTACTTTTTGTTTTATTTTTTATAGATCTGAACGAGAAACTTATTTCGACTCTGCAGTTGGATATGTGCAAGTAAAACGGGCGGGAAATATATGCACGGTTAAGGCTCTAATAACACTTGAACACCATGTCAGACAGATGTGTTATTCTATACCTAACACTTGAGTGCGATGAGGGTGAAGAAACTGTCTTATCATTTCAATATGAAGACTATGCAGCTCGCAGAGGTAGATCACAGTTTTATTTTATTATGTCTTTGTTTATTAGTAAACTTTGTGTTTAAAACTACTTAGGTTTGGTTGCATTAAAATATTTGAAGTTAAAATAAAATTCTACATTCTTCTTTAACTGATGAACTAATATAATCTATAAATATAAATGTAACAAATATGCTGAAGTTGGAGATGGATGTAAAATTTTACATTTCACTTTAACAAATATTTTGTACCAACCAAACCAAAGTTTAATTTTACTTCATCCACTGTTGAACAAACCTAATAAAATGATAAATGATTATTGAATAGGTACCTACATCGAAATTATTATTTTACAGGAGGATGTTAATCCTTCAAGGATCGTACGGCCACTGGCGGCGAGACACAATTGAATTTCAATTGTCATATTTTTCTCGTGTCTGGAGAGATTAACATGGTATTGCATTCTTGGCATCGGTGTATAGATGCAATGAAGACCTACCATCCACTAGCATTGAATGTTACTTGAAGAAGTCTAAATTATCAGCAGTGGGCACAAGCCTTTAAAAGCGGGAACAGTTTTTGTGTTTTGATAAAACACAGTAAAGAAGTCGGTGACACAGACAATCAACTGCAGAAGTACTTCAATGAGCCCAGTAACATTGAGAAGTTATCTCTTCACTATTTGGTGAGCAGTATGCAGGACAATCCAAAGATTCCACAAAAGTTCATCTATGAAACAAATTGAAATTAATAAATGTGGCATTATTTTAAACAAAAGATCATTCGTTCAATGAATTGTGTTCTCATTTGCTCCGCACAAATTAATCTATATTTCTATTCTAAGTGCAAGTGTAACGTATAAAAGTGCATAAAAAGGTTAAATGTAACCCAAGGACGGTTGGTACAGTATAATACCACAAAATCAGTGTTGTTTGGTTGGATTACGAGTTTGCAGAAGTGAATATAGATTCTAACTAACAGCCACCATTTTGTGCAAATACCCACTTTTTTCTGCACATTTCCGGATCGACTTCTAAAGGGCCTTTCTCAACGTGCAATTGAGACGAACGTCGTGTCGGGTGCCTTTGTTAGTGTTCAACTTAGACGATCGTCTCACATCTTACATTATCTACTTGTTGGTCAGAATGGTTCAGTGTTCAGCCTGCAATTCGAATATTTTAGTCACGCAAAAACGAATTAAGTGCACAAATGGTACTTGTCAGCATTGTTACCACCAAGATTGCGTTAAATACAATGATTCTTCTTCGTCGTGGTCGAAATGGATATGTCCGCTTTGTCTGGCTTCTCGCCCGAAACAAGGTGACAACACTAACACTCCCGTACACGGGAAAAGCTCTAAAGAAGCGGTTTCGACGTCACCGTTATCGAAAATTGAGAAATCATGCTGCTGATAATGATCAGGTACTAGCTGAAATCCGTTCACTCCGCGAAGTCATGATGAATAAGTTGGATGAACAGCAAACGACTATGAATAATTTTAATTCCACTTTAAGTCAAATGCAGAAAGATGTCAGAATTCTTGGCTCTAAGTTTTCTACCATGCGTGAAGAATTGGACGGCGTTATAAGCTCTGTTAAATTTATCTCCGATTCATATGATAACTATACTAAGGCCAGTGAAGGCATTACTACGAACATATCTAAGCTGGTCGATGAAAATTGTAACCTGCGTTCAGACTTCTCTGAACTCACTTTGAAATTGGCTAAAATGGAACAACAAGCAAGAGATTCTAATATCGAAATTCATGGTGTCCCTGAACGTAAAAATGAGAATTTGCTTAAATTTATAAATAACATCAGCACTACGGTGTCATACGATCTAAAAGACACTGATATTGAGGGATTTCACAGAGTGCCTAAATTAAATACCAATTCTCAACGCCCTCATAGCATCATTGTAAAACTAAGCAGCTCTCGCTTACGCGACAACTTATTGGCATCAGTAAAATTGTACAATAGAAATAACCCTAATAATAAGATCTCTACTACTCACTTGAACATCTCTGGAGACAAGCTTCCTATCTTTTTATCGGAACATCTCTCCCCAGATAATAAAAAGCTTCACGCTGCTACGCGTATTGCCGCTAAAGAGAAAGCTTACGCTTATGTGTGGATCAAGAATGGTCGTATTTTTGTTCGTAAAAATGCTACCTCGGAGCCAAAATTAATTAAAAATTTTGATGCTATTTCTAATATGTGATATTTTGGTGTATTATTAATAACAGGCTCTTTATGTTATTGTTAATAAATTCAATCTTAACGTATATTACCAGAATGTACGAGGCTTAAGAACCAAAGTAGAAGAATTTTATCTTAATATATTGCAAAATGACTACGACATAATTGTTTTGACAGAGTCTTGGCTTAACGATACTATCTTTGATCATGAACTTTTTGATAACCGTTATAATATATTTCGTCGCGATAGATCAAGTACTTGCTCCCATAAATATAAAAAGGATGGTGGAGGAGTTGTTGTGGCTGTTCTCAGAACTTATAATGTAATACGTAAAATTGAATGGGAATCCCCGTGCGAAGACATCTGGCTTGCTGTACAAATCGGAAAATTTACTATTAATTTGTGCACCTTTTATATTCCACCGCCTATTACATATGAATATATTGACTTATTTGCTAACAATGTAACGCGCGTTATGAATTCATGCAATTCATATAATAGTTTGTCCTTAGTATTGGGTGATTTTAATGTAGGCGACATCAAATGGGTTAGAGAAGGAGTGACGTCATATTTGACGCCTTTACCGACATCTAGTCTCATTCACAATCTTCTTTTAGATTCTATGGCGTTTTGCGATTTATATCAATGTAACCACATTTGTAACAATAATGATCGCCTTCTTGATTTGATATTTGGTAGTGATCCCTTGTGTATTTCAGTATTAGAAGCGGATGAAGCGTTAATACCAATTGACTCGCATCACCCCCCCTTAAAGATTGATATTCGACATAGCACAACTCGTGGCATTAAGCGTAAACACTGTTCATATCGTGACTTTAGAAAAGGCGATTATGATATTATCAACGATATAATTGGAGGCTTAGACTGGAAAAAACTATTTGATAAAGCTTCTTGTGTGAATCAAATGGTTGACACGTTTTATGACAATTTGCATAACATTATTAAAGATCATATTCCCTTAACATGGCCTAAAGATGAATCTTACCCTATGTGGTTCACTCGGCCGGTTATCAAATCTCTCAAAGAAAAGGCCAAATATCATACGAGGTTTAAAAAATATGGTAACTTGCAAGATAAACTACAATACACGATACTGAAAGATCGATGTCAATTATTGATTCACGAATCATATGAACTGTTTAAACAACAGGCTCCAGAAAACCTAAAAAGGCGACCTAGATATTTGTGGAAGTGTATAAAAGATAGAAACTCTAACAAATATTCTATACCAAATGAAATGACTTTAGATAAATTAACAGTACGAGGAGGTCAAGCCATTGTAGATTTATTCATGAATTACTTTCAAAGTATATACAGTTCACGTGTACCTGGTCTCAGCTCTCAAAACCCAGAACAATCCAACAATAGTATCTGTTTTAGTCATTGTATAATAACTAGAATGGAAGTGTTGAAACAATTAAGATCGTTGGATATTAACAAAGGTCCAGGACCAGATATAGTACCTCCAATTTTATTAAAAAAATGTGCTGAAAATTTGTGCCTACCTTTGACTATGATATTTAATGCTTCTCTTGAAACAGGTGTATTCCCTACAAAATGGAAATTAGCACATATAACTCCCATTTATAAATCTGGTAGCTTAAACGATGTCACAAATTATCGCCCAATATCTTTATATATATCGTGTAGTAAAATCATGGAAACAATTATCAATACTAAACTCCGAGCACACTTTAGAACAATATTAAATACTAACCAACACGGATTCATATCTTACAGGAGTACTAACACGAACTTAATTGGCTATGTAAGTGACATCGCAGAAGCTTTAGATAATAAAAATGAAGTACACGCAGTATATACGGATTTTAAAAAGGCTTTTGATTTAGTGAGTCATGATCTTTTACTTTTGAAACTCTCAACGTCCGGTATTCATGGGTCGCTACTTCGATGGTGAGTCATATTTGAGAAATAGATCACAATTGGTTGCTATACATGGATTTAAGTCAATTGCTCAAGAGATGCCATCTGGCGTTCCACAAGGCTCAATTCTAGGGCCACTATTTTTCCTTGTTTTCATAAATGACATTAGTAATAATATAAAATCTAAATATAAATTATATGCAGATGACTTAAAACTATACCGTTCTATATCCGGTTATGTCGATATTGGTATTCTACAGTCTGATTTGAATTCAATTCATAGGTGGTGTTTAAATAACGCAATGCATATTAATATAAATAAATGTTTCTTTATAAAGTTTACCAAGAAGAAAAAATCACTTCCAGCAATTTACAAAATCAATAATACCGCCATTACCGAAGTCACCACGGTTAGAGATTTGGGAGTTATATTAGATAATCATTTAAGCTTTAGACCCCACATTGACCACATTGTGAAGAAAACATCGAGACTGACTGGATATATCACCAGAGTGATGAATATTTTTAAGCAGCCAAGTGTAACTGTCCTAATTTATAATGCGCTGGTGCGCAGTGTCTTGGAATACTGCACCACTGTATGGAACCCTAGTTACCAAGTACACATTAACAGGTTAGAAAGAGTTCAAAAGAAATTTCTTTACTTTCTCTCCTTCTCTGATGGTCAATGTAGGCATCTACAGTCCTACGCACAACGTCTAACCTTTTATAAAATGGAATCCTTACAAACTCGTAGAAAAATATCTGATTTAATATTTGTTTATAAATTGGTTACTGGGACAATAGATTCACCTGACATTCTTCAAAAATTTAAATTTTCAATACCGCGCCCTGGAAGTCGATTACATAATAGAAAAATATTTAATCTACCTAATTCGAAAAGTAATTTTGTCCAACACTCTCCAATTTATCGTATGTCCTTGTTCTCTAATGATATTCGTAATACAGCAGATTTATTTCATGGTTCTCTTGCCTCTTTCAAAAACGCTATCAAGTGTCATTACCTAAGAAGAAATAATGTACCTTAGTTTTAAGTATGTACAATGTAGCAAATGAGAATGTTTAAAAATTATTAACCGATAAGTTAATTATTTAGAATGTTGTGTCTGCATCTAGAAGGTTACAATTATGTATACATGCTAATAATTTAACAACTTCTGAAGTCTACTTGTGAATAATTGTAATTTGTTTTGTGGACCAAAAAAAAAAAAAAAAAAAACTCATTATAGCCCATACCCCACATCATGGGTGCATCACTTGATGGTGAATCAGGTTATTTCAGTATTGAAATCAAATGTCCATCATCAGAAAAAAACTATGCATCAATATCAAGCAAAATGCATTGCACAAGTGCAGTTGCAAATGCATTTTGCTCAAAAATTAAAGCTATATTCTGTGTAGCGCACACTGATTTTGAGAAATCAAAAAATGTAAATAGTACATTATGACAAAGAAATATGTAGGAGATTGATTGATAAATGATTATTTTTTTTGTGTAAGTTAAGCAATTTTCCCTGTAATATGTAAATAAAAATTAGAAAAAATCCTTTGTAAAATTAAATAAATCTCCCTTTTTTACTAAAAAACCTTGTACATTTATTAATCCACAAGCTAATAGTATGACTTTATCCATAATGAATCCATGATTTTACACCACTTTTTCCTTACGTTTACACCTTTTGGTGCCATAAAAAAACACTTATTTGGTGCATTTCTATACATGTTTTTACACAAAAGCATGATACAGTACTGAAATAATGGTTTCTTCTCCTGTTGCGTTATAAAATCCAAGTAAAATACAAAATATTAAAAGAATTAAGGCCAAAACCGAGCCAAAACACTACAGTAAATCCGTATTGCTCCGTGCTGTGACGTCACGTCAGCGCGCCAAAATGGCGTTCGTTTTAAAAGCTGTCATCGTCATACGATTTTGAAATGATATATTTTAAACCTTATATTGTTTGTTTTTATAATATTTCGCATTAACACATGCTTGTGAAATATATTTTATTTTTTAAAGAAAAATGGAAAGAAAAATTTGACTTCAAATTTTCTTTTCTTTTTCTTTTTTAAATTTTGACTTCTTTCTTTAAAAAATAAAATATATTTCACGAGCATGTGTTAATGCGAAATAATATAAAAACAATTATTAAGGGTAAAAGCGACTTCTTTACGATATTCAATAAACTGAAAAGTCTATTATATCGGTTGCCTAACTAGCATAGTTGGCAATAGATGGCGCTACTGCTACCATAAAGCAAGGCAATAAATGTGAAGGAAAGATTTGACAAATCGGGCAGGACTTCAGTAGCTCAATTGGAAGAGCGGCTGGACTAGATTCCCAGTAGGCCGCGAGTTCGAGTCTCGCCTGAAGTCAAATTTTTCTTTCCATTTTTCTTTAAAAAATAAAACTTATATTGTTTTTTCAGTGCTGAACATTTTACATTTACATTCATTTTTTGACATTTTTTACATTTTACATTTACATTGAGTTTTTTACATTCATTTAATGATAAAAATTATATATTGAAAATATAAAAAAAAATCATGCATATTCCCTATTATTGATTTCTATCAAGGTTAATTTTACAGCAGCTTTACCACTAAGCTCAGCTTAGTTATAAAGCGACTGGACTAGTTATCCTTTCAGATTCGATTTCTGCCCGAAATCAAATTATACTTGACGTTTTTTCTTAATTTTATTTTGAAGTGAAAACATCTTTACCTTGCGATTTGAAAGTTGATGAAACGAAAAAGCAACAGTAAATGAGAAAGTTGAAACAGACACCTGAATTCATAAAATATGAAAGAGAAAATAAGATAGGCAGCATTATACATTGTCTCTTATAAATCCACTTTTGCTTCGTGTGAATTGCAGCCTTTTTTTTAAGTAAAAAAGATGGAAAAAATGTAAGCTGATGACTGCAGCCTATAGATGTCTACACTAAAACTTGATGTCAAAATACTGATGCGTTGCCACACCTGGGACCTTAGTTGTTATGTCTCTGTGATTCTTATTTCGGGGCCATACATTACCACCTGACCGGAACACGATAGCGTTGATTACTACTATTTAGCGGCAAGAAGATTAGATAATGCGATGGTGCCAACGTCCGCGAGCGCCGTCTCTGAAACTCTACTTAAAACTACAAACTTACCTATGGCGATGTAAGAGTGATACTGCGGTGAGAGCAGCGTGGTGAACTTGCAGAGGGTAAGCAGTAAGGTGTCGACGGTGAGCGTGTCGGCCGGCAGGCGAGCGACGAGCGCGGCGCACCGCTCGAGCCCGTTGAGCGCCACGAGCGCCGGACAGTCGCTTGCGCGGCTGCCCTCGAGCTCTTCGACGCTGGGCGCTTGCGAGCGCTCGAAGGCCGCGGACAGCGCCGTTACCTGGGGAGAGGAAAGCCTTGTTAATATAGAAATGCTATTATTCAGTTCCATCGAGACACCACGGAGGTTCGGATAGAGGACAACAGAATAAAATAATTCATTGCTAGCGAGTAGGGCTTTTAGGGGCATAGGTATTGCCTGAGGCCCTGAGGTTCCAAATTACAGCAGGCGCGCGTGGTACTGGCCGTGGGCGCGGGGGCGCGGCAAGCGGTAGGCTGCAGCGGCCGTGCGGCCCCTGCGCCCCCTGGGGACAGGGGGCCGGGGGACCGGGGAGACACTCACGGCGGGGGGCGCGGCGGCGGGCAGCAGGCGCGCGTGGTACTGGCGTAGGGCGCGGGGGCGCGGCACGCGGTAGGCTGCAGCGACCGTGCGGCCCCTGCGCCCCCTGGATGCCGGGGCCGGGGGGACACTCACGGCGGGGGGCGTGGCGGCGGGCAGCAGGCGCGCGTGGTACTGGCGTAGGGCGCGGGGGCGCGGCACGCGGTAGGCTGCAGCGACCGTGCGGCCCCTGCGCCCCCTGGGGGCCGGGGCCGGGGGGCCGGGGGGACACTCACGGCGGGGGGCGCGGCGGCGGGCAGCAGGCGCGCGTGGTACTGGCGGTGGGCACGGGGACGCGGCACGCGGTAGGCTGCAGCGGCCGTGCGGCCCTTGCGCCCCCTGGGGGCCGGGGCCGGGGGGCCGGGGGGACACTCACGGCGGGGGGCGCGGCGGCGGGCAGCAGGCGCGCGTGGTACTGGCGTAGGGCGCGGGGGCGCGGCACGCGGTAGGCTGCAGCGACCGTGCGGCCCCTGCGCCCCCTGGGGGCCGGGGCCGGGGGGCCGGGGGGACACTCACGGCGGGGGGCGCGGCGGCGGGCAGCAGGCGCGCGTGGTACTGGCGGTGGGCACGGGGACGCGGCACGCGGTAGGCTGCAGCGGCCGTGCGGCCCTTGCGCCCCCTGGGGGCCGGGGCCGGGGGGCCGGGGGGACACTCACGGCGGGGGGCGCGGCGGCGGGCAGCAGGCGCGCGTGGTACTGGCGGTGGGCACGGGGACGCGGCACGCGGTAGGCTGCAGCGGCCGTGCGGCCCTTGCGCCCCCTGGGGGCCGGGGCCGGGGGGCCGGGGGGACACTCACGGCGGGGGGCGCGGCGGCGGGCAGCAGGCGCGCGTGGTACTGGCGGTGGGCACGGGGACGCGGCACGCGGTAGGCTGCAGCGGCCGTGCGGCCCTTGCGCCCCCTGGGGGCCGGGGCCGGGGGGCCGGGGGGACACTCACGGCGGGGGGCGCGGCGGCGGGCAGCAGGCGCGCGTGGTACTGGCGGTGGGCACGGGGACGCGGCACGCGGTAGGCTGCAGCGGCCGTGCGGCCCTTGCGCCCCCTGGGGGCCGGGGCCGGGGGGCCGGGGGGACACTCACGGCGGGGGGCGCGGCGGCGGGCAGCAGGCGCGCGTGGTACTGGCGGTGGGCACGGGGACGCGGCACGCGGTAGGCTGCAGCGGCCGTGCGGCCCCTGCGCTGCAGCACGCGCCACAGGTACGCGTCTCGCACCGGACCCACGCGCTCCGCTGGCATCACCATCTCTTCGTTTCTGAGGGTAAACGAGACGATATTATTGAAACGGTGAGTTTCATAGACCGCACTACAAATTTACTTAACTTGGGAGTCCAATTTTCAATGTTTTTTTTTTGGTCCGCAGGAATGTGTAAACTCCTAGTTTACTTTGAGAAACGCATCTATACTAAGTACAGAATAAGTAAAGTAGTTTTTTTTTCACAAAATTTTCAAAACTGATTCTTTGCTTAATATAAAAAATCTAAAACAGGAACTCACTTGATAGAATGAAACACTTCCTCGAGCATGGGCTGATCGAAATCCCCCGAACCGTTGCATCCACGAAGGTTCTTGACGAAATCTTCCACAGTCATCGGCACGTTGAGTTTCTTAGCGTTGTGGTTATGCTGGTCCATATTTAACATGATGACGGCGTACGCGAGGCGGAACGCCGCGTCCGTGTTCGCGAATGGACACCCGTTTGTCGTCTGAAGATTAAAGAAGTAGAATTTCATCATTATCATTTATCATTTCAGCCGAAAGACGTCCTTTTCTGGGCATAAGGCTTCTCCAAAGATTGCTACAACCATAGAGCAACACGGACCACCGGCCGACCGGATAAAAGTAGCCATAGCGTTCATTACCGATTAGACGTGTGTAACTCTTTACTGTTTCGTATCACTGTTACGAAACATTTCAATGTTCGGAATGTGTATGTGTATATGATGTAACTCTTTACTGTTTCGTATCACTGTTACGAAACATTTCAATGTTCGGAAAGATTGGAACACTAATACTGTTTCAAATGCATCATTTGCATCATTTGGAACTCGAACATTATTGCTCTCTGTTTAGCGCGTTCATGTCGCTTGAGTGAATGAGTGATTGAGTGTGACCGCATGACCGCAACCGAGACACTTGACATTTGAATCTGAATCAGTTAGCGAAGCGAGAGAGCGAGATAACAATACAATATTAAGCAAGTGAGAGTGGGATACCTAATGAGTAATTATATTTTGTTACTTATTCCGTTGCGCCTATACAGTACCTTATGCACGTAATATTAACGACTATGGTGTTTGTAAGACGAATCATTTAAGAGCGTTTTTCGTTTGAATTATTTTGCTTTTATAAGCCGAGTTGTTTGTTTTGGACTTTCGCCACAGTACATCTTTGACGCAATGTGCCAAATGTTCGAAATGATACATTTAAAGATTCGAAACAGTTTAGTGTTTCAGATGAAAATGTTCCAATCACAAAGGTGAGACGTTTCTCCCACGCCTATTACCGATGCAAAACAGTCTGTCATCTTTTGCGGGGACTAATTTGTGTGAAACGACACACACAACAAAAATCGTCTATTACTACGAAACTCACACCTTGACTTAAAAAAAATACATAAATAATTTCAGCCACATAGACATTTCATTGAAACATCTCGGCGACAGGCATAGGTACACTTGTGCTTTGACAGAGAGGAAAGCCTGCAAAGTACGCGTAATAAAATACAGACTTGTGACATGACACATGACTAGACTGATTTAACATCCATTCACATCCACATATAAAATAATATTCAATGTTACAGTTGGAGTTTTGGCGGGAACCTTGAAAGAGGCGTATGATGCTCTTATTTTATTTCATTTTCTTGGTGTATTTTTAAGTTATATTGAATAAAGTTGGTGGCATTTGTTTGATATAGGTATATTACAGTGCCCGTGTATAGTGAAATAGAATAACAGTGCGAAAACACAACCTTTCAGGTTGCCTCCAAAACTTCATTGTAAATGTTCTGGTAAAGTAGCCATCGCTTTACTCGAATAACTTGATTGTAACTCACTTGACTGACATATTATACTTGATACTTACATTATACTTGATGACTATATTATACTTACTTACGCTGCTTAAATAAATACGAAATATCGTTTTACCTGACACTGGCAATATGCGTAATAGCGATACCATTATAATAAAAAAAAAAATTAAAAAAAAATGTTACAGTTCTTTAAGAATAATTATTTACTTACATGCCACCGTTCCGCAAACTTCTCCATGACGAGGAATATAAGTGGTGCCTCACCGGGCAATCGAAACGTTTCCAAGTACAACCGTAAAGCTTGTTCTATACGCAGACCTTCGTAGGAGAAACTGTTGGCGAATGCCGTGAGCACACTGACGCCCGGACCCTCCTCGTCTGGTGCCGACCGCTTGCATATGTACTCGCCTAAAATAAGATATTTTCGTCAAGAAATATATACAAAAAAAATTAAAAAACATTTCACCGAACGGCGATGAAAAATGTATTTAAAGCAACTGGTTTTTTTCTCGTGATTTTTGAGTTAGCCTCAAGTCTCGGTTAAACCGAAAGCGTTTGTAAACGTATAAAAAAACCGGTTACATTTTCGCCGTAGTATATACGTCAGTATGAACGTAACATTGCTATTACGTTTTGAAAAAAAAACCGGTAATTTAAGGTATTTTCCTAGTTTGTTTAAGATTTAGTTGTTTATAATCTTGAGTTTTGGTGTCCACGTTTTTTTGCAAAATTATGATCGAAATAGCAATATATTTTCTACACTATTCTCTTTACACATCAGCACAAAAATACATAACAAAATGAAAATGGCAAATAAATTGTTCCACTCACCAATCATTTTCTTATCCAAGTCTGGGTTCTCTCTCAGGAATATGGCCACTTCGTGCGGATCTAAAGGCGTTGAAAGTATACCGTGCTCCTGAAGGAACACTATGCCTTTCTCCGGCTTTTGGTTGAACAGTTCTGTGCCCTGTGTTACCCACTGAAAAAAATATTACTGTAAGTACTCTTAGTTAAGTACTGTTTCTTACTGTAAGTAAAGAAACAGTATTTTTATGAGTTCTATGTAATAAACAACACTAAGATACAGCGACTCTGATCTTCAATGCAAATAACTTTTCATGTATTTCTGGTTCTATTGGGATTTTTCCATTTTCTGGAAATTTCCCAGTACCTTGAAGTTTGGAAATGTGCCCGGAGATGTCAACAGGCTCGTCACCTGTTACATGGGCCAAAACGTAACCGACGAACAGTGGGTTTTTGCATGTAGGCATGAATGCATGCATTTACCTCTGCCTACACCTTCGGGGATTGGAGGCGTGAAGTTATGTTATTATTATAAGTCATTCTTTTTAGGTAGCTTATAGCCCGACAATGCAAAAGTGATTAATTTGAAATAAATTATTTGAATTTTGAATTTTGAAATAAATTATTTGAATTCTGAATTTTGAGGTAATGTGGTGGTGAATACGCCCACGAGTCCCTACTCTGGAACGGTACCACCAGTGAAAGATTAAGATAGTATATTCCCGTGAGACAAAAATATCAGCATTATTTAAAGTTTTCCTGCGCCACGGCTTCTTCTTTCATCGTATAGCTGCAATGGACATTTAGAGACTTGTGGTCTCTAAATAGCTTGAACTTGACATGTCAAAAATTAAGCAGTAACTCAACTTGTTACGGTGCGTGCAAAACCAAATTAAAATTATAAGCCAATCTCGCCAAGACGAGCCAAGCGAAGCGCAAGGGCACTACCTACCTTTTCTTGAATCGAATATACAGGACAATTACCTTTTTCTTGTTCTTTATATTATCCAACTCTGCTTCAGTGGGCAAATCCATTGTAGACTTATGTCTGCTGGATCGGCCCCCATTGAAATACTGACTGATGTCATGCGTCACAAGATCACTGACCACCGACGCGTCGTCCATCCCCCCCAACTCCAGCGACACGTGACCCCCCCTTCCGTACTCAGCGGGAGATTGAGACTTTTCATCTTCCTCCACACTCTGCTCGCTCTCATTTTTCATCTCCTTCTGACTCGTTCCCAACTCTATCGCTTCTATAATCGTCATCAAAGCTTCCAATGATAACGTGTGGATATTATAAGCTGTCGACGACACAACATTTTTGGACAGCAACTTTGTTAACTCCTCGAATATATTCACGGAGTATACATCGCAATCGTAATTTAGGTAAAGCTCGGTGCAAAAGCCAGGTATCCTGAACATTTGAGCTAGGTATTCTAGAGCCAGATGGTGGTTCTCTTTTAGCTCGTATATAGCTTTGGTCGTATCGGCCGATACTATTTCTATGATCTTCTTGAAAAATGCCTCCATTTGGAACTTGAGGTGAACGCGGAGCGACTCGAACAGCAGGAATGATACTTGAAGGTCGAGCGCGAATATCGATATCCTTTCGGTGTCGAGCAACTGGAAAATATTTTTAACGCTTTTATTTTCTGGTGAGATAGGCAAAGGTTTAAAGACCTTATCAAACACAATTGCGAACCGAACCGAAATCGCGGAAAATGCGAAGCGCAGCGGAGACGTCAAACTAGGGCCCGCGAACCCAACTCGTGGCGAAAAGGAAGAGTGGCGGGAGATCATTTCACTCTTGTGACATCCCGCAATAAGGCACTCCTGTCAGAGAAAATGTGAAGGGCAGCAGACTCTGCACACGACAATATATTAGGTTGGGGAAAAAGTTTCTTCGCATTTTTTAATATAATTCAAAACATTTTTTAATATAGTTTATTTAAATTTAACTAAAATATGTATGTACCATTTCGTATGTTCGATAACCTTTTGCCATCTTGTAGGTAGGGACATGATCCCATTGCTATAAAAATTTTGGGACTTCTCATCAAAATACCGCGACAAGTGGATTTGGCAGTCCTCTCGTGATGTTAACCTAACATTGCATAAAGAATTCTGAAGAGACCGAAACAGGTGGAAATCTGAAGGTGCAAGGTCAGAACTATACGGCGGATGCATTAACACCTCCCAGCCAAACTCGCTTAATTTTTGCTGAGTGGCTATAGATGTGTGAGGTCTAGCGTTATCATGATGAAACACCACACCCCTTCTGTTGATCAATTCCGGCCACTTTCTCTCAACTTCTTGCTTTAATCTCATCAGTTGTTCGCAGTAGAGTTCAGAATCGATAGTCCTGCCTGGTGGTAATAGCTCATAATGAATAATGCCCTTCCAATCCCACCACACACACAACATCACCTTATTGCGAGTTAACCCGGGTTTCGCCACAGTCTGTGAAACCTGACCGGCCTTTGACCACGACCTTTTTCGCACGTTCTTGTCGTACGTGATCGACTTTTCATCACCAGTTATCAGCTTCTTCAAAAATGATTCGGTTTCATTACGTCGTAATAAAGAATCACAAATGAGTACACGGTTCATTAGGTTTCTTTCAGTGAGCTCGTGAGGTACCCAAATATCGAGCTTTTTTTTGTACCCAGCTTTTTTCGAATGCGCCAAAACTGTTTTGTGATCAATTCTCAGTTCTTCAGCTACGTCGTAACTACTGATATGTCGATCTTGCTCCACTTTTTCAAAAATGGCATCCATTTTATCCGTAATAGGGCGACCAGAGCGAGGTGCATCTTTGACATCAAAATTTCCGGATTGAAAACGCTTAAACCAAATTTGTGCTACTCTCTCAGATTTCCACCTGTTAGGTTAACATCACGAGAGGACTGCCAAATCCACTTGTCGCGGTATTTTGATGAGAAGTTCCAAAATTTTTATAGCAATGGGATCATGTCCGTACCTACAAGATGGCAAAAGGTTATCGAACAAAATGGTACATACATACTTTAGTTAAATTTAAATAAACTATATTAAAAAATGTTTTCAATTATCTTAAAAAATGCGAAGAAACTTTTTCCCCAACCTAATATTTTAAAAACAAATAGTTTTTGTGAATAAATACAAGTCACGGTTCGCTTTCGCTTCGCATCCCGCTCTTGGATTGACGTCGTGCATATAAAGCCAGCTAATACAACCATTTCGCCTACGCCACGCTTGGGTTGCACACCTTTGGTTTGTGTTCGCGTCGCACGCTTTCGGTTCGCTTCGGTATCGGCACGCATTCGGTTTGCTTTCGCTTTTCTATCTGACTTTCCTACAAAACAACTGACTGTGAGCAGGTTTCGAGCGCGAGGGTCGCGCACGAGGTAGAGGAGCGAGGGGTAGTGCGTGGGGCGGGCGACTCACCGTGAGCAGGTTGCGGGCCAGAGGGTCGCGCACGAGGTAGAGGAGCGAGGGGTAGTGCGTGGGGCGGGCGACTCACCGTGAGCAGGTTGCGGGCCAGAGGGTCGCGCACGAGGTAGAGGAGCGAGGGGTAGTGCGTGGGGCGGGCGACTCACCGTGAGCAGGTTGCGGGCCAGAGGGTCGCGCACGAGGTAGAGGAGCGAGGGGTAGTGCGTGGGGCGGGCGACTCACCGTGAGCAGGTTGCGGGCCAGAGGGTCGCGCACGAGGTAGAGGAGCGAGGGGTAGTGCGTGGGGCGGGCGACTCACCGTGAGCAGGTTGCGGGCCAGAGGGTCGCGCACGAGGTAGAGGAGCGAGGGGTAGTGCGTGGGGCGGGCGACTCACCGTGAGCAGGTTGCGGGCGAGAGGGTCGCGCACGAGGTAGAGGAGCGAGGGGTAGTGCGTGGGGCGGGCGACTCACCGTGAGCAGGTTGCGGGCGAGAGGGTCGCGCACGAGGTAGAGGAGCGAGGGGTAGTGCGTGGGGCGGGCGACTCACCGTGAGCAGGTTGCGGGCGAGAGGGTCGCGCACGAGGTAGAGGAGCGAGGGGTAGTGCGTGGGGCGGGCGACTCACCGTGAGCAGGTTGCGGGCGAGAGGGTCGCGCACGAGGTAGAGGAGCGAGGGGTAGTGCGTGGGGCGGGCGACTCACCGTGAGCAGGTTGCGGGCGAGAGGGTCGCGCACGAGGTAGAGGAGCGAGGGGTAGTGCGTGGGGCGGGCGACTCACCGTGAGCAGGTTGCGGGCGAGAGGGTCGCGCACGAGGTAGAGGAGCGAGGGGTAGTGCGTGGGGCGGGCGACTCACCGTGAGCAGGTTGCGGGCGAGAGGGTCGCGCACGAGGTAGAGGAGCGAGGGGTAGTGCGTGGGGCGGGCGACTCACCGTGAGCAGGTTGCGGGCGAGAGGGTCGCGCACGAGGTAGAGGAGCGAGGGGTAGTGCGTGGGGCGGGCGACTCACCGTGAGCAGGTTGCGGGCGAGAGGGTCGCGCACGAGGTAGAGGAGCGAGGGGTAGTGCGTGGGGCGGGCGACTCACCGTGAGCAGGTTGCGGGCGAGAGGGTCGCGCACGAGGTAGAGGAGCGAGGGGTAGTGCGTGGGGCGGGCGACTCACCGTGAGCAGGTTGCGGGCGAGAGGGTCGCGCACGAGGTAGAGGAGCGAGGGGTAGTGCGTGGGGCGGGCGACTCACCGTGAGCAGGTTGCGGGCGAGAGGGTCGCGCACGAGGTAGAGGAGCGAGGGGTAGTGCGTGGGGCGGGCGACTCACCGTGAGCAGGTTGCGGGCGAGAGGGTCGCGCACGAGGTAGAGGAGCGAGGGGTAGTGCGTGGCCCGGGCGACTCACCGTGAGCAGGTTGCGGGCGAGAGGGTCGCGCACGAGGTAGAGGAGCGAGGGGTAGTGCGTGGGGCGGGCGACTCACCGTGAGCAGGTTGCGGGCGAGAGGGTCGCGCACGAGGTAGAGGAGCGAGGGGTAGTGCGTGGGGCGGGCGACTCACCGTGAGCAGGTTGCGGGCGAGAGGGTCGCGCACGAGGTAGAGGAGCGAGGGGTAGTGCGTGGGGCGGGCGACTCACCGTGAGCAGGTTGCGGGCGAGAGGGTCGCGCACGAGGTAGAGGAGCGAGGGGTAGTGGGCGACGTGGTCGGCGGCGACCTCGAGCGCGGTGCCGGCGAGGCTCAGCCCCAGCTGCACCATGGCCGTCGTGTTGCCCTCCGCCGGGTTGCACAGCGATATCAGAAACCTGTGTACACGCAAACACACAACGTTATACGTCATTATCATCGTCATCCGTTGACAAAATACAGCATGCTAAAATAAGTTTTTCCTGACCTCCCCCTCTATTATCATACCCCTCCTCCTCTATTATCACACATTGTCCCACTATCCCCTCTCTAAAAATATAACGTTACAAAAACTAAGACCTCCCCTGATACTATAATTAGAAATAGAGAAAAATACGTAGAATCATAGACACTTACTAAAAAAAAATTTAAATTGTTCTTTTTTCTAGGTTGTTTGTGACACACAAGCAAAAAAAATAAGATCTCAGATCGCCATGCATCTGAATTTTAATCAATGATTTCTTCGTATCTGTCCATAATGGCTCCATATGCTGCAGTAATCACTTACCATCTATGTAAACTGAATGCGGTGACATTTTAATGGGCGCATAGATTTAACATTTACAATTATTATTACTGTATAGTTTCGGAATAAATTAAAATAAAATGCTCATTTGCAACTTTCATAACATAAAATATCTTACCTAAACAATTCTCGAACACAAGCCAACCCGTACGGTTGTAGGTTTAACGAATCTTCCTGCGGCGTGAACCGGATGCCTCTGTGGTTAACGTACTCTTCCAATTTCTCTGCGCTTTCGTTCTGCGTTTCTTGTTGGGAAGGGACCGATTCTTCTGGGGTTTGGACTTCTGCAAATAAAAAGTGTAGTTACAAACTGCAATTATTAGCAATAGATATCCATTTACGAACGTATAAAGTGAGTAAGAATTGATATCTATAGAATGCAATGTTTACTTTGAATGTGAATGATATGGTTGTTTTAATTATTTAATTAAATTTTAAGAATTAAGTATTTAGATTAAAGTTTTTCAGACTAGGGTGAGCGAGATGAAATTATTATTTGCAGCTACTTTCATCTATTTCTCAAACGCAGCGTTCAGGATTAACACAAGTTTTTTTTTTATTTAATGGCATCGCTTTTACGCTTATTGCCAGTGTCAAGTAAAACGATATTTCGTATTCCTCATAAGCAACTTGAAAGTCAGAGTCAGTCAGTCAGTCAGAGTCACTGTCAGTAATTCGAGTAAAGCGATGGATACTTTACCAGAACATATACAATGAAGTTTGAATGAAGTATTGGAGGCAACTCAAAAGACCGTGTTTTCGCACTGTTATTCTATTTCACTATACACATACTCAATACTCAATATTTATTGCTTTCATTTGTTACAGTAGGTAATTACAATAATTATATTACATTTTTGTTAGAATGTCACAAATGAACCCTATTTGGGTATTGCAATCCATTTAATGCAGTGAGAGCAAACCGATTCATTTTTAAGCATTTATATATTTATATTTTTAGTCAATCATCAGTGTTTTCAAAATATTCTGATAGTTTGTAGAAACATTTTTTGAGGAGATACTCTTTTAATATTTTAATAAAATTTGGGCTATTTTTGGATTCTCTTATATTTCCTGGTAGTTTATTAAAAATTTTAACGCACATAGCATAAGGCCCTGAGTGATATATCTTAAGTTTAGAGGCGGGGATTTCTAACTTGTTTTTTTGGCGACTTTGATATCGTCGCGGTTGTTCATCTCGCATATTGAAAGTCTCGGGATACAGGCACTGTAATAAACTTATATCAAACAAAACGCAACCAACTTTATTTAAAATAACTCAAAAATGCACCAAGAAAATGATTACAACGCCTCCTAAGTTCCCCCCAAAACTCCAACACAAAAGTTACTAATCGTATCTTAAGGTCTTACAGACTGTTGCGGTTGGGATTTAGAAGATAAATGGATGAAAAATATAAAAGGGTTGGGTAAGTTTAAGCGATAAACGCTAGTCTGTAGCAGTATCGATTTTACCTTCAGAAACTTCTGTAATATCGGCTGGTTTGTCTTCCTTGTTCTCCTCAGCGTCCACCTTCTCCGAGTTGGCGCATTTCTCCAGTAGTTGTGTGATGGACGTGTTCCCGTTGGCCGCGAGGTCCATGGATGAATGACGGCCATGTTTCTTAGTTTGGGTCTTCATCTCTACCGGCTCTATTGTTATTTCCGCTTCGTTTATCATGTTTTTCTCTTGGCTGTAACAAAGGTAATTCTCAGTACTACTACTACTAAATTGTAAAAAATACGACAATTTTTTTTTTTAATATTTATGAGATTTTTCAACTTCACGCCTGTGATCCCCGAAGGGTTAGGCAGAGGTAAATGCATGCATTCAAGCATACATGCAAGCTCCGACGATGTAGTAGTGGCCTGCTACCAATAGGTTACTGAGGCAATTACAAAAGTATTAACATACATAAATCAAAATATCAGTGACATCATAGCTCCGAAATGGTTCCGTTTTGAAACTATGATGCTCATGTAGTCATGTACTCAAATACATAAATTATACTCTAACACACACACACACACACACACACACACACACACAGAGAGAGAGAGAGAGAGAGAGAGAGAGAGAGAGAGAGAGAGAGAGAGACACACACACACACACACACACACACAGTAGCATTTTTTATTCATCAAGGAATCACAAAAATAGTTACCTATGCCTTGTAAAACTGTCAATTTTAGTTTCAGGTTCAGCTTCATTGTCACTCGTCACCACGCCTTGCTCCATCGATTTTTTATCTAGGGATGTAGTACCTGAAACAAAAGAAGTAAGTGATGACTGCAGCCTAGAAGACATCTACACAAATGCAATCAAATTCAAAGGTCAAAGGACAAGTTCCATATTGGACCCGCGCCTTGTACACTATATCAAAAGAAAAATACGTAGAATCAAGAATAATACTCAAGAAATAATTTGAATCCTCATTTCGAGTTTTTGTATGACAACAAATATGTCACCATGTTGCTACTATGGCATTCTTGTTTTTTAAATATACTTTCGACAATTAATTGAAGGTATAATATATAATTTGAATAGCTGAAAATGTTTAGTATTTTATGCTTCTTCTCTCAATATAGCGTACAAGGTGCAGGCCCAAGCTCCATACATTTTTAGGAACGTCTTTATTCATCTCAAGATAATTTAAACAACAAATCGTGACTGAAAAAGCGTTGAAATGTCGAGTTTAACAATCATAAGGAATTGTTTTTTAAAAAGGTTATAGAGAAAACCAGTGAGACAGTGAGATATTTATTATAAGAAGACAATAATTAATGTAAGTTTATTTCGCAGCCTTATTTTCTACACAACCCTAAGGTTGAGTGGTCGAGAACGCTACCTAGCATAAAGTCCGCTTCATGTTCTTTTATTGTGCTTGAAAGATAAAATAAATAATTCTATAATGTAAACTTTCCCGTGTATCAATTTTTAAAATATATAATTCTTTGTTTTGTTTTAATTCGGCGACCACCAAGTTATTTTAATTAGAGTAATGGCGTCAAAAAGTCAAATGTAATTGGCGAGTAAAGAATTCTTAGTAGTTACAAACTTTCCTAAAGTGATATTTTTGCAAAAATTGGAAAGGAATATTAAAACTTCTAATGGGAACTAAGAAAAAATTAAAATTATAATACCGCTACCAGTCACTAGGTGGCACTGTATGTAACTTACATTGCGCTATAGCTTTGTTATATATTAAACACTAGTACCTACTGTAACATAGATACATCATAAAAAGGGTGTTTGCCGCTTTGATGGCACACGTACCGGCAACGGGACGTGGGGTATGGTTATCAAGACATACCCAACACATAATTTTTGTTTCACGCGGGGCAGTTGGCTACCTCTAAGTACCGGCGCCTCCTATTATCCTCTTATCAGAGAGATATACCTAACCAAGCCCTTGACTCAAGAATTTTGTAGTACAGAGATGTTCAAGAATACAAAGGGGAATGAAGATAGTGCAGAGGTTCTCAAACATTTTCTTGTAGATCCCTTTGAATTTTCTTCTGGTTTCGGTGGACTTCCTCCTTGCTACATTTATATTACATTCCCATATTTCCAATTTCATCATCACCGCGAGCTCCTCTGAAGAGGAAGCAATAAATCCAACATCGTTCGCAAAAAGCCTGCTACTACGTTACTGCCTCAGTAGCGTAGTGGTAGCAGGCCACTACTACTACGCTGGGGGTCCTGGGTTCGATTCCCGGGTCGGGGACTATCAGAGATAACGGTTTAAAATCCTTTACCTCTGCTTCTATTGGGATTTTCCCATTTTCTGGAAGTTTCCCAGTACCTCGGAGTTTGGTAATGTTCCCGGATATGGCAACAGGTTCGCCACCTGTTACATGGGCCAAAAACGTTACCGACGAGTCGTGGGTATTTGCATGTATGCTTGAATGCATGCATTTACCTCTGCCTACCCCTTCGGGGATTACAGGCGTGAAGTTACGTTCGCTAAAAAGGAGACTACATATTTATAGAAATATGTCGTCGCCTTGCTGTTTGAACAACGGCATGTTGAATAGATTTCTTTAGGAAATATTCAGGGCAGCCAACGCTGTTCTGATTAGAATTGAAGATGCACACTTCACGTTAAATTAGTTCATTAAAAGTACCATTTTTTATGTAATGGACGTGGCAAACAAACTTGCAGTTCACATTGATGTTAAGTGATGACTGCAGCCTATAGACACTTACATGAAGGCCAAGGTCAAAATACAGATGCGTTACCACACCTGAGGCCTAAGGTATTATGCCTCTGTGCCGGAAATTACAGGGCCGTACATTACCATAATCAAAGACTACTCTCATAGTCTCATGTAAGGATTTGAACAGGACTAGGTGAACGCAAGTTTACCAAACATTGAAGCAGACACAGAATACTTGGGACTATGTAATGAAAATTGAACCGGGGGCAAATCGCCTAGTTCCAATGCTTTCGTTTAGCTTTCGATTTTGACGTCATCTGGTCAGTTTCGTACCGCCTAACTTTTGCCTGGAAGTGTTTTCGTCCGCAGGTACATAATTAAGAGCAAAATGTTTTAATAGGCGGTAAGAAACTGACAAGAGAGTCGTCTGAGCTTATGGAGTAAAATCCGGCGCCTGCCAATATTCAACGTCTCACAAAATATAATAGCATTTTAATTATACTAACACAAATCGAGCCCCAATTTTCGTAACTGACTCTTGCACCTCAAAAATTTCACAAATTTCTTCCACAAATGAAGCACGGTTTTCTTATTATACAGAACTGTTTTTGCCACAGAATCCCACATCAATTGACTTAACTTTTTTTTTATGTATCGCATCTTTTCACCTTACTATTTTTTTACCACGTGATTCGCCCGAAACGCAAAAACAAAAGACTCCCGAACTTTCACAATATTCTTTCATAAATGCGATTGGTATTTTTATCGAGCGAATATTTAGGACTGCACTGACGTAAACATAAACAAAATTGATAAGTAAATAGTTTAATAGGTACTTGATATGTTTCGAGTTCATGATAAAATTCTGAACAAGAGCGTGTTAATCACGTTAATTTGCTATAGGGTTCCGTACGTATAGTATAGATTTTTGTTATTAAATAAATAAAATGTTCAGTCAAAATGTTTAGAAGGCCTGAATCTCCCGCGCATGAATAATATAATAAGTTATTTGATTTCCACCCGGTCTACCTGCATGTATTGTTATAACTTAACGCCTGCGTTTTCCTATAGAAGTAGGCAGAGATGTATACGTGCTTATACCAGGGGAATAATCTTATCTTAATATATATAAATTACGTGTCACGGTGTTTGTCCGCGATGGACTCCTAAACTACTTAACCGGTTTTAATCAACTTTGCACACCGTGTGCGGCAAAAGTAGCCTATAAATCACCAAACTACGGAAAGAACAAGTTCCACGTTGGGCCCGCACCTTGTAAACTATATCAAAAGGTAGAGAATAATACGTAAAATCATAGAAAAATACTCAAAAAATAATTTAAGTCGTTGTTTTTTTGTCGAAAATATTTATTTTATGTAATTATTGCTACTAAGCAATTCTTGTTTTTGAAATATACTAACGACAATTAATTGAAGGTATAATAAACGATTTCAATAGCTGAAAATGATTTAGTATTTTATGCTTCTCCTCTCAATATAACGTATAAGGTGCAGGCTCAAGATCCATACATTTTGGAACGTCTCCTTTTATATAAACTGATTTTGATACTTCATTAGATTTACAACTAAAATTTTAAAGTATAACACTAAAATTTTGCAGACGTCCACAGCTGGACAAAGCTTTTTTCAAAGACGCCTTGACAGTGGTGGTAGTTTTTTCGCAGGACTGCCCATCCCAAGGTACTGTGACTACAAACGAGTGGTTTTTTTAACTCGAAGTTAATTTTGATGTCATAATAACCGAGCATATTTTAAATTCTATTTATCGATTATTGAATTTACATGCGAGTATGTAGATAATTGATAAATAAATAACATAAAATAATGTCAGATAACAAACTATTATATTTACTAACTCTTTCACGAAAAAACTAAGGAACGGATTTGGATGAAACTTTATAGTAATATAGGTTTTTACTGGTGGTAGAGCTTCAGTGACGCATTACCTAATATACTTGCCGCTAAATGGTAGTGTTCAGCATTATCGTGTTCCGGTCAGGTGGTAATGTACGGCCCTGTAATTTTCGGCACAGAGGCATAGCACCTTAGGCCTGGAGTGGTAACGTATCTGCATTTTGACCTTGGTCTTTGTGTGGGTGTGCATAGGCTTATATATCACTTAACATCAATGTGAACCTTTTGCCACTTCCATTACATAAAAAAAAAGTTTATGCATCGGAATAATCTATAGGCTACACTTTGTAATGATTAAAAATACACGCGGACGAAGTCGCGGGAAAAACCTAGTTACATATAAAATGCAAAGGTGCCCTTTAAACTCATTTACAACTTCATTATCCGTAGTCTTAAATCATAGACGTTTATTCATTTTACTAGCGGACCCAAAAGTGTATTTATTTATGTCGAATAACGACAGGTCAAAAACCTCGTACGATTTTATTAATTCCTCGACATAACGTTCATTACTAAACTGCTGAGTGATTATTTGTTTTTTTTATTATTGTCATAAAAAAGGTAGTTAATGAAATAAATATTTCTTAAAAAAAAATGGAAAGAAAATGGAAATATTTTTAGCTGTAGTAATATTCTACAAAACGGAAAAATAAATGTTTTTTCATTTCGTTTGCTAAAATAATACATATTAAAAGTACATAATATAATTTTCGCTCTGTCAAGCCTTATCAGAGGGTCGAGGACATCGACGACGGTCGAGGATCAGCTTAACGAACACCCACATATCACCTACCCTGGTCTGTAATTACGCTATTGTTGATTTGCAGTTCACGTGGATGTTAAGTGATGACTGCGACCTATAGACATCTACACCAAAACCAGAGGTCAAAATGCAGATGCGTTGCCACCCTTGAGACCTTAGTTGTTATTTCATTGTGATCGTTACTACGGGTCCATACATTACCATCTAACCGGAACACGATAGTGCTGAACACCACTTGGCGGCAGATAGAATAGGTAATGCGGTGGTGCCTGACTGACTGGAACTTTACAACCAGTGATACTGTAGTAGAATTCCAGTATAGTGAGTGAGTTAGCGAGAAAGACTAGTAATTAACACAAGGCAGTACTTACTAAGAGCAGCAACGAGCAGTTTCTTCTTGCCTGCCTTGATCGCGGCTCTTGACCGAAAGACCCATGGCGGGAAACTTGAATGTGGGGTCCTCTGGAGAGCTCCAGAGGACCCCACATTCACGTTCCATTCATGGGCCTTTCGATCAAGAGTCCCAGTACAGTGAGTGAAAATAGATAGCGAGAAAAACTAGTCATAATCATCATCACGCCGAATGACGTTCGCTGCTGGACAAAGACTTCCCCAATGACGCTTACAATGTTGTGCGTCATTAGGGGAGAATATGCTATAATCGCCAAGCTTGGCAGGCGGACTGGCCCGGCATATCCCGTGTTGTTATATTTACTACCGTCCATTAGAATGGTTTGACCGCCATTGTTAATTTGACTGACTGCACTAGTCTAAGAATTCTCTTCCAGTAGGAGACAATTCTTCCGCTTGTGGGCGATGGGTTCGTCACGACCAGACGCTAGCAGAAAGACTAGTAATTAACACAAAGCGGTACTTACTAAGAGCAGCAACGAGCAGTTTTTTCTTGCCTGCCTTGTCGCGCCGCTTGAGCGAGAGGCCCATGGCGGGGAACGTGAAGGTGGGGTCCTCGGGGGGGAACTGCGGCAGCCGCATGAACACCAGCTGCGTCATGTCGCGAAGGCATTGCTCGGCGTTGCGTCGCAGGAGTTCTGCAATTATATTCGCTAGCAATTAATAACCTATTGTTTTATTTTTCAAATTTCCATGAAAAATTTTTAAAGAAAAAAAATATCTTTTCATTTTTGCAAGGTTTCAATAATGCAAATTTTCTTTGTATTTCAGAAAAAGAAACTTCTTTAACATTGTTGTGATTTGAAAGTCGATGAAACGAAAAACCGACAGTAAAAAGAGACAGACACATAAATTAATAAGATTTCACGTGGGAGAAAATGAGATAGGAAGCATTATACAGTGTCTCTTAAAATTTTTGAATGTTTCACTTTAACATGAAAATAAACGTGTGAATCGAACACACATTTATTTTCATTCAAATTCTTTGTTATCCACTCACATGTGTGTGTGAAGAATACCATAAAATATATCAATTCCATGAGAACAACAATGGTTAGGCAGTTCCAAAAGAAAAATTGTGAGGGATTATATTAAATGTAACATTCATTGATTCAATCAACAGTGACCATGTTCTCGTCAATCACAAACAATTGTGGCAGATTTTTACAAAATTTTAAAAAAGCTCCATGTGAAACCTGCTTTGAATTTGATATCACATTGCAAAACTGAATGTATAATAATGAATGTATAATTCAAACTCAGCGATAAAAAGCAGTCATCACTTGAACAATGCCAGTTTGTCTTCATAAGATGAAAAAATCCAAATTAGAGGACAACTAAAGTTTGTAGGATAGAACTTGTTTAAGTTCCGCAAAGTATTCTATAGGCTCTCAAGATAACATTCCACAGTAAATGACAAATTTAGTTTTGTGTGTGTTCATAATCCTTGTCCGTAATCCCTGCTTATAAATAATAAACAGCATACCTGTGACTCTTGTCTCAAAACAAATGCGGAAGCAGCTGAGCATAATTTCACACACACTCTCATCAGTAAGCATGGCACCTTCTGGACTAAGCATCAGTGTCCGTAATACCTGCAAAATGGGAATACAAATTAACAGACTTTACTAGCATATGGTAAAGAGGCTTTGCTTTATTACTGTTTATCATGTAAAATAAATAACAAAAAATGAATAAGCTTATACTTGTAAGATCTTCATGAGGACAACCCCGTCTGAAGAGTGATCAGTGCCAACAAATCGAGCATGTGTGACTGCTTCAGCTATGTCCTCCACTGTTGCCGGCACACTTGGGTGGGTGGGATCTGTAGTTATAATTAATACACATTTTTTTTTATTTAAAGAAAAAATGGAAAGAAAAATTTGACTTCAGGCGAGACTCGAACTCGCGGCCTACTGGGAATCTAGTCCAGCCGCTCTTCCAATTGAGCTACTGAAGTCCTGCCCGATTTATCAAATCTTTCCTTCACATTTATTGCATTGCTTTATGGTAACAGCAGCGCCATCTATTGCCAAACTATGCTAGTTAGGCAACTGATATAATAGACTTTGCAGTTTATTGAATATCGTAAAGAAGTCGCTTTTACCCTTAATCTCTCCAGACACAAGAAAAATATGACAGTTGAAATTCAATTGTGTCTCGCCGCCGGTGGCCGTATGATCCTTGAAGGATTAATAATTGTTTTTATATTATTTCGCATTAACATGCTTGTGAAATATATTTTATTTAAAGAAAAAATGGAAAGAAAAATTTGACTTCAGGCGAGACTCAAACTTGCGGCCTACTAGTCCAGCTGGACTAGATTCCCAGCTATAACAATAATACACATTTTTCATTGAATGAAACACAAACTGGGGCTTAATATTTGTAACAAAATGAATTATAATTGTCATTGGATTGTGATTGAATTGATTTGCTGTCTTACTTTTATCCTTAGCGTGCATTGGTTAAAATAAAGCAGCAGACCAATTTAATTGTGATCTAAAGATATTTATAGCAACTGTCTTTACTAATATTGGGTAGGTTTTTTTTTGTAACTAAGGAGGCCAACAAGCATGCAGTTCACATTGATGTGAAGTGATGACGGTAGCCTATAGACACTTACACAAAGACCAGAGATCAAAAATGCAGATGTTACCCCTGAGACCTAAGTTGTTTTGTTCCTGTGATAGTTATTTTGGGACCAAGACTAAGGTGAATGATATAACATGTAGTAAAATAGTGTAAAATAGCATTTGAAATATTTTTTTTCTGTTAGTAGATAATTACATTTTAATACAATGCTCGTATGGATACAAGCAAGTTAAATTATACACAGACTTACAAACAGTTATTCAAAAAACAAAATTTTAAGGAAGAATAATTGGTTTACATTAAAAAGTATGCTTAAAATAAAGGATCATGGCAAGATTTGTACAGAAAAAATGAAAAAAAGGTACACGGTAAATCAGCATTGAAATATTATCCAGTGAACCTAAACAACATTTCCTAATTCTTAAAATATTTTTAACTCTCCAGAATTAAAAGTTAGAAATTGAACTTTAGTATGGAGTGCTTCTACTGTTGTTAGGAAAGACGATTTTTATTTTTATTTTATTTTACCTTGTACCTTTTTCAAACTTTTTTTGTATGAAACTTGCCATGATTCTTTTACTAGTTTTATGATGCCGCCTTTCAATTGTAAGTTAACCTAAACTGATTAATAGGAAAATAATTGCATATTTTTACTATAATTTCTTACCTATAAGTCCATAAGATAAGAATTTGTTTATCGATGATAATGCAAGACTAGTAACTGGCCCTGTGGTTTCTTTGCTTCTAATCACCTCTAGGAACGGGCTCAAGTATGTGGCAGGGTCCAGAAGTCTCAGATCCTCCACTTGATTCAATATTGTTTTGAGGTCCTGAAATGTTCTCATAAGCACGTCGTATTCTTCGTTTGGGAAAGAATGAGAGCCCCAACGTGTGCTCCTCCGCATGGCGGTCACCAACATCATCATCTCCCCCTGGACCACGAAGATCCCATTCCCAGGCAGCGACATTGTGACGAATTTTATAACTTTATCTAAGTAACATCAACGACGTGTGTGTATTAAATTAACCAACTATCAAATGTTTGCACTCCGCACTGTGCACCATTGCGACTTAAAGTTGCTTTCTGGTTTTAAATACAATGCAAACTATGTACGAAAATCAATAGAAAAACACAATTTGACTAGTACACGAAATTCGCAAATTCCATTCCATCACAATGACATGTTGACGTTTCAGAAAATTAGTTCGGCTACTCGACACAAGAGGGCAGTAGTGAGTTTTTGACGTGGATACAAGGTAAATTGCTCTTATCGGTTTTTAATTATCGGTTTGTACAACACTAATATAGGAACAGCCCATTCTAATATTAATGTATTAGTTTTTCAATTTTATAATTATTGTAATGGTAACACCGTAAAAATGTCCGTCGACAATGGTTTACTTTTGTGACAAAATTTCAGACATTGGAATTTTTCAAGATTTCCGTAGCTCTGAAATTAAATTTCTTGCTGTCGCATGTAAAAGTAAGTTGTGCGATTCATAATTAATGAAAATTAGAAAGTAATCCTATTTGCCTTTGTGGGTTTCTTGGTGAATGTGCGTTGTCACGCGTGCAATGGCTATCGACACAGATTCGTCGATTTCTTCTTTTTGTGGCGCGCGGTTATTCTTACGTGTGTATCTGATTACGTTGCAGGCGGCGCGGAAGCTAAATTAATACGACAATGGTGAAGAAAAAGAGACAGAGCGATCCGAGTGAGAACGGGGACGAGTCGACGGAGTCATGCGACGAGACTGTGAAGTCCGCATGTCCTCACGTCACGAAAGCCGTCGACCTCACGCGACTGAAGAAGGCGCTGAAGACCGGCGGGTTCGAGAAGGAATGCTCAGAGTGCAACAAGAGCTCCAGAACGGAGGTACCGGACCAGGACTATGAGATCGACTCAACTCTGTGGATGTGTCTGCGCTGCGGCACACAGCTATGTGGTCGGATGTGCAACAAACACGCTCTAAAACACTTCAACACACCGCACTCGGACTGCCATGCAATAACCGCTAACACCACCACTTGGGAAGTGTATTGTTACAATTGCAGCAATGAAGTCACGGCTTCCAGCTCCAAGAAACTCCATGAATGCATTGAATACCTTAAAAAGCAAGCCAATGGCAATCCAAAGTTACCACCTATAGAATTATTCTTTGATTCGCAGAGCTCAAAAAATTTGGATCTGCCCACTGTCGAAATAATAAAAACTGAGAGTAAGGGCAAAGATAAAGCAATGTCGTTGAATTTGCCTCGAGTTAGGGGCTTAACTAATTTAGGAAACACATGCTTTTTCAATTCAGTGATTCAATGTTTGGTGCAGACTCCATATTTAATAAATGTTCTTCAAGAGATGGCTACACCTGGAGAGAGGTTTACATTGCCTGGTGGTAAACTGAAGTTGAGGGGTGATCAGAATGGTGATGAAGGAAAGGAGGTGGATCTACCACCGATAACAGGTGAATTGGCAGAATGGGGTGCCCTGACAAGGACATTAGCTGAAACCTTAGCTGAATTGCAAGCAGGTATGTATTATTGTATACATATTATTTTTTACAATACAAGTGAATTAAGAAATTTCAAAAAAAGGTGGTTGTCATGTAGTATTTTCAAATTATTGTAGCTTATTGATGATAGGCCACAGTTTTGTGGTACTTTGATTCTGTGTTAGGATGTAAATGATGATGATATTTTTGGGATAGTAAAGTTGTTGAAGGGGCAAAGGGCTGATCCTCAATAATAAGTGGGTTGTATTATTATATGGGTGCGTACAGTCGTAGTAGCAACTTAAAAGTTCCAAAATCTGTCTAGTGGATGTCAGATTTGAATGAGATGTTTTTAAATATGTTTTACTGTATTTCCATTGTTTAACACTATCTTCATATTAGACATTATAAACATAGATATCAGTTCAGGTAATAAACAAAGTAACTTGCATTTACAATATCTCTATTGTTATGGTTTCAATCACCCAACAAATTTGCTTACAGTCCTGAGACTGATTGCAAATAATCTTCGATATTGATCCAACAGTCTTCTTAGAAACAGTTACATTGTTAATCAAAATTCTCTACTAAACTTTTACTCCATGATTCATAAACATACATTATTTACGTTTATTAGATACGTTTTAGCTATAGAATGCTTTGTCTTTGTCAGTTGCATTGTCAAATGTGCTGGATAAAAAAGACAAAGATTAGCAACACTTTAGCTAATAGGTAAATGTTTATAAATAAGGGGGTTTTACTTCAAAAATTATTAAAATTTATATTCAAGTGCTATGTTATGTTTATATTAGCCATAAGTTTAAAATATTTTAGACAATAGATATAAAATTATCACATGTTTGTCATTGTTATGAATGAAAAAAACTCAACTAAAATATATAAAAAGTAATCAATGTTTTCTACAAGTTAAACTTATTTCATATGAAATAATATCGTCACATCAAGATACTGTATGACCCCATAATTTGACGACCCGGTTAGTCCAGCGGTGCAAAACCACCGTTTGATTCGAAGGGTCGCGGGTTTGATCCCCGCACTGGAACAAATATTTGTATGGCCTACACATATTTGTTTCGGGTCTGGGTGTTTGTGTATGTGTTGTATGTGTACAACGGCCCCCATGACACAGGTTCATACCTACTGTGGGGCTGTGAGTGTAAGCGTTTTTTTTTTGTTTTAAGATAACTGTCACAAAAACATAACAACTCTGGTTTCACGGGGTGGCAACTTATCTGGTTTTTGTGTAGGTGTCTATAGACTGCAGGCATCACTTAACATACATGTCAATCAATGAATTGTGTAATCCCTAACCAGGTACTTTAATTGGACCTATTTTTCTTATACAAATAATCAAACTATTGTTAGCTGTACTTCAAACATTACAGTTAAACTTTTAGTCAAACTATTTATTATTGTCTAGTAAAACTATTTTAGAAGTTGTTTTTAATTCCATGTTAATAAATATATTTAATAGATGCTTTAACTTTAAAACTAAATAATTAAACATGAATAAATTAAAATTACAATGCAAAAGAAAAAAAAAATAAAACAAAACTATAAAAAAAAATCTAACTAAACTAGTTTTTTTTTATAGTTTTGTTTTATTTTTTTTTAATTAAACTAACCACCCCTAGACGTTTCCGGAGCAAAGGAGCCCAAAATACTGGCAGTGTTGTCCCTTTGAATTGCAATGGCCAGCCTCTGCACCAAGAACGTCCATGATCCCTGTCCCTAAGACAGCGACCAATCTCCCGAATTTTATTTATTATTGTAAAACAATCAGTTTTACAATAACTTTGTAATTAGCCTTTAAAGATAACTAAATTTAATAAAATAGTGATAATATGAATATGATTGTGTCCCTGTATGTTTATATTGTTTATACCACAAGTGACATAACTTTTGTAATGAATAGATAAGAATATATTTAGACCTACAGTCAACGATATTGAGCTGAGTTTATATTTATTATCACTGTGGTCCCCAAGATTGCTGCCACAGCCTAGTGGTGTAGTGGGAAGTTTGAAAAATTGAGAAATATACTGGTGGTAGAGCTCAAGTGACGGAGCTCGCCCGCGTAAGCACCACGGCATTACCTAATCTATCTGCCGCTAAATGGCAGTGTTCAGCACTACTGTGTTCCGTTAAGAGACGTAACAACTTAGGTCTCAAGGGTGGCAACGCATCTGCATTTTGACCTCGGGTTTTTGTGTAGATGTCTATAGGCTTCAGTCATCACTTAACATCAATGTGAGCTGCATGCTTGTTTGCTACCTCCCTTACATAAAAAAATTGAGAAATTAGAATAAAGCAATTAGTGTTAACATAACTTCACGTTTGTAATCCCCAAAGGTGTATGCAGAGGTTAATGCATTCAAGTATACATGCAAACACCCACGATTTGCCGGTTACGTTTTGGCCCATTTAACAGGTAGTGAGCCTTAGGCTATGGAACCCCAAAAACCCACTGTTTTAAATAAATTCACTTTTTGAGTAAAAATGAAAGCAAAATTTAGTGACCTATACTGCCGTGGCATAACTAAAATGCCGTTAACTGACATTCAATCGAAGTCAGTTAACGGCATTTTAGTTATGCCACGGCAGTATAGAGGTCTATTGCTAGCTTACTTCTTGCAACAGATACAACATACAATTCAGAAAATTTGTTGTTTTCCTTTTTTATTGCTATTTTTATACTTTTTACAATAGGTATCGTCGAATTTTACAAAAAGAAAATAATATGATTTTCTAATATGTATATACCAACATGAAATAACAAAGAAACATAACACAAGGTTACTTAGTTTCTAATTGCACAGCAAATATTACTCTGCTCTGTTAGTTCACCTACTTTGGGATACATTATAAATAGCTTGACCCTCTTTTCTCATGCCAATGTTTCTTAGAAAACTGAAATTCAATGTGTGATAGTAATTGTTCTATTAAAGTTTTTTACTGGTGGTAGAGCTCCAGTGACGGGGCTCGCGGGCGTAGGGACCACCGCATTACCTAATATACTTGCCGCTAAATGGTAGTGTTCAGCACTATCGTGTTCCAGGCAGGTGGTAATGTACGGCCTTGTAATTTCCGGCACAGAGGCATAACACCTAATGCCTCAGGAGTGGCAGCGCATCTGCATTTTGACCTCTGGTCATTGTGTAAGTGTCTATAGGCTGCAGTCATCACTTAACATCAATGTGAACTGCATGCTTGTTTGCCACTTTTATTACATAAAAAAAAAGTAGACTGCCTCAGTGGTGTAGTCGTAGCAAGCCACTACTGCTATTCTAGGGCAGAGAATATGTAATAATACTACGTATAGAATGGACACTTCGACGTCCCGCCCGATTTGCCTGCATCACTCAACCGCTTCCCCTCTTATGGGCGACGGTTGGTGTTTTGTACGTGCTACGCACACAGGTGCGCGTGTAAATACACGTCACTGATTGATGTCTGTGTATAAGAAACCAAAGTAGGCGTTTCTATGGAATTTTGGCGGAGTGTCCGCGGTGTGGCTGGGGTCCTGGGAGTCCCATATTGAAGGCTGTAAATTAACACAATAGTTCTTTGATATAAAAATAATTTAATAAAAAAACAAACAGGTGAAATCACGAGCAACGCGTTTGATTGAATTATTATTGTTTTTTTTTTGCTACAACTTCGTACAACAGTTTGATAAGGATTCATACTATATTAGAGTAAATTGCTTTGCAATTACCGCATTGTAAGTACATTTTAACCCCCTTTTTCATAAACGTACATTAGATATGTTTTAGCTATAGAATGCTTTGTCTTTGTCAGTTGCATTGTCAAATGTGCAGGATAGAAAAAGACAAAGGAGAGATTAGCAACACTTTAGCTAAAATAAGTTTATGAATAGGGGGTTAGGATATAGTAAGCTTTCCTTGACATATGCAGTCGCGGACTTTTTTTTGTAAATCTTTCAAAGAGAAAATATTCCACCATACATTGTTTTGTTATATCGCAAAGGATATTTAGGCACGTCTTCGATGAAAGCTCCAAGGTGACTTAATTTTTTCCTTAGCTTACGACTAAGGAAAAAAATTCCGTAACAAATTATATCCATAATTGTTCAAGAATCATTCTATTTATTGGTGAAAACCGCATAGAAATCCGTGCAGTAGTCTTGAGTTTATCGCGAACAGACAGACTTTGTTTCATAATATGTACAGAAGTAAGGATTATTATAGATTATTATTTTATTGATCATTCTCATAAATATTTGATCACATGCTGACTGACCTTTTTACTAATTATTGCGAGTACAACAGTTGGTTTTAAAAATCAATTACGTAAATTGTTGAATAATTGTTAAGATTCAATGTAAATTGTAAACAATACTTGTTACCTTGAAGTTCGGCGCATACAGTTATCATGACTAATTAATGGCCTGCTCAAAGCATCTGCTTTGTAATTAATTAAACCTATTATTAACCATTATAGGTCGCCTTATAACCATTCAAAACGTTTTCGCATTTACAAATAAGACATTTGGTGTATGTGGCATGTAACAAATGTTACAGATGTTCGAGGTGAGGCTCATCGCAGGGCTTCATTAGAAATAGGACATTGCAACAGTGTCCTGACAGATCCTACTACGGATGACGCCAGAATACTGTTGCAACTATACCAATTGTCAATGAGCTAATGTTGTTTAATTATTTTTTTAATTGAAGAATGTAATTCATGTGAACGTATAGAGCGCCATGATCTTTGACCAAGCTCTTTAAATGGAGGAAAAAAAGTTACTGATATCTCAGACAAGCATGCAGTTCAGATTTGTACCTAATAGAGTTTCAATGATGGAATGTTTTTGAAAGTATATTGAAACAAACCGTTGTTTGATGCTTAGACGAACAGATTTTTCATTTTCTTCTATGAAGGAATTGAAAAATTTGATGATTCACGTATCGATTAAATATTATTATTAAATTGGTATTTATGAATACCTTTTGGATTATTATTATAAGTCATTCTCTCTAGGTAGCTTATAACCCGACAATGCAAAAGTGTCCTTGTAGACCAATTTGAAATGATTTGAATTTTGAATTTTAGATAGGTACCTTACCATATTAAACAATTAACATTGATAAAGTGTAACAATAAAATACAATAATTATATCAAAACCATTGAGATAAGACATTTTAGAATTCAGATTTCTTATCTGAAACAGTATATCTGCAATGCACACTGCCAACAATGCCAACCGCAAGAGTTATGCACGCGGATTTTACACATCACCTAATAGATATCTATTTGCATTAAATACAACGTGTAACAGGATTAAATGTACAACCCGAAACTAGTTTGTTCAGAATCGATAACCAAATTGATTTCAGGCATTTTTGATGTAGGTAATATTTTGTGACAAAATTAATTACTATTAACCCCTGAAGCCGCAATGGACCCGATCGGGTCCGACAACAATAAGAAATCAATTGTCATATTTTTCTGGTGACCTGAGGGATAAGTAAATTATGATCACCCATTTAGAGAACAGTAATTATAAACGAAAATGAGACTAACGTCTATCTATAATAAAATGCTAGTCTCATTAACTTTATTAGAACTCGTTAAGACGTGCTTTTTATTATAAATTATAATTTAAGTAGCGGCAATAATGCATATAACTTTTACTACCGAGTGTTAAATAAGGGTACGCAGGTTACGCTACATCACATTGCAACAGTGTGCGTGTGTGAGTAGGTTCGTGTTTTATGTGCGGCCGTAGGTAGGGTAAGTATGCATAGGGTGTGCATACTGTTCGTACAAACTTAGGACAGCTTATTTCTTAAATCAAAAAATGTTAAATACATAAACATGAAGTTTCAGTTCATGTATTATGATTATACCTCGATTTTCTAATCGTGGCTTTTTTATGTAATGAAAGTGGCAAACAAGCATGCAGTTCACATTTATGTTAAGTGATAACTGCAACCTATAGACACCCACACAATGACCAGAGGTCAAAATCCAGATTTTACTGGTGGTAGAGCTCCAGTGACGGAGCTCGCGGGCGTAGGCACCACCGCATTACCTGATTTACTTGCCGCTAAATGGTAGTGTTCAGCACTATCGTGTTCCGGTCAGGTGGTAATGTACGGCCCTATAATTTCCGGCACAGAGGCATAACACCTTAGGCCTCAGGAGTGGTAACGCATTTGCATTTTGACCTTGGTCTTTGTGTGGGTGTCTATAGGCTGCAGTCATCACTTAACATCAATGTGAACTGCATGCTTGTTTGCCAATTCAATTACATAAAAAAAAAAAGATGCGCTGCCACTCCTGAGGCATTAGGTGTTATGCCTCTGTGCCGAAAATTACAGGGCCGTACATTACCACCTGACCGGAACACGATAGTGCTGAACACTACCATTTAGCGGCAAGTATATTAGGTAATGCGGTGGTGCCTACGCCCGCGAGCTCCGTCACTGGAGCTCTACCACCAGTAAAAAGGGTGTTAGAGAGTGTGCATCATTACCGTTACATGTTGTATATATAAACAGATTATACAGTTATAATCCAAGTTGTAGCGCTACAGCGAAGCTCGAGAACAGAGATGTGATGGAACTCTAACCATAACTTTTTTTTGTGATATGAAGGTGGCAAACAACATGCAGATCACATTGATGACTGCAGCCTATAGACACTAACACTTACACCTACACCAGAGGTTTTACTAAACTCAGTTCTCAGAGCAAACGGTGAAAACCGCGCTTAGTCTAATATCCGTATTCGAACCTAACGGATATTCCGAAATAATTTTGTAGCCGTAACCAGATTAATATAATCTATACAAATAAATAAAATTGGGAGTGTCTGTTTGTAATATAAAAATAACCGCTTTTTTTACTAAATGCATATTATGTATGTATACACGGTACATATACCAAAACAACATTTTTTAGAATTTTTGTCTGTCTGTCTGTTTGGCGGGGCTAATCTTGGGAACGGCTGGATCGATTTTGAAGGGACTTTCACTGGCAGATAGATGTAATAAGGAGTAACTTAGGCTCTCTTAATACTAGCTGCGCCCCCGACTTCGTCCGGGTAGATACTGAACAATCATAAATTCACACGCGGGCGAAGTCGTGGGCACAGCTAGTTATTCATATATCCGTATCCATATCAAGCGCCGAAATGTCATATTTTATCCGTAGCTTCCTACTCGAAAGCCTAGGAGTCATCACCCAATCTGTCTTGACAATTATGGTACACTATATTTTAGCAGCAAGTAGATTATGCAATGGCACGGTGCCTTCGTCCTCGAATTGTAATAGCTTCGAATCTGTTTATTACACGTGCGGACTTTTTGGTGAAGATTGGGTGGCATCGCCGGAATTTGCTAATGAACTCGATGAATAGAAAAAAAAAGGAACAACTGACGTATCCTCTAATCCAATGGTTCCCAAACTATTTTTTGTTATAGACCCCTATCAATTATTTTCTGGTTTCGGTAGACGGGGTCCTTGCTACATTTATATCACATTCCCATACTTCAAATATTTATTTACGCTTACGAAGACCCCGGTCGAGTCTCCTATGGACCCCAGGTGGTCCATCTGGACCACTTTGGGAATCACTGCTCCAATCGAACTATCGCAGAGACATAGCAACTAAGGTCTCGAGGTTGGCAACGCATCAGCATATTGACCTTTGGTTTCAGTGTAGATATCTATCTGCTCCAATCGTTACTCTACGTCCATCTGAACTGGATGCTTGTTTGCTACAATTGTTACAAAAAAATAATAGTTTAAAGGATAAATACTAGGAGGTATAATAATGGCAACCCATTATACGTCCCACTGCTGGGCACGAGTCTCTCCCCTTTTTGGGGGGAGGCCTGGAGCTTACTCCACCACGCTGCTCCAATGCGGATTGGTGGAGGTGGGTGGGTTAGTGGCCAACCCACTGTCGGATGTTTTTAAACCGCCCATAAGGCCTCCGACAAGGTTTAACGACTGCTATCCATCGATAGCAACCGGGACCGACGGCTTAACGTGCCCTCCGAAGCACGGAAACGCGCATTTAATTTGCCACTTGCGGTCACCCATCACACTACCCGACCGCGCCCGTAGTGCTTAACCGAGCAGATCGCTTACGATCTACACCAGCCGCTGGGCCATGCGCGCTTCTATACTAGGAGGTATAACCATTTTAATAAATAAATAAATAAATTTTCATTTAAATCTATTTACATTATTGTCTTAACTGCCTCAGTAGCGTATTGGTAGCAGGCCACTACTATTACGCAGGAAGTCCTGGGTTCGATTCCCGGGTCGGGGACTATCAGAGATAACGGATAAAAATCCTTTATCTCTGCTTCTATTGGGATTTTTCCATTTTCTGGAAGTTTCCCAGTACCCCGGAGTATGGTAATGTGCCCGAAGATGGCAACAGGTTCGCCACCTGTTACATGGGCCAAAACGTAACCGGCGAGTCGTGGGTGTTTGCATGTATGATTGAAGGCATGCATTTACCTCTGCCTACCCCTTCGGGGATCACAGGCGTGAAGTTACGTTATTATTGTCTTATAGTAGTATTCAGTAAGGAAACATGAATTTATTAGAATACTTTAGCGGTAAATAGTGTACATTTAATTCAAGGTTGATAGTCAATTTTTGATTTTTTTTTCTGTTCAAGTCTATTATCATTGGACAAATTAAGGTCATTTTACAAAAAGTTGTAATTGAATTCAAGTCCTTGTTCACTTGTTCATTTTGTTGCCCGAAAAAGTCATCATGAATGGATTAAAAAGTAGCTGTTTTGTATTGCATTTATAAGATTGTCTGTTATATCATATTTAAAACTAGAATGATTTAAATCATAAAACATTTACAGACTCTAGTTTTTATGTAGTTATTTTAATCATAGTTACGAATAGAAAGAAATAAACAACACCGTAATATTTAAATCATTGTGTCTTGGTCTCAGAGGCGGCGTAAGGCGTGAGCGGTTTGGGCCACCGCCTACGACATTTTTTTTAATGGTATGGAAGTGGTGAACAAGCATGCAGTTCACATTGATGTTAAGTGATGACTGCAGCCTATAGACATCCACACAAAGACCAAGGTCAAAATGCAGATGCGTTACCACTCCTGAGGCCTATGGTGTTGTGCGTCTGTGCCGGAAATTACAGAGCCGTACAAGACATCCCGATACAAATGGCCTCACGCCTTGGATAATCTCAATCCAAATACATGACCAATTAAATATTAGCAGAAAGACCTCACAAATCCCCAAAAACTGCCTCAGTAGCCTAGTGGTAGCAGGCCACTACTACTACGCTGGAGGTCCTGGGTTCGATTCCCGGGTCGGGGACTATCAGAAATAACGGTTTAAAATCCTTTATCTCTGGTTTTATTGGGATTTTTCCATTTTCTGGAAGTTTCCCAGTACCTCGGAGTTTGGTAATGTGCCCGGAGATGGCAACAGGCTCGCCACCTGTTACATGGGTCAAAACGTAACCGGCGAATCGTGGGTGTTTGCATGTATGCTTCAATGCATGCATTTACCTAGGCGCCTACCCCTTCGGGGATTACAGGCGTGAAGTTACGTTTTACCTCACAAATCCCGCCATTAGTTTCCAGAAAGTTTATACACTCACCTTATATCAGAGGGCCTCGCGAAATTCTATTTTAATTTCCTGATATTATCCTGATATTGCAGCGTGGTGAAGTAAGCTCTAGGCTTCCCCCCAAAAAGGGGAGAGACTGGTGCCCAGCAGTGGGACGTATAATGGGTTGCCATTATTATTTATTATTTATCCTGATATTCATTACTGCAGGAATAGGATCAAACCATAAAAAAATAAAAGAAATAGTTCAAGCTAGGTACTTATAATAATGTTACAAAGCCAAAAAAACTTTTCACGTAAATAGACACACCGTGGGCGGGCCATAAATTTTAATTCGTATTATACCTGGCCCCGTAACAACTATAACTGAGGTATAACTTAGGCCTCAGGGATGGCAACGAATCTGTATCTGGTTTTTGTGTAGATGTCTGTAGGCTACAGTATTCACTTGCCAATAATGTAAACTGTATTCTTGTTTAACTATTCATAACATAAAAAACTTAACAGCAGTTGAATATAATGATTGGTTGTGATTTGCAGGCGAAGGCGGGGTGTACACACCACGTAAGCTCCTCTCGGCGCTTGTGTACAAGCTGCCGCAGTTCGGTGGCGGAGACCAGCACGACGCGCACGAGTTGTTGCGCCACTTGTTGGAGGCAGTCAGGTAATGTGGCATTAGTGGCGTTGACGAGGAGATCGGTGAGAACCTATATAAAAAACTGACCAATTACATGCCGGGCCACACCAATGTATAATGTACATTTTACTGGTGGTAGAGTTCCAGTGACGGAGCTCGCGGGCGTAGGCACCACCGCTAACTAATTAAACGCTTACCTAATATACTAGCCGCTAAATGGTAGTGTTCAGCACTATCGTGTTCCGGTCAGGTGGTAATGTACGGCCCTGTAATTCCCGGCACAGAGGCATAACACCTAAGGCCTTAAGAGTGGTAACGCGTCTGCATTTTCCGGCTTAGGCCAGAGTGACGACGCGGACGTGAGGCCCCTAACAATAGAAAACGTTTCTTTATTCAACCTAATGTAAGCCGCGCGCGGGGGGGGAATAGATGAGGTAGAAAAAAGATTATGCCCACAAAAAAATATATAAAACAACAAAAAAAGTAAAAAAAAAAAGAAAATGTCCTCCCTCAGCGACTTTCCCGGCATGCCAGCATCCCCTTCATTTGATCACGCCCCCGACGCTTGGGGGGCAGATAGGCCCGGGGAACGCCTGACCTTGGTCTTTGTGTAAGTAGTAGGCTGCAATCATCACTTAACATCAATGTGAACTGCATGCTTATAGATTTAAAGACATTTATTTCCCAGCGTTTTCGTGTTTCGTAGAGTACGTTAAGCCGTCGGTCCCGGTTGCTTTCGATAGATAGCACTCGTTAAACCTTGTCGTAGTCCTAATGGGTGGTTTGAAAACATCGGACAGCGGGTTGGCCACTAACCCGTATCTCCACCAACCCGCATTGGAGCAGCGTGGTGGAGTAAGCTCCAGCCCCCCCCCCCAATAAGGGGAGAGACTCGTGCCCAGCAGTGGGACGTATAACGCCATTATTATATTATTATTAACTGGTGGCAAGCCTATTGACATTTCCGGACACAATACCAAACTCCGAAGTAACTGGGAAACTTTCAGAAAATGGGGACATTCAAATAGCACCATACTTAAAAGATAACACAAGACTCTGATAGCCTCGACCCGAGAAGCTAGTACTGCTACCACTACACTTAGGCTGACTAATTTTATATCATACCAAATTTAAATGTTTTATTTCAAATTGGTCTACAAGGACACTTTTGTATTGTTGGATAAACCATCTACCATCTTTGTACATTACAGATCTGAAGACCTGCGTCGTTACCAATCGGTAATCCTCAGCAGCCTGGGGATGAGCTCGAAAGTGGATCCCGCCAAGGTCGACGGCGAAGTGAAGCAGAAGGTCAAACTGTATGGTCAGCAAGCTTCCGACACCATGCTCAGACCGGAGCAGGTTGGTCACTCACTTTTCAGGGTTCCAAAAGCAACACTAATAAGATGACTTTTATGTGTCTCTATTTGTGTATCTGTTACAGACGATTTTCGTACATTTAGGCACACATGCATGTGTAACGAAAATAAATGAATTTCAAGTCTACATAAAAACGAATACCTCTAGAGATCAAAATGCAGATGCATTGCCTCTCCTCAAGCCTAAAGTTGTTTTGCTTCTTTTTTAGGGTTCCGTACCTTAAAAGGAAAAAAGGAACCCTTATAGGATCACTCGTGCGTCTGTCTGTCTGTCTGTCTGTCCGTCTGTCACAGCCAATTTGCTCCGAAACTACTCCACCGAACACGTCAAGTAAAATAATAAATTTTAAACACCACATTCGGGGGGTAAATCAGAAAATTAAAAAAAAAATCCTAATCTGTGTCGTGTGACATACCAAATGAAAGAGGTTGTTGTCAGCATCTCAGATATATTTTTGCATAAACAAATTTGAAGTTATTTAAGAAAAACGACGAAAATTGACCATTCCCCCCCCCTATCTCCGAAACTACTGAACTTAAAATTTTGAAAAAAATGTGGAAAATAGTTCTTCGCCTATAGATTACTGGAAAACCTATAAGAAGTTTGAAATCTGTAATAATATTTATTTAAATTACGGAACCCTCACCACGCGAGTCGAACTCGCACTTGTCCGGTTTTTTATGTAAAGAATGTGGCAAACAAGCATGCTGTTCACATAGATGTTAAGTGATGACTGCAGCCTATACCCACCCACACAAAGACCAGAGGTCAAAATGCCATCTAACTAGAACACGATAGTGCTGAACACTACAATTTGTCACCTGACTATCACCACTTAAGAGGTCTACAAGCTGCAGTACCCACTTACTATAATTTACACTTCTTTGCCACTTATACAACAAAAGATACCAGATATGGCTAGATTTAAAATTTGCATAATGGAAATATTTTTTTTTATGTGATAGAAGTGGCAAACAAGCATGCAGTTCACATTGATGTTATGTGATGACTGCAGCCTATAGACACCCACACAAGACCAAGGTCAAAATGCAGATGCGTTACCACTCCTGAGGCCTAAGGTGTTATGCCTCTGTGTCGGAAATTACAGGCCGTACATTACCACCTGAACGGAACATGATAGTGCTGAATACTACCATTTAGCGGCAAGTATATTAGGTAATGCGGTGGTGCTTAGGCCCGCGAGCTCCGTCACTGGAGCTCTACCACCAGTATAAGATATATACATATAACAATACTGGTATTTTGTTATGACAATCGTCTCAAGACATTTCTGCCAACATCACGTTTGATAATTTATTAGTAAAAACACAGGGTTCTTCGAAACTGACGTCAAAAGAGTCCTGCAGGGCTGGCAGCGCGTTGGCAACTCGCCTGATGTTGCAAATGTTCCATAGGCGATGGCAACCACTGTCCATCTGGTGGTCCAAACATAAATCCTTTGATTTAAAAAAAACATTTGATTCCATTGGTCGAAATTATCAAGATAAGATTTTTTATTATGTAATGAAAGTGGCAAACAAGCATGCAGCTCACATTGATGTTAAGTGATGACTGCAGCCTATAGACACCCACACAAAGACCAGAGGTCAAAATGTAGATGCGTTACCACTCATGAGGCCTAAGGTGTTATGCCTCTGTGCCGGAAATTACAGAGCCGTATACTACCATTAACACTACCATTTAGCGGCAAGTATATTAGGTAATGCGGTGGTGCCTAAGTCCGCGAGCTCCGTCACTAAACCTCTGCCACCAGTAAGAAAGATAATTATTTTCTTTGATATTTATCATTATAATTATCCATGCCGATTTATATCTTAATTTCCAGGTGTTTCGAGGTTTCCTAGTATCGACCCTCGAATGCCAAGAGTGCTTCCACCAATCAGACCGTGCGGAGTATTTCCTGGATCTCTCGCTGCCCGTAGCGGCCAGTAGACCGCAGCCGCCCGCCGTTGTTAGAAGGAAAACACCTAATGGTATGTAGAATGGCTTATAGATAGTCGCAGGTTGCGGTTGTTGACCGATAGACACTCTATAGTTGTAAGATATGTCTCGTTTGTGGAAACTTAGAATAGCTGGTGCCAGTATAATTATTATGGCAACCCTTGAAAACGTCCCACTGCTGAGCAAGACCCACCCTTTTTGGGGGAAGGCCTGAGGCCAATAAATGAGTTTAAACCTATATATTATACTTGTAAAATATAATGTTAATAAATTTATATTAATTACGTAATAAATAAAAATACAAATTCAATTTTTAATTAATTTTGATTTTAAATTCGTAAACAAAATTCGTTTGTATTATAATATTTAAACTGAATTGTTTCATACACGTTTCCATAAACGCGCATATTCGTTTGTACCTATAAACTAAAGGAAACAATTATACTTCAAATAAATATTGATACCAACATTTTCGCTCAACAACTGCTGTCTGTTGAACCAAGTTATGCAACATAGAACCAATCCCATTTATACCATTATGAAAGAACAATGGCGAAAATTTATGTGTAAAAAGTTGGAGCGTATTTATAAACCATTTGCACAGATCGTATTTAAATATTTTTCTACGTTTTTTGAACAAATTATGTAATTTCATAAAGGCTAGGTTAAAAAACAAAATTAAAAAATATTTAATTGAACATTATTTATGCGAAATATCGATTCCAAAATCGATGTTGTATATGAGCATATTGCTATATATTGTGTATACTATAACAGATACCAAGAAAGTAATTTTATATAGCCGATTTTTCCGAAAGATTCCGATTTTGCTTCACAACTTGATATCAGTAACAAAACCTATAAAACTTTAAGATTTAAAGATTTAATTTGCCGAAAGTATGGTAAGAAGTACATGTCGGGTCTTATGACTAAGCAATGGTTTCACATACTTTGCCAGTAAAAATTAGAATGCAAATTCAGACTGACTGACAGACAGACAGAAATTATTTATAAAAATCGATATTAATAATATAACATATTATAAATATTCGAATTACAATAATAATATTTTGACATACTATTTAGTTAAGTTTATGGATATTTTACACACCATTGTAATGGTAGAATGTGATAGTGCTATAATGTTATTACCTCACCATCTGTACCTACATGTACCCACTACATTCTGGTAAATAAATGATTATGATTATGATTATACATTCTAAATATTATTAAATGCTTATGTATGAAATAATAATTCCATGAACAATTACATAATTCATTACCAAAATTAAGAAAAAAAAAAGTGAAATGAAATAATATATAATATGTAACAAAGAAATTAAATGTGTTATTAAATGTCGCATTAAATAAATTCATTTATAATCCAAAATTTCTTGTACTGAGTAAAAACATTTTTGAATTAACAAGTCACGAATTTTTTTTTATATAAATTAAAAGGTAATAACTTTATGTCGTTTGGAATTTTATTATAGATTTTACCGGCCATAACATGGCAGCTTCTTGAATAAAGAATTGTACTAGGGACCTTTGACAGCACAATCCTGTCTGGGTTTCTCACGCAACGTGGAAACTTGGAAACTTTAAACCTATCTATCATTTTTTTCTGGGTGTTTTGACGAAAAAACTGTATATCACGCAACTCAGGAATTGATGTTGAATAATTAGCAATATTTTTGAGCTAAAGACAGTGAGTATTTCACTGACATAAAAACATGTATGGGAGTTCGCCATTGTTCTTTGGGGGCAAGAAGCGCCCAATATTTTATCGTATTTTCAAATATTATAATAATATAAAATTAATTTGTGGGTGCCCACTACAAATAATAATGTAAAGTGCAATTGGGTCAAAGAAATGGTTCCACGTCAATAGACACACAGTGGGCCGAGCATAAAAAGGACACAACGCAGCGTGACAGGCTATTACTGGTTTCCTCGCCGCTCTGCGAAATGACCTGGTCGCGACGAATCAAATGCCAGCATTACCTATGTATTTTATATGTCATGGAAATGGCTAACAAGCAAGCACAAAGACCACACAAGGTCAAAATGCAGATGCGTTGCCACAACTGAGGCCTAATGTGTTATGCCTCTGTGTCGGTAATTACAGGGCCGTACATTACCACCTGAACGGAACACGATAGTGCTGAACACTACCACTTAGCGGCAAATATATATGTTGAAAGTGTGTCTGTTATGATTGCATTTTGTTTGCGTAAATAGAACCAAAATCGAAGCCATGATTATATGAGTTACATTTCTATACATTATTATTTGTAGGGTGCTCACCTATCAAATGTACAGTAATCAACAATTAATATTGCACATCGAGCCTGCGAAAAAGACGATCGGCTCGTTTCGACTTCGTAGAGCGTTATCTCTGTTGCACACTGCCTACGTAAGCACTGACAGTCCGGTATTGGTCAAAACTTGATCAAAATGGTATGGTAATAGGTAAAAATAAATAGGTACGGTGCGAAAGAGATAACGCCCTACAGACCCGGAATAAGCCGTAGTCTCCTTCTTAGGCTCGATGTGCGTTATATATTGTTGAGCACTGTATATTTTAAGACTCTGCCTTTATTTGTTCCCCCTAAATCACTATCTTTGTACATTCTTTAATTTCTTTGATAACGCCTCAAAAATATTTGACATTGTGGATTTCACTGGTGGTAGAGCTCCAGTGACGGAGCTCGCGGGCGTAGGCACCACCGCATTACCTAATATACTTGCCGCTAAATGGTAGTGTTCATCACTATCGTGTTCCGGTCAGGTGGTAATGTACGGCCCTGTAATTTCCGGCACAGAGGCATAACACCTAATGTCTCAAGAGTGGCAGCGCATCTGCATTTTGACCTCTGGTCATTGTGTGGTTGTCTATAGGCTACAGTCATCACTTAACATCAATGTGAACTGCATGCTTGTTTGCCACTTTTATTACATAAAAAAAAAAAGGTTCTATTTTAAGTAACGAACCGAATAGGGTATGCCACTGCCAAAATCACTCAATTAGTAAAATCAGCGTCTTCTATGCCATTATTGTGATTTTTTCTGCGCATTAACAACTTCAAATAATTCTATGGCATCTTAATTTGCTTCAACTCAATTTCATAGTTATTCTATCTCACGGGCCACTAGCTGTATCTTTTTCGCCGAGTGGAATATCCTAGTCATCTGTTTTGAGTGTGTTATGATGTGTGTTTGCATGTTTGTTTTCCTTAACTCATCGGAGCCATTGACGCTCCTTTGGATGCTTATTTTAAATAACGAAGAATTATACATAATAATTGAATAGGCATAGGGCATCGATGGGTGTAGTCGGATGCCAATACGAAAATATGTACTGTAACTAGCAAGAAGTATTGCTAATTGCACGTTGAGCTTCGGAAAGAGACAATCGGCTAGTTTCGACTTCGTAGAGCGTTATATCTGTTGCGCACTGCCTACGTCAATACCGGTATTGTTCAAAATTTGATCAAAATAGCCGACAAACGTCACATACGTAATGTGTGAAATAGATAACGCTCTACTGAGCCGAAATTAGCCGAAATATCTTTCCTGAAGTCGATGTGCAATATTTGTTGGTGAGGACTGTAGTTGAATATTCTGGTAACAGACATACAATGCCCCAACACCGGCAAGTTTTGACCAATATCGGACTACAGATGCTTACGTAGGTAGTGTGCAGCAGAGATAACGCTCTATTAAGCCGAAACTAGCCGATTGTCACTTTCTTAGGCTCGATGTGCATTATATCTTGATGAGCATTGTAATCCATTTCAAATAAATGATACACCACGGGACTTCAAATATATTGAAATGTTATGTAGCATCACAATAAAACAAACACATCCTCCCTTTTTTAACACATAGCTTATTATGCAACATAATTTTTAATGGGATACTCAGAAGTTATATGAAAAGAATATAATGAACCCCATCAGAATCAACCCCAATTTATAAACTACATATTATTATATAAATATAATTTTTAATTCACTCCCCTTTTCTCACTGCAATAAAGATAGTTGTGACATATATTCAAATTCAAATTATTTATTGCATTATGTCATATGGGTTCATAGGTGGTATTGTACAATGACACCCTGTTAGGGTATAGCAACATAAGAGGGGAAGCTTATGTAATAAGGGGAAAGTTAAATATTATCATTTATTTAGATTAAAAAATATCATTTGAAGGTGTCGCTCAAATAATCCTGAATATTATAGTAACATTTATCGATGAGTAATTGTTTGATATTTTTAATGAATGTGTTGTAGTTTGTTTCGTTTTTTAATGGTGTTGGTAATTTATTATATATTTTTATGCTCATAACAAAAGGACTTGACGAATGGCTGGCTAGACGGGAGGTAGGGAGCATTAGTCTATTTTGGTGTCGTAGTAGGTGATTTGTAGGGATGTCTGCGCGTCTTGTGTAAAAGGCTGGATAGGTTTTAACAAATTTACATGTTTCTAGAATATATATGGAAGGTAATGTGCTAACATCAGCTTTTTAGCTCTTTAAAATGGGGTACACTACTGGTTTCTTGTTTTATGTTAGCTAATATTCGGATTAATTTTTAATTTTCTGCAATGTAAAGAGTGTAGGCATGTCCGTACTATTGCCCCACATAATTATCCCGTAAGTTAATAAACTAGTAGTCAGTTTATTCTACAATAAACTGACCCATTATTGTCAGCACACATATTTTAACAACTATTTTTGATCCTACTGAGTTGCGAAAGTTTAACGCTTAAATATAAAAACTATTTAGTTATCGGCAATCTTCTTGATAATCTTGATAAATATAATTTAGTGAACAATTTAAACTGGTCTTGAGTAGTTAATGGGGATTTGTCGTAAATGCATAACGTCCAATTGGTCTTTTAATCAAGATATTTGCCGATCACTACAATCGTATATAACATTTTCAGAAGAGAATATTTACAATGCACCTGAGGATAAATCGAAGCACCAGATCAAAAAGGAGAGAAACGCTGCAAGGAAGGCTGCTAGAAAGAGTAAAGGTGCTGCATGATTATTTTGGCTTTTAATATACATTCGCTTTTTTTGTTGGCATGAAATTGCAGGCATCGGCGTGAATTATTCAAAAGATGCAATACGTTGTAAAGCTAGTTATTATTTTTAAAAGATTGTAAAAATAAATCGTCAAAGAAAATCGTACAACATTTCTACATGAAATCATTAAAATCACTAATTTTACAGGGAAATTATATTTTTCGTTCAACTTCGTATTTATGGGGAACTACTTTACGCCATATCAGCTTCAAACCATTACAGCTCAAACAACATCCTTACAAAACAAATTATCTATTACAGGTAACTCGACATCCAAAGACAAGGGAGATGCGAACGGTGAAGATGGAAAATCGTCCTCCGAGCAATCCGATGCAGACGTCGAAGATAACCTCGAAGACGTCCCTCGACCCGCCGACACCCACACAGCCTCCGTGGGCACTCAGGTTATAGCTCATACAGCTGCAAACTTCGCCGCCTACCACATGGAATCAGGCTACAACTCCGAAAAAGTCATCAGCTCCGACTCAATCCGAACTAGTCCAATAGATCTAGATAAAGAAAAAACGGATAACACCCCAGAAACAGCCGACAAAGATAAAGTATTCGTCGACTCCACCACGTCGACGACCGCTATACCTTTGGAATATAAACCTCTGATTTCATTAGAGAACTTCTCCAATCCCGATTCGGGTGTAGCGAGTCCAGAGGCTACGAAGCATAATTCTACGGAGACGGTCGACAATGTAGATTCCCCCACTAATGGCAAGGAATTAGGAAGCCATAGTTCGCTATCGAGCGAGATTAACCTTGATTTATCGAGTCCGCAACACAATAAACTGTCGCCTGTCAAAAGTGAATACGAAAGGCCAGTGTCGAGGATAGCTTTCGCTCCAGAATACTCCAACGAAGTAGTCTCTCGTGGTATCAGCGCTAAAGGCTGCAGGAACCTATTGGAGCACAGCGGCGAAAGCAGTTACGAGTCTCTACCGGAAGGCAAGACCCACGATTCAATGTATATCGACTTAAAAAATCACGATGTGACCAACGATTTGGATAAATTAAAACTGGACATGGACGAGTTGAAGCCGAAACCCATGTACCCCTCCCCCGTCCCCGCCGAGAGCCCAGTAGACCCGCCGGCGCCTGCGCCTAAAGTAAACGATAAAGCAGTGGAAAAGAAAAGAATGATGAAGAGAACATTTATAGGAGGCGGACGCGCTTTCAATCAAGTCCCCGAAACCCCCTTATCGCCACGTTACGTTTGTGACGAGGACGAATGTAGCATCCAATCTTGCCTCAGCCAGTTCACCGCTCTCGAACTGTTGACCGGCAACAATAAGGTCGGCTGCGAAACTTGCACCGACAGGATCAACGGAAAAGATGGAAAGACCGTCTACACGAATGCGACAAAACGCTTCCTCGTGTCCAGTCCACCGGCGATCCTCATCTTGCACTTGAAGAGGTTCCAAATCGGGCCGCGCTGCATGTTCAGGAAGATGTCCAAACATGTCGATTTCCCTACGATTCTCGATCTGGCACCTTTCTGCGCTATGGACAAATTGAAGAAACTACCGAACGTGATGCGCGGACAGAACGAATTGTTGTATTCCCTGTACGGGGTCGTGGAGCATTCTGGTGGAATGCACGGAGGGCATTATGTGGCATACGTGAAAGTGAGAGAGTCGGTGAAGCCCGGCGATCCTCGATGGTGGTTCTTGCCCAAGAGCGCGAATATACCCGCAGCGGGGAACGGCGACGGTGACGTGGATTCCGAATCCGACCTCTCGGGCTACGAGTCCGGCGAAGGACCAACTCCTACCGCCGAAGCTCCGGTGGGCAAATGGTACTTCGTGTCCGATAGCATGGTTTCCGAAGTCAGCGAAGACAAGGTTCTGAGGGCCCAAGCCTACCTACTGTTCTACGAGAGGATTTTATAAATCTCCCTGTCCATAGCATACCGGCCTAACGAATCAAGGGTGGCATTTAAGTGGAAGACTGATGCGGTAGACGGATGTAGCTTCATGTCTTTAATTGGACGCGCTGTAAATAGCTTTTCGCTTTTTCTTTTCGACCTATTATCCTTAGTGTGGTCGCGCGCATTTCTGTGTATTTATTTCGGGTCTGTTTCACGGTCACTGTTTGTAAAATAGAACATTATTTATGATTGTTTCGTTGATATCCTTCTCGTTTGCCGTAGTACCCTATTTCTTAGTATTTTACGATCAGATATCGTGCCGAATAGTCCCTATATTGTTGATGTAAACATGCATTATCTTGTATAACATGGCTATGCTCATGTATTGTTTAAGTACACAATAATATAGTGGTAAAGGAATGCGATCATTTTATAACACGTATAGAATGTTAACATCCTCTCTGATGTAATTAAATTAATATCAATCGACGAGACTTGTTACATTTTCAAGGTGCCACAATAATAGTCATGGGGCTTCAAACTCAATAAAATTGTAATTTTAATCAATTTGTGAAAATCATTTGCTTAAAGCAGATATATGTATATATTTCTATTTCATTTCTAAACATTTCGATCTTCAACGAAACTACAGTCTGCGTACTGTAAGATATATTGCAACTTAGGAGAGAGACTTCGGTTAATGACGGCTCTGTAGAGCGTTATCACTTTTGCATACAACCTGTGACGTTTGTCGACTATTTTGATCAAGTTTTGACCAATACCGGTCTATTAGTGCTTACGTAGGCAGTGTGCATAGATAACGTTCTTTGAACTCGAAACTAGCCGATTGACTCTGATCTGATGATAATGTAATTAAGTTTCGGATCTCAAATTCTACGAGACATGTTTCATTTTCAAATATATTCCCATTTAGAAAGAGAACGCATCAACGATTTATCTCCGATGCTTTAGTAACATTCATATCGTTTGAAATGTTGAAGCCTTATTTCAAAGAAACAAATTTTCATTAAGATTAAATGTAATGCGTATGTAACGTTTGTTGTTTTTCATTAGCGGTGGCACATTGGTCTTCCATTGAGTGAGGAATTCGATTGTTTTATGGATTAGCTTTATTTATTATTCTGTGACGTCTTAACCAATTTGTGTAGAGGCTAATCCAATAACGCCAATAAAGTTCCTTCAGTAGTTGTTGCTTCGCATATAATAATTTGAAACGCAATTATGCACGGTCAAATTTTAGTTTTTTTTTCCGCAGCAGCATGATTTCGATAGTATTATCGAAATATAAAAGTTAAAATTTAAATAAATCTAACTTTACGTGAGAACGGCATAAAAAAACATGCGTCACAAACCCTAACGCTTAGGCCGATCATGCCTGTCTATCACTCTACGCTCTCGCTTGCACGCTCGGCTTCGTAGCCGGAACGTGACACTTTTTCACGCGGGTAGCCATTGTTCATCGATTTATAAGACCACAAAACCAGTGAATATTAATTAATGTTTAGAGCAAAATAAGCTCTCTTACCTTGTGATACGGTATATCAGATCGCTTATAGGTACTACATATCAAGACTAAATCATATGGCTGCGCGAAAACAACCACTAAAATTTCACCGTGTTTTATCAGTTGTGTGGTCAAGTTTTAAAGGAATAGACGCGCATAGTATAGTTTTTATACCCTTCGCTCTTAGAGAATGATTAATTTATTACAATAATTGTATGATTAAAGGAATTACATTTTGGTGCAATTCGATATGTTTGAATGTTGTATGATGGATTTGATTGTTGATAGGTAACCTTGGAATGTGTTGGAAGCGATGGGGTAGTTGGTTTTCTAGTCAAACCATTTTAACTTATTATTTAAAATCATCACTTTCTCTTTGCTTTTCTTTTGCTGTAAAATAAAATCTAGATCGTCTGTATACAATCTCGATTATGATAAAAACAAATTGATTATTGTATGTTAAATAAATTATTTGTGTGTTTCTTGAAATCAACTACCCTATTGTAATTTTATCTGCCTTATACTATAAATATATACTTTTCAATACAATACGTAATTGTTTGCGAATTTGTCTTCGATAAAATGTCTGATGTTGCTGATATATTTTAACCAATTGTTTGTATAATCAATTATAATTGAGTGCTCAATTTAGTTAATGCTATTCGCGTGTAACTAATTCTTTGGTACTAGGAGTTCGTCGTACACTAACCTAGATACAGTTGATGATAGATATCTAAGTTCAGTTTGCGTTGTTTAGGGTGGATTTCACTGTTTAAAAACTCCCCAGTTCACTGTTTTCGGTATCCACTACAATTTAACAGTTTCAATATTAATATATATAATTGACAGTCAAGTTACTACATATTATTATGCTCAGTTGGTGAAATCCAATTTTCAGTTTAACAAGTATGGGACAGTATAAACACGTATCTTGAATGCTCTTGGATGACAGATTCAAAATAAAATGCTCCCTAATTGGCGTAGAACAAAACACGAATCACGACTGGTGCTTGTGATGCGTCGCGCGATGGGCCAATCATTGTATTTATACGATTTCTCCACCCCCGCGCCTCACTTGTTATTTTTTTTTTTTTATGTCAATGGATTGACAGACAAGCAGACGGGCCACCTGTTGGAAAGTAGTCACCGTCGCCTATGAACATTTGCAACACCAGGGGAATCGCCAACGCGCTGCCAGCCCTGAAGGACTCATTTGACGCCAGTTTTGAAGAACCCCATATTGTAACACCGAGGGAACACCTCAGAGGGAAGTTAATTCCGAAGGCAAAAACGAACGTGAGAACCGCACCGTTGAACATTGCCAAGTGTCCAGTCGGTGAGGGTGGAACTTCTCTCTTCGGCGGGTAGTACGGTGTAGGAAAAGAGACGGTGGCACCATGTCGAACAGTTCGACAGAGCACTCGCCATTGTAGACTGTATAAAACGTAGACTCTCAACGTCTCTGCGCAGGCTCAGACGTTCGAGCCTGTCAGTAAGTCCTGGGTCGTTAACAATACGAACGGCGCGTCTTTGTAGGGAGTCGAGTGGACTAAGTTGGTATTTGGGGGCTCCCGCCCATAAATGAGAGCAGTATACCACCAAAGTGACCCATTCATGTCTAGAGCCGGTGAAGGAGCACTCAAAATCCGTGCCGATAACATTATTATGGGCTAATAAAAGAAGTGATGTCTATTTTCAATCAATTGTTTACTGCCTCGGAGACTTGGGCCATTCAAGCCACTATTACTAAACCTCAAGTTCCGGATTCGATTCCCCCGGTGTGAGTGATATTGCGTTTTTTCCCAGTTTTAAAAGTTCTCAGAGGCATGCTTTTTAAACGGCCCATGAGTAGATAAGGTCAAAGGACCAAAAATAAACTTTCTCCCGAGTTCGCCTCCCGGGTCCCTACCCGGGAAAAAAGGAGAGGATAATAAGGAGATAAAGGCCAGGGGGCTATCAGAGATAATGGTGTAAAAACTCCTTTATCTGATTCTATTGGGATTTTTCCATTTTCTGGAATTTTCTCAGTACCTCGAAGTTTGGTAAAGTGCCCGGAGATTTCAACAGGCTCGCCACCTGTTACATGGGCCAAAACGTAACCGGCGAATCGTGGGTGTTTGCCCGTATACTTGCATGCATGCATGCATTTACCTCTGTCTACCCCTACGGGGATAACAGGCGTGAAGTTGCGTTGTCTACTATTTGAGGAAATGTAATATGTGAAGTTTTGTTTTTTTATGTAATCGTTATTTTTCTGATGAAAATAGTGGCTCATTCAAATAGTTTCGTCATTATTATTCTTATATCATTTTGCCAGTTAATACTGTTCTATAAATCAGAGTACCGATGTTCTCCTCTTGTATATATTATGTTTGAGGGCAGGTCTCGTGCCGTTAGTCTGTGTTGATTGTGTTATTATTATGTATTTGAGTATTTTCTTTTTTTGTATATTGACCCCCCTCCTACACACATATTATTGTGTTATGAACAGGTGTATTAAATAAAATATAGTTGTATAACTAACCTGTGTTTATGTTATCTCCGAATCTTCTTATACCCCATTCAGATAAACTTGGCACAAAAAACAAATATGGCGTACGGAAAAAATTAGTGATGTGAATCGTTGAGTGATCTAGGTCCTTAGAATGAGTATTTGAATATGAAAGATAATGATCGCCAGTAAATGATATACATCCATCAAACAATCGTATACTTTCTTTTGAAATTACTTTAAATTAATTTGCATGCTGACATCTGATCATCAGACACTACACATTGAATAAAGTTATTAGTTTTACAAAGGTAGTAAACGCTGGTAATATTCTGATTTTCACAAAACTTAGATATTTCAAGAACAGCGATGTATTGTTTACATCCCTATATCTTAACAAACATCTCGAGTGGTTTTTGAAATTAAAGAAAAATGTGACTTCAAGCAGGAATGGAACCTGCCACCCCAGGATAACCAGTCCAGCAGCTTTACCACTAAGCTACCGAAGTTCTTAACCTGATTGTCGATTCCTACCGTTTTTTGTTTCCACTTTTACTTTCATTTCAAAACTCTCTCGCGTATGTCATTGATATTACAACTCGAGTTGTTTTTTCAAACGGCGCGACTTTTTTTATTTTAACAAAGCCCGATAAAATAAATAATAATCAACATTAAACCATCTAAAAAAATTGTTAACTTTTTTTTTTTCAAATAGTCTGCACAGAGCACAAATATACAAAAAATATGTCTGTATAAATGCAATGTACACAGATATTATCAAACACACATAAATATTCAATTAACGTAAAGGACAATAATGCAGTTTTATAACATTGACAATTTATTTTACAATATAAATCACAGAAATAGATTCAGTTGGAATAATAGGCTTTTATGCAATTTTAAGTTCACTTTACTGTTACTATACTGTGTTAATTTTATAGGCAAGTATATCTCATGTCAGTTTATGTATGTATGTATCTCTACATTCATCATTCTCTTCATACATGCACCATTCCACATGTCACTTTCACATACATATTTGTAGTAGGTAAGTAATTTTGGTAAAATTGACGTAACGTGATAATTATCAAGATTTTAGGAAAACAGCAGTGTTACCAGCATAGTTACCTCTCACATTGAAAACAGGCCTCGCGCATTGGTTAAAACAAGACAGCGAAACGCGTCAAACGCGACCCATTGACAATTGCGTTATGAGAATTAGACCCCTGTACTACGACTTCGTATACAAAGCGACGCTCTACCAGAGAATATGTAATAATACTACGTATAGAATGGACACTTCGACGTCCCGTCCGATTTCCCCGCCTCACCCAACCTCCCCTCTTATGGGCGACGTTTGGTATTCTCTACGTGCTACGCACACAGGTGCACGTGTAAACACACATCACTGATTGATGTTTGTGTAATAGAGACCAAATTAAGCGTTTGTATGGAATTTTGGCGAAGTGTCCGCGGTGTGGCTCTACTTAAAGCGAGAGATTGCTTGATGATAGTTAAAACTTGTCGACCCGCTATAATCCCGTGGCTTGTAATCTTTTCTTCAATTGCTCAGCGTGACACTGCTCGAACGGTATTAGTTTTGTTATTTTCGGTATCTCCAACATAGTTAGCTCTATTATACAATACAGCACTTGTAGGCTGTCCTTTGCTTTTTGAAGTGCCTGTAACATACAGATAAACGTAAGTTTGTGTTTCAGCCCGCACTTATTAACATCTAACAAAATATAAGAACACATCTACCAAATAGAAAGTTCAATACATAGAAACACCACCTCAAAATAACATTGAGATCTTTCTTGAGGTATTTTTTTAAATGGAAGTGACAAACTAGCATGCAGTTCACATTGATTTTAAGTGATGACTGCAGCCTATAGACACCCACACAAAGACCAAGGACAAGGTCAAAACACAGATGCGTTACCACTCCTGAGGCCTAAGGTGTTATGTCTCTGTACCGGAAATTACATTACCACCTGACCGGAACACGATAGCGCTGAAGAAGAAATTGTATGTAGCCAAAATCTAAGAAAATTAAGAACAATCATTCATCTATCCATACTCACAAACTTTTGCATTTATAATATTAGTAGGTTAAAAACGAATGCTCACAAGAACAGCTCTCTCCTTCAGTTCTGGCTTGGTAGCCATTTCCTTCTTAATCTGATTCATTTCCTGCGGCGTATATCCCACTAATTTAGATAGCACATCACTAGTAAACTCCACGTCTATTCTCCCAGTGCCATCTACAATCGTGCATCGCAAACTCCAGCCGTCTTTACCGACCGACAATTTCGATAATAGCCTCAAAATTTGGCCTTTTACCCGAAAAACTCTACCCAATTTAGCACCCTCAGTCAGATCGTTTATCTGTTTTATATACACATATGGTTCCGTCGGAACATTTATTGGTCCTTTATTTGCAGGCTGAGGAATTGCATTGAGCTCAATTTCCTGTGCATCGAACTTTGCTTCTATTTCTCTCAAATATTCCTCGTCTTCAAATGAAATATCATCTTCGTTAGGATAATCGTCACTTGTGTTAACTTTCAACTTCTTTTCGGGCGGAACATTGTCGTCTGTCCTTGATCGTTTTGCGGGGTTGTGAGTTATTTGGCCTTCTAAAGCAGCTAATTGGTCCATATCAATGTCTTCGTCAAAATTATGAGCTACTTGAAGGCTTGTGACTCTGGCCACTGGCCGGGATGTTTGGTCAAGTGTTGGCTGGTTGGGTATGTGCGTGTGCGGTGCTGGTATATGCGTGTTTCTTGGTGGCATTGTTGGATTAATATCTGGACATTCTAAAAAGTTAATAAATATTTTAAAAAATAACACGAAAGCTATTGTGATTAAAAATGCCTAAACATGTTATTTTGTTTAATGCCTTAATATGAATACAGACCTTGAGTAATGGGAAGACCTAATTTGGAAGACAATAGACCAGCTAACGAATTAGAAATCAATATCTCTTGTACCTCCCCACCAAGCAGTTCAATAGAACTTTCAGTGAGAAGTAACACCCCTCGACGACATTCCACAGGACCTGTAAATGTATATTTTGAGATGAATCAAATATCAAGTATCGCATCTTGGATGTTCCGCCATACTGGATTTAGAATGTCGTTACATTATTTTTGGAGGCGGTCTCAACGAGCCCTTTCATTTGATACCCATATCATAGAAGTACATTAAAAATAACTATTCCGCCATCTTGGATGGTCCGCCATATTGGGTTTAGAATGACGTAACATTATTTTCGAGTTGCTCTCAGCGAGCCTTTTCATTTCATACCCATTGTAGAAATACATGCATTAAAAATAACTATTCCGCCATCTTGAATGGTCCGCCATATTGGATTTAGAATGACGTCACACATATCGTGAATTGTCTTCCAAACTAAACAAACGTGTATACAAAATTTCAGCTCAATCGACTGAAGATATCTTATTCAAAATTGAGTTCAAAGATACCACCCGAACAAACATACTTAAATATTATTATATACATTGCAAATTGTTCTATTCATATAAATAATAATTATTTTATTAAAAATATCATCAAATTATTTTTATAGGAGTGTGACCTAAACCCGCACCTTACACACGCTTTTCCGTGACCTAAATTGCCTATTTCTGAACGATGTGTAACCCGCGCTTTACGCACGCTTTGTTGTGACGTAAGTTGCCTATTTCTGAACGGTGCGTAAAATGAAATTAATCGACTAACTTCACATCGCTCATGTACAAAGAATGAAAGAAATGTCACTAGAAGTTTGGAATTTGGAAAGGAAATACCTACACAGTGAACAAATGACAAGACAAGCATAGGTCGCTAACCCACGCTAGGGTTAGCGATTCTCCTGAAACCACATCCGTGTTGTAGAATAAGTAATAGTGATATCAAAGAGAAACATTGATCTATAGTTCGTTCCGCGGAAATCGTAATATTCGGTCAGAAATGGATAGTTCTGGCAGTGAAGTTAACGAAGATGAGAACAATGAAATTGTTCCGGACGCGATAAAAAAAACAGCGAAATCGGTGACACTGAAATCGGTGCCCTCAAAATCGAAAAAATTATACACAGCCGCGTATAACGTGTTCAAGAAATGGCAAAAAGAGAATAAGTCGGATTCCTTTTGTGAAGAAGTACTCCTCGCATATTTTGCACATTTATCAAACAAATACTCGCCATCGAGTTTATGGGCAACGTATTCAATGTTGAAGTGTACAATAAATACAAACGATAAAGTAGAAATTGGTCGTTATAAAAAAATAACAGGGTTTTTAAAAAACAACAGTTTGGGGTATCGGCCAAATAAATCGAAAGTGTTTTCTCGAGAAAACATTTTCAAATTTTTAAACGAAGCTCCGGACGATTTATATTTATTAGAAAAGGTAAGTAAAATATCAATAATATACATCTTTTAAAGAAAAATGGAAAGAAAAATTTGACTTCAGGCGAGACTTGAACTCGCGGCCACTGCCACACACAATATAAAACAATATACATTTTTTATTTAATTTTACTGTTACTCAAATCATTAATGGCAAATAAAATATTTTCAGATAGCTCTCATCTTCGGTATTTCTGGATCATTGCGCCGAGAAGAATTTGCCAACATCACCGTCGGGGATGTTAAAAACGTGGAAGATAATGTTCTTCTCGTCTTAGTTCCGAAGACGAAGAATAACGTGTCGAGATCGTTCGTAATAACGAAGGAATTGTACCACATCTGCTGGAAGTACATGAAAAAAAGGCCTGAAAATTGTCTCACTGATCGATTTTTTCTTCGGTACTCAAAAGGAACATGCATTCCACAGCCTGTTGGCATAAATAAATTCGGATCGATCCCCAAAGACATCGCCGAGTACCTAAATCTGCCTGGTCTGCAGAATTTCACAGGCCACACTTTCCGCCGGACTTCGGCAACACTATTGGCTGACGCTGGTGCCGACATAACGGCACATAAACGACACGGAGGCGGATCGGCTGCTTTCAGGTACAACGCCGACTCAATGACGAATGAAAAACTAATTACAGATGGAATGGAAATACCAAAACGACACAGACGCATTATCGCTGATATGGAACCGGAGCCAGAACCGTCAACATCCGGGATCAACACGGCTAAAAGCGCCACAAATGAACACAGTGCCGCTTCAACCCCAAGAGCATCTCTATTCCATACTCCTTTCACGTTGATCGAACCGAAACAGGAAAATGGAGCTTATAGGCACATTATCGCTGATATGGAACCGGAGCCAGAACAGTCAACTTCCGGGATCAACACGGCTAAAAGCGCCTCAAATGAACATAGTGCCGCTTCAACCCCAAGAGCATCTCCATTCCATACTCCTTTGACTTTGATCGAACCGAAACAGGAAACGGGGGATTATAGACAAATTATCCCTGATATGGAACCAGAGCCGGAACCGTCAACTTCCAGGATCAACACGCCTCATAGCGCCACAAATAAATATAGTGCCACTTCAACCCCAAGAGCATCTCCATCCAATACTCCTTCCACTTTGATCGAACCGAAACAGGAAAATGGAGCTTATGTCTATCATTCGGAATCGGACTTGTATCATCAAAATTCTACTGACGATGATGGGCCTAGGCCGAATTACACATTTAATAATTGCAATATTACCATAAATGGCCCTTGCGGCAATGTTATTATGAACAATTGCACTGTCACAACAACGTGCACAACCAAAAACAAGGCGGTGCAAACTGACGAATATGGTTGCTAAACTTATAATTGAATAATTCAATAAAAATTACAACACTTTAAATATTACTTAAAATAATGATTTGGTCTCGAACCCCCGAGCTCCCGCCGTCACAAGTATCGTAATGTACCTCCCCACCCTTCCGTGCATCCGGGGTTATGTCACATCTCTATCAGGGTGTCCACAGCTGATGTTAAAAAAAAGCCCTGAGTTTTCCCTGGCATTTTTTTCAATTTTCCCTGACCAAATTTATTTATTTAGTAGGCAAGGATGTATTATTCATATCGCGTATGTCCCCGCAGATGGTGTAGATCGTAAGCGATCTACTCGGTTAAGCGATACTGGCGCGGTCGGGTGTGTGGTGGGTGACAAATGAAAATGCGCGTTTTCTGTGCTTCGGAGGGCACGTTAAGCCGTCGGCAGAGAATATGTAATAATACTACGTATAGAATGGACACTTCGACGTCCCGCCCATTTTCTCCGCCTCACCCAACCACCTCCCCCCTTAAGGGCGACGGTTGGTATTCTACAGCGAGGTTGCAAGCCACCTAGTTTTGAGCATTTTAAATTCAATATATTATTTATTTACATAAAAATGGTGGTTGTAATGCTATTGTGTTCGATGGTAATATACGGTGATAGAGCTCCAATGAACCTACATGTTACCTACTGGACCTGCTAGTAAGTGGTTATCGGTTTTCTCCAATGTAAACCGTTATCAAGTTCTGGGTAAGTTATTTAAACTGTGGTAGAGCTTCAGTGATGGAGCTCCAAGGCGTACGAGCACAACCGCATTTCCCAATTTATATTTCCCTAAATGGTACCTGGTTAATACTATGTAAGCAATGTAAGTGTCAATGTCAGGGTAAAAATAATTATCACCGCAACGATAAGGTGATAATTATTATTACAAAAATGGTACCTCCTTTCTAGTCAAAGATGGCGGAGATAATCATTTTCCAGAAATATGATACTTAAGGATTTCAATTTTCTGTTTCCTGAGGAGCAAAATTTCCAAATCTAAGATGGCAAACAGTTTTTTTTATAAAATATGTTTATGTGTATCAATTTCGAGGTTTCTTGGGATACTGATTAAGAAAATACCATCCGTTTTCAGATCCAAGATGGCGGACAGACTTCTTTTTTCAAAATATGATATGGCCACTACTACTACGCTGAGGTCCTGGGTTCGATTCCCGGGTAGAGGGTTATCAGAGATAATGGTGTAAATTTTCGTAATCGGCACCCCACGAAACCTCGAAATTGACACCCATATCATAACTTGGAAAAATAATTATGTGCGCCATCTTGGATCTAAAAGGAGATGTCATTTTCGTAATCAGCACCCCAAGAAATCTCCAAATCGATACCCATATGACATTAAAAAAAGTCTGTCCGCTATCTTGGATCTGTCTCCCTACACTTCCTTCTTCTTCATAAAATCCCCCGTCCTACATGTTTAAACTCACTGCTCATGATGGTGAATTCTCCCCTTGTATATACCCTTGGTAAATTTATACATGTAAATAATATTAGATTGTAGTTTATGTTCTAATACAATACTGTGTTCTGTTGATACTAACCTTTAATTAACTGTGATCGTCTTTGTCTTGTTTTAGGCAGAAAAACGCTGAATAATTAAAGTGGCACTTATTTTCGTTCTTACCGGACATCCCTCAGATCACCGGTCATAACTCATACGTCTAGTGCCTCCTTAATCACCAGAATTTGGCAGAATTACCCAAACCGAGGTAGAAGCCATAGTATAAAGAAGAAAGAAAAGAAAGATGTCATTATCGTAATCAGCACCCCAAGAAATCTCAAAAGTGATATCAATATGATATTTTGCAAAAAAAGGTCTGTCCGCCATCTTGGATCTGAAAACGGATGCCATTTTCTTAATCAGCACCCCAAGAAACCACAAAATTTACACCCATCATTTAAAGCTAATCTGACATACCTACCCATATTATTAGCATAATATTTGCGTGCCTTCGAGCTCTATCCTTGAAGCTCTATCACCGTACATTACCATTATCACTTAGCAGCAAATATACACATTATAATGCGGTGGTGGTAATCGAGCTCGAGTGTGATCTCGAGCTCTTAGGAAACGAAGTGTATTACAATTCCTAGCTTTGTATTCAATGAGTGCGAAAGGGAAACATCGACTCAGGCCGGCGCGTGAAACAGAACATCTTGTATGAGTAATTAGCCTAATGCGGAGCGCCGCTCACACGTGATCACGTGACATTGCCGAACCGCGGCGCCCGCTAGTGCGCGGGAATAATACGCTGTGTTGCTTTTGCCGTTTTATGTATACAAACAAAAGTATCGGATTCGTCAATATTTTGCAGTTTTTCTTTTAAATAAATATTTAAAATGAAATGAGAAAGAAGTAGATTATGTATTTTTTTTCACCTCCACTAAACAACGTCAAGAGCCTAACATAAAAAATTGCTTTATAAGCTTTAAAAAAATGAGATGTACTGAGTTTGAAGGACTTGCAGCATACTTTACAATATGCTAATCCTGGATCATCTGCGTTATCACTTAGCCATTGATAAAATTCTTAACTTATTTTGGGATTTAGCCACATTTTATTAAATACCTATACAGTACTATACACTGTTAAGCACTCATTTTAACACTTTAAAGGTATGACTAATTATGAAGAAAAAATCGTAAAATAGAATACTCTAAACCTGAAAAAAATGCTACTATGGTCTGGATTAGGCATTAGACTAGACTAGAGCATAAAATTAGTTCCCTTATTTTAAAATCACTGGGAAAAAATGTTAACAAATCTCAATTTTCCGACTTTCCAGTTAGCTCTTCGATTTCACTGACTTTCCCTGACCACGTTGAGCTTCCCTGACCTTTCTCTGACTTTCCAGAATGTGGACACCCTGTCTATACAAATAAATAAAAGCGAGCTCCATCTCTAGAGTTCTACCAGCAGTTAAAAGCCAGTATGAATTATTTATGACGTACAATGTCAATTTACAACCTATTAAAAATAGATGGTCAAAGTAATTAAAATTTAATTTCTTCTATCCGTTCATAAAATAATTACCTTTAATAAGCACTTTACTGCCCGCTTGTATATCGATGGATAAATTTCTCATAGGTCTGTATTCAATGCCCGATATTTCTTGAGCACCATCTGTCATGTACAGCTTAATCATTCTGGAATACGAACTCTTATTAAACCAGTGATTCCCAAAGTGGTCTATATCGACCCCTGGGGGTCTATGACAAACTAAATGGGGACTGCGTCAGTGAAAAAAAAATTTGGGGTTCCATGAAATGAAAATGGGGGTCCACGATAATGAATCTCAACACATACACTGATAATACCAATTTATTTACACCATACCAGTGATTCCTAAAGTGGTCCATATGGGAGACTCGATGGAAATTGGAAATGTGAATGTGATATAAATGTAGCAAGGACGGGGGTCCACAGAAACCAGAAAAAAATGTAAGGGGTCTACAAGAAAAAATAGTTTGGGAACCTTTGCTATAAACGATTTAAAGCATCGGCCAAATGCCAAAAGACGTCCACTGCTGGACAAGCCTTCCCCAAAGATACCCAAGTATTGCGCGTCATCATGGAGAATATGCATCATTATTGCAACAATTCTAGACACTAGATAGGACGCTGACTTTTAAGCCATTGTCTTTATTTAAAAAAATATATAAGAACCCGGAACGACATTTTGAAGCGGCTGACCTCGACTTCCCGAGGACCATCTCCAACTATCCTTACCACAGGTCTTGCCTTGTGTACTCTACAGGCGAGCATGCGTGTCCAGTGTGGCATCGCTCTGCTCATGCTAAAGAAGTAATCGTCGCACTAAATGAAACCTGCAGAGCAATAACAGGATGTTTAAAACCTACATCCCGAACTTGTTATACACCCTTGCAGGTATTGCCCCACCAGATGTCCGTCGGCAGGTTTGTCTGTGTAAAAGTGCCACCAGAAAATTTATCCCCGACATCCTCTGCTCGGTTACGTCAATTGCCCGCTTGAAAAGCCATGTGTGCCTGAGTGAAGGCGTTTGGCAGATTGCGCACGCCGTAAAAGTTCAAACGTATCAAACATTTGTTTAATGCACCGTTCATTCCGCCTGCGCAGTGCGCCTTCACTCAGGACACACACTTAGTATAATAAACTTATAATAATAATAAAGCCTTTTATTTCCAAATACAAGATAATGTAAGGTAATTTACATTAAAAGAGGAGTTTGTGACTCAATAATGTCTCGTAATTTGGTGTGCCTCTTGGCAGAGGCCTCCTCCAGCTTTCTCCATTGCGCTCTGTCGTCTGCGACTCTGGTCCAGTATGGTCCCAAGGTTAGCCTGATATTGTCTCTCCACCTTACTCTCGGGCGTCCTTGCTATCTTATGTTCTCTCTTGAGTAACATAGACAACAGGCAGCTACTACAGCTTTATAAAGCCCAAAAGCAGTCCCGTCTGGTATATTGTTCTTATTTGTGGGCGTGAGCCCCCAATTACCAATTTGGTCCACTTGACAAAGACGCGCTGTTCATACGAACGATACAGGACTCACTGACAAGCTCGAAAATCTGACCTGCGCAGAGACATCAAGCGTCTGTGCGTCTTTCATCATCTCTACAATGGTGAGTGCTCTATTGAACTTTTCGTTGTTGTACCACCGTTTCATTTCTTACATCGTACTACACGAAGAGAGAAATTTTACCCTCACCATTGGACACTTGGTAGTGTTCAATGGTTCGATTTTTACGTTCCTTTCTACCCAGAATGTGTAAATTATGGAACAAACTTCCCTCCAAGGTGTTTCCTCGGTGCTACAATATGCGGTTCTTAAAAAATAGCGTCAAAAGAGTCCATCAAGGCTGGCAACGCGTTGGCAACTGCCCTGATGTTGTAAATGTTCATAGGCGACGGTGACTACTTTCCTTCAGGTGCCCCTGGTATGGTTGTCTGTCAACCTTCAGAAATAGGTTTCGATCTGCAATGGCCCATCTGGCGAAAGCTAAACAGACTACGTACCGGAATGGATTGTTGCAGATCACACATTCGTCTGAACCTGAATTTGACTGCGGTGCTGCAGGATATGATCACTGTGATAGCTATTATGGGGCCATACATTACCTTTTAACCAGAACCAGAACACGATATTGTTGAACACTACCGTTTGGCAGCAGATAGATTACGTAATGTGATGGTGCACCTACCTCTACGCCTTTGAGCTCCTACATTGGAACTCTACCACTAGTAATATCAAACTCTACCATAAATAAGTAAAGTTTAATACTGTTTCACAGCATGGTTGGTATCACCAAGAGGTAAAGGTAGGTTTCATCCCCTACCACCACTTGATGACTAATCGTAATATACCAAGTTACCTGTGATTTGAGATTTTATCTTCAAAATTAGTTGTAGCTTCAACATTCTCCATATTTACTTTTTGTAACTTCAAGTATTGCTGGTAGGCAGGAGTTCCTGCAAATAAATATTATTTCATAAATTTTCCATGAGGGCTTTGAATGGCACATTTATTATCATTCATAATTTCATAACATAAGCTGTTTCTTAAAATAACTTACCTATATCGATAGCTGCATTTATTTGGAGCACATGTCTTCCGTTCAAGACAGTTTTATGCTGATTCTTCAAGTTAGCTGGTAAAGACCCAGGACATATGTCTTTTAAATCATTTAATAACAATTGCTCTTTTGCCAAATTCTGTATCTCTGATATGCTGTAATTTCCACCACTGTCTTCTGTTAAATACTCGACGCAGCTGGAATGATGATAAATTTTATAATTGTAATAAGCCAGTTATCTATTAATTAATTGCTTATAATAATAATACATTGTGTACACTACCCTGATAGCCAATCGGGTTCAACAAACATGTAGTTGGACTCCAAATAGGACCGAACGGAATTGATTAATGAATTTATAGACATTTTGTTTGAGTAACAAACTGCAATCACTCATAAAAGAAGTATAGACCTTTGAAAATTCTAAAATACTTAGAAATGTTTGCATTTTATCTATATCTAAATGCGAAAACCGCGAAAACAAACACAAAACGCAAAACAAGTGTCAGTGTCAACTGTCAATGTCAAATCATTGTCAAAAATATATATTTTTTTAACTAATTGTTCTAACTTCACCTTTTGTATATAGATTAGCTAAATGTATACGTGTAAATAATATTAGAATTTAAACATTTTTTTTTGTATAGAATATTAATAACTCTTTACTTCGTCTATACTATCATCTAACTATAGTGATTGTGTTTGTTTTTGTTGTAGGTATCATCAGAGGATATAACTTCATTCACCAGACAATCTTCTAGTCCACAGATCAATTTCATTCATTTATTTCTTTTTTGTTTGTATTTAATTGTGCGTCTTCAATTACTGGATTCTGGCAGAATTACCCTTAGGGCAAGATTCACAGACCGCACTACGACTTTACTTTCGAGCAAAGTACACTTCGAACTGTCAAAACCCATACATTTCTGGCAGTTCTAAGCATACTTTGCTCAAAGTAAAGTCGAAGTGCGGTCTGTGAATCTCACCATTAGTCTTGGGTAGTAGCCATTAATTATAATAAAGAAGAATTATTTGTTTTACGGCCGAAGATACAAGTCTTTTACAGCCAATCTTCTATATAATAATTGACATATTCCTTTGTAATAATAAAAATAAGGTATAATAATAATTTAGATTTATTCAAATCAAAAATTCAAAAATCACATTTCGCAGCATAATAACACTATCACACACCCTGCACGTTACCGAATGCTATAAGACAAAAATCATCTTTCACACATATTGCAATAGTGTTGTAAAGTGTTTTCCATTTAATTTTTTAAAATATATTAACCGGTGTTTTTCATTTTTGCTAAATTGTCACAAGATTCGTATATAATAGCCAAATGTACTTGATTGAAATTTTGTACCTTGAACTTAATACAATTTTGAAAATGAAGACACATTGGCTATTCGGATTTAGAATACTACGACAGTGCTGTGTTGGGCAAGATTTCGTTCTGATATAAATAGACTGACAGTAGTGATAGTATACTGCCGCAGGTGTGCAGTGTTATACGGCAGGCGGCAGAGACCCCAAGTAGGGAGGAGCTCCATTTTTACCTTCGTTTCAGCTTCACGGCCGCGGCCTAGTGGTTATTGCTTGTGGTCAGTAAGATGTGGTGCCCACTTTAGCTACAATATTTTTACTCGGGTACTAATTTCTGGCGAAGTGGGAAATGGTAACATGGCAACTAGCAATTATAACGAAACCAATGGCATGGCATATGGCAACATTATTTTGTGCGTGAGTGAAGGGGACTTTTTGGCGGGAAGTCGAAAAAGGCGGTAACTTTTAATTTGCTAAAAATTAAAATTACTAAAAAAATTCAGATTTCCATACTTCATTTGGCTTAAATTAATAAACAGACTCTCTACGACTCTAATTTACGATGAGTCCTCACAGCGACGGTGAGGAGCCGGGGGTTAAGAAGAAACGTAAATTCACATCTGTAGGAAGCACATCCGTGGACCTGGAAAACTATAAGGTCTTCACCAAACCCAACTACAAAAGGCTGTTTCTGGAAAATGAAAGTCAAGAACTGGCAGTATATGTTGAGTCTACAGAAAACGAAAAACTGGGTAATAAAAATTATTCTTACCAATTTAATTACCGAAAATGTCAGAGGACTTTTAGGAGTGCATCGAGTAAATGCACACAAAATAGGCATTAAATTTAGAAAAGCAGCAGCTGCTAACAACTTTCTTAAAATGGACGACTTTTTATTAAAAAATAAAATGAAAGCTTTTATCCCGTCGTATCTAACAGAAAAAATTGGTGTGTTAAGATTTGTACCTAACAACCTATCCAATGAGGAAATATATAAAAACATACAATGCGATGCTGAGGTTATATCTATTAAGAGATTTCTGAAGAAAATTGATGGAAAATTAGTACCGCTTACCACAGTTGCTGTGACTTTTGCTGCGACTACTCTCCCACAGTATGCCTACATTAAATTCTTCCGATACGAAGTTCATACATACATACATACCTCCATTACTGCAATGCTATAAATGTTTAAAGTTTAATCATTCTGCAAAAGTCTGTAGGGGTGAGCAGAATTGTTCTTCTTGTGCTGGACGGCACTCATATAAGGAATGTGATGTTGAAGAAATTATATGCATTAATTGCTCAGGTAACCATCTTGCCATTTTACGGGACTGCCCTATTAAAAAACAAAAAATGGAGCAGAAGAAAGCTAGATATAGTCAACAATATTATGCCACTGTTGTGAATACACCAAAGCCCATAACTTATACAAATAAATCTTTTCCACCACTAAAAAAACGAACAGCCGAGCAGGTCAACAATACTTTTGATGTAACACAGATCGCTCATAACGATATAATAATTAAGGCTATTGTAAAGTCCCTTGTCACATTAGGCCAAAGGACAGACAGGACTGATGATCCACTTACTACTAAGAAAATAAAAGAAATATTTTTATCACATTTAATATAATGGACAAATATTTAAATATAATGGAGTACAACATACAAAGCTTGCAGAGTAAAAAATGTCTTTTACAAAACTTACTGATAGAGAAAAACATTGATATATGTTTACTAAATGAAACTTGGATGAAAACAAATTCTACATTACCACATTTTCCTTCATTTAACTTTATACATAAAAATTCTCAAAATCCTCACAATGGAGTAGCTGTTCTGGTGAAACATCATTTAAAATACAGGGTAATTAATACTCAATTCTATGAATCAATTCAAAATATCTGTATCTCTATAGAATCACAATTTGGTTCCATATCAATACTCTGTGTGTACAGTCCACCAAGCATCAGATTTGATGCAACAAAGATGAAAGCTCTTATCACGAATATACCTAAACCATGTATTATTATGGGTGATTTTAATGCTCATAACATAGCGTTTGGATGCCACAGCGATAATAGCAGAGGGAAATCACTGTATAATATAATTGATGAGTTTGACTTGTGTGTTATGAATGATGGTTCACCAACAACAGTTCCATATCCAAATACACATGCTTCAGCCATAGATCTTGCTCTTGTCAGCCCTTCCATTGCTCACTTGTGTAACTGGTATGTCCTTGATGATCCAATGGGTAGCTATCACTTCCCTACTATGCTTGAGGTAAATATCCAACCATCCAAATATGATGTTTCGCCATCTGTAGACAGCGAAAAATTCATTTATAACAAAGCAGATTGGGATACTTATTACAGTTTATCAGAAACTCTCTTTTCTAACATTGATACTACTGACAACTCTTTAACGTCCTATAATAATTTTGTGGAAACATTGAATAGCTTAAGACACCAAACAATTCCAAAACGCAAATTGTGTTCTAATTCTTCTAATATGGTTTTTAAAAAATCGGTACCATGGTGGAACCCAAAATGTACTGAAGCTGTCAGGAAGTCAAAAGATGCATTAAATAATTATTACCGTGATCCCACAATAGAAAATTGGATAAAGTACAAAAAGGTAGATGCATTAAAAAAAAGAACATTAAAAGAGGAACGTATTTCCTCTTGGAAAACTTTATGCAGCAGCTTCGATAGATTAACACCAATATCACGCATTTGGGGATATATTAAAAAGATAGGGTTTGAATAGAAATCAAAACTTTAATGATGAGTGGATTCAAAGTTTCTTAGATAATTTAGCAGATTCAACGCAAGTAGATGAGAATAAACTTACACATTTGTTTGAAAATGCTTCAGAAGATCATATGAATATGTTTCTCAAAAACGAGTTTACGATAGATGAGTTCTTAATTTCACTAAAGAGTAGGAAAAACACAACACCAGGTTTGGATGATATACCTTACATCTTAGTAAAAAAAATACATTTAAATGCTCAAATCACATTACTTAAGATATATAATAAGCTATGGAATGATCTTCTTATCCCTGAAACTTGGAAAACTCAATGTGTGATACCAATAATTAAACCTAATAAACCTGTAAATAATGCTTCTTCATATAGACCTATATCTTTATCTCCCTGTCTGGGAAAACTTTTTGTGAATATGTTAAAATTGAGATTAGAGTATTTTGTTGCATCAAATAATTTAATACCTTCTATCCAATATGGATTCAGGAAAGGCAAAAGTTGTTCTGAAAGCTTTGTATCACTCTTATCAGATTTAAAACAAGTCAAATTAAGTCATTCTAATGCAATATGTGTTTTTTTAGATGTTACAGGTGCCTTTGACAATGTAAATATTGAGGAGCTCATCCAAGTTACTTATGATATGGGTCTACCAGACCATATTTTAAAATGGCTTTACTACTTTTTGAGGAATAGAACAGTCTTTGTTAAATATAACAATAAGCTACATGGCCCTGAGTCTGTCAACAAGGGCACAGTGCAAGGGGCAACTTTATCCCCTTTGCTTTACAACATTTATACATCTGAAATACTAAAGTATGTTGATAATTCAGATGTACATATTCTACAATTTGCAGATGATTTGCTGTTGTATAGCATACATCATGATATGCAAACAGCAATTCATAATATGAATCGAGTCTTAAGTCAATTATTTAATTATTATCACAATAAACTTAAATTAGATATCAGTCCAGAAAAAAGTTCAGTCTTAGTCATCAGTAAAAATGTAAATAATTATAAAGATGTTAAAAAATTGTATGACAACACTGAAATACCAATAGTACAGAATCACAAATTCCTAGGAATCATCTTTGACAATAAATTAAAATTTCAGGAACATATCAAACATATACGCAGCAAAGCCTTAAAAGGTATAATCTAGTGCCTCCTTAATCACCAGAATTTGGCGAATTACCCAAACCGAGGTAGAAGCCATAGTATAAAGAAGAAGAAGAAGAAGAAGAAACATGTATACCTCCTCTAACATTACGTAGGTTGATGTTGGCTGAAAGATTTTTCTTGAAAGTTCTTTCAAAGAATGACAATACTCTGCATAAGAAAATTACTGTACATCCTGAACTTTCTCAGTCAATATCATCCTTTATCTCTGCTTCATCAATTGTAAATAGAACCTTGCCAGAAATGCCAACATTATTTAAACATGTAAAAAATAATTCGAAAGATATTGTACAATATTCAATTTGGCCTGTATATAAAAACTTTGATGCAAATATCACCGACATATGAAAATTTATTTATTTAGACAATGTACGCAATAAGTATGATTTCTTGGAATTTAGAAGCAGTAGATCAGATTACTACCCTCTTTACACAGATGGGTCTAAAGTTGATGATTTTGTGAAAGCAGCCTATTATGGTCCTCAATTAGAATTCACTAAATGCATAAAATTAAATAGACAATGTAGTATTTTCACAGCTGAAAGTTATGCTATTTATTGTGCTTTAGAACATGTAAATAATCTTGTAAATAATGTATATAGTATATTAATAGTGTCCGATTCCAAAAGTGTATTAACAGCATTAGCAAATGTAAATAATAGGTTGGGGAAAGTCTTTTCGCATTATATGTATGTATGAACTTGTAATAAAATCTCTTTGGCTGTAGTATTTGTATCTGGCTGGTTTTGGTATCATTGAAAGTTAAAATTTTAAAGAACATAATTGCAAATTCAAATAAGGCAAATGTGTGATTTTCATTTGTTTTTCGTACTGTCAAGATGAGTGAATTTAATGAAGCAATTCGATACATTTTAAAATTTTACTACAAAAAAGGTCAAAATGAAACGCAAGCCGCGAAAAAAAATTGCGATGTTTATGGACCTAGTGCAGTGTCTGTGAGAGTAGCACAAATTTGGTTTAAGCGTTTTCAATCCGGAAATTTTGATGTCATAGATGCACCTCGCTCTGGTCGCCCTATTACGGATAAAAGGGATACCATATTGAAAAAGTGGAGCAAGGTCGACATATCAGTAGTTACGACGTAGCTGAAGAACTGAGAATTGATCACAAAACAGTTTTGGCGCATTTGAAAAAAGCTGGGTACAAAAAAAAGCTCGATATTTGGGTACCCCACGAGCTCACTGAAAGAAACCTAATGAACCGTGTACTCATTTGTGATTCTTTATTACGACGTAATGAAACCGAATCATTTTTGAAGAAGCTGATAACTGGTGATGAAAAGTGGATCACGTACAACAAGAACATGCGAAAAAGGTCGTGGTCAAAGGCCGGTCAGGCTTCACAGACTGTGGCGAAACCCGGGTTAACTCGCAATAAGGTGATGTTGTGTGTGTGGTGGGATTGGAAGGGCATTATTCATTATGAGCTATTACCACCAGGCAGGACTATCGGTTCTGAACTCTACTGCGAACAACTGATGAGATTAAAGCAAGAAGTTGAGAGAAAGCGGCCTGAATTGATCAACAGAAGGGGTGTGGTGTTTCATCATGATAATGCTAGACCTCACACAGCTATAGCCACTCAGCAAAAATTAAGAGAGTTTGGTTGGGAGGTGTTAATACATCCGCCGTATAGTCCTGACCTTGCACCTTCAGATTTCCACCTGTTTCGGTCTCTTCAGAATTCTTTATGCAATGTTAGGTTAACATCACGAGAGGACTGCCAAATCCACTTGTTGCGGTATTTTGATGAGAAGTCCCAAAATTTTTATAGCAATGGGATCATGTCCTTACCTACAAGATGGCAAAAGGTTATCGAACAAAATGGTACATACATACTTTAGTTAAATTTAAATAAACTATATTAAAAAATGTTTTGAATTATCTTAAAAAATGCGAAGAAACTTTTTCCCCAACCTAATATGTCATTTAAATTGAATTATATACTATGTAATATTAAGAAACAGATATGTAAATTAAGGAACATGATATAAATATTGAACTTGTATGGGTACCTTCACACAGTGGCATTGCTGGCAACGAAGTGGTTGACTCTGCCACCCGTTCAGACCATGATGAAGACCAGTCGCAGGGAATGAAAGTGCCATTTACTGATTATTACAGTCACTTCAAGACACTCAATAGACAATTGTGGAAATCTTCTTGGGCAATGACTCTGGAAACGAAAGGCAAATGGTATGCTGAGATCCAAAAAGAATTACCGACAAAGTCATGGTATCATAACCTCAAAAACATCTCCAGAAAGTATATTACAATGATAACGCGTATGCGCCTCGGACACTGTATGACGCCAGCTCACCTATATAGGATCCACGTAATAAATACCAGTCGCTGCTCTTACTGTGGACTGGAGAATGCAGATTTGGACCACATTCTTTTGAAATGTTCAAGTTTTAATATTCAGCGGCTAATTTTAGTGACTGAAATTAGTGAAATTTCTGACATTTCTGACCATAGATTATACAGTATGTTTCTGACATTGATGAATGTGATGGTGTGAGTGAACGACATGAACATCAACAAACTGTTCCCCGCTCTACTAAGGATTTACTTTCAAATAAGATTTATTTCGATGCGTTATATAAGTATATCTGCAATACTGTAGAAAATAATTAAACTCAATGTATAATTCAAATTTTTAAGTGTAGGTATGTACCTTTATTTGGATTTAAAGAAATGTCAAATTCAATATGTATACGACTGAAAGACTCTGTATCTATGGTCATGAATAAATGATTATTAAAAAATATATATATTGTGAGTGAAGTGAACGCAATACGAGCTTACCGATATTTCTTCTCCCTCGTAAATTCAGGACATAGGCCGATTGACAACAAAAAGCGCTTTTTGTCGAAGCATTGTTATTCTAAATGTTTCATTGTAAACTAGTGTTGTGAACGGAGAGCCTGTATTCGCGATTTACACGGTGGAGGAAAAAATATGAAGAGGCGAAATGCCGAATCTGGCAAGTTGCGGCGCCCCATAAAGCGCATAAAAATCGTCGAAGGAATGTACGGAAAGTGAGTGCAGGAGGCTTTTTTCGATATTTATTTGATGTATCGTGTTCCGGGCGATCAATTCTGAGTTGCTGCCTTCTTATTCTGTAATGGACATGCCGTAAAGTGCAGGGGGTATGCGAGTGTGTGGGTTGATATTACCATCTGGCGCTCCTACCTTGGTCACGTTTGAGCGTATCATGAAAAAAAGAACATAAATGAAACAAGGCCCGCACGTGTGCGCTTCTAAAATATCAGACAAGAAACCAATACACATGTTATCAAGTTCTAAAGGAAGTTTGAACAAACATTATATTTAAAATTATACCCTCATTAATGTGTTTATACTTATATAGTTAGGTACAGCTGATTCTTTAGCTGTAGAAAATCATACATTTTGGCACTTCATGTTTAAAAGAAATCTTTATATTCAGTTGAATAAACATACATTTATGTTTACATTACTCACCATATGTTTGTATATACAAGGGTGAGCTAATATACTTGTTTGCATTCCTAATTAATAAATTAGGACAGCCTGATGTGAACTTTCAATATAGTACAGATCTTATTTTATATATGAGTGAGACACCAGTTAATTTTACAATTTTAAATGTAATGAAGATGACAAACAAGCATGCATTTCACATTGATGTTAAGTGATGACTACTGCCTATAGATATATCAAAATGCAGATGCGTTGCCACCCCTGGGACCTTAGTTGTTATGTCTCTGTGATTGTCATTACAGGGTCATACACTACCATCTAACAGGAACTACCTATATAGTACTAAACACTACCATTTGGTAGCAGATGGATTAGATATAGATAATACAGTGCCAGTGAATGACAAAGAATGTCCCATATTTTTTATTTAGTCTTATCTTGCCATTTGTAAAAGAGAGTATGGAACATTCTGTTGATACCTATTTTTAATATTATGTATTTTTGGACCATTATTTATTTTTGTTTACTTTGACATATTAATCAACGTATTAGTTGTTATTTGCTTAAATTTTTAATTCCACTCACTAGATAAGAGATCTTGCTCAGTGCTATGCCGTTTACGTTTGGGTCATGTGTACTCCGTTTTTTTTTTTGCGGAAAATTAGGATAAGGGACAGTTCTCTATGTGAATGTGGTTTAGATGAAGGTTCTGTAGATCATATATTTTTTAATTGTTCTTTAAATAAAATCTCTTTGTACTCCCTTCTTTCCCATAGCATCGCCCGTCCTACTAATATGAAATCTTTGCTTAATTTAGTAACTTCACCTTTTGTATATTAATTAGCTAAATGTATATGTTTAAATAATATTAGAATTTAATCTTTTTTTCTTTTTTTTTAAAAGTAATAACACTGTTCTTCGTCTATACTATCATCTAACTATAGTGATTGTCTTTGTTTTTGTTGTAGGTACCATCAGAGGATATAATTTTATTCATCACCAGACAATCTTCTAGTCCACCAATAAATTTTTATTTTCTTTCTTTTATTTTGTTTGTATTTAATTGTGCGACTCCAATTATTGGACTGGATTCTGCCAGAATTACCCTTAGTCTTGGGTAGTAGCCATTAATTAAAATAAAGAAGAAGAAGAATTTTTAATTTTGTATTCTGACCTATCACAAGAAAATTCTATTATTTCCAAGTGATCAAATAAATTTTTGAGTTTGAGTTTGAGTGGTGCCTCGAGCTCCTACATTAGAACTCTACCACCAGTAAAAACTACATATTTAGGTCTAATAAATAAAACAAATTTAATATACCATTTTAAAGCTGTCATACCTTTTCCATAATATGAAAATATGAAATAAGAGCACATAAACATTATTTAATTTATGCCCAGCAACAATTGTATGTTAATAAGTAATGCAGGTTGATTGTTAACAAGTTTTCGCACTGTTTCTGTTCCCACTGCACAAACTTTAACAATGTTATGTTATTGGCACCAAACAATTTTCCTCAATGGAAAAAAAAATGTTTTCCGTTAATTATGATTGTTGGAGATTGAATCAATTTATATATTTATGTGCATTGTTACTTTGATAAAATATGATGTGTTGGTTAGAGTTTTTTTGTAGACATAGGCTACAAGTTGTGAATGAAAGAATTAAATGAATAATTTAATTAAAGGAATAATTAGGATGATTTGTTACTAGATGGGAAAAAAATCCCAGTTGTCAGCCTGGGGACAGTGCTAGAGGGGACAATGGGAAGAGTCCAAACGAGACAAAAAGGTCAAAAGCAGTTTTAAAAATATTGTGCAATTACCTGCATCTCTTAATCTCTCCAGACACGAGAAAAATCCTTGAAGGATTAATTAATATTTTAAATGTGCAATAAGGTCTTAGGTTGTTTATTAAAGTTTACATTAAAATGTATGGTAGGTATGTAAACCAGCACAAAAGTGATAAAGTTTGGCAGTCAAACCACTGTAGCTGCGGCTCCAATGGCTTATATGTGTTAGGTACATTTGTTGGCAGTGGAGGCAGCTGTCTTTTACAGATTATGTTCTATATCAACCTGACTTTTCCCCCCAAAATCGTCATCTAGTGCCATCATTGAGCTGATGATTCAAAGCCTTTACTTTTCTATAGACACCAAAAAATTTGCGCGCCTCCATTAATTACTTGAGTTATTTAGGGGGAAGAGTTCTGGAGTGGCGACCGAGTACCGGAAGACGAAGCGTAGGCAGGCCCCCCACGAGGTGGACCGACGACCTGGTGAAGGTCGCGGGCAATCGCTGGATGAGGGCGGCCCGGGACCGTTCGTTGTGGCATTCTTTGGGGGAGGCCTTTGTTCAGCAGTGGACGTCATTTGGCTGAAATGATGATGATGATGATTTAGGGGGGAGCGAGGCCGAGTCAAAACTTTAAATCTTTGGAAAGAAGGGGGGATTTTGGCAAATGGCTTAAAGTTAAGATAGATAATATGTAATTTTGTTTCAGTTCAATGCTGTACCTGAAATTCGTGATGCTGTGGGCGACAGTAGTGCTGGCCGACTACATGTTGGAGTTCAGATTCGAGTTCCTCTGGCCGTTCTGGATGATGTTGCGATCCGTCTATGACTCATTCAAATATCAGGGCATTGTGAGTTGACATTTGTATTTTATTAATTTATTTATTTACCCTTCAAGGAACGTAAAGTCTAAATAGACAAGGCATTGCTTGGAATTATTTATATTATTCTAGGCTAGGATATAGTATGTCCTAAGGTTTTCGCGAGCTACACTCGTTGAAATAAAACTAGTTTTCGGATTTATCTCGCGTATATTAAACTAAAATGATTATTAATAAATTTTAAATAATCATTTTAGTTTAATAGTTTATACGCGAGACAAATCCAAACACAAGTTTTAATTCAATAGGCTAGGATAATATATAAAAATATTGTATTTTCTGTAATTCAAATAAAAGGTTTTGCACATGAAATTTTTATAATAACTAGCGTGTACGGGCGCAATGAATGTAATATAGCCTATGTTGCACAGTAAAGAAAGATGCAGGCGATGCAGCTTACTAATGATGGAAGAATTTTTGAAATTGGTCCAGTATTTTACTGGTGGTAGAGCTCCAGTGACGGAGCTCGCGGGCGTAGGCACCACCGCATTACCTAATATACTTGCCGCTAAATGGTAGTGTTTAGCACTATCGTGTTCCGGTCAGGTGGTAATGTACGGCCCTGTAATTTCCGGCACAGAGGCATAACACCTTAGGCCTCAGGAGTGGTAACGCATCTGCATTTTGACCTCGGTCTTTGTGTGGGTGTCTATAGGCTGCAGTCATCACTTAACATCAATGTGAACTGCATGCTTGTTTGCCATTTTTTTTATATTAAAAAAAAAATGTGTGAAAATACAATTGGTCCACTGTGAAAACGCTACAAACATACGTACATAACACAATTTTTTTTCTCTTTATAATGTTAGTATACATTCATATGTTTGAAGAAAACGAATAGTGGTACTACTGCTCGTAAAATATCAATCAACTATTATTTCGTAATTGAATTATAATTTGTTAGATAATAGGCGTATTGAACGCGTGGATAATACGTTCTTGTTATCTTTCATGATAACATTTTTATGATTTGTAAGAAATAAATGAATTTACAAAATGTTAATGGTAGTGGTGCCCAGGATATTATTGTTTTTATTTGAGCGCGCCAGTTTAAGATATAGGAGAGATCTCTTGCACCGGAGGCGTAGTTATGGGGGATGGGAGATGGGGGGGGGGGGGTTGTTTTAGACGTGAAACTGCAACACAAAACTCACTTTCGCATTTATACCAGAGGGCGCCAGAGACAGAATTTGCTCAAATAGGGGAGCACAAACGGTGAATGAATATGATACAAAAGAATGGAAAGGACTTCCTTTTTTTTTTGCTCTTCCGCCCCGGGTGCCACCCATTCTAGCTATGCCATTGCTTTGCACCTTGTTGGGCACCTCCACCATATCTAATGTTTGTACATACTAATGCGCCGGCAGAACAGCTCTTAAAAAAATTCAATAGGTCTGCCGAATTGTGTGAATTTTGAATAGGAGCTTCGTTTGAGTAGATTTTACACCCAGAATATCTGACGCGTCCTTGACCCGTGATGTTGGGATTTGTACAAGGAATCTAATACTGTTATTATTTTTAAAACTCTTCTACAAATTGCACCGATTTTAATAATTTTTATGTATATTTTTTTAATTTCCATGTTACGGAACTATGTCATTTAAAACAAAAAAAAAAATGCACATTGTCAAATATTCTATTGATTTCATCTGTTTGCACGCCGCCGGCGGTCTCTAGAGTCTTGACGATTTAATAAAATTGTGTTTTCATTCCAGGCATTCTCAATGTTCTTCATCTGCGTAGCACTCACGTCCGACATGATATGCTACTTCTTCATACCGCTCCAGTACATATTCTTTGCAGCCAGTACCTATGTGTGGGTACAGTATGTGTGGTACACATGTGAGTATGTTATGCAGCTGGTTTGAATTTTTTAAATTAATTTATTTCATAGATTACATTAATTTATTTCATAGATTACTTTAAAGATAGACGTTAGGGACCTAGCGTGAAGATACATACATACTTTAAAGATCCTTACTGATGGACCAAAGCCGTTATAGGGTTATAAGGGGGATATTCCATAATCGCCAAGCTTGGCATGCGGATTAGCGATCGAAGGGTCAGTAGTTTTTATCGCGAGATTCTGCTGTCCATCTTGCGTTATTGCACTTACTACTGCCCGATTGGAATGGTTTGACCGCCATTGTTCGGTTGACTAACTGCAGTAGTGTAAGATTTTTTTTTTCTCTTCCAATAGAAGAATTTTTACTGGTGGTAGAATGCCAGTGACGGAGTTCGCGGGCGTAGGCACCACCGCATTACCTAATATATTTTCCGCTCAATGGTGGTGTTTAGCACTATCGTGTTCTGGTTAGGTGGTAATGTACGGCCCTGTAATTTCCAGCACAGAGGCATAACACCTTAGGCCTCAGGAGTGGTCACGCATCTGCATTTTGACCTTGGTCTTCGTGTAAGTTTCTATAGGCTGCAGTCATCATTTAACATCAATGTGAACTGCATGCTTGATTGCCTTTTCATTACATAAAAAAAAAGATTTTTTTCCGCTAGTGGGCGGTGGGGTCGTCACGACCCAACGCCTTTACGTCAAACTGATGATTACTCAATACTATTTATGTAGATAACGTCAAAGTCGAAATAATTACCCTCGTTCTGTGTTTACTGAAAATAACTCGGTGAAGTTACAAATAGAGTTTATTTTAGAACTGTCTATTTTTAAAAAACGCTTCGGTTTTCTTTGGTTATGGATTAAATGCATTGTAGTGTTCAACGCGGATGAGATTGTGTTATGATGGGGATGTGTATGATAATGTTGGATTTAAACATTTGCTGTGCCACAAAAAAAAAACAGATTAAACCGATAAAGGCTCAATACAAACAAAAAAAAGGTTTTTTTTAAAGAAAAATTGAAAGAAATATTTGACTTCAGGCGAGACTCGAACACGCGGCCACTGGGAATGTAGTCCAGCCGCTCTTCTAACTGAGCTACCGAAGTCCTGCCCGCTTTGTCAAATCCTTCCTTCATTTCATCCTTCCTTTATTGCATTGCATAGATTCCGCGAGTTCGAGTCTCGCCTGAAGTGAAATTTTTCTTTCAAAATGATATATTTCACTAGCATGTGTTAACTTTTTTTTTAGGGAAAAGAACTTTACTTAAACTTTGACAATATTATCGATACACTAATTAATGTTAAACTAACTATGTAGGTAGGTTGGTAGGTCTCTGTGTCCTTGTTTACCACCTTTATTACATAAATAAAAAAATACATAAAAACATATTATGTACAGGTTAAAATATTTATCGTTTTGAATAATGCTCACGCCCCCGAGCTCCTACACTGGAACTACCACCGGTGGTAACATATTAATGTTCCTTTCCAGTTGGTGACAAAGGTGTGTGCCTACCCACGGTAGCGTTATGCTGCCTGGTGGTGTACGCGGAGGGCGGCGTGCGGGGGGCCCGCGGGGGCCCGCTGGAGCTGTGGCGCCCGCTGGCCGCGCACTGCGTCGGGTACCCCGCGCTGTCGCTCGGCTTCGGCGTCAAGGTCAGTAGGGTACAACAGGACCAAGCAAACTTGTGCCAAAAGCGCCCTTCAACCTGCCCTTCTGCCCTTCAACCGCGAAGACGCTAATTTGTCATGACTGTGTATCAATTGTTTATTTTACTATATAATGGAATCGCTATTACGCATATTGCCGGTGTCAAGTAAAACGACATTTCGCATTCGTATTAAACAGCGTAAAAGTCAGAGTCAGTCAGTCAGAGTCACGAGATACGTGTGACACACACACACATACACACACTACAAAAATCATCTATTACTATGAAACTCACACCTTGACTTTAACAAAATACGTGAACGATATCCCGCACACATTTAAACATTTAAGCATCAAGTATAGGCCCACTTGGGCTTGTACTTTGACTCCCCTCCGATCCGCCGCGGCCGGTGGCCTGTTGCTCTATGAGTAAATAAGACAAATGGTTGTCGGCAGGCGTACGTGGGGCGGAGACTGCGGCTGCGGCGGCAGCGGCAGGTGCGCGCCGAAAACGAGTTCTACTTCCAGCTCATGAGGGACGCGCTGCCCGAGAGCGCGTTGGAACAGGTTACTGACATGTTCTGATACTGACACTCAGAATAATCTGAACTAATATTAGAACTAAGTCTAGTTCGTTGCCCAAGTTGGAGGCTTTAAAGATTAATAAGGGGGTTTTTTTTTGTTTTTATTGAGAATTTTGGTTCTATTAAGATTCCATTTGCCCAGCAGTTTCCCAGTAACTCAGAGTTAGGTAATGTGCCCGGAGATGTCAATAGACTCGCCACTTGTTACATGGGCCTAAACTTAACTGACAAATCGATGATGTTTGCATAAATATTTCGTATGCATGCGTATATTTACCTCTGCCTATCCCATCAGGGATTATTGGCGTGAAGTTACGTTTTTAACATTAAAAGCTGAAGATTTTATTTACTTGATTGTTTGGTTGAACGTGCTAATCTCAGGGACTACTGATTCTAATTGAAAAACTTTTGACGATGTGAGTGATGAAAAGCCTATTTTATAAGGCTTTATATATAATACTAGCTGTTGCTCGCGGCTTCGCCCGCGTGGATGTCGTTTTATAATCCTTAATTTTCTTTTCTTTAAACCTCACGGAGCCCGAGACCTTTCCGACGAATGCAAAACCGTGGAAATCGGTTGGTGCGTTCTGGAGTTATAGCGTCAGGAAGGAAAACCCGACTTATTTTTATATAATAGATAACATCTCCTTAAGACCAAAGAAAAAGCATTCAAGAAAAATGTTGTTTACGCGGACGACGCTGAGGGTATTTTCCTATAATATTTTGATTGTGTTGTGAGCATGGTTGATCAGAGATCACCGGTTCGACCGCGATATGGTCAAGGCTTATTCACTAAAACACTGTTAGTAAAACATTCGTGTCTCCAGTTTCCTACAGCATAACCCGTCCTTGACTCAGAACCAGCCACAAGCCAAGGAAGGCGTGGTAAACGGCACGGCGGGCACCGCCGCCGCTGCGAACGGCGCGAGTGGCCCGAGCGGCACGAGCGGCACGAGCGGCCCGAGCGGCACGAGCGGCACGAGCGAGTGCGGCGAGGCGCGCCACATGAACGGCTCGCTGCGGCGCCGCAGCCACCTCAACCAGAACGGCGTGTGTGCGGAACACGCGCAGCTCCAGGCTAAGGTGCGCAATATAGTATGAATGAATATTGAAAATCTTTCAAACATGTTATTCAATATCCTTTTTTTATTATTTTGTAAGATTTATATTGGAATGTTTGTAATTTTACAATTATATATACAGTATCCAACAAGAAATAATGCACATCGACCTCAGGAAGAGACGTCGGCTTATTTCGGATCTGTAGAGAATTATCTCTTTCTTACCTTTATCTATTTGACGTTTGTCAACTATTTTGATCAAGTTTTGACCAATACCGGACTACAGATGCTTACGTAGGCAGTGTGCAGCAGAGATAACGCTCTATAAAGCCGACACTAGCCGATTGTCACTTTCATAGGCTCCATGTGCATTATTTCTTGATGAGCACTGTATGTGAATTAATTCCATTGTAGCACAATAAATAAGCCGTTGTCTCGTTCATAAGGTCGATGTGCAATAATTCTCGTTGGATACTGTATTTTATTAACATTTGGGTGTTATGTGTCGTCGACAGTTAGATAAGCTACATGCGCACTTAGCGCAAGCTAGTGCGACGCGCGAGCGCGAGCGCGAACGCGACAAGTGCGGCGCGGGCGCCGGGGTGACGCCGGCGTGTTCGCCGAGCGGCTCGCCGAGCGCGCAAGCGCACGCGAACGCTCACGCGCACAGCAACGGGTCGGCGGGCGGCGCGGGCGCCCCCGATGACGACCACGAACACGGTGAGTGTGTTATACTACCATATTTTCAACTTCTCTCTTGAAAGACACATGTGTGCAATTCACACGGTAGAAAACTTCAAGTACTACGCATGCGCACACAAACACTGTATAATGCTTCCTATCTCATTTCCTCCCAAGTTAAATCACACGAATTTATGCGTCTGTATCTTTTTACTGTCGTCTTTACGTTTCATCGACTCTCAAATCACAACGATTCTAAAGTTTTCACTTCAAAAATCTTTGTAGCACATTTCACCTGCGTCTTGTATTTGCCTCCTAAAATTAAAAAATCAAATCATTTATTTCAAATTGGTCTACAAGGACACTTTTGCATTGTCGGGTTATACGCTACCTAGAGAGAATGACTTATAATAAAAATCCAATAGGTATAAATAAATACCAATTTAATAATAATATTTAACCGATACGTGAATCATCAAATTTTTCAATTCCTTCATAGAAGAAAATGAAAAATCTGTTCGTCATAATCATAGTCATTCACTTAGTAGAGTTCCAAGTGCAGGCACTACTGAGAAGAACTCCGCTACCCAACAAACTCAGCGTGTTGCTCTTTTGTCAAAACCTTTAATTTAATAATATATAGAGCCTTTAAAGTCGCCTTATCACACAGTCTACGTCAATACTGAGTATGGTTTATATTATTTACAGTGAATAACTGTTGGTCCCAAACATAGAGCAACACGGGCCACTGGCCGCGGCGGACTGAAGGGGAGTAGCCATAACGTTTAAACGGAAATGCGTGCGACACACTCACTCACAAACTCACACCTTGACTTAAAATACAGAAACAATTTCACGCACACATTTAAACATCTAGGCGACAGGTATAGGACCATTTGGGCTTGTACTTTGACAGAGGGGAAAGCTTGCATATGGCTAATCCCCTCCGGTGTTGCTCTATGGTCCCAAATAATAGAATAAATAATTATGACATTTAAAAAGGTAATTGTTAAAATTTTAATATGTATCAGAAAATTCTTACACTGATGCCAATAAAAAAATGGATTTAAAAACAAAGGAATAATTTGTTCGAGTACATTTTGTAAACGTATTGTAGAAGGTAGTAAATACATACAATAAAGCGGGAGGGATGGACAGTAATAGTGTAATTTATTAATTTTTCATTTATTCGGCTAACAAACAGTGATTAAAGATACAATAATAACAAATAGACAAATAAAACACCGTTTCGACTTTTTCGCATATAAAATTAAAGTAGCTTACTACAGTTCTTAGTATAACCATAATTCATTGCAATTAAGTGTTTTTGTAATAGTATCCATATTAAAGTGATAAATATATATATGTTCCAGGTGGCGCTAAGTCATCGAAGTGTGAAAAGAAAGAGGCTAGTATGTTAAGAGAAGAAAAAAGAAAACATAAAAATAAAGATAAGGATAAGGAAAAAGAGAGAGAATCTAGTGATAGTCATAAGAGCACAGAACAGAGTAAGTATTTTTTTTATAACTTATCGTTGTACACATATGACTGCAACACATACACAATCACCCAGACCCGGAAAGAAATAACTGTAGACCATACAAATATTTATCCTGGTACGGGGTTTCACACCGCTTTTACCCAATAGTTTTTTTTTATACAAAATATTTTTTCTTTGTATCACACTGCAATAAACACAATTTCTTTGAATTTTTGGAGCACTGTCGCAGTGATCTCTGTTTATACAACGTGTAACGGGAATAAGGCACACTGTCAAACACCCAGATTTGAAAATCGAGTGATAATCATAACACATGAACTGAAATTTACATGTTTGTGTATTTAATATTTTTTAATCAATAAAATAGTTGTCCTCAATTTGTACGAACAGTATGCACACCATACGCGTACTTACCCTACCTACGGCCGCACATAAAACACAAACACACACACACACACACACACACACACACACACACACACACACACACACGCGCACACACACACTTCACTATTTTATTTCTTGAATTATTATTTATAATAAAATTTCCTGTCTCAACGAGTTCTAATTAACTTGTTGAGAGTAGGCTTTTAATTTGGATAGACGTTAGTCTCATTTTCGTTTGTCTCGACTGTTCACCAAATAGTTGACCATGATTTACTTAATTCGAATTAATTTTTGGATAAAATATAACCTTTGTTAAAAATACCTAAAATCGATTCAGTTATCAATTCCGAACAAACTAGTTTTTGGTTCAATATTTAATCCTGTTACACATTGTATACAAACATAAAGCCAATAAAACAATTTGGTACTGAAGAACAATACTTTCAACGTATAACAATCTTAAAATTTACAAAAAAAAAATACAACTTAACATTTTAATTTCAGCAAAAGAACAAATATTTAAAGATAAAGAAGTAGAAAGTACAAAAGAGAGTTTAAAGTCTAATAATAGTAATAATCACAAAGAAAAGGAACGGGATAAGGAGAAGGAGAGGGAGAGGGAAAGAGAACGCGAAGCGAGAGAGAGGGAAAAAGAAAGAGAGAAGGAACGTGAACGCGAACAGGTTAGTTTATTTTTTATTAAACTGAAAAAATTGCCTCAGTAGTCCTGGTAGCAGCCACCACTGCTTCGCTGGGGCCTGGGTTCGATTTCCGGATTGGAGGTTACCAGAGATAAAGATGTGATATAAATCAGCCAGATTAAAATGTGAGATAAGTCGGAATTTTGACATATAAATCAGTCAGATAAAAAATATCAAAATATCCATTGTAACTTTAATTTATCAATATCAGCTATATACAGGTTTTGGTCCTTTGAGCCGGATTTGAAACGATAATCTTTAGATGGTAGGAGATGTTAACACTACGAACAAGCATTAGCGAAAATCAGATTATCACTATTCTTCTCATAGCCGGCCCAATAATAATGGCGATACAAAAGCGTCTAGATCCATAATTTTATGCCATATATTTCTTTAATTTGAATAGGTATTTGTTTTCTGACGATTCGATTTTAGATGTGAATAATATGTTTACATAAATGACCTCGTATTTGAGACCGCAGGCGGGCTGGCGTAAGATGAGAAATTAAACTTTATATGTGCTTACTTATGACTATGGCTACTTATAGCTATTAACTAGCTGTGGCCCGCAGATTCGCCCGCGTGGATGTCGTTTAAAAAGTAGCCTATGTTCTTTCTCAAAGTCAACTCTATCTCTGTACCAAATTTAATTAAAATCGGTTCAGTCGTTATGACGTGAAAAGGTAACAGACAGTCAGACAGACAGACAGAGTTACTTTCGCATTGATAATATTAAGTACGGATTTTATCCTCTTGTTGTGTACAGTTAGCGTATTATACCTATACTCGGAATTTTAATTCGATTCCTGATTTGACATTTTCAATGTTGCAACGTAATGACAACTGCTAAATAGTAACGTTGTGAAATTAATCGATACGAAAATAAAATATTTCTGAATCGATTCTACTCGTTTATAGTATTATCTAAACAACTACTATTTTAGCGCAGTAGTTTCGTTTTTCACGTTCTTGTAGGCGTTGCGGATCATTACTTTTTCAGTAACCATCAAAGCTTTTCGTTAACCTTTTTTTTCGTTAGGGACAATGTGTTTACGTCTTTTTGTGATGTACTTGGCCTCAACTCCCTAAATGTCATTACACTACCCCGACCCTTGCGATCGTACCCCGAACACCGTGCCGTGTAATAAGTCCATACAGCAACAGATTTATAGCGATGTCGGTGTGCATTGCAGAAATGCGCCCGCGAGGTGAGCGAGGAGCTGAAGCGGCTGCGTGCGGAGGCGGCAGTGGCGCGGAGCGGCGAGGCGGAGGCGCGCCGCGCGTTGGCCGCCGCCGCCGCCGCCGACCGCCAGCGCCGCGCCGACCACGCGCAGCTCAAGGCGCAGCACGCGCAGCTGCAGCACAAGTGAGTCCCGCTCGCACTCCATCTCTCACTGACGGAGGCTGGCCGCCGCCGCCGCCGCCGCCGCCGCCGCCGACCGCCAGCGCCGCGCCGACCACGCGCAGCTCAAGGCGCAGCACGCGCAGCTGCAGCACAAGTGAGTCCCGCTCGCACTCCATCTCTCACTGACGGAGGCTGGCCGCCGCCGCCGCCGCCGCCGCCGCCGCCGACCGCCAGCGCCGCGCCGACCACGCGCAGCTCAAGGCGCAGCACGCGCAGCTGCAGCACAAGTGAGTCCCGCTCGCACTCCATCTCTCACTGACGGAGGCTGGCCGCCGCCGCCGCCGCCGCCGCCGCCGCCGACCGCCAGCGCCGCGCCGACCACGCGCAGCTCAAGGCGCAGCACGCGCAGCTGCAGCACAAGTGAGTCCCGCTCGCACTCCATCTCTCACTGACGGAGGCTGGCCGCCGCCGCCGCCGCCGCCGCCGACCGCCAGCGCCGCGCCGACCACGCGCAGCTCAAGGCGCAGCACGCGCAGCTGCAGCACAAGTGAGTCCCGCTCGCACTCCATCTCTCACTGACGGAGGCTGGCCGCCGCCGCCGCCGCCGCCGCCGACCGCCAGCGCCGCGCCGACCACGCGCAGCTCAAGGCGCAGCACGCGCAGCTGCAGCACAAGTGAGCCATAAGCTACTTTCATTCTGTAGCGTGTCGTCGGTCGCGTACGCGCACGACCGGTGCAATTTGTATGAAACTCCATAGTGGCTTTCATTGTGCCGCGTGCTTGCCGGTAGCGTTTTTGTACTGCGTGTTGCCGGTCTCGCCACACGCGACCGGCGACACGCTGCAGAATGAATGGAGTCTAAAAGCTGTTCTGTTCTACACGGTATTAATAAACGGTGGTTTGAAACAATGTACTTCATCTTCACTCTTGACAGAGAGTGGTCGTGATTGTCATTTCAGGGTTTATTCGTGGCTCGCTTTACTATCCGTCGCCACTCCTCGCGTGCAGACGCCTTTCGGGTGCACTCATAAAATATTTGGGGACCTACCGCGTCCTCGTTTACCGTTAAAAGTCCCCTGCACTGAAACACTGTACACCGTTGTTTTATACTAAATTTCATGTGACATTCATAGGCTTGGCAGCGGAACTTGCGTTGCAAACAATCGACAGAAACGTTTGAAACCATCTAGCCGCTTGTTTAAAAGCACGCGAACGACAGTCACGCCGCGGTTGTGAGCGCACGCAACTGATGTTCGACTCACTCCTACTCATTCCTCTTGTAGACAAATACAAATAAGAGAAAAAAAAAAACTAGTTTTAATTTAATATACACGAGAAGAATCCGTAAAATAACATTAAATACGTGTGAATGTTTATTTTAAACCAGAGTGTCGACGTGGCGCAGCGGCGAGCGGGCGACGTTGGAGCGGCGGCTGAGCGAAGAGCGGCGCGCGCGGGCGCACGCCGAGACGCAGCTGCAGCGCGCGCGCGCCGCCACGCGCACGCCCAGGTAACGCACGCGACACGCCACTGCCACGCCACAGCCACGCATCTGCGTCGCACACGTACTCATTTCTTGCTACGCTTACTCTAAACTCATGTTGATGCGGCTTTGGAGCGCTAAGGTTAGTCAAACGCAATGAACGCATTTAATTTGCGCTAGCGCTGATCTCTCATCGGAATAATTTTAACGAATACTGCACTGCATACACTAAAATAAGCCTAGTTAACGCAGTTACATATGAATTGAAGGAACCCGCACGTTTTGAATTATCAGCGCGTTAGATCCCAATTTATATGACGTTGGCTCCCGACTTACACCACGTTCGCTCCCGACTTACACCACGTTGGCTCCCGACTTACACCACTTTGGCTCCCGACTTACACCACGTTGGCTCCCGACTTACACCACGTTAGCTTCAAATTCACACTTAATTAAGACCGTAAACTCCCTGAAGACGCTTACACATTGAAGCGGTGAATGCATACGTTATCAACTGACACCACACTAGTTTTGAATATTGTAGACACTGCGGTACCTAAGATTTAAGTTTCGACACGGACCGAAAAGATCTCACGGCACGTGTTCATGCAGATAACCTTGTTTAGCAGACTGCCGCTTGACACGGGTTGCACCAAGATATTTTTGGACGACAGATGATGAGTAACGTTGAGAGGTGGGAATCGTTTAATTTTATTTTTATGTATTCGGAAAAGATACAGTATTCAATAAACATAATTATAGTGATAACAAATTTAAAATCTAAACACCATATAAATATACACATACTTTCCGCGCGAAGAAACAGTCATAGTATCGATACGTTTTCGCTCTCCTTAGTCCATATCACCAAAATGACCCGGGTATCGCGCAGATGAAGGTCAGCCGCTTAAGATTGATACCTTTACCTATATCCTACGCTACTCGGATTTTAAATACAAAATGTAAACTTCCAGCGGCGAATGCGAGAGTGAACAGTGCCGAGGGCGGCGCACGGCCGCGGAGGCAGAGGCGGCGACGCTCCGCCGCGAGCTGCAGCGGGCCAAGGAGCGCGCGCACCAGCTGCAGAGGGACCTCGCCACCGCCGCGGACCAGGTACACCCCTCCAGCGGCGCCGGCTGCAGCGGGCCAAGGAGCGCGCGCACCAGCTGCAGAGGGACCTCGCCACCGCCGCGGACCAGGTACACCCCTCCAGCGGCGCCGGCTGCAGCGGGCCAAGGAGCGCGCGCACCAGCTGCAGAGGGACCTCGCCACCGCCGCGGACCAGGTACACCCCTCCAGCGGCGCCGGCTGCAGCGGGCCAAGGAGCGCGCGCACCAGCTGCAGAGGGACCTCGCCACCGCCGCGGACCAGGTACACCCCTCCAGCGGCGCCGGCTGCAGCGGGCCAAGGAGCGCGCGCACCAGCTGCAGAGGGACCTCGCCACCGCCGCGGACCAGGTACACCCCTCCAGCGGCGCCGGCTGCAGCGGGCCAAGGAGCGCGCGCACCAGCTGCAGAGGGACCTCGCCACCGCCGCGGACCAGGTACACCCCTCCAGCGGCGCCGGCTGCAGCGGGCCAAGGAGCGCGCGCACCAGCTGCAGAGGGACCTCGCCACCGCCGCGGACCAGGTACACCCCTCCAGCGGCGCCGGCTGCAGCGGGCCAAGGAGCGCGCGCACCAGCTGCAGAGGGACCTCGCCACCGCCGCGGACCAGGTACACCCCTCCAGCGGCGCCGGCTGCAGCGGGCCAAGGAGCGCGCGCACCAGCTGCAGAGGGACCTCGCCACCGCCGCGGACCAGGTACACCCCTCCAGCGGCGCCGGCTGCAGCGGGCCAAGGAGCGCGCGCACCAGCTGCAGAGGGACCTCGCCACCGCCGCGGACCAGGTACACCCCTCCAGCGGCGCCGGCTGCAGCGGGCCAAGGAGCGCGCGCACCAGCTGCAGAGGGACCTCGCCACCGCCGCGGACCAGGTACACCCCTCCAGCGGCGCCGGCTGCAGCGGGCCAAGGAGCGCGCGCACCAGCTGCAGAGGGACCTCGCCACCGCCGCGGACCAGGTACACCCCTCCAGCGGATAACGTATAATTTGCAATGTTTTCGTATGAACGGAATCTTTATCGACAGTACTTTCGCGCGTTCATAGTCTAATCGCGTGCAGCACGTTATAACAATACGAAAGAGTTTTGGCAGTTTGGGAACCTTGAAAGAGGCGTATGGTGCTCTTATTTTATTTCATTTTCTTGGTGTATTTTTAAGTTATATTGAATAAAGTTGGTGGCATTTTGTTTGATATAGGTTTATTACAGTGCCCGTGTATAGTGAAATAGAATAACAGTGCGAAAACACGACCTTTCAGGTTGCCTCCAAAACTTCATTGTAAATGTTCTGGTAAAGTAGCCATCGCTTTACTCGAATAACTTGACTGTAACTCACTTGACTAACATATTATACTTGATAACTAATATACTTGATACTTACATATTATATTTGATGACTATGACTATATTATACTAACTTTTACGCTGCATAAATAAATACGAAATATCGTTTTACTTGACACTGGCAATATGCGTAATAGCGATGCCACAACAAAAAAAAAAAAACAATACGAAACAATAATTTCAATTCTCCTATGATAGTGTATATTTTTTTCGCACGTGCTGGTTGATCACGTGTTAATCTATGGACAGGTGCGGACGCTGGAGGTGCGGCAGGAGGAGGGCTGCAGCGGCGGCTGCAACAGCAGCTCGCGGCTCGCCACCGCCTGGCAGGCGCTGCAGGAGCGCGCCACGCACCTCGAGCGCTCGCTGTCCGCCGAGACGCGCGTCAAGCTCGACCTGCTGTCCGCGCTCGGGGACGCCAAGCGGCACATGCACATACAGGAAGGTAGGCCGCCCCTCGCCCCGAGCGCTCGCTGTCCGCCGAGACGCGCGTCAAGCTCGACCTGCTGTCCGCGCTCGGGGACGCCAAGCGGCACATGCACATACAGGAAGGTAGGCCGCCCCTCGCCCCGAGCGCTCGCTGTCCGCCGAGACGCGCGTCAAGCTCGACCTGCTGTCCGCGCTCGGGGACGCCAAGCGGCACATGCACATACAGGAAGGTAGGCCGCCCCTCGCCCCGAGCGCTCGCTGTCCGCCGAGACGCGCGTCAAGCTCGACCTGCTGTCCGCGCTCGGGGACGCCAAGCGGCACATGCACATACAGGAAGGTAGGCCGCCCCTCGCCCCGAGCGCTCGCTGTCCGCCGAGACGCGCGTCAAGCTCGACCTGCTGTCCGCGCTCGGGGACGCCAAGCGGCACATGCACATACAGGAAGGTAGGCCGCCCCTCGCCCCGAGCGCTCGCTGTCCGCCGAGACGCGCGTCAAGCTCGACCTGCTGTCCGCGCTCGGGGACGCCAAGCGGCACATGCACATACAGGAAGGTAGGCCGCCCCTCGCCCCGAGCGCTCGCTGTCCGCCGAGACGCGCGTCAAGCTCGACCTGCTGTCCGCGCTCGGGGACGCCAAGCGGCACATGCACATACAGGAAGGTAGGCCGCCCCTCGCCCCGAGCGCTCGCTGTCCGCCGAGACGCGCGTCAAGCTCGACCTGCTGTCCGCGCTCGGGGACGCCAAGCGGCACATGCACATACAGGAAGGTAGGCCGCCCCTCGCCCCGAGCGCTCGCTGTCCGCCGAGACGCGCGTCAAGCTCGACCTGCTGTCCGCGCTCGGGGACGCCAAGCGGCACATGCACATACAGGAAGGTAGGCCGCCCCTCGCCCCGAGCGCTCGCTGTCCGCCGAGACGCGCGTCAAGCTCGACCTGCTGTCCGCGCTCGGGGACGCCAAGCGGCACATGCACATACAGGAAGGTAGGCCGCCCCTCGCCCCGAGCGCTCGCTGTCCGCCGAGACGCGCGTCAAGCTCGACCTGCTGTCCGCGCTCGGGGACGCCAAGCGGCACATGCACATACAGGAAGGTAGGCCGCCCCTCGCCCCGAGCGCTCGCTGTCCGCCGAGACGCGCGTCAAGCTCGACCTGCTGTCCGCGCTCGGGGACGCCAAGCGGCACATGCACATACAGGAAGGTAGGCCGCCCCCCGCCCCGAGCGCTCGCTGTCCGCCGAGACGCGCGTCAAGCTCGACCTGCTGTCCGCGCTCGGGGACGCCAAGCGGCACATGCACATACAGGAAGGTAGGCCGCCCCCCGCCCCGAGCGCTCGCTGTCCGCCGAGACGCGCGTCAAGCTCGACCTGCTGTCCGCGCTCGGGGACGCCAAGAGGCACATGCACATACAGGAAGGTAGGCCGCCCCCCGCCCCGAGCGCTCGCTGTCCGCCGATGCGGACTCCTGTTATAGAAGTGAAAGCTCACCAGTTATCAGTTATAGAAATCCAACCCAGCGACACCTGTAATTCTCAACCCCTACTCTAAACAGCTTTATCATTTCTAATCTTATGATTTTTATGATAATTATACACTAAATCAAATAAATTATTATAAGTTCCGCGTCTATTGCCTATGTGTAGGTACTTGTTTTTGTTATTCTTGTATGAAAGGGTCATACTTTACTGTTGAAGGTGCAAAATTTTTTTACTCATTCGTGCTGTCTTATAATATTATTATTATATAATTATTTATGTGTACTTTATTAAATATTTCAAATAAAAATGGCAGGTATTAAAAATAATGATAATAACCTACGAGTTTACTATCAAAACGTCAGGGGATTAAGAACAAAGCTAACCGAATTTTATCGTAACTTGTGCTTAAATAATCATGATGTTATAGTACTCACTGAGACGTGGCTCCCTGAGTGTATTTCTTCGTCGTCGTTGTTTGATGAAAGGTATATTGTGTGGCGACGTGATCGCGAGTATGATGCCTTAGACCAGATATATGGTGGGGGGAGTGCTGATTGCTATACGCAAAAGCATCCGGTGACGGCTCAACCACTTTTTCATTCATCAGCAGAAGACATATGGCTCACAATTAATCTCAAACATACCAATAATACCTGTATGAACTTACATCTCAGTTGTGTTTACATTATTGGTCAGAAAGGTGGCTACCCTTACTCGGATCAACTGCGCAGATACTTGGAGAAAGTGGGTGAGATTTTATTATCGAATTCGGACGACAAATTCCTAATCTTGGGAGACTTCAACTTATCTAATATTAAATGGGAGCGCTCCATGAACCATAATTACTTAAAACCTTCTAATGTTTCTAGTGCTGATGAGTATTTTTTAGTCGATGAACTGGTCACGTATGATTTACAGCAATATAATTGGGTTAAAAATATTTACAATAAAATATTAGACTTGGTTTTATCGAACCATGATGTATTAGTGTCTGGATGTCATGAACCACTGGTACCGATTGATTTTCACCACAAACCGATTTTTATGGTCACGTATGATTTACAGCAATATAATTGGGTTAAAAATATTTACAATAAAATATTAGACTTGGTTTTATCGAACCATGATGTATTAGTGTCTGGATGTCATGAACCACTGGTACCGATTGATTTTCACCACAAACCGATTTTTATCGAACTAGATTTTATAAAAGTACCCGCATTAAAACCTCAAAGTTTTCTGCGCTACTTTTATAATAAGGGTACTACAATGCAATTAATAATGAACTTGCTGAAACTGATTGGGTAAATGAATTTGGTCGTAGATCTCTGGAGGATTCGATTACATATTTCTATGATATTGTAGAAAAACTTAAAATAAGTTACATTCCTAGTAAATTTACCTTTCCCAACAGCTATCCTAAATGGTTCTCGTCTGCATTAATCAAAATTCTAAAAGAGAAGTTTAAGTTTCTTGGAAAATTTAAGATCTATGGTAACATCTCGGACTATAACGCGTTTCTTCTTTTACGAGATAGAGCCAAAATTGTAGAAATTACTTGCTATGACCAATACATTTCTAATATTGAAAATAAAATAGAGTCAAATCCGAAACAACTGGACCTTTGTAAAATCACATCGCAAATCAGGCGCTATTCCGCAGACGTTACACTATCAGGGAAAATCTGTCTCCAGTGGTACTGAGATTTGTGAAACTTTTTCCAACTTCTTTCACTCCACATTTCTAACGCCGATTACTCCTTCTAGTTGCTATACAAACCTTGATGATAATAATGATCATATATCTGACATTAAAGAAATTGTTATAAATAAAAGCGAACTTATGATAACGCTCACAAAGTTAGAGCCGGCAAAATCAGCGGGACCAGACAACTTGAGTCCTATATTTCTAATTAAATGTGCTGAAACGATAGCAACTCCGTTATCTATATTATTTAGAAAATCTCTTTCATGTTCTGCTTTTCCTCGCCTTTGGAAGTATGCATTTGTAACTCCAGTTTACAAAAAAGGCCAGAAACAAGACAAAGAGAACTACCGCCCGATTTCAAAACTATGTATTGTTGCAAAAAATTTTGAAAAAATTATATATAATCAGAATCAGAATAAAAAAATAAATTAAAGCTAATAACAATTGATATACATGTCAAACAAGATAAAAAAATATATATATATATGTATGTATGTATCTTCACGCCAGGTCCCTAACGGGGTAGGCAGAGAGTGTAGAGCGCCAGACATCCCGCTTCTGACAAACCTCTCGTGCCTCGTCTACCTTCATCATTCTCTTCATACATGCACGTCGATTCCTAAGACTTTTGACCCCACCATCAGACAGAACTCGACCTATTTGGTCATGGTAGGTCAGCCTTGGTCTTCCTGGGCCTCTGCAACCTTCCACATTCGCATTGTATATCTGTTTAGTCATTCGCTCATTCGACATTCTTTCTATATGCCCGAACCATCGGAGCATGCCTTTTTTCATTTTTACACCGATACTATCATTCACACAAAGTCTCTTTCTTACATCTTCATTACGAACGCGATCGGTGAGTGATATACCGCAGATCTTGCGCAAAGATCTCATCTCGACCGCGTTCAACTTACTTTCATGCTCTTTCCTGCATACCCAGTTCTCGCTTCCATATAAAAGCGTTGGAGTAAGTACAGCATTATGTACGGCTAGTCGAGCCCGCTGGCTGAGATGTTTAGATTCTAGCAGCTTACCCAACGCTCCATTCACGCAATTCCCAGCAAGCACTCTTCTTTCTATGTCAGTGGTGTACCTACCATCCTTGCTAAAAGCACATCCAAGATATACAATTTCATCCACCTGTTCTAACACTGCATCATCTACTACTACCCTTGCATTTGTTCTCTGTTCATCTCTTTCAAATACTAATACTTTAGTTTTATCCACATTCAATTGTAAGCCTTTCTCCATACAATCCTCTTTCATGACTGACTAGTGCTTGTAGCCCAGATGGTGTAGAGCTAACAATTACCGCATCATCTGCGTAAAGCAGACAGTTCACCACTAAGTCACCCATACGCGGAGTGCGTATGGGTGACTTAGTGGTGAACTCACATCCATCAACTTCACCCTCTGGAGGCATTTGTCCAGATATATAATAAACAGCCTAGACGAAAGCACGCAACCCTGTTTGACACCGATGTTAACATCAAACCAGGGTGACATGTTACCATCTACCCGCACACATGCTTGACAGCCCACATACGTGGACTGTATTGCACGGAGCAGACTGCCATCAATACCATACTCTGGCAAAATGTCCCACAGCTCCTTTCGTAATACCCTATCAAACGCCTTCTCCAAATCCACAAAACCGCAGAAAACCTTCTGGCTCACAGCAAGATGCTTCTCTACGATGTTGCGGAGGGAGAAAACTTGATCCATACATCCTCTTCCAGTTCTGAAACCACCCTGTGCATCCCACAACAACCCGTCGGACTTCTCTTTCATTCTTCTTTCTAAGACTTTCCCATACACTTTAGCTGCCAAACTGATCAAACTGATCGCTCGATAGCTGGTGCAGTCCATACGTGAACCCTTGCCTTTATACAAAGGCACGATGACCGCACACCGCCAATATAAAAATATATATGTAAAGTCAAAATCAAGTTTATCAAGCTTTAGGTCATCTTTTTCCCCGGCACAACATGGTTTTTTACGTGGTCGATCCACAGTTTCAAATTTGATTATTTTTAATGATTTTGCTACTAATATTATGGAAGGCGGTGGTCAAGCAGACGTAGTCTATACTGATTACAGTAAATGTTTTGACAGAATCGACCACAAACTTTTACTGGTCAAACTATAATTAATAGGCATAAGAGGAGATCTTTCAAGATGGTTTGCCTCCTATATAGATAATCGTACACAAGCTGTCGTGGTAAGTAATTACATTTCTAGTTATGTCATCGTGCCGAGCGGGGTGCCGCAAGGATCATTGTTAGGTCCTCTTCTATTTCTAATCTTTATAAATGACTAGAAAAGTGTTTCCATCATAGTCAACTCCTTTGTTTCGCAGACGATATGAAAATATTTAGTAGTATAAAAGGACCAATTGATGTGTCGAACTTACAAGCTGACTTAGTAAGACTTGATGATTACTGTAAGATAAACAAGCTAGACCTTAACCCGTCGAAGTGCTCAGTTGTTACTTTTACACGGAAAAAGAAGGCAACCCCCTCTACTTATTTTCTAAAAGTCAAGATTGTAAAAGCTGTTGGTTCTCCTTAAATAAATAAATAAATAAATAAACTCATGTACGAAATGTTTGATTTCATCAAAATCAGTCGACCCATTGTCAGGTTTTTGCCAAGCTTACGAACAGCAATTATTTTTTTGTTTATATTGTTCTCTTAAACATCAAATTTTGCGTTCACTATCCACCGACTGATGTACTTATTATAATTTAGAATATCTGTACGAATATTCACTGTGTTATACAAATATGATCTAATACAGACCACCTCTTTTCAGGTTTAATATCGAAACAAGAGAAGGAAATCGAGGAACTCAAAGCTCAAATGTTAGCGGTGATGCCGACAGAGTTCGTGACGCCGGTGAGCGGCACCGTCTCGAAACTGCGGCTCGAGAGTTCGCCACTGGACCCTAACGCGTCGGTCTACACGCCGAAGCAACTGTGCTCTGACGCCTGAGCCCACCCATACGAGCGACGCTCGGTGGCGTGATTAATATAACATAATAGTCGTCGAATCGTAACTCGGATTCGCTTTCTTGCTGCAACATAATGCTTTGATTGGAGAAGTAGCATCGATTTAGCGTTTCAACGGCTGTTATGTTATGTGAATTACGCCCCACAAGGCTTATTTTGTATCTCGGTTGACATCATTTCGATAACCACTTTGCAGTGCATTGCTGTTTTGACTTATCGTGATAATTACGATCATTTTAAAGACGCATCAATATACTGCAAATTGGATTTCAAATTGGTGATCACCGAGTTACAGAATACGCCTGCAGAACTGAGCAGGTAACGTGGATACAACTGGACATCCTTAAGTGAACTTTAATGTGCTATTAGTCGTCCATGATTGAAGATTTGACAGGAAATAACGAATCTGTACGTTTATTATTCAAAAAATGGTTTGTATCGGAAAGAGCAATAATTCGTCGGATTTGAACACAATAGTTTGGGACTAACTGTCGACTGATTGCGTAATATGGTTGCCTCAAGATAAAACTAACGTGTACTCATAATGACTGGAAGAAATCACCTCTAATAGGGGTTAACGACAGCAACACTATGTATTGCACATCTTATAGACATTAAAAGGTAATACGATATGAATCGAATAATAAATATAGCGTCCTGGGATATAACTACTGTATGAAATGCACTCACTCTTTAATGACGTCATTAAGCTAGTGTAGTAGATGTAAACCATGGTTTTGAGATGAGTGTACGTGTCCTAAAAAGCTAGGGATGTCCAGTTGCATAACCAATGTTCATGACTATACCGTGCACGCAATTGTAATGCAAAACCAGTGATGTACCTTAATTTATTTTGGACGTAATTATTTGATATTGAAGTTTAAGCGTATACTCCATTATTTTTCTTCGGAGTGCCGTGATTATGTGATATGCGCACAAGTGTAAGTTCACTTATAATGACCATAGAGCAGAACTGACTCGAATCAGAATAGATAATCGGGTAATTTATTTGACTCCATACACTTTAGTTTGATTAAATTTCTACCACAAGTACTTGATAGTGCAAGTTATTAATAATAAAAAAATATAAAAATGCCAAGGAGAGTTTAGTGAAAAGTGAGTGAGGCTTGAAACAGGATAAATTTGAGCCCAATATTTAGGGGCAGGTTGTTACTTTTTGTGAAACACTGTCATCTACGGTCCCTTTAAATACGTTTAGTATGTATTTAACGGATTTCCTACAGTATAGAACTTTATAATCTTCTAGCACCTGGTATGCCTGTCTGAGGATTTTCATTCCCTTACCAACAACGTCATCACACTAGCTAAGATGCTCCATCGTCTCGTTGTGTTCACCACAGGGTCTGCACGGGGAAATCTTCTTGCTTCAGGTGCAGATTTCCCTTCCAACCTTCCTCAATATTGACCAGACATTGCTTTGGGCCCACTAGTTTACTTGAATAATCTATTTGTTTACAGGTCAACCTAACTACATCCACCATCTTTTTTATACCAAATCAATCAAGTGAAGCCGGTATAGAAGCAAATTAGCATTGAATGAATGATATCATTGCAATAAAAGTATTTTTACGGAATTATCTCGCATATATTCAACTAAAATGAATTTTAAAATCAATCTTACGTTTGGTTCGCTTTTGAGCTTTTTTCTAACTTAAGTGCGGTTGTATCAACATATTTGTTCGTCTAAAATTTATAAAAGGAACATTTCACAATAATTGAAATAAAACTAGTTTTCGGATTTATCTCGCGTATGTTAAACTAAAATGATTATTTAAAATCGAACCCGACGTTTCGGTCGCTTTTCAGCTTCCGTGGTCTCGGGCAGACTGAGGTGGCATTTGTCTGACAGCAGTTTTTACAATAACTTAAACAAAAACATATTTTGGTGCAATCGAACCTTAAAGTGCCAAGCGACAGGAACCCGCGGCGGGCTTAACCAAGGCACACCGCGGACACTCCGCCAAAATTTCATACAAACGTTTAATTTGGTCTCTATTACACATACATCAATCAGTGACGTGTATTAACACGTGCACCTGTGTGCGTAGCACGTACAAAATACTAACCGTCGCCCATAGGAGGTTGGGTGATGCGGGGAAATCAGAATCAGAAACTCGTTTATTCATTTAGGGTGACAGGCACCTCTTATGACACGTCAAAAAACAAACAAAATAAATTAAAGTGAACAACAATTGATATACATGTCAAACAAGATAAGAAATATATGTAAAGTCAAGAATATCACTAAGATAAAACTAAATGTAATAAACTAATGTAAAAAGTATATCAGTAGAATGTCTCATTTCCCCTTTACAAACTGATAACAAAGAGTAAATCGGGCGGGACGTCGAAGTGTCCATTCTATACGTAGTATTATTACATATTTTCTGACCAAGGTCATCTTGTCACGTGTCTTGAAATCTTAAGAACACGTTATATATGAAATAATATTTGATTCGATTCTGTTCTGTCTCGTGTAAATATGAATGTTTAAACGGTTTTGTATTACAATTGCATGTGCATTATTCACCGCGTCCCACCAAGAGGGTACTAACGTCGACGCCTCATGATCTTCGTTGACATTTGAACTGATATCTATAAAAGGTACTAACGGCTAAACACTTAAACATCGCCTAAATCTAAGTGGATCTTAGGGCGGATGTCACCGTTTGCTCTGAAAACTGAGTTTAATAAAACGCGGTTTAGCTTAAAATTTGCATCCAAGGACCGCCAATTTCAACCTTATCACGAACAGTTTTTGTCGGTGAAATTCAAATTGTGTTAATGAATTTATTAAAGAGCGTAATACGTTTATTACGACGGTGAAATCGGCCTTTAGTGGGACATAAAAGTCTTTTGTCTCTATAAACCATGTTCAAACGACAGATAGCTTGAGGGTTGCTTATTGCAATAAATTAAAAGACTTCAGTAGCTGAATTGGAAGAGCGGCTGGACTAGATTCCTAGTAGGCCGCAAGTTCGAGTCTCGCCTGAAGTCAAATTTTTCTTTCCATTTTTCTTTAAATAAAATATACCTTTAAATTGATTTTAGAAGGTAATAAATTTGATTAGAAACAAAGCATTTCAAATACGTTTTTGTTGTAACTTCTATAGAGTTCTTAATAATATTTATTTATGCGTAAAGTCAACAGGAATTCGAATCAACCAGAAAACAAGTTTTATCGATATTGTAATTCGATTCTTTACACGCAAGTCTAATCGGTACTTTTATAGATATCAGCGTCATAGCTTCAACCGAAGACACGCTGGTCTTTGTATGGGCGTTTCATTGATCTCAATTGTTTTATTTTTTATTATTTTTTGTTTTTGCTTTTTTATTTCTACACCCAGGTTGTTAGATTACGACATGCCCATACAATAATCGGATCGTCATCCGTATAGAATAAAAAAATAAATCGAGTGTGTTAGTTTTGTAACCGTATGTGTATTATCGAGGTGATATCAGAGCGTTTATTTTTTCAACAATGTAACATTTGGATTAACTTTGTGGTATCTTTTTTATGGATGTTGGGGTGGTTGGTTGTATTGTTGATATCATTTGATCACTGGCGTAGGAATGCCTCTTGATGCACCGATTTGTTAATAAATTGTATGTATGTATCTTCACGCCAGGTCCCTAACGGGGTAGGCAGAGAATGTAGAGCGCCAGACATCCCGGTTCTGACAAACCTCTCGTGCCTCGTCTACCTTCATCATTCTCTTCATACATGCACGCCGATTCCTAAGACTTTTGACCCCACCATCAGACAGAACTCGACCTATTTGGTCATGGTAGGTCAGTCTTGGTCTTCCTGGGCCTCTGCAACCATCCACATTCGCATTGTATATCTGTTTAGTCATTCGCTCATTCGACATTCTTAATAAATTGCATATAATAATAATGGCAACCCATTATACGTTCTACTGCTGGGCACGAGTATCTCCCCTTTTTGGGGGCCTGGAGCTTACCCACCACGCTGCTACAATGCGGAATACAAATGAAATTGCATTTATTATTATATTAGAGATCTTTCATAAAATACGTTACGTCAAAATAAGCTTTTCTTTTATCCCCTCCCCTCCAATAGACGCTGAGTCACACTATCTGTGACCCTCTATAAAAATATTAGGTCACAAATCTAACCTCCCTCCGAATATGAAAATTTTCAATGAATAGTGCACAAGATTGAGAATTAAAATTATTTAGGTTTTATTATAAAATTGCAATAAATTAATAATCATCTTTTATAACGAATGTTTTAATTAACTGCGAACGTCACGTTGCCGGAGACCACCTCCCTGTCACATCTCGTCACGTTCAGTGTTAGTCCCCCCCACCCCTCTTGTACGGGAACGTATTTTATGAACTGCTCCTTAATTTATTTAAAAATGATGGTAATAGAACTGACAGGCGTCAGCTTCGATGATCAGCGTGAGAAGGAAATGACCCATTTATAATCTTATACTCTTCATACTTTGAACTAAGGCGGTAGTAAAATGTTTTCAACCTTTCTTGGTCAAAAATGAAGGTGATATTTTTTTTAAAAACGAATACTAAATATGCTTCAATGTGTTACACTTGCAATATGTAACATTTGATAACAAACTTGAACAGTTTGTTATTATTCTAACTCGCATAATTCGAGTGTATGTATATCAATAATCCAATCAACCGCCAACCCGGTCAGTCCTTCCATTCGCATACGTCGCTGCAGCAATTGATAGGCGTGTTCTTTTAAAATTTTATGTGATAAAATGTACAAATTGAGATCTGAATTGAGTCTTCTTCGTTATATATTGACGTTTTAGTCGAATTGTCGAGTTTTAGGCGAGCGTTGTCCTTCTGTCTCAGAGTTTGAGGACTGTTGAATGAAGATGCTTGCATTGAGATAGCAATATTAAAAAGTGACATTGTTTCTTTCTTTTTACGATATTCTTTAATCATCAGATATTATTTTTTCTTAAACTGTGAATGTTACTCAATACAGTAATACCCTGTCTTACGTTACCCCGTATTACGCGAATTCCGAGATACGCGGTTTTTTTATCATACAGTGCGGATCGTCTTCCCGTCTCCGCTCTGTTAGTTTTTTTGGTTTACGAGAAGTTGGAGAACCCATTCTTGCTATACCTATAATTATGTCGTCCAAAAGATAAAAAAAAATAGTAATTTGAATCTAGTATTTATATGGTAGGGGTGAATCTCGAGTTACGCGAATTCGACTTACACTGCTATCGTTCTGTCCCACCTATCGCAGTCTAGGGTATTACTGTATACATAATTTCAATTGTCATTTAACATTTATTTACAGTTTACGATCCGTCCGGTATTTAGAAATAACTATCTCATTCAACAAGTCGTCTTCGCTTAAAGACGGTCGTGTGTTCGAGGCACGCTACGCCGTTTTCTTGTTAAAAAAATGTGAAAAAACTAAAATAAAATGGCGGACACGCAACCTGACAGTTGTTAAAACATGGTAGTTGTTAACTTTGACTGACTTTCTGATGAGTTGGATTGAGTACATAGACAATTGTGAACACGAAGGTCACTCGTAATTAGATGAAATATAGGCCATTTCCATTCTTCTATTATCTGATTTTTTCACCTGTAGTACAAAAGACGTAATTTTTTTCCATTTATTTCAATTACAGTACACAGCAAGAAATGTTGCACATCGAGCCTTCCAAAAGAGACAATCGGTTAGTTTCTACTTCGTAGAGCTTTAACTCCGTTGCACACTGCCTACGTAAGCATAGATAGTCCGGTATTGGTCAAAACTTGATCAAAGTGGTCGACGAGCGTCACATAGGTAAGGTGCGATAGATAGCGTTCTACAGACCTGAAATAAGTCGAAGACTTCTTCCTTAGGTTTATGTGCATGATTTATTGTTGGATACTGTAGGAATATTGTTTTGATGAAGATTTCTTATGTATTTTCATATAAAGCACGTTCATAATACCTCAACACAACATAATAATAATGACAAGTTGAGTGTGCTCAGTCTAACTTTTTAAAATAAAACCATTGTATTTCTTCCGAACTCTTTTTCCGTATTGTAATTGCATAATTAAATCGTTGTAATATTTTGGTTATATGTTTTGTAACCTTTCCAAATGTTCTGGTCAAATGTCTTCATTTTCCAATATTGTAATTGTTTTCGCATTTGTGAACATATGTTTAGTCTGTGAAGGCAAGCGCGCTTATTTGAGATGCATGGGGCATCGTGAAAATATTGCTTGATAATATCAATGAATGTAACAATTCAAAAATAATGATGATGTTATGTCATTTTATTGTTATAAAAAGTAAATTCATGTTTCATAAACATTGCTACAATATCACTTTATTACAAACTGGTCTAATTTAAAGTCGTATAAGTATCTGCTGGTTAACTTGGCTAAATTACAATTCCTTCTCGAAATAACGGTGATAAGACATTTTGTGGAGAAAAAACAATTATTTTGGCCACTTAGATCGACTCAGCGATAGAACTACGCATTTAATTTTGCATTTCGACCCCCGTCAGATGTAGATGTCTATAGGATGCAGTACTCATTCACCATCAAAGTGAACTACACGCTTGTTTGCCACCTTCACAACATACAAATTTTAATAAATCTATCGTTAGTAGGGTTGCCAAAATGTGCGGAATTCCCCAAATCGCGGGGAATTTCAAGTTGAGTGGATAATTTTTGGGGATTGTGATTAAGTGGGGAAAATGTGGGGATTTTGACAACTCACCAGTAAGTTGTATTTTAGTGTAGTTTTCGCAGGGGAAAAGTAGGTTTTTGTAGAGTTCACGCAGGGACGAAGTCGTTTTTTTTTTTTGCTCCGCGTTCTAATTTTACAAACTAAACTTGCAAATTTTCAAATTCTCCAATCCGGGGATTCGACTTAGATTTTTGGGGAATATGAAGTGACAGCATTAGCAACCCTGATCGTTAGTTTCTGTATTGTCCGGAATAGTAGTAGGTCTATTGAAACGCAGAGCTTTCATCTTACCAAGCGTAATTCACGTTGCAACATGTATCAGTTTTGGTTGTACAATTTACTTAAAACTAGGATTAATTTGCTTCCTTGCTTCGCTTCCATTTTACTTGAACTGTTGCATTTAATTAGTACAATATTTAATTTACTTTTTACTTATTTAAAACAGATCTGTTTGTTACGTGCGTCTAAACATAAACATGTTTCTTTTTATAGATCTGATGGCCAGCATTTCTAGTAATTATGTATCCGTTATATATTTCTATATTATTTCTACAGTGATTTGTGAAATATTTACTGTCACAAATACATAATCAACAGTTACTGCTCTGTCTAATTTCTGCTAATTTTGCCAATAATTCTGTTGGTAATTGAGATTGTATAAAGCTAAAGAATGCTCGCTCCACCTATTGTGACGCATCAGTGATGTAGCTCCTAAACCAAGAAATGTAAGCCCAATGAAACGAATTAGGTTGGATTTCACTGACGTTTTAATCTCAGGTTAACAATAAACTCAAGTTCAAAATACAACTTAAACAGTTTTTGCTGTTCACCTCTGCATAACCGAGGTGCGATACATATACATTTGACAATGTGAAATATCAAACTAACTTTGGAATGTCGGTTTATCGTTGGTGAAATCCACCCTGTAACAGTAGTAAAATGTTATATACTGTCATGGACTTGACTTCATAAGCACCTTATATGGCAGTAATAAGGACTATATTGGATTGATTCTAGGTAAGTGGAGAGGTCTCTGACTGTACCACTCAGGCGATATACAAGCGCATAATAATATACAAAATAAGGCTTTAAATCTGTTCATCATTATGTAAAAGGTTAATCGGAAAGTGAGTATATGTGTGAAGGAATAGTTTATACAAAATATTTATTTTTATTAAATTACCCATTGTGCTAAAATTTACGCTTTTCAGAAAGACCTTGAAATATGAGCTTACATCAAATGATATTGTAGAAATGGTCAAAGGAGATGTTGCGAGCTCGGCTCTGGTACGTACAGTACCTGAAAAAATGGGTAAATTATAGAAGAATCCGAAAAAAATACAATTAATTTATTTAAGACTATATTTTAGAGTTACAACCACATTTAATTCAAACGATTTTATCATTTTCAATATAGTTATTAGTGGCATTTGTCAAAATGACATCGCCCGCCATATTCGCCATGTTGGTTTTGAGTTGCAATTCTAACTGCAAATAATGTTTCGTAACTGCAAACAAAGCTAAATAAGTGAATATATGCAGTAAAAAACGTTTTTATATTGATTTGCCTGTTAATGATATTGTGTACAATACATGGCCGGAGGTCCATACATTTTTGCAACATCTCCTTTTAAACATTTAGCCAGGGTTGCACCACGAGTTCTTTTAAAATTATTGTAACATCTCACATCCTTTTCTAACTTCTGTTAAAGTTAGAGAAGGATGTGAAATGTTACAATAGCTTTAACTTTAACAAAAGTCGTGGTGCAACCCAGGCTAACTGTTTCAGGTTACTTGTAAGAAAGTAATTCAGTTCAAATGTCAGTCTTTCCGATTAACCTTATTTTATATGTACAAGAGCTATTTTGATCAATATTCATTGGATCTAATAAAGCTGGTATGACAATGCACCAATTACAAGTTTTGCGTCTAGTCCATTCTGACATGTACGATGGATCGAAATAAAATCGTTAGCTTATGTGATTGAATCATGCCGGACCAGCCGCTGAGTTTCTAACCTAACTTCACAAAATAAACCAAAACTACAATGTAAAATCCCATCCGTGCGATTTCCGTAGATTTGATATAGTATCGATGTTTTTTTAAATGTATGTAAACTGCATGATTATGCAATATTTTTTTACCGATTTCATAAAAGATTGTATATCTTTTTTTTTTTTGTTTTTTTTTCATTAAAGCTATATTTTGCTCAGTTGTTAATCAATGTTAAATGCGCGCGTGTATTCGCCCATTACAAAACACAAGTTTGGTAAAATACAATTATCATAAAAACCCAAGAAACATTGGAATTTTACATCATTTTAGCATTCAAAACTTTTTAATTTCTCTATATGTTTTTGGGTGTGTTTAGCCAAATATTATGATAGTGAATGAAGCAATGACTTCAGTCCTCACAAGTTGGTTACATTCCACAATCAGTTCTCCAACGGCGAGAACCCGCCGGCGGGTTCTTAAGCAAGGTCATCTACGTAAACGTTACTTGAGTTATAAATGTAAAGGAATATTGAAATAAAAAGTACAAATAAATGTAAATGAAGGTGAGGTCGAGATGATTCTGAAGCCATTTAAGCTCGGGTCAACAGACAAGTAAAGGCGAGTCTTGATAGTAAACGATGCATTACAAATTCGTGATGTTTCACAATTTATAGACTGGAAAAAACAAAATCAGTAGCTTTTTTTCGTTATTTTTTCGCTAACTTCTCGACTAACATAACTGATAAGCGAAACGCACATTGATCAGAATACGGTATTATTTTTGAGATTGTGACAGATTGTCTACTCTAGTCTTAACAAGGCCGGTTTACAGCGATCAGCCGCGGTTTGTGCCCGAACTGCGACGGTCGTGTGTGAATCGAGCTTTTACGTTATTTATAACCTAAGTTTTTAGACGTTTAGTTTTTTTTTTTATAACATCAGTATGCGCACTGCCCTCGAAGTTAGACTTCTGTTTCTTTATTATTTTATTTGTAAACACAATATGTGAGAACTCCAAGTACTTAATCTAGCTTTAGATTTGGATGTGATTTACCCATTTTTGAAGTCAGCAGCAAAGATACACACCGATGTATATTTTTTCATAACATATTTTCTTGGATACAATACGAAACAGCGCGTTATCTTAAGAATAATTGGTACAAGCGATCTGAATTTTCACTAGTGAAACGTAAGCGATAATGTTTGTTTGTATTATAAACGGATGCTGTAACAGCAATAAAAAATCAGACTTGCAGTTTTTCTTTTATTTTTTGCTTCCTTTTCAGCGTAGAGCAACACCGGAGGGGAGTAGCCATATGCAGGTTTTCCCTTCTGTCAATGTACAAGCCCAAATGGGCCTATGTCTGTCGCCTAGATGTTTAAATGTGTTCGTGAAATTGTTTATGTATTTTGTTAAAGTCAAGGTGTGAGTTTCGTAGTAATAGACGATTTTTGTAGTGTGTTTGGCTGGCTATGTCCGCCTTGAGTGATTTTTTAAAATATTAAAATATTATTAATTTATAAGAAATCGTAACTTATGTTGCAATGCAAATGGAACATGAAAGTTTGTTTGAAAAGGTACTGAATAACACTTGCATTACTTTTGCACAACCTTGATTCATACCCAAAAGTCGCAAAAACTGACAACTCAATTTTGCCGAAAATACTACTTGGATCACTTCTGTTCTTATCTAAATTAAGATTAAAATAATATTAAAAAACGGCCAACTGCATTTAATTCATACTACGAACTAGACACAAAAACTAAATTACAATTTTAATTGAAGGTTTAAGTTTTTGAGTAGACATCTCTATTTTAAAACAAAACAAACTGCTAATGTAATTTTTTTTATTTATCCTAGTGCATTTGGAATATTACAACTCATTATTAATAACTTAATTAAAATAAAACATTACACTATGACCACCAAACAACACAATGTCCGAAATAAACAAGATTTAATTCACCTTATTTATTAGTGATCAGTACTTAATTCTGTGATCCGGGCTTCACTAATAAGGCTCTGTATTTCTAATTGTATCCGTAAAGCCTTTTGTGTTTCCATTTTCCTTAGCTGAGACGCTATGTATTTACCATAAATATCAAACTCATCATCCTTCGGAGTGTCTAAACTTGAATCCATACTACGTGATATTTCAGGATGTTTTCTCCGTTTTACTTTGTATGTATAAGTTTCTTCATCCAGTTCTACTTCGTGAGGTTCTGATTTTAGTATGAGAACATAATCATCATCATTTTGTGGTTCAAATGGGTCTGTCTGTTCATTATTCGGAGTGATCGCTTCTTCGCTCCCTTCATCGACCAATTTGTGGTCAGATTCATCACCATCATTAGTATCCTGAAAACAAAATACATATTATTAATTGATTATATTAGAAATTATTGTTTTGGGTATGGACATTGAGCTGACTGAGTTTACATTGAACTACCTGTTCCTAAATTATAGTGTTAGTGCATATTATGGTTAAGTTAGATTAAGACATTTGGCACACAGAGAAAGAATGCAAATATATAAAAAAAAACACAACAATATAAACTATTACACACTCACATTACTGCGTATTTGACATATGCAAAATTACATTTACAATAACGTTTTCACAGGTTTTCGCGAGCTTCATACATTGTAGAAATTAAATTTGCGGATTATCTCACATATACAACACTCCCAAATTTCTTCTTGTACTTGACATTTCGGTTGCTTTCTAGCTACCATGGTCACGGGCTCACTAATTCGACGATGTTCAGCCTGGTCTAATATAGCCGAGACATCTACACAATAACCTGCGATAAGTGTATGTTATACCAGATGCATTTTGCACTCTGGAGGTCTTATGCCTGTGTGTCAGAAACAATGAATGATTACCACTCTACCGGAACACGACAATGCTCTAACTACTACCATTCAGCAGCAAGTAATGTGATGGTACATACGTACTCCTTCGGGCTCAAAGTAAAAATGCTACAGTTTGTTATAAATGTTAGTAGCCTTAATTTGCTGTAAGGAAATGATTTTTACTTACATACGATACATCAATTTTTTTATTCCTCTTTTTGTGACACTTATGCCATAATGTAAACCATTTGATAGTTGGCTTGAAAACATATTCTGCTGAAGATCGTCGACTGATTTTTACTACTTCTTGATGATATGTTGACCGTAAACTCTTTATTTTTGTTTCTAATTCATCCATGGTCAGCGAAATACCGGAGCGCGATTTAAATTCTTTGATTATTGACTGATAAGCTTGAATTTTTAAGTTTTTATCTTTGTACTGTGGTAGATCACGATTCCATAAATTTTCATGCCCCACATATATTCTTACGAACAAGTAAGTTTCCTTTTCACTCCACCTCATTTTAATTACAGTTTAGATCTACAGTATCTACACTGTAAATTGTTATTTTTCAAAACAAACAATTTCTGAGTTGATAAGGTTTGACATTAAAATTAAAAGGATATTGGTCGGTCTATGCATTGAGCTATATACATGGAGACGAAATACCTACAGAATTGGCGTGATTGCCTACAAAAATTTGGGCGATTACAATGGCCGCCTTTCATAGGGTTGTTTTGATAAATATCGATATCATCTTCTCGTACATGAGCGGTTAATATCGATATTTTATCAACACGAATTCTTATTGTTTTAAAGTATGTATGCTTGCTTAGTCTTAGTAAAATCCACTCACTAAGGGCGAGACTCACAGACCGCACTACGACTTTTCGAGCAAAGTACGCTTCGAATTGTCAAAACCCATACATTTCTGACAGTTCTAAGCATACTTTGCTCAAAGTAAAGTCGTAGTGCGGTCTGTGAATCTCACTATAAATTAGAGTTGAGTTGTAATAATTATGATGTAGTAATAAAATGTATCCTATAATTTGCATGCAAATTAAATGGTGAAATATAAAAGAAAGCTATATTATATACTGAAGATCTTATGTACCTACTATACTTTTAGCAAATAAATAAATTCATTAATTCAAATGATCTCATTGATTACCAGCAACTTGCGAAAGGTTCTCAACCAGAACTAGAGCTAAAAATTGCAAGTTGTAGTGATGTTGAATTTCAGTAGGATTTTCTATATCAGCCTTCAAATGTGAGTCTTATGCTGACCAGCTCCTTGGAATGCATCTCTGTAAATATTGTTGCTAAGTATTCCAAATTTAAATCATTATGTTTAGTTAATTTGAGTAGCACGATGACGCTTCGGTCAAGTTAAATGCCAATAAACACATTAGATTTTTGTGCATTCTTGAAAGATCTTTTAATTACGTGTTTGACGTGAGTGCAACAGGATCTTATTTTTATTTTTTCTTTATTCCTATACCTTCAAACGATATTATAAAAGTAGCAGGAACGGCTCTAGGTATGTTAATGAAATGAGTAATTGAATAGAAATGGAACCTGCTTCAATTTTCAGATGATACGCATGTAGAAGTTAGTGAGACAGATCTGAACGGCCCTGTGATTTCCAGCACAGAAGCGTAATATCTTAGGCCTTAGGAGTGGCAACGCATTTAGATTGAAATCTTTGGTTTCGTGTAGACTGTTATTATGGCATCGCTATTACGCATATTGCCAGTGTCAAGTAAAACGATATTTCATATTTATATAAGCAGCGTAAAAGTTAGTATAATATAGTCATCAAGTATAATATGTAAGTATCAAGTATATAAGTTATCAAGTATAATATGTCAGTCAAGTGAGTTACAATCAAGTTATTCGAGTAAAGCGATGGCTACTTTACCAGAACATTTACAATGTAGTTTTGGAGACAACCTGAAAGGTCGTATTTTCGCACTGTTATTCTATTTCACTATACACGGGCACTGTAATAAACCTATATCAAACAAAATGCCACCAATTTTATTCAATATAACTTAAAAATACACCAAGAAAGTGAAATAAAGTAAGAGCACCATACGCCTCTTTCAAGGTTCCCGCCAAAACTGCTATTATTACTTACCAATGTAAACTGATACCCGTTTGCCACTTCACGAAATGAAAAAAAAAAACTGTGTTATGTTGCTCTTATACTTACACTCTAACAATCTCTGAAAAAAAAAATCCGTGCTCTATGGGTGCAAAAAAGGAGAAAACAAAAATTATTTAATCTACATCAATTTCTTCTTCGATATTTTATTAACAAACAAGAAATTCTATCGAGTATAATGCTAATACAATATATTATATGAAAAATAATTTTATATCGATACTTTGATATATCAGGTTAGTATTCGTACATCACTATGTAAAATGCTATTGTTAGAAAAGAATGAATAGCATTAAAAGTCATTTAAGTCATACGAAACTTACACAGGTGTTCAAAACTCTTAATAAAACATATCATTATCACTATATATCACTGCATTTCCGAATCCCACCGAATACGACACAATCCGTGAAAATTTGTACATAATCTCACAAAGTTCAAACCAAGATTATTTTCGTTTTTCCGTGCACCATTCTGTTTTAAACAATACGAGAGCATAATCAGTCAACATAAAGCAAAACCTAGAATACCACATTATCTAGTTAAAAGACTTATTTTTCAAGAAAACAGCAAAAATATTCTGAGCACCTGTTTGTTTGACAACAGATGTACCACAAATCGGGAGCATGGTCATACAACGGCGCCGACCGTCACGCGAAGGCATAAGTATGACGTCACATGAAATCATTTCCAAAATTGATACTCTGCATACATCTTGTGTCTCTTTTTACATAGGGAGCTACTGGTTAGTTAGAAAGAGTCACAACTGTTTTTTTCAAGACATGTGTCGATTCTACCCACTATTGTATAACTACTGTTTCTATATTAGAATGTGCCTTCTCCTTAGCTCCCTAGACTAGTAGTTAGAAAGAGTCAAAACTGTTTTTGTCAAGACATGTGTCGATTTTACCCATTATTGTATAACTACTGTTTCTATAGTAGAATGTGCCTTCTCCATGTGTATTAACTCTGTGATTTTTACCTTCAAGCTTCTTGTCGACAACCAAGAAACAGTCTAAAAAAACTGTTCGTTCATTCAACGCCCACTACTATCATAGAATTATTGTTTTACGGCCACGGATTCAAGTCCTTAACAGCCAATCTTCAGTAATTTTTATATTCATTTCTTATGATAATAAATATCCATATGGAAGATGACGATGATTGGATGCTTCCAAGTGGAATATGATGAGATGGCTCCAGGAAAGTGATGGGGACTTTACTATATATTTTGCGATCTATCTGTCTTGCTGTTTGTTAACCGACTTCGAAAAAAGGAGAACGTTCTCAATTCGTCCGGATCTTTTTTTTTTAAGATCAATTTTACCCGAGGAACTTTATTTTCCAAAATTGATACTCTGCATACATCTTGTGCCTCTTTTTACATAGTCGTGAAAACCGTCGACGACCCACGTCTAGTCTATGACACTATGATCTGTGATCAAAATAGAGCTGGGAGACGTGTGTAACTCTTTACTGTTCTGATTCACTGTTCCGAAACATTTCAATGTTCCGAAAGATTGGAACACCAATAATATTTCAAATGCATCATTTAGAAGCGGTGTGAGATGACCGTTTGATTTGACGAATAATTTAAGAGCGTTTTTCATTTGATTTTATAAGCCGAGTTGTTTGTTTTGGACTTTCGAAACAGAAGATCTTTGCAATGTTCCAAATGTTCGAAATTATGCATACAAAGATTCGGAACAGTTTAGTGTTTCAGATGCTAATGTTCCAATCACAAAGGTGAGCCGTTTCTCCCAAGTCTAAAGCAAAGCCGGTCTAAGCCCTGCCCTATTGTCATGTGTTAGGAGTTTAGGAGTTTTGGCGGGAACGGGGAAAAGGTCTGTGTTGCTGCGTGATATTATTTTCGAAATTTGTGTTTAGTCGCGTTTTTATGTGTAAAAATGGTGGGATTTTTATCATAAAACATTTGATAACGTTCACGGGTGTAGGAAAGTGATATTATAAAGTGAAAAGTGATTTTTCTTAAAATCTTTTTTCTCAAAACTTCGTAAAATCTCCTATATAGTAAAGTCCCCATCACTTTCCTGGAGCCATCTCAACACGTTCCACTTGGAAGCATCCAATCATCGTCATCTGCCATATGGATATTTATTATCATAAGAAATGAATATAAAAATTACTGAAGATTGGCTGTTAAGGACTTGAATCCGTGGCCGTAAACAATAATTAAAAAAAAATCAATTTAGGGATGTAATGAAAAATATATCGATATATATCATACCTATATTTCTTAATATATTGAAATATATCGACAAAAATATCGATATTTTGATTGATCGATATATTTTGCAATCTATCTGTCTTGCTGTTTGTTAACCGACTTCGAAAAAAGGAGAACGTTCTCAATTCGTCCGGATCTTTTTTTTTAAGATCAATTTTATCTGAGGAACTTTTTTTTTTAAGAGGCTTACATGGGGATGTTTAAAAATATATCGGTTTTGAAATTCTAAAAAAATATCAAAAAGCAATATATTGCAGAATATATTCTCATCGATTATTTTTAGAATATTTAGAATATATATCGATAAATTGATATTTTTCATCCCTAAATCAAATGTCAAAGTGATACTGATCTGACGCCTACTGATAATATTTTGTATTGAATTTAATAGTTCTGCTGTTTCATAGTACTTGGTACTTCACAAGTGATAATTAAATACGTAGGTTAATAGGATACATAAAAACACAAACATGCGATGGAGCGAAACAGTCACGTTAGCTTTCGTAAAAATATATTTGAAACACGAGTGTTTGTGGAACCCGAACCATCCAGCTTACAAGTTGAAATACCAAAGAGATAAAGCATACATGGAAATATGTTCCGAATTCAAAACTTCAACTATGAAAAATATGTCGGTACCCGAAGTGAAGACGAAAATAAAGAATTTGAGGACAACGTATTTGCAACAAGTGCAGAAAATTGTGCAAAAGTCGAGTCCTGATTCTATTTATGAACCATCTCTAGTTTGGTTCCATGAGATGGATCGATGTTTGAAACACATACCTACTAATCGTCAGCCTCCTACATACGACAATGTAAGTTGTACATTTGGGCAACATACAGTTTCAGAATAGATTTCCATTGTATCATAATATATTTTCGCAGTGACGGTGTTATACGGTGGTATACAGATGTATAATATATTATTATTATTTTTTTATGTAATGGAAGTGGCAAACAAGCATGCAGTTCACATTGATGTTAAGTGATGACTGCAGCCTATAGACACCCACACAAAGACCAAAGTCAAGATGCAGATGCGTTACCACTCCTGAAGGTCAAAGGTGTTATGCCTCTGTGCCGGAAATTACAGGGCCGTACATTACCACCTGACCGGGACATGATAGTTCTGAACACTACCATTTAGTGGCAAGTATATTAGGTAATGCAGTGGTGCCTACGGCAGCGAGCTCCACTCACTCCGCTCGGTGGTAGAGCTCCGTCACTGAAGCTCTACCACCAGTAAAGGTTATATTTTTCCGGATTAAAAAAATTTTTTTTTTTTTAATAATTGATTGTATGGACGGTTAGCGTGTGAAGGAAGTCACTATTCGGATGAATAATATAAAATTATTTGTCCCGCTAAAATCTATTGTAAGTGCTGATTGCTATGGGCTTAACATTGACAGTTTTTTTTTAATGTAATGAAGGTGGCAAACAAGCTTGCAGTTCACATTGATGTTAAGTGATGACTGCAGCCTAAAGACATCCACACAAACAACAGAGGTCTCAATGCAGATCCATTGCCACCCCTGAGAACTTAGTTAATAATTTAATATTAATAAAATGGAACACAATAGTAGATAGAATTCATATTTAATTTTCACATTTTATTTACAGCATCATGAAACTCCTGAAGTGGATTCATCATGTCAAATATGGGTGGAGCAAGAGTTACAAAACAGTACAGAAAATGTAAACCCTGACCCACTGATATCGCCAACAGATGATGAATATGACTCTTCAAGACCAGAGGAAACTTTAAGACATGTAAAGAAAGAGAGACGCTCCTCCATATTGTCTTATAAGAAAAATAAAAAGAAAAAAATAAAACATAGATTGCATTCCGATTACTCAACAGATTCCAATCCAGATTTGTCTATGAAAGAAGATGAATTTGATATCTATGGTAAATACATTGCTTCTCAGCTCAGAAAATTGAATTTGGAGAAAGCTTTAAAAGTACAGTTGGAGATACACAGCATTGTGAGCGGAGCTAGAATATCAGAAATCAAAAATGATTGATTTTTAAGAACTACTTTATGTTATAGTACCTAATCTTGAATGAAGAAATTCTTTAAAATATGCCAAAGATTAAAATAAGTGTTATTATAGCCATTTAAGTATATACAGTTTTTTATATTTATTCATGGATTATTCTTTTCACCTATATGTACTAAAGTACTAGATAGGACCTTGATAGCATGGTTCCAGTTTTTTGCATTCAATTTACCACAGTTTCATATCTTTGTCATAGTAATATGACATGATGTGGAAATGTTTCACAATCTATCATCAATAGGTTTTGTGTATCAGTTCATTTTAACACTGCCCGGTATTTTTAAAAGCATCATGTCGATGAGAGAATGTCGGTATTTTTTATTTATTTTAGAGCATAGTAATGAAAAATCACAATAAAGAATCATGGCAAGTTTCATATATTGATTTGTACAAAAAAGTTAGAAAAAGATACAAGGTAAAACGGGTTAGAAATATTATCTAGGGAACCTAAAGAACCTTTTCTAGTATGTAAATTATTTTTAAATCACCGGAATAATAATCGTCTTTCCTAACAACAGTAGGAGCACTCCATACTAAAGTTCAATTTCAAACTTTTTATTCCGGAGAGTTAAAATATTTTAAGTATCAGGAAATGTTGTTTAGATTCACTACATAATATTTCCATGCTGTTTTTTAATTTTTTTCTGTACAAATCTTACCATGATCCTTTAGGACAAAGACAATCTTTTATTATATAGTGGTGTATCCACAGTTGGAGTACCTCATCGCGGTTAGAGCAATACGGGCCACAGGTCGCGGCGACTCCGGTCCACCGCGACCGGTGGCCGTTGCTCTATCGAGTACCTGGCTAACTAACTGTTTAAAATATCATTAACCAAAACCACTTCACCCAAGTAGCCGTCAATCTTCATTCCCAACAGCCCCAATCTATCGTCCAACTTGTGGTTACAATCAAACACAATAAAACTGTGTGATGTAGCTCATGTAGCCCACCACACTTCGACCACTTTTCTGAGATTAGATACCTTTGTTTGTGCGGTGTAAAAAACCGTAACTTAACGCCTGTAATCTCTGATGAGATTGGCAGAGGTAAATGCGTGTGTTAGATTTGAATTATTCCCAGTTGCCCGGTTGGGGAAAAAGTTTCTTCGCATTTTTTAAGATAATTCAAAACAGATTTTAATATAGTTTATTTAAATTTAACTAAAGTATGTATGTACCAATTTGTTCGATAACCTTTTGTCATCTTGTAGGTAGGCACATGATCCCATTGCTATAAAAAATTTGGGACTTCTCATCAAAATACCGCGACAAGTGGATTTGGCAGTCCTCTCGTGATGTTAACCTAACATTGCATAAAGAATTCTGAAGAGACCGAAACAGGTGGAAATCTGAAGGTGCAAGGTCAGGACTATACGGCGGATGCATTTACACCTCCCAGCCAAACTCTCTAAATTTTTGCTGAGTGGCTATAGATGTGTGAGGTCTAGCGTTATCATGGTGAAACACCACACCCCTTCTGTTGATCAATTCCGACCGCTTTCTCTCAACTTCTTGTTTTAATCTCATCAGTTGTTCGCAGTAGAGTTCAGAATCGATAGTCCTGCCTGGTGGTAATAGCTCATAATGAGTAATGCCCTTCCATCCCACCACACACACAACATCACCTTATTGCGAGTTAACCCGGGTTTCGCCACAGTCTGTGAAGCCTGACCGGCCTTTGACCACGACCTTTTTCGCACGTTCTTGTCGTACGTGATCCACTTTTCATCACCAGTTATCAGCTTCTTCAAAAATGATTCGGTTTCATTACGTCGTAATAAAGAATCACAAATGAGTACACGGTTCATTAGGTTTCTTTCAGTGAGCTCGTGAGGTACCCAAATATCGAGCTTTTTTTTGTACCCAGCCTTTTTCAAATGCGCCAAAACTGTTTTGTGATCAATTCTCAGTTCTTCAGCTACGTCGTTACTACTGATATGTCGATCTTGCTCCACTTTTTCAAAAATGGCATCCATTTTATCCGTAATAGGGCGACCAGAGCGAGGTGCATCTTTGACATCAAAATTTCCGGATTGAAAACGCTTAAACCAAATTTGTGCTACTCTCACAGACACTGCACTAGGTCCATAAATATCGCAAATTTTTTTCGCGGCTTGCGTTGCATTTTCACCTTTTTTGTAGTAAAATTTTAAAATGTATCGAATTTCTTCATTAGATTCACTCATCTTGACAGTACGAAAAACAAATGAAAATCACACATTTGCCTAATTTGAATTTGGAATTATGTTTAACTTTCAATGATACCAAAACCAGGTAGATACAAATACTACAGCCAAAGAGATTTTATTACAAGTTCATACATACTATAATGCGAAAAGACTTTCCCCAACCTATTATATATTATTGTATGCTTGTTAACCACATAATCGAAAAGTTCATGACATGAACCAATTTTGCTAATCATAGCAGATTAACATCCCACTCAGTAGCCTAGTGGTAGCAGTCCACTACATTTACGTTGGGGTTCAGAGTTCGATACTCAGTTCGGGGGCTATAGGGATAATAGTGTAAAAAGGGGTAGGCAGAGGTAAGAGACATCCCCCTAAATTACTCTTATGAAATAATTTCCCATTCTTGTTTAAATTATGATTCAAAGCAATGTTCTTGTGCACGATTACAAAAAGCAACCACAATTAAATATCTAGGGATAATTATTGATAACAACTTAAGTTTCCACCAACATATTGATCAGCTCTCTGCCCGCGTAAGAAAACTAATATTTGTGTTCAAAAACTTGCGGCATGTAGCGGATTCTAAGTTATTAACATCAGTTTATAATGCATTATGCCAATCACTGTTGGTATACTGGATGACTTTTTTTACCGTCTTGAAAAAAATAGGGCGTGATAAGCAAATGAAATAAAAGCCTGTGGCATAGTTATTTATATTATTTTTTTATATTTTCTAACTTCATCTGAAATTAAAATTTCATTAAACATTTCTATTCATTATTCTATTTTTAATTTTAGAACACTGAATTTCAACAAACAAACGCCGGCAACTTGACACGATCCTGTTTTTGCAAGTTTTGTAGGTAATAATGAATAGAAATGTTTAATGAAATTTTAATTTCAGATGAAGTTAGAAAATATAAAAAAATAATATAAATAACTATGCCATAGGCTTTTATTTCATTTGCTTATCACGCCCTATTTTTTTCAAGACGGTAAAAAGAGTCACCCAGTATATACGCATACATTGCCAGCGGAGACAGTAATAGCGTTAATTGAGCGAGTGCTTAACGAGCAATGTATTCGCTAGCAGTAACGTTTAAATAATGCAGTTTAAGTTCGAATATTCATATTCCTTTGTATATTTATATGTTTTTTACAAGTATTATAACAATAAATGTTATTTGTGACTTACCGATCAAAAGATATACCTCCTCGCTTTATACTTGAGGTCTGACATTTCATATTACATGTTAAAATTGGCACTACATGGTATTTTACCAAGAGATGCGTCGTTCGAAGCAGTCTACACGACACTACGAGCCACATACGAGCGGCGAACGAATGGTTCTGCCGAACTGTGTGTGTTCACGCGTAGTTGTGGCGGGCTTGCCACGCTCACATTACCATTCCATCTTTATTTATCTATTCCGTGATCTCTTCTATTTGGTCCAAATACAAGTTCAAAAGTACGAGCGAGTAAAAAACCGTAGTTGCCGTAAAAAAAAGATCATTTTAATATCCAACTATAGATAATATCGTCCTAAAAATTTTGGTAGGTACTAGATTATCATGGTAGTGTGTGACATAATGTACTTCATTTTATTTATTGATAGTAGTCCTGGCAAACTTCATGTTGCCTCAGAATTAGTATTGATAAAACTTATATATCGATTGCAGCGCCATCTGAAGTGCTAAAGTGTGAATCTAAACCATTCTCAATTCCCCTTGAACACACACAAAAACTTAATCAAACTCCGTCCAGCCGTTTAGGAGGCGTTCAGTGATATACCTTCCTACACACGCACAGAAGAATTATATAAATATATTATTATAATTTTATGTTCTTTATGAGTAGGTATTATTATTGAGAAATATTACCGTTCTGCACTTCTCCTACATTATAAAACTATAAATGTGCCAAATTTTATACCTACTCCTTCGTCCGCAGAATTTTCGTAAAAAGGGATCCAAAGTTGTGTTTTTGTTAACTAAATTAGTACCTAATTACTTAGCCTGGGTTGCACCACGATGTTTGTTAAAGTTAAAGTTAGTGTGACTGCCTCGGTAGCCTAGTGGTAGCAGGCCACTACTACTACGCTGAGGTCCTGGGTTCGATTCCCGAGTAGGGAGTTATCAGAGATAATGGTGTAAAGTCCTATCCTATATCTCTGGTTCTATTGGGATATTTCCATTTTCTGGAAATTTCCCAGTACCTCGAAGTTTGGTAAGGTTCCCGGAGATGTCAACAGGCTCGCCACCTGTTACATGGGCCAAAAACGTAACCGGCGAATCGAGGGTGTTTGCATGTATGCTTGAATGCATGCATTTACCTCTGCCTACCCCTTCGGGGATTACAGGCGTGAAGTAACGTAAAGTTAGTGTAACATTTCACAGCCTTCTCTAACTTAAAGAAATCTGTTAAAGTTAGAGAAGGATGTGAAATGTTACAATAACTTTAACTTTAACAAATGTCGTGGTGCAACCCAGGCTAATTATTAGTTCGAAGTTGAAAGGTTTTATCGATGAACAACTGATAAACGAAATATCATACGATAGAGAAACGTTATTTTTCCTAGCCCACCTTTTGATGTCATAAATTTGACTTTATATTCGTACAAATAATGTACATTTCTTCGGTTCTAAGTAAACTTTATGTATTGAAACATAAATTGCCTTTCAATATATTAAGACTCATTTATATGGCCTTGGCAGATTCGGTTATAAGTTACGGATTAAGTAGCTATGGCAGAACATACAGATCTTATATTGAATCCATATACAAATTGCAATTAAGAATATTACAAACTATAACGCCTAAACATATACTAAATAAAACTAAAAATGACGCAAGAAAGTTGTTCGAATATTGTAATGTGTGTGTATAAAAAAATTGAATACTTAATTTTGTCTGAAAACAATAACTTAGATTCATTCTTTCGTGGAAAATATAAGACCTGTATACATGAGAACACTCATAAATCGAAACAAGTATATTCTGCCAAAAAGCAACAACTTCTATGGGACTAGAGTGATAAGTTATCTAATATCTCATTATTTAAATGAACTTCCTGTAGATTTGCAAATTATGTATAGTACAAACCATATTTTTTTCTGTAATACATTAAAAAGGTACTACACTAAGCCTAAAATTAGCGACTCACCGGCGCCCAGATAAACCCTGTGAGGTTTTCGTGGTGCGGTACTTATTGTATAAAAGTGTATTTTGAAATGTACTGAATAAATCAATAAAATAAAAAATAAAAATTATATAATACAAATAATTTCTTTTACAGGGCAGCTATTATTTACGCAATTTTACAGTGCCAACTTATAACATTCCAGTGAATTTCCCATTTGAAAAAGGACGCATTGAAGTGAATTTTACTTCCACTGTCAACAAAGACACAGTTGGTTCCGGATACGTCGACGTAGAACGCAAGACTGTCAGAGTTTAGCTAAATACAATAATTTTATTATTATGCCCCATCCAGACTCTCCACGGGCTACAGGAGGGATGGCGAGTTCGAGAATGTGGACGGTTCGCTCATGTCCCCTCGTCTTTCCTCGCTTCGCCTCGCTGTCGCTCCGTTTTGTGTCGGTTTCTGGACGCGAGTGGGCGGGTGAAGTAAATAAACCAGCGGGCAAGAGAATAAATCGAGTGTGTGAATGGCTAGCTTCCACTCGCCAAGACTCGCACGGAAAACTTCTACGAGGCGCCTCGCGAGAGTTTGGATGGGCCATATTTTTCAAATAAGAGTGTGTCAACATTTAAATTTTAACACGTTTTTGTTTTAAAATAATGAAAGAAGATACAAAAAACAGGGTTATGTATGTGTATTGTGTGGAACAGCGCAGCTTCGCATCGCATATGACATCCAAAGGCTTTGACGTAGGTAATCTGTTTATTATCGTATAGAACTTAATGGCAACATCGTCTCACGGAACACTATTTAATGAAAATATGTATGAATATTCATTTTCAATATCCAACAACATCAACGAGATACAACATTGGCAAGGAGCGTAACACAAACTCCTAAATGTGGGTGAATTTGTGAAATACAAAAAAAAACTATTCCATTGTCATCATACATAATTCAATTTGGACACAGATGCACGTGTAAATTCACGTCACTGATTTATGCTGTGTAATAGAGACCAAATTAAGCGTTAATGGGGATTTTTGGCGCAGTCTTCGCGGTGTGTCAATACTGATTACTAAGCTAAGTAGTAATGTAGAGATTCTAGACAACGCCACATATATACGTAGAGGAGATGCGCTGTTATGGTCCTGGAGTACGGTTTGAAGACACTTTTGTTATGCGGCTTAACAGACGGATCTAGAAGTCGCTGACTCGCGACCTATTTGTCAGTTTAATACTGATAGTCTTAAAGCGGCCATAAAGCGGAACAAGGGCTAACGTGTTCGCTAAAGATCTGCGCATAGAGAAAGAAAGAAAGAGTGCTTTATTTCGTAGAGTCGCCTACCTAAACTGAAAACTGACGACGATAAAATCGTGTCGTCGAAACTTGTGTACAAGCTCGGGTACAAGTCTGGGCGAAATTCCCTCGGATATGACGAGGGCGAAGTGCCACAGGCGTGGCACTTCACAAAAGTGTGGTGTACTGTTCTTTAAAAAAAGGTGACAAGACAATACCCTTCTACTTCTATATACTCGACGAATTCCAGCGACCCGAACAATCCTGGTTCCGTAAAGGCTTAGACCATAGACCTCATACACACACTGCGCAACAGTTCTTACAGAAGACGAACAAGTACAAGTATTCGATTTAGGCAATGCAATAGTCACCCCAGAGGTGCCAACTCCAGGCAGGGTGCCAGCTTGTACGAAAACGCTACTATGCTGGTTCGCCTTCAGAATAAAAAATCCAAATAAGAAAACCAAAACCTCAAAAAAATCTATCGGGTGCTTTTACTGGTGGTAGAGTTTCAGCACTTCAATATCAAAGATCGAGGGATTAGGCATCCCCGCATAACCTACCGCTAAATGGCACCTGCGCGGCTATAATAAGCTTGTAAGTATTTCAGGGTAAGTCGTTAGTGAATAATCCTGCCCACTTCGTTGTGTCTGTGCAAGTATTAGCCGTTGGGAAGACTTGAACAGCCGGATACAATATGCCTGATGGATTCTTCCGGTTCGGTGGAATGCCCAATATAATAGGTTGGGGAAAAAGTCTTTTCGCATTATAGTATGTATTAACTTGTAATAAAATCTCTTTGGCTGTAGTATTTGTATCTGGCTGGTTTTGGTATCATTGAAAATTAAAATTTTAAAGAACATAATTCCAAATTCAAATTAGGCAAATGTGTGATTTTCATTTGTTTTTCGTACTGTCAAGATGAGTGAATCTAATGAAGAAATTCGATACATTTTAAAATTTTACTACAAAAAAGGTAAAAATGCAACGCAAGCCGCGAAAAAAAATTGCGATGTTTATGGACCTAGTGCAGTGTCTGTGAGAGTAGCACAAATTTGGTTTAAGCGTTTTCAATCCGGAAATTTTCATGTCAAAGATGCACCTCGCTCTGGTCGCCCTATTACGGATAAAATGGATGCCATTTTTGAAAAAGTGGAGCAAGATCGAAATATCAGTAGTTACGACGTAGCTGAAGAACTGAGAATTGATCACAAAACAGTTTTGGCGCATTTGAAAAAAGCTGGGTACAAACAAAAGCTCGAAATTTAGGTACCTCACGAGCTCACTGAAAGAAACCTAATGAACCGTGTACTCATTTGTGATTCTTTATTACGACGTAATGAAACCGAATCATTTTTGAAGAAGCTGATAACTGGTGATGAAAAGTGGATCACGTACGACAAGAACGTGCGAAAAAGGTCGTGGTCAAAGGCCGGTCAGGCTTCACAGACTGTGGCGAAACCCGGGTTAACTCGCAATAAGGTGATGTTGTGTGTGTGGTGGGATTGGAAGGGCATTATTTATTCATTATGAGCTATTACCACCAGGCAGGACTATTTTCTTAATTCTGAACTCTACTGCGAACAACTGATGAGATTAAAGCAAGAAGTTGAGAGAAAGCGGCCGGAATTGATCAACAGAAGGGGTGTGGTGTTTCATCATGATAACGCTAGACCTCACACATCTATAGCCACTCAGCAAAAATTAAGAGAGTTTGGCTGGGAGGTGTTAATGCATCCGCCGTATAGTCCTGACCTTGCACCTTCAGATTTCCACCTGTTTCGGTCTCTTCAGAATTCTTTATGCAATGTTAGGTTAACATCACGAGAGGACTGCCAAATCCACTTGTCGCGGTATTTTGATGAGAAGTCCCAAAATTTTTATAGCAATGGGATCATGTCCCTACCTACAAGATGGCAAAAGGATATCGAACAAAAGGGTACATACATACTTTAGTTAAATTTAAATAGACTTTATTAAAAAATGTTTTGAATTATCTTAAAAAATGCGAAGAAACTTTTTCCCCAACCTAATATGTTGCCTGTTGTATACCATGCCCACCTTTCAGCATACATTTCTGGCAGTTATTGGCCATTACTAGGTACTTCGTTCATAACTGGACAAACAAAACCTTCGGTTTCTCTAAAGAGGTTCCTGAGCCGTAGGCAGGATACAGATGCTAGGGAACCAACCTCGGACACCCTCGGGCCCATGAAGTACCCAGTATAATCGCCCATACATGCCACTCTTTGCCATTCCATACATTCTTGCGGTCGCTCACTATGGGCCTCTTAAGAACGTTCAAGTAAAGAACACCTATAGGTTGCAGTCATCACTTAGCATCCATGTGAACTGCATGCTTGTTTGTCACCATAAAAAAAGAGTAATGTACTTCGGTAGCTTAGTGATAAAACGGCTGGACTGGTTATCCTGAGGTCGCAGGTTCGATTCCTGCCCGAAGTCAAAATTTTCTTTCCCATTTTTCTTTATTTTCTAAAGTTCACTCGCATGTGTTATTGCGAATAATAAAATATTATAAGGAGTAATGTGCCAAGGTCTAGGTCAAGGTCCAGGGTCTCAAACATGACCATAAATCAAGGAGGTCCCAATTGGAGGTGGGAGATGTACTCGCCGTTAATGTTGATCCCGAGTCCTTTTCAGTCTAGAATCTTGAAGTTTATAACTTATTTTGGATTTGAAATATTTGCAGAAGTCTTAAGCGCCCTAACGCATTAGTGGTTAGCGTTAGGGAGCGGGTGGCCGTGCGGATTACTGATTTTACAGTTTAATATGCAACCGCCTGTTATGTATAGTACGTACATTAACAGGCGGTTGCATATTAAACTGTAAAAGCGGCTAACCGCTTGTACGTTAGGGCGCTCAGGAAGATATAAGAAAATATGAGCAAATTTTGAGGAAGTAAAAACCACAATCCGAAGGTACGCTGGATTTATAATTTACAACAACATACTCCGTATTTTGCATTCCCTATTCTTTAGTCTCAGGGGTGGCAATGCTTTCGCATTTTGTCTTCTGGTTTTTGTGTAGATATCTATAGGCTGATTAAGCTGCAGCCATCACTTAACATCCATATGAGCTGTATACTCGTTTGCTAACTTCCTTACTTAAAAAAAACTGCTTCACATTATTCCAATTATACAGCGCAGTAAATCGTTATACTTGATCATTTGACCGACACGGATAGTTGGCTTTAATAACATAGAATAATTAGTGTCTGATATCAAATGCATTATGCTGATGAATTTTATCCGCTTGCCTCCTATGATCTGAAAGCACGGCGGTGCCCGCACCAAGACGAGCCCACTGAAGCGCAGGACACGATCTCTTGAAGGAGTTTTTTAGGGTTCCGTAGTAAACAAGGCACCCCTATAGTTTCGCCATGGCCGTCTGTCTGTCTGTCCGTCCGCGGTTAAGCGCAAAAACTATTGGTACTAGAGACTTGAAATTTGGCAAAAGTATTCAACTTAATCACGCCGACAAAGTGGTAGAATAAAAACATTATAGAAAAAATATTTAGGGTACCTCCCCTACAAATAACGCGCGCATATTTATTTTCTTTTCGTTTTCTGTATGTAGTATCGTTTGATAAGTCTTTCAAAAATGTTAGGGGCGTGCAAACATAATTTTTGGATTTAGTTAACAGTTCGTGACTTATTAAGCTTTAAAGTGCCAATTTTCGTTAGAGTCAAGTGTCCTCCCCTTCTAGGATCTAAACGGTTGTTGTAAGAATTTCAAACGTTACGGCAATAGTAGCTACATATAACGAAATTCAAAGGAAAACTATCACACTTAACGCTTTACAAGTATAAAGTAGTAGTTAAAACCAAATGTATTTTACTCTATTTAGAAGAACTCCATAGATTTTTTTTATTTATTTCATTACATTATTCGAACCTACACTGCGTGTGGCTCGACACCCACTTGACCGGTTTAATGTCATGAAGTGGCAAACAAGCATAGGATACGATTTTTGTAATAGCTATAAAAACGCTAGGATACATTGACAACTATAAATTACATTGAGAATGTGTGTACAATTAATTTGCCATTTACATTTCCTCAATAATCAGATTATCTTAGAGATGTCATTGGCAGAAAAGGAAATCACAAAAATATTAGCAACAAAAAATATCCTATTCAATTTTAAAAACCTATATGCATTGCGTTGTGTCGTCGATGCCTATATGCAATTAAATAAATAGGCACTCGGCTAGGCATCGACCACACAACGCAGCTTCGATGAGGCTATGACAATTGCCGGTGAATGACAAGAAAAAGAGTCACTTTTTCTTTTCTTTTTACTCTTTGTTATCAGTTTGTAAAGGTGAAATGAGACATTCTACTGATATTCTTTTTACATTAGCATATTGTATTTAGTTTTATCTTAGTGATATTCTTGACTTTACATATATTTTTTATCTTGTTTGACATGTGTATCAATTGTTATTAATTTATTTTGTTTGTTTTTGACGTGTCATAAGAGGTGCCTGTCACCCTAAATGAATAAATGAGTTTCTGATTCTGATTCTGCTAGGGCACAAGTAAAAAGTATAGGTACAGGCTAGAAACAATTTAAAACGGAACTACAAAGCATAACTAGTTACAAATAAATATTGAAAAAATTTAAGAACTTGAATGTTTTATTAAAAAATTGGTTATTATTGAACCCTGGAAACAAATGGATATTTAAAATTAAACCAATCATAATCCAATTTATCCACTGATTTAAATAGTTATGATAATAAATCAGTTGGTCATTTTGTGTTCAAAATGTCGCACACTGTAACCAAACGTATATTATTCTTTAATTTTATTATTTTTTGTTCAATCATTTCATCTGTGGCCGCTGTCAGGGTAAAATGCTAATTTTTCTGATTCAATATCTATTTTTTTTATGTTAAACACATAAGCGTGCTCACATTCATGTAAAGAGATGATTGCAGCTTATAGACGTGTACACAAAATCCACAGGTCAAAATGCAGTTGCGTTGTTACCTCTGAGCCCAAAGTTGTTATGTCTCTGTGATAGTTCCACTGGTGGTAGAGCTCCAGTGATGGAGCTCGTCGGCGTAGGCACCACCGCATTACCTAACATACTTGCCGCTAAGTGGTAGTGTTCAGCACTATCGTGTACCGGTCAGGTGGTAATGTACGGCCCTGTAATTTCCGGCACAGAGGCATAACCTTAGGCCTCAGGAGTGGTAACGCATCTGCATTTTGACCTCGGTCTTTGAGTGGGTGTCTATAGGCTGCAGTTATCATTTAACATCAATGTGAACTGCATGCTTGTTTACCACTTCCATTACATAAAAAAAAAGTAATTACTGGACCATACATTAACATCTCACCGGAACACGGTAGTGTTGAACACTACCATTTGGCGGCAGATAAAGTTGATGCGGTGGTGCCTACGCTAGCAAGCTCCGTCACTAGAGCTCTACCACCAGTAAACTATTATTTTACGAGAATCAGGCCCCTATGTTGACTGGTTGTCTGATGTCAAAATGCTCACATCTTAACGAAAAACTTCGTTAAGATGTGGAAAACTTGTTTACGTGAATGACCTTTATTTGAGCCTATATGCCTTAATTGAGCCTTTATGCCTTAATTGAGCCTTTATGCCTAAATTGAGTACATAGAGCAACACCGGAGGGCAGAAGCCATATGCAGGCTTTCCCCTCTGTCAAAGTACAAGCTCAAATGGGCCTATACCTGTCGCCTAGATGTTTAAATGTGTGCGTGAAATTGTTTCTGTATTTTGTTAAAGTCAAGGTGTGAGTTTCGTAGTAATAGACGTTTTTTGTGGTGTGCGTGTGTGTCGCACGCATTTCTCCCCGCAAAAAATGACAGACTGCTTTGCATCGGTAATACACGGTAGGGCTACTCCCCTCCGGTCTGCCGCGACTGATGGGCCGCGTTGCTCTATGATTGAGTATGAGGAATTAATACAGCTAATGATGAAACATTTGTCGCCTAGGTCAAAATGTGGGATATTGAACATCCAATAATAACTTTTTACAACACATCGTATGTAATGTATATGAACGTAACAAGTATGCGCTACGGCAGAAATGACCGCGTTCATCACTACTCATTATATTTTCAAAGTCTCATACAATTTGACAATAAAATGAAGGTAAGTTTCACTTTTTAATTACAACCTGCTAATTTTCTGTTAGGACAAGTTACAATATATCATCATGGGCGTAGTCAGCCATGGGCTTAGGGTGGGCAGAAGTCTAAAGTAATATGTAACTGGCAAACTTTACCCGCGGTCTTAACCCAGTTTTTACTGGTGGTAGAGCTCCAGTGACGGAGCTCGCGGGCGTAGGCACCACCGCATTACCTAATATACTTGCCGTTAAATGGTAGTGTTCAGCACTATCGTGTACCGGTCAGGTGGTAATGTACGGCTCTGTAATTTCCGGCACAGAGGCATAACACCTAATGCCTCAGGAGTGGTAGCGCATTTGCATTTTGACCTCTGGTCATTGTGTGGGTGTCTATAGGCTGCAGTCATCACTTAACATCAATGTGAACTGCACGCTTGTTTGCCACTTTTATAACATAAAAAAAAAATCTGTACGTACGAGTATAAGGGTCATAGCTCAGTCCAACCCCCGTTGATGGGTCAGGCGGGTACCTATATCGGGCGGGACTTTGAAGTCAGCCGAAAGCTGTCCACTATTGAATTTATAATTGGGGTGTTTGAGCGCTATTGAGGTAATTCCCGTTTCACGATAATAAACAAATCAATTTATTCCAGATATTACTTCGTGTACACGAATATCAGCTAAACGTCTATAAGCGCAATTTCATCGAGGTCAGCTTTAAACTATGCGACTTTGTGACAAAGGATGAAACATGGCTTTTAGGCGACACCATTAGAAAAATATGGGAGAATGCTGTGAAAGAAGTACATCCAGATGCCGTAAAAACATGTCCTTTTCCCGCTGTACGGTTATATTGAATTTTAGCCTTTTTAACGTAATTACAGTGACAAATAAAAAAAAGATACAGTTAATGTGGGTGGTTACTACCACCCACATTAGCTGTACCTTTTTTTTATTTGTTATTGAATATCGTATAGGTAAATGAATATTGGAATATACAGACATATAGGCTCTAACTGGTGGTAGAGCTCCAGTGATGGAGCTCGCGGGCGTAGGCACCACCGCATTACCTAATATACTTGCCGCTAAATGGTGGTGTTCAGCACTATCGTGTTCCGGTAATGTACGGCCCTGTAATTTCCGGCACAGAGGCACAACATCTTAGGCCTTAGGAGTGGTAACGCATCTGCATTTTGACCTTGGTCTTTGTGTGCGTGTCTATAGGCTGCAGTCATCACTTAACATCAATGTGAACTGCATGCTTGTTTGCCACTTCCATTTCATAAAAAAAGAGGCACCACATGTTGGCCCGAACGTTAGCGCTAAAGCTACACGTCCAACGGAAAAAAGAAATCGGCCCCAATGGAAGACCAGCGCCGCTCGTAAGACCGGCTTTATGCTGAATTGGGGACCTTTTTGTAACAACCTTGTTTTCGTGTTCTTTGTTTTAGTGTTTAATTATGTTGTTGTTACAAATAAAGTTTTTCTATTCTATTCTATTCAACGTGTGGATCAAGAAAATAGCATTGGCCCGAATGTTGGGGCAAGCGATGCGCGTTGGTGATTGGCCGGCGCGTGTCAGCAGCCAACGTTGGGGAAAACGTGTAGATCCGGCGTTATAGTACTAATAGCCACCGAAATGACCGGACACTTCTTCGATAGCACCTAACAAGATATAGGTATTTTGGATATTGCATCTTTATGTTTACTGGTAATTTCTTTTACAGGGCAGCTATTATTTACGCAATTTAACAATGCCACCTGGTAACATTCCAGTAAATTTCCCATTTGAAAAAGGACGCATTGAAGTTAAATTCATTTCTACTGTCAACAAAGACTTAATTGCTTCCGGGAACGTCGACGTAGAACTCAGGACTGTCAGACTTTAGTCAAATACAATCATCTGATTATTTGCATATTTGAAAGTAAAACTAAAGCAAGATTTAAAAAAAGAAAGAAAACTCGTTTTTATTTTAATACATTTTCATAAAATACGTACCTATATAATAGGTTCTGTCATAGAGCAACACCGGAGGGGAGTAGCCATATGCAGGCTTTCCCCTCTGCCAAAGTACAAGCCCAAATGGGCCTATGCCTGTCGCCTAGATGTTTTAATGTGTGCGTGAAATTGTTTATGTATTTTGTTTAAGACAAGGTGTGAGTTTCGTAGTAATGGACGATTTTTGTAGTGTGAGTGTGAGTCACACGCATTTCCCCCGCAAAAAATGACAGACTGTTTTGCATCGGTAATAAACGCTATGGCTACTCCCCTCCAGTCCGGTGGGCCGTGTTGCTCTATGCGGTCCTGTAAACGAGCTGTAAAAATTGCACTTTATAAAGCAATTTTATGACTATTATATTATTCATATATTGCTCAGGATATTTGCAACTCTAGGCACTGTTGCTGCAATTTCATTGCGCAATATATTCCAAGTGTAGTCCAGCAAGATTCTGAAACTGAATTGCTGAAAAGTTTTATTCGTACACGCACAGCAATATATTGCAGCTATATCTCAGCAGTTTATGAAGTTAATGAAGAAATGGAGGAAACAGGTATCCGCCATTTCTGCTGTTGTCGTTGCAGCATTTATTGTTTTGTTAGTTTAAAATCTTTTCGTTTGACCACTCGGCCATGACGAACAGAATAAAAGAAATCAATAACCGCTACACACCGATACACGTGATACAAACAACTTCGCTAAGTATTGTTTGGATTCACAACAACTTCGTGGGGGAAGACTGGGGAAGAGGTGTATAGGTATGAAATGCATACTCAACGACAAATGTTATTACAATCTAAATTAATTTTATAATGACAAAAATTTGTGAATTTTGATTAAGTAATTTGAATATAATTTATAATATGAATTACAATTTATGATGAAACGATAACTTAGTGGTGGTAGAGCTCCAGTGACGGCGCTCGTGGGCGTAGGCACTACTGCATTACCTAATATACCTACTTGCCGATAAATGAGAGTGTTCAGCACTATCGTGTTCCGGTCAGGTGATAATGTACGGCCCTGTAATTTCGGGCACAGAGGCATAACACCTTAGGTCTCAGGAGTGGTAACGTATCTGCATTTTGACCTCTGATCTTTGTGTGGGTGTTTATAGGCTGCAGTCATCACTTAACATCAATGTGAACTGCATGCTTGTTTGCCACTTTCATGACATAAAAAAGGCCCATGGCTGGAAAGTGGGCGATGAGAGAGAGGATGAGTTTGCAAAACAACCCCTAATACGAAGGTTGGAACGCCTAGCCCTCCCGCCATAGGTCAAAAGGCTTCTTAGAGCGGATAGTAAGTATAGAAAAGCATGGAACACGCGATACGTCAACAGAGAGATAGCAGCGGTCACAAAAATGTTCCTACGTACCGTAATAACCGTTCGAAGGATTTTTTATGGCCAGAAGTGGCAAACAAGACATTATTTTAAATGACACAAGATTTGTTTAAAGTCGGCCATAATTGACTAAGGTTAACGGTAAACATGTGTACCTACAGTCGAACAAAGAATCCTCCACTTTTCTGAAGTCGGTTTAACTACATTTCTAAAACGGATTTTCAGAATATGCTTTTAATACATTGTATATTTACGATAATAAAATAAAGTAATACAAAGTAATAAAAAATTACAATAAAACACGAGAATGAGAGTTGTGTGTGTAATTAGGTTGAAGTGTTTAGAATTATGAAATTTGTTAACTGAATTTCGAATTGAAATCGAAAATCATTCGAAAAACATTTAATAGTAGGCAGTTTTGTTCCAATCATGTGACTAGACGATTCAGGTCTAGACTAATTATAGCTTGGTTAAAGGCTTAATGTAAATATGTACTTGTTCGATGCATAAGTATGATAATTATAATTTATCAAGCATTTAGTTATATGAGCACAGTACAGGGAAAACAGGGTAGGGCTTCATTTACATCCCTGGGGAACGCCTCTAATAAGTGGGGTTGACTTTGACTTTACTAAAGACCCGTCACATAATTTTAGTTCACCGAACTGCTTTTTTACTTTCCAGGTAGCTTTTGAACCAAAGAAATGCTAACTTGGATAATAACAATGCCATATTAACACCATCAGAAGCCCGAACAAAATCTGGCAAAACCAATATTGTGCACATGATTTTATCCGAAGCAAAATGTTATAAGTTACTTTTATAAAAGCAGTGTTTCTAACTGCTGACTCTAGGTAGTAGCTAGAGCAGGAGGATAACGCTCTCCTGCCCGAATCAGGCGCAGGCGGCCTGGGCGGCGGCGGCTGGCATACGCTAACCATCTGCCGCCCTAACAGGGACTTCCGGGTGGCGGACTAGCGGACGTGCGGCGCCCGGGTTAAGTTGAGCTGGTTGGCGTTCTGGTGCTTTGCACGCCACTAGAGTGGCCGGAAGCCATTGGGCTCCCTTTTTGAGTTGGTCCCGGTTGCGGGCGGCCGCCGGAGGGGTTGCGGATGTGTGCTAAAGCGTTCCTGAGACCCCGCCCCAGAGGGCGGATGAGTCGGAGTACCCAGGTAGTGGCTAGAGAGAAAACATTCGAAATGTAGATACAGCTTTTAAACTGAAAGAGTAGCTGGAAATACCAAATAACTAGTCCTTCTATTATTGCCCAACATATTGGAGCTTCATACTTGGATGAATTCAAAAGTCACAAATGAACTGCATGATATCAGAGTGTGAATATTTAGTTTGGTTGGTAAAAAGTTTAACTTTTTTAACTTAGATGATGTAAAAGATTTTCAAATGAGAACCTCACATCAAACAACCTCTAGGTCCTAGTAGGTCATAAGTTAACAGTAATTTTCGCTATAGGTAGTACGGACTAGCAACAATTTGAAATGGAACTACAATGCCTAGTTAACTGAGTTAATGATAGCTAGCTAGTGAAACTAGTTGAACTATTAAAAAACTTAAATGTTTGAATAACATTGGTTATTATTGGACCCTGTAATGTATGCAAACGGATATTTAAAATTAATCCAATCATAACCCAATTTATTATCATGACTTAAATAGTCATGATAATAAATCAGTTGGTCATTTTGTGTTCAAAATGTCGGAGATTGTAACCAAATGCGTATTGTTCTTAAATGTTATTGCTATTTGTTCAATAAATTCGCCTGTGGCCGCTGTCAGGGTAAAATGCTGTTCTTGTTTGTCCTCAATTTTTAAGTAATTTATTTTATAAATACTATAGTGGCTTCCTATTAACGTTGTTAGTAATTTTAATATAAATAAATTGGCGAGTATATATAGATGGAGATGTAAGTGTCACAAAACGAGCCATCAACCCTAATCAATATACATTATTTTGTGCGGTGCTGGTGAAAAGTTACCATAATGAACTTGGGTTGATTTTAAATAATTATTTTAGTTTAATATACGTTAAGTTTAATTTACCTACGCGAGACAAATCCGAAAACTAATTTTATTTCCATATAATGAAAGAAACTGATTTTTGTAGACCTTAAGGTTCTCTGACTTTCTTTACTACTGATCTGCTTGTTGTCTTGATACAATTATTATTATTAATATTGTAAATAGACATAAAATATTAATTAAGAAACTACATAGTCAACCGAAGTCCCACCAAGTTGGGACTTCGGTAGCTTAGTGGTAAAGCGACTGGACTGGTTATCCTGAGGTCGCAGGTTCGATTCCTGCCCGAAGTCAAATTTTTCTTTCCGTTTTTGTTTTTAATTCCTAAACTTCACTCGCATGTGTTATTGCGATAAAAAAATAGTACAATTACATAATAATTAGTTAATGCATCACTCGTATAATCGGACATTTTATTGAAATTGAAAAGAAGTTATTGGCACAGATTGGAGATACAGTATATACAGACAGACATTAATTAATTAACCTTTCAAGGATCGTACGGCCACCGGCGGCGAGACACAATTGAATTTCAATTGTCATATTTTTCTCGTGTCTGGAGTGTTTACGTGTTAAAGACACTAAAATAAAATATAGAAAAGAAAAAAAAAAGAAACAGGACATACAAGAGGTACATGATACTTAAAACTACCCATAACACACCCTGATAAACTGTGAACTGTGTGTCTGTGTCTTTTCAGACGTATAATTATATAGGAAGCACGTGTAATGTTTTATGTTTGTTTTCTTGATGGGATCTTCTTTAGTCCATATCAAGAAAACTGCAAGCAAACTTACATCTCACCCCTGTGGTTTGTAGTTACAACCTACAGACATTTAGTTACAGTCAGGGAACTCTCTCCTTACCCGAAGTCGCATGGTGCCCGCATGATCATGCGACCAATTGCCAGATAGTACAAAACCATTGAAGGCTTATAAATGTCAATAATTATTAAAAAAAAATACCTTCTACTGCATCCTCATAAAGCATCAGGGGATTGATTCTCGTAAATAATGGTTATTTTATCGCAATTCAATCCCGTCGCGGTCTAACTTTTTCAAATGTGAACGGCCTTATGGGCCTATGTTAGATACAACCCGATGCAATAATTATTGTTTTACGAAAGTCAGGCTTCATTGCTTTTTCTTTAATACATGATATATTTTTACAATCATGATATATTTTTTTCCTAGGTCAAAATGTGGGATATTGAACATCCGATAATAACTTTTTACAACAAATCGTATCTATCGTATGTGAACGCATCATGCAGTCGCATGAGGAGACGTGACCGCGTTCACCACTATTCATTATTTTTTCAAACATTAATACCATTTGATAACAGAATTCGGGTAAGTTTTAGTTTTTAATTGTATAATCGTTTTTTTACAAGAAAAGTGAGAACATACAACCTATCCATTTATTTAAATTGTAAATGGACTATCTCTGTACCTAGATAGTCTTAAGTACAGCTAGGTAGTAGTTAGGAGCCCCTTTTTCCATAAAATTGTTTATCTGAAAATAATTCATCACGATATGAGCATTTTTACCAAAGGGCTACGACATCTACACAAGCAAAATCCAAAAGTCAATTTAGATATATATTATGTTTTTTTATTTTTTACATGTTATTTACTTTTACTTCCCTTGAAAACAATTGTAAATTAAATAAATATATTTATTTCAGATTTCTTTTTATGCCTACGAATATCTGTCGAATGTGTACAAGCGCAATTTCATCGAGGCCAGCTTCAAACTATGTGACTTTGTGACTAAGGATGAAATATGGTTCTTAGGCGACAGTGTCAGAAAAATATGGGAGAATTCCATAAAAGAAGTACTTCCGAACGCCGTGAAGATATGTCCTTTTCCCCCTGTACGGTTGTTTTAAATTTTATTATCGATTTATTGATTAAATATATAATAAAACTTTAGAATTAAAGGCCGGCTTTACACGTTGGCCCGAACGTTGGTGCCAACGCTACACGTCCAACGTGTGGATCTAGTAAAAAGCGTTGGGGCGAGCAATGCGCGTTGGTGATTGGCCGGCGCGTGTCACCAGCCAACGTTGGGGCCAACGTGTGGATCCGGCGCGGCGTAAGCCTTTTTATTTTTAGTATTGCAAAAAATACAGTATGACACTTAGTATGACGTATGACTGTGATCATTTAATGAAAGATGTCCATTGCTAGAAAAGATTTCCCAAAGATTGCAGCAACAGTGTTGTGTATAGGGAAGAATATGCCTTAATCGCCACACTTGGCGTTCGGATTGGAGATGGCAGTTTGATCGCATGGGGCTACTGCCGATTTCGCGTTATTTACTGCCACCCATTTGAATGGTTTGATCGCTATCGTTCGATTGACTGACTGCACTAGCGGAAGGGTCGTCACTTCCAATGCCATAAATGGACTTTACTACTTATGGGACAAATAAGGCACTGATCTGACCAGACATTTACCTCGCTAGTAGTCTTGTTACCATCTTACTCGATAAACATTGGTACATAATTGCATCTTTATATTAACTAGTAATTTCTTTTACAGGGCAGCTATTACTTACGCAATTTAACATTGCCAACTGATAAAATGCCAACGAATTTCCCATTTGAAAAGGGACGCATGGAAATAAATTTTACTTCTAACAAGGACGTTATTGGTTCCGGGTTCGTCCACATAGAACTCAAGACTGTCAGACTTTAGCTAAATACAATCATTTGATTATTTGAAAATAAAATATACATGGTCTGTGTGCTGGAGTAATATTTTTGATCTATAAATAAAACAAGCAATTATCATCTGATTATTTACATAATATTTGAAAGTAAAGTGTCTCAAAACTAAAGCAAAGTTTAAATAAGAAAGAAAATATGTTTTGTTTTTTATTTTATTAATTTAAATAGGTACATGAAATAGGGGAACACACAGGGCATCGGGCAAATAGCACCTAATGCTTTGACGTGAATTTTTGTCTTTTTAATTACTATTTTGCATAAATGTAACTTTAATTATCTTATTTAAATAATAGAATAGCAACATTGTCTTACAGGACACAACTGTATGTAAATATAAGTATCTAGTTTGAGGGCTGCAGGAATACTTTTTGTCTGTAAATAAAACAATTAGTTAATTGGCGTGTTCTCATTTTCAATATCCAACAACCTCAACGAGATACAACATTTACGACGAGTGTCTAAGTCTGGATCAATTTGTAAAATAGGTACTATGAAATCAATATTTCATTATTATTTAATTTATTTCAGCAAAATCAGTGTTATCTACTGCTAAATGATTTCCCAGTAATGAAGTATTCAGAAAAGTACCTTTGCTGATTACTAAGCCAAGCACTAAAGATTTTAGATGAAGCACATCTACAACTCTGTTTACAACGAAAATCCAGAAAAGGTTTGGACATTCCTCAATATGTCAGGGATTCTAACCTCAGTAATATTAAAATCAAAACGGCATTTCTCTTCGTAACTATCAACTTTCATATAACCTGTCCCATCTTCTGGACTCTTTATACCAGGTAATTGTATGCAAAAAACTGGAACCATGCTATCAAGGGGAATGTCCAGTCTAGCACTTTAGTACATACAGGTCAATGCCTTATACCTAGTTTTCTTGAATTTGTCTTTAGTGAAGTTGCTAATTGCTTCAGGTTCTCACGACTGAACCAATAAAGTGTTTTCTTTCTTCTTCTTTCCGATTCTGATGTTAAGAATACTGTAATGGATATATGATTCAAATGCAACGTTAGTTGTAATAAAATCTTTGCTTGATGACTAAGCCAATAGATTCTATTTTTAATTACTCCCTCTCCTCTAGGTTTTTTATTCTAATAGGAAAGACGTGAGTATTATTACTATTCACTTAGTCTCTACTACTTACTTAAAAAATCGAATTCTATTACTTTTGCCAATTATAGTCCAAGTATATGTCCACTATAACACGTTTTACTTTTCCTTGTTCGAGTTATTGATTGTCTTATTTATCAACAACTTTCCAAGCATGATCTACTGAATCAGCCCAGATCATTATTTAGTCAAATTTACTGACCATATTCGGCTCGGTAAGGATATGCAACAGCTTATGGTGTTAGTATTATTGACTTTCATCAATACTTTTAACACTGTTAACCTTGGTTTATTTCTTGTCACTTTGGGTTCACTTAACATATCTCTAACGGCAATTAACTGGTTGCATAATTATTTGTCTGGTAGCCGACAGATAGTAACCTACAGATAACGGTTAATTTTTGTGTTAGCGCCATGTTGAAAGCAGTGTTCCTTAAGGTGGTATATTGAGTCCTCTTCTATAAGCAATTTTCATAAACAGAATTAGTCTTTCTCTTACTCCTCTCGACTATCTTATGTAGACGATCTCCAAATACATACACAAGCTCAATAGAATGACCATCCTAAAGCGTAAATAATACTCTGTCTTGTATCTCGAGTTGGAGCAAAAGTAATGGATTAAAAATAAATCCTGAAAGTAGAAGGGACTCAAGGGACCGAGAAGTAAGGACCAAAAAGCTCAGACTGGAGAGGAGCTGAACCGTCTATGAGGCAGAGTTGTATGCGCTGTGCTACTATTGAACTCGCACGTATAGCTCTAAAAGAACATGCAGTTTGGTAATTCTTAGCGATTCGAGGTCTAGTCTGGATTGTAAATCGAGATAATTTTCATCCAAGTGGATGAAAAGTATATGAGTGCGCAGACCATCTCGTAAGTGCCTGCCAAAGATGGGTTTGCGAACTCATTCATTGCCGAAATCAAGGAAACGGTAGGGCGAAAAAATTTTACTGGGTTAAGGCCTGGACCTTGTTGTTTTGTTAGGATACAATCGATAAGTACTGCCACGTATTTAACGCGGGCACTACTATGAAGCTGGATGCAAGAACATTATTTATCATGCAGTTCTCGCGGTATTGGAGTATTGTTTTTCTTTACAGAAAAACTCACATATTTAGTTCTGCAACCTCGTCCTCGTCTGTTGGTAAAAGAGTTCTTCTACCCATAGTTCTTTTCCAAAGGAACACATGCAAGTGATTTTAGATATTAATAAGGGAATAGTAATTACGCACTGCGGTAGGCAGTTTACTAGACACAATTTTTTCAGCAATGTTTATGCCTATATTAGCAAAAAAATGTTCGTAAAATTTACCGAATTCTGGAGTGCTTGTTTGCCACCTTTGTTTTTTTAGTGTGATGTAGTGGCTTACAAGCACACATCACTTACATTGACATTTCACATTGATGGCGAATGAAGACGTAGCCTATATCTAAACATCTAGAAAAACTAGAGATTTTTTTCTTGTTTGCCAGAAGTGGCAAACAAGATGTCATTTTAAATGACACAAGATTTAATTATTTTGGTCCATAATTGACTAAGTTAACGGTAAACATGTGTACAGTGGAAGAAAGAATCCCTCCCCTTTTCTGAAGTCGGTTAAAGTACATTTCTAAAACTTATTTTTTGAATATGCTTGTATTAAAGTAATACATAATAAAATTTGGTAATTGCAAATTCGAATCGAAATCGAAAATCATCCGAAAACCATTTAATAGTAGGCAATTTTGTTCTAATCATGTGACTAGGTGTAACTCACGATTCAGGTCTACTCTAGTTATAGCTTGGTCAAAGTCAGCAGGCTTAATAGAAATTAATAGACTTACAATTTAACAAGCATTTAGTTATATGAGCACCGTACAGGAAAAACAGGGCAGGGCTTAAATTACATCCCTGGGAAACGCCTCTAATAAGTGGGATTGGCTTTGACTTTACCCGAAGACCTTTTTAAGACCCGGCAAATGAATTTAGTTCACCGAACTGTTATTTTGACTTTCCAGACAGCTTTTGAACCCAAGAAATGCTAACTTGGATTATAACAATGTCATGTTAATACCATCAGAAGCCCGGGCAAAATCGAGAAAAACTGCAAACAATATTGCGCACACTTACCTCAAGTAAAATGTTATAAGTTACATTTTTAAGAGCAATGTTGCTAACTGCTGTCTCTAGTTAGTAGGTAGATAACATGCGAAAAGTACAGATTTTAAACCCAAAAAGTAGCTGGAAATAGCTGATAATTAGTCCCCTACTATTATTGCCCAACTTATTAGAGCTTCATACTTGGATGAACTCAAAAGTCACAAATGAACTGCATGAAATCTTAGTGTTGATAATTTGGTTAATTTGTAAAAAGTTAAACTTTTTTAACTTAGATACTGTAAAACATTTTCACATGTAAGTTTCTAGGTCCTAGTAAGTCATAAGTGAATAGTAGGTACATTTCGCTGAAGGTAATTGAACAAGAAACAATTTGATACGGAACGACAAAGCATATGTAGTTAGCTAGTTAATGACAAAACTAGAATGTTTGAATAACATTGGTTATTGTTACCTGTAACGTATGCAAACGGATATCTAAAATTAATCCAATCATAACCCAATTTATTCACTGACTTAAATAGTTAAAATAATAAATCGGTTGGTCATTTAGTGTTCAAAATGTCGCAAATTGTAACCAAATGCATATTGTTATTAAATTTTATTGCTATTTGTTCAATCATTTCATCTGTGGTCGCTGTCAGGGTAAAACGATTTTCTTATTTTTCCTCTATTCATGCCATATAATATACCTATAGCTACCAATGTGGCTTCCTATTAACGTTGTTGGTAATTATAATATAAATAAGTTGGCGAGTATATAAAGCTGTAGATCTAAGTCACACAAAACGAGCCATCAACCCTAATCAATATACATAATTTGTGACTGACGACGTATATGTACACCTCTTTCCCAGCCGTCTCCTCACAGCACAAAATGGAGGCTCTCTCGCTGGGTTTCTCTTCGCTCAGGACCTGGTGTTTACTTCCTAGATTGCGATATTTTTTATCTTTAGAAAGGGGTAGCGGACTCCTCCTGCCACCCCCTGCCAACGCCCATTGCTATGTATATGTATATTGCCTCGGTATAAACTGCCTCGGTAGCCTGGTGGTAGCAGGCCACTTCCACTACGCTGAGGTTTGATTCACTGGATGGGGTTAATCAGAAATAATAGTGTAAAGTCCTTTATCTCTGGTCCTATTGGGATTTTTCCATTTTCTGGAAATTTGCCAGTACCTACCTCAAAATTTGGTAATGTGCCCGGAGATGTCAACAGGCTCGCCACCTGTTACATGGGCTAGAACGTAACCGGCGAATCGTGGGCCTACCCCTTCGGGATTACAGGGGTGAAGTTACGTTACGTTCTCTGATGTCAAACTGCGCAATGCATTTCTGTAAACCACTAATGAAATATTTTTTCCCTAGGTCAAAATGTGGGATATGGAACATCCAACAATAACTTTTTACAATAGAACGTATTTAACGTATGTGAACGCATCATGTGATCGCTTCGGCAGACGTAACCGCGTTCACCAATTCTCATTGTTTTTTCAAAGTTTAGTACCATTTGATAATAGAATTCTGGTAAGTTTTACTTTTAGCGTCACGGAGATATATATATATATATATATATTTCTGTTCGTAAGACTCGCTAAAACTCGAGGACGGCTGAACCGATTTGGCTAATTTTGGTTTTGAATTATTTTTGGAAGTCCAGGGAAGGTTTAAAAGGTAAGAAAATATTAAGAAATCAAAGGGAAACAGTAAAATTCACAATTTTATTTTCCCATAAAAATAGTTCGTATCTATCAAACCTTTGACACATTATTTAATTCTGAGCCAATACGAAGTTTGCCGGGTCAGCTACTAGGTTATAAAATTGTAATATAATTGGACTATATCTGGACATAGCTAATAATATAGCTAGTAGGTAGGAGCCACTTCATGCTATCAAAATTGTTTATCTTAAAATGTATTTAATTTATCGCGCCGCGCCGGGGAACACCTCAGAGGGAAGTTCGTTCCACTATTTGCACGTTCTGGACAGGAATGAACCCGCGAATCGGAACGTTGAGCACTTCCAAGTATCCAATCTGTGCGGGTGGAACTTCTACGGCGGGTGGTGCAATGTAGGAATGTAGACGATGGCATCAGATCGAACAGTTCATCAGAGCTATCACCATTGTAAAGTAAATGTTGACTCTTTCTAATGACTCTTTTGATCTGAGTCTGCGCATAGGCGGCGGTAAATGCACAAGCATCCGATGTCTCTGCGCAGACTCAGATCTTCAAGTCGATCTGTAATTCCTGGGTCGTTGACGATTCGAATGGTACGTTTTTGAATGGAGTCAAGGGGGACCAAGCTGGTATTTAGGGGCTCCCGCCCAAAGATGAGAGCAGTATTCCGGTATTTAATATTATATGTATGGGATGGTCACAAATGGGACCTACCTAACCACAATGTTGAAAAGTTCGAAATGTTGTTTGGAATAAGTATTGACATTAAAGCTTACGACTCTATCTATACTAATATATGGCCCCGTAATAGATAACTATTATAGACAAAAAACAACTAAGGTCTCAAGGGAGGTCAACGCATCTACATTCAGAGGGAAGTTCGTTCCACAATTTAAACGTTCTGGGCAGAAACGAACGCGAAAACCGCACCGTTGAGCATTGCCAGGTGGTCAGTCGATAAGAGTATTTTTCCCTTCGGCGGATAGTACGGTGTAGAAAATGAGTCGGTGGCATGTCGAACAGTTCAGCAGAGCACTGTAGAGTCTCTATGGAGAATAGACGGTATAACACACATAGATTCCCATTATCTCAGGCTCAGATGTTCGAGCTTGTCAGTAAGTGCTGAATCTTAAAAAATACGAACAGCCCGTTTTTGTATGGAGTCAAGTGGACGAGGCTGGTATTTGGGGGCTTTCGTCCACATATGAGAGCAGTATTCCGGATGAGGCTGCACTTGGGCTTAATAAAGCTGTAATAGCTGCCTCGCTGTGAAATACTGCCTCAATTTGTTAAGAACACCTAGTTTTTTGAATGCTTACTTGGTCTTACTCTGAATGTCACTCCCGAATTGCACATGTATCGTGTATCATCCGTATGCTATTATTAAACGTATAGGTATGATTGAACCATCTGGTCAAATTCAGTTGAGTATATCATCTTGGAAATGCTCAACGGTCCGATTCGCGCGTTCATTCCTGCCCAGAACGTGCAAATTGTGGAACGAACTTCCCTCAGAGGTGTTCCCCCGGCGCTACAATATGGGGCTCTTCAAAACTGGCGTCAAAAGAGTCCTTCAGGGCTGGCAGCACGTTGGCAACTCCTCTGATGTTGCAAATGTTCATAGGCGACGGTAACCACTTTCCATCAGGTGGCCCGTCTGCTAGTCTGTCAATCCTTTGACTTAAAAAAAATGTAATGGTCGTATTTCATGAAACGATCGAACATATCACGACATGAGCAATTTAACGATATAATAGGGCTTTGATAACTACACAAAATCCAGAGATCGATGTAGATTATATTTTATTTTTTATATTTTATTTACTTTTACTTTCCTGAAAGCTCTAATAGGTAGTGGCTGTAATATGTTGTTAATTAAAGAAATCAACTTATTCCAGATTTCATTCTATAGCTATGAATATCTGTCGAATGTCTACAAGCGCAGTTTCATCGAGGCCAGCTTCAAACTATGTGACTTTGTGGCTAAGGATGAAATATGGTTCCTAGGCGACAGTGTCAGAAAAACATGGGAGAATTCCATAAAAGAAGTACTTCCGAATGCCGTGAAGATATGTCCTTTTCCCCCTGTATGGTTATTTTTAATTTTATTACTGTTTTATGAATTTAAGATAGGAGATTTTGTGAGATAGGCTCTGGTTCGTACACGTCCTCAAAAAATGAGTAAATTGAAGAAGAATCCGAAAAAAATACAATTAATTTGTTCAAGAATATATTTAAGAGTTACAATTACACATTTAATTCAAACGATTTTGATCATTTTCAACCATGTTCAACATGGCGGCGATACAGCCGACCGTTGGGATAGTTCATAGTTGTTGATCGTACCTATGTAGATAAAACAAAAATAATCGATTTCGATAGTATTTAGAAAATATTACTTTTTTCTCCAAGTGTCATGAAAAGGTCAAAATGATATTGCCCGCCATATTCGCCATTTTGGTTTAGAGTTGCAATTCTAACTGCTTGATGCTGGCAGTTATGCCACCTGGCGGTTGCTATTAATAAAAAAAAATCTTACTGCAAATAATGTTTTGTAACTGCAAACAAAGCTAATTAATTGAAGATATGCAGTAAAAAACGTTTTAATATTGATTTTGCCTGTTAATGTTATTGTGTTCAATACATGGCCGGAGGTCCATACATTTTTGCAACATCTCCTTTAGAATACTGCCCATTTCGCGTTATTTATAGCCGCCTATTTGAATGGTTTGATCGTCATCGTTCGATTGACTGGCTGCAGTAGCGGAAGGGTGGTCTCGTCCAATGCCATAAATCGGCCTTCTATATGGGACAAAGAAGGCATTAATTAATGTGACCAGACATGGCATCGCTGTTATGCATATTGCGTCACAGTCAGTATCAGTGTTTTCGCACTCTTATTCTATTATTGTTCAGTGAATACTGTTATAAACCCATATGAAACGAAATTCCACCAACTTCATTTAATATAACTCAAAAATGCATTAAGAAAATGAAATAAACTAAGAGCAAATGAACGGCCCTGTAATTTCTGGCATAGAGGCATAACAGAGTAACTTAGGCCTCAAGAGTGGTTCTTCTCATCTTCTCAGTCGTTCACTCTTGGCAGAGTGGTCGTGATTATGGGTCTCTCAGTGTTGACCGTAGCCTTCGCGATTGCTCTCCACCGGTCTCTATGTGTTGCACTGCGGGTACACTCTGTGATGGAGGAGCCAGTTGTGGTTTTAATAAGATCAGTCCACCTGATTGGGGATCGACCCCGTGATCTTTTGCCTTCCACTCGCCCTTGTACTACTAGGCGCTCCATAGAGTCGGGTTTACGGGTGACGTGACAAAGAACTTGAGGACTCGTAGTTGGACAGTCGACGAGAGCCTTTGTTTTATTTTAAGTTCTTTAAGTATGCGTTTGTTCTATGGGCAGTCCAACTTATTCTTAGAAGGCGTCGCCAGCACCACATCTCTAGGGCGTCAATCTTCCTCCTATCTTGCATACTAAGCGTCCACGTTTCAGCTCCATAAAGGAAGATTGGAAAGACTAGGCAATTCATTAGACGGACTTTAGTGTTCTTAGTTATCCGACGGTCTTTCCATATCTTAGTGAGCTTTTCAGTTGCTGATCTTGTTATTGCGCAACGCCTCTTGATCTCCTCAGAACAGCCGCCGCTATTGATGATGTTGGAACCTAGATAGATGTAGCTCCGGACAACTTCGCAGTTCGCTATTATCTTGGTTTCCGGTTTGTTACTTGTACTGCGATCGACTATCATCATTTTGGTTTTGTTTCGGTTTATAGCGAGACCAAAGTCAATGCTGGTCTTTTCTAGGAGCTTAAGGAGGTTTTTTATGTCATCTTCTGTTGTAGCAAGTAGAGTAGTATCGTCGGCATATCGCAGATTCGATATCATCTGGCCCCCAATGGATACGCCCTTATACCACTTCTCCAGCACAATTCTCATGATGTATTCTGTGTAAATGTTAAATAACAACGGTGATAGGATACACAGGAGTGGTTACGCATCTGCATTTTGACCTTGGTCTTTGTGTAAGCGTCGATAGGTGAACTGTATACTTGTTTAGGGCGTTTACCCATGGTCCCGTTGGGCTGACCCATTACCGGGTCCATGGGTAATTGAACTACCCATGATTCCAAGGCATTAGAGATTTTTGTCTGAACTTATGACTAAATCGATATAATATTCAATTACAACCTACCAATCTTTATAAAAGCATATCAGGTTCTTACCACTTCCATTACATAAAAAAAAACATCACACGCTTCTTTCAAGGTTCCCACCAAAACAATCTTTATAATATACGAGTATAACAAGTAATTTCTTTTACAGGGCAGCTATTACTTACGCAATTTAACATTGCCCACAAATAAAATTCCAGTGAATTTCCCATTTGAAAAGGCAAAATTTGAAATCAATATCACTTCTACTGTCAACCAGGACGTTATTGGGACCGGGTTCATGCACGTCGAGCTCAAGACTGTCAGACTTTAGCTAAATACTAACTTATTTTTAGATTTTATAGATTATAATTATAACATATTATAGACAAGTATATCAATAAATATTATATATATTATACAGATATATATATATATATATATATAAATTCCAGTGAATTTCCCATTTGAAAAGGCAAAATTTGAAATCAATATTACTTCTACTGTCAACCAGGACGTTATTGGGACCGGGTTCATGCACGTCGAGCTCAAGACTGTCAGACTTTAGCTAATATAGAAATAAAATAATGCTATGTACGAGTACTTACGTAGATATTTTTTTCTTTCTATTCTTTGACCCGGTTTACACTATGCACCCCGTCAAGCCACGAGAAAAATATGACAATTGATTTCTAATTTTATTGTTCTTGGCCGATATCGCCCAACTGCGGCTTAACAGTAAGGCTAATTTCCATTTACCAGTTTCACCCAGTTAACCGGTACATTTTACAAACATAAAAACACAAACACTACTCCAACAAATAGCACATGTAATGGAAAATACCACCCACTACCTACTCATTACGTCGACAAGTCACTTCAATTCAATATACTGAAACACTTTTATTACTAATGCAATGCAATCACACAGCGTAAAGGTAAGAAATTGTAATATTAAAAAAAGTTTTTAGTTACATAAAAAAGTTTTGTAATTGTGAACATAATTATTTTACCTTAGGTATTTTTTCCTTCGGAAACTGAAAAATGATCTTTTTTGTCACGACTTGTTGACATATAGCCATACACTGCACAATAAAGCACCATCTTAATGTTAATAAATAAAATATTCGATTATAAATTGATCAAAACTAGGCCGCTCGCGACCTCGCTGTAGAGTACCAACCGTCGCCCATAAGAGGGGAAGAGATTGGGTGAAACGCGGCAAATGGGCGGGTCGTCGAAGTGTCCATTCTATACGTAGTGTTATTACATATTCTCTGCCTGTGCTTAATGTTGTTTTAAAATGTTAAAATTGTAGTCATTGACGTAAAAGTTTTTTTTTTTTTAAAACCTATTAAAAATGTACATGTTAATATTCTTACCTTTTAAACTTTCCCTGGACTTCCAAAAATCATTCAAAATCAATATTAGCCAAATCGGTCCAGCCATTCACGCGTGATGCCGTGACCAAGGAAAACGGGTTGCATTTTTATTTATATAGATTATTGTCTATAAATGTTATAAGAAGTAGGTAGTTATAATAAGCCAAATGCTTTTGTGATATTGTTGATTGTATTTTGCACTTTTGTTTACATTTTTATACTTAGATAACAACAATGCACATTCTTTTGTGATATTGTTGATTCTATTTCATATTATTTATTACATCTTTTGATAGAAATATGTATCTAAAATTATGATACAATAAAATTTTGTTTTATTTTAAATTCCAACCATAAAAATTTAACGTTTTAAAAAAATATTTTTGTAGTTGACTGTACACAGTCGCCTCACAATTTTATGGTCGGGCCAGTTGACGACAGAAATATTACTAAAATTTAAAAGGTGCCAAGTCGCCCAATCAGGCGAGTTTTTGTCGGGCGAGATGACGAATAACCCGTGAAAACTTGAATATTAACGGTGTGCATTTTTGATATTTTGCATTATTACCTATAATTAAAACTACTGAACTCACCGATAGTAAATTCAAAGCATTAATTAAACTCACTCTATGTAAAAAGGCTTACTATAAACGCGAGGACTATCTCAAGGATAGAAATGTTTGGCTAAATGCTGATCTTGCTCCACAAGGTTGATAAATGTAATAATCAAAGTGTATTGTTTATATTAAATTATTATTTTTAATTAAGTTTGTTTAAATTATAGAAAATTGTAAAATTATGCATAAGAGATATTTTTAAAAGAGCCGACTGAGTTTTATTTTGGCAGGTTTTTCTCAGATCATATTGGGCTTTGGAACTCTGCCGGTGACAAAGAATGACTTTTTCTTTACTTTTTACTCTTTGTTATCAGTTTGTAAAGGGGAAATGAGACATTCTACTGATATACTAAAAGTATAATACATTAGTTTAATAAATTTAGTTATATCTTAGTGATATTCTTGACTATACATATATTTTTTATCTTGTTTGACATGTATATCAATTGTTATTCACTTTAATTTAATTTATTTTCTTTGTTTTTGACGTGTTATAAGAGGTGCAATCTTTTGTTTTACCCATTATTGACTATGTAGATGTTTGCTACCCTGACTTATCCCAGGAGCTTTTGAACAAATTGGATCGCCTCCTTAATAATTGCATTCGCTTCATTTATGGTTTGTGCAAGTTTCAAGTTCAATGACTTCCTATCCGTCAGCGTAGATCTGTCAGGATACTCTCCTTCCTCTTTAATGTCATTAACGATCCATGTTCACCCGATTATCTCAACATACATAATACTGGGCGACTCTCACAATCTTAATCTTCGCTCTTCGGAAAATCTTACCCTAGCCATTCCTTCTCACAACACTAGCTTTGTTTCCCATTCATTCACTTTTTCGGCAATAAAACTTTGGAACGCGCTTCCCGTGGCTATCAGAAAAGCAACTTGTAAATTATCTTTCAAACGTAAAGTACGTCAACATTTTTTTAATTTGCTGTCTTAGAAGATTCACATGTCTGTCATTCATCGTGATTATTGCCAATTCGTATCTTTAATATTTATTTATATTTGTACTTAATATAGATATATAATATATATACATCTTTGTACCTTTCATATTAATATATTTGCATTATTATATATAATATATATATCTGTATAATATATATAATATTTATTGATATACTTATCTATAATATGTTATAATTATAATCTTCCAAATTTGTTTCATTTATTATAATGTCATTCTCTACTTTTAACCAGTGTTGCACCTACATCGTTGATGTCTACACAACTCAATGGTCGACTGGTAGAAAACGCCTAGTGGCGTTAAGTCCGCCTTATGTATATTTTATGTGCATAAAAGTATTAATAAATAAATAAATAAAATTTACCATTTCCCTCCCCCCTATCTCCGAAACTACTGAACTTAAAATTTTGAAAAAAATGTGGAAAATAGTTCTTTGCCTATAGATTACTGGAAAACCTATAAGAAGTTTTTCATTACATTGCTTACTCTGTAAATGCACTAAATACGGAACCCTACACATCGCGTGGCCCGACACGCACTTGACCGGTTATTTTATTAATTTAAAAAATGAACACCGTTGCAACACACAACATTTTCACCGCGCGGTAAAAAGAGAGAGCGATACTTCTTCACCTACGCCGCGCCGGCGGTCTACTCCCCCTCCGTCTTACGAATTTTCGACCAGGTCACGTGTCCTGTCGCGAGTTAATAATTTTTCACCCATCACAAAAAGTGCACAACGCCGTTAAAGAACTACAAAAATAAAAGAAGAACAACGTGTTTTATTTCCAATATAAATCTTGCGTTACTTTAGACACTATTTTCTTTAATATTTAATAATCAAATTATTGTATTTGTTGGTCCTAGGCCCAAAGTCATAACCTCATAACCCTACGTGCTACGCTGTGTGCGTGCACGTGTGACACGTCACTGATTGATGTCTGTGTAATAGGTAACCAAAATAAGCGTTTGTATGGAATTTTGGCGGAGTGACCGCGGTGTGGCATAGGTCAAATGGCGGATACAACTTCATGGGCTCTGCATTTTAATTGGTCTGTCGATTGTAGAATTTATAGATGCCGATTATAAAATACTTAAACAGATAAAGGGCATTACAGGAAATCAAACAAATGAGTAATAGACTAAAAGACAAAAAAACATGAAAATTTTATTACAATATACAGTAACACAGAAAAATATATATACAGAAAGTTTATACCCGCGCCAATAGATATTTCACATCAAAAAAAATTTGAAACCTTTGTAGCAATGCACTCTGCCGTTTCATTCGGAGACCTGGATTTAATCCTTTTTTAACCAGGGGAAAATGCGTTACGCATACACATAATCCTACCCTTGGGGAAAGGTTTGGATTATGTGGGGCTTTTTTTATGTCATTAGGTTGACAGACAAGCAGACGGGCCATCTGATGGAAAGTGGTCACCGTTGCCTATGAACATTTGCAACACCAGGGGAGTTGCCAACGCGCTGCCAGCCCTGAAGGACTCTTTTGACGCCATTTTTTAAGAACCCCATATTGTAGCACCTTTGGAACACCTCAGAGGGAAGTTCGTTCCACAATTTACACGTTCTGGGCAGGAACGAACGTGAAAACCGCACCGTTGAGCACTATCTGGTGTCCAGTCGGTGAGGGTGGAACTTCTCCCTTCGGCGGGTAGTACGGTGTAAGAAAAGAGACGGTGGCACCATGTCAAACAGTTCAGAAGAGCACTCGCCATTGTAGAGACGGTACAACATGCACACTCTCAATGCTTCTGCGCAGGCTCATATGTTCGAGCCTGTCAGTAAGTTGTGGATCGTTAACACTACGAACGGCACTTTGTAGCGAGTCAAGTGGACCAAGCTTGGTATTTGGGGGCTTTCGCCCACAAATGAGAGCAGTATTCCAGATGGGGCCGCACTTGGGCCTTATAAAGCTGTAGTAGCTGCCCTGAGCTGAAATACTGCCTCGCTTTGTTAAGCACCCCAAACTTTTTGGATGCCAACTTGGTCTTACACTCAATGTGACTCCCGAATTGCACTTCGTTCGGAATGTCAACGCCTAGGATACCAATACTCTTACCATTGGCTTGTGGAGTGCCCTGGAACTGTGGTGCCACAATGAATGGGCACTTGGTTGAGTCGACCGCAATCCGAGACCCGCTCCAGAGAGTGTTCGACTTCAGACACAAATCTAGTCCTGCTTTCTTCGATAAGTGTCTGAGAGGCATTGGCGCGGCTAGTATAGTGTGCATCTCCTGTACTGTCATCGGGGCTCCGGAGAAAACACCCGACTACCCAATAAAAAGCCCTGTGTGTTCCGACTCGTCCATCATCAGTGGCGGAGTCACGGGAACGCTATCGCACACATCCCCGATTCCAAAGGCCGGCTGCTCGTTGTCGAGCCCTTAACCAACGCTAGGGGCGTGCGGAACACCTACACGCCAGGTCATGTAAGTTAACCCCTTTGGATTTGTTTTTGTGGCTATTTCAAGTCAAAGGTTTATATCAACAAGCTTATATACAACCTTACACGTGCAGTAAAGAAGAAAATTTAGCCAAAATGGTAATGGAAAAGGCAAAATATTATGTATTTGCCATCAAAGCCTTGCATATCACTTGTCCGATGTGCTGCAATGTGTTCCACACTTACAATAGTTATAGTATCTACTTCTACTTATTTTCTTAGATGTACTTACATTAAGCAATCAAAAAAAAAAAAGAGTTGGTAACAAAAACGTCTTGCGTTTTTTTCAAGACACAATAATATTAGATATAAGTAGATTTAGCTAAAGTCTAACAGTTTTGTGTTCAATATCGATGTACGCGGAAGCAACTACGTCTTTGGTGGCAGTAATAGTTAAATTAACTTCAATGCGTCCTTTTTCAAACGGGCCGTTCAGTGGAACTTTATCAGTTGGAAATGTAAAATTACGTACGGTATAGCCGCCCTGTAAAATAAATTGTCATCATCAATACATAACATAAGACAAACGAGTATTTGTACATTCAATTTAATATTTTTCCTAGAAACTGATGGAAGAAAAAGAGTAACAAAAAAAAACATTTTGAAATTTTTGTCCGTCAGTCTGGTACGTTATAACTTCGAAAGTACTCAGTGGATTTGAACGCGGTTCACAGGAGGATTACATATAATTAGGAGCGTTGTAAAAACAAGTTGTTTTGTTTTGTTAAAATCGGTTAAGGGAAACTAAAGTTAGTTCAAAGTTTACTTCAAGCAGTGCTTCAAAATTATTCGCATTTTTTAAGATAATTCATAACATTTTTTAATATCGTTTATTAAAATTTAACTAAAGTATGTATGTACCATTTTGTTCGATAACCTTTTGCCATCTTGTAGGTAGGGACATGATCCCATTGCTATAAAAATTTTGGGACTTCTCATCAAAATACCGCGACAAGTGGATTTGGCAGTCCTCTCGTGATGTTAACCTAACATTGCATAAAGAATTCTGAAGAGACCGAAACAGGTGGAAATCTGAAGGTGCAAGGTCAGGACTATACGGCGGATGCATTAACACCTCCCAGCCAAACTCTCTTAATTTTTGCTGAGTGGCTAAAGATGTGTGAGGTCTAGCGTTATCATGATGAAACACCACACCCCTTCTGTTGATCAATTCCGGCCGCTTTCTCGCCTCGCTGAGCGTCACAAGATGTGACAGACGGGACGGGGGTCTCCGCAACTTGACGTCCGCGGTTCATTAAATAATTCGCTATTAAAGGTACTTACTGATTTATTGAAATTTTATTACAAAAACTAATAGTAGGTACCTATGGGAGCCCAAGAGGGGATTTTTTAATTTACTCCAGCGCGTCAGATTATGATATAGGAGATACCATGCACTCCGTTCAGTACCTCCACCAAATCTAAGATTTCCATAAAAGGCTAAACCCTAAGGACTTCCGCCACGAGCTTGCCTTGCATCCAAATCGTCAGAATTTTGGGTGGGAGCTTTGATTGGGTTCACTTGACATCCTCGCTGAGTGTCTAAAATTCTTGATTAACATTTGACCTTCATTTTTGAAAAAATCTAATGTTTTTGAAAGGGGCGTTGCATCAACATCATGGGTCAAGAGCGTGTCAGATATTCTGAGGGAGTGTAAAATGTGCCCAAACAATGCTCCTATCCAAAATTCAGACGATTAGGAAGACGAGTGAGATCGTAGCGATCTTTTTGTATTTTTAATGGTTACCTGTCGGGCGCCTCTATATACAAACTTTAGATTTAGTGGAGGTAATCTACAGGGTGCAAGGTATCTCCCATATCTTAATCTGACGCTCTCGAGTAAATACAAAGATAGCATCCTGGGCTCTCCTACTGTAAATAAATATTTTTAATCCCATTAATACATAGAGCAACACCGGTGGGGAGTAGCCATATGCAGGCTTTTCCCTCTGTCAAAGTACAAGGCCAAATGGGCCTATACCTGTCGCCTAGAAGTTTAAATGTGTGTGAAATTGTATCTGTATTTTGTTTAAGTCAAGGTGTGAGCACAGTAAATAGAACAAACAGTATGGAAACTAAGCTCATTCTTTAAAATATTTACCTACACTCCATTGAAGCAATAGGGATGTCACTATATTTTTTAAATAATGGTGTTATTATTTTAGCATTTACTGACCTTTAATCAATCGTATTGGGATATTGACTATTTTTTTATTGGTTACCCTGTATTAGTATTGTATAAATAAATACTATTTGTCTTTGAAACATATAGTCGATAAGTACTTAAAAGTTGTTAAGATATAACGATTCAAAATGTTGCGAATAGTGAAATGACTCAAAACGGCCTAAGTATATAAAATTACTTGGGTGATTTGTATAGTTCTTACGACAGTACAATCTGTGCAATACTGCAACGAGTTGTCGAGACCGGGCGAGTTTCTCTTCCCCTTACCCACTCGGATAAGCAGGATAATAAATAGCTGCCCCGACGAACTTCGTATCGCCTTAGAGGTATAAACAAATTAACTGTCCAAAAAATCGAAATAAAAATTGGGGAGAATCACCTGGGGAGAATTTGGGATATAAAAAAAGACTACAACCGATTCTGATACCTACCAACTATACCGCTCTATACTGACCGCTCGTCTCGACGCGACACTCGCTAATGTAGCACCGCGAGAACCCTCTGCTTAGAGGCCTCGTAGATGCGCATGTTTGTGTGAGTGCGCCGTTTCGAACGCTTTGTACGTAGTTTCTCTACTGTTTACAATCTATTTACGGTGCTGTGAGCTTCGTAGTAATAGACGATTTTTGTAGTGTGCGTGTGTGTCGCACGCATTTCCCCCCGCAAAAAATGACAGACTGTTTTGCATCGGTAATACAAGCTATGGCTACTCCCCTCCGGTCCGCCGCGACCGGTGGGGCTCGTTGCTGTATGCAATAATATTATAAATGCGAAATTTGTGTGTATGTTGAGTTTAAATGCGAAAGTACGTATACTAAATTATCTAAAACTTTCGATATATATATTTTTATTTAATAAAAGTGGCAAAAAAGCGTGCAGTTCACATTGATGTTAAGTGATGACTGCAGCCTATAGACACCCATGCAATGAACAGAGGTCAAAATGCAGATGCGCTGCCACTCCTGAGGCATTAGGTATTATGCCTCTGTGCCGGAAATTAGAGGGCCGTACATTACCACCTGACGGGAACACGGTAGTGCTGGACACTACCATTAAGCGGCAAGTATATTAGGTAATGCGGTGGTGCCTACGCCCGCGAGCTCCGTCACTAGAGCTACCACCAGTAAATTTATGAAAGAGAAATTTAAAATTATCGTAACTTTTTTCTATGTAACTGACTCAGTAGTCTTCTGGGAGCCGGCCATCAGTACTACGCTGGAGTCCAGGGTACGACCCCGGGTTGGGGACTATCAGAAATAAAGGAGTAAAATCCTTATTCTGAATACTGCAGAATTAATTTACCACTCATGTGAACTGTACCTACGCTCATTTGGCCTGTTTAATATTAAATGTGCTAAAATGCATAATAATAATGGCAACCTATTATACGTCCCACTGCTGGGCACGAGTCTCTCCCCTTTTTGGGGGGAGGCCTGGAGCTTCCTCCACCACGGCTCCAATGCGGATTGTTGGAGATATGGGTTAGTGGCCAACCCGCTGTCGGATGTTTTCAAACCCATAAAGCCTTCGGCAAGGTTTAACGACAGCTATCTATCGATAGCAACTGGGACCGATGGCGTAACGTGCCCTCCGAAGCACGGAAACGCGCATTTTAATTTGCCACTAGCGGTTACCCATCACACACCCGACTGCGCCTGAATCGCTTAACCGAGTAAATTATCGCTTTCGATCGACATAAGTCGCGGGGCAATGCGCGCTTCAAAAAATGCCTAAATCAGCACTAAAATAAAAAAATAGCTTACAATGGGTAAAGGGCATAACTTCACGATATGTGGATATACTTCTCTCACGGTTATCTCCCAATATTTTCGGATAATGTCATCAAAGAACCATAGTTTATTGTCAGTCATATAGTCACAAAATTTGAAGCTGCTTTGAACAAAATTACGCTTGTAAACATTCGACAGAAATTCGTAGGCATAAAACGATATCTGGAATAAATTGATTTGTTTAATTTAGGTACAACATAATTGTAGCTTTAACGGAAGTAAAAGTTGTAATTTCCAACAGAGGCATAACACCTAATGCCTCAGGAGTGGCAGCGCATCTGCATTTTGACCTCTGGTCATTGTGTGGGTGTCTATAGGCTGAAGTCATCACTTAACATCAATGTGATCTGCACGCTTGTTTGCCACTTTTATTACATGAAGAAAAAAAAGTAAGTAAAATATATTTTATTTTTAAAGAAAAATGGAAAGAAAAATTTGATTTCAGGCGAGACTCGAACTCGCGACCTACTGGGAATCTAGTCCAGCCGCTCTTCCAATTGAGCTACTGAAGCCCTGCCCGATTTGTCAAATCTTTCCTTCACATCTATTGCATTGCTTTATGGTAGCAGCAGCGCCATCTATTACCAACTATGCTAGTTAGGCAACCGATATAATAGACTTTTCAGTTTATTGAATATCGTAAAGAAGTCGCTTTTACCCTTAATAATTGTTTACCCAAAATATATTTCACAAGCATGTGTTAATGCGAAATAATATAAAAACAAGTAAAATATAAAAATGAAATATATCTATATCGACGGTCGATCAGATCGACCTCTGGATTTTGTATAGGTAGATGTCGTAGCTCAGTCATAAAATTTGCTGATATCATGATAATTATGTTCGATCATTTCCCATGGTTAAAAGAAAAGTTTAGAACGGCGAGCACACACCGCAGCTAAAACAAAATTTCGAATTTAAAATTTTTAAACCAAAAAGGATTTATCAGTACAGTTTTTCTCTTGAATATTAGGTAGGTACCTACTCCTTACGCGCAGTTTCCATAACGTCATATTGTCATAGTCAGTAGGTAATATTTCGTAGAATTTTACGCGTGGTCACCCTACTCATCTGTCAGAGGCCGCCATTATGACTCAAAAACAACGCGCTTACAGCACCTCTGACGGTAGTTAATGTAACCAATGTACGATATGATCAAATTAGTTTGTTGAACATTTCATGAATGCGTGCGTTTAACCGACAGTATCGACGAACCATTTTTTTATCATCTTAGATTAAGTACCTATAGATGTAGCCAGCGTGTGGCCGCTCATGAGACAGCCATATGAAATCATGAGTGTTGCTAGTAAATAAAGTTTCCCAATTTTCTTCCTAATCATTTACTATATCTCGGCAAATTTTTATGTTAAACATTCCTAAGCATTTTACTTTTATTCAGATTAGTTGAATTGTAACGAATTGATTGAATGATGAATTAAAACATGTGCATCTACCATTCAATTAATTCTATACATTTTGCTGAAATATCAAGAACATATCGATAAAATGTACATAATTTGAAATAGGTAGCCATGAATTAGCATTTACTATGCTGCGAGCTAGGAATAATCTAGGTTCTAGATTATTCACAGCTCGCACTCTAGAACATCATCTACAGGGTATTATTTCTTTGGCCGCGATATTATCTTGGAAAGAATTAATATTTTGTTATGGCTTATTCTCAATGGGGAATCGGACAACTTTAGAGAATGTGTCTAAAATTATTCTATATACGTTTACTTAACCATAAAAAATATTAATTTTATTATTTAAATATGTTAAAGCACAAGAAACTACACATTTATTTTATAGTTTCACAAATGCCGCGTAAACGGTGCCAAATGACTCTGAACAATGTGACGTCAACTGTTTGCAATCAAAGTGAATCTTTTAATTTCATACGACTAACCAAGTGCAAATTAATTTTGTTGAATTTCGTATAACTTATTTTTCGTGTAAATAACGTAGAAAATATCCAAAAAAAGGGCCAATAAATCAATGTATCACTTGTGATAAATATTTGTTGTACAAACGTATGACGTCACGTCCTGTGATTGATGTATCATTCAACATGAAGCACAGATAAACAATATTAAAATTATTACATTTTATTTTGCAATTTAAAAATATAGATACATTAATATTTCACGAAAATATTAAATGAGTCGTCGTATTATTTCACAAACATTCATTCTAATCATAGTTTACATTTATTTTCGATAGCTGTCCGATTGTCTATTCTAACACTGTTAGAACAAAAACTTTTATGTCTACGAAATTAGGGAGAATTTATAAGTAAATTTATGGCAACACACCAAAATAAGTATGTGGGATTTCGTTGAAAGAAAATCAAGAATTTCATGTGAAATGCGCTTTATTTTGAATTGCTATTCAAGTGTTATATGCTTCAACGTGTATTTTGTTCAATAGACATACATTATTTACTAATATCTGTTTACTTACGAATGAAAAGTGATGTCGTTTATAGTCCTCGTTTCTGTACGGTTTATACAGGCTAAAATACTGCAACCTCCTATTTCACTGCACACCGTATACACTAATCACTTAACTAATTGAGTATTTTTTTCATAAATACCCAAAAACTTATTAATAATCGCCGATATATATTACGTCGAAATCAATAAATAAATGCTTATACGATAGGTTATCTATTACAGCAATTGCGATGACAGCTATTTGTTTGGCTAACTTTGGCTGTCACTTACGAAGTTCGCCAAGCAAAAACCGGCACGCCGTAAGGGACAAAAGATACGATGCTCTATTTCAATTTTCTTATGTGCTTTGTATATAACTGTCTCACTTCCACAAAGCATATGGCGAACATAGCTACGTCTATAGGTACTTAGTCTAAGCTTATCATTGATCTGGCTTAGCCTCAAATGTGGACAATGGATAATAAACATTGAAATGCAACAAACCATTTCATGAAATTTTCAATCATTTTATAATATGCTCAATTTAACGATATGGGCATTCAATCAATGGCTTAATTGTACAGAACCCTGTGTCCGACTCACGTTTGGCCAGTTTTTGTAACTCGTACAACCTATAACACCACCAATAAGATAATAATAATATAGTAAGTATATAAATGGATCATAATTGTTTCTAACTCTTCTAAAAAAACTACACTTGCGAGCTTCAAACTGCAATCAAATAAATGTGCGTTGTTCAAAAATATTTTTTAACAATTTTCATGCAATAATTTTTTCTGTAGGTTTTTTATTGCCTACTTAAGTTTTTGAAATCAGTACAACAGGTCGATATTTTGAACATCTAAAAAATTTGAATAAAATGAAAAAATATTTAAAAAATTGTTTATATATTTTTTGCTTTTTAACACAGGATTTCAGGACATCCCAACTATATTTTGTTTTATTTTAAAAATGACAGTACTCTACAATTAATATTGTACATCGAGCCTGCGATAGAGACGATCGGCTCGTTTCGACTTGGTAGAGCGTTATCTCTATTGCACACTGCCTACGTAAGCATTGACAGTCCGGTATTGATCAATATTCGATCGAAATGGTCGACAAACGACTAATATTACGGTGCGAAAGAGATAACGCTCTAAAGACCTGAAAATAAGCCAAAGTCTCTTCCCTTAGCTCGATGTGCAATATTTATTGTTGAGACTTTTGCTTTTACTTTCCGTGTTATAAGCTGAGATGGACTTACTGCTTTACTTTTGTAAAGTTGCTATTTTTTTATCATAGAAAGTTTTAGACAACCCCAGTTTATGTGATTCCAGTTTAAAGCTTGCAAGTGTAGTTGGTAATTAAAAAATGAAACTTACGGTCACTCTGTTGTCAAATGGTGTTGCGTTTTGAAAAAATACAGAGCAGTGGTGAACGCTGTCCCGTCTTCTGAAGCGCATACAGGATGCGTTTAAATACGCCATATACGACGTGTTGTAAAAAGCTATTACTGGACGTTCAATATCCCACACTTTGACCTAAGGGAAAAAAATAATTACTAGTATTAAACTAATGCCTTGAGCAGTTTGCCAGCAAACAATCTGTCAATACAGAGGCCATTGTAAAATAATAATTCCTGTAATACCTAATAAACGGCCCTGCAACATCCGGCACAGAGGCATAACACCTTAGGCCTCAGGAGGAGAAATATTGAATTGGTTCGCTGTCTTGCTACACCACGTTAAATCTAGACAGTGCGAGCGATGCCATTCAATTTCGATTCAATGACTATTTATTTACGAGCGTCAAACCCCTCTTGGTTAATAGAACGCAGAGAGTAAAATGAAGCGGGCATGACCCCGCGGCTGGTGTAGATCGTAAGCGATCTACTCGGTTAAGCAATACGGGCGGAGTCGGGTGTGTGATGGGTGACCGGGAGTGGCAAATTTAAATGCGCGTTTCCGTGCTTCGGAGGGCACGTTAAGCCGTCGGTCCCGGTTGCTATCGTTAGATAGCAGTCGTTAAACCTTGGAGGAGGCCTTATGGGCGGTTTGAAAATATCCGACAGCGAGTTGACCACTATCCCGTATCTCCATCAACCCGCGTTCGAGCAGCGTGGTGGAGTCAGCCCCATGCCTCCCATCAAAATGGGGAGAGACTCGTGCCCGCAACTTTGTTTGCGTGGAATAGTGACTTTGGGCAGCGCTTTTGGATATATATTTTGGTTAATTTTGGATCATAAACACTTTTGGGTAGCTAAAAAATCTACTTAGCAGTAATGTTTCTCTGTACACGTATGGCCATCGGGGATAAAAGCACCCAGGCTGCTAGAATTGCGAAAAATTGCTAAATTGTTTAAACGCGCATTCATCCTACACTGAATCGTATTTTCGGAAAGGCTATTTTAAATTTGTATGCGTAATAGGTATTTTTTTATAGAAAACTAGCTGTTGCCCGCGGCTTCGCCCGCGTGGATGTAGTTTTATAATCCTGAATTTTCTTTGCTATAAACCTCACGGAGCCCGAGACCTTTACAACGAATGCAAAACCGTGGCAATCGGATCGTGCATTCTGGAGTTATAGCGTCAGGAAGGAAAACCCGACTTATTTTTATATAATAGATTATTGTACAGTTTTGTAAAGTTTCAATCAATTAGTGCTTCTAACAGAGAATGAAAGATAAAAGACAGATCTATGCATAATATAGGCACTTCGAAAGAGCCGGCAGAAGAGAAAAATTGAATATTAACGTTGTGCATTTTTACTTTCTTGCTATCACTGTTTATGAGATACAGCCTGGTGACAGACATACGGATGGACGGACAGACAGACAGACAGCGGAGGGTTAGTAATAGGGTCCGTTTTTACCTTTTAGATACGGAACCCTAAAAAAGATAGAAGATAGATACAGAATAGTTTAAAAATATTCGATATGATTCTTTAAATTGTTTTTATTTCTGAACCGATTGACATGAAACAAACACTAAATCATAAGTGAAACTTACCACAATATATTAGTGAAAACTGCAAATCGGGTAAGACGTTTCTGAAATTAGCGTGCATGAACACACAGACAAACAAAAATTTTTCCGGGATAATAATTATACTTTAACGTTTGGCGCACAACACTGGGTACTTTTAATCCCGGAAAAATGGCATATCCGATTTGCAGTTTTCACAAATATTAGGTTGGGGAAAAAGTTTCCTCGCATTTTTTAAGATAATTCAAAACATTTTTTAATATAGTTTATTTAAAAATTTTGGGACTTCTCATCAAAATACCGTGACAAGTGGATTTGGCAGTCCTCTCGTGATGTTGACCTAACATTGCATAAAGAATTCTGAGGAGACCGAAACAGGTGGAAATCTGAAGGTGCAAGGTCAGGACTATACGGCGGATGCATTAACATATGGCTATAGATGTGTGAGGTCTAGCGTTATCATAATGAAACACCACACCCCTTCTGTTGATCAATTCCGGCCGCTTTCTCTCAACTTCTTGCTTTAATCTCATCACTTGTTCGCAGTAGAGTTCAGAATCGATAGACCTGCCTGGTGGTAATGGCTCATAATGAATAGTGCCCTTCCAATCCCACTACACACACAACATCACCTTATTGCGAGTTAACCCGGGTTTCGCCACAGTCTGCGAAGCCTGACCGGCCTTTGACCACGACCTATTTCGCACGTTCTTGTCGTACGTGATCCACTTTTCATCACCAGTTATCAGCTTCTTCAAAAATGATTCGGTTTCATTACGTCGTAATGAAGAATCACAAATGAGTACACGGTTCATTAGGTCTCTTTCAGTGAGCTCGTGAGGTACCCAAATATCGAGCTTTTTTTATACCCAGCTTTTTTCAAATGCCCCAAAACTGTTTTGTGATCAATTCTCAGTTCTTCAGCTACGTCGTAACTACTGATATGACGATCTTGCTCCACTTTTTCAAAAATGGCATCCATTTTATCCGTAATACGGCGACCAGAGCGAGGTGCATCTATGACATCAAAATTTCCGGATTGAAAACGCTTAAACCAAATTTGTGCTACTCTCACAGACACTGCACTAGGTCCATAAACATCGCAAATTTTTTTCGCGGCATGCGTTGCATTTTTACCTTTTTTGTAGTAAAATTTTAAAATGTATCGAATTTCTTCATTAGATTCACTCATCTTGACAGTACGAAAAACAAATGAAAATCACACATTTGCATAATTTGAATTTGGAATTATGTTCTTCAAAATTTTAACTTTCATCATACCAAAACCAGCCAGATACAAATACTACAGCCAAAGAGATTTTATTACAAGTTCATACATACTATAATGCGAAAAGACTTTTTCCCCAACCTATTATATTGCGAAAAGACTTTTTCCCCAACCTATTATATTGCGAAAAGACTTTTTCCCCAACCTATTATATTGAATAGAATAGAATAGAAACGGTTCAGAAATGAAACTTGGTATAATAATAATTATTCCAAGTTGCCCCTCTGTCAAAGTACAAGACTTGGACAGACATTGGTCTTGTACTTTGACAGAGGGGAAAGCCTGCATATGGCTACTCCCCTCCTAGGCCGTAGGCCCGTGTTGCTCTATGATTTTACCTTATCACCATACATTGAAACCTTGTTTGTTGCCTTTAAATGTTATAAAGGTACCTACTTTATGCTCCGAAATGGAGGATTAAATAAATGATTTTTACCTTGATAGCGGCCACAAATGAAATGATTGAACAAAAAGCTATAAAATTACAGAATATTTTACATTTGGTTACAATCTGCGACATTTTGAACACAAAATGATCAACTGATTCGTTATCTCAGGTAGTTATGCATATATACTTAGTGAATAAATTAGGTTATGATTGGATTAATTTTATATTATCCTTTCGCATTCGATTTAGGGTTCAACAAAAATTAATGTTATTCAAACATACTTTACAAGTTTTTTTATATTTCAATAAGTTTCATTTTCCTGAACCTTCAACTGGATGTTATGAAATTGCTGTGGAATTATTTTTGGATGTGATCTAACTGCTTCAAAAAACGTCTAATTATTTGTGGTGATATTCATTGAAAAATATTGTCGTGTGGCGAGTTGCTAACTTCCCTCTAACATACACACAATCTTACTGCTTCAAAAAACGTGTCATTATTGGTAGCGATATTAATTAAAAATCGTTGTCGTGTGGCGAGTTGCTCACTTCCCTCTAAAATGGTTAACGACATTGGCAGCCACACGAGTCTTGCTATGGACGTTCACATTAGGCTTCTGATTTGAGTTACTATCAGATCTGTTTTAAATTTAAGTTATATGTATATGTCATGCCGCTACTAGTAGTTATACAGGGTTAATTTAAATTGCTGCTTCCAAGAGGTGATCACTTGCAGGCAGCCTGCCTACATCGTGTGACGGGTTGCTCACTTCTCTTCAAAATGATCGAGGAGAACAATGGCTGCCACATGTGCCATACTCGTGAACGGGTGCTGATTGTGGGGATTGGTCTGTTGTGTTTTGCGGGTGTTATTTTCTATCACGATATTAAGCTGTTAATGGGTATTTGTGTATGTGTTTATATGCAAATACTAGCTGTTGCCCGCGGCTTCCCCGCATGGATGTCGTTTTATAAATATTTTTTCCTGAATTTTCTTTGATAAACACCTCAAGGAGCCCGAGACCATTCCAACGAATGCAAAACCGTGGAAATCGGTTCGCGCGTTCTGGAGTTATAGCGTCAGGAAGGAAAACCCGACTTATTTTTATATTATAGATTTTCCATGGACGTTCACATTATCTATATTCTGTTTTAATTTTAATTCTATTCAATATGTAGGTATTCAATCTAAGGCTTGGATAAAAGAGCAACACGCTGAGTTTGTTCGGTAGCGAACTTCTCAGTAGTGCCTGCACTTGGAACTCTGCTAAGTGAATGACAATGATTTTGACGAACAATTTTTTTCTTTTTCTTGTATGAAGGAATTGAAAATTTTTGATGATTTACGTATCGGTTTAATGTAATTATAAAATTGATATTCATTAATACCTTTTGAATTATTATTATAAGTCATTCACTAGCTTGCAACCCGACAATGCAAATATGTCTTTGTTTACCAATCTATATCTATATTCTATATTTATATACATAAAAATCAATTGCTGTTCGTTAGTCTCGCTAAAACTCGAAAACGGCTGGACCGATTTGGCTTATTTTGGTCCAGGAAAGGTTTAAAAGATAAGAAAATATGAAGATTCAGTAGCTCAATTGGAAGAGCGGCTGGACTAGATTCCCAGTAGGCCGCGAGTTCGAGTCTCGCCTGAAGTCAAATTTTTCTTTCCATTTTTCTTTAAAATAAAATATATTTCACAAGCATGTGTTAATGCGAAATAATATAAAACAATTATTAAGGGTAAAAGCGACTTCTTTACGATATTCAATAAACTGCAAAGTCTTTTATATCGGTTGCCTAACTAGCATAGTTGGTAATAGATGGCGCTGCTGCTACCATAAAGCAATGCAATAAATGTGAAGGAAAGATTTGACAAATCGGGCAGGACTTCAGTAGCTCAATTGGAAGAGCGGCTGGACTAGATTCCCAGTAGGTCGCGAGTTCGAGTCTCGCCTGAAGTCAAATTTTTCTTTCCATTTTTCTTTAAAATAAAATATATTTCACAAGCATGTGTTAATGCGAAATAACTATACGGAGTGTTTGCCGGCTCAGCTAGTTTGAAATAAATGATTTGAATTTTTGAATCACAACAAAATTGTTTCTACCACTTTTTAAAAATTGTTTTAAATTTTTAACCCATACAACATTTTAATTTTGCCTGTAAAACTGCCATTTACCTTGAGCGTAGTTCTGTTGTATTGATTGCCTAGGCAAAACATCAAGCAGCAACCACGTGCAGGAAATTACAGGGTCGTACATTACCACCTGACCGGAACACAATAGTGCTTAACACTACCATTTAGCGGAAAGTATATTAGGTAATGCGGTAGTGCCCACGCCCGCAAGCTCCGTCACTGGAGCTCTACCACCAGTAGGAGTTACCTATTTATCAAGATTTGTAAAAAAGCGTAGAACAAATGTTGTTGGCATTGATGTAAAGAGGCTGCCTGCAAGAGGTGTTGCGCTAATTTCAATAACGTGGATATTGTTCTTCAAGTAGCTACTTACGAGTTGTAAGTTACCACGTACATACCTAAATTCGACGACTCGTTTCGTCCAGCGGTGTGAGACGACCGTTTGATTCGAAAGGTCGCGGGTTCGATCTCCGCACCGGGACAAATATTTGTATTGCCTATAGATATTTGTTTCGGGTCTGGGTGTTTGTGTATGTGTACAACGGTTCCCGCGACACAGGTTTATACCTACTGTGGGGCTGTGAGTGTAACCGTATTTTATTTATTTATATTCCTTTAACTGAGACAATTTGTACCTAATTGAATCTCACGAAGGTATTTATCCTTATGACATGTAAAATTCGCTGGCATCGGGTCGTGACGACCCCACCACCCACTAGCGGAAGAATTTTCTTCTACTGGAAGAGTTTTCAGCCACTAATGCAGGCAATCAACAAGATGACGACGCCCACGGTTATACGGTTGCGCCGTATAACCGTGGGCGTCGTCACCTTGGTGGGGACGCCCGCCACCCTTTGTTGTTGCAGCCGAGTGCCGGAAAAGCCCGCTACAAACATCCGGAAAGAGGATGAGAGAACAGCAGGACCTGGATGCCAATATCATGGTGACATGAGTCCATGGTGCCCACCTCCTCCACCACAGCCCTCAAGGGGGTGCCAAACGCCGCCCTGCAGCCGCAGGGCAGAAGAAGCTGCAGCAGAGGGGGATGCCCCGGTGCTGCATTCGCGTCGCGCGAATGGTGCGCGCGAAGACCAGTGATGATGCCACTAGTGCAGGCAGTCAGACGAACACTTTTTACTGACCAGTCAAGTGGTTGTCTTCCCGCGGAACAACATGTTTTTATTGCTGAAGAATAGAAAAATTAGGAGTCTCGGATCGCCTGGAAGGTGTGAAACAACAACACAATGGTCGTACAATGATCTGAAACAACGCACCGTATACTCACACATAGACTATATTATCCGCGGCAAGCGGTGCCACGCCAACGATCCGGTTTATACCCGCGCCAATCATAGAGCAACACCGGAGGGCAGTAGCCATATGCAGGCTTTCCCCTCTGTCAAAGTACAACCCCAAGTGGGACTATACCTGTCGCCTAGATGTTTAAATGTGTGCGTGATATTGTTTATGTATTTTGTTAAAGTCAAGGTGTGAGTTTCGTTGTAATAGACGATTTTTGTAGTGTGCGTGTGTGTCGCACGCATTTCCCCCCGCAAAAAATGACAGACTGTTTTGCATCGGTAATACACGCTATGACTACTCCCCTCCGGTCCGCCGCGACCGGTGGGCCGCGTTGCTCTATGGCGGCAAGCGTCGCCACGCCAACGATCCGCGCCAATAGATGTTTCACATTAAAAAAAATGAAAACTTTTGTAGCAATGCACTCTGCCGTTTCATTCGGAGACCTGGATTTAATCCTTTTTTTAACCAGGGGAAAATTCGTTACGCATACACACAATCCTACCCTTGGGGAAAGTGGTTGGATTATGTGGGGCTTTTTTATGTCATTAGGTTGACAGACAAGCAGACGGGCCACCTGACGGAAAGTGGTCACCGTCGCCTATGAACATTTGCACCACCAGGGGAGTTGCCAACGCGCTGTCAACCCTGAAGGACTCTTTTGACGCCATTTTATAAGAATCCCATATTGTAGCACTTAGGGAACACCTCAGAGGGAAGTTCGTTCCACAATTTACACGTTCTGGGCAGGAACGAACGTGAAAACCGCACCGTTGAGCACTACCAGGTATCCAGTCGGTGAGGGTGGAACTTCTCTCTTCGGCGAGTAGTACGGTGTAGGAAAAGAGACGATGGCACCATGTCAAACAGTTCAGCAGAGCATTCACCATTGTAGAGACGGTACAACATGCACAGACTTTCAATGCCTCTGCGCAGGCTTATAATAATATGTTCGAGCCTGTCAGTAAGTTCTGGATCGTTAAGACTACGAACGGCGCATCTTTGTAGGGAGTCAAGTGGACCAAGCTTGGTATTTGGGGGCTCCCACCCACAAATGAGAGCAGTATTCCAGATGGGCCGCACATGGGCCTTATAAAGCTGTAGTAGCTGTCCTGATGTGAAATACTGCATCGCTTTGTTAAGCACTCCTAACTTTTTGGATGCCAACTTGGTCTTACACTCAATGTGTCTCCCGAATTGCACTTCGTTCGGAATGTCAACGCCTAGGATACCAATACTCTTACCATTGGGTAGTGGAGTGCCCTGGAACTGTGGTGCCACAATGAATGGGCACTATGTTGAGTCGACCCCAATCCTAGACCCGCTCCAGAGAGTGCTCGACTTCAGACACAAATGCGGAGCACCAACACGCCAGGTCATGTAAGTTAACCCCTTTGGATTTGTTTTTGTGGGGCTTTTTGAAGTCAAAGGCTTATATCAACAAGCTTATTTACAATCTTACCCGTGCACTAAAGAAGAAAAGGAGATGTTGCAAAAATGTATGGACATCCGGCACATGTATTGTACACAATATCAATAACAGGCAAAATCAATATAAAAACGTTTTTTGCTGTATATTTTCACTTATTTAGCTTTGTTTGCAGTTACAAAACATTATTTGCAGTTAGAATTGTAACTCAAAACCAACATGGCGATTATGGCGGGCGATGTAATTTTGACAAATTTTACTAATAATCGATACCTACTAATTGATTTCCAATTTAAAGAAATTCATCGGAACTGCTTTGAATTGATCGATTTGATACATTGTTTTTTTTTGTTAATATGTGATGCACTAGTAAGATACAGATAGCATTAGTTTTGTTTTATCTACATAGGTACTATCCCAAGCGTAGGCTGTATCTCCGCCATGTTGAACATGATTGAAAATGATAAAATCGTTTGAATTAAAGGTGGTTATGACTCTAAATAATATTCTGGAATAAATTAATTGTACTTTTTTCGGATTCTTCTTTAATTTACCCATTTTTAAGATAGTGTACGAACCAGGGTCGAGCTCGCAACATCTCCTTTAGCCAAAATGGTAATGGAAAAGGCAAAATATTACGTATTTGCCGTAAAAGCCTTGCATACCACTTGTCCGATGTGCTGCGATGTGTTTCACACTTACAATCGTTTTTCTATCTTCTTCTACTTACTTTCTTACATGTACTTTCATTATGCAATAAAAAAAAAGAGTAACAAAAACGTCTTGCGTTACTTATGAAACACTCTTTAGATTCTTTATTTTAAAATATAATGTTATAATGTGTAGAGAGGTTAATATAAAACGACTGTTCCAGTTGAAGGTTCGATTTATTGTCCGTTAATACGAGTATAATTGTTTAACAAACGTTGGTACAATATTAGGAGAGTGTGAGCATGTATGACGTAGTACACACTACAAATGAAATGATTAGATAAAAGTAGATTTAGCTAAGGTCTAACACTCTTGCGTTCAATGTCGACGAACCCGGAAGAAATGATGTCTTTGGTGGCAGTAACAGTTACATTAATTTCAATGCGTGCTTTTTCAAACGGGGTGTTCAGTGGAACTTTGTTAGTTGGAATTGTAAAATTATGTACGTAATAGCCGCCCTGTAAAAGAAATTGTCATCATAAATATGTAATGATAATAATAGGTTGCGGAAAAAGTCTTTTCGCATTATAGTATGTATGAACTTGTAATAAAATCTCTTTGGCTGTAGTATTTGTATCTGGCTGGTTTTGGTATCATTGAAAGTTAAAATTTTAAAGAACATAATTCCAAATTCAAATTAGGCAAATGTGTGATTTTCATTTGTTTTTCGTACTGTCAAGATGAGTGAATCTAATGAAGAAATTCGATACATTTTAAAATTTTACTACAAAAAAGGTAAAAACGCAACGCAAGCTGCGAAAAAAATTTACGATGTTTATGGACCTAGTGGAGTGTCTGTGAGAGTAGCACAAATTTGGTTTAAGCGTTTTCAATCCGGAAATTTTGATGTCAAAGATGCACCTCGCTCTGGTCGCCCGCCCTATCACGGATAAAATGGATGCCATTTTTGAAAAAGTGGAGCAAGATCGATATATCAGTAGTTACGACGTAGCTGAAGAACTGAGAATTGATCACAAAACACTGGCGCATTTGGAAAAAGCTGGGTACAAAAAAAAGCTCGATATTTGGGTACCTCACGAGCTCACTGAAAGACACCTAATGAACCGTGTACTCATTTGTGATTCTTTATTACGACGTAATGAAACCGAATCATTTTTGAAGAAGCTGATAATTGGTGATGAAAAGTGGATCACGTACGACAAGAACGTGCGAAAAGGTCGTGGTCAAAGGCCGGTCAGGCTTCACAGACTGTGGCGAAACCCGGGTTAACTCGCAATAAGGTGATGTTGTGTGTGTGGTGGGATTGGAAGGGCATTATTCATTATGAGCTATTACCACCAGGCAGGACTATCGATTCTGAACTCTACTGCGAACAACTGATGAGATTAAAGCAAGAAGTTGAGAGAAGTTCAGAGAAAGCGGCCGGAATTGATCAACAGAAGGGGTGTGGTGTTTCATCATGATAACGCTAGACCTCACACATCTATAGCCACTCAGCAAAAATTAAGAGAGTTTGGCTGGGAGGTGTTAATGCATCCGCCGTATAGTCCTGACCTTGCACCTTCAGATTTCCACCTGTTTCGGTCTCTTCAGAATTCTTTATGCAATGTTAGGTTAACATCACGAGAGGACTGGAGCCAAATCCACTTGTCGCGGTATTTTGATGAGAAGTCCCAAAATTTTTACAGCAATGGGATCATGTCCCTACCTACAAGTTGGCAAAAGGTTATCGAACAAAATGGTACTTACATACTTTAGTTAAATTTAAATAAACTGTATTAAAAATGTTTTGAATTATCTTAAAAAATGCGAAGAATCTTTTTCCCCAACTATATAGGTATATAAATAATAAAATTGAGACGATTCGGAAGATGAGTAAGATCGTAGCGACCTATTTGATTTTTTTTAAGGGCTGCATTTCGAGCGCGCCTCTATATACAAACTTTCGATTTAGTGGAAGTAACCAACAGGGTGCAAAGTATCTCCCATATCTTAATCTGATGCTCTCGAGTAAATACAAATATAGCATCCTGGGCTCCCTTTGTCACCTAAGTCGAATTATGTAGTATTCATTTATCACTCATGTGAACTGTACCTACGCTAATTTGGTCTATTTTATATTAAACTAGCTGACCCCGCAAACTTCGTATTGCCTCACAATGAAACAATGTGTCAATGGTTTGGATAGATACGGACTAATTTGTATGGAAAAATAAAATTGTGGTTTTTAGTATTTCCCTTCAATTTCTTCATATTTTCTTACCTTTTAAACCTTCCCTGGACTTCCAAAAATCATTCAAAACCAAAATTAGCCAACTCGTCAACATGTAACGGGAATAATGTACACTATCTAACACCTCGATAAGAAAATCAAATTATAATCACAATACATGAACTAAAATTACATGTTTGTGTATATAATAATTTCTTATTTAAGAAATAAGTTGTCCTCAATTTGCACGAACAGTATGCACACTCTATGCATATTTACCCTACTTCTACCTACGGCCACACGTAAAACACGAACCGAAAAAGAGTGATGTAGTGTAACTTGCGTACCCTTATTTAACACTCGCTAGTAATAAGATTAATTTTTTTCCTCTATTTGATTTTTAAAATATTATTTATAATAATTTAAAAAATCTCAACGAACGTCTCAACGAGTTCTAATGAACTTGTTGAGACTAGCATTCTATTTTGGATAGATGTTAGTCTCATTTTCGTTTGTATTGACTGTTCACCAAATGGGTGACCATAATTTCCTTAATTTAATACCTTTAAACGAGCAATTCTTGTATATATATATAGAATCAAGATCTCGGAAACGGCTAAAACGATTTTCTTGAAACTTACAGATTAGGGGTTTTTCGGGTCAAGAAATCGATTTATTTAGGTTCCAATTCCAAGAAAAGCTCGGTTCCAAGTTAATAATAAATTTTCTTCATAACCGACGACTAACGCCATCTATTGATGAATAGAAGAACCATTAGTCTACGGAGCGAAGCTCGGTCAACCGACGACTAACGCCATCTATTGATGAATAGAAGAACCATTAATCTACGGAGCGAAGCTCGGTCAACCAGGTACTCGTAATTAACTTTGGGACAAAATATTACCTATATCAAAAATGTCTGAAATCGATTCGGTTATCGATTCTGAACTAACTAGTTTCGGGTTGTTCATTCAATCCTGTTACACGTTGTATATAGACTAGCGGCCCGCACCGGCTTCGTACGGTTACAATTTAGATAATTACATAATATTGCAACTATAAATTGAGATGTACATCGCGGACAAACACTGTGACACGTAATTTATATTTTATGATAAATATGCTAAAATGCATAAATCAGAACTCAAATTAAAAAATAACATACAATGGGTAAAGGGCATATCTTCACGATATTTGGATGTACTTCTCGCACGGTTTTCTCCCAATATTTTCTGATAATGTCACCAAAAAACCATATTTCATTTTTAGTTAGGTAGTCACAAAATTTGAAGCTGGCTTGAACAAAATTACGCTTGTAAACATTCGTCAGAAATTCGTAGGCATAAAATGATATCTGGAATAAATTGATTTGTTTAATTTAGGTACAACATAATTGTAGCTTTCACGGAAGTAAAATATAAAAATGAAATATATCTACATCGACGGTTGATCACATCGACCTCTGAGATGGATTTTGTTTAAAAGGCTATACTGCACGACACGGTATTTAGGGTCCGGCAGAAAGGGTGGGCGTGGCCTCGCGCCGGTTTGCCGCTTATTACACTATCCGACGTTGACAGCGCCCTAACTCAATTACAGTACAAATACACGGGCCGCTCCGGTTGCCCTAATTAGGGCCCTAACTCCCTAAATGTTATTACACTACCATGACCCTTGCTATCGTACCCTGAATACCGTGCCGTGTAATAAGTCTTATAGATGTCGTGGTCCAGTCTTAAAATTTCTCTTATCATTATATGTTCGATCATTTCTCATGGTTAAAAGAAAAGTTTAGAATGGTGAGCACACAACGTAGCTAAAACACAATTTCGAATTTAAAAATTTAAAACCAGTAAGGCCTAATCAGTACAATTTTAATTGTTTTATATTATTTCGCATTAACACATGCTTGTGAATGTGCTGCTTGTGCTGCTGCTACCATAAAGCAATGCAATAAATGTGAAGGAAAGATTTGACAAATCGGGCAGGACTTCAGTAGCTCATTTGGAAGAGCGGCTGGACTAGATTCCCAGTAGGCCGCGAGTTCGAGTCTCGCCTGAAGTCAAATTTTTCTTTCCATTTTTCTTCAGTACAATTTTTCTCTTGAATATTAGGTAGCTCCTTACGCGCAGTTTCCATGACGTTATATTGTCATAGTCAGTAGGTAATATTTCGTAGAATTCTACGCGTGGTCACCCTTCTCATCTGTCAGAGGGCACCATTTTGACTCAAAAACAACGCGCTTACAGCGCATCTGACGGTAGCTAATGCAACCAATTTACGATCTGATCACATTAGTTTGTTGAACATTTCATGAATGCGTGCGTTTCGCCGACCATATCGACGAACCATTTCTTATCATTGATCTGGCTAAGCCACAAAATGTGGCCAATGGATAATGAACATTGAAATGCAACAACTCCACCATTTCATGAAATTTTCAATCATTTTATAATACGCTCAATTTAACGATATGGGCATTCAATCAATGACTTAGTTGTACAGAACTCTGTGTCCGACTCACGTTTGGCTAGTTTTTGTAACTCGTACAACCTTTAACACCACCAATAAGATGATAATAATATAGTAAGTATATAAATGGATCATTATTGTTTCTAACTCTTCTTAAAAAACTTCACTTGCGAGCTTCAAACTGCAATATAATAAATGTGCTTTAATTGTTTTAAACTTTCACGATTTGTATTCATATTTTTATATTGTAAACGTCGAGTGTCGAGGTAAATACTTCGATTAAAATAGTACGCGATTAAGTCCCGTTTACAATATAAAAATATAAATGTGCTTTGTTCAACCGAATAATTTTTAACAATTTTCAAGCAATTCTTTTTTCTGTAGGTTTTTATTGCCTATTTAAATTTTAGAAATCAGTACAACAGGTCGAAATTTTGAACATCAAAAAAATTGAATAAAATTAAAAAATATTTTTAAAAAATGATTTAGTTTGTAAAAGCATTTTTTTCCCGTTTCACACGGTTTCAGGACATCCAAACTATATTTTGTTTTAATAAAAAAATTACAGTACTCTACAATTAATATTGTACATCGAGCCTGCGATAGAGACGATCGGCTCGTTTCGACTTCGTAGAGCGTTATCTCTGTTGCACACTGCATAAATAAGCACTGTCAGTCCGGTAGGTCAAAACTCGATCAAAATGGTCGACAAACGTCAAATAGGTACGGTGCGAAAGAGATAACGCTCTACAGCCGAAATAAGCCGCGGTCTCCTTCATATGCTCGATGTGCAATGACTTTTGCTTTGACGTTCCGTGACATAAGCTGAGATAGATTTACCGCCGGAGTTTTGGCGGGAACCTTGAAAGAGGCGTATGGTGCTCTTATTTTATTTCATATTTTTGGTGTATTTTTGAGTTGTTTAACCTGTGTTAAATAAAGTTGGTGGCACTTTGTTTGATATAGGTTTATTATAGTGCCCGTGTAATAGAATAAAAGTGCGAAAATACGGCCTTTCAGGTTGCCTCCAAAATTTCATAGTAAACGTTTTGGTAAAGTAGCCATCGCTTTACTCGAATTACTGTGGCTCTGACTGACGGACTGATAAATTGACTGACCGACTCTGACTTTTTCGCTGCTTATTACGAATACGAAATATCGTTTTACTTGACACTGGCAATATGCGTAATAGCGATGCCATAAAAATTTAAAAAGAATAGACTTACCGCCTTCTATAGTTTATTATCATTGAAAGTTTTAGACAACCCCAGTTTATGTGATTCCAGTTTAAAGCTTGCAAGTGTAGTTGGTCATTAAAAAATGAAACTTACTGTCACTCTGTTGTCAAATGGTATTGCGTTTTGAAAAAATAAAGAGCAGTAGTGAACGCGGTCACGTCTGCTGAAGCGCCCACAGGATGCGTTTAAATACGTCATATACGACGTGTTGTAAAAAGTTATTACTGGACGTTCAATATCCCACATTTTGACCTAAGGGGAAAAAATCATTACTTGTATTTTTTTTATGTCTGACGGTTGACAGACAAGCAAACGGGCCACACGATCGAAAGTGGTCACCGTCGCCTATGAACATTTGCAACACCAGGGGAGTTGCCAACGCGCTGCCAGCCCTGAAGGCCTCTTTTGACGCCATTTTTGAAGAACCCCATATTGTAGCACCTAGGGAACACCTCAGAGGGAAGTTCGTTCCACAATTTACACGTTCTGGACAGGAATGAACCTGAAAACCGCACCGTTGACCACTGCCAGGTGTCCAGTCGGTGTGGGTGGAACTTCTCTCTTCGGCGGGTGAAAAGGAGGTAGTACGGTGTAGGAAAAGAGACGGTGGCACCATGTCAGAGCACTCACCATTGTAGAGAGGGTACAACACGCACAGACTCCCAATGTCTCTGCGCAGGCTCAGATGTTCGAGCATGTCAGTAAGTCCTGGATCGTTAACAATACGAACGGCGCGTTTTTGTAGGGAGTCAAGTGGACCAAGCTGGTATTTGGGAGGCTATTAAACTAATGCCTTGAGCAGTGCCATCAAGCAATCAGTCAATTTTTTTATGTCATTAAGTTGACGGACAAGCAGACGGGTCACCTGAAGGGAAGTGGAAACATTAAAAAACAGAATTAGTTCGCTGTCTTCCTCCCCGCGTTAAATCTAGACAGAGCGAGCGATGCCATTCAATTTCGATTCAATGACTATTTATTTACAAGCATCAAACCCCTGTTGGTTAATAAAACGCAGTAAGGTACATTTTTTTATTACTGAGATATTTATTTACATTGTAACCTTCAGTTTTTAGGTGTCGCTCATAGAGCAACATAGGCCCACCGCCGCGGCGGACCGGAGGGGAATAGACATGGCGCTTATTACCGATGCAAAACAGTCTGTCATTTTTTCGGGGGGAAATACGTGTGACATTGGTGTGACACATACTCACACTACAAAAATCGTCTTTTACTACGAAACTCACACCTTGACTTTAACTAAATACATAAACAATTACACGCACACATATAAAGATCTGGGTCTGGGGATCTGGGCGACAGGCGTAGGACCATTTCGTCTTGTACTTTGACAGAGGGGAAAGCCTGCATATGGCTACTCCCCTCCGGTCCGCCGCGGCGGCTGGTGGCCCGTGTTGCTCTATGATTTTACCTTATCACCATACATTGAAACCTTGTTTGGTACCTGTATATGTTATAAAGGTACCTACTTTATGCTCCGAAAATAGAGGAATAAAAAAAAGATTTTTACCCTGATAGCGGCCACAAATGCAATGATTGAACAAAAAGCTATAAAATTACAGCATAATATACATTTGGTTACAATATGCGACATTTTGAACACAAAATGATTAACTGATTCGTTATCTTAGGTAGTTATACATATATACTTAGTTAGTGAATAAATTAGGTTATGATTGGACTAATTTTATATAATCCTTTCGCATTCGATATAGGGTTCAACAAAAACTAATGTTATTCAAACATACTTAACAAGTTTTTTAATATTTTCAACTGGATGTTATGAAATTGCTGTGGAATTATTTATGGATGTGATAATCTGCTATAAAAAATAAATAAATAAACGTGTCATTATAGGTGGCGATAGTGGTAAAAAATCGTTGTCGTGTGGCGAGTTGTTCACTTCCCTCTAAAATGGTTAACGGCATTGGCAAGAGAATGATGAAGGTAGATGAGGCACGGGAGGTGTGTCAGGACCGGAATATCTGGCGCTTCACACTTTCTGCCCATCCGTTAGGGAACTGGCGTGAAGATACATACATCTATACATATAATAAAACAGTAAAATCCGCGTGTCTGTACATTGTATATGTTTACGGAAAACCAATTGGGGGCGATGTTAAATAGTAATAGAACACTTTTCAATGATTTTTAAATTTTTTGTCTGTCTGTTTGTCTCTTTGTCCAGGCTAATCTCCGAAGATACTGGACGGATTCGAATGAAACTTTTTGTGGTGTATAGATACTAAGCCTGGTCAACATTTAGGCTACTTTTTACTGCGGGAAAATCACTCGTTCCCACGGGAATCTCTACATTTAATTTAATTTTCCTTTACAAATAGTCCGTATCTATCAAACCTTTGACACATTATTTCATTGTGAGGCAATACGAAGTTTGCCGGGTCAGCTAGTACATATATAAAATTCTCGTCTCATAATGTTCGTTCCCGTACTCCTCCGATATGGCTGGACCGATTCTCATGAAATTTTGTGTGCGTATTGGGTAGGTTTGAAAATCGGCCAACATCTATTTTTCATAACACTTTTGGACTTTTTAAAATATATTTTCTAAGGCAATACGAAGGTCGTCGGGGCAGCTAGTTTTGAATATAAAACCAGAAACGACTACCAGAGGGGCAAACCGTCTAACTCTATTGCCTTTCGTGATGTACTTTTCCATATTTAATGATATTCCTAAAAGTGTCTGTAAAGATGTATTCGGAATACAAATATTTTCATTTTAAGCTATTGCATAGCTTCTATCGCGAGCCTTGAGCGCGGGGACCGAATTCAGAAATTCCGTAACGAAAAAACCGGACGCTCCGGATTACAAATTTTAAACTCATTTAAAGAAAGTCATGTATAATTTCGCCGTCCGACCTCGTGGGTAGCGTGGCCGAGCGGTCTAGGCGCTGGTTTAAGGCACCAGTCTCTTCGGAGGCGTTGGTTCGAATCCCACCGCTGTCAAGATTGTTTTTGTTCATTTCTTTTTATTGTTTTAAATGTTGAAAGGAAAAACCTTTCAATTATTATTGTTAATTTAAAGTTTGTTTAAATTATGGAAAATTGTAAAAATATGCCTAAGAGATATTTTTAAATAGCCGACTGAGTTTTTTCCGGCATGTTTTTCTCAGATCATATTGGCCTTTGGAACTTTGCCGGTGAATGACAAAGAATGACTCTTTTTCTTTTCTTTTTACTCTTTGTTATCAGTTTGTAAAGGGGAAATGAGACATTCTACTGATAAACTTTTTACATTAGTTTATTACATTTAGTTTTATCTTAGTGATATTCTTGACTTTACATATATTTTTTATCTTGTTTGACATGTATATCAATTGTTGTTCACTTTAATTTATTTTGTTTGTTTTTGACGTGTCATAAGAGGTGCCTGTCACCCTTAATGAATAAATGAGTTTCTGATTCTGATTCTGATTCTAATATACTTGCCGCTAAATGGTAGTGTTCAGCACTATCGTGTTCCGGTCAGGTGGTATTGTACGGCCCTGTAATTTCCGGCACAGAGGCGTAACACCTTAGGCCTCAGGAGTGGTAACGCATCTGCATTTTGACCTCTGGTCATTGTGTGGGTGTTTATAGGCTGCAGTCATCACTTAACATCAATGTGAACTGCAAGCTTGTTTGCCACTACCATTACATAAAAAAAAAGAAAATGTAGGTCGGGCGCTTCAGTAGGTATGCTCGTCTTGGCGGATCCACAACCGTGCTCAGTGTTCATACAGATAATAATTACCTATGTACATTTGATTTCAGGCACTGATTATGCTAAAATACTCGTATGTATTTTGCTTTTTAAAGCCAACTAACTGTCCGTATCGGCCAAACGTCCAAAAATTAAGTAGGTAGGTAATTGCTTAGATAAGTATAGGTTAGGTTCATCCAGATATGCTGCAAACCTATTTTTTACCCATATTTATAATCTGGAGAATATAATAATATATCCACTGAGATTGCCTATCAAAAACTAGCCGCAAGTGTTTTTTTATATTTTTTTTTTGTGCAAGAATTTTTTCAAAAAACAAAAAAAAAACTGCTAAATCACGGCTGCCGTTGCGCACTTGGCCGCCCATACATATTTTCGTTCCGCCCTGACAACTTTTACATATATTATTTATATATCAAATTAATGCTTAACGTACATATATTTTTTTTCTCATTATTATTTGTACGGGAAGAAGCGCGCATGGCCCAGCGGCTGGTGTAGATCGTAAGCGATCTGCTCGGTTAAGCACTACGGGCGCGGTCGGGTAGTGTGATGGGTGACCGCTAGTGGCAAATTAAATGCGCGTTTCCGTGCTTCGGAGGGCACGTTAAGCCGTCGGTCCCGGTTGCTATCGATGGATAGCAGTCGTTAAACCTTGTCGGAGGCCTAATGGGCGGTTTGAAAACATCCGACAGTGGGTTGGCCACTAACCCACACCCACCTCCACCAATCCGCATTGGAGCAGCGTGGTGGAGTAAGCTCCAGGCTTCCCCCCAAAAAAGGGGAGAGACTCGTGCCCAGCAGTGGGACGTATAATGGGTTGCCATTATTATTTGTACGGGAGCCAAATTTTTTGTTCCAAATTTTTTCAAGGGAGTTGCTGGCCGTTAAATATAAAACAATTAAATTAAAAATACTTTCGGCCAAAGTCTTAATTGGCAACCTAGTGGATATATATTCTCTAGATTATAAATATGCATAAAAATAGGTTTGCAGCATATCTGGATAACCTAGTACTTATGTCAATTTACTGGACTGTATAATAAAAATGATGCAAAAAAGTCTGTAATTTTTTGCGCTGGGAAATGCGTGCGACACCCACGCATACTACAAAAATCGTCTATTACTACGAAACTCACACATTGTCTTTAACACAATACAGGCGACAGGTATAGGCCCATTTGGGCTTGTACTTTGACAGAGGGGAAAGCCTGCATATGGCTACTCCCCTCCGGTGTTGCTCTATGGTAGCAGATTAATTTATCAGATAGTCTTTATTGATAAATTAAAAAGAGTTTTTTTTTGTTATGAAGTGGCGAACAAGCTAGCAGTTCACATTGATGTTAAGTGACGACTGCAGCCTAAAGACACAAAGACCAAGGTCGAAATGCAGATGCGTTACCACTCCTAAGGCCTAAGGTGTTATGCCTCTGTGCCGGAAATTACAGGGCCGTACATTACCACCTGTCCGGAACACGATAGTGCTGAACACTACCATGAATCCGGCACAATGCTGAGTTGGGGACCCTTTTGGACATTTTATTAATTAAGATTTGTTTTTGTAAAAGTTCTTTTTTTTGTTTTATGTTTTTTACTTTTTCTGTTTTGTTTTTTACTGTCCAAATTCTCCAAATAAATATATTTTTCTATCTTTCTTTCTTTCATTTAGCGGCAAGTATATTAGGTAATGCGGTGGTGCCTACGCCCGCGAGCTCAGCCACTGGAGCTCTACCACCAGTAAAAACTGAACTGCATTCTTGTTTGCCACCTTCGTTAACAAAAAAGGTTTCGAATGCTGTGATTTTTATGATTCAAGATCATTTAATCATCTGGATATAGGTAATAAATTTTTCTTGTAGGTCAATTTACAAAAAAAGTGAGTCACAATTGATTACATCAAAATAAAAATTGACAGTAAAATAAACAATCGTCCAAAAATATCATTCCGTAATATCATTCATTAAATAAACTGCAATGGGGATGCCCATTGCAGTTTATTTAACACTAGCTGACCCGGCAAACTTCGTTTTGCCTCACAATGTATTATTATGTCGAAGGTTTGATTGATACGGACTATTTGTATGGAAAAATGAAATTGTGTTTTTTACTATTTTCCTTCAATTCCTTCATATTTTCTTACCTTTGAATTGTCTTCATATTGTAGGTATGTATATTATATATGTATATGTATTGATGTTGGTTCACTTAGCTAAATTTGAATATTATGTATATATGTAGTCTAGTATTTTGGCTGTTTATTGTTTACTCGTCGTACAGGCATTGCCTGGCGACTTGAGGTTCGTGATGCCACTAGGACCCACCAGAATATCAGCGCTGCAGCCACTGTTGCAGCAATCAGCTGAGGTGGGTGCCGTTTTTTTTTGGCTTCCCACAACCAAATATATAATAGTATTTTTACTTGGGGGTGTAAGGGGTCTCAACCACCACCATCGAGACCCAAGCCAACCTCACCTGCACGTGGTGCACCCTGCTACACAACAAACGAGGCTCTGGCGACCTGCCAACACGCACTGGACCAGCGTGGCGGGTTATGGTCTAAACCCCCCCAAGATGAAAATGCAGACGAGGAAAAGGCCCCAAGTGCCCGGCGGCTCCATGAGCAAAACCGGCGTAGACGGGCGCTGGTCGAGCTCTGGAGCCAGGGGTGCTAAGAATCTCCGGGTGAGTCGCTTCCGTCAAACGACTTCGGCATGCACAACGGAAAACCGACGTAGGTTATCACTGGTAACATACAATACACGCACGTTAAGGACAGACGAGAAAATTGCTGAGCTGGAAGAAGAATTGAACAAGTTGCACTGGGACATCTTAGGTCTATCTGAAGTCCGTAGAGAGGGAGAGGACACGATAACCCTGAAGTCTGGCAACTTGTTCTACTACCGGGAGGGCGACCAGAAGTCCCAAGGTGGTGTCGGGTTTATCGTCCACAAGTCTCTCGTTAACAACATTGAATGCATCACGAGTGTGTCGAGTAGGGTCGCGTACCTGATACTCAGAATATCCAAGAGATATTCCTTGAAGGTCATCCAGGTCTACGCACCGACCTCGGCACACCCGGACGACGAGGTGGAAGCTATGTATGAGGACATAAGTAGGGCCATACATACTTGAAAAACGTATTTCACTGTTGAAATGGGAGACTTCAACGCAAAGCTGGGCAAGGGATGCGATAATGAGCTGAGAGTGGGGCAATTCGGATGTGGGAATCGGAACCCTAGGGGCCAGAGGCTGGCCAATTTTCTGGAGAAGGAGGAACTTTTTATGATGAACTCCTTTTTCAAGAAGCCGCCTCATAGGAAATGGACCTGGATGAGCCCAGACGGTTCCACAAAAAATGAGATAGACTTCATTAAGACCAACAAGAAACACATATTCAATGATGTCTCCGTGATTCACAGGGTGAAAACCGGAAGTGATCACCGAATGGTTAGGGGCACATTGAATTTAAACATCAAGATCGAAAGATCTCGTCTAATGAAGTCTACGCTCCGACCTACTATTTCTCACATACAAAACCCCGAGAGCTTTCAGCTCGAATTGAAAAACCGCTTTGCTTGCCTGGAGGATTGCATCTCAGTGGACGATATGAATGACAGGTTGGTAGAAACTGTCCAGTCGGTGGGGTATAAATACTTTAAAACTCGCCGACCAAATAGACCTCAAAAACTAACCGATCAAACCCTCAACCTTATGGCAGAACGACGCTCAATGACACTGCAGACCTCTGATGAAGCTGAAAAATACCGGCAACTTAATAGACAGATCCAACAGTCCTTGCGGCACGATATCAGATCCTTCAACACAAAATGTGTTGAGGAAACGATAGAGAGAAACAAGGGCTCCAAAGTGTTTGCAAGGGATCTGTCTATTGGACAGAGCCGGCTGATGCAGCTGAAGACAGAGGACGGCAGTTTAGCGTCGACTAAGCCTGAGGTATTGCGGGAGATCGAGAGGTTCTATGGGCAGTTATATACCTCGGTCGCACAACCTGCCTCTGATTTGGTTAGAGACCCAAGAGCCAAATTAACCCGACACTATACCGAAGATATCCCGGACATCAGCCTGTACGAGATTAGGATGGCCCTCAAACAGCTTAAGAACAACAAGGCGCCTGGAGAGGACGGAATCACTACAGAGCTTCTGCAAGCGGGTGGATCACCGTTACTGAAAGTCCTTCAGAAGCTCTTTAATTCCGTCCTATTCGAAGGTACTACGCCAGAAGCATGGAACAGAGGCGTGGTGGTGCTTTTCTTCAAAAAAGGTGATAAAGCCCTATTGAAGAACTATAGACCCATCTCGCTTCTGAGCCATGTCTACAAGCTGTTTTCGAGGGTGATCACGAACCGTCTCGCTCGCAGGTTTGATGACTTCCAGCCTCCCGAACAAGCCGGTTTCCGAAAAGGCTATAGTACCATAGACCACATACACACGCTGCGGCAGGTTATACAGAAGTCCGAGGAGTATAACCGGCCATTATGCTTAGCGTTCGTGGACTATGAGAAAGCCTTTGATTCGGTTGAAACATGGGCTGTGCTGCAGTCTTTACAGCGTTGCCACATTGACTATCGGTATATCGAAGTGTTGAAGTGTCTGTATAAAAACGCCACCATGTCAGTCCGAGTACAGGACCAATGCACGAAGGCGATTCCTTTGCAGAGGGGAGTAAGACAGGGAGATGTCATCTCACCTCTGCTCTTCACCAATGCAATGGAAGACGCCTTCAAGCTCCTGGAATGGCAAGGACTAGGCATCAATATCAACGGCGAATACATCACTCACCTTCGGTTTGCCGACGATATTATAGTCATGGCAGAGTCGCTGGAAGATCTCAGCACAATGCTCGAAGACCTCAATCGAGTGTCCCAAAGAGTGGGCCTGAAAATGAACATGGATAAGACCAAGGTCATGTTCAATAACCTTGTATCACCCACTCCAGTGTCCGTTGGGAACTCGATGCTCGAAGTTGTCGACGACTACGTCTATTTAGGACAAACCATACAACTAGGCAGGTCGAACTTCGAGAAAGAGGTCATTCGCCGAATCCAACTCGGCTGGGCAGCGTTCGGGAAGTTAAGGAGCGTTTTCTCGTCAAACATCCCGCAGTCCTTGAAGACGAAAGTCTTTAACCAGTGCGTTTTACCGGTGATGACCTACGGTGCCGAGACGTGGTCTCTCACTATGGGTCTCGTACGAAAGCTCCAAGTCACTCAGCGGTCAATGGAAAGGGCTATGCTCGGCGTTTCCCTACTGGATCGAATCAGAAATGAGGAGATCCGTAGGCGAACGAAAGTCGCTGACATAGCCAAGCAGATTTCCAAGCTGAAGTGGCAATGGGCAGGGCACATAGCTCGGAGAACCGATAGCCGCTGGGGCAGAAAGGTTCTCGAGTGGAGACCACGTATCGGCAAACGCAGCGTAGGACGTCCACCTGCAAGATGGACCGACGACCTGATCAAGGCTGCAGGTACCCGCTGGATGCACGTCGCTTCCGATCGGTCGGCATGGAGGTCCTTGGGGGAGGCCTATGTTCAGCAGTGGACGTCTTATGGCTGATATGATGATGATGATTTTTACTTGTTTTTAATTCTTTTTAATTATTGTTGTTGTGTGTGTGCCAAAAAAATAAATATTTTTCTTTTTCTCTCTTTCTAAGATAGTCTCTGTATACAAAAGGCTAACAATAAATATTCTTTTTAGCAACACATGGTTTATTTCTTTCATAGAGTAAAACAGACTTATATATATATCGGAGAAAGAACGTTAATCTCGACATCATCATTCGTGGTCATGTGTTTAGTGGGCGTCTTGAGGGTTAAATGCAAGCACAAAACAATAAGTCACTATTATCGGTCAGATTTAATCACTTTAACAGAATATCACTGCTTAATTTTACACTCAAAACTCTTTGATATAATTACACTTTTAAACTTTGAAGTACAACGAGCAGCGGGTTCGCGACACCGATCTTACTTCGCCAATCAAATAGTACTCCACTGTCCAACCAAAGAATGATCCACCTCGATCAACAACGACACATTTTATAACCTCCGTTAACGGCGATCTGTCAGATGGCGCCTCGACCCCGCTCGAGGCCTACCCTCAACTCGGTAATGTACTTTTATAATACAATTACTCTTTAAATGAAATAATGATTTTAAACGATAACATAATCTAACAAATCAAATTAACTTAAAATAATATTTTTAGCAAGGTATTTCTATAGCCTAGTACTTTACAGAACCAACAATAAACTTCTTGCTCCGACATATAGATTAAAATACTTCTGATATGTATGACATGTATGTGCCAAGGTTGGTGCCAAGTCCAATATTGTTGGCGTGGAAAACTTAACCCATAAACTTTTCCTCGTATTGGCACTTCATTTAAAATTCACGGGAACAAATTTTACCTACCAGAGAAAACACTGATGTAGATCCAAAGTGAATTCAAAAGAGTGATGCTAATGTTTTTATTCATGGTCGCTACGTCGGGACAATATACATTCAACAATGTTCCAAGCACATTGAAATTTGATGAAAATTTCCATAGTTAAAAAAAAAATAATAATTTAGTATAGTAGTCGTATACTTGTTTTAATTGTGTGTTTGCAATTTGCAAGAACCTGAATTTTGAGTTCCATATCGTTTGGAATTCAACTTAAATAAGCACAAGGCATTACAGAACCACTTTTACTGGTGGTAGAGCTCCAGTGACGGAGCTCGCGGGCGTAGGCACCACCGCATTACCTAATTGACTTGCCGCTAAATGGTTGTGTTTTGCACTATCGTGTTCCGGTCAGATGGTAATGTACGGCCCAGTAATTTCCGGCACAGAGGCATAACACCTTAGGCCTCGAGTGGTAACCCATATGCATTTTGACCTTAGTCTGAGTGTCTATAGGCTGCAGTCATCACTTAACATCAATGTGAACTGCATGCGTTTGCCTCTTCAATTACGTTAAAAAACATAGGAAAAAAAAAGAAAATAAACCAAATTAGCAAGCTGCGCAAGTGTCAACTTTGATTAAACTTTGATTAAATTTTTCCTAAAATACCGTTTTTTTACAGTCTAATATTTTTTTTCTATGAAATAGAGAGATCACTGCCATCAAAACAGGGCTGTTCCTTGAAATTTTTTAGAAAAACTTTCCTCGATTATCTCCTAAACTATAAGCTTATCAATTGCCTTATTAGCACTACTCAATAAAAAGGCTATTTACACGACAGGGTATTCAGGGTCCGGCAGAAAGGGTAACCTCGCGCCGGCTTGCCGCTTATTACACTATCTGGTCGACAGGGCCCTAACTCAATCACAGTACAAATACACGGGCCGTACCGGTCGCCCTATTTAGGGCCCTAACTCTCTAAATGTTATTACACTACCCTGACCCTTGCTATCGTACCCTGAATACCGTGCCGTGTAATAAGTCCTTGAAACACTGTCGAGACAAAATACGCTGTAAGATTTATCTTATCATTCTTTAACACGTTGTTAAATAACGAAGGAAAACCATCACAGCTAAATAGGCTTTACAAGTTAACGGGTAATAGGCACACGATAAAGTGAAAAAAAAAACTTTATTATATTTATTTTTTTGTCTCTGAAGTTTGGTAGAAAAGCGTATATCTTTCATAACTTAAAAATCATTTTCTAAACAAAAAAGTGTAAATATATTTATATAAACCTAACAAAGAAACCTTGTTTTTCATGTGACATTCACCAACTTTAAAAAAAATTTTGGTAAGTTTAATTTAAAAAGTGATTGTAATTTTTCGATTCAATTTATTTACGCACTTTTTGTTTTTGGATCTCTGAGCACATCATGCTGAATACATCAAATCAGTGACTCAAACTTCAGCTCGATCGGCCAAGTACCTTTAGAGAAAATCGACTGTGATAGGCGTGATCTTATTTAAATACAGGTTTTGTTTTTTCCTATTGAGGTACGACACCCTAAAAAGGTATTTAAGGCAATTTCGATACCTTAAACTGCCTCAGTAGCGTAGTGGTAGCAGTAGACTACTACTGCGCTGGAGGTCCAGGGTTCGATTCCCGAGTCGGGGACTATCAGAGATAACGGTTTAAAATTCTTTATCTCTGGTTCTATTGGGATTTTTCCATTTTCTGGAAGTTGCCCAGTACCTCGAAGTTTGGTAATGTGCCCGGAGATGGCAACAGGTTCGCCACCGTTTTTTTTTTTTTTTTTTTTTTTTTATGTCTGCAGGTTGAAGGACAAGCAAACGGGCCACCTGATGGAAAGTGGTCACCGTCGCCTATGAACATTTGCAACACCAGGGGAGTTGCCAACGCGCTGCCAGCCCTGAAGGACTCTTTTGACGCCATTTTTGAAGAACCCCATATTGTAGCACCTAGGGAACACCTCAGAGGGAAGTTCGTTCCACAATTTACACGTTCTGGGCAGGAACGAACGTGAAAACCGCACCGTTGAGCACTGCCAGGTGTCCAGTCGGTGTGGGTGGAACTTCTCTCTTCGGCGGGTAGTACGGTGTAGGAAAAGAGACGGTGGCACCATGTCAAACAGTTCCGCAGAGCACTCACCATTGTAGAGACGGTACAACACGCACAGACTCCCAATGTCTCTGCGCAGGCTCAGATGTTCGAGCCTGTCGGTAAGTCCTGGATCGTTAACAATACGAACGGCGCGTTTTTGTAGGGAGTCAAGTGGACCAAGCTGGTATTTGGGGGCTCCCGCCCACAAATGAGAGCAGTATTCCAGATGGGGCCGCACTTGGGCCTTATAAAGCTGTAGTAGCTGCCCCGATGTGAAATACTGCCTCGCTTTGTTAAGCACCCCCAACTTTTTGGATGCCAACTTGGTCTTACACTCAATGTGACTCCCGAATTGCACTTCGTTCGATATGTCAACGCCCAGGATACCGATACTCTTATCAACGGCGAGCGGAATGCCCTGGAACTGTGGTGCTACAATGAATGGGGTTTTTTTTGCGGTGAACGCGCAGACTTGTGTCTTCGAGGGGTTAAACTGTACTAAATTAAGTCGACCCCAATCCGAGACCCGCTCCAGAGAGTGCTCGATTTCAGACACAAGTCTAGTCCTGCTTTCCTCGATAAGTGTCCGAGAGGCATTTGCACGGCTAGTGTAGTATGCATCTCCCGTACTATCATCGGCATAGCAATGAAAATTGGAGTGTTGCTCCAATATTTCATTGATATGCAGAAGAAAAAGCGTGGGAGATAACACAGAGCCTTGCGGCACACCAGCGTTGATAGGTAGTCTGTCTGAGCGCTGACCGTCAACTAAGACTTGTATATAACGCTCAGACAGAAAGCTGGCTGTCCAGTTGCATAGCCTCTCGGGAAGACCGTAGGATGGAAGTTTCGCGAGGAGTGCCCTGTGCCGGACCCGGTCAAAGGCCTTAGCAATGTCCAGGCTTACAGCCAATGCCTCCCCACTCTTGTCCAAGGCGTGGGACCAATGGTGCGTGAGATATACTAGAAGATCACCAGCAGATCTACCATGACGAAATCCATATTGGCGGTCACTGATCAGCTGATGATCCTCTAGATACTGCAGCAGTTGCGTATTGATCACACGCTCCATGACTTTACAGAGTAGGGAGGTTATTGCTATGGGCCTATAATTGGCCGGGTCTATCCACGCGTGCCCACAATAGCGACAGGTCCTTGTCTTCAAAATGGTCAAGACGGCGACAACAGACATCCTCTCGGACATACAGACATACCCCGGCGCGGCGAACGAAAGTGTTCTCCAGAGTATAGCCGGGGTAAGTAAGGTACGATGTGTCAAGTGGAGAGGATATTTGTGTCTCCGTCAGAAAGAGTAGGGCTGGCTTAGCCGTTTCAAGGTGGTGGTGAACGGCGTTAAGGTTGGTATGTAAACCCCTGATGTTGCACATGTCCACAGTAAATGTGGGAGGGGCGTCCGCTGCGTTTCTACTTTTTTTCTTTTTTTTGACCATTTTTTTATATTTAACTTCCTAACAGCGTCGGATAAGGGAAAGAATGATGTGCACCGTATCCGTTCCGTTCCGGCGTAAACGTAACCGGCGAATCGTGGGTGTTTGCATGTATGCTTGAATGCATGCATATACCTCTGCCTACCCCTTCGGGGATTGCAGGTGTGAAGTTACGTTTTCGATACCTTCAAAAGGTATCAAATTTCGTGGGTTGAAACATCTTTACACAACACTACTAATGGACTTTAATTTGTAAAGATTCAAATGATTGAGGTCACTTAGAATAATATACGGAAGGCAGAAATCAATGACCTGGCATTCAGTTATAAATACGAAAATTACTGTTGATATAACAAACAATATTTTTTTTATATTATTTCGCATTAACACATGCTTGTGAAATATATTTTATTTTTAAAGAAAAATGGAAAGAAAAAATTCTATTATATCGGTTGCCTAACTAGCATAGTTGGTAATAGATGGCGCTACTGCTACCATAAAGCAATGCAATAGATGTGAAGGAAAGATTTGACAAATCGGGCAGGGCTTCAGTAGCTCAATTGGAAGAGCGGCTGGACTAGATTCCCAGTAGGTCGCGAGTTCGAGTCTCGCCTGAAGTCAAATTTTTTTTTCCATTTTTCTTTAAAAATAAAATATATTTCACAAGCATGTGTTAATGCGAAATAATATAAAACAATTATTAAGGGTAAAAGCGACTTCTTTACGATATTCAATAAACTGAAAAGTCTATTATATCGGTTGCCTAAGTAGCATAGTTGGTAATAGATGGCGCTACTGCTACCATAAAGCAATGCAATAGATGTGAAGGAAAGATTTGACAAATCGGGCAGGGCTTCAGTAGCTCAATTGGAAGAGCGGCTGGACTAGATTCCCAGTAGGTCTCGAGTTCGAGTCTCGCCTGCAGTCAAATTTTTCTTTCCATTTTTCTCTAAAAATAAAACAATAATTTAATGTTTAAAACATCAAGTTGTAGACATCAAGTTTCACAACAGTTTAACATCGCCCAAACAAAGGTAATCTCGGGAAAGTGGTCGAAGAGTCGGGGGATGTCACACAAAGTTTTATTGTGTTTGGTTGTAACCGCAAGTTGGACGATAGATTGGGGCCGTTGGGAACGAAGATTGAGGGCTACTTGGGTAAAGTGGTTTTTTGTTTGGTGATAGTTCATTTTGTTTCACTAAACAACTTTGATACGTTGGCTTATATGTATCTTCACGCCAGGTCCCTAACGGGGTAGGCAGAAAGTGTAGAGCGCCAGACATCCCGGTTCTGACAAACCTCTCGTGCCTTGTCTACCTTCATCATTCTCTTCATACATGCACGCCGATTCCTAAGACTTTTGACCCCACCATCAGACAGAACTCGACCTATTTGGTCATGGTAGGTCAGCCTTGGTCTTCCTGGGCCTCTGCAACCATCCACATTCGCATTGTATATCTGTTTAGTCATTCGCTCATTCGACATTCTTTCTATATGCCCGAACCATCGGAGCATGCCTTTTTTCATTTTTACACCGATACTATCATTCACACAAAGTCTCTTTCTTACATCTTCATTACGAACGCGATCGTAACATTGGCTTATATGAGCGTTGTAAAGGTCGCTTGCGATATATACGATTGTCGTCATATACGATTCTTGAATCGATTGATTTCGGAAAGAATCACGTTTCTCAATATTGTGAGCGGGTGATGAGGGGTGGTGTCTATCTCTAGTGATTAGGTATCAGGGACTTGTTCAAATCGTTCTAACCTTGTAACTTTAAGAATGCAGGACATTCCAAGGCGCTTTTTCAATGCGAGATACTACGAAACAACTTTGATACGGTAATTTTGTTTTAGAGGATATACCTAGTTAATCGGAAAAAAGATTGATTTATTACCACCATTAAACGACGGAGAGAGTATGAGAAGAAACGGTTTAAGGATTTAGGGTTTAAGATCGGAACCAGCCTATCTTACTGGTGGTAGGATAACCTAATCTATCTGTCGCCAAATGGTAATGTTCAGCATGTCCTCATGGCGTGCTGAGGACCATGGACGCCTTCGACCTAGTCAGGGTTGGTCGAAGGGTGAAGCAAGCGTTTAGCGTGTTAGGTGTTTTTTGCTGACAGTTAAAGTTTTACCCCAACCCACCACCAGTTTTATCCCAAGAACTTACCGCTGATGTACAATGTTTTGTCAAACAGATGAGAAAAAATTCTCACTAGTGAGACGATCGAACTGATGAATCGAACTAATGGGAATAAAGATTTAATAGTACAGGTTTGTGGGTGAAAAATAGATAAACTAAGTTTTTTTTTTTAATTTATTTGTAATGCAGTTGAATTTGTACTGATACTTATTTTATTGCTTATATTGTTTTAATTCCATGTCAGCATACATATGCACTATATTACCATAGATGGGGTGAGTGATGTTACAAACGATTCTTCCCTTTGTGATAGGAAAATTGGCAGGAATGTTAGCGACAGGAATCGTCATGTTGGCCACGTAGTAAAGGCCCTGAAAAAAAAAAATGAAGTTCTAAATTAGTTGTCGTAAGCGTTGGTGGTGTTGGTAGCTTTGGTGACGTTGGTGATATTGGTGATGTTGGTGGCGTTAATGGCGTTGGTGGCGTTATTAGCGTTGGTGACGTTGGTGGCGTTAATGGCTTTGGTGGCGTTGGTAGGGTTCGTAGTGTTGGTGATGTTGTAGGTGGTGGAGGAATAGCGCTAATTCAATGTATTCAGTGTTCAGCAGGGATAACGCTCTACGAAGTCGAAACTAGCCGATTGTCTCTTTCGTAGGTTCGAACGTAACAACAAAGTCTCAGGGGTCGCAACGTATCTGTATTTTGACCTCTGGTCTTTATGTAGGTGTTTATAGCCTGCAATTATCACTTAATATCAATACACTCGCTAAACCGCGGACGGACAGACAGACGGACATGGCGGAACTATAAAGGTTGTTTACTATGGCACCCTAAGCGCTCCTGCACACGGTGCCGCCAACGCGCCGCCGCCGCGCACTTACCCCTCCCTGTCTGTTTGATGTAGCTGTTCCATTGCCGACCGCGTATGAAGGTGCAAGTGCGTAACTTTTTAACTTCTAACTTTCGTACGCAGCCGGTAATGGAACAGCTACATCAAACAATTGTCTGTTGTTGTAATGTAACTGTTTTTTTTTTTGTTTTTTTTTTTAGTTTGGCTTTATGTAGTCGGCCTGTCTCGAGACGGCACTAGTCTACTTCACCGGGCAATCGGCGAGCGCAGAGGGCGCTCCAGCCTAAATAAAAAGTTAGCGCAACTGTCTAAGGGTGACCCATTCGGGTCCGTGCCGCGGCTTATTGGCGGTGCAACTTTCGCTCTACTCCATTCGGTTGGCACATGTAGCTGTTCCATTACCGGCTTCGTTTATAGGAGGGACAAGTGAGCGGCGGCGGCGCGGCGACGGGCTTTGCGCGGCCCGGTGGCGGCGCAAAGCCCGTCGCCGGGCCGCGCAAAGCGTGTGCAGGAGCGCTAAAAAGTAGCCTCAGTCATACTGGAACAATGGGACATCTTGCGTCTTTCATCGGCCGTTGTTCTATTGGTATTCTGTAGAAGGCATCACGGAGTACTGGGCCGAAGAATATCACATTTTCCTCGAGAAGTTCACATAAACTCCAGTGCAATTCAACAAAACTCCGCTTGTACATGTTACTTAGAAATTCGTAGAAGAAGAATTCGATCTGAAACAATAATTTTCTTTTTCAACAATTGTTTTACCTTTTTTTTATGTAATATAAGTGGCAAACAAGCACGTAGTTCACGTTGATATTAAGTGATGACTGTAGCCTATAGACACTTACACAATGACCAGAGGTCAAAATGCAGATGCGTTGCTACTCCTGAGGCTTAAGGTGTTATGCGTCTGTGCCGGAAATTACAGGGCCGTACATTACCTCCTGACCGGAACACGATAGTGCCACACCGCGGACACTCGGCCAAACTTGCATACAAACGCTTAATTTGGTTTCTATTACACAGACATCAATCAGTGACGTGTATTTACACGTGCACCTGTGTGCGACCAACCGTCGCCCATAAGAGGCGAAGGGGTTGAGTGATGCGAGCAAATCGAGCGGGACGTCGAAGTGTCCATTCTATACGTAGTATTATTACATATTCTCTGATAGTGCTGAACACTGCCATTTAGCGGCAAGTAGGTATATTAGGTAATGCGGTGGTGCCTACGCCCGCGAGCTCCGTCACTGGAGTTTACCACCAGTAAAAACCTTTACCTGTCCAACTGCTCGGGTCGGGATGTGACGACCCTACCTACGAAGAGAATTCTTCCACTACTACAGTCAGTCAACCGAACAGTACTCGTAGTAAGTGCAATAACGCAAGATGGGCAGCAGCGTCCTGCGATAAATCTACCGTCACTGCGATCGCCAATTTTTATGCCAAGCTTGGCGATTATGGCATATCCCCCATATTTGGTCAAGCAATAAACATTTTTCGGCTAATATGATGATGATGATTTTAATATATACAGGATGTTCCAGAAATCAACAATAAACCGAAAACGGGTGTTATGAAAAGTCATGACAGTTATTATAAAAATGTGAAAAAAAATATTTGTCATGAATTTTTAATTTTATTAGGATATTAAAATTAAGGACTTTAAATTATTTTAAAAAACATCGGAAAAACTGACATCCTGTGATGATCTTTCAAGTCCTAAGACTACAAATATAACTTTTTTGTAAAATATTTTTTCCTGTATTGTGGTCATGTCTAACCCTTCTGTAAATTACAGTTTCTTTAAATCCTTATCTCTTTAATGTCTTTGCCTTCGGCGGCGTCGTGTGACGGGTTGCTCACTTCCCTTCAAAATGGTCGAGGAGAGCAATGGCTGCCACATGCGTCATACTCGTGAACGGGTGCTGATTGTGGGGAGGTCTGTTAAGATTTGCGGTTGTTATAACACGATATTAAACTATTGATGGGTATCTGTGTATGTGTTAATATGCCATGGACGTTCACATTATCTTTATTCTATTTTAATTCTTTTTAATAATATTTGTATTAAATCTAAGGTTTTGATAAAAGAGCAACACGCGTTTGTTGGGTAGCGGAGTTCTTCTCAGTAGTGCCTGCACTTGGAACTCTGCTAAGTGAATGACTATGATTATGACGAACAGATTTTTCTTTTTCTTCAATGAAGAATATATACTTTTATATACTTTTTACTGGTGGTAGAGCTCCAGTGACGGAGCTCGCGGGCGTAGGCACCACCGCATTACCTAATATACTTGCCGTTAAATGGTAGTGTTCAGCACTATCGTGTTCCGGTCAGGTGGTAATGTACGGCTCTGTAATTTCCGGCACAGAGGCATAACACCTAATGCCTCAGGAGTGGCAGCGCATTTGCATTTTGACCTCTGGTCATTGTGTGGATGTCTATAGGCTGCAGTCATCACTTAACATCAATGTGAACTGCACGCTTGTTTGCAACTTTTATAACATAAAAAAATAAATAAAAAAAAATACATATCTTCGGTTTAGCTGCCTGGAGTAAGGCAACTAATACTAGTTACTAGATTTCAGGAGTTACTAATACAAACCTTGCATTTGCGATCGATTGGAACAACGAATTGGATTGCTATATTGAGGTAATGAATAGGGTCTCTCCGACTGTACTGAACACATGACACATTCATATAAGATATAGCTCTCTTGTCATAGTACACCAAGTTTGGTCTCTCAGTACTTATATATGATACCTGTAAAAAAAGAACCATGTTAATAACTGGTGGTAGAGCTGGCGTGAGGAGATCAGAAATGAGGCGATCAGCATGAGAACAGTAACCGACATAGCCCACCGAATAGCGAAACTCAAGTGGTAGTGGGCAGGGCACATAGCTCGCAGAACTGGCGGCCGTCGGGCTAGAAGAGTTCTGGAGTGGGACCGCGTACCGTAAGACGAAGCGTAGGCAGGGGAGGCCTGCGACGAGGTGGATTGACGACCCGGTGAAGGCCGCGGGCAATCGTTGGATGAGGGCGGCCCAGGACCGTTCGTTGTGGTAATCTTTGGGGGAGGCCCTTGTCCAGCAGTAGACGTCTTTTGGCTGAAATAATGATTATGAGAACTGGCGTAATATGCTTGGCACTTATAAAGCTTTTCAATGGGGAGAGGTGATTCAAGGATTTCGAAATCTATATAAAAACTACCTAGTGGTAGGTCACTACTACTACTATGCTGGGGTCCCGCGTTCGATTCCCGGATGGGGGGCTATCAGAGATAACAGTGTGAAATCTTTTCTTCTCTGGTTCTATCGGGATTTTTCAATTTACTTTACTCTTTTTCACTGGTGGTAGAACTCCAGTAACGGAGTTCGCGGGCGTAGACACCACCGCATTACCTAATATACTTGTCGCTAAATGGTAGTGTTCAGCACTATCGTGTTCCGGTCGTGTACGGCCCTGTAATTTTCGGCACAGAGGCATAAAACCTTAGGCCTCAGAAGTGGTAACGCATCTGCATTTTGACCTCTGGTCTTTGTGTAGGTGTCTATAGGCTGTAGTCATCACTTAACATCAATGCGAACTGCAAGCTTGTTTGCCACTTTCATAACATTAAAAAAAAACTGGAAGTTTCCCACTACCTCGGAGTTTGATATCCCCGGAGATGTCAACAAGCTCGCCAACTGTTACATAGGCAAAAACTTAACCGGCGAATCACGGACGCAATTCTGGTCGCGTGTCTGTCTTACGCAATTTCCATCAGGGTCACGTGTCCTGACGCGAGTTTAACATTTTTTACCCATCACAAAAAGTGCAAGGCAGCGCTAAAAAGTTTTCCCTTCCATAATATTTTAGCTACAACATTTACCTTTTTTGCTGTTACATAGTTGACAATACAGACGGACAAAAAGCAGACACATATACAATAAAATAGTTTCAAGGTTACACACATGGTCTTATGGAGTCGGAAGAGTGAATGTTTATTTCGAAATTTAATCGAAATTGTGAGGTTCATTTATCTCAATTGTACTTGTATTATGCTTCGCAAGAACGCTAATTTATTTTTAGAATTAATAATGTATTAGAGTTCCGTAGTCAAATGCATGACGGGACGGGACTGGATAGGACGAGATGAGTCGGGGCGGATTGGGACGGGACGGCGTTGAGACGTGACGACCCCACCGTCCACTACTGGAAGTTTTTCTTCTACTGGAAGATAATTCTTCCACTAGTACAGTCAGTCGACCGAACAATGGCGGTCAAACCATTCCAACGGGTAGTTTTTTTTTATGTAATAAAAGTGGCAAGCAAGCGTGCAGTTCACATTGATTTTAAGTGATGACTGCAGCCTATAGACACCCACACAATGACCAGAGTTCAAAATGCAGATGCGCTGCCACTCCTGAGGCATTAGGTGTTATGCCTCTGTGCCGGAAATTACAGGGCCGTACATTTACACCTGACTGGAACACGATAGTGCTGAACACTACCATTTAGCGGCAAGTATATTAGGTAATGCGGTGGTGCCTACGCCCGCGAGCTCCGCCACTGGAGCTTTACCACCAGTAAAGTGAGTAAATGTAAAAATGCGAGGGGTTGCAACGAATCTTCATTTCGACTTCTGGTTTTTGTGTAGATGTCTACAGGCTGTAGTCATCACTTTTGTAGTCTTCGTCACATTAAAAAAACAAAGAAAATTATTAATATTAAATTAAGTAAATTAGATAATGCCACCAGTCTAAAGGGTAGAAAATGATAAGAAAAAGGTCGATGGTTTAATTCCGAAAACAATTTTTTTTTTTTTTATGTAGTGGAAGTGGTAAACAAGCATGCAGTTCACATTGATGTTAAGTGATGACTGCAGCCTATAGACACCCACACAAAGACCAAGGTCAAAATGCAGATGCGTTACCACTCCTGAGGCCTAAGGTCTTATGCCTCTGTGCCGGAAATTACAGGGCCGTACATTACCACCTGACCGGAACACGATAGTGTTGAACACTACCATTTAGCGGCAAGTATATTAGGTAATGCGGTGGTGCCTACGCCCGCGAGCTCCGTCACTGGAGCTCTACCACCAGTAAGTACCAGTCTGTCTTTATTATTTTTAAAATTTCTAAATTCACTCGCATGTGTGATTCCAAAAATAAAAATATGACAGATGGTAACATCTTTCTTAGACTGACTAAGGTTTTACAACTGTAAACCACAATGGGTACGTTCCACTAAACGCCCGCAACGCCATCGGCCACGACCGCTGAAATTGCCATTCCACTAGCGTAAAAAGGCCGCGGGCTTTGGAGAGAATTTTATAAGTGGAACGCAAATCTGGAGCGTAGGTAATATGCTCGCAATATGGCGGAATCGAGAATTCGTTCTTTTTCGAATTTCTGCTACGTTTTGGTGAAAGCCCACTCCGACCCATCCCACCAATATTTTGTTTTCGATGTAAGCGCGATGAGGTCGCGAACAGTGACGTCATCTATGACGTCGAACGATCACTCGCGATGACTACATATTGGGTGCGTTCTACTAAATGGCCGTTCTATAGTGGAACGATATAGAGGGCGTAACAATCGTTGCGGCCATTTAGTAGAACGCACCCAATATGTATTGTACGGAATTAAGTAATTATTAGCAACTCACTCTTTCTTGTTCGCAATCACATTTTTCAATTTCCGCTTTTTTGAGTAGATAGATATAATTAGTAACAATAATTCTTTGTGAATTATCATTCTATTATTTGTTCCAAATTACATATCTGTGTCTATATACTTACATGATTATTATAAAATAATGTCAAATGAGCTAATATAAAATAACTAAACAAATATTATATACAATGCGAATATGGATGGTTGCAGAGGCCCAGGAAGACCAAGACTAACCTACCATGATCAAATAGGTCGAGTATCTATTTTCTGACAGTGGGGTCATAATTAATAGGAATCGGCGCGCATGTATGAAGAGAAAGGAGGTGTAAGGATCGGGATATCTGGCGCTTTACACTCTTTGCCTACCCCGTTAGGGACCTGGTGTGAAGATATATTGTATATGTAAAGGATAGAATCAATAGGCGTCGTGTTTCCATGATAAAAATAAGTAAAGTTAGTGAAGCTTGTAATTACCAATGGAGGTCGCCACGGGTAGGATGCAGAGGTAGATTAAATTCAATATAACTTGTTAGGTTCTCATAGTAGACGTGTAATATTTGAACACAATGATAAGAAAGTTGTTATCAAGCGATTGCCATATGAAATATTAGATTTGGGAGTGTAGGTATTTTCGTTTGGTCGAGAGGGTCGTCCACGGAGAGGTGGCCGACAGAGCACCTGATCCGCCGGCGGGGGCGGGGGTGAAGTGCGGGGAAGCGACGCGGAGGAAGCGTAAATACGCGGCGCACTTTTTTAGAGCTCATTCAGTGGCGGAGCTCGGCGTAGTAATGACTGATTATGCATATTCACGACCAACCCCACGCATGGCATAGGCATATGAGTAGTTATCGGCTGGCAAAGCTCGCTTCAATATGCGTTACTATGAGATGGAGTATTCAAAGGAAAATGTAAATTAGGTATTTTGTTACATACTTATCACACACACGCTGGCCTGAGGGTGTGCACGGGTTCACGACAGTGTACCGCGCGTAGAAAGTTAAGAAAATTAAGAAATTGTAACACAACTTGTATGGAGTATTCCGATTAGAAATCTCAATTTGTATGTAGGTAGTTTCGATTTATTTGTTCACAGCTGATGTTGAATACGATGTTTTGTATGGAGAGTGAGGTGAAAGTCGCTGTATTTTCGTAAATAAGAAAGATACCAAGCTGAAAGTTATGTACGAGATGTATTTTTGTTGCCCCCTCAGGGAAGTATATTTGTAAAACGTGTAAGTTGACTCATAATAAGGAAAACACGAATGTACATAATATTGCTTGATAAACAAAATTGTCTTTCACTCGAAAAGTAAAAGGGATAGGCAGATGCCGTTTTCGGCTTTAAGTTGGTTTTAGGTTTGGCTAGCGATAATCAATCGTGTCATAGGTGATAAGGCATGACGGAGCCCCTAAAAAATTATGTATTTCTAACAAGTAGATATTTTAGTAATGTATAGAATTAGCATTAAGATCGAATAAGTTTTGTATAAGAAATTTTGATAAATAAAGAAATATTGCGTATGAATTGTAGCAAGGCAAAGGCGGGTCGGCAGAGATGTATGACGGTTGTGGTAATTTAGACCGTATAGGCAGTCTTTTAGAGTCCTATCTCTGTTGACCCAGACCTTCGGGACTTTCCGTGTTTGGGGCGTGTCACGGGATTTCTGTATGGAGGGAGACGGTTTGGAAGCATATAAAATTCGGCACATTTCGGTGCAAAATTGTCCTCGTTCGATTCTCAGCAAGAAAAGTGCTTCCAGACCGTGTATTGCCAGTCAAGTGAAAGTATAGAGTAGTACCAGACCCCCTGGTTCGCTAGTTAGTTATAGTACGTAGTGAAATAAGCCAGTGAATAAGTTTAGAATAGAAAGAACCATTGCAGAATTTGAAAAGTATACAGTCCGCTTTAATACGTCGATGCAGACTTGTGTTTCACTTTGGTGCAAACCAATTTGTCCTCCACAATATATATAAAATAAAGTCCTCCAACGCTTCTGTCTGTCTGTTCGAGATCAAAGGCTACTGCATGGATTTTCATGCGGATTTCAACAATTTTATTTGGAAATATATTTCAACTACAAGGAGTTGAAAATCTCTCTTTTGTCTCTCTCTATATTACGAAATAGACAATGCTACTGGAAAAACATACATAGCTAAACGAATCGTACTTTAAGAAGGCTTAAACTTAATTTTTAATTAATTTATAAATTGAATCAACAAATTGACATTATAATGATTTCCATTCTTTACGCCACTATAGTGAACTAACTTTATTATTTGAACGCAAAACTTAATTACGACGAGCGCCGCGTGCGAAAATTAGTGTGCTATAAAAAGGATTTGCGTCGCTTCCTGACTAACTTTTAGGAGCTCTTCGCACTGTTGGTTAATATATTTCAAATGTTTATTATTATTTTTTTCAATTCTAACAGAGACTAAAGATCTGTAGGCGTATTATGTAACTCCGTGGCCATCAATTTATAAACACACTTACACTTTTTGAATTTGTGTCGTGGGTGCCGTTGTGCCCACACAACACATATATTATACAAACACCCGACCCGAAATATCTGTGGGCTATTTCGGGTCGGGTGTGTCGTTTACTGGTGGAAGAGCTCCAGTGACGGAGCTCGCGGGCGTAGGCACCACCGCATTACCTAATTTACTTGCCGCTAAATGGTAGTGTTCAGCACTATCGTGTTCCGGTTAGGTGGTAATGTACGGTCCTGTAATTTCCGGCACAGAGGCATACCACCTTAGGCCTCAGGAGTAGTAACGCATCTGCATTTTTACCTTGGTCTTTGTGTGGGTGTCTATAGGCTGCAGTCATCAGTTAACATCAATGTGAACTGCATGCTTGTTTGCCACTTCGATTACATAAAAAAAGGCCATACAAATATTTGTATTGCGGGGATCGAAACCGCGACCCTTCGTATCAAACGGTCGTCTCACACCGCTGTACTAAATGGGTCGTCACTTTATTCGCGTGTATTTGAAAATCCCTTAAGAAACCTCTGAACGGGACAAAATGGTTCCCTTGTTTTACAGCCATATATACTTACTTTACTTGTGTAAAAAATTTCATCGAAATCCGTCCAGTCGCTTTAACGTGATTTAGCAACAAACAGACAAACTGTTACATTAATAATGGCAACCCATTATACGTCCCACTGCTGGGCATGAGTCTCTCCCCTTTTTGCGGGGAGGCCTGGAGCTTACTCCACCACGCTGCTCCAATGCGGATTGGTGGAGGTGGGTGGGTTAGTGGCCAACCCACTGTCGGATGTTTTCAAACCCATAAGGCCTCCGACAAGGTTTAACGACTACTATCTATCGATAGCAACCGGGACCGACGGCTTAACGTGTCCTCCGAAGCACGGAAACGCGCATTTAATTTGCCACCAGCGGTCACCCATCACACTACCCGACCGCGCCCGTAGTGCTTAACCGAGCAGATCGCTTACGATCTACACCAGCCGCTGGGCCATGCGCACTTAACTGTTACATTAGAATAGTAGTAAGATAAGATTTTTACTAGTGGTAGAGTAGAGTTCCAGTGTTGGAGCTCAAGGGCGCAGGCGCCATAGCATTACCTAATTTATCTGCCGCCGAATGTTAGTGTTCAGCACTATCGTGTTCCGGTTAGATGGTAATGTATGGCCCCGTAATAACTATCACTGAGACATAATAACTAAGGTCTCACGATGGCAACGCATCTGCATTTTAACATCTGGTCTTTGTGTGGGTGTCAATAGACTGCAATCGTCACATAACATCAATGTGTACTTTATTTTTAAAGAAAAATGGAAAGAAAAATTTGACTTCAGGCGAGACTCGAACTCGCGACCTACTGGGAATCTAGTCCAGCCGCTCTTCCAATTGAGCTACTGAAGCCCTGCCCGATTTGTCAAATCTTTCCTTCACATCTATTGCATTGCTTTATGGTAGCAGCAGCGCCATCTATTACCAACTATGCTAGTTAGTCAATGTGTACTGCATGCTTGTTTGCCGCCATCATTAAATATAAAAAATAGATATAATCGAACTTAAATCTACCATTACAGGTTTTGCCCAATGCGATAGACAAGCAATTACGAGATTACAGACAAATAAAAAAAAACATTCACATAACCTACTTTACAAAATTAAAATAAAAGTGGAATGAAATTCATACATCTTAAAAAGTACAAATAATTTAAAAATCTGTCATCAATAATAATCTATCATAAATATTTTTTATTTATTTATTTAACTATGTATATCACATACAAGGCAACTTTTGTGAATTCACACACAGAACAAAAGAATGTATCCGGCCTTTCAGCTACCTCATATAAGGTTTTTAGCGCCGTAGCACACCGCGGACACTCCAACAAAATTCTATACAAACGCTTAATTTGGTCTCTATTACACAGACATCAATCAGTGACGTGTATTTATTAGGGGTCGCAATACCGAGCCATTAAGGCAATACCGGTATTTTCGGTATTCACTTTCGAAAAATCCCGGTATCCCGGTATTTTCGGTATTTTCGGGATTTGAATAGAGTTCCTAATATTTACTCCATTTTCTTACATATAAGTAAGAAGCGCAAGAATATTCTTATATTTATTACCCCTCCCACATTTACTGTGGACATGTGCAACATCAGGGGTTTACATATCAACCTTAGCGCCGTCCATCATCACCTTAAAACGGCTAAGTCAACCCTACTCCTTCTGACGGAGAGACAAATATTCTCTCCTCTTGACACTTCGTACCTTACTTACTCTAGCTATACTCTGGAGAACACTTTCATACGCTGCGCCGGGGTATATCTGTACGTCCGAAAGGATGTCTGCTGTCGCCGTCTTGACCATTTTGAAGACAAGGACCTGTCGTTATTGTTAGCGCGCGTAGATTACGGTGATACCAACCGAATTTGCGCGTGCTTGTACAGATCCTACAGCGGAGACGAGGAGACAGCTTGTCCGAGCACATCCAACAGATGCTTGAACAGTTAGGCTCCCGAATCGCTGACTTCGCTAGAAGGACTGCATATGACTTTGCGCTGGCTAACGGACTCACACAAGTAGTATCCAGGTGTACCCAGATACCAGATGTCGAAGGCCACACCGCATTTTTGCTGGATCTTCTGCTGTCTTCACATCCTGCCAATTATCAGGTCGTGGTTGAAGCTCCTTTAGGATCCTCAGATCACTGCCTGGTACACACGAAAACTCCCTTGTCGGTTCGGGCGCCTCTGCAGCCCTCTTCCACCCGGCAAGTGTGGCATTACAGGTCAACAGATTGTGATGGACTGATGCAGTTTTTGTCGTCCTACCCATGGAGGCAGCTTTGTTTCTCATCGGAAGATCCAAGCACGTGCGCCGAAGCTGTAACCGACGTGATTCACCAGGGAATGGAATGTTTCATCCCGCACTCTGTGGTATCCATTGGTGGACGGTATCAGCCCTGGTTAAGATAAGTCTTGTCCTGTGGCTTCTAGCCATAAGCAAGAGACTTAGAGAACCTGGACTATGGCTCACTCTTGCAAGAATCCCATTGCCTCCGACCTTAAGATGGTACTTAACGCTGCCTCCAGATCCGCGAAGCTACGGATAGCCAAAATAAAGTGCAAGCATGTCGGTAGAGTTGGCAAGAATCTAATGAGGCAGTTTGAGGCGTGCCTATTGGTCTCTTGTCAAAGCTACCGAAGATAGGAATTCTATTGGTATATTTTTATTTTTAAAGAAAATGAAAGAAAAATTTGACTTCAGGCGAGGCTCGAACTCGCGACCTACTGGGAATCTAGTCCAGCCGCTCTTCCAATTGAGCTACTGAAGCCCTGCCCGATTTGTCGAATTTTTCCTTCACATCTATTGCATTGGTTTATGGTACCAGTAGCGCCATCTATTACCAACTATGCTAGTTAGATGGCGCTACTGGTACCATAAACCAATGCAATAGATGTGAAGGAAAAATTCGACAAATCGGGCAGGGCTTCAGTAGCTCAATTGGAAGAGCGGCTGGACTAGATTCCCAGTAGGTCGCGAGTTCGAGCCTCGCCTGAAGTCAAATTTTTCTTTCATTTTCTTTAAAAATAAAAATATATTTCACAAGCATGTGTTAATGCGAAATAATATAAAACAATTCTATTGGTATCTTGTCAAAGCTACCGAAGAGAATTTCCGTCGGTCATCTTTCTCACCACTGCGGAAAATTGATGATAGCCTAGCCCACACGGCATAAAAGAAAGCCGATCTCCTGGGCTATCTCTTTGCCTTTAACTCGACTCTTTATGACATGGGTCATCAAGCACACAGCATGTTACACATCGTCTGCCATCCCGCGCTGTGAAAGCTCTTTGCCTGACGTCATCAATTCACTCAGGAGAACGTCAGGCGAGCGCTGTTTTCCCTTGACATCAAAAAGTCGAGTGGAACCTACGATCTTGGAAAGGTACCGTCCGCGTGGAAGCCAGACCTCGTGCACTCGATACCCAAAAAGGGGATCGCAGTCACCCGGCCAAATACAGGCACATAACAATAACCTCCCTACTCTGCAAAGTCATGGCGCGTGTGATCACTATACAACTGATGCAGTATCTAGAGGATCATCAGCTGATCAGTGACCGCCAGTATGGCTTTCTTCATGGCAGATCTGCTTGTGATCTTCTAGTATATCTGACGCACCGTGGGTCTCACACCTTGGACAAGAGGCATTGGCTGTAAGCCAGGATATTGCTAAGGCTTTTGAACGGGTCTGGCACAGGGCACTTCTCGCGAAACTTCCATCTTACTGTCTTCCCGAGGGGCTTTGCAACTGGACAACCAGCTTTCTGGCTGAGCGTTTTATACAGGTCTTAGTTGACGGTCAGCGCTCACACAGACTACCTATCAATACTGGTGTGCCGCTAGGCTCTGTGCCATCTCCAACGCTTTTTCGTCTGCACATCAATGAAATGTTGGAGCAGAACTCTAATTTTCATTGCTTTGCGGATGACAGCACGGGAGATGCACAGTACACTAGCCGTGCAAATGCCTCTCGGACACATATCGAGTAAAGCAGGATAAGACTTCTCTGGAGCGGGTCTCGGAATGGGGTCGACTCAATTTAGTGCAGTTCAACCCCACGAAGACACAAGTTTGCGTGTTCACTGCTAAAAAAAAACCCATTCATTGTAGCACCGCAGTTCCAGGGCACTCCGCTCGCCGTTGGTAAGAGTATTTCTATGCTGGGCGGTGACATATCGAACGAAGTGCAATTCGTGAGACACATTGAGTGTAAGACCAAGTTGGCATCCAAAAAGCTAGGGATGCTTATCAAAGCGAGGCAGTATTTCACATCGGGGCGGCTACCACAGCTTTATAAGGCCCAAGTGTGGCCTCATCTGGAATACTGCTCTCATTTGAGGGCAGGAAGCCCCCAAATGGCAGCTTGATCCACTTGACTCCCCACAAAAACACGCTGTTCGTATTATTAACGATCCAGGACTTACTGACTGGCTCGAACATCTGAGCCTGCGCAGGGACATTGGGAGTCTCTACTAAAGTGAGTGCTCTGCTGAACTATTCGACATGGTGCCATCGTCTCTTTTCCTACACCGCACTACCCGCTGAAGAGAGAAGTGCCACTCTTACCGGCTGGACGGACACCTGGCAGTGCTCAACGGTGAGGATTTAAGCCGCAGCACGCTATTCGCTCGCTCGCTAGGTTGGCTTAACGCGGCTATCGCCGTACAAGGTCGGGAATTACGGGGGTAGATACTCTCTCGACTCGACTCTACTAGAGCACGTCAGATTAAGATATGGGAGATACCTTGAACCTTGTTGGTTACCTCCACTAAATCTAAGGTTTGTATATAGAGCCGCACCCAAAGGGTAGCCATTAAAAAAATTCAAAATGTCACTACGATCTTGCTCATCTTCCGAATTGTCTATCCAATCAAAGCTCCCATCCAAAATTCTGACGATTTCGATGCGGGGCAAGCTCGTGGCGGAAGCCCTAAGAGTTCGGCCCTTTAAGGGAATCTTAGATTTGGTGGATGTACTGAACAGAGTGCAAGGTATCTCCTTTATCTTAATCTTACACACTGGAGTAAATTGAAAAATCCCCTCTTGGGCTCGGCTACTAATAGTACGTGCCCCGATGCAAAATCATTGTATCTCTCACGGAAGCTTGAATTGAATTGCGCGCAACTTTGTTTTGTTTTCATTAATGCTTATTTTACTGAATACCGAAAATACCGAAAATTCCGGTTTTTAGTGAAATTAAAACCGGTATTTGAAAAAGCTAAATTTGGGCCGGTATCCCGGTATTTTCGGTATCCGGGATCCCGGTTTGCGACCCCTAGTATTTATACGTGCACCTGTGTGCGTAGCACGTAGAAAATACCAACCGTCGCCCGCCCCTAAGTGGGGGGGGGGAGGTTGGGTGAGGCGGGGAAATCGGGCGAGACGTCGAAGTGTCCATTCTATACGTAGTATAATTACATATTCTCTGGCGTAAGGGGAGCCTCTTTCCACTTCTCTTTCTTTTATGCATCCTGCAGTGCGATCGTGAGCTGTGATCCCGCTTTTTATCCATCCGCTTTTATTTTACTACGAGTTTTATTTAAATCCATAATTTAAATGCAGATGAGGAGGTTCGGGTATGTCGGCATAGCGCGAACGGTATTAGGGTAATTCTTGCATAAATTGCTACAAACATTTTCAACGGTCCGGTTTGATGTTATTTGAATCGTTTGTCAAACAGTACACATATGCGATAATGGTACTTTGGTCAAATTTTTCTTTCAGTTTTTTCTTTAATTACTAAAGTTTACTCGCATGTGTTATTGCTAAAAATAAATAGTACAATTTAATATTTTTTAAACGAAGTTCCTCGGGGACAGCTATTTTTATTTCTATTTTTTTTAAGTGCGTAGGAACCACGGCGTTACGTAATCTATCTGCTGCCAAATGATAGTGTTCAACGCTATAGTGTGCCGGTTAGATTTCACTGGTCGTAGAGCTCCAGTGACGGATCTCGCGGGCGAAGGCACCGCATTACCTAATATACTTGCCGCTAGTGTTCAGCACTATTGTGTTCCGGTCAGGTGGTGGTGGTGGTGACGGCCCTGTAGTTTCCGGCACAGAGGCAAAACACCTTAGGCTTCAGGAGTGGTAACGCATCTGCATTTTGACCTAAGTCTGTGTGGGTGTCTATAGGCTGCAGTCATCACTTAATATCAATGTGAAATGCATGCTTGTTTGCCACTTCCATTACATAAAAAAAACATAGTAATGCATGGCCCCGTAATAAGTATCACTATACCATAACAACTAAGGTTTCAGGGGTGGCAACGCATCTGCATTTTGACCTCTGGTCTTTGTGTGGGCTTTAGGCTGCAGGCATCACTTAACATCAATATAATTGCATGCTTATTTGCCACTTACATTACATAAAAAAAACTGTAAAATCGAATGCCCGTGTAAAAGAAGGTTTAATAATATTATAGTCGGCAATAGATTAAATAATTCCATTAAGACCACGCCTGTATCTCCACTATTATCATTTATACAGGACCTAACTAGTTAAATTGTTCTTTTTTTATGTTATGGAAGTGGCAAACAAGCATGCAGTTCACAATGATGTTAAGTGATGACTGCAGCCTTTAGACACCCACACAAAGACCCAGGTCAAAATGCAGATGCGTTACCACTCCTGAGGCCTAAGGTGTTATGCCTCTGTGCCGGAAATTATATGGCTGTCCATTACCACCTGACCGGAACACGATAGTGTTGAACACTAGCATTTAGCGGCAAGTATATTAGGTAATGCAGTGATGCCCAGAGCTCCGTCACTGGAGCTCTACCACCAGTAAAAATTTTATTCGATGAACGTTGTTATGGTAATAATGTTAAGTAAATAGGTACGCAAGTGAAATGCAATTTTAAAACTTCCAGTCACCTTCACCTACTAATATTAGATCCTAGCTAACAATGAGTTGCGGCGCGGCCTTTGTCTAGCAAGTCTAGGTCTCGGCTATACCTAGCTGCGATACGTACTCATTATTTGAAGCCAGCGTACCATGAATCGCGCTTGCATTGACGGCGATGCCAACCATTTATTTTGTTTATATTATTTTGTATGCCTACGTTTTATTCAGTATAAATATTAAATCAATTTTGCATGAACGAACATTCACATTTTTGTGTGTAAAACAATGTAAATTTTAAAAGGAAGCAATTTTATTTTACGTATCTTCACGCCTTTAAACCAGGAGTGGCAACGTATCTCCATTTTGACCTCTGGTTTTTATGTGGATATCTATAGGCTGCAGTCATCACTTGACATCTATGTTAACTGAAAGCTTGTTTGCCACCTTCGTTAGATAAATAATCTATATTTAGATACGTAAAATCATAATTTTAGTGGTGGTAGAGTGCCACAGTTCCAGTGTAGGAGCTCGAGGGCGTAGGCACCACCGCATTACCTAATCTATTTTCCGCCAAATGGTAGTGTTCAGGACTATCGTGTTCCAGTTACATGGTAATATACGAGTATGACCCCGTAATAACTATCACACACACATAACAACTAAGGTCTTAGGGGTGGCAACACGTCATTTTGACCTCTGGTCTTTGTGCGGGTATCTATAGTTTTTAGTCACCACTTGTCATCAATGTGAACTGCAACTTATTAGCCACCTTCATTGCATAAAACAAAATTGATGAACAAATACAACATGTACAATAACTGCAAGTTGAAATGTCACCAAGATAAGTTTGAAGATACAATACCGGCATTACCCAGTAACAACTAACTGTATACGAACTTAATCTAAGTTAGAAACATCCAACTGAGGCAACTAAGCTATGATTGTTCCATTTAAACAAAGCCCTTTCATATCCGATCACATTTTAGTATGTTGGATTAAAGGATCAAGACTTCGGGTTTCTCTGAGGCTAAAACTCCTTTTGTAATGCGATGTATTTATTTATTATTCATCTTAATCAATTGTTTAGACTTTTTTGTGTAGTGAAAGTGGCAAACAAGCATGCAGTTCTCATTGATGTTAAGTGATGACTGCAGCCTATAGACACCTATACAAAGACCTGAGGTCTAAATGCAGATGCCTTACCACTCCTGAGGCTTAAGGTGTTATGCCTCTGTGCCGGAAATTACAGAACCGTATTACCACCTGACCGGAACACGATAGTGCTTGACCACTATCATTTACCGCCAAGTATATTAGGTAATGCGGTGGTGCCTACGCCCGCGAGCTACTTCACTGGAGCTCTACCAAAAGTTTTATCACGCGACGCTGCTGCCCAACCTCCATTTATGTCCAGTCGCTTATTGAAATGGTTTTGACTACTTTTGAGCGTCATTGTTCGGTTGATTGACTACAGCAGCGGAAGAATCGTATGGAGGGGACTCCATTAGTGGTGGTAGAGCCGTCATGTCCCGACACCAGATTACGATACTTATATGTGTAAGGTATTTTTTAAGAGTCAAAATCGAATGAAAGTTGTAAAGAGAACGACAAAACAGAGATAACCACGTATCAGACGATCCGATCACAAGAAATGACCCTGTCTGTGGGGAACCCAAGAAACGTCCTAGCTTCTGAACTTCTAGTACTACACGCAATTCCTATCCATCTAACTTGTCCCTATAACTCAGAAAATAAAGTTCATGTTCCTATAATCGACCGTACATTAATGTTTGTATACAGCCGAAGAATATACAACAACTTATCATAGGCGGCGTCCGCAATAAATCGGATTTTGTCAGCAGCACCATCTGTCGCTAAGTCTTTGTTTTGTGATATTTGTTTATAGCGCAATAAATTACGGTATCTGACTTGTCTTTTGAAGCCTGCGTTGGATGTAAAATCATAACTACTATTTAAGATTTCTTAGGTCGTCCCCTCCCGGCGCTGTGATGCTTGCATCTATACTGGATAGACTGACTAAGGTCATCAAAGGCACGGGGCTGCATTTGGAGGCCCCTAGGCCTCTGTCCAGTAGGGGTTACAAACATTGACACCAAAAAAGTCTACCCTCTCTGTTTCCGCGTTGTCCATTTCGTAACATTATGTATGACAAAAATGCTCGGGCCCTTCTGGTTCAGTCGACAGTCAACCTGCGGACTGTCCCTGCCGCTCTCTTCTCTTAATCCGACACTGTCTCTCATCATTTCAGCCAAAAGACGTTCACCGCTGGGAAAAGGCCTACCCCAAAGATTGCCACAACGAACGGTCCTGGGCCGCCCTCATCCAGCGATTGCCCACGACCTTCACCAGGTTGTCGGTTCACCTCGTGGCCTGGCTACGCTTCGTCTTCCGGTACAAGGTCGCCACTCTAGAAATCTTCTGCCCCAACGGCTGTCAGTTCTGTGAGCTATGTGCCCTGCCCACTGCCACTTGAGTTTCGCTATTCGGTGGGCTATGTCGGTTACTTGGGTTCTCATGCGGATCTCTTCATTTATGATTCGATGTCGCAGAGAAACTCCGAGCATCCTCCATTGCTCTCTGAGTGACCTTGAGCCTTCTGATGATGACATATGGAACCGAAACGTGGTCGCTCACCATGGGCCTCATACCCACGGTGAGCGACCACGTTTCGGTTCCGTATGTCATCACTAACCTGCCACTGTCTCTATCATAGTAAAATTGAAGACAGCTCAGTAGAACCACTATAAATTCAAATTCTCGATGAAAAGGTAACTTTAAATTACGAAACGATCCTTTGGAGTAGAAATATCTTGGAATGTAAATGAGCAAAGAATACAAGGTATGGGTGGGGTCGATTTACGCGGGGTCAAATGTATTCCAGTCAGCGCTACGCCCATTGTCGTTCAGGAGTAAATGTCAACGAGGTCTTGGGGTAAATTGGACAAATTCTTTGAGTTTACTCTTGTTCGTCATTTTTGTGTTATTTTTTAAACACATAGATTTTTTAGTATTTATTTTAAAGAAAAATGGAAAGAAAAATTTGACTTCAGGCGAGACTTGAACTCGCGGCCACTGGGAATCTAGTCCAGCCGCTCTTCCAACTGAGCTACCGAAGTCCTGCCCGACTTGTCAAATCTTTCCTTCACATTTATTGCATTGCCTTATGGTGGCAGCAGCGCCATCTAATGCCAAACTAGTTAGGCAACCGATCTATTAAACTTTGCAGTTTATTGAATATCGTAAAGAAGTCGCTTTTACCCTTAATAATTGTTTTATATTGTTTCGCATTAACACATGCTTGTGATTTTTAGTACTGAATCTATCGAATGGATTTTATCTCACATGTAAGCTCTATTCAGACCTGCGCGTTATTCGCTACCGACGTGGGGAGAGGAATTACGGAGCGGGTTTCGCTCGGGTATTTTGTATAATAATATAGTTCCGCGACTAGAGCGGAACATAGTCGGTACAGCGGTGCTGTAGGGGTAAGCGATATTGTTTCGCTTGTTCGATGAAATAAGTTACACCTGTTCTACGAAACGAGTTCCGCTAGACTATAGTAAAATAAGAATAGTAAGTAGTTGAAATAAAATGAGTAAAATAAAATAAAAATAGTAGTTAAAATAAATCCAAGAAGTTTCGCTAGCGAAGCGGAATGTTTCGCTACCGGTTGCGAAACTTTCCCCTTAGGAAACAGTAATATTGCCATGTCCCCACCCGATTTTGCTACTGTAGGCGGTAGCAAATAACGTGCAGGTCTGAATAGGACTTTATTTTTTTAGATTTGCACCAATGGCAAAATTCAATCTCATTATCTACATTTCTACATATGAGCTTTAATTTGTTTTATTTGTAAGTGATGTATTGATTGCTTATTTGAACGAAAATGCAATGAATAGGTCATCATCGGCTCATATGTGACTACCCTCACCTCGGCATGAATATTTCATTGCACCGCACAATACAGCTCGTTTGCTGGGTTTTCCGAACAATTACCCTCTGCTACCCGGAATCGAATGTTCAAATGTTTATTCACAATTTGTAGGTAAGTACATAATTTTCTTATGTTTGTTTATTCAAAAGAAAACACACAAAATAGGAGATGTGTTTTTTTTACCCGGGATACAACATTCAAATGTTTCAAGATTATTTTTTTTTTTAAAACACCTAATATGTTGGTGATTACAGAAGTCCAGGAAGACCAAGACTGATCTACCTTGACTATAAAGGACGAGTACTGTCTGACGGTGAAGTCAAGAGCATAGAGCAACACCGGAGGGGAGTAGCCATATGCAGGCTTTCTCCTCTGTCAAAGAACAAGCCCAAATGGGCCTATACCTGTCGCCTAGATGTTTAAATGTATGCGTGATATTGTTTCCGTATTTTGTTAAAGTTATAGCAAGTTAAGCAACGTGTGAGTTTCGTAGTAATACACGATTTTTGTAGTGTGCGTGTGTGTCTCACGCATTTCCCCCCGCAAAAAATGACAGACTGTTTTGTATCGGTAATAAACGCTATGGCTACTCCCCTCCAGTCCACCGCGACAGGTGGCCCGTGTTGCTCTATGGGTCAAAAATCTTAGGAATTTGCGTGCTTGTATGAAGAGAATGATGAATGTAGAAGAAGCACGGTAGGTGTGCCAGGACCGATATTTGGCGCTCCACACTCTCTGTCTACCCCGTTACTAAGTGAGACACCCGTAACTTAACACCCACGACAGTGTTGTGCGTTGTTCGAGGAGGTAATGCCATAATCGCCACGCCTCTCAGGCAGATTGGCGATATCTGTGGGTGCAGTCATCACTTAACATCAATGTGAACTGCATGCTTGTTTGCCACTTTCATAACATAAAAAAAATGAAAGAATTCTTCTCCAGTAGAAGAAAATTCCTCTAGTGGGCGGTGGGGTCGTCACGTCCCGATGCCAGATCACCTTCTCTTTTTGAATTTTCTTCCACTGGAGAAGATTTCTTTCATTAGTGTGTCATCATTCTTTCATTAATCAACTGAACAATGGCTGTCAAATCATTCCAATGGGAAGGTAGTATATGCAATAACACAAAAAAGGCAGCAAAGTCCTGCGATAAAACTTCCATCACTGCGATCATCAATCCCCATGCCAAGCGTGGCGATTATGGCTTATCCCCATTATGGGAAGGTTTTGGACCAGTAGTAGATATTTTTCGGCAGATATATGATGATAGGCTAACCGGAACAATAAAGCGCTAAATACTTCCATTTAGTGGCAAGTGGATAAAGTGAATGTACCTTAACTACATGTCAGCACCAAGCTGCTCAGTCTCGAACATAGGCGCAAAGTGGCGTGTCTATCTATCTTTTATAGGATCCATTTTGGAGAATGTGCGATCGATTTACACAACCTAATACCCTCTTAACCATTTTACAACAGGACATCAAGAAGAACGGCACCATATAATCCGTACACAGTAGATGTTCCTTGAAACGTTTCGGCTCTACGTTTATAATGCGAACAGCTAAGGAATGGAACACTCTGCCGGCTTTTTTGTTTCCGAAAAATTATAACCTGGGAATTTTCAAGTCTATAGTGAATAGGTACCTTCTAGACAAGCGTGCTTCATTTTCGGCTACATCTTCAGATTCCATCAGGTGAGAAGGTGGTCAAACGTCTTATCTATAAAAACGTTGAAAAAATATTAATAATAATGTGGTGGCAAACAATAGATGTTACCAAGTCCTGCAATTTAGGAGAGCAAGGGGTTAAACACAGCTTAAGATGTGCCACCGGGCCAAACACATTGGAACTGTAGCAGGGAAACTTCGTAGGTACATTTGAACATTATAACTTTCTAGACGTGTATACAAGTTTTCGCCTAAACTATTTCAACTACTGCACTAGTATCTAATAGTTAAATTATCGACTAGCGTCCCGCCCCGGCTTCGCACGGGTGCAATTAACATTAGCCGCGAGGCATAGAGCAGTACGGGCCACCAGCTGCGGCGGACTGGACGGGAGAAGCCATATGCAGGCTTTCCCCTCTGTCAAAGTACAAGCACAAGTGTGCCTATGCCTATCGCTTAGATGTTTAAATGTGTGCGTGAAATTGTTTATGTATTTTGTTAAAGTCAAGGTGTGAGTTTCGTAGTAATTGGGGATTTTTGTAGTGTGAGTGTGTCACACGTTTCCCCCCCCCGCAAATATTACAGACAATTTTGCATCGGTAATAAACGCTATGGCTACTCGCCTCCGGTTCGCCGCGGCCGGTGGCCCGTGTGCTCTATGGCCGCGAGGCTACCTAAATCACAGATAGAGATGCCTTTCTTTCCCATTACTAGTGCGTCACTCGCTACCGCATTATTTTCTTTAGATTGGCATTTTTAAAATTCGTTGTATGTATCTTTGGAATGGAATATCCGAGTTGAATAATTTGAAAAGTACTTAACAGGTATTGACACACATCATTATTTCCCTTATCCGACGCTGTTAGGAAGATTAAAAAAATGGTCAAAAAGAAAAAAAAGAGTAAAAACGCAGCGGACGCCCCTCCCACATTTACTGTGGACATGTGCAACATCAGGGGCTTACACACCAACCTTAACGCCGTTCACCTCCACCTTGAAACGGCTAAGCCAGCCCTACTCTTTCTGACGGAGACACAAATATCCTCTCCACTTGACACATCGTACCTTACTTACCCCGGCTATACTCTGGAGAACACTTTCGTTCGCCGCGCCGGGGTATGTCTGTATGTCCGAGAGGATGTCTGTTGTCGCCGTCTTGACCATTTTGAAGACAAGGACCTGTCGCTATTGTGGGCACGCGTGGATTACGGTGGATCTACCCGAATATACGCGTGCGTGTACAGGTCCTATAGCGGAGACGGGGAGACAGCCCGCTTATTCGAGCACATCCAACAGGTGGTCGACACAGTGCTTGTGCAGTATCCTTCTGCGGAGTTGGTGATTCTTGGTGACTTTAACGCATACCATACGGAGTGGTTGAGTTCCCGGATCACGGACTTCGCTGGAAGATCTGCACACGATTTCGCGTTGGCTAATGGACTCTCACAAGTTGTAACCGGGTTTGTCGGATACCAGATGTCGAGGGTCACACTGCCTCTTTGCTGGATCTTCTGCTGACCTCACATCCTGCCAACTATCAGGTGGTGGTCGAGGCTCCCTTAGGATCCTCGGACCACTGTCTGGTACGCACAAAAACCTCATTGTCGGTTCGAGCGCCGCTGCGGCCCTCGGCAACTCGACAAGTGTGGCATTACAGGTCGGCAGACTGGGATGGACTGAGGGAGTTCCTGACGTCCTACCCATGGAGGCAGCTTTGAGTCTAGAGGATCATCAGCTGATGAGTGACCGCCAATATGGATTTCGTCATGGCAGATCTGCTGGTGATCTTCTAGTATATCTCACGCACCATTGGTCCCACGCCTTGGACAAGAGTGGGGAGGCATTGGCTGTAAGCCTGGACATTGCTAAGGCCTTTGACCGGGTCTGGCACAGGGCACTCCTCGCGAAACTTCCATCCTACGGTCTTCCCGAGAGGCTATGCAACTGGACAGCCAGCTTTCTGTCTGAGCGTTATATACAAGTCTTAGTTGACGGTCAGCGCTCAGACAGACTACCTATCAACGCTGGTGTGCCGCAAGGCTCTGTGTTATCTCCCACGCTTTTTCTTCTGCATATCAATGAAATATTGGAGCAAAACTCCAATTTTCATTGCTATGCCGATGATAGTACGGGAGATGCACACTACACTAGCCGTGCAAATGCCTCTCGGACACTTATCGAGGAAAGCAGGACTAGACTTGTGTCTGAAATCGAGAACTCTCTGGAGCGGGTCACGGATTGGGGTCGACTTAATTTAGTACAGTTTAACCCCTCGAAGACACAAGTCTGCGCGTTCACCGCAAAAAAAACCCCATTCATTGTAGCACCACAGTTCCAGGGCATTCCGCTCGCCGTTGATAAGAGTATCGGTATCCTGGGCGTTGACATATCGAACGAAGTGCAATTCGGGAGTCACATTGAGTGTAAGACTAAGTTGGCATCCAAAAAGTTGGGGGTGCTTAACAAAGCGAGGCAGTATTTCATATCGGGGCAGCTACTACAGCTTTATAAGGCCCAAGTGCGGCCCCATCTGGAATACTGCTTTCATTTGTGGGCGGGAGCCCCCAAATACCAGCTTGGTCCACTTGACTCCCTACAAAAACGCGCCGTTCGTATTGTTAACGATCCAGGACTTACCGACAGGCTCGAACATCTGAGCCTGCGCAGAGACATTGGGAGTCTGTGCGTGTTGTACCGTCTCTACAATGGTGAGTGCTCTGCGGAACTGTTTGACATGGTGCCACCGTCTCTTTTCCTACACCGTACTACCCGCCGAAGAGAGAAGTTCCACCCACACCGACTGGACACCTGGCAGTGCTCAACGGTGCGGTTTTCACGTTCGTTCCTGCCCAGAACGTGTAAATTGTGGAACGAACTTCCCTCTGAGGTGTTCCCTATGTGCTACAATATGGGGTTCTTCAAAAATGGCGTCAAAAGAGTCCTTCAGGGCTGGCAGCGCGTTGGCAACTCCCCTGGTGTTGCAAATGTTCATAGGCGACGGTGACCACTTTCCATCAGGTGGCCCGTTTGCTTGTCTGTCAACCTTCAGACATAAAAAAAAAAAAAAAAAAATTGAAACGATCTTTACAAAATGTATTTGATAGAATAAGGATTAATACAGAGGTATCAATAACATACTTTGGTTATTGGCGGCACTTTAATCAACTTTTAAAATGTAGAAAAGTAGTTATAGTAGCAAAATTATAGTAGAAGTAGGACATAAATTATCCCGGATGTTTTGTGGATATTGATACGTTCTATAATACTGTACCTCCAACATTTTTTGTGTTCTATAGTCAATAGTTGCCGCAGCGCACTGATGATTTTTTTTTTCACACTCCATACCCTAAATTTTAAACATATTTTTTCTCGTTTTTTTATATTATTTCGCATTAACACATGCTTGTGAAATATATTTTATTTTAAAGAAAAATGGAAAGAAAACCTAAACCTTGCCTAACTAGCATAGTTGGTAATAGATGGCGCTACTGCTACCATAAAGCAAGGCAATAAATGTGAAGGAAAGATTTGACAAATCGGGCAGGACTTCAGTAGCTCAATTGGAAGAGCGGCTGGACTAGATTCCCAGTAGGTCGCGAGTTCGAGTCTCGCCTGAAGTCAAATTTTTCTTTCCACTTTTCTTTAAAATAAAATATATTTTTTCTCACATACAGTCTCTATCCTATTTAATTAATAAATAAATAAATAATAAATAAAATCGTTTATTGATTTCTCTCTCACACAGAAAAATACATAATCAGATCTTAAACTAGGTATTACAAGCATGGGTAGGTGTATCTGTGTGAGAGACTGGTATCTGCACTAGGGGTACCTGTATGACAGATTACCAGCCTCTCCTAACTCTAGATAAGCAGGAGCTCAAGTAAGTGTAACTACTAGTTGATTTGTAATGCGATGTGTGAGATATAAAGAGAGACTTATAAATATAAATAAAGAGAATAATGTAAGCTTAAGTTTGTAATCGTGCGCGTATGAGTGTTAGTGTGTGTGTGAGTGTTTGTGTGTGCGAGTGTGTGTGTGTGTGTGTGTGTGTGTGTGTGTGTGTGTGTGTGTGTGTGAGTGTGTGTGTGAGTGTGTGTGTGTGTGTGTGTGTGTGTGTAAGAGTGTACGTATGTGCTGTGTATGTGTATGCTGTGCTATCTTTACGAGATTGAAATATAATCATATTTTTTTTTTTTTTTTTTTTTTTTTTTTTTTTTATTACTAGCTGACCCGGCAAAATTCGTATTGCCTTAGAAAGAAATAACGTGTCAAAGGTTTGATAGATAGGTATGGACTATTAGGTAGTATGGGAAAATGAAATTGTGGTTTCACTTTAATTTCTTCATATTTTCTTACCTTTTTCGATTTTCGAGTTTTAGCGAGACTAACGAACAGCAATTGATTTTTATATATTAGGTAGATAGAAGATGCTTTAACTGCCTCAGTAGCCTAGTGGTAGCAGGCCACTACTACTACGCTGAGGTCCTGGGTTCGATTCCCGGGTAGGGGGTTATCAGAGATAATGGTGAAAAAGCCTTTATCTCTGGTTCTATTGGGATTTTTCCATTTTCTGGAAATTTCCCAGTACCTCAAAGTTTGGTAATGTGCCCGGAGATGTCAACAGGCTCGCCACCTGTTACATGGGCCAAAACGTAACCGGCGAGTCGTGGGTGTTTGCATGTATGCTTGAATGCATGCATTTACCTCTGCCTACCCCTTCGGGGATTACAGGCGTGAAGTTACGTAGAAGATGTAAAGTGAGATAGCTTATTTTTAACATAAACCTCCATTGTAAATTTTGTTAAATTGCCGAAGTTTTGGCAACTTGGCATATTTTTCAACGTCATATCGTATTAAGTTGATTGAGTAGAAGTCTGGGAATTTTAAATTAATAAAGTTCGGGGTGGGTACAAAAGTGCATTGACGCGGCAATTTTTGAAGACTATAGTAAACATAGAAGAATTTAGACTAGAAGTGACTAGGTAATCTAAAAACCTTTGTAGCGATCGCAGTAGAAACTATATAAAAGAACGGACCACAAAGGAAAATTACTAAAAAAAAAAACGTAACTTCACGCCTGTAATCCCCGAAGGGGTAGGCAGAGGTAAATGCATGCATTCAAGCATACATGCAAACACCCACGATTCGCCGGTTACGTTTTGGCCCATGTAACAGGTGGCGAGCCTGTTGACATCTCCGGGTACATTACCAAACTTTGAGGTACTGGGAAATTTCCAGAAAATGGAAAAATCCCAATAGAACCAGAGATAAAGGCTTTTTCACCATTATCTCTGATAACCCCCAACCCGGGAATCGAACCCAGGACCTCAGCGTAGTAGTAGTGGCCTGCTACCACTAGGCTACCGAGGCAGTTGGAAAATTAACATTGGAAATCCAGTCTCAATCGGGTTCAGCAATAAAATTTGCGTTGTTACAAACATTTTCTTGTTTTTGCCAATGACGAGTTTAACATCCTGCGGCCTCGAGCCCTCGCAATTTTTTTTTTTTCTGTTATAAAAGTGGCAAACAAGCGTGCAGTTCACATTGATGTGAAGTGATGACTGCAGCCTATAGACACCCACACAATGACCAGAGGTCAAAATGCAAATGCGCTGCCACTCCTGAGGCATTAGGTGTTATGCCTCTGTGCCGGAAATAACAGAGCCGTACATTACCACCTGACCGGAACACGATAGTGCTGAACACTACCACTTAGCGGCAAGTATATTAGGTAATGCGGTGGTGCCTACGCCCGCGAGCTTCGTCACTGGAGCTCTACCACCAGTAATGCAGCTTGTGTCGCCTTAATGCTGCCGGATGGAAATTTGGAGTCTGATTTGACTAATGGTTTGTTGTTGCCATAGAGCAACACGGGTCACTCGGAGGGGAGTAGCCATAGCGTTTATTACCGATGCAAAACAGTCTGTAATTTTTTGCGGGGGGAACTACGTGTGATACACACACAATACAAAAATCGTCTATTACTACGAAACTCACACACATGATTTTAACAAAATACATGAACAATTTCACGCACACATTTAAACGTCTGGTCGACAGGCGGAGGAACACTTGTACTTGTACTTTGACAGAGGGGAAAACCTGCATATGGCTACTCCGGTGGCCCGCGTTGCTCTATGGTTGTTGCTCATCAAAGTTATTTATTTTCGGCCATGATTTACTACAAGCAATAAAATGTGAATTAAACTAGATTTTATTTTGTGGTACGCGGTATAAGCAATTAGATCAACGGTAGTTAGTTGCTTGATTAAATTATATGTTTAATTGCATGAATGTAGCAAAGAAACAAACAGTTCGCACTGATGGTAGAAAGCCTATCAACATCGGAAGCGTAAATTCTAAAAGAAGTATCCTAGAAGTGACTAGTTAATCTAAAAACCTTTCAAGGGACCGAAGTAAAAACTGAATAAAATAGGCAAAACAACGAACCACAAAGGAAAATTAACATTCGAAATCTAGTTTCAATCGCAATAAAGTTGGCGTTGTTACAAACATTTTCTTGTTTTTGCCGATGTCGAGTTTAATATCCTGCGGCCTCGGGCCCTCACAATGCAGTTTGAGCCGCCTTAATTGCTGCCCGACGGAAATTTGGATTCTGATTTGACCAATGGTTTGCTGTTGGTCTTCAGAGTGATATATTATCCACCATGATTTATTAGAAGCAATCTTAATGTGAATTAAATTAGATTTTAGTTTGTGGTACGCGGTAGAAATAACTAGAACAACAGTAGTTAGTGTAGTGCTTGATTAAATTATATGTTTAATTGTAAAGTAATAGTAGCAAAGAAGCAAAGAGTTCGCATTGATGGTAGGTAGCCTTTAAACATAGGAAGCGTGAATCCTTAAAGAAGTCAATTGTAGGACACAAGTGACAAGGTAATCTAAAAACCTTTCAAGCGACCGAAGTAGAAACTAAATATAACGGACAAAAGAGCGGACCACAAAGAATATTTAGCATTCGAAATGAAGGCTCCATCGGGTTCCGCAATAAAGTTAGCGGTGTTGCAAAAATTATCTTATTTTTGCCGATGTCGAGTTTAATATCCTGAGGCCTCGGGCCCTCACAATGCAGTTTGAGCCGCCTTAATTGCTGCCCGACGGAAATTTGGATTCTGATTTGACCAATGGTTTGTTGTTGGTCTTCAGAGTGATATATATCCACCATGATTTATTAGAAGCAATCTTAATGTGAATTAAATTAGATTTTAGTTTGTGGTTCGCGGTAGAAATAACTAGAGCAACAGTAGTTAGTATGAACAGAGAACAAATGCAAGGGTAGTACTAGATGATGCAGTGTTAGAACAGGTTGATGAAATTGTATATCTTGGATGTGTTTTTAGCAAGGATGGTAGGTACACCACTGACATAGAAAGAAGAGTGCTTGCTGGGAATTGCGTGAATGGAGCGTTGGGTAAGCTGCTAGAATGTAAACATCTCAGCCAGCGGGCTCGATTAGCCGTACATAATGCTGTACGTACTCCAACGCTTTTATATGGAAGCGAGAGCTGGGTATGCAGGAAAGAGCATGAAAGTAAGTTGAACGCGGTCGAGATGAGATCTTTGCGCACTCACCGATCGCGTTCGTAATGAAGATGTAAGAAAGAGACTTTGTGTGAATGATAGTATCGGTGTAAAAATGAAAAAAGGCATGCTCCGATGGTTCGGGCATATAGAAAGAATGTCGAATGAGCGAATGACTAAACAGATATACAATGCGAATGTGGATGGTTGCAGAGGCCCAGGAAGACCAAGGCTGACCTACCATGACCAAATAGGTCGAGTTCTGTCTGATGGTGGGGTCAAAAGTCTTAGGAATCGGCGTGCATGTATGAAGAGAATGATGAAGGTAGACGAGGCACGAGAGGTTTGTCAGAACCGGGATGTCTGGCGCTCTACACTCTCTGCCTACCCCGTTAGGGACCTGGCGTGAAGATACATACATTCAGTAGTTAGTGTGCTTGATTAAATTATATGTTTAATTGTAAAGTAATAGTAGCAAAGAAGCAAAGAGTTCGCATTGATGGTAGGTAGCCCTTAAACATAGGAAGCGTGAATCCTTAAAGAAGTCAATTGTAGGACACAAGTGACAAGGTAATCTAAAAACCTTTCAAGCGACCGAAGTAGAAACTAAATATAACGGACAAAAGAGCGGACCACAAAGAAAATTTAGCATTCGAAATGAAGTCTCCATCGGGTTCCGCAATAAAGTTAGCGGTGTTGCAATCGAGTTTAATATCCTGAGGCCTCGGGCCCTCACAATGCAGTTTGAGTCGCCTTAATTGCTGCCCGACGGAAATTTGGAGTCTGGACTCGACCAATGATTTATTGTTGCTTTCAAAATTACATTTATTAATAACGTTTCAAATTTGAAACAAAGAAAAATATATTTATTTATTACATTTCTAAATAAAAATGTCCTTTTTATCAACAGCCCTATACCAGGGTAGTGCATCATTTTGGATCGCCCAAAATGAGAGAGTTTTAATTAAATAAAATACCTAGTGCGACAAATGTTTGACATAAAGAAAATCAAACGCTAAAACTATGTAACAGAAATAATTACCAACAATAAAATTAATAACACTTAAAACTCTGAATTACGGCTATAATTCAGGGGATTCGCCGCCTGGTGTAAAAATGATTCTTTATGAAAGTAATTAAAAGTGAGAAACGCCGTGCCGCCCTTTAATTTGGCTCTGAGACAATGGGGGACATTATTTTTTCTAATAAAAATGTTCAGTGTCCTTTCACGTTTATTGCCAACAATTGCTTTTAAGATAACGATTTTTCAAGATGTTGTTATTGTCTTCGTGCTTATTAATAATTGCTTCAATTAGAATGTTGAATTTTTAAAAAATATCAATATTTCCATGTCCTTGTCAAAAAGTGAAAAAATAGTGAGTAAGTATTCATATGAGTTTTGGCGGGAACCTTGAAAGAGGCGTATGGTGCTCTTATTTTATTTCACTTTCTTGGTGTATTTTTAAGTTATATTGAATAAAATTGGTGGCATTTTGTTTGATATAGGTTTATTACAGTGCCCGTGTATAGTGAAATAGAATAACAGTCCGAAAATACGACCTTTCAGGTTGTCTCCAAAACTACATTGTAAATGTTCTGGTAAAGTAGCCATCGCTTTACTCGAATAACTTGATTGTAACTCACTTGACTGACATATTATACTTGATAACTTATATACTTGATACTTACATATTATACTTGATGACTATATTATACTAACTTTTACGCTGCTTATATAAATATGAAATATCGTTTTACTTGACACTGGCAATATGCGTTATAGCGATGCCATAATAACAAAAAAAAAATAAGTATTCATATATCTTCAGAGCACAATAAGAACACGTGCTTTGGGCTACAGAAACTATATTAATGTGCAGGGTTAATTGCAGTGGCGATTTCTCTAAGATGGCGCGTATGGCACCGCCGTACAATAATTTTTAAGCATTAGAATGTAATATATTTATATATTCTATATCTTTCTATTGATTTAATTGATTTTTTATTTTAGTAATTAAACAGTAATATCGCGAAAAAATATCAGTTATTTCATACAAAAATGTAAATGTTAAATTTTAATTTGAAATTTCAGACAGGATTTCGCGTAATTTCCAAACGGTGTATTTTTGGGGCTGGTAAATAAATACAGCGAGGACACTTTATGGGGAGATAACTGCTTTCACAATGCTATAGATTAGTACCTACCGTAATGGTAGTTGTAGTGATGTAGTTAATAGAAGTAACATAAGTCGGGATTTGGTACGGAGCGGACAGCGGACTCTGTACGCTCCGAACCAAGTCTGGACGTGTTTAGTGGAGTCCGACGCACATAATAATTATTAATCAAGTCCAATGTGGTCCGTTCGCGTGGAATTGGTCGGCGGATTTGGTCCGCCGTACCGAATCTGGTCGTGTCCAGCAAGAGCGGATTTGGTCCGCCGTGTCGAATCTGGTCGTGTGTAGCGAGAGCGGATTTGGTCGGCGGGTTCGGTCTGCCGTACCGAATCTGGTCGTGTGTAGCGAGAGCGGATTTGGTCGGCGGGTTTGGTCTGCCGTACCGAATCTGGTCGTGTGTAGCAAGAGTGGATTTGGTCGGCGGGTTCGGTCTGCCGTACCGAATCTGGTCGTGTGTAGCAAGAGTGGATTTGGTCGGCGGGTTTGGTCTGCCGTACCGAATCCGGTCGTGTGTAGCAAGAGTGGATTTGGTCGGCGGGTTCGGTCTGCAGTACCGAATCGGATCGTGTCCAGCGAGAGCGGATTTGGTCGGCGGGTTTGGTCTGCCGTACCGAATCCAGACGTGTGTTTCTACTATAATATTGCACCCGGGCGGGCCATTAGTTTTATATAAAATTCTTGTGTCCGACACCTGGAGTAGTGCGACCCACATTTCACCTTTACCTGTGACATTTCGCGCAATATCTAGAAGTGTTCAATTGACATTGGATATTGGAAATAAGAAGGTCGTAGGCATCGGGAATGTCTAATACACGTGTAAATTTCAGAAGGCATTGTTTTTAGATACAATTTATCTTGAATCTGATATGAGGTATTTGTTTAACAAAGCCTTTATTTATTAAGAAAATTCTGATTTCAAAAACTAGATAATCCCATCACTAAAATATGAATCAACAAAAAACAGAATCTTAATTTAATGTTATTAAACTTTTTTTTAATTGCGCACTTTGTTTTGTAATTAAGAAGTTAAGTCGCCAATTAATTAGAAAATCTAAAAAAATTAAACAAACCTAGAATTTTAAAAATTTACCCACAATTGTGGTTTTTCCACAATCTGTGTTTATTTATTTTTATTTAGCTAACTGCCTCGGTAACCTAGTGGTAGCGGGCCACTACTACTACGCTGAGGTGCTGGGTTCGATTACCGGGTAGGGGTTTATCAGAGATAATGGTGTAAAGTTCTTTATCTTTCGTTCTATTGGGATTTTTCCACTTTCTGGAAATTTTCCAGTACCTCGCAGTTCGGTGATGTGCCCGTAGATGTCAACACGCTCGCCACCTGTTACATGGGCCAAAATGTAACCGGCAAATCGTGTTTGCATGTATGCTTGAATGCATGCATTTACCTCTGCCTACCCCTTCGGGGATTGCAGGCGTGAAGTTACGTACGTTTATTTAGCTCTACCAACATCGAAATCATTACATAGCCTAAACATACATACGTGTCGTTTGATATTATTTCGCATTAACACATGCTTGTGAAATATATTTTATTTTTAAAGAAAAATGGAAAGAAAAATTTGACTTCAGGCGAGGCTCGAACTCGCGACCTACTGGGAATCTAGTCCAGCCGCTTTTCCAATTGAGCTACTGAAGCCACTACCATAAAGCAATGCAATAGATGTGAAGGAAAGATTTGACAAATCGGGCAGGGCTTCAGTAGCTCAATTGGAAGAGCGGCTGGACTAGATTCCCAGTAGGTCGCGAGTTCGAGCCTCGCCTGAAGTCAAATTTTTCTTTCCATTTTTCTTTAAAAATAAAATATATTTCACAAGCATGTGTTAATGCGAAATAATATCAAACAATTGTTAAGGGTAAAAGCGACTTCTTTACGATATTCAATAAACTGAAAAGTCTATTATATCGGTTGCCTAACTAGCATAGTTGGTAATAGATGGCGCTACTGCTACCATAAAGCAATGCAATAGATGTGAAGGAAAGATTTGACAAATCGGGCAGGGCTTCAGTAGCTCAATTGGAAGAGCGGCTGGACTAGATTCCCAGTAGGTCGCGAGTTCGAGCCTCGCCTGAAGTCAAATTTTTCTTTCCATTTTTCTTTAAAAATAAAATATATTTCACAAGCATGTGTTAATGCGAAATAATATCAAACAATTGTTAAGGGTAAAAGCAACTTCTTTACGATATTCAATAAACTGAAAAGTCTATTATATCGGTTGCCTAACTAGCATAGTTGGTAATAGATGGCGCTACTGCTACCATAAAGCAATGCAATAGATGTGAAGGAAAGATTTGACAAATCGGGCAGGGCTTCAGTAGCTCAATTGGAAGAGCGGCTGGACTAGATTCCCAGTAGGTCGCGAGTTCGAGCCTCGCCTGAAGTCAAATTTTTCTTTCCATTTTTCTTTAAAAATAAAATACATACGTGTCGTATATAGAACCCCCTCCTTTTTGAGTCTCTAAATAATTGCAATATATTGTGTACCTTTACAGGTTCCGGTATTTTTTTTATTAAATTTAATAAAAGTGGCAAAAAAGCATGCAGTTCACATTGATGTTAAGTGATGACTGCAGCCTATAGACACCCACACAATGACCAGAGGTCAAAATGCAGATGCGTTGCCACTCCTGAGGCCTAAGGTGTTATGCCTCTGTGCCGGAAATTACAGAGCCGTACATAACCACTTGACCGAAACACGATAGTGCTGAATACTACTATTTAGCGGCAAGTATATAAGGTAATGCGGTGGTGCCTACGCCCGCGAGCTCCGTCACTGCTCTACCACCAGTAAAAAATTTTTTTTTACCTTAAAATAAAATATATTGTTTTATTTACACTTCTATTTGAGGCAAAAATTGATCATTTTTCGGTAACCTGGGCAGATGTAAATGATTTCGAGCGTCACAAACTTTTTACAACTAAGTAATAATTGAGTCTATTTTATACAAAGTTCTATATCAGTTTTTTATATTATTTCGCATTAACACATGCTTGTGAAAATATATTTTTATTTTTAAAGAAAATTGAAAAGAAAAATTTGAAGTCTCAATTTGTCTCGCCTGAAGTCAAATTTTTCTTTCCATTTTTCTTTAAAAATAAAAATAAGTTCTATATTAGTTACACAAATTAGTGTCAACTTGGAACGAAATTACAAAAGTTAGATATTAATTTTTTTACATGAAGAATGACCTACCTCAAGCTAACTTTGTATTGCGCTAATAGCAACGATGAAAGGTATAACTAATTACTGTACCGACAAAGGCTAAGTTGTGAAAAGTTTAACAGTTTTTTTTGAGCGACGACGAGGAAACTTTTCTAGTTAAAATATTATAAGAGAAATTATACAAAAACTTTATACCGATGGAAAGATGGTAGGTAAGTATGTGCTTTTTTATCTTAATAATAATAATTGCAACCCATCATACGTCCCACTGCTGGGCACGAGTCTCTCCCTTTTTTGGGGGGAGGCCTGGAGCTTACTCCACCACGCTGCTCCAATGCGGATTGGTGGAGGTGTTGGGGTTAGTGGCCAACCCGCTGTCGGATGTTTTCAAAGCGCCCATAAGGCCTCCGATAAGGTTTAACGACTGATATCTATCGATAGCAACCGGGACCGACGGCTTAACGTGCTCTCCGAAGCACGAAAACGCGCATTTAATTTGCGACTAGCGGTCACCCATCACACTACCCGACCGCGTTCGTAGTGCTTAACCGAGTAGATCGTTTACGATCTACACCAGCCGCCGGGCCACGCGCGCTTCTTGCTTGTGCTTTTTTATCGAGGTGTAAATGTCTTAGCATTCAACCGGCCTAGGAAAGAGCCGGGGTATGAGGGACTTGAACGTTCTAAAACTACCTCGGTAAAGACTTTAGTGCATGAAGGTGGGATCCGGATACACTAAAAACACTGCTCCGGTTCCCCCCACGCACTTTGCCTCCATAAGGTACGTCCACGGGGACTCTGACAGTCCCATTCAGCCCATACCACAACGACCTGTGGCTATCACGGTCGCCGCTCTCACGGAATCGCGAGTGCTGGACAGCTAGAGCCATAGAGCAACACCGGAGGGGAGTAGTCATATGTAGGTTTTCCCCTCTGTCAAAGTACAAGCCCAAATGGGCCTATACCCGTTGCCTAGGTGTTTAAATGTGTGCGTGACATTGTTTCTGTATTTTGTTAAAGTCAAGGTGTGAGTTTCGTACTACGATTTTTGTAGTGTGCGTGTGTGGCGCACGCATTTCCCCCCGCAAAAAATGACAGACTGTTTTGCATCGGTAATAAACGCTATGGCTACTCCCCTCCAGTCCGCCGCGGCTGGTGGCCCGTGTTGCTCTATAGCTAGAGCCCTCACTCTGGCATGTGGTTCATTCCGCCTTTTAGTCGCCTCTTACGTTAGGCAGAGGATACCTCAGTCCCATTCTACAAGCCCGGTACTACATGGTAAATATGTGCTAGGTCTACGAATAGCTTTAAGTTTGTAGCGTCCACTACATGAAGGCACAAGTTTGTATGTTCACAAGTTTTTATGTCTTCACGCCAGGTCTCTAACGGGGTAGGCAGACAGTGTAAAGCACTGTTGCCAACTGCACCGTAATTACGGTAAAAACACCGTAATTAGCAAAGATCTACCACCTACCGTACGTCAACTACGGTAGCAAAAAACACCGTAATCCGTAATAGGTATGAGATCAATTAATAAACATTTGGATAAACGATATTAACAAAACTGAAATATATTATGTAGTTGGGTATACCTACCTACATACATGTTTTAGGTGTATCAGTAGTGTTACAATAGGGTATTCTCAATAGTCTAGCAGAACGCTGTATTCCCCACCATTAAATAACCTAGGGAGAACTTGATGGAAGATGAGAGATATTATAAGAATAAGTTTGGTAGAAGTAGTGTGTATTTTAATTTAGATGATTACTCGGAACTTTGTAATTCGCTGTGTTAATTTCATTTTTATTTCATTTGATAGTACATACTTTATTTTGTCATCACTTGTGTTATCTGAAGTTTTTAGTTTAAAAAATGGACAGTGATAATCTCGGATGTCCATCACTGGGGGGTGCCAGAGGGGGACAGCTACCCCTCTCTAGCAAACAAAAAGCAGCACAATTTATAGCAAAGACTGACAATAATATGTGCCAACAATCTGCCCTTCCCTATAATCAAACTGCCCTAAACGCTAAATCGTTGGCTGGCGACACCCTTGGTGAAAATAACAGCACATCTGAACGAGAAAATAGTTATAAAAAAAAAAATGTTCCGGACCAATTAAGAACCTCTTCCTTTTTTCGAAGTCAGTTAAAAAGCAAAAGTTCCGAGAGGAATGGACGCTTATTATAGAATACTGTGACTGCCATCGTAAAGGTTATATAATTAAGGCATTTTCATAACATTGAGAATAGTTTCAGTGCCAAAAGTAGTGTAATGAAACGCCACAAAGAAAAAAATAAACATATAATTTTACCGTATTTCAAATTATAGGTACCACATAATTTTGGAAAATCTACCGTAATTTTAGAAGATTTCTACCACACAATCGATTTCGGAGTTGGTAACACTGGTGGAAAGCGCCAGATATCCCGGCCTTGACACACCTCCCGTGCCTCATCTACATTCATCATTCTCTTCATACATGCATGCCGATTCCTATGAATTTTGACCCCACCGTCAGATAGTCTGGACGTATTTGGACATGGTAGATCGGTCGTGGTCTTCGTGGGCCTCGGTAACCATCCACATTCGCATTCTTTATCTGTTTAGTCATTCGCTCATTTGACATTCTTTGTATATGCCCGAATCATCGGAGAATGACTTTTTTCATTTTTACAACGATACTCTCAAGCACAAAGCCTCTTGCTTACATTTTCATTACGAACGCGATCGGTGAGCAATACACCGCAGATCTTGCGCAAAGATTTCATCACGACCGGGTTTAATTTACTTTCATGCTCTTTCTTGCATACCCGGCTCTCCCTTCTTAATTGTATAAATAATATATGCTAAAGGCCTCTGAGTCGTAATTGACAGTGCCGTTTACCACCTGACCGGAATACGATAGTGCTAAATACTACTTCATGCGGCAAGTAGAATATGTAATGCGGTGGTGCCTACGCCCTCGAGCCCCTACACTGGAGCTCTACCACCAACGAAAACAGACGTAATCCGGTTATGTTATATGTATAGATACGTTATACAATTCACTGCCTCGGTATAAATGCAAAGATTTATATTTTAGACAAATTGTATTGGTTCGCTCTAAAAGCCTTAGGGCCCGGAATTTTACGATTCTGGCTTTGCGAAGCCGAATTTTATAGTGATTGTTTCTTTTGGTATTTATTAATATAACCTATCTTTGCATTTGTTTGCGAGTTTCGCCAGATGCGAGAGTCGATCTTTATTGTACTGTAGGTGTATTATTTTAAGAAAACAAGAAAAATACGCATTATTTTTTGTTTAAACTGTTTGGTTCGATTTTTTTTTGTGTTTTAATTATGAGAACTTATTTCGAGAATAAGTATAAAATTTCTCGACTGCCTCAGTAGTCTAGTGGTGTACTTCCATTACTACTACACTGTCCTGGGTGTAGTGGGTTCGACCGCCAGATCCGGGAGCAGATAAGTGCTATTGGGATCTTGAGTTTTCTGGATTTTTTTTTCAGTGCTACCCGCTTATAGTAACGAAATAGCCAACAATTATTTTGGCAAACAAGCATTCAGGTGTTATGCCTCTGTGCCGGAAATTACAGAATTAAATGGGATAAAACTTATCTGTTTGATTGTGACGTACCCAGAATTTTTAACTAGCATGCAGTTAATATGGATGTCAGGTGAGTACCGCAGCCCATAAACATACACAAAAAAACAGGTTAAAATGCACATTGTATGGCCACCCTGAGACCTTAGTTGTTAGTGCTTCTTGCGGAGTTTTGGCGGGAACGCGGAAAAGAGCTGTGTTGCTGCGTGATATTTTTTTCGAAATTTGTGTATAGTCGCGTTTTTATGTGTAAAAATGGTGGGATTTTTATCATAAAGCATTCGATAATGTTCACGAGTGTAAGAAAGTGATATTATGAAGTGAAAAGTGATTTTTCGTATTGCCTCCAAAACTTCGTAAAAACTTCAGTAAAGTCCCCATCGCTTTACTGGAGCCACCCCATCATCTCATCATATTCCTCATGGAAGCATTTAATCATCGTCATCTTCCATATGGATATTAATTAATTTAAAGAAATGTGAAATTCAATATGTATACGACTGAAAGACTCTGTATCTATGGTCATGACAAATTATATATATATAAAAAAAAAACAAAGTTGTTAGTATCTGTGGTACTTATTTACAGGATTATATAACTAAATCTGAAAGGAACACAATAGTGCTTATAACTTTCATGAAATCATTAGAAAAAATCATTAGCCCCACACACCCACCCACACACACACACACACACACACACACACACACACACACACACACACACACACACACACACACACACACACACACACACACACACACACACACACACACACACACACAACCTTATTTAAGTTATTTTGCTATTATGCTAATCAAAATGCTGTAATATTTTTAGATAAATACCATTTATGTATAGCTTTAATTGCCCTGGTGGATGAGCGGGGTACCCTGTAACACGGGTTTCTTAACCCAGTATGGGGGCCCTTGCGATGTTACTAGTAAAACCGTTTAAAATCAGTAAAGCATTGCTGATTTTTTGATTTCGATTTTGATTAGCCCCCAGAGTAAACTTAATACATAGAGTTCTAGTCATGGAACTCGCGGGCCATATAAACAAAATGCAATGCATATAATAATGATTAAGATTACATACATACATTCTGAGCTCAGTGTACAGAAGGCTTACGAAGGCAATATATTAAGCTTGCGGCTGCTTGAGCCGTGTCTTAGCGGTGGACGAGATGTTACCGTATTGTATAGTCAACTTATGACGGGCGAAGGTGAAATGTATATTTGTCTGAATAATATTATGTTCAAAGTTATATGTTACATTTAGTTTTAACGTAACTACATGCCTATATTCTCTAGAGTGGGCATAAATGCCCACGCTAGAGAAATATATGGCTTCCCTTAGTGAGTTACCCTGCGTACCAGTATCCCCTTCTATAGAACACGCCCCCGACACTTCGGGGGCAGATAGGCCCGGGGAATGAGGACTTCCTCGACCCCCGAACCATCCCCTTCCTCTGTTACGCTTCACGTGCGGAGGGAGGGATGATGATTATTCGTTCGTTCGGGCATAAATGCTTAGTTCATATCATGATCATCATTCGAGCTAAAGACGTCTGCAGTTGGATAAAAGCTTTGTTTTATTTTCGCGATATCTTTTACTTTGTTAACTTTTTTTTTTGTTTTTGTGAACTTAATTTGGTTTTACATGGTAATTGACATCCGTGCGTCGCCGAATGGGTTCCGATTGAAAATCAGCGGTAGGCTCACGTCTGGCATATTGCTGAATCGGCCACCTTTTTGGTGCTAATAGAAGACACACATTCAGAGCAGATCTATTTAACTAGTATGTTGTGCTATTTTTTAAGTGATTTTTGTTCTCTTTCTCTCTGTAACCAATCCGTGTTTGCTTTTTGCACCAAATAAAGTTTTACTCACTTACTTACTTACTAAAAATCCTCTCAAATAATCCCACTGTAGTGGTGGTGTCTCTAGGGGAGAATACGTTATAATCGCCATTTCGCCAAGCTTTCAATGCGGATTGGCGATCACAGTTTTGTCGACGATCACTCTACTCTACTGTATTTTGCATTTTGTATTTTTGGCAATAAAACATGAGAGGGAATTTGGAAATTAAAGAAATAAAATTACTTAGTGCCGAAATTCAACCTGCGACCTCAAGATAACCAGTCCAGTCGCTTTACCACTAAGTTTTTATTGATTCTCGAGACATGAACTTGAACGCGTCTTACGATCACTATTTTTTTGTGGATAGCCAAGATACTGTGGAATAAACAATTATTCGAGGTTTTGCTTTAATATACTTAGAAAAAAGTTTATTTATAATTTAATAGGATGCTTTTAAAAATATGTACAGTTCAAAACGCGAGTTCTTAACTTTTTAATATCAGTCTTTTATGAATTCAGTCAGCAATGTAATAAAATGCTTCCGCCTGAAAAACTGCAATTATGCCACAAGGTGGCTCTCCAGAAAGGTGCAGTTGGAGTCCAATTATATCGCAATGGAATGTTGATTTCGCTAATTAGTTTCACAGTTATGTTAATGGCATATTACAGCACTAGTTTATCTATAATGACACGTTCAATGAAGTACAGTAATAATACTATATAATAATGGCAACCCATTATACGTCCCACAGCTGGGCACGAGTCTCTCCCCTTTTTGGGGGGAGGCCTAGAGCTTACTCCACCACGCTGCTCCAATGCGGATTGGTGGAGGTGGGTGGGTAAGTGGCCACTACATCTTAGTATTAAGTTTTAAAAATGTAATTTTTGTTAATATTCTATAATTTTTTTTGTAGGTACCGACCTATTTATTTGTATTTGTTTTCTTTTTTTTGTATATATTATGTTTATTTGCTTCTTTTTTTTTTCGAAGGGCCATGCCTCATGACTGTCTCAATAAAGGCAATTGTTCTTTCTCTCTTTCATAATGGGCGATGGCACAATATAAATAACAAATGGCGTCGTCCCGTCCCGATGCCCTGCTTAGTACTAATACGTAGTATAAATAAGTATGTATTTAGAAAATGGTCACAAATGTCGACTGTTATCTCATACATCAAACTCTAGCAGGCTCTATACCTTACCTCGCTATATTCCACCTTGGTATAAGCATATTCACAAATCTCAACTGTTATTTCATACTATGTCAACAGTTATTTCATACATCAAACTTGCTAGAGTTTGATGTTTTTGATGAGTTTGATTTTGACATAGTATGAAATAACAGTTGACATAGTATGAAATAACAGTTGACATAGTACGAAATAACAGCTGACATAGTATGAAATAACAGTTGAGATTTGTGAATATGCTTATACCAAATTGGAATATAGCGAGGTAAAATAATTTCTGATTCCATATTACTACTGAAAGCATTTCGTTCTGCCGCGCAAAAACAACCACAAAAATCTCAACCAGTATTACGTTTTATTTTAAAGAAAAATGGAAAGAAAAATTTCCAATTGAGCTACTGAAGTCTTCAGTAGCTCAAATGGAAGAGCGGCTGGACTAGATTCCCAGTAGGCCGCGAGTTCAAGTCTCGCCTGAAGTCAATTTTTTCTTTCCATTTTTCTTTAAAATAAAATATATTTCACAAGCATGTGTTAATGCGAAATAATATAAAACAGTATTACGTTCATAATAATATAGTTGTTCGACCAAAATTAATTACCGTGTAGTATTTCATTACAAAGCATTTTGTTTCACCCGCAATTACTGTGAATGCTATGGTCGAACCGTAATCGCTATGTAATTGCTAATGATATATTTGCATCGACCAATGATATCAATCACGCGAACAGCTTCAATTAGCGACATTAATGTTCCAATAAAAGTAAGGTTTAAATAGTGCTGTCATAATAAAATAAAAAAAAATAAAATAGATGTAGTATTATATTTTTTCCTGTACTATTTATTTTTCGCAATAACACATGCAAGTGAACTTTAGAAATTCAAGAAAGAACGGAAAGAAAAATTTGACTTCGGGCAGGAATCGAACTTGCGACTGGTTATCCTGAGGTCACAGGTTCTATTATATTTTTTAATTGATTGGCAATTGAATACTTGCTGCGAGACAAAAAAAAAACGTAAACATTAGTATGTGAGTGATGTAACAGTAGACAGAAAGAAATATTGTAAATCGAGCCTACGAAAAATACCTAAGATTTAAAATAGATATGTATCAACAGCGAAGCGCGCATGGCCCCGCGGCTGGTGTAGATCATAAGCGATCTACTCGGTTAAGCATTATGGGCGCGGTCGCGTGTGAGATGGGTGACCGCTAGTGGCAAATTAAAATGCGCGTTGCCGTGCTTCGGAGGGCACGTTAAGCCGTCGGTCCCGATTGCTATCGATAGATAGTAGTCGTTAAACCTTGTTGGAGGCCTTATGGGCGGTTTTGAAAACATCCGACAGCGGGTTGGCCACTAACCCGTATCTCCACCAATCCGCATTGGAGTAGAAATAAATAAATATTTTCTATGGAGTTGTTCAAAATTTTCGAGTAAAATACATTTGGTCGATTATTACTCGCAAACTTGTAAAGCCAACTTAAGTGTGATAGTTTTTCTTATAATTTCTTTATATGTAGCTACTATTGCCGTAACGTTTGAATTTCTAACCACAACCGATTAGTCGGGGGGGGGGGACACTTGACTCTAACGAAAATTGGCACTTTAAAACTTAATAAGTCACAAACCGTTCACTAAATCGAAAAATGATATAAGCATACCCCTAACGAAATTGTGCCAAATTTTTAGTCTCTAATACGAAAAGTTTTCGCGCTAAACCGCGGACAGACAGACAGACAGACATGGCGAAACTGTAAGGGTTCCTTGTTTACTACGGAACCCTAAAAAACGAGTGCTACTAATCAGCATATAGACGTACACTGTTGGTCGTAAGCCTCTCAATGAACATGCTAACTTTCCCGATTCTGAGCAGTTCCAGGAAATCTCGCTATTACTAGCCAAGAAAACATATTGTGACATATTGTTGTCAACTGTACTGTTGTACTGGTGGTAGAGCTCCAGTGACGGAGCTGGCGGGCATAGGCACCACCGCATTACCTAATATACTTGCCGCTAAATGGTACTGCTCAGCACTATCGTGTTCCGGTCAGGTGGTAATGTACGGCCCTGTAATTTCCGGCACAGAGGCATAACACCTTAGGCCTCAGGAGTGGCAACGCATCTGCATTTTGACCTTGGTCTTTGTGTGGGTGTCTATAGGCTGCAGTCATCACTTAACATCAATGTGAACTGCATGCTTGTTTGCCACTTCCATAACATAAAAAAAAAATACATAAAATATAATATTTCCGACAAAAGAACAACGATTCATCTTATCATTTGAGTATTTTTTCATGATTTTACATAATTTTCACTATCTTTTTATATAGTGTACAAGGTGAGGGCCCAAAGTGAAACTTGTCCTGTCAGGTATAAAGTTTCTTCCACTTCGTACCCATAATAAAATGTGATGCACACTAAAGTAATCTCATAACGGATATGAAGCTCGCCGAGCTACGATTACGAACGATTAACGCATACAGGGCAAGTTCACAGCGGTACATTATTATTAGAAAACTTTGAAGTACTGGAAATAGATTTACTGGAAGTGATTTTTTTTTACATATTTTTGTGTAAGATCAAACTGCAGGACAATAATAAAAAGAGCTATAAAGCGTAGGTGTATGTTTCCTGGTGATAGAGCTCAAGGTTTTAAGAAAGTTGCCGCTAAATGGTAGTGTTCAGCACTATCGTGTTCCGGTCAAATACGGTCCCCTAATTTCCGGCACAGAGGCATAACACTAATAAGCCTCAGGAGTGGTAACGCATCTGCACTTTGACCTTGGTCTTTGTGTAAGTGTCTATAGGCTGTCATCACTTATCATCAATGTGAACTGCATGCTTGTTTGCCACTTCCATTACATAAAAAGGTTTTAAATAGAATAGTTTTTCTATTTATCGAAACAAAAGTAACATACATGCTGGTAATTGCCATTAATAATAACATTGAAATTAAAATTGTATTAATATCATTAAAATATATGAGCTGCAAATGTTATGATATATTTGTATGGAAGATTTTGGTTTTTCTGTTATTTTTTTATTTTAAAGAAAAATGGAAAGAAAAATTTGACTTCAGGCGAGACTCGAACTCGCGGCCTACTGGGAATCTAGTCCAGCCGCTCTTCCAATTGAGCTACTGAAGTCCTGCCCGATTTGTCGAATCTTTCCTTCACATTTATTGCATTGCTTTATGGTAGCAGCAGCGCCATCTATTGCCAACTATGCTAGTAAGCCGCGAGTTCGAGTCTCGCCTGAAGTCAAATTTTTCTTTCCATTTTTCTTTAAAATAAAAATATATTTCACAAGCATGTGTTAATGCGAAATAATATAAAACCATTTTTTTAAATTTTTTAAAGTGGCAAACAAGCACACATTGATACTAAATGAATACCGTGTAATGCCTTTAAATATTTAACTTAACCAGAAACTTTGTAGATGCGTTGCCACTCCCGATGTTTGGGTTATTATGCCTCTGTGCCGGTAATCACAGGGATTTTACCACCTGATCAAAATACAATAGCATTGAACACTACATTTTGAGATTATTATTAAATCGTATTAAAATACCTACTTCCCTACTATATTAATATTATAAATGCGAAAGTAACTCTGTCTGTCTGTCTGTCTGTTACCTTTTCAAGTCCAAACACTGAACCGATTTTAATGAAATTTGGTGCAGAGATAGAACTGACTTTGAGAAGGAACATAGGCTACTTTTTGACATCCACGCGGGCGAAGCCGCAGGCAACAGCTAGTTCGTAATAAACTTACCTTTTTTTAAATATTTTTATGTGATTAAAGTGGTAAACAAGCATGCATTGCATTCATATTGATATTAAGTGATGACTGCATCCTATAGACACCCCCACAAGGACCAAAGGACAAAATTCAGATGCATTACCACTTTTGAGGCATAAGGTGTTATGCCTCTGTGCCGAAAATTACAGGGCCGTACACGGTAGTGCTGAACACTACCATTTAATGGCAAGAATTTTAGGTAATGCGGTGGTGCCAACGCACACGAGCTCCATCACTGGAGCTTTAGCACCAATGAATAAACCTATTCAATATAATATCTTAAATTATTTTATGCGTATTAAAGTGTAAATATATTTGTTTTCATCATAGATTTGCTTGATTCTATGTTTACAATACATTGAAATCAAGTCTTTTCTAGTCAGTTTAGTTATAGATCAATGTAAGGGTACGCTCGCATGGTACCTTTGATCTCATCTTCATTATCCTCGAAATTAACTATTTCCACGTGAATGTTTTGATAACTTAGCAGGTTTAGCATTTTTATTTCAGTGAAACAATATAAAATATTTTTTAACGAGTGGTAGAGCTCCAGTGACGGAGCTTGCGGACGTAGGGACCATCGCATTACCTAATATACTTGCCGCTAAATGGTAGTGTTCATTCATTCCCTGTAATTTCCGGCACAGAGGCACAATACCTTAGGCCTCCGAGTGGTAACGCATCTGCTTTTTGACCTCTGGTCTTTGTGTGGGTGTCTCTATAGGCTGCAGTCATCACTTAACATCAATGTGAACTGCATGCTTGTTTGCCACTTTCATAACATAATAAAAATAGTAATAATAAATGGTACGTCCACTATCCGTGTTAATTTTATTATAATAAGTTAGGATCCCAGTGCAGAATTATTTCGTTCATCCAGATATGCTGCAAACTTAATTTTTACGCATATTTATAAATCTGCCTCAGTAGCCTATTGCTAGCAGGCCACTTCTACTACGCTGGAGGTCCTGGGTTCGATTCGCGGGTCGGAGACTATCAGAGATTAAAATCCTTTATCTTTGGTTCTTTTAGGATTTTTCCATTTTCTGGAAGTTTCCCAGTATCTCGGCGTTTGGTAATGTGCCTGGAGATGGCAACAGGTTCGCCATCTGTTACATGGGCCAAAAACGTAACCGGCGAATCGTGAGTGTTTGCATGTATGCTTGAATGCATGAATTTACCTCTGCCTACCCCTTCGGGGATTACAGGCGTGAAGTTATGTACGTTTTAGAGAGTATATATCCACTAAGTTGCGTATCAAAATTAGGCCTTAAGTATTTTTAATTAAATTATTTTATCTTTAACAGCCAGCAACTCTTATTTGCAGCCGATTTAATTTGGCTCCCGTACATCACAATAATGAGTAAAAAAAAATAATTTGAGATATGTATGTACTAGCGCCATCTCGTTTGTCGGAGACGTAACCTAATTATGACTAGGGTAGATTGTTTAATAGAGAATTCTAGGTGGCGCCACGGTCGGCTTAGGTACTTGGATTTGTTACCTTAGAGGGGATAATTACTTGCCGATATCGGGTTTATAAAGGCTAGCAAATAGTTCATGACAGTCAGTCATAGAGTAACAGACAGTCAGTCACAGTCACACAATTGAATCGAATTATTGTAGGGCAGTTACGCTGCCAGTTAGAACAGTGAACGTCAGTGATATTAAAGGGATATAAAGCGGGTAGTTCCGAATTAAATTGGCAGAAGACTAGTGATAGTAGTAGTATCGTATCCTGATAAATATGGTTTCCCGGTCCGAAGGGTTTCTTGCCCGTTCTTCCCTGCCGGTAGTAATCGAATCAGCGGATCTTTGGCAAAATACAACTTTCACCTGCCAACCTGTGCTTTATTTCATCATCCGCTCGAGTACCCACCTACAGGCGCTTACAAAGACGAGTAACATATCGGCTTATGGGAAGACACGCAGACAACACTACCTAGATGTCCTGACTGGAGAAGCCTCATGCCGATATGTATAAATAATACATGTACGTTATGGGCGTAAAAATTTGAACGAAAATATGTATGAAAAATATAAAAAAAATACTTGCGCCCATTTTTTGATAGGCAACCTAGTGGATATGACATGTATTCTCCAGATTATAAATATGCGATAAAAATTATGTTTGCAGCATATCTGGATGAACGGAATGATTCTACAGTGGGTTAGGATAAGTTATAACTTTAGTCCGAACAAACGGAACCTGTAAGAAGTGCTACGGGTGTAAGAAGTGCTACGAGCTACGCGCCACCACGCGTAGCGATGAAACAGCGTAGCAGCTACGTAGCACCCCAGCAGTCATTATCCAAGGATAGATATGTCACAGTATGATACATAAAGTAATATAGCTATATCCTTAGGAATATATATATATACCACCTGACCGGAACACGATAGTGCTGAACACTACTATTTACCGGAACACAGTTATTCGTGCTATGCGCTCCCCACACATAACTGCGAATTCGCATCGCACGCAAATATCTGCGAGCTCGCTCGTACTTGTATGCATCGCCTGCGCATCGCATCGCAGTTTTGTGTGGCCACCCTATATTACCCGTTTTGGTTCAGACCATGGATGCCCCCGACTTAGACAGGTTAGGTCGAAGGGAGCGACGGGCCCGTATGGTGTTAGGTTTTTTTTCTGACAGTACAATTATAATTACGTTCGTAGTAAGATAGTAATGAATTGCTATGTTTTTTTATGTAATGAAAGTGGTAAACAAGCATGCAGTTCACATTGATGTTAAGTAATGACTGTAGCCTAAAGACACCCACACAAAGACCAAGGTCAATGCAGATGCGTTAGCACTCCTGAGGCCTAAGGTGTTATGCCTCGGTGCCGAAAATTACAGGGCCGAACATTACCACCTGACCGGAACACGATAGTGCTGAACACTACCATTAAGCGGCAAGTATATTAGGTGATGCGGTGGTACCTACGCCCGCGAGCTCTGTCACTGGAGCTCTACCACCAGTACAATTTTCCTCCCTACCCTCCCCTTTTACCTCAACGTACAACAACGAGAACGTTTCGCCACAAAATAAAATCGAAACCGAAAAAACAATAGGAGCGTTTCAATAACACAAATATAAACATTGTATTTAGCATTACAATAGCCCGTTAAGAGAATTTGTAAGCCGGTTGGCAGCCATTAAAATTCACAACCTGTCATCATATTACCCGAAAGCTGTAAGAGCGTGTTAGGGCGCAGTTACGCGTTTTTACTGTTATTGCTACCTGTAGGCTGATTATAGGTAGCTCTCTCATTTTTTTTTTTCGTCTTTTACAGACCTTTGTCTAAGTAGTCTCTTTAAAATAATATTATTTAGTAATAATAAAATTGATTCGTGTCAAGTAGTTATAATCATGTACTCCATGTGATCAAAGTGCTTTCGAAATTTAGTTTTATAAGTTTAATTTAGTTTTATAAGTTTATTACCTGTTTAATACTGTGAAAAACCGCAGCTGAGAGGGGATTCTTCTAACACAAGTTACTACAACTTAAAAGAAGAGTTCCCACACCCAATTATATAACCACTTATATAAATATTATAAATAAAAAAATCTCTCATGGTAATTATTACGCTTATGTACTAATTTTAGGTATATTAAGATTTAACTGCCTCAGTAGCCTAGTGGTAGCAGGCCACTACTACTACGCTGGGGTCCCGGGTTCGATTCCCGGGTAGAGGGATATTAGAGATAACGGTGTAAAATCCTTTATCTCTGGTTCTATTGGGTTTTTTTTTTCATTTTTTGGAAGTTTCACAGTACCACGAAGTTTAGGCTCGCCACCTGGGTACATGGGCCAGAACGTAACCAGCGAATCGTGGGTGTTTGCATGTATGATTGAATGCATGCATTTACCTCTGCCTACCCCTTCGGAGATTACAGGTGTGAAGTTACGTTATTTTATACTGGCGGTAACGTTCCAGTGCAGGAACTCCACGGCGTAGGCACCACAGCGTTATCTAATCTACCTATCTGTCAAGCACTTAATTTACTCATCCATCATCCTTGATTGGTGGAGACCGTCGTGTCGGCGAATAGGGAACGACGATACCGACCTCACTGACGGCGAAGACCAACCACGGAGCTGTCAATCAATGATTCGGTCAGTAGTGGATTTACCAGCAGGCTGAGTAGGCTGGAGCCTAGGGCGGAAAATTTTAAGGGGCGGCAGAATTAGTTCATAATTTATTTTATTTCTATTTACAAAATTACTGTTAAAATTATCAAGGCTCAGATCATAGTTCCCAATGATTCTAAGCATAGAAAAAAAGTTGCTTACATCAACTTCAGGATTATGAAGCATAAAACACAAAGTTGAAATTTTATTGATAGACAATATACCTAATTGATATGATTGTAATCTACGATATCAAAATATAGGGTCGGCATAAATAATAGCCTACCGGCGGCGAATTTGTAAATCTACTGGATTCGGTCAATAATAGTTCAATCTTCCATTTTGATTTTGTTAACTTTTAACATTCTTACCACGGCCTCTTTCCCTTTAAGACGTCTTGTGAAACAAGTGTAAATATATCTCATACTTTAAGTAATTTTTTATTTAAAGAAACTCATCCTACTTAAAATATACAGTTCACTCAACTTCGCGCTTACAACTTAAGCACTGCCTTCAAATGTTAGTTCAAAACTACGTCTCAGGGGTGGCAACGCATCTGAATTTTCACCTCTGGGTTTTGTGTAGATGTGTATAGGCTGCAGTCATCACTTAACATCCATGTGAATTGCATACTTGCTTGCCACTTTCGTTACATAAAAACACAGTTATAGATTTTCGTAAACACTATATACCCCGAAATCGGTACCAGTTAGAATGCAAAATATGCAAATACGCATATTATGCAAATATCCAATTTGAGATCTTTAATATTTAAAGACCACGGTGTAGATTTAAGGAATTAAGGTGAAATCCAAAGCATCTTAGCAGACCCTTTGAGTGATATTAGTAAAATGCTTTGCAATGGTATAAGTAATATTATAAATTCTTGATTAGGCTACATTAATTAGCAACCACGGGGCTGGTATAGTCGCACGACGACTCATAGTCCCTAATAAACAATAGACAAAAACATTTATATCCAATTTGCATAATATCTTTAAATCCTACCTATATGTAGCCGTGAAGCTTAATAATCAATTTTTAATTAGTTTAGTAAGTACTAACACTATTAGTAAAAAAGCAAAGCATGTTTTGCCTTCATTTTCTTGTTTTGGACAAACAAACTCCGATTAACTAGCTTTTAATAGGAGGTTGTGCCGAGCTAAAAACTTGTGGGCCTCCACGAATAGCGGTAAATTCGGTCCTTATATTGGATGTTGTTTTTCTGTTTCAGATATTTTTTTTACGACTTGATAAATAATGCATTTATTTTAACTGGTGGTAGAGCTCCAGTGATGGAGCCCTCAGGCGTAGGCACGACCGCATTACCTAATATACTTGCCGCTAAATGGTAGCACTATCTTGTTCCGGTCAGGTGGTAATGTACGGCTCCGTAAATTTCGGCACAGAGGCATAACACCTTAGGCCTCAGGAGTGGTAACGCATCTGCCTTTCGACATCATATATCACATATAGGTTATCATAACATCAATGTAAACTGCATGCTTGTTAGTTTACCACTTCCAACACATAAAAAAAAATTATACGCCGTTGTCCCTGATATCCCAGACCCGGGGATCAAACCCAGGACTTCAGCGTAGTAGTAGTGGTCTACTTACAGTAGACTGCTGAAGCATTTTTTGTAGTTATTTATGTAGAATGTAAACAATATTTTTGAGTAAATTATTGATTTGATTGTCACGCTCACTTTAATGTCTTTGCCTTCGGCGGCGTCGTGTGACGGGTTGCTCACTTCCCTTCAAACTGGTCGAGGAGAGCAATGGCTGCCATATGCGTCATACTCGTGAACGGGTGCTGATTGTGGGACTGGTCTGTTGTGATTTGCGGGTGTTATATTCTATCACGATATTAAGCTGTTGATGGGTATTTGCGTATGTGTTTATATGCAAATATTTATATGCCATGGACGTTCACATTATCTTTATTCTATGTAATAATATTTGTATTAAATGTAAGGTTTTGACAAAAGAGCAACACGCTGAGTTTGTTGGGTAGCGGAGTTCTTCTCTGTAGTGCCTGCACTTGGAACTCTGCTAAGTGAATGACTATGATTATGACGAACAGATTTTTCTTTTTCTTCTATGAAGAAATTGATAAATTTGATGATTCACGTATCGGTTAAATATTATTATTAAATTGGTATTTATTAATACCTATTGGATTATTATTATAAGTCATTCTCTCTAGGTAGCTTATAACACGACAATGCAAATGTGTCCTTGTAGACCAATTTGAAATAAATGATTTGAATTTTGAATTTTGATTGCATGAAAATGTTTAAAAATAATCTCACCAAGAACTATTGAGGCTTGATTATGAATGAGCATAAGAATCAATCCTGGAATTGCAAAAAAAAACATCATTTTGTTTTTATTTTTGTGTTCTATTCAATATGATAAAACCTTTAAAAAAAAAGTTAGTTCTTTCATTATTAATATGAATCAAGTAAAGCTGGGTGGGGACGGGACACAAGTAAGAATATAAAAAGACGTCATGTAAAACGCATATGAATCCATTAAATTTTGTTTGAGCGAAACCTTTTGATTCGTTGTTAAATAAACAAGCAACCTGTATAATGGGGACGGAGAACAAACATGGTGTTCATTGTTTACCATCTACGACACAGAGTTGGCTTATTTTGTTTAAACTAAGTAGAACACAATCTTGATTAGTATAACAGGTAAATGTATGTTACATGTTTAATTAGTAGGTACAAGTTTCTCATATTTTAATAGAGACTGCCTCATTGGCTCAGTGGTCGCAATCGCGATGGTAAAGCCTGAGGTCCTGGGTTCGATCCCGAGGTCGGGAAAATAGGAAAGAAATAAAAGGAAAGAAACATTTATTTGACACAACAACAAGACACACTGTTATTGTGTTTTTTTCTCTGAGGAAATTCCCAGTAGTAGCCCGGAGTCTGGTCGTGCCTCAGAGAGCACGTAAAGCCGTCGGTCCTGCGCCCGATCTCTCTCCGGTCGTGTCGGATTGTGCCGTCCCATCGGGCTATGAGAGTCAGGGAATAGAGAGTGCACCTGTGTTTGCGCATACACTTGTGCACTATAATATCTCCCGGCGCATCTGGCTTGTCTCCGTTGAGATTGGCCGCCGTGACCGAAATTCAGACTGGAGGATATTATTATTATAAAAACTCGTTGCCTGTAAAGTCGGTTTTACGGGCGAAGATTTTACGTGACAACGTCTTTTTCTCGGTAGAAAGGCATTCGCCGGTCCGGCAGGCCTCTCTCTCGTTCGGTGACTCATCGTTACGTTACCGGGCGTTACACTTTTTCATGAGTGACTCCGAGCCGCAACCTAATTTAAGACGTTGTCACGTCAATAATTTTTAAAACTTTTCTTGATTTTGGAATGAATGGCGTTGTAATAATTATAACAGAGACGCAACAACTAAGTTGTCAAGAGTGGCAACGCATATGCATTTAAACCCCTTCACACGGTCGGATGCAACCGCCGACCTGACCAATTTTGGTTAAAGTCAATGGATCCTGGTCGTGAGCGCATACCTCCCGACATGCTGCGTCCGTGGTCGGCTCCGACCGTCTGGAACGCTGTCGGCCGACGAGACAGACATAAAGGCTGATTCACATATATCAGTGAAGTAACCGTACTGTGCCGGTCAGTGACAGCACGGATATGTGTGAATCAGCCTTTCGCTTTGAATGTCTGAAAGAATTGACAAGTTGACTCAACTGCCCGACCGTGTAGAACAAATACAAACATCGGTTGACCCTACCAATGACATGATGGTCGGTGGTTGGTCCCGACCGTATCGAAGAGGTTTAAGACATGTGGTTTTTGTGTATATGTTTTAACTATGTAATAGAAGTGACAAACAAGCATGCAATTCACATTGATGTTAAGTGATGACTGCAGCCTATAGACACCCACACAAAGACCAAGGTCAAAATGCAGATGCGTTACCACTCCTGAGGCCTAAGGTGTTATGCCTCTGTGCCGGAAAACACAGGGCCGTACATTGACCGGAACACGATAGTGCTGAACACTACCATTTAGCGCCAAGTATATTAGGTAATGCGGTGGCGCCTACGCTCGCGACCTCCGTCACTGGAGCTCTACCACCAGTAAGTAGTGACGTCTTTGGGCTGTCGTCATGACTTAAAAAAAATATAATTAACTTACCATTATGAAGTGCATGCTTGTTTGCCACTTTCATGACAAAAAAATAGGCGCCTTTTCTTAACTCCACCATAATTCAGTTCTTATTCATCAGAAATGATGCGTAAGTACAATTTTTAAGACCAATAAATAAACCATCACCACATCAAATCTCTCTCCAATAACCATACAAAATTAAATAGGTCGTAAAATCTACGGATTCATTTTGCGATACGCATTAATACAATAGCAGTTATATCCGGAATTGGTTGGTTACAGAATGGACCCGAGGGAAATATTGTTCCCTGTGAAAATATTGAGCAATTATACGTCTTATCTGTATTTGTAGAACATGGAAGCTTAGTCAGTTCGCTAATAAATCATACAATTGATACAAATGCACTGGTTGTAGATTTTCCAGTCCACTATCTAACTAAACATCCCTCCCTCCGCGCGTGAAGCGCGACAGAGGGGGCGATGGTTCAGGGGTCGAAATGTACCTAGTTCCCCGGTTCCCCTACCTGGATTAAGGTCACAATGAAGGTCCATTTGTCAAGTCACAGGGTTATTTGTGTTTTTAGTTTCAGTATCACTATAGGTCTATAAAAAAACCAGTTACCAGCTGAACTAAATGCCCATGTAAAAGAAGGGTAATTTATCATTTTTATGATAAAATGAGATGAAACAGATTACTCGATTCCAATTTGTTATGAAGAATGCGCACGTAAAATCCAAATAATCCTACGAAATGGAGTGTGTCATGAAACCTTCGGTTGACATATTGGGATTCACATTAATATAATGGTAGTGATATGCGGGATTGGCTGGCTACAGAATAGACCCGAGAGAAATGTTGTTACCTGTACAAACATTAAGCAATTATACATTTCATTTGAGTAAGCTTGTAACAATGTTTGTGTTAGATATTTGTGGAATTAAAATTGACTATGATCCCTTGTTATTAAATCGATAATAATAATAATGACTTCGGTAGCTTAGTGGTAACTGACTACTATATAATTATAGGTAGTGCGTGAGTCCGAGCAGTATATAATTCTACAAAATAAAGTGTGTCATGAAACCATCGCATTATTATTAAATCGATGATAATAATAAGGCTGGAGCGCCTTCTGTACTCGCCGATATTCTTGCGCTTATTAAGATTTTCGTCAAACTGTCTGGAAATATAATTAAATACCATATTTTTCTATAAAAATGGATTTTCAAGACTTTGTGAATTATCTATATGATAATCCATACACATTAGTTACTGTCGAAATACAACCAAGAATATGGATTTCGAGGCATCTTCATAAAGTATCTTAAGCCGAGTGTGAGTCAAGCAATGTTTCAAGTAACGTCTTAAAATATGGGTGTAAAGCCCTCTCGAGACGAGTCGTCCTAAAAAAAAGGAATATTATTCTGGTATTCGTCATGAGAATTAGTTTAAGATTTAGATCAAATTGTGATATCGTAACTTAACGTAACAGAAATTACAGTTTTGGTTTAAACCCGTATTAGATAGACCTTTTATTAGAAGTATAATTTATCGGATCGAGTTAGAAAATGTGCTTGATGAAAGTGATTTATAATTTTGCCCTCTATTACATGGAAACAATTAAATTTGAAACGCCTCTCAGGAGGATACAAGCATAGCGTCAGTCCAACCAGATGTACTATCTATCTAGTGATTCTAGTGCTAAACTGCGCCTAAATGTTACAATACAAGCGGAGCCTAGTACGCCAATTTCACGAGCCATTGCCTCGCAACCTGTGACGTGGTTTAATTTGCCACGAGGTGCACACACGGGGGCCCAGTTTAGTTATTTTGTTAGCACATTTTAACTCATCATGCCAGCTTTTCAACGTCTGAAAACCTATCGGTATAAAATCGGCTAAAACGAAAAACAAAACAATATTTGTTGCTTTTTGTTGCTAATTATTTGCTATGAGATCAATTTTGTTGCTCAAACCGATGACGAATTATTTATCGACGAAAATCCAACCTCTATGTTGAGATAGCGTGAAAACATATGAATCGAATATATCGATATACATGTTGATGCCACTCTTAGATGGAGAGTGCATGTCAGTGAGGTGAGCCGAGCTGTATATGCCGCTTTACACTCCCTTAACCGACTCAGAAACTTTCTGCCCATTGAAATCAAGATTCGTCTTGTTCAGGCCCTCATTCTCCCCATTATTGATTATGCTGATGTGTGTTATGTGGATTTGAAAGAATTTTTTCTTGATAACCTGGATAGACTTATTAATAATACAATTCGTTTTATCTTTTGTCTTCGCAAATTTGATCACGTATCGTATTACCGATCGAAACTGAATTGGCTGCCCATTCGACAGCGAAGACAAACTAGACTTCTTACTCAATTATATTCTATTCTTTCCGACCCAACTACTCCTTCATATTTAAAATTCAAATTTCAGTATCTCTCAGACTCTCACTCCTTGCAATTACGTTCTAACAATTCTAATGTCCTTTCTATACCTTTTAACCGTACCAGCTTTGTATCCAGCTCTTTTCTACTTCAAGCTACACGTCTGTGGAATGCTCTCCCGGAGGAAATACGAAGACTCACCACAAAAATCGCCTTTAAAAAAGGGGTCAAGGCTCATTATGCGTCACATGCTACTCATAGTCATCATTAGATTCGTATGTGTATATGTATATAATATCTATATTTGTTTAATAATATATATTATTGTATAAATATGGTATATAGTATTTATCTGAAAGTATAATATTGTATATGAGTAAAACATTAGATTGTATGTGATATTCTATTATTAGATCAGATTTATCTATTATATAATATATTTATTCGTTACACCGCCTACTATTTTCTCTATAGTACCAATGGTTGACTGGTAGAGAATGCTTTTAGCATTAAGTCCGCCATTTGTTACATCATTTGTCAATTATTTTGTAACAATAAAGAATAAATAAGTAAATAAATATAATCAGTCGGACAAATAAAGATACATTTGTTGCTAAAAGAGGCTATAGAAAAAAAAAAAAGATATTAATGATACTATCCACGCTAGCTAATTTACCATGTTATAACTAAAGACGGAAGTTATTGCTGCTCAGATCTTAAAAATTAGCGTCAGCAAGAAATATAAAATTATCAACACCGATTTTTTCATATCTTACAGAAACGTCGACTTGTAGCATTAAACTGAATTTTTCTACAAACTGACAAAATGACTTAGGTATTTAGTTCTATTTCGTAGTTAAAAAAAAGAAGTACGAGTATAGGTGGTAGAATTACTATCCACTTAATTAAAAAAAAAAAAATAACTCCATTAACGTCTAAAAAAATCAGACTTCAAATAGTTAAGCATACAAACGTACAAATTTCGATTTTTTCTAAGTGATTCGTATTATAGTGACGAATCACTTGAAAACAAATGCACACCACCACGAAAAACTTAGCACCGAATCCACGCGACCTCGAATAACAGAACCTCTAATTCACTAATACGAATCAATAGAACGAAAACGAATGCACGCCACATAATGAAAATCCATTATTTAAAAAGTCCATTCATTATTTAGGTCCATATCAAGATAAAAACTGAACCATGGTTGCGGCAACTAACGAGGTGCAGTGCGTCCCTGCCACCGTACACGGTGCCGCGCCGTGGACATGGGGTCACTCCATAAGTTCCATCAATTATGTAATAGCTCCATTGATTTAGTGACGTGTCCTTAAAACACCAATAAAATCTCCATTGAAAATCTAAAACTTTGGTGTACAAACGTACAAGGTTCCATTTTCCCATCATATCACCCGTGAAAAACTCGTGTCGTGTCGATGTAAAAGGTTGTTGATTGAAGCGCGACTACATTTTTTCACTTTTTCATGTTTTAACGCCGCCGCGCTTCACTGGAGGGCGGACGTGAAAAAATACTCACTATTTTCCTGTTCTTTTTTTAAGGAACATTGCGGATTTATAGTAATCCATAAAGCGCATTTTTATAGGATAATCATTTCATAAAAAACGACTCATTCAATAGACGAACTTGAAAAAATTCAAGACGGCCCCACCAGAATACCAGCGCTGTAGTGCCAACTACAGTAATTAGCTGAGGTGGGTGCCTTTTTTTGGGTTCATACATGCATCATGCCATAGGTAATAATAATCTTAGTAATAAGTATAGGTATACGTTATCATCGTTACTAATACATAATACGTTGTCATTTATGTTTCCTTTTTACTTTCTCTATTATTTATTGTGTTGTTGATGTATTGTGTGTATAAAAGAAAAAATAAACTTATTCTTTCTTTCTTTCTAAGTACACAGACCTACCTTATTTCACCATATCACCCGTGCAAAGCTCGTGAGTCTTGTTGATATAAAAGGTTGTTGATTGAAGCGCAACTACATGTTTTTACACCTTTTTCATCTTTTAACGCCGCCGCGCCACGCTGGAGGGATCTGAAAAAATATTTACCAATTTTCAGTCCTTTTTACGAAGCGGTGCGGATTTATAGTAATCCATTTTACTATGTTTCATGAGATTAAAGTTCTTTGTAAATTGCCAGTGAAATAACGTTGGTTTTATGAATTGCTAATAGGTTCTTTTATAATTTGTTAATAGGACCAACATTAAATCAGACATGAGATAAAAGTCTAATGAATTTCTGGCCGTAAAATAGGATAATTATTTCATAACGACTCACTCTACATTTTTTATTTTTTTATGTAATGGAAGTGGCAAACAAGCATGCAGTTCACATTGATGTTAAGTGATGACTTCAGCCTATAGACATCCACACAGAGACCAAGATCAAAATGCAGATTTGTAGATGCGGTACCACTCCTGAGGCCTAAGGTGTTATGCCTCTGTGCCGGAAATTACAGGGCCATCACCTGACCGGAACACGATAGTGCTGAACACTACCATTTAGCGGCAAGTATATTAGGTGGTGCCTATGCCCGCGAGGTCCGTCACTGGAGCTCTACCACCAGTAAAAAAAAAATAGTAAGACATGAACAATTTAAAGTTTGTTGATATAAAAGGTTGTTGGTTGAAGCGCGACTACATTTTTTTCTTCTCACCTTTTCCATGTATCAACGCCGCCGCGCCTCGCTGGAGGGATGTGAAAATATATTTACCTTTTTTCAGTTCTTTTTTTACGAAGCGTTGCGGATTTATAGTAATCCATTTAGCAATCTTTTTTCTGGAATTTTCAAGGAAATTATCTTCGCATGTTTTCTGTAAATTGACGTTGGTTTTGAAATAAAAATAGGCAAAAGCATAATACAAGTATATCCCTTTATTTATTTTAAAGAAAAATGGAAAGAAAAATTTGACTTCAGGCGAGACTCGAACTCGCGGCCTACTGGGAATCTAGTCCAGCCGCTCTTCCAACTGAGCTACCGAAGTCCTGCCCGATTTGTCAAATCTTTCCTTCACATTTATTGCATTGCCTTATGGTGGCAGCAGCGCCATCTATTGCCAAACTATGCTAGTTAGGCAACCGATATAATAGACTTTGCAGTTTATTGAATATCGTGAAGAAGTCGCTTTTACCCATAATAATTGTTTTATATTATTTCGCATTAACACATGCTTGTGAAATATATTTTTCTTTAAAATAATTATATTTCACAAGCATGTGTTAATGCGAAATAATATAAAACAATTAAGTATATCCATTTGTTTATTTAAAAAAATGTTATCAAAATATCCAATTATCCAGAAATAAAAATGATGTTGTTGCTAGTTTTTAGCATTCCGTAGCCTACGAGGTCTGAATAGGCCTACATAGTTTTAGTCCGTTTATAAATATTGTGAATTTAAGCCTGAGTTGCACCAGGATATTCGTTAAAGTTATTGTAACATTTCAAATCCTTCTTTAACAGATTTCTTTAAGATAGAGAAGGATGTGGTATGTTACAATAACTTTAACTTTAACAAATATCGTGGTGCAACCTAGGCTTAGACAACCTTAAACGTGCAGGAGCAATGGGCATCTAGGGGAAACGACGGCGGGTAGTGTGAGACTCGTACTCATTAAAACCCCGCGGTGTTCCGACTCTTCCGCCATCAGTGGCGGGGTCACGGGAACGCTTACGCACACATCCGCGACCCCGCCGGCGGCTGCTCGTCTCCGAGCCCTCCGCAGGTTGAGCTCTTTGGCTCCAATCAACACCAGTGGCGTGCGGAACACCTGCACGCCAGCCAGCCCGGGACCTCTCCATTCGGGCGACGGACATCCCCTAGTCCGGCGCTCGAAGGTCCCTGCCCCGACCACTCACAACGCCAGGCGTCCCAAGACGCCCGGGTGGAGAAGTCCAGGGACACACAGTCCGGCCCCGGGGGAGCGGGAGTGTCAGAGATGAACTGCCCTTCAACCACCCCACCGCGGCCCCACCACGTCCCTATCTGACGGCGGGACCACCGCTAGGCGGCTGGGGATAGGGTGCAGGGCAACGACACACCCGTACACCTCTTCCCCAGCCGCCTCCCAACCACGTCCCCATCTTACGGCCGGACAACCGCTAGGCAGCTGGGGATAGGGTGCAGGGCCAACGACCTACCCGTACACCTCTTCCCCAGCCGTCTCCTCACCACAGCAGCGAGTGGCGGGCAGAGCCAAGCCAAACGCCGCTCCCTCTCTGGGTTCCTCTTGGCTTCTCCGGTGTGAGGCCAACCACCGGGTACTGAGCCCCCCCGCCATGACAAGGCGGAAACCCTTGGGGGGGGGGGGGGTGTTCTCTATCCTGTGCCAACCTCTTGACATCCTGGTACAACACAACTTTTACATTTTCCTTCACTTGGTCTAAATAACTTGTTCTTCTTCCCTCTGCTTCTCTTTCCTTAAATTTTCCCTTCCATGATTGTCATGATGTAATTGTCGCGTCGCACCAAGTGGCCCAGCATTCTGCCTCGTCTGTTTTCAATTATGTTTAATATTTGTTTCTTCTCTCTCAATGAGAGATACGTAGATAACTATCTTAAACTATGGTGAATAACAAGAGATGTCGTGCCTGTTTCTGTCATATATTTCAGTACAACAACTCGACCTACGAAATGTAAAACAAGGGCAGCAATTTTTTATAATTTAAAACACATTCCCTGTTACGCAATATCGCCCGAATATAATTTTATATTCTAACTTATGAATTTATAGTACACTGTTGACATGTAAATTGCTGTAAATTTTAACAGACTCGCCGTGGAGATGTGATGTGCTAAGAAAATTGGATGTGTAAAGAAATTTCTGGGTGGAAATCTAGGTACTTTTGATTACGATTTTTCTTGAATTGTTTTAGTTTTTTAGCTCTTTCCTCTTTTAAAACATAATGAAATGTTAACTAGGTGTACTTAATTGTTTTATATTATTTCGCATTAACACATGCTTGAAAATATATTTTATTTAAAGAAAAATGGAAAGAAAAATTTGTCTTCAGGCGAGACTCGAACTCGCGACCACTGGGAATTTAGTCCAGCCGCTCTTCCAACCGAGCTACCGAAGTCCTGCCCGATTTGTCAAATCTTTCCTTCACATTTATTGCATTGCCTTATGGTGGCAGCAGCGCCATCTATTGCCATACTTTGCTAGTTAGGCAAGGTAGGAAAGATTTGACAAATCGGGCAGGACTTCGGCAGCTCAGTTGGAAGAGCGGCTGGACTAGATTCCCAGTAGGCCGCGAGTTCGAGTCTCGCCTGAAGTCAAATTTTTCATTCCATTTTTCTTTAAATAAAATAGGTGTACATATTTTATACAGGCTGAAAATTTGATACTTATAATTTCGATTCTTCTTGAATTATTCGAATTAAGATATATGTTTTTGATTATTGATTGATTGATCTTATTGATCCTTTGTGACTACGATTGTTCTTGAATAGTATGAATTAATACCTACCTTTTTGAGTAATTGGAGAAAGAATGGGATATATATTTTTGAACCAAAATGAAGTGAACAGATTACAGAAATTAAAGAAAATGTATATTTTTTTAAGAAATAAAGACGATGAATTTGACTTTAGGCGAGGCGACTTTACTAACATGTGTTATTGCGAAAAATAATATAAAACATTGAAAAAATGATTCATAAAGAATTGAACGGGTGAAAAACTTGGCACTCATAATTTCATTTTTCATACGATTCATTCATACGAGTACGATTCTTCTCGGAGAGATAGTAGGAATGGTTTGTAGAATTGACATATATTTTCTTAGTTAGTTGTTATAGTATAGGTATGTTCTAGTAAAAAATTACTTTACGTGAGGTTAATCTTTAAAAATATTTCAAGAATGTACATTTTATTTCCCACATCGCAACACCCTCCGCAGATGAAGGCTTCTCTCGCATAAGCTAGAAGAGCAGAATTCTTTGACGGTCCGAATTGCACTTTTACCTTGAATATGTAGATTATGGCACGCGGTCTCCTCCGAGTTATGCCCAAAGTATTATAAAGTAACTCATTTATATTGCAGACTAGCTGTGCCCGCGACTTCGTCTGGGTGAGAATTTATGATCGTTACTGAACAATCGTCAATTATATTTATATTATTGATACTGATCTACCCGGAAGAAGTCGTGGGCGAAGCTAATATAAAAGTAGCCTAAGTTACTCCTTATTACATCAGATATCTGCCAGTGAAAGTCCGGTCAAAATCGGTCAAGCCGTTTCCGAGATTAGCGGGTACAAACAGACAGACAGACAGACAAACAGACAGACAGACAAAAAATGTAAAAAATGCGGTTTTGGTATATGTACCGTGTATACATACATATGCATTTAGTAAACAGCAGTTATTTTAATACTACAAACACTGTTAATGTAAATAATGGTGAAAAATAAGCACGCAGTTCTTCTGGATGGTATGTGGATACTGCAAGCCCAGGGGTGCGACCGCCTGTCGACATAGCTATTGTCTTTGTCATTGCTGTCAAATTTTCACGTCGATTTTTAGCCCCTTTAAAAGCAGTAGTGATAATCTGATTTCTTGCTTTCGTAGGTGAGAAACAAGCGATAATGGTCGATTATTTCGATTATTGTTATCTAGTTAATTACAAAATTTGACAGCCATGACAACGACAATAGCAATGTCTATAGGCGGTCGCACCCCTGGTGTGTTAAGACCTGGATGGTTTCGTCTCTGTTATAAGTTATGGGCCTTACATTTATTAGCAACTAACCGAAACACGATAGCGCTGAAAACTACCATTTGGCGGATTACGTAATGCGATGATGCCTACGGCCTCTGACCCCGACGTTTTTAGGGTTCCGTAGTAAACCAGGAACCCTTAAAGTTTCGCCATGTCCGCCTGTCTGTCTGTCTATCTGTCCGTTCGCGGTTTAGCGCAAAAAGATTGATACTAGAGACTTGAAATTTGGCACAAGTTGGCACCTTAATCACGCCGACAAAGTGGTAGAATAAAACATGAAAAAAAAAATATTTAGGGTACCTCCTACATGTAACGCGCGGTTATTTTTTTTTTAATTTTTCGTTTTCCTTATAGTGTGGGATATCGTTGGATAGGTCTTTTAAAAATGTTAGGGGTGTGTAAATATCATTTTTCGATTTAGTTAACTGTTCGTGACTTATTAAGCTTAAAGCTTAAAGTACCAATTTGCGTTAGAGTCAAGTGTCACCCCCCCCCCCTTTTTTTTTTTTTTTCACCAGGGGAAAATGCGTTACGCATACCCACCCTTGGGGAGAGGGGTGGGTTATGTGGGACTCCGGACAAAGATAGACGTCCGTCTACCCACTAAAAACCCCTGGGTGCTCCGACTCATCCGCCCTCAGGGGCGGGGTCGCGGGAACGCTTTAGCACACATCCGCAACCTCGCCGGCGGCCACCCGCAACCGGGCCCAACTCACGAGGGGAGCCCAACGGCTCCCGGCCACGCTAGTGGCAGAGCACCAGCACGCCAACTTAGCCCGGGCGACGAACGTAAGTGTCACCCCCCTCTACCAACTAAACGGTAACCTACTGTTAGAAAATCAAATGTTACGGCAATAGCAGCTGCATATAACGAAATTGAAAGGAAAACTATCACACTCCAATTGGGTTTACAAGTTTGCGAGTAATAATCGCCCAAATGTATTATACTCGAAAATTTTGAACTCCATAGACAATATTTATTTATTTATTTAATTACATTATTCAAACCCAAAGACTACGGAACCATACACTGCGCGTGGCCAGACACGCACTTGGCCGGTTTTTCTTCCTATTCTTGTTCAAGCGTTTAAAAGCGTTCTTCTTATAAAACGCTCTAGCTCTGTTGACATTGTTGTGTTGACAGCATGCCACATCTAAAAAAAAACAACCGAGCGCTCACAAAGTAAAGTTCAAAGTGCAAATAAATAGCATTAGCATGACGCTAACGACTCCAGAGGGTTGTTTTGTATTGCGCCACATTTGTCTCGCAAGCTGCTAGCAAAAGTAACTTTTGAGGGACATTTGGCTCAAGTACATTTTTTTTACGTCCTAACGATCAAAGGATATGTAGCTAATGTTAAGGTGCGTTTTCGAGCAATATCCTATTTTAAGGTATTTTTTTCTATGCAATGGAAGTGGCAAACAAGCATGCAGTTCACATTGATGTCAAGTGATCACTGCAGCCTATAGACACTTACACGGAGACCAAGGTCAAAATGTAGATGCGTTACCACTTCTGAGGCCTGAGGTGTTATGCCCCTGTGCCGGTAATTACAGGGCCGTACAATACCACCTGACCGGAACACGATAGTGCTGAACACTACCATTTAGCGGCAAGTATATTAGGTAATGCGGTGGTGCCTACGCCCGCGAGCTCCTTCACTGGAGCTCTACCACTACTAACAATAGGTATACTTATTTAGTGAGTGACTTATTTGACTTACTGTCCTATGTCCCTTAGGTGGGGCAGAGAGCGTTCACAATACTGCGCCATTGCGATCTGTTTTGGGTTGCGCACTTCAACCTCGGACAAGTCATATGATCTCCGCATATGTTATTATATACAGGGTTAAATATATCTAGCGCATAAATCGTCAAAGGAGAGTTAGGTACTTTAATACTAACAACTTTTGTTCTATGACTTTTGCCAAAACGCAGTACATCACATGATAAGAAATAAAATCGTTTCAAATGGGACTTCTATGTATGCTGCTTTGCCACTACAAGACATAAAAAACACCAAATTGTGAAGTGTGGAACAAAATTGAAGACGTGCAGCATTTGCTGATGGAGTGTGTATGGAACAGAAATGAGAAAATGTTGCTAGTGCAGGAACTGAATTTAAATTTCATGAATGTTGGCCTTCTCCAGCAAATTTTAGATAATCCAAATGCAGAAATCGCAAAAGAATTATGTAAGTTAATTCCTTGCCAGTAACATTTTCCTTTCTATTTCCTTATATTATTATCAGTAATGGTTTAAGTAAGTATTGGGTACGATGGGGTTGACATGTCGTGGGACAAAACTCCTTTAAAAAATTGAATAAAAAAAGACATAAAAAAGTTAAACAACGTTATAGTGGCAACGCATCTAAATTGAAATATCTGGTGCGGGGAGGAGGGGTGACCGCCTAAATCGAATGCTTTTGACTATGACATCGTCTTGTCAGATCCATTCCGCCTAACCTTTTCCAATAACCTTTGTCTGGAAATGTTTTCGTCGTCTTGTTTGGAAGTCGTTTCGTCCGCAGGTACCACTTATTCATTGCCAATTCTGGACATGAAAAAGTAACTTAAATTAGCACGATAAACAAAGTTATCATAACCAACAATTTACTAAAGACAGTCAAAATCATATCCTAAGTTGGTGCGAGCAGAGGCGACGGAGGCAAGATGGAAATCAAGCAATCTTAGATGCAAATATCATGTGTTCGTAGCCCACAAACTGCGACGGACACTAGGGGCTCGGCGCTGAATTATATATTATACAAGTAGGGTGGATATGAAGGTACGAAGAACTGAGACAATATACAGTACACAGCAAGTTTTTTTTTTAATATAATGGAAATGGCAACCAAGCATGCAGTTCACATTGAAGTCAAGTGATGACTGCAGCCTATAAGGCAGATACACAAAGACCAAGGTGATGCAGATGCGTTACCACTCCTGAGGCTTTAGATGTTATGCCTCTGTCCCGGAAATAACAGGGCTGTACATTACCACCTGACCGGAACACGATAGTGCTGAACACTACCATTTAGCAGCAAGTATATTAGGTAATGCAGTGGTGCCTACACCCGTGAGCTATGTCACTGGAGCTCTACCACCAGTAAATATTGCACATCGAGCCTACGAAAGAGATAATCGGCTAGATTCAACTTCGTAGAGCGTTATTTCTACTGCACACTGCCTATGTAAGCACTAAAGTCTGTTTTGGTCAAAATTTGATCAAAATGGTCAACAAACCTAGATAATGCCCGACAGAGGTAACGCTCTACAGACTCGAAATAAACTACAGTTTCCTTCATAGAGCAACTCGGCCCACCGGACGAGACGGACCGGAGGGGAGTAGCCATAGCGTTTATTACCGATGCAAGACAGTCTGTCATTTTATGCGGGGGGAAATACTTGTGACACACACTCACACTACAAAAATCGTGAATTACCACGAAACTCACACCTTTACTTTTAAAAAATACATAAACAATTTCACGCACATTTAAATATCTGGGCGACAAGCGTCACGTACGTTTTTTTTAGACTGTGATTTGATCTTGTACTTTGACAGAGGGGAAAGCCTGCATATGGCTGCTTCCCTCCGATCCGCCGCGGCTAGTGGCTCGTGTTGCTCTAGGGATACTATGATTCCATGAATACAGATTCAGTTCAGAATGTAAATTGGAGAGGTCAATTTCTATCTTATGTCGTATCATTTTTAAAAAGTCCTTTTAATCAATGTCAAATAGTTTTTTACTATTAACATTCACAGTATATCAATTTTAGGTTTGTATTACTTAGTATTAAATTCATAAAATGCAGCGGTTCATTGTTTCTTTTTTCTTGAAGTTATTGAAGTGTTTTTTTTTCTACTTAACAACTACTTTTCTACTTAACAGCTTCTTCTCGTCCACTTATCACGATTTTGGTGAAAATAACCCCATGTTCTTTCTTAAAATTCAAACTATATACCTGAATATTTTTTTTATCAAAATCGGTTCAGCCGTTTTGATGTGAAAACGGAACGTAACAACAATTGTTAAAAAGCAAATCGTGGGTATTTGTTTATATGCTTGATTGCATAGAGTAACACGGGCCACCAGCCGCGGCGGACTGGAGGGGAGTAGCCATAGCGTTTATTACCGATGCAAAACAGTCTGTATTTTTTTGCGGGGGCCCGCCGAGGGGAAATGCGTGCCACACACACGCACACTATCAAAATCGTCTATTACTACGAAACACACACCTTGACTTCAACAAAATACAGAAATTATTTCACGCACACATTTTAACATCTAGGCGACAGGTATAGGCCCATTGGGGCTTGTACTTTGACAGAGGGCAAAGCCTGCATATGGCTACTCCCCTCCGGTGTTGCTCTATGCTTGAATACATGCACTTACCACAGCCTTTCTGGAAATACGGCCGTGAAGTTACGTAATATTTTAAAAACGTCCGAAGAAAATAAGAAACATGGTCGTTACATTCGGAGAAAATTCCAATATGAATCCAATATTGTTAGGATTATGCAGTTGCGTAAATAACGTTGTAGTTTATAGGGGGTAGGTAGTTTAATAGAGCTAAAGTTTCAATAGAATAGAATATAGTGCTAATTACTTAAATAAAAGATTTCTTACGGTTTTTGATTACTAAAAGAAGTAGTTTATCCGAAATTTCATAAATTTATACACATATTTTTAAACACAGACCTAAGTATGATCTACTTGTTGCATTTTTAACTGACGAAAAACAAAATAGAAGGGGATTATTTTATTTACATTTTTACTGGTGGTGGTAGACCTTTTAGACCGACCTTTTAGAGACCTTGTAGACCGACTTCTTGGACTAAAACCGTGATATCCCAGTAAATATAAGTGCGATATTAATAAATTATAGATGGAAAGAGGATTGGAAAGAGAGTTTTTCAGGAAGGTTTATTTCCTGAAAAACTCTCTTTCCAACATTTTAAACGGGATCAAAATCCGTTCTCAACTTGCCTAGATTAGAGCATACATACAGACACAGAAAATACCCTACCCTACGGGGTGTTACATGTAATAGCTCCTAAGATTTATATTTAAGACGTAGGACAAGATTTATATTTATGTGAGCATGTAACAAGCACAATAAAAAAATGATGTGTGATGATTGTAACCGTGCGAAGCCGGGGCGGGTTGTAAGTATGAAAATAAAAATGTACGGCCCTGTAATTTCAGGCACAGAGGCATATCACCTAATGCCTCAGGAGTGGCAGCGCATCTGCATTTTGACCTCTGGTCATTGTGTGGGTGTCTATAGGCTGCAGTCATCACTTAACATCAATGTGAACTGCATGCTTGTTTGCAACTTTTATTACATAAAAAAAAAAAAAAAAAAAAAGAGTTCAAGATAATCGTGTCTAATATAAGTTGGGAAAACGTGATGCCAGTGTGAAATAGAAGTAGGTAATACCTTCCGATGTCAGATGTGAAGTTTAATTAAACTAATTAAGTTTCACGTCGAGGCATCGTTAGCACGTGGCTCTTAGTGCCTTTTGATTTTATTTTGCTTCAGTTTTAACTCGTTTTTTTTTTGTAAGGAAGGTGGCAAACAAACGTGCAACTCACATAATAGTAATAATAATATATGGGGGCAGAGCAGCTTGTGGCGAGCAGTTGGTGAGTAGCGACACCACCCCCTACCATCATCTCGAGTTCCTCCGAGAGAACTGGACTCCGCCTCGTCCGCCACACAGAGGTACGGCCGGACAGAGCATCAGGTCTCTCACCTCTGGCTTGCCTTCATTGGCCGGTCAGAGTGGGCGCTAGAGGTATGGCATTTGCAGAAATTTGGATAATAGGCTGTTGTCTAAATTTCTGCAAGAGCCATACACTCGGGGGTGGAAGTATCTAAAGGCATAATAGTGAGGAAGCCCGCTCCGAGCTCGAGATTACTCGCTCGTGATGGTGAAACCGGGGCCACACCTCTCGACACCCCCAGCCTCTTTCAACAGTGTTGCCCCCCGTCGACCATCGGGTTGACTGTTTTGGGGGGCCTACCAAGGTGAGGCGAGTCACCACCTGCCTAAAGTAGGATTCGATAATGTGAGATGTTGAATAGAGGCAGGTGTCGGATCTCACTCCATAGGCCCAGTTAGCTAGTCCCTCCAGTTCACCCACATAGCCAAAGTTTGGCGAATCACTTATCATTACAAAAGTCCCATATATTCTGCGGGGTCTGTCTGTGTCTGTATTAACTATTGATGCAGTCAGAGAGAGGTCCCGCCGACTATAACCCATTACAAAGTAGATCAAAATTCTCGAAATGGCCTCTACGTGTTGGACCCCCCATGTCCCCGCGCAAGCCTGACAAAGGTCCGGGGTTCAAATTGGACTCCGTGCTGACGAGAGACATAATAATATAAGTTTATTTGCTTTCACAGACTTATGCAGTTGACTTTACATATATTTTTTATCTTGTTTGACATGTATATCCATTGTTGTTCACTTTAATTTATTTTGTTTGTTTTTGACGTGTCATAAGAGGTGCCTGTCACCCTAAATGAATAAATGAGTTTCTGATTCAGATTCAGATTCTGATATAACAAGTTACAATAAAATGAAGAACATAGTGGTACATTTATGAGGAATCCTTATTAGTAATATGTTTTCATAATATTATGTTGACTGTTATCATTACAAAAGTCCCATATATTCTGCGGGGTCTGTCTGTGTCTGTATTAACTATTGATGCAGTCAGAGAGAGGTCGCAACTTAGCAAAAGTGCTAAGTTATTAAGAATAACTTGTGTTAAAAGCGCTAGTCCCAACCCTTGTGTAAAATAGTTCCATTTATTACAAGTTTGTAATGATAAGCGTAAGACTGTGACTATTGTAGATTATCAGCAAATAGCTTAAAGTTAAGGAATCTAAGGTTAATAAAATAAATATAAATTACAGAGAGAAAAAAAAATTAAATGAAAACTAACGTACAATTATAAATGGAAAAAATGTATATAACTGAATAAACGTATATGTAAGTGGTGTGTGTGTGTGTGTGTGTATATGTGTGTGTGTGAGTGTGTAAGTGAGAGAGTTTGTGAAATAGAGAGAGAGTGTGTGTGTGTATGGGTGTGCGGGTGTTTGTGTGTATGTGTAGGTGTCATTGTTCTATATGTGAAGTCTGCTAGCCTACTAGGATGTAATCAGTATGAGTTATTGTAATTTTTTATTTTTTTATTTACCAGTTATAAATTGTTCTGTATTTACATAATAATAATTTTTAATGTTTTGCTAGATAACGAATAAATATTCAGGCGTTTATTAAGTTTATTATATAACCGTGGACCCTGATAACAGAAGAATCTTTTAGCAAATGCATTATTAGCTTTGTAAGGAAGGCAAACTTTATCCTTACGCCTTTTTTATTACCCTATACGGCGTGAGATGGTGTTGCAATAAAATTGTATTAACAACAAATAGTTGCATAACTGTAAGCACCTCACAGTTCTTGTATAATTCTTCAGTCGAGTAAAGAATAGGGCGGTAAGTTTTGATGTTAAGTGATGACTGCAGCCTATAGACATTTACATAAAAACCAGAGGTCAAAATGCAGATGCGTTGCCACCCGTGAGACCTAAGTGACATTTTGTTTATGTAATGGACATGGCAAACAAGCATTCAGTTCACATTGATGTTAAGTGATGACTGCAACCTATAGACACTTACACAAAGACCAAGGTCAAAATGCAGATGCGTTACCATTCCTGAGGCCTAAGGTGTTATGCCTCTGTGCCGGCAATTACAGGGCTGTACCACCTAACCGGAACACGATAGTGCTGAACACTACCATTTAGCGGCAAGTGTATTAGGTAATGCGGTGGTGCATACGCCCGCGAGCTCCGTCACTGGAGCTCTACCACCAGTAAAACATGACATGTCTCTGTGATAGTTATGACGGCATATATACCATCTAATACCAATCTCATACATTACCACCTAACCGGAATAGGATAGTGCCGAGGGTCCATCTGTCTTTTAGGGTCATGTCAATTTTGGAATGTTGTCAATTAGGGCCTTAACTCCCTTAATGTTATTACACTACCCTGACCTACCTTTTACTGGTGGTAGAGCTCCAGTGACGGAGCTCGCGGGCGTAGGCACCACCGCATTACCTAATATACTTGCCGCTAAATGGTAGTGTTCAGCACTATCGTGTTCCAGTCAGGTGGTAATGTACGGCCCTGTAATCTCCGGCACAGTGGCATAACACCTAGGCCCAGGAGTGGCAACGCATCTGCATTTTGACCTTGGTCTTTGTGTGGGTGTCTATAGGCAGCAGTCATCACTTAACATCAATGTGAACTGCATGCTAGTTTCCATAACATAAAAAAAAAAAAATATGATGAACCCTTCAGTAAATATGGGTGTGGACTTACGTTTATAAATGTTGTAAATACTGATTTATTTCTGGATTATGCGCACTTTTAATACCATACCTGCTTGTGATCTGGAATGTCCTAATTAAAACCAGTTCAAAAACATAAATATGAAAATGAAGCCAAGTTCGAGCTGAATCACATTAAGCATCGTTGAACATGAAAACACATTTAACTAAAAATAACATTACTGTGCTGCGCAGGCACAACCAAATTGAATTAACTAATAACTCTGCCGCCGAATGGCAGTGTATAGCACTATCGTCTTCCAGTTAGATGATTAAGTACAGCTCCGTAATAACTATCAGAGAGACATTTAAACTTAGGTTTCAGGGTTGGCAACGTATCTGTGTTTTGGCCTTTGGTCTTTGAGTAGAAATCTATTGGCTATCACTTAACATCCATGTGTGATCTGCATGCTTGTTTATCACCAATATAAACTTCTTTTTCTTCTTAGATTGCCACTTCTCTAAGGTTGGCGACCATCATGGCAATCCTAATTTTTGATACTGCAGCACGTAATAGAGAACCATTGCTTAGGTTGAACCATTCTCTCAATTTTTTTCAACCAGAATGTTCTTCTACCAAGTCCCTTTTTGCTCAGGTCACCATTATAAACATTAAAAAAACAAGTCTGGCTTAATGTGACCGATATTAGTAAAGTAAGACCTGGCTAAGCATAAATATTCATGATTGAGTAGGAGAACAACAGCCAAACTGGGCTGACATATCCTCCAGTGGACAAAAACCAAAGCAAATAAATTTAGATTAAAAAAAAAGGTACAGTGGTTTGTAATTAATGAGAACAAAGAAAGAACTGTATAGCCGAGAAAATAAAAATGTTGAGTTTAAATTTCTTACTTCAACGTATTTTTTATGCTAGTTATATTAATTTCGCACTACCAATTTCGGATGAAAATTTTCAAAATGTTTCCAAAAACTTTTTCAATTCTGATTTATTGTTTAGGTATTTACGTTTTGATATGCGAGTCAGTAATTCGTAGTAGTACTCAATTGGCCCTAAATACTATTTTTGATGGCATTTGAAACATTAGATGTATGAAAAAAAAACAATGTAGTTATTCAGTGGGTAGGTACAATGAGCTTCTTTTACGCCTTAAATTTCTACATTAATCTTGATCACCGTGTAACACATACAATACACAACAAAAACTTGCCCTTAAAAGTATCTCAGGACATCAATATATTTGTCACAATGCAGGCATCAAACTTACGACGACCCCTCACTCCGATCCAGCAGTTTCAACTTATGAACTGTAACAGTCGGATTTTCAGAACAAATATTATGTACATACACGTTACACGTGCGTTGTCCTTTTCAATTTATCACGGACTTGGCTGATACACCGCGGTGCCTCTGTATCCAGGTTGGTCAATACTCATTAGGCCAGTAGATTGATTTGCATGTCGTTTGAAATCTGAACTGCATTTCGCATTCCATTTTCAAATATATAGTATTTTCCGTGTAACATTGAGGTAAATACTTCGATTAAAATAGTACGCGATTAAGTCCCGTTTACAATATAATAATATGAATACAAATTGTGAAAGTTTAAAACAATTAATATTAACTTTTTTAATGTATGCCTTATTGCGCTTGACTTTACGTCAGTCGTAATGGCATTATCTAGATTGCACCCGCGCAAAGCCGGGGCGGGTCGCTAGTAACTAATAAAAACTTGCAACCATGAAAGGAAAAAACACGTGAACAGTCAGTCTGACTTTCAACAAAACAGTTGACAAACACAGGTGAAATCCCGGAGCACATCTGAAAGCGTATTTGTGTGACCATCGCAATGATGGCAACCAAGGTATGGTTGCCATCATTATGGTCACTTTGCAGTACAGTATCCAACAAGAAATAATGAAATAATGCACATCGACTTCAGGAAAAGACGTCGTTTTTTTATATAATGGAAGTGGCAAACAAGCATGCAGTACATTGTTGTTAGGTGATGACTGCAGCCTATTAAGAATTTAAGAATTTATTTATTTTCTCCACAATGTTTTCTTATGGTAAATACATCATATGAAACTTATTTTATTTTTAAAAATTATACTGAATTATTTTTTTAAACATTTTTCTCAGGGTATTGTGGAGACAGGAGCGCTCAAACTAGGTAAACCCTGTGCTATGAGTCTCCTGGTCTCCGCCTCAGGATTTTGTCCACTTATTTACTAGTACAATTTTAGTAATAGCTCATGAGAGCAATAAAGAGAACTAAGTACTATAAGGGAACACTTTGCCAGCCCAAAAGCAAATTTGCATAGTACTTATCAGTATAATTTTTAAAAATAAAATAAGTTTCATATGATGTATTTACCATAAGAAAACATTGTGGAGAAAATAAATAAATTCTTATCTTAATTCTTAAATTCTTATTGACACTTACACAAAGACCAAGGTGAACATGCAGATGCGTTACCACTCCTGAGGCCTAAGGTGTTATGCCACTGTGCCGATAATTACAGGGCCGTACAAATTATCTATCTATTTCGGATCTGTAGAGCGTTATCTCTTTCGCACCTTACCTATTTGACGTTTGTCGACCATTGACGATGTCGAGTTTTGACCAATACCGGACTACGGATGCTTACGCAGGCAGCGTGCAGCAGAGATAACGCTCTATGAAGCCGAAACTAGCCGATTGTCACTTTCATAGGCTCAATGTGCATTATTTCTTGATGAGGACTTGTTGTTTTTATATAACGTGATAATTTCGCATATTTTATTAAAAGTTAATGTACTGCAAAGTGGCTATCAACATGATGGCCACCATTCGGCGAACTGGGTGTTCTAGCAAAGTTTTTTTTTCAATAATGGACGCCTCTACACGCCTTCGTACATTAAATACAAATTTAACATGAAAAATCTTTCTTAATTTCAAATCAGTGGTCCCTGAGGTTAGGGCGTACAACCTATCAACCAATCATTCAAATAAACAAACTTTTCTTAGGACATAAAAAATATGTATTGAAAAAATATAAACAAATGAATAATTTATCACGCGTCGTATAATTGCTCATATTTTACCAAACACGAAGTAAATTCATCTATTTCCGGAACACGTTGTCTCGGTTTTTAAAAGCTTTCCCGTGTACAGTTCAGGCTAGTATCGATATTTCTCGAGGAACACTCTGAATAAACACATTTCAGTTAAAGATGTGTACAATGTTTGTGTGCTCACACTTTCATATGTATTTGTAAATACACTTGTGTTGCCGTACGGTTTGCGGTGGTAATGCCAAAGTTCATAGTAAAGTTAAAATATTATGACACTAGCTGACCCTGCAAACGTCATTCTGCCATACAATAACCCCCTTATTCATAAACGTACATTAGATTTTTTACGTTTTACTCGTAGCTATAGAATGCTTTGTCTTTGTCAGTTGCATTGTCAAATGTGCAGGATAGAAAAGGACAAAGGAGACATTAGCAGCACTTTAGCTAAAATACAGTGCTCAACAATAAATATTGCACATCGAGCCTAGGAAGGAGACTTCGGCTTATTTCCGGTCTGTAGAGCGTTATCTATTTCGCACCATACCTAGTTGACATTTGTCGACCATTTTGATCAAGTTTTGACCAATACCGAACTGTCAGTGCTTACGTAGGCAGTGTGCAACAGAGATTTACAAAGTCGGAACGAGCCGATCTTCTCTTTCGGAGGCTCGTTGTGCAATATTAATTGTTGAGTACTGTAAAAACATATTTCCATGCCTTCAAAGCGACGGTACAAACATGTGGATGAAATGTATATTGTGGTGTTTTAATTTTCGTGGACAATCAATCATAGAACAGAAAAATGCACAGCGACCCAAAATAAACAGTTTTGCAATTCTTGGCTTCTTTAATATCTTTTTCACCGGTTCAATCGAGCTTGAATTGCTTCAAACCAGTTACAATGAGAATCACAAGGAAATGCGCTAGATATCGGTTAAAAATTCACCCGGATACGAAACAACTTTTAAACAATGCTCTTTTAACTCAGTTCTGCGCAAAAGAGAGTTTAGTTTTTTTTTCTAGTTGAATTTTAACGTTGAATTGTTATTCTCAAATGATGCCAAAACGAAATTCATAAAAAAGTTTCTTACTTTTTTATGAATTTAGTTTTGGCATCGTTTTTCTTACTCATCAACTGCCTCAATAGCCTAGTGGTAACAGGCCACTACTACCTACGCTGGGGTCCTGGGATCGATTCCCAGGTCGGAGGCTATGAGAGATAACGGTGTAAAATCCTTTATCCAAATCTATTGTGATTTTTCATTTTCTGGTAATTTCCCAGTTCCTCTGAGTTTGGTAAGGTGCCCGGAGATGTCAATAGACTCTCCAAATGTTACATGAGTCAAAACGTCCAAATGTTACATAGGCCAAAACGTAACCGGCGAGTCGTTTGCATGTATGCTTGAATGCATGCATTTACCTCTGCCAACCCCTTCGGGGATTACAGGCGTGAAGTATATTTTCCATATCCTTAAAATTACGCTGCGGAAGATTTTCTTGGATTTGGAATCATACTTGTTATATATTATTTCGCATTAACACATGCTTGTGAAATATATTTTAAAAGAAAAATGGAAAGAAAAATTTGACTTCAGGCGAGACTCAAACTCGCGGCCACTGGGAATCTAGTCCAGCCGCTCTTCCAACTGAGCTACCGAAGTCCTGCCCGATCTGTCAAATCTTTCCTTCACATTTATTGCATTGCCTTATGGTGGCAGGAGCGCCATCTATTGCCACACTAGGCTAGGAATCATACTTAACGGGAAAACAGAAACCAAATATAAAACGTTCAATGCTAGGATTCTAACAGCCTTATTAAACTTGTATGCATTTGCCCTAACACTTTGAACCGGTTCAATCCGGTTGGAATTGCTCTGTACCAGTTACGTTGTGAGCTACAAGAAGATGCACTAGATCGCGGTTAAAAATTCACTCGGATACGACAAAACTTTCGAACAATGCTCTTTTACTTTTATTTCGTATTCGAATGAGAGTTTTTTGTATCTGTTTAAGTTGAATTTTAAAACGGACTTTTAAAAAAATAATGTGTAAAGCGTATCTATCGTCATATATGTAACGTCTTATTGGTAAATGGTAGAGCTCCAGTGACGGTGTTCGCGGGCGTAGGCACCACCGCATTACCTAATATACTTGCCGCTAAATGGTAATTTTCAGCACTATCGTGTTCCGAACAGGTGGTAATGTACGGCCCTGAAATTTTCGGCACAGAGGCATAACACCTTAGGCCTCAGGAGTGGTAACGCATCTGCATTTTGACCTCTGGTCTTTGTGTAGGTGTCTATAGGCTGCAGTCATCACTTAACATCAATGTGTACTGCATGCTTGTTTGCCACTGTCATTACATAAAAATATATTGAGATATTTGTTACATCATCATGGGTTATTAAGAGTTAATCATCATAGTAACAATTAAATCATAGATTAACTAAAAGTTAATCTATGATTTAATTGTTACTATCATGTTACTATGTTAATAAAGCAGGCAACGCATCAGCATTTGCACTAGGTAGATATATGTCCATAGGCTGGTTAAGTTATTTACCATGCATGTGAATTGCATGCTTGCCTTCTTTCTTATCTTCATTACTTTATAAAAGAAATGTAATAATCAAATTAAAATCTTCTCAATCTTCAAACAACGTTATGCATTATTATATTATTCACTAGCTGGCCAAAAGAGCCAAAGCTAAAAGGGCTGTTTTTAGGGGTTTCCCGGCAATTTTTGAAATGTTCTCACCTTTTGAACCTTCTTTAGACCTCTATGAACATTTCAAGACCAAGATGAGATGAATCTGTTCAGCCAATCTCGAGTTTTAGCGAGACTAACGAACAGCAATTGATTTTTGTATAATATATAGATAATAGGTTGGGGAAAAAGTCTTTTCGCATTATAGTATGTATGAACTTGTAATAAAATCTCTTTAACTGTAGTATTTGTATCTGGCTGGTTTTGTTATCATTGAAAGTTAAAATTTTAAAGAACATAATTCCAAATTCAAATTAGGCAAATGTGTGATTTTCATTTGTTTTTCGTACTGTCAAGATGTAACGAAGAAATTCGATACATTTTAAAATTTTACTACAAAAAAGGTAAAAATGCAAAGCAAGCCGCGAAAAAAAATTGCGATGTTTATGGACCTAGTCCAGTGTCTGTGAGAGTAGCACAAATTTGGTTTAAGCGTTTTCAATCCGGAAATTTTGATGTCAAAGATGCACCTCGCTCTGGTCGCCCATTACGGATAAAATGGATGCCATTTTTGAAAAAGTGGAGCAAGATCGACATATCAGTAGTTACGACGTAGCTGAAGAACTGAGAATTGATCACAAAACAGTTTTGGCGCATTTGAAAAAAGCTGGGTACAAAAAAAAAGCTCAATATTTGGGTACCTCACGAGCTCACTGAAAGAAACCTAATGAACCGTGTACTCATTTGTGATTCTTTATTACGACGTAATGAAACCGAATCATTTTTGAAGAAGCTGATGACTGGTGATGAAAAGTGGATCACGTACGACAAGAACGTACGAAAAGGGTCGTGGTCATAGGCTGGTCTGACCGGACTTCACAGAAACCCGGGTTAACTCGCAATAAGGTGATGTTGTGTGTGTGGTGGGATTGGAAGGGCATTATTCATTATGAGCTATTACCACCAGGCAGGACTATCGATTCTGAACTCTACTGCGAAGAACTGATGAGATTAAAGCAAGAAGTTGAGAGAAAGCGGCCGGAATTTATCAACAGAAGGGGTGTGGTGTTTCGTCATGATAACGCTAGACCTCACACATCTATAGCCACTCAGCAAAAATTAAGAGAGATTGGCTGGGAGGTGTTAATGCATCCGCCGTATAGTCCTGACCTTTCGGTCTCTTCAGAATTCTTTATGCAATGTTAGGTTAACATCACGAGAGGACTGCCAAATCCACTTGTCGCGGTATTTTGATGAGAAGTCCCAAATTTTTTATAGCAATGGGATCATGTCCCTACCTACAAGATGGCAAAAGGTTATCGAACAAAATGGTACATACATACTTTAGTTAAATTTAAATAAACTATATTTAAAAATGTTTTGAATTATCTTAAAAAATGCGAAGAAACTTTTTCCCCAACCTTAGATATAGATGTATAGATTACAAAACATGATTTATTAAATTATTGTAAAACCATCCCGAATTTCATAAAAAACGGAGAAAAGAAAATCGGAATTGAATGTTAATGTTGAATGCAAATTAAACTGGATTTATCCAGCCAATTTCAATTCTGTTTCAGTATCGTATAATTCCTTTTAGATTAGTGATGATAATTATTAAGTATTCGATTGAAAATTTCAATAATGAAATGTTTATCGAATTGGCAAAAGGTTAACTGAATACCAAGTAAGAGAGTCATAGTGATAGCAGTTTTTAGGGTTCCGTAGTAAACTTATAAGGAACTTATAGTTTCGCCATGACCGTCTGTCTGTCTGTCTGTCCGACCGCGGTTTAGCGCAAAAACGATTGGTACTAGAGACTTGAAATTTGACACAAGTATACACCTTAATCACGGCAACAAAGTGGTTGAATAAAAACATGAAAAATAAAATTATTTAGGGTACCTCCTCTACATGTAACGTACGGATAAATTTTTATTTTTCGTTTTCTATAAACTGTGTGATATCGTTGGACAGGTCTATTAAAAATGTTAAGGGTGTGCTAACATTATTTTTGGATTTAGTAAACTGTTCGTGACTTACTAAGCTCTAAAGTGCCAATTTTCGTTAGAGTCAAGTTTCCCCCCACACTACCAACTAAACGGTTGTTGTTAGAAATTCAAACGTTACGGCAATAGTAGCTATTATAACGAAATTAAAAGGAAAACTATCACACTCCAATTGGGTTTACAAGTTTGCGAGTAAAAGTCGACCAAATGTATTTTACTCGAAAATTTACTGAAAGCAAATTTTCTCAATCAAGGCAAATGTTTATTTCGATATTATACAGAATTATACGTTTCCATTCAATTACTCAAGCGGTATACTGATTCAACATTAAAGCTATACATATGTTCGGATAATTACATCTGACAGGGAAAACGTAGCCGATAAATGAGCTACAGAACTTAGTTATTGACTTACCAAATAAAGGACTATTAGTCATGTGATATTGATAGGGTTGTCACACGTGTTTATATTCTCATCTCATTTATTATTTCAGCATGATTTTCTTTTAAAACTGATCAAAGTGCTAAGTGTGGGTTGTATTTGCAATGTCTCTACCAACATTGAAGAATTTGTAACCGGCTGTTTGGGTCAAGTCTTATTTACAGTTATTGCTATATTTATTTTTATTTAATTCTGTATAATATTTATTTCTATTTTTTTACCTAGTTATGTTGTTGATTTTTTTATTATATATTATTGTAGCTACATACTTATAGTATAGAACTGAGTTTTTGTACATTGCCAACAAACTGCTTCATCAGTTTGGCGTGATTTTAGTATATGTTAAGTTAATTATGTATCTCGTAAAAGATTAAATAAATGATCTAAAAAAAAATTGCACGCATATGGTTGCACACAATTGAGCATTTCCGTTGTTATTTTACAGTTACCTTCAAGGTTTTTTGTGATTAAGTTCAAAAGTTTTAACGAGACCAACGAACTGCAATTGATTTTTACATATCATATAGATTTAAATAAAATAAATGCGCACCCTTTGACAATCCTACAAGAGGCTTACACACGCGTGAAGCCGCACACTCACACATTCATGTCCTATTCGGATTGGAGTATAGCAAGGCACTATCGGAATACACGTGTATTTGAATACCTAATATTGGCACGTGAATTAAATATGGACCGTATTGAAACTCAAATGAATTGGATCTCAAATCAATCGCATGTACCAATCAATTTCAGCTCAATGTTCAGTATTTTGTATGATCTTTGTTTAGTTCGTCTGATTGAACCAGTCAGGCAGCAAGAAAAATATGACAATTGATTTTTTATTGTACGGAGACGATATCGTCTCCACCGCGGCCGCTGCTCAACGAGTTAATTTAAACTAAATTTTGTTTTTGTATACAATACGTCGTGGTATCCTCTCTAGCCTGACATGTAGGCAGAATATATGTAATAATACTACGTATAGAATGGACACTTCCAGGTCCCGCCCGCTTTCCACGCATCACCCAACCTCCTCCCCTCTTATGGGCGACGGTTGGTATTTTGTAAGTGCTACGCACACAGGTGCACGTGTAAATACACGTCACTGATTGATGTCCGTGTAAAAGAGACCAAATTAAGTGTTTGTACGGAATTTTGGCGAAGTGTCCGCGGTGTGATGTAGGTAGTGTTGTCGGTTTTTCTATTACCACTACTATTTATTTATTTATTTCCTTCAGGCTACACATGTAAAACTATAAGTAAAACAAAGGCCCATATAAATATATACCTTGTGGACTAACATACATATTAATAACACTATGAACTAACACTACACGTGATTACGGCGACGTGATGCGCGACTATTATTTTACTACCCGCTCTATCATTTAAGGACCGGCTACACACGACCCGATAATCAGACGCGATATCAGGGCAGTGGTGGGCAGGACTCTAGATTGTACTACCTATCGTACTCATCTTATCTTATATATACATATATCTTATATACAACATGTAACGGAAATTATGCTCACTCTCTAACACCCCGATTAGAAAATCGATCTATAATCATAACACATGAACTGAAATTACATGTTTGTGTATTTAATATTTTTTATTTAAGAAAAAAGTTGTCCTCAATTTGTACGAACATTATACACACCCTATGCATTCTTACCCTACCTCTGCCTACGGCCGCACATAAAACACGAACCTACTCACATACCCACACTGTTGCAATATGATGTAGCGTAACCTGTGTACCCTTATTTAACACTCGCTAGTAATAAGATTAATTTCTACTATTTTATTTCTTAAATTATGATTTTAAATAAAATGAACTTATATTTTATTTTTAAAGAAAAATGGAAAGAAAAATTTGACTTCAGGCGAGACTCGAACTCGCGACCTACTGGGAATCTAGTCCAGCCGCTCTTCCAATTGAGCTACTGAAGCCCTGCCCGATTTGTCAAATCTTTCCTTCACATCTATTGCATTGCTTTATGGTAGCAGCAGCGCCATCTATTACCAACTATGCTAGTTAGGCAACCGATATAATAGACTTTTCAGTTTATTGAATATCGTAAAGAAGTCGCTTTTACCCTTAATAATTGTTTTATATTATTTCGCATTAACACATGGAAGTACTGAAGCCCTGCCAGATTTGACAAATCGGGCAGGGCTTCAGTAGCTCAATTGGAAGAGCGGCTGGACTAGATTCCCAGTAGGTCGCGAGTTCGAGTCTCGCCTGAAGTCAAATTTTTCTTTCCATTTTTCTTTAAAAATAAAATATATTTCACAAGCATGTGTTAATGCGAAATAATATAAAACTTCTACTATTTTATTTCTTAAATTATGATTTTTAATAAAATGAACTTGTTGAGACTAGCATTTTATTTAGGGTAGACGTTTGTCTCATTTTCCTTTTTTTATTAACTGTTCACCAAATGGGTGACCATAATTTCCATAACTGTAATTAATTTTGGAACAAAATGTAACCTATATCAAAAATGCCTGAAATCAAAATAGTTTCAGGTTGTACATTTAATCCTGTTACACGTTGTATATATATATATATGTATATAAATCAATTGCTGTTTGTTAGTCCCGCTAAAACTCGAGAACGGCTGGACCGATTTGGCAAATTTTGGTTTTGAATTGGATACCTATATAAAAATCAATTGCTGTTCGTTAGTCTTGCTAAAACTCGAGAACGGCTGGACCGATTAGGCTGATTTTGGTGTTGAATGATTTTTGGAAGTCCAGGGAAGGTTTTAAAGGTAAGAACATATGAAGAAGTGGAAGGGAAATAGTAAAAACCACAATTTATTTTTTTCTACTAGTCCGTATCTATCAAACCTTTGACACATTATTTGATTGTGAGGCAATACGAAGTTTGCCGGGTCATCTAGTATATTATAAAATATTTGTATCTACCCTGTAGTCTGTGAACACATAGCGAACAAGCCTAACCATCCCTACTTCCCTACTATCCCTACTTCCCTACTAATATTATAAATGCGAAAGTAAGTCTGTCTGTCTGTTACCTTTTCACGTCCAAAGGACTGCACCAATTTTAATGAAATTTGATACAGAGATAGAGCTGACCTTGAGAAAGAACATAGCTAAGTAAAGTTATTTTTAAAACGACAGCCACGCGGGCGAAGCCGCGGACAACAGCTGGTTACAAATAAATAAATTAAATACGCTCACACTCACAGCCACACACTAGGTATAAACCTATATCGTGGATATCGTTGTACACACACATAACACAACACAAAGACAAACGCCCAAACCCGAAACATATATCAGTAGGACATGCAAATATTTGTCGATTGAGCGAACCCGTGAATATTCGAATCAAATGGTCGTCTCACACCGCTGGACTAACTGGATCGTCAAATATTATACTGTACTAAACCAAACATTTGGTTAATCCAAAAGCAATATCATTGTGACGTCTATGGATCACAAATTTTATCTCTGATTGCTGTCAACAAACATTAAAGGCACGGACCCACCGAAGCGCACGCTGTACGGGCACGCGACGTATATTAATTTGTTTGACAACGTGGGTTACGGTTTCCACTGCAGCACACGCTATACACGAAACTCACCTGTCTACTAATCTTCATCATTCCTCCCTCCGAGCGAAGTGCAAAAAGGGAGGGGGGTGTTTCGGGGATTGAGGCGAATCCTCGTATCCCGGGCCTATCTACCCCCGAAGCTTCGGGGGCGTGGTCCTAAATGGGGTTACTATGTACAGGCGTCGTTCCTCACTCCTCTTACGCGCCACCCGGCTCCGTATCCGTGCACACGTGGTCCACGTGTACAGCGTGTAAAGTGTAGCCGGCGTTGAGCTATACACGCTCTTATCGAACTAACCTAGGTGTATGAATTTAAGCATATCGTGTTCGTGGGTTGCAGTTGACACAATTTCATATATTTTCTTGCAAGGCGAAGTTTGACATACGTGCGTGCGCTTCGATGGTTCCGCGCCTTAATCCAAAAGCAATATCATTGTCGTCTTTTGACGTCTACGAATCACAAATTTTATCTCTGATTGCCCTCAACAAACATAGAGCAACACGGGCCAGGACCGGAGGGGAGTAGCCATTGCGCTTATTACCGATGCAAAACATTTGCAGAACGCTTTGACCTTAACTCAGTACCTGAACCACTGTAACATGGTTCATGTATGTATGTATCTTCACGCCAGGTTCCTAACGGGGTAGGCAGAGAGTGTAGAGCGCCAGATATCCCGGTTCTGACAAACCTCTCGTGCTTCGTCTACCTTCATCATTCTCTTCATACATGCACGCCAATTCCTAAGACTTTTGACTCCACCATCAGACAGAACTCGACCTATTTGGTCATGGTAGGTCAGTCTTGGTCTTCCTGGGCCTCTGCAACCATCCACATTCGCATTGTATATCTGTTTAGTCATTCGCTCATTCGACATGGTTCATGTACTGGCTAATATTTTATATTTTATATAATGTATTTTTATTAATAATAAATTGATTTATTGATTTGATTTTATTAATTATTATTATTTGTTATTGTAATGTATTAATGTATTATAATCCTTGATGGTCGAACAATAAAAGAATTGGATTGAATTGAATTGAAAACAGTCTGTCATTTTTTGCGGGGGGAACTACGTGTGTGATACACACACACACACACACACACTATAGAAATCGTTTATTACTACGAAACTCACCTTGACTTTAACAATATAGATAAACAATTCACGCACATGTTTAAACATCTGAGTGACAGGCGTAGGACCATTTCTGCTTGTACTTTGATAATGGGGAAAGCCTGCATATGGCTACTCCCCTCCGGTCCGCCGCGGCTGGTGGCCCGTGTTGCTCTATGTCAACAAACATTTAGTTTGATGTATATATAGCGATTGCTTACTGACGATAAATATAAACTTTCTGGCAAGGTTTGATGTTGGTCCTTTGTTTGCCGTACCTGTTAAAGGTTTCGAACTTTTTGTGGTGGCTACGGTTGGAAATATTTTGGAAATAAATGGATTTTCGACGCAATGAAAATATTATCAGTTCAAAGCGTTTGCAATAATCACCCACATTATGTCTGTTATATATCACTGGGTCGTTACGAGATTGCTTGGCAGTGCTTATGTTCTTAGGTTGACAGACAAGCAGACGGGCCACCTGATGGAAAGTGGTCACCGTCGCCTATGAACATTTGCAACACCAGGGGAGTTGCCAACGCGCTGCCAGCCCTGAAGGACTCTTTTGACGCCATTTTTAAGAACCCCATATTGTAGCACCTAGGGAACACCTCAGAGGGAAGTTCGTTCCACAATTTAAACGTTCTGGGCAGTAACGAAAATGAGAACCGCACCGTTGAGCACTGCCAGGTGTCCAGTCGGTGTGGGTGGAACTTCTCTCTTCGGCGGGTAGTAAGGTGTAGGAAAAAAGACGGTGGCACCATGTCGAACAGTTCAACAGAGAGTTTTATCGCTGAACGCTGCTGTCCATCACGCGTTATTGTACTTACTACTGCCCTATTCGAATAGTTTGTCCGCCATTGTTCTTGTCCGTTGTCTGATTTCATTAGTGGAAGAATCCTCCACTAACGGTGGGATTAGTGGAGGATTCTTCCACTACGCCTAATTCTTCTACTCATCAATACGTCTTGCCGCTTCTTTACAGACCATGATGAATATACATTATTAATCAACCGCTTATAAAAAAAATAGACTAATATATCCGTTGGCTCACTATCAAGTCATATTTTAAACGTATAATCGGCCGCAAATATTGGTGTTTGGCGACCCCGATGACGTGTTTACAGACCCCTCGTTACCCGATGGGCCCCACCGACACTGATCACTCATTCACACACAACACAGTAGGTACACCTTTTGCGTCGCCGCCGATGTGTTCTCGTATTTCTCACTTCTGATTAGTTCTGATACACGTTCTGCTGTGTGCCGGATTTGCCTAAAACGACTACCCTTTATTTTACTGGTGGTTGAGCTCCAGTGACGGAGCTCTAAGGTTTAAGCACCACCGCAACTACCTTAGTCTACTTTCCTCCTGTATTATATGACATACTTAATGTATAATATTTGTCATGTTATCAGTTTGTAAAAGGTAAAATGAGACATTCTACTGATATATAATACTTACATTAGTATATTATTATTAAATTTAGTTTAATCTTAGTGATATTCTTGACATGTTTAACAATTATTATTCACTTTAATTTATTTTATTTGTTTTAAACGTGTCATAAGAGGTGCCTGTAACCCTAAATGAATAAATGAATTTCTGATTCTGATTCTGTTTGTCCTATAACCGTTGCTTACCAAATTAGTTATATAATCCAACTTCTGTAGCCGACTGTACATTCACTATCACAAGCCGGTATCTCAATGAAATATTACAGGGCTGGCTTCAGCTTCCCCGCTGTATATTAATTATTTACTTGGACGCTGGTTGGAAATACATTTCAGTTTGCTATCTTTGCTAACCTAAAACTTAGTTTATTGAATGTAGTTTCTTCATGAGATTCAATTGCAATAGTTTAAAAGGGTAGTTTATGGATGGCTCCAGTCTTCAAAAGTCAATTTACCACTCTTTCTTAAGGCCTGCGCAGACGAAGGACTTTTGTCCCTAGGGGACAAAAATTCTCAAAGACTCTTCGGGGTACTCTTAGTCGTTTGTGTCCGTTATTGCATACAGTTTATAAGAGATTTATTATTGATGGACAAAAATGTACCTCGGGGACAGTACCTCGTCTGCGCAGTCCTTTATAGTTACACATTGACAGATGACTTGAAACGTGTCAAAAATGAACTTAAAAATATTCAATACGACCTTGCAGGTTGCCTCCAAAACTTCTTTGTAAATGTTCTGGTAAAGTAGCCATCGCCTTACTCGAATAACTTGACCGTAACTCACTTGACTGACATACTTAAAAAAAAAATTTTTTTTAATTTATTTTTTACAAACTATCTTACAAATTAGGGTGTAGGTGCATGTAATGCAAAGACACACAAAAAACCATTATAGGTTTATCTATGTGCGTGCGGTCTAACCTTCCTTATAGGATAATGGTAGATATATTCTCATTACTTATTAATAATAATATAGTAATGCTTGAGTTTGCTATAGCATTTTCTGTGATTATTTAAATTTAGATTTGTAAACATATCTTGTAGCCCTTCTGGTAGTTCATTTAAGATCTTTGGTATTACATAATTCAATGTTCTAGAACCATACACATTATTATGTTTTGACTGACTATATTTTACTAACTTTTACGCTGCTTTAATAAATACGAAATATCGTTTTACTTGACACTGGCTATATGCGAAATAGCGATCCCATAACAAAAAAAAAATCCTTAAGACAGATAATGTTAACGTTCTGTGACGAATGGGTGCTTCGTACTTCAATGTTCAGTTTAGACATGTTGCCGCATGTCTTAGGTTCGGTTGAACCAAAACATATATTTATATGGTTATTGCCAAATGTTACACTAAGGGCCCTAACTCACTAGGACGCCATGGCGACGTGGCCGGCTACATATCCACATTCCTACATATACATACATATATTACATAATAATATGGCGTATTAAAAATAAATATTTCCGACAAATAAACAACGATTCAAATAATTCAATATTTTTTGAGTATTAGGTCACCATAATATAATGCTACTATGACATTCTTGTTTTTGAAATATACTTGCGACAGTTAATTGAAGGTAAAAAACGATTTCAATATCTGAAAATGATTTAGTATTTTATGCTTCTTGTCTCAATATAGTGTACAAGGTGGCCCAAGCTCCATACATTTTGGAACGTCTCCTTTATGACGTCATCTTACAATTTTCCTGACTTCTGTTGGGGCAGAAGAGATCTGTGGAGTGGTGATAATAAAACAGAGACGTGTCTTTAAACATTTATGCAGAAATAAACGACAATATTGTGATAACTATCCACATAATGAAATACAAAAATTTGTAAAGAATATAGACGTACAATAAACCTAAAAGATATGTAATTACTCTCAGAAAACTCTGTTTTCTTCTTGCTGCATCTGTGGTAACAGGATCGTCTTTAACTATATATTTTCTCATACCATAGAACCACCGAGTCATGCGTTCTCTCCAATCTAACAATTCATTATTGAAATTGAAAATATCTTTGTCTACTGCCGACAGTTCTTTATATAATTTGAAAGTGTTATCATCTACTAACCACCATTCGTTTTGGATGAAATGCTCCAAGCTAAGCGTTAATGTGTAACTCTTTTTATAGATGCGCATCAATCTGCAAATTAAAAAGAACGGTCAAGTGCATGTCGGGCCACGTGCAGTGTACGGATCCGTAGTTTTCAAGTTTAAATAATGTAATGAAAAAAATAATAAATATTTTGTACAAAGTTTTTCTAATTTTTCGAGTAAAATACATGTTAGCACACCCCTAACATTTTTTAAAGACAATATTCCACACTATAAAAAAAAACTTATTTGCGCGTTACATGTAGCGGAGGTACCCTAAAGAAATAAAAAATGTCATGTTTTAATTCTACCACTTTGTCGGCGTAATAAATATGTCATTGTATTGTATACTTGTGCCAAACCTCAAATCTCTAATACTAATAGTTTTTGCGCTAAACCGCGGACCGACAGACAGATAGACAGATAGACAGATAGACAGATAGACAGATAGACAGATAGACAGACAGCCAGACATACAGACAGACAGACCGTCAGACATGGCGAAACTATTAGGGTTCTTTGTTTAATACGGAACCATATAAAAATATACAATTGTCGAAAAAACAAATTCTGTGAACCCGAGTCCGATCGGCACTTGGAAGGTCTTCTACGTCACCCTTATAATATTTTAGACTAGCTGTGCCCACGACTTCGTCCGCATAGATACCGAACAATAATTTTATTAACTTCTATGCGGACAAAGTTTTAGGCACAGCTAATCTAAATTAAATACGTTTATGTAAACCGCACTCAAAGCTGCTTAAAATTTTTCAATTTTCAATTGACTATAACTTATTTTACCCAGAACCAATTTTGACGAAACAAGTATTGACAACGCTCCTAATTATATGTAATTCACCTGTAAAACCGCGTTCAAATCCGTTGAGTAGTTTCCAAGTTATAACAAACAGATAGGCAGACAAAAAAGCCTAAAATTGTTTTTTTAGTTTCTGTTACTTTCCTCAATCAGTTTTTTGGAAAAATATTTAATGTATGTACAGATGCCCGATTTTTACTTGCTTATTTTATGCAGGTATTATTGTAAGCATAAGCACAGAACTAAAAGGTATAATCACAAGGCATTTTTGATGAGTACAATTTTCTTGAATCTTTAAAACAACATACCGTAAATCTTTTCCCATTGCATAAAGTACAATATCTATAATCATGGCTGGTATGTAATGCAATATCCAAGTAAGCAATACAAACATTGTTTTAGTTTTAATAGAAATATAGAAACAATACCAGATTGCTAAGGATGATATCATGTTTCTGTACTCAACATTAAAAACATCTGCTATTATATCTGAAACAAAAAAACATACAAAGTTGATTAAGATTGTCAAGCGGTGAAAGAATCATAGCTGGGTTTGTGTCAAGTTGTTCAAGTTGCACTCGCACGATCGCGAAATGATGTATGTATGTATCTTCACGCCAAGTCCCTCACGGGGTAAGCAGAGAGTGGGTAGCGCCAGATATCCCGGTCCTGACACACCTTCCACTTCTACATTCATCATTAAACTCAAACTCAAATTTTTTTTTAATCACTTGGAAATAATAGAATTTGCTTGTGCCTATCACAAGCAAATTCTATTATTTCCAAGTGATTATTCCAATTTACAAAATTAAAAATTAAAGCGATTAACAACTGATACGTTGATTAATATGTCAAAGTAAACAAAATGAAAAAAAAAAGGTATCAACAGAATGTTCTATACTCTCTTTTACAAACGGAAAGACAAGACTAAACAAAAAAATATGGGACATTCATTGTCATTCACTGGCAGAGTACCAAAGCCCACATTACTGAGAAAACTCTGCTAAGTGAATGACTATGATTATGACGAACAGATTTTTCTTTTTCTTCTATGAAGGAATTGAAAAATTTGATGATTCACGTATCGGTTAAATATTATTAATAAATTGGTATTTATTAATACCTATTGGATTATTATTATAAGTCATTCTCTCTAGGTAGCTTATAACCCGACAATGCAAAAGTGTCCTTGTAGACCAATTTGAAATAAATGCTATGAATTTTGAATTTTGAAAAAACCTGCTAAAACAATACTCAGTAGGGTCTTTTCAAAATATGTTCATTCTCTTCATACATGCACGCCGATTCCTAAGACTTTTGACGCCACTCTCAGACAGTACCTACTCAACCTATGTGGTCATGGTACGTCAGTCTTGGTCTTCCTGGGCCTCTGCAACCATCCACATTCGCACTGTATATCTGTTTTATAATTCGCTCATTCGACATTCTTTCTGTATGCTGAAATGATGTTGTTGATTAAAGAGATATAATAGTATTGCTTACCGGTGGTAGAGCTCCAGTGATGGAGCTCGAGGGCGTAGGCACTACCGCATTACCTTATCTATCTGCCGACAAATGGTAGTGTTCAGCACTATTGTGTTGCGATTAGATAGCAACGTATGGCCCCGTAATAACTATCAAAGAGGCAAAAGGTCTTAGCCCTCAGGGGTGGTAACGTATCTGCACTTTGACCTCTGGTTATTGTGTAGATGTCTGCATGTAGATAGGCTGCAGTCGTCAGTTAACATCCATGTGAACTGCATGCTTGTTTGCCACTACCGTCACATAAAATACACACTCACATTCTCATATGTTACAGGCGCACACTCTATAACTCACTCACTCACACACAAACACACACACACACACACACACACACACATACACACACACGCGAGCGCTCGTTTATAAATATCTGAACTAATGTATCTTTTTTTTCTTTATTATTATTCTTTTATTTTAACTTGTTTAAACAAAATTAGCTTTTAATCATTGATTGCAAGGCGTCGCAATATTGCTTGTAAACGCGGAGGAACACTGACTCTCATATCACAGATTATTCTAGTTTGAGAGTCAGGGGTCCACAAGTGTAGCCCAACTTGATTAGCTCTTAGCCTTAGCTTCATCTCTGTAACCTAGATTGTAAGAGTTAATGAATAAACATTTAATATTATTATTAAAAAAAAACACTCACGTGCTCTAGAGGGATGCCTATACGAACTGATTGTGTATATCTTAGGTTCCTTGCACCCAGCTGCACGTTGTCGCACAGTTTCTTTGGCAGCTGCCAATGTCGCGTTATTGACATGATCCACACACACAAACTCTATGTGACTCTGCTTATTTCCATAGAATATGTGAAGCAATCCCAAACCGACTCCCAGGAACAACTGTAAGGTTTAGTATGTCTTTAAGTAATACTAGCTGTGCCAACGACTTCGCCCGCCTAGATACTGAACAATATAATAATAATAATAATGGCAACCCATTATACGTCCCACTGCTGGGCACGAGTCTCTCCCCTTTTTTTTTGGGGGGAGGCCTGGAGCTAACTCCACCACGCTGCTCCAATGCGGATTGGTGGAGGTGGGTGGGTTAGTGGCCAACCTACTGTCGGATGTTTTCAAACCGCCCATAAGGCCTCCGACAAGGTTTAACGACTGCTATCCATCGATAGCAACCGGGACCGACGGCTTAACGTGCCCTCCGAAGCACGGAAACGCGCATTTACTTTGCCACTAGCGGTCACCCATCACACTACCCGACCGCGCCCGTAGTGCTTAACCGAGCAGATCGCTTACGATCTACACCAGCCGCTGGGCAATGCGCGCTTACTGAACAATAATTTTGTTAAATTCTATTCTAATCTAAATGAATACTGTCTTACTAAATGTATTGATGATCAAAACCACCACAACACCACATCTGCTGGTGGTAGCAGTGTACGTAGTATTATTACATATTCTCTGGCAGTGTTCCCAACTCTTAAAATGAAATGACAGTGTTCCCAAGTTAAAATTATGGTAGATTTAACAAAAAATACAGTGCCACTTATAAAAACCGATCCATAGCATATCTGGGGCGCATCACATCTAGGATACATGAGCAAAAAAGGTCACATAACCAAAAATTTAGATTTATGGATTTATTCTATACTTTTTATTGATTTCATATATACTCCGGGGAGAGCATTCGAATATCTACTAAAAACTCCTGGGTGTTTCGACTCGTCCGCCATCAGTGGTGGGGTCACGCGAACGCTATCGCACACATCCGCAACCCCTCCGGCCGCTGCTCGTTTCCGAGCCTTCCACGGAGTCTTTCGGCTCCAACCAAAACTTAGTGGCGTGCGGAACACCTGCATGCCAGCCAGTGTGAGATCTCTCCTTTTGGGCGACGGACATCCCCTAGTCCAACACCCGAAGGTCCCTGCCCCGACCACTCACTACGCCAGGCATCCCATACCGCCCGGGAGGAGGGACACACAGTTCGGCCCCGGGGGAGACCCTCCCCCCCGGGACCATCATTAAGCGGTTGGGGATAGGCTGCAGGACCAGTGACATACCCATACACCTCTTCCCTAGCTGTCTTCTCTCCACAGCAGCGAGTAGCGGGCAGAGCCACGCCAAACGCCGTTACCTCTCTGGGTTTCTCTTGAGTTCACCAGTGCGGTGTGGGGGCCACCGGGAACCACCGGGTTCACTGAGCCTCTCCGCCACAAGGCGGAAACCCCCGGGGGGAACCACCGCATTACCTATCTGCCGCCAAATGGTAGTGTTGATTATCGTATTCCATGAAATTAATTGGTATGATGTCTCTCAGCCCGATCTTAAGATCCTTATAACCTGCTTGAAGTTCACTTACCCCTGTTATACTGAAAACAGCGTTCCGGTCAACCCAACCCGGACTTGGCTCCATCTCTGATCCAAGTACTGTGAGGAAAATAAATAAAAATCTTAATTCATATTAACTTCGGCTTCCGGCCGTGACGACCTCCCCATCGTCCACTGGTGGGGGAGAATTCTTCCGCCAGTGGCGGCTAGTGCAGTCAGTCAACTAAACAATGACGATCAAAGAAAAGACTAATAGTGCTGTTTTTACATTAAGAATGGTGAGACTCATTGAAATAAAATTAGTTTTACTTACGGTTTTTTTTATGTCATGAAGGAGACAAACAAGCATGCAGTTCACATTGATGTTAAGTGATGACTGCAGCCTATAGATACTCACACAAAGACCAGTGGTCAAAATGCGGATGCGTTGCCATTCCTGAGGCAACGTAGTATCAGTTATTATGTCTCTGTGATAGTTATTACGGAGCCATACATTACCATCTATACGGAACACGATAGTGCTGTACACTACCATTTGGCGGCAGATAGATTAGGTAACACGGTGGTGCCTACGCCCTCTAGTTCTTACACTGGAACTCTACCAGCAGTAAAAAAATTATCACGCCTGGCTATATTAAATAAATATTTTTTTGAATAGAAAAATAAAGGATTGCCACAACGAACGTTCTTGAGCCGCCCTCATCCAGCTTTTGACCTTCGACCTTCACCAAGCTGTCGGTCCATCTTGTGGGGAGCCTGCCTACGCTTCGCCTTGCGATATGTGGACGACACTCGAGAACTCTTCTGCCCCAACGTCAGTTCTTCAAGCTATGTGCCCTGCCCACTGCCACTTGAGTCTCGCTATTCGGTGAGCTATGTTGATAACTTAATCTCCTCATTTTTGTTTCGATTTCGCAGAGAAACTCCAAGCATAGGTAGTTCTTTCCATTGCCCTCTGTGTGAATGATGATGATGATGATGATGACGTGTAAAAAAGGGTTATACGTACCAACAGCAGGCCTGATCACACACGTCGGCACATGTTCGGACATCGAGCGGACAGCTTCTTCTGCTATCGCCTTTGTGAAGGTATAGGTATTGGGCCATTCTTTCTTGAAACTGGAAGCAAAATCTACATAAGAGATGTGTAGTTCATTAAAAAAGGTTTTGAATTTTAAATTGTGTGTTTGAACGTGTGATGCTCTACAACAAGTTATGAAAACGGATTTTTTGATTATAGGTACCCTTTACCACCAATTTTTTTTTTTTATGTCATTAAGTTGACAGACAAGCAGACGGGCCACCTGATGGTAAGTGGTCACCGTCGCCTATGGACATTTGCAACACCAGGGGAGTTGCCAACGCGCTGCCAGCCCTGAAGGACTCTTTTGACGCCATTTTTAAAGAACCCCATATTGTAGCACCGAGGGAACACCTCAGAGGGAAGTTCGTTCCACAATTTACACGTTCAATTGACAGCAGAGCTTAGATCTTAAGAGTGACAATGCACCTTTCGTTGAACCGTCATTTAAATCTCTGGTTCTTACATTAAAATAATTGCTTGAACCAAGAAGTTTTTTAGACCACAGTCATGTTATTACATATTATGCTCTGCCAAAGTATTCATTAATTGCTTTATCTTATATGCCTGTTTGTCACTTCATACTTGTCTTTTGCCGGTTTTAAGATCTTTATAAAAGGAATACTTTAACTTACGGCACCATGAAGTTATTGAGAATCTCCTGGTCTTGTGTTTCAGCCAGCTGTATCATGGTGTCCACGGGCACCGGACAGTCATAGAACTGCTCGAGAACATCACTATTGACGCGACTTTTGGTCGTGTGAGTGTAAGCTGTCGACACGTATACCATACTCCTGAAAAGGACATTGTTCTACGTCCATACATTGTTCGCCTTAGAAATTATAAAGTAATTTTAGCAAATAAAAAATCATGGATCGGATCGTGTAGAATATTTTAACTTAAAAGCATTCTAATTTGCTTATAAATTATAGTTTTTCTTCTGCAAGCATAACATGATACAGATTTATCTACCGTATTCTAATATTTGGTTCATCCCTTAAAAAATAATATGATTCTATTTTTATGTTTCTGAGGTAGGGCTAAGTACACCTACCTACGTCTAAGTCCGATACTAGAGCGCCACCACCATTGGTATTGGTAAAATTAGGTAGATGAACATAGTATTTACGTGAGTCGTTTGCATTCTTTCGCCAAATGAAGTATTTCCCGAGTCCCTCGTACATTAATCAGAGTAGCTCTTTTTAGAGGTAATTCAAAATACGTTGATGAAGCCACGTGAAATATGAAATTTACCTGTAAATGTATTTATAAAATATTGAAATGATTGTGAAATGATGAATGAAACAGATGTTGATAATAAATTAAAATCTTAAATTTTCTAGTAAGAATTAGATAAAGAAAAATTTTACTGATTAAAATCAAATGTATTAGCAGAGTTTCCAGTGCAGTTACTACTAGAAAAGAACTCCGCTACAGAACAAATTAGGCCTGAACATGAACTACTTTTAAGATTTATCATGAATTTTAAGGTATGTTTGCCCTTGTGTGCTTTTGTTGTATCCGACACGCGTTATTATGTTGATTTTAAATTATTAAAACGTAAACTTAATTTGATTTATATAACTTAAAATTTGGCATACATATTTAATTTAGTCACCCAAATACGCACGTGTAATATAAATTAATTTATTTATTTTAAATGTGGTGTATGTTGGTAATAAAATATTAGGTAGAAGCAAAGTGGCCTTCATGTATAAATTCGTTTATTTACATTATTGCATGTCCGTGTTTGTGTGACTGATTAACATACGTTTAATTATACCTATCAAAAAATTATGCCAAGATTTATACAAAAAAAAAACGGAAAAAGGTACTAGTTGTAACAAATCTATATATATAAAAATAATCTGCTGTTCGTTAGTCTCGCTTAAACTCGAGAACGGTTGAACCGATTTGGCTAACTATGGTTTTGCATGATTTTTAGAAGTCCAGGGAAGGTTTAAAAGGTAAGAAAATATGAAGAAATTGAAGAGAAATACTAAAAACCACAATTTCATTTTTCCATGCAAATAGTCCGTATCTATCAAACCTTTGACACATTATTTCATTGTGATGCAATACGAAGTTTGGCGGGTCAGCTAATTTGAAATATAATTTTCAGAATATAAAGACAATTATTTGATGTTTAAAATATTTCTACCTCTTCAGAACAAAAAGATGTAAATTAAAATTCTACCATAGAGTAACGCGGGCCACCGCACCGGAGGGTAGTAACCATATGCAGGCTTTTCTCTGTCAAAGTACAAGCCCAAGTGGGCCTATGCCTGTCGCCTATTTGTTTAAATGTGTACGTGAAAATGTTTATGTCATTTTGTTAAGTTAAGGTGTGAGTTTCGTAGTAATAGACGATTTTTGTGGTGTGTGTGTGTCACACTCATTTCCCCCTCTAAAAATGACAGTGTGTCCCCCATCGCGGCCGGTAGCCCGTGTTGCTCTATGGCTTCTACTTAGGCAATAACGTTTTATTCCGACTTAAGTTTCTTGATAATATTTCGAACAATTTTATCTATTACTTTTTTTTTCGTCACAAATCAATCTATGGAACAGGCTACGATTCTTTTGATATTTGAATCGAATGGGCTTTCGCGGATGGACAGACAAACAGACACACGAGTCATCCTCCAAAGGTTCCTTTTCCTTCCTTTGGAAGTACAGGACCCTTAAAAGTGATGTTCCATCCGAAATGTGTTTTACTATAACCTATTAAAAGCATAAACAATTGTTATCTTCAATTCGCATGTCAAGCTAGGATGCTCTTATCTTGATCAAGATATTCTTGATCAATAATGATTGTGTATAATGACTCCAACGGCCAAATACTCAAACGTCACTTAAATCTAAGTGGGACTTAAAAGTCTTCTGTCTTTATAAAACACGTCCAAACAAAAAAATAGCGCACATTTGAGAGTTGCTTAAAATTGAGTGACGTTTGAGTATTCGGCCATTTATGTCTTTAAGTATAATGTTTTTGTAACAATACCTCGTCAATAATATTGCGCGTATTTTTTTCATTGATACCAAGGCCCAATTCTTCAGCGTCACCCTCTATGGGCACTACAATTTCTTTAAACTTCGGCTGTTCTTCATGTAACCCATCGAATAACTGTATTAAGAAATTAGATTAGACCAAATTATGAAAAAACGTATCTATATATTTAAACATTACCATACTATATTGCATGTCTAGTGATGAAGCTCCAGGGAATAGCACCACCGCATTACCAAATTTTACTTGCTAAATGATAGTGTTCAGCACTGTCATATTTCAGTCAGATGGTATATGTATGGTCCTGTAATTTCCCTTACAGAAGTACAATACAATACAATATCTTTATTAGTAAACACCAAGTTACAAGTAATTTTTAGTAGGTACGATATATTAACAATATATTGATTAAATTTAATATTCGATATTGGAAATTACCTATATTTAAATAGCAATCAAATTAAAGTATTAATTTGTAACATAGTCTCAGATGTGATAACGTATCTATATTGAACTCTCTGATTTAATGTAGATGTTTATAAGTTACAGTATTACTCGTACTTATCATTAATGAAAACTATATTCATGTTTGCCACCAAACTTCATGATATGAAAAATGTATTTGATTGGTTGAACGCGTAAACCTTACTAGACGTCTATCCGTAAATAAAGGTATATAAAAAGTCACAATCATTGAGGTTACATAACTTTAATAAAGGCATATTATTGCTCATATTAGACATCCAATGAGTCCTGGCTGTGCATTATTAATGAATTCAACTAAAGCTTTGGACTGCATATGTATAGATTATCGTATTATGGTATGCAAGGTACTGCACTTAATTTAATGATGTCTTATTTGAGCAACAGTTCATAGGCAACCATTTTTACATTTCTTATCATAGCAAGAGAAAATAATATATTTTTCAGGCAGAATTTAAATAAATCAAATATGGTGTACTGCAAGGTGATGTCTTAAGACTTTAATTATTCTTAATATCAAGAAATGATTTTCTGAACCCAACCTTTGAAACGGCTGTAAACTTACCGGCTGCTGAAGGATGTCATGTAGTCTCTCTTCGATGGATTTTCCCTTCTTTGATCTCAGTAACATGTAGACTTTGGCAACTTTGCAGGACCTAAGATAAATGAATTAACAATATAATGAAAAGAGACAACAAAAAAATACATCATAGAAGTAGCGTAGAACGTTAGCTCAAATACGTGCAGCTAGCCAACCAGGAGGATTACCTATTTTTAATGCAATGATAGAAATGAAAAATAAACTTGCATAATATGGATCGTAAATAAATACTGCTGCCGATAGACATCTACACGAAAACTAGAAATCGAAGTATAAATATGTTGTCCTCCTGAAGCCTAAAATGTTTTGGCTCTATCATAGTTACTATGGCTATGCAGTTAGATGGCTGCTTATTGGGTAGTTTTGTACTTGAAAACAATGTTTATTTTAAATTCAAAATAAACGTTATGTTTACAATACAATTAAAAATTAAATTTCATTGGTTTTCGCCCGTGACAAAACCATTTGCAATCAGTAGTATTATTGAAACTTTAGAGTTTAATTTAAAAATAGTTTTAAAATTATTTGAAAATAATCCATCATCCTCTTGAAAACGTGATAATTGAAAGTCATTCACAAAACGTAACTGCAGGTACTACTTGAACTAGTACATACACAACACATCACCGTGCGCTCCCGGCAATGTAAAAAAAAGTGAATTTTCATTAATGTTTAGAGAAATATAAGCTCACTGGCCGTGTTATACCTACAGCATCTTCATATATAAAAATGAATGTTTGTCTGTATGCCCTTTACAGAATCGTAAACTACGCATTTGACCATGTGATCTTTAGCAAAGTTGTTGTGCATGAGCCCACGAAGGTTTCTAAATTGGCAAATTCGACAGATGGCGCCACTATATTTTTTTAGTTTGTGGCGTAGCAACGCGCTCAGGGTACAGCTAGTAACTAATAAAAAAGAATATTATGGGTAGATTATACTATCAAAACAAAATAATTTTGCTGCAGGAACAGTCACTAAAATTCCATCTTATATAAACAAAAGGGGGAACAAGTTCTAAAAACCTGATGAGCTTCTCAATAAGTTGTTTCCCTAAGAATCCAGAGCCACCAGTCACGAACACGACTGATTCTTCATAAAAATTCGCTAGCTCTGATTTTCCCTGATCCACCATTTCTTTCATCCATTGCTTCTTCAACGATACCTCCTTCTCTAATGTCAGCATCCTGTCCAATACTTCCGAACGTGCTATATTATAAGTGAAAACTTTCTTTAGAATGATGTACGTATCAAATTAATTTATTATTTATTACAACATTTAAAATTTCTCGCAAGTATCAAGATTTTTGTTAGGCTTCTCAGGATATGGATAAATAAATAAAAAAATAAAATACGCTTACACTTACAGCCCAACAGCCGTTTTACACGTACCAAACATACACAAACAACCAGACCCGAAAAAATATTTGTACTTGTTTCTTAAATAAAATTGATTTAAAAGTTGAAAATAAGGGTTTGTTTCATATATATTTGACTTGAACACTTGACGAAATAAAATAATATAAAATAAAAATGCGAAAAATTATTTATTTTATATTATTTTATTTCTCTATTAAAAGGTAGAAATAGAAATAGAAAATATTTTTATTTCGAATAGATCTTTACAGATACTTTCAAAACGTCAATAAATCATAAACTACCTAGAGCGAATAACCATTACATATAGTAAAAGCAAAATCATATATTAATAGTAGATTAAAAATTAAAATTTAAACTATTTGGTTAAAACATAATAATCATAAAATTTTTCAATTCCTTCAATGATAATAAATGAAGCAAAAGAAAAACTTATTCGTCAAGATCAATGTTATTCACTTAGCAGAGTTCCAAGTGCAGTCACTACTGAGAAGAACTCCGCTACCCAACAAACTCAGTAAGAGCTCTTTTAAATGAGAGCTTAAATCTAGTACAGATAGATTATCGTGAAAAATCAAATAATGTCAACGTCCATAGCATAGATGCAAATAAACTGCTATCTACTAAATGTGATGTAGCCCCTGCAAACCAGAACAGACCAGTCCCCACCAACAGCACCCGTTCACGAGTATGACGCATGTGACAGCCATTGCCCTCCTCGACCATTTTAGAGGGAAGTGAGCAACCCGCCACACACGTATATATCTGTACATGTACCACCACCTACTCTATCTTATTTCATTAGCACAATGTATTCTACATGAATTTCTGTAATCCTTTGTTATGATGGAAGAGCTGGTGTCCTGAACCCTGATGAAAACTATTTTTTATACTAGTACCTTGAGTTATTTTGGTTCTAATGCAATATATTTGAGATACTTGTTCCATAATAATATAAATGACTCAATATTTTTAAATTTAAAAACAGGGTAAGTTTATTTTGAGTTTGCTTAGGACCTAACTGATTTTTTAAATAAAAGATTTTTTTTTAAACAGAAGATCTAACTTTCTATCTAAAAAATATTTACTTGATTGAGCCTGTAACCAGAAAAAAAGTAAATTTAATAGATACTTAAAATCAACAGTCGACGACTTACCCATTATTTCATAAATATATTTTTGCTTACACGATTAATACTTCATCGACAACCAATATTATATCAACTGAATGGAACAAGACTATTTACTGTTGCCTAATCATTAATGAATAATGTAGAACAGTAACAGTCTTACATAATACATAATCCCGATTACCGAATGTACCTACTATGACGTACAATCTTATAAATACATATCATTATATCTACACATATAATTAAGTAGTCAAACCCGCGTGTCTGTACATTGTATATATTTACGAAAAACTGATTGGGGGCGATGTTAAAATAGTATTAGAACACTTTTCAATGATTTTTAATTTTGTTGTCTGTCTGTTTGTCTGTTTGTCCCTTTGTCCAGGCTAATCTCCGAAGATACTGGACGGATTCGAATGAAACTTTTTGTGGTGTATAGATACCAAGCCTGACCAACATTTAGGCTACTTTTTATTGCTAGAAAATCACTCCCACGGGAATCTCTACATTTAATAAAATCGTAAGAAAGTCATTTTTTTAAAATAATACTTGGGACGTGATCTACAATAGAAATCGGAGCCAAAACTATAGTTTTCAGATTTTTTGTCTGTTTGTATGTATGTCCGGGCTAAACTAAAAAAGTACCTACTAAATGGCACCTGTTAGTAATATCCATGCAAAATTTGAAGTAAATTTTGCATGAATATTATTAACAGGTCCGGTCAATATATAGGCTACATATTATCACGCTATCTCCTACGGGAGAGAGCTGTAAATCTTTAAAATCGTAGGAAAGTCAAAACTGTACATTGATTTTTTTTGTTTTAAAGAATATTTGGGGCGTGATTTACTATCGATATCGAAGCCAAATATCGTGTTTGTTTTGTCTGTTGTTGTTTGTCTGTATGTATGTGCGAGCTAAACTCAAAAAGTAATGGATCTTAATGGATTTACTTCTAATTTTGCATGAATATCCGAGAATTTTCAAGGACACCTCGTTGGGTAAGGTTTATAGGTACCGTGCATCCAAATAATGGCGAAAGCTATTTCCTGCGGTTGTTACTTCACACGGTCCGAGGCCCAACGTATTTCACTTTTCTGAGGACATTTGATGGCGTGGAGTATCCCACTTACCGCGCGGCCTGCGTAGCACGTCACCTTTTCGACGGTTACCAAAACTGGGATGACACCCTCGCGGAGGCAAGCGTCAGTGACGGAGAAATATCGCCATCATCTGTCTGAAGATTTTCTACGAGCTTTGAGACACGTGCTACTGGAGACGAAGTCGAAGTAACTAAGGAACGCATGCTGAACACCTGTATAAGTTCATTTCAAGATGTGGTCATTTCCACCACCGATTGAACTATCGAATATGGGTTACCAGCTCCCCAAATCATCACCGCATCAAGACCGTAGAAATTGGGAGTATAACGCTGAGACAAATTACGATCCGGGCGAAATGACCATGTCACTTTGTTCTGTTCAGAGCAAAAACAAATTTATGATACCGTCCTTAAAAGCGTTGGGCAAAACCAGGGTAAAATGTTTTTCTCCTGGATTTTGGATGTTCCCGGTGGAACGACGTTTTTGGTGTGTCATGTAACAGTGATGAGGGTCACGTGCTCAAGGATTGCTCTCTGATTATATGGGATGAGTGTACGATGGCCAATAGAAAGGCAGTTGAGGCCGTGGACAAAACCCTGTAAGACATCCGCAGGAACGAAAGTGGGTTGTGTAACATCACTGTTCACTTACGATTTCCGGCAAACGCTTCCCGTGGTGACGCGAAGATCGAGGGCTGACGAGATGAATGCTTTGTTGAAACGATCTTAACGAGTTCGTACCTACGCTGCGCTTGACCATTAATATGAGTTCTCGGCTGGACGACAATGCACGTGCTCAAGAATTTTCAGATGTCCTTCTAAGTCTTCGTGGAAGCACTCTACCAGAAGAGAGAGGTGGATAGGTGGTGTTTCCAGAGTCTCTCGACAGAGATGTATCCAGGTGAGAAGAACTCATTCTCGGTGTCTACGGGGACATTAGTCGTATACCGCACCAACAGAATACGACGTTTCGGGTGTGTAAGCAAGCCATTTTGACGCCCAAAAATGATCAGGCTGCAGCAATTAATAGGCAATGAAGTGGTCTATACCTCCATAAATACTGTCGTCGAGCAAGATGACGCCACACATTATCCCATGCCATTTCTGAACTTCCTGACAGCAAGCGGACTTCCATCGCATACCATCAAGCTGAAGGTAAGTGTCCCGATTATGCTTCTTCGGAACTTATCTCCTCCGAAGTTGTATAACGGGGCCCGGCATTGGCGAGGCAGTATTTATACCACGCATTCCCCTCATACCTCATAACTACACATTCCAGTTCAAGCGCGTACAGTTGAATGTTTGCTTCGCGATGATCATCAATAAGTCGCAGGGGCAGGCACTGAGGTCAGCGGGTGTTAACCTCAGGGCAAGTTGCTTCTCACACGGGCAACTGTACGTCTCTTGCTACCGCGTTACCAGTCCTGTCTCTCTTTACATTTTGGACAGAATAGATATATAGAAATTCACGCAGACGACGTTGCGGGCAGCTGCTAGTTAAAATATATGTAAATACGTTAACGCGGCCATGTAATGTAAAATAAAAGGGTACTGGTATTTACTTATATTTATTTTAGATGTAAGTATCAAATTAATTTATTGTTTACTAGCTTTGCCCGTGACCTTGTTCACGTGGAGTAGTGACTTTGGGACTTTGGGCAGGGCGTTTTGGGTGTGGTTTGATTTGTACAGAGAAGCATTCTTCTCTGCACACAATATTAGGCGTATGACCATCGGGGATAAAAGAACACAGGCTGCTAGGATTGCTAACCCGTGAGAGCGAGCCACATATAACTGACCATGCGAAAAATAGGTAGCTAATTGTTTAAACGCGCAGTCGTGTAAGTACCTACAACCTACAAACGTCCATCCTATGCTGAACCGTATTTTCGAAATGACCATTTTAAACTTCTATGCATAACATATTTTAATAGACAATCATTATAGTTTTGTAAAGTTTCAGGCAATAAGTGCTACTACCAGAGAATGAAAGATAAAATATATGCGCTCCGTAAGAGCCGGCAGAAGAGAAAAATTTAATATTAACGTTGTGCATTTTTAATCACGAATGCCACCAGCACCACCACCATCACCACCACTGACACCAGTACCACTTCCACCACTTCCACCACAACGTCACCAACGCCACCAATGCCACAATCATCACCAAAACTACTACGATCACCACCAACGCCACCACCACCGCCACCAGGGTCACCAACAACACCTACGCCACCAACGACACAAATTACACCAATGACATCAATGCCACCAACGCCACTAACGCCACCAAAACCACCACCACCATCATCATAATTACATCCGAAAGACGTCTATCCGTCTCCTCTGGACAATGCCTTTCCCGAAGATGCTCATAACTGTGTTGTGCGTCATAAGGAAATAATATGCCATAATTGCCACGCTTGGCATGCTGATTGGTGATCATAGCGGCGATTGTTTTATGCCGGGACGCTGCTACGCGGTATGCTTAATAACTAACAGAGAAAACACCGACAAAGTGCAAGTCGAACTCGTGCACGAAGGGTTCCGTACAAAAAATTGCATAAATATACTGTTTGTTGTATGGGTGTAGTAGGTATTAAGAATAGATTTATTATCTACTGCGTTAGTATTTACTTTATTTTTTTTATTATGGAAAGTAATATTACTAATAACAACTTAATATTCCGGAAAAATTTAAACGTCTACTCGAAAGAAGAAAATATAAAATATGAAGGGGTCCAAGGGGGCATACAATAAACGTGATTTTTTTCGTATATTTTTTGCTCGGTATTTTAGTATTTAATTTGGTCGTTATACAGAAATACATAATTTGTGAGAAATTTTAGCTTTTTAGCTATCACTGTTTTTGAGATACAGCTTGGTGACAGACAGATGGACGGATAGGCAGACAGCGGAGGATTAGTTATAGGGTCCGTCTTTACCTTTAAGGTACAGGAAACCCTAAAAAAGATAGAAGATACAGAACAGTTTTAAAATATTCCATATGATTCTTTAAACAGACGTAACTTTTTTATTTCTGACCCAATTGACATAAAACAAACACTGAATGCTATGTAAAACTTACCACAATATATTAGTGTAAACCGCAAATCGGATAAGCCGTTTCTGAAATAAGCGTGCACAAATACACAGACAAACATACATTTTTCCGGGATAAAAAGTACCCAGTGTTGTGCGCCAAGCGTCAAAGTATAAATATACCAAGTTTCATCGTAATCGGACCAATGTGATGCTTGAACAAACAGACAGACAGACAGACAGACAAAAAAAAATCTAATCACATATTTGTGTTCGGTATCGATCTAGTAACATCCCCTGGTATTTATTTTTTCAATATTTTTAATGTACAGAATTTACACTTCTACAGTTTTATTATAAGTATAGATTACAACATTTAAAATTTCTCGCAAGTATCAAGATTTTTGTTAGGCTTCTCATGATATGGATAAATAAATAAAAAAATAAAATACGCTTATACTTACAGCCCAACACTAGGCACAAGTATAAACTTATGCTGTGGGTGCCGTTTTACACGTACAAGACATACACAAACAACCAGACCCGAAAAAATGTCTGTAGGCCATTCAAATATATATCCCAGTACGGGTATCGAACCTCTGAGCCTCTACCTCTACCTCTTTTCTGGTGGTAGGAGTTTCAGTGAAGGGACTGGAGGGCGTAGGCTTCGCCGCATTATGTAATATATCTGCCGCCTAATGGTAGTGGCACACCGCGGACACTCCGCCAAAATTCCATACAAACGCTTATTTTGGTTACCTTCTACACAGACATCAATCAGTGACGTGTAGTCACACGTGCACGCACACAGCGAAGCACGTAGGGTTATGGCTTGGACCAACAATATAGAAATAAAATAATACTATGTACTTACAACAAATAGCACAAGTATTGGAAAATAACACGCACTACCTACTCATTACGTTGAGACAAGTCATTTCAATTCAATATACTGAAACACTTTTATTACTAATTCAATGCAATCACGTAGCGTAAAGGTAAGAAATTATAATATATTATAACTAGCATAGTTGATAATAGATGGCGCTGCTGCTACCATAAAGCAATGCAATAGATGTGAAGGAAAGATTTAACAAATCGGGCAGGACTTCAGTAGCTCAATTGGAAGAACGGCTGGACTAGATTCCCAGTAGGTCGCGAGTTCGAGTCTCGCCTGAAGTCAAATTTTTCTTTCCATTTTTCTTTAAAAATAAAATATATTTCACAAGCATGTGTTAATGCGAAATAATATAAAACAAGAAATTATAATATTAAAAAGTTTTTAGTAAAATAAAAAAGTTTTGTAATTGTGAACATAATTACCTTAGGTATTTTTCCTTCGGGAAACAAAAAATGATCTTTTTGTCACGACTTGTTGACATACTGGCTGTACACTACACAATAAAGCACCATCTGTCAATTTTTTTTTTTTATGTAATAAAAGTGGCAAACAAGCGTGCAGTTCACATTGATGTTAAGTGATGACTGTAGCCTATAGACACCCACACAATGACCAGAGGTCAAAATGCAAATGCGCTGCCACTCCTGAGGCATTAGGTGTTATGCCTCTGTGCCGGAAATTACAGAGCCGTACATTACCACCTGACCGAAACATGATAGTGCTGAACACTTCCATTTAACGGCAAGTATATTAGGTAATGCGGTGGTGCCTACGCCCGCGAGCTCCATCACTGGAGCTCTACCACCATTAAAAAAATATTCGATTACAAATTAATCATAACTAGGCCGCTCGCAACCTCGCTGTAGAGTACCAACCGTCGCCCATAAGAGGGGAAGAGATTGGGTGAAGCGCGGCAAATGGGCGGGACGTCGAAGTGTCCATTCTATACGTAGTATTATTGTTTTTTTATATTATTTCGCATTAACACATGCTTGTGAAATATATTTTTATTTTTAAAGAAAAATGGAAAGAAAAATTTGACTTCAGGCGAGACTCGAACTCGCGACCTACTGGGAATCTAGTCCAGCCGCTCTTCCAATTGAGCTACTGAAGCCCTGCCCGATTTGTCAAATCTTTCCTTCACATCTATTGCATTGCTTTATGGTAGCAGCAGCGCCATCTATTACCAACTATGCTAGTTATTACATATTCTCTGATAGTGGTCATCAATGTCCCCAAAGATTGTGCATCGTATGGGGAGATATGACATAATTACCACGCTTCGCGTACCAGTTTGTAATCGCGTTAGTAATAGATTTATCGCAGGCCACTGTTGCCCGTCCGTGGTTTTTTTTATGTTATGGAAGTGGCAAACAAGCATGCAGTTCACATTGATGTTAAGTGATGACTGCAGCCTATAGACACCCACACTAAGACCAAGGTCAAAATGCAGATGCGTTACCACTCCTGAGGCCTAAGGTGTTATGCCTCTGTGCCGGAAATTACAGGGCTGTACATTACCACCTGATCGGAACTGCTAAAAACTACCATTTAGCGGGAAGTATCTTAGGTGATGCGGTGGTGCCTACGCCCGCGAGCTCTCTCACTGGAGCTCTACCACCAGTGTAAATTAGTATTTGTTATTGCACACATACATACATGCAGTGTTAATTATCCAAATGACTGACCGCATCAGGGGAAGAATTTCACTACTTGGCCGTGAATTCTTCACGTCCCAAGTAATATGTAATGAAACCAATATCATCATGAATAAATTCCTCCAGTTTATAATATCTACTTTGCCATAACCAATTTCCATTTGAACCAAGCCTCGGCTTTGTCTCCCTATTGCACGAATTCAGAAATATACTTTCTATTTGCCTTCCACTGGTATTTCAGTTTCATACGTATGCGCAAAGCGAACCAAATTCGACAAAAGGCCTACAAACGTTCACGATTAGAATATTATTGGTAGCTAGAATGGTGACATCAAACGGCCTACAATTTCCTAGCAGCGCTCGCCACCAATAGCTCATTTCCGAGCTTGTTGCGAAACGAGCGATTCACTTTGGTCTCTGCACGGAGCACAGAGAAAGAATTATGGATATGACATTGATTTGTCATAGGCACTTAGGGCATATAAATAATTTGAGAATTGGGTCTAGGTGACGCCTATAAATGTTGCGCCAGAGTCATCCTCACCCGCTCGTGGTACACCTGCTGTCCAACGGACCAGGCTTTAGCGACTCGACACTTTTGGTAGCTGTATTGACACTACCAGCGGAATTTTCTCCTTGTGTCTGATTGGTGGTAAGACCTCTAACTTTTAGAAATCTGTCACGCTAACTACTGCTCTTAGGTCGTCTGAGTATCAGCCACTAAGCGTCTTCGGGCGTATACCGGGCCAGGAAGAGCCAACTAAACAGTTACTCCTGCTGCTCGTCAGTCAGTAGGAGATTCGAACCTAGGCATCACAAATAAACTCTGGCCTGGGTTGTCCTGCTAATCGGTGAAAAATCCCTTAGTACGGTTGTCGTTCCGGAGTAAGAGATCGGAGGTGTCACCCAGAGCAGAAAATTACATCACCGTTGCGAGCAGGCATCCTAAACCAACAGCTAGGCACCACGGAATTTGTTAAAGTTATTATAACATATCACATCCTTTTCTACTACACAGATACAAAATATAACATCTTCGTATCTAGCGATAGAACAAGATTGATATACTTTGGAGTGGAATTGTATCAAGATATACCGCATCCACGCGACATTTTGAGCATGACTGGATGATCATATCCTATAAGAGGCACAATAGGCTATTTGTAATAGAAATGTATTATATTTGATTGAAAGGCTTTCAATCTATTGACTTACTATGTTATTGTCACGTCATAAACAACTGCTTGTTCATTATTAGAAACTGGCTGACGAACTTTCTACGTCACGATGCATGGCAGGAGCAAATTATTGCCTTATGCTTTTTATGTTCAGAGACCAATTTAAACGGATAAATAAGTACTTAGAGCCATTACTGAAATTGCGTTTTTGTCGTCACGATTTATGAAAGATGCTGTTTCCAAGTTCCCGTGACAAATTCGGCAACAAAGAATCACAAAGGGCTGTTTAAAAAAAAAATGGAAACTCGGAGATACTCGTATAAACAGAGCAATGGCCAAAAAATCTCAAATTCCTGGGGCATTTATGGTATTGTAACTTGTTGCGCTTGCTTTTTTGATAACGAAGTTTCTCTTGAAGGCAAAAAAGAAATTGTGTGTACTGGATGAGGAAGATTCAGACTATATAGCCCGAAGGAAATCACCTTGGATCTAAGTTATATAGAAGAAAAAATATTCAGGATTGACACCTCAATTCTTATCACCTCAATATTTTGAAACCTGAGAATTTTTCCTCTGTATTTTTGCAAATAGAATTTCGGCTTTGTAAAAAATGTCAAATCAACCACACAAATAATACTGTCAATACTGTAATGTCAAAACAATCTCGCCTTTTGGCTGTGAAAAAAAAGTAAAGACAACAGGTCCATTATACAAAGAAATTCAATTTATTACCATGAGCAGAGAATATGTTATAATACTATGTATAGAATGGCCACTTCGACGTCCCGCCCGATTTCCCCGCATCACTCAATCACATCCCCTCTTATGGGCGACGGTTGGTATTTTCTACGTGCTCCGCCCACAGAATTTTGGCAGAGTGTCAACGGTGTGCCATGAGTTACAATTTTTTCAAAACAATTTTTTTTTCAAAACTATAAACTATTGGGTATACAATAATGCTATGTGAGCTGCATGCTTGTTTGCCACTTGTTTGTCATGACATTAAAAAAATACAATTACCTTTACAAAAGAGAACACCGATAGTTGTGCCGCAACATACAAAATTTAAAGCATCACAGGGCTAGACGGCACACTGTGTTATTTTTCATGACAAAAGAATATCTCATTTCCGTCACGTACACACGGACGGCGATTTCTCATTTTGTTATCGGACTTTATTAAACTGTGGGAGGAAATTGAATAAATTATTTTGGACGAGTGTCTGATGTTGACTATGCCTATGCCTTCATAAATTAAGCTTTGGTGTGCTGGAAAAATTGATTTGTTAATGATATATCGGTTTAAAAGCTATGTTTTATTGGATGCTTTGGACACAAAGAGTAACACGGGCCACCAGCAAACCGGAGGGGAGTAGCCATAGCGTTTATTACTGATGCAAAACAGTCTGTCGTTTTTGCAGGGGGAAATTCGTGTGACACACACACGCATAACAAAAATCGGCTATTACTACGAAACTCACACCTTGACTTTAACAAAATACATAAATGTTTTTATATTATTTCGCATTAACACATGCTTGTGAAATATATTTTATTTAAAGAAAAATGGAAAGAAAAAATTGACTTCAGGCGAGACTCGAACTCGCGGCCTACTGGGAATCTAGTCCAGTAGGCCGCGAGTTCGAGTCTCGCCTGAAGTCAAATTTTTCTTGACTTCAGGCGAGACTTATTAAGGGTAAAAGCGACTTCTTTACTATATTCAATAAACTGAAAAGTCTATTATATCGGTTGCCTAACTAGCAAAGTTGGTAATAGATGGCGCTAATGCTACCATAAAGCAAGGCAATAAATGTGAAGGAAAGATTTGACAAATCGGGCAGGACTTCAGTAGCTCAATTGGAAGAGCGGCTGGACTAGATTCCCAGTAGGCCGCGAGTTCGAGTCTCGCCTGAAGTCAAATTTTTCTTTCCATTTTCTTTAAATAAAAAATACATAAACAATTTCACGCACACAATTAAACATCTCGGCGACAACAGCTTCTCGGAAACAAACTATCGGATCAGTCGCTTGACCGATCCGCGTATCGTATAATATGGTATACCTATATCAGTCCGCCCGACTGTGTTATTATATTCAGTACTAGCTGTGCCCGCTACTTCGTTCGCGTGGAATAGTGACTTTAAGGAAGATTTTTGAATATAACTTTTCGTTAATTTTGGCTCATACAAAAAGCCGGCGGGGTTGCGGATGTGTGCTAAAGCGTTCCCGCGACCCCGCCACCAAGTGCGGACGAGTCGGTACACCCAGGGGTTTAAGTGGGTAAACTGACCTCTTTCTCTTTGTCCGGAGTCCCACATAACCCACCCCTCTCCCCAAGGGTGGGTATGCGTAACGCAATTTCCATTGGATAAAAAAAACTGGATCATACAAAAACAATAATCGATAGATAAAATCTGATCAATCTGCTTTACATTACTTCTCTCTACACGATATCAGACTAACGCCATCAAAGCCGCCAATGCCACCAACGCGTCTGAACACTCGTCGTCATGACGTCGCGACGCTAGACGTTGAGACGCTAGACGTCGACACGCTAGACGTCGGGACGCTCGGCGTCGGGATGGTCGAAGTCGGGACGCTGGGCGTCGAGACACTGGACGTTGGGACGCTGGGCAACGTGACGCTGAGAGTCGAGACGTTAGACGTCGGGACGCTTAGCGTTGGGACGCTTGGCGTTGGGACGCTTGGCGTTGGGACACTTGGCGTCGGGACCCTGGGTGTCGGGACGCCGGGCGATGGGACAACGGGCGATGGGATACCGGGCGATGGGTCGCCGGACGTTGGGACGCCGGGCGTTGGGACGCCGGGCGTTGGGACGCCGGGCGTTGGGACGCCGGGCGTTGGGACGCCGGGCGTTGGGACGCCGGGCGTTGGGACGCCGGGCGTTGGGACGCCGGGCGTTGGGACGCCGGGCGTTGGGACGCCGGGCGTTGGGACGCCGGGCGTTGGGACGCCGGGCGTTGGGACGTCGGGCGTTGGGACGCCGGGCGTTGGGACGCCGGGCGTTGGGACGCCGGGCGTTTGGACGCCGGGCGTTGGGACGCCGGGCGTTGGCACGCCGGGCGTTGGGACGCCGGGCGTTGGGACGCCGGGCGTTGGGACGCCGGGCGTTGGGACGCCGGGCGTTGGCACGCTGGGCTTTGGGACGCCGGGCGTTGGGACGCCTGGCGTTGGGACGCCGGGCGTTGGGGCGCCGGGCGTCATGACGCTGGGCGTCGGGACGCTTGGCGTCAGGTTGCTGGCTATAGTCATTTCGTCGGGACGCTGTGCGCCGGGACGCTTGGCGTCGCTACGCTGGGCGTCGTGACGATGGACGTTGGGACGCCGGGCGTCGTGACCCTGGGCGTCGTGACGTTGGCGTCGTGACGCTGGGCATCGGGACGCTGGACGTCGGGACGCTAGGTATCGTAACGCTGAGAGTCGAGACGCTGGTCGTCGGGACGTCGGGACGCTCGATGTCGGGATGGTCGAAATCGGGACGCTAGGCGTCGGGGCACCGGGCGTCGGGACGCCGGGCGTCGGGAAGCTGGGCATCGGAACGCTGTGCGCCGGGACGCCTGGACGTCGGGACGCTGGACGTCGGGACGCTTGGCGTCGCGACGCTTGGCGTAGCGATGCTGGGCGTCGGGACGCTGGGCGTCGGGACGCTTGGCGTCAGGTTGCTGGGCGTCGGGATGGTCGAAGTCGGTACGCTGGGCGTCGCGACGCTGGGCATTGTGACGCTGGGCGTCGTGACGCTGGGCATCGTGACGCTGGGCGTCGGGACGCTGGACGTCGGGACGTCGGGACACTAGTCGTCGGGATGGTCGAAGTCGGGACGCTAGACGTCGGGACGCTCGACGTCGGGATGGTCGAAGTCGGGACGCCCAGCATCGCGACGCCAAGAGTCCCGGCGCACAGCGTCCCGAGGCCTTGAGCGCGGGAACGCTAGGCATCGTAACGCTGAGAGTCGAAACTATGGTCGTCGGGACGTCAGGACGCTCGACGTCGGGATGGTCGTAGTCGGTACGACGCCCAGCGTCCCGGCGCGCAGCGTATCGACGCCCAGCCTCCCGACGCCCAGCGTCCCGGCGCGCAGCCTTCCGACGCCCAGCCTCCCGACGCCCAGCGTACCGACTTCGACCATCCCGACGTCCAGCGTCTCGACTCTCAGCGTTACGAAGCCTAGCGTTCCCGTGCTCAAGGCCCGCGATAGAAGCTATGCAATAGCTTGAAAATTTTAATCACTTGTAAATAATAGAATTTGCTTCAGGCACATTAGTCATAGTTCTTTGTGAAACGGAACGTTTATTATCTACCCAAGATGGCGACTGCGGTTTATTTGTCAGTGCCATTAGAATTTCACGAAATTCTCCATAATCCGAATTTTGCGGATACATGTTCTCGACTCAGAATAATTATTTATCTACGATCTTCAATTGTAAATATGTTTCGATCGAGTCTCCCGTAGACCTGCAGGAAATTATTAATATAGTTATAGAAGTATTTACGAGTATACTTAGCAGAGATTCAATACAAAAAAAAACCTGTCAAGTGCGTGTCGGGCCACGCGCAGTGTAGGGTTCCGTAAATACAGAGTAAGAGATGTAATGAAAAAATAAATAAATATTTTCTTTGGAGTTATTCGAAATTTTCGAGTAAAATACATTTGGTCGACTATAACTCGCAAACTTGCAAGGCCAACTTTAGTGTGATAGTTTTCCTTTTAATTTCGTTATATTTAACTACTATCGCCGTAACGTTTGAATTTCTAACAACAACCGTTTAGTCTGTAGGGGGGGGACACTTGTGTCTAACGAAAATTTTCACTTTAAAGCTTAATAAGTCACGAACAGTTTAACTAAATCGAAAAATGATGTTAGCACACCCATAATATTTAAAAGACCTATCCAACGATACCTAACACTATATGAAAATCGAAAAAAAAAAAAATATCCGCGCGTTACTAGTACGTGAAAAAATATTTTTTTTAGTGTAACTCTAAAAGTTTATTTTTCACGTTTTTATTCTATTACTTTGTCGGCGTGATTAAGGTGTATACTTGTACCAAATTTCAAGTCTCTAGTACTAACAGTTTTTGCGCCAAACCGCGGACCAGACAGACAGACAGACGGACATGGCGAAACTATAAGGGTTCCTTGTTTACTACGGAACCCTAAAAATGGCACCACAATTTACGTTGTCAATTTTAAATTAATCCTTATGTCATTGACAGTAGACAGTAGTGACTGCACTTGGAACATTGATCTTGACGAATAAGTTTTTCTTTTTCTTCATTTATTATCATTGAAGGAATTGAAAAATTTTATGATTATTATGTTTTAACCAAATAGTTTAATTTTTAATTTTTAATTTACTATTAATATATGATTTTGCTTTTACTATATGTAATGGTTATTCGCTCTAGGTAGTTTATGATTTATTGACGTTTTGAAAGTATCTGTAAAGATCTATTTGAAATAAAAATATTTCCTATTTCTATTTCTATTGCAAATCATCATACATCTTCACTAATGCAAGAAAAGTGTTCACTGTTTAGCGTGCCACCAACATATTTCTGCTCGCAACTTATTTGCTATGCAACATAGAATTACCGTTACAAAAAGACGCTCTTGTCCGCCATATTCGCCGCAACATATAAAATTTAAAGTCAAAGGAGATGTTGCAAAAATGTATGGACCTCCGGCCATGTATTGTACACAATATCATTAAATAGGCAAAATCAATATAAAAAGGTTTTTACTGCATACTTTCACTTATTTAGCTTTGTTTGCAGTTACAAAACATTATTTGCAGTTAAAATTGGAACTCAAAACAACATGGCTAATATGGCAGGCGATGCCATTTTGACATTTTCATTTTTTTAATTGTTTTTTAATTATATAATACTTGGAGAAAAAAAGTAATATTTTCTAAATACTATTTTTTTTTATGTAATGGAATTGGCAAACAGGCATGCAGTTCACATTGATGTTAATTGATGACTGCAGCCTATAGACAACCACACAAAGACCAAGGTCAAAATGCAGATGCGTTACCACTCCTGAGGCTGAAGGTGTTATGCCTCTGTGCCGGAAATTACAGGGCCGTACATTACCACCTGACCGGAACACGATAGTGCTGAACACTACCATTTAGCGGCAAGTATATTAGGTAATATCTACTACTATCGAAATCGATTGATACCAAGCGTTGGCTATATCGCCGCCATGTTGAACATAATATAGTTGAAAATTAAATGAAAATGATAAAATCGTTTGAATCAATTATTTGTAACTCTAAAATATATTCTTGAATAAATTAATTGTATTTTTTTCGGATTCTTCTTGAATTTACCCATTTTTTGAGGTAATGTACGAACTAGACCCGAGCTCACAACATCTCCTTTCAGGCATCACAGGCCTAGACGGTCCACAGTTTAATTTTTTACGACAAAAGAATATCTCATTTCCGTTGCGTATAAACGGACGGCGACTTTCCATTTTGTTAGAATACTTTATTAAACTGTGGTATTGTAATTAAGTTACACATGTCATGTATGTTAAAGGTCACTGGTTTACATAAGTGCACCAAATGTTACTCAATCCTGACTTTCGGAGGAAATCGGTTGTGACAGACTGAGTGTTTACTGGTAGTAGAGTACTAGCAGTGAACTCGCCAGTGAATGACAAAGAGTGTCCCATATTCTTTTGTTTATTCTTATCTTGCCGTTTGTAAAAGAGAGTATGGAACATTCTGTTGATACCTATCTTTATTATTAAGTATTTTTGGACCATTATTTATGTTATTTTTATTTACTTTGACATATTAATCAACGTATCAGTTGTTATTCGCTTTAACATTACTCGTATATATTTGTAATTTGACCTATCTATCACAAGCAAATTCTATTATTTCCAAGTGATTAAATAAATCTTTGAGTTTGAGTTTAGCAGAGAATATGTAATAATACTACGTATATAATGGATACTTCGAGATCCCACCTGCTTTCCCCCCTCACCCATCACCCCGTCTTGAGAGCCAGTTGGATAAACTTCAACAGTGAGGTTGAGAGCGGGCGAGCGAGCGGTCTATTTTTAGTTAATTTGGTCATGTAGTCAGTGCGACGACTTATTTCACGATTGTTTAAGGTCATAACCCTACGTGCTACATTTCTGTGTGCGCGTGAAAAACACGTCACTGATTGATGTAATAAGTAAAATAATTTTGACCTCTTGATTTTGTATAGATATCTATTGGCTGTATCACGTGAACTGCATGCGAGTTTACTACCCTCGTTACATAAAAAAAAATTATACAACGTGTAACAGGATTAAATGTACAACCCGAAACTTGTTTGTTCAGAATTGATAACCGAATCAATTTCAGGCAATTTTGCAACGCTTCTGTATTTCGACCTTGGTCTTTGTGTGGGTGTCTATAGTCTGCAGTCATCACTTAACATCAATGTGAACTGTATGCTTGTTTGCCACTTCCAATACATTAAAAAAACAGTTCTAATTTATAAAATTTTCAAACCTCTGCGATTGTCAACTAAATCCTTACATAAAAAAATAGCACGGGAATATGATACTATAGAACTAAGTATAAGTTATAAGTCTATTATAGATCTGGATAGTTGTAGTTTCCACAGGTTTAAATTACGCGAAAAGCGACATACACGCGGACCGAGGTACGGGCAAAAGCTAGTATGATATAAAATTACAAAAATATACTAAAGACAAAGTCACGAAGTAAAATCTGTAATGGAAATAAATACAAAACGTTGATTAATTAAATTACAGCGCATCCAATTAAGCTGCGCATAAAGTAAATATTTTAAACGCAGGCCATCATTGTGCGACTGTTGCATGAATTTATCATAATTAGATCGACTTGATTAGCGATGGAACTGACAAAATTTCATATTTTTAACCTACGTATTTTATTACATTATTCAAAAGTTAATCCAAAACTAGGGGACCCGTGTTTAACCATTTTTCGAAATATTGTACTTTTTATTCATAATTTCTACTTTGAAAGTTAGTGTGTTCTAAAAATACGTATGCGCCATATGACGTCACACATACGGTGGAATGGCGATAGAACCATTGCATTGTGCCGTAACCCCTTAAAAAAATTGTAGATGTCACTGTCTTGTCGTTGTCAGCTTGTCGAACTCGATGTAGGGCTGTGATCTTTTTATTTTTAAAATATCAGTACCAGTGTTCGATATATCGAAGAAAATATCGTTATATCAATATAATTATAAAAAATTTTTTGACCCTGCTTGTCGTCGATTAATCTCTTCCTTGATCGTTGTTGAAGACTTTAAAACTTGTTTTTTATTAAATAAATAAGTTCGTAGCAGCTTGTCATAGACTTAGTAGTATGGGTGGCGATTATTTCTGAAATAAATCAATGTTCGAATCGAAGAGTCCAAAATCCATCCACGATTAAATCGACATTGAAAAAATCGATCTTCGATTATCGATCTATTTTTGATTTGGGATATGTAATACTAAATTTCAAGGAAAACAGACGACTAAAAAAAAAAAGCAACTCAACAGTGTTCAATGCTGGTATAATGCTTCCTATACTCACGTTTGAACGTTAAATCTTATGATCTGTATTTGTTGGTCTGTGATCTGTATCTTGCCTATGTCCCTATGTGAATTAACCAAAAAGATCGATCTTCGATTTTCCAGGGTATAGTATTGATTCACCGGTACTGTGGATCGATTTAAATAAATTATTATAATTATTTAAATAAGAACCGATTTTTCGGTTCCTAAAGATCGCTTTTCCGATTAATCGATCTCAGGTCTCGGATCACCATCCGGAGAGGAGAGGAGAGGAGAGGAGAGGAGAGGAGAGGAGAGGAGAGGAGAGGAGAGGAGAGGAGAGGAGAGGAGAGGAGAGGAGAGGAGAGGAGAGGAGAGGAGAGGAGAGGAGAGGAGAGGAGAGGAGAGGAGAGGAGAGGAGAGGAGAGGAGAGGAGAGGAGAGGAGAGGAGAGGAGAGGAGAGGAGAGGAGAGGAGAGGAGAGGAGAGGAGAGGAGAGGAGAGGAGAGGAGAGGAGAGGAGAGGAGAGGAGAGGAGAGGAGAGGAGAGGAGAGGAGAGGAGAGGAGAGGAGAGGAGAGGAGAGGAGAGGAGAGGAGAGGAGAGGAGAGGAGAGGAGAGGAGAGGAGAGGAGAGGAGAGGAGAGGAGAGGAGAGGAGAGGAGAGGAGAGGAGAGGAGAGGAGAGGAGAGGAGAGGAGAGGAGAGGAGAGGAGAGGAGAGGAGAGGAGAGGAGAGGAGAGGAGAGGAGAGGAGAGGAGAGGAGAGGAGAGGAGAGGAGAGGAGAGGAGAGGAGAGGAGAGGAGAGGAGAGGAGAGGAGAGGAGAGGAGAGGAGAGGAGAGGAGAGGAGAGGAGAGGAGAGGAGAGGAGAGGAGAGGAGAGGAGAGGAGAGGAGAGGAGAGGAGAGGAGAGGAGAGGAGAGGAGAGGAGAGGAGAGGAGAGGAGAGGAGAGGAGAGGAGAGGAGAGGAGAGGAGAGGAGAGGAGAGGAGAGGAGAGGAGAGGAGAGGAGAGGAGAGGAGAGGAGAGGAGAGGAGAGGAGAGGAGAGGAGAGGAGAGGAGAGGAGAGGAGAGGAGAGGAGAGGAGAGGAGAGGAGAGGAGAGGAGAGGAGAGGAGAGGAGAGGAGAGGAGAGGAGAGGAGAGGAGAGGAGAGGAGAGGAGAGGAGAGGAGAGGAGAGGAGAGGAGAGGAGAGGAGAGGAGAGGAGAGGAGAGGAGAGGAGAGGAGAGGAGAGGAGAGGAGAGGAGAGGAGAGGAGAGGAGAGGAGAGGAGAGGAGAGGAGAGGAGAGGAGAGGAGAGGAGAGGAGAGGAGAGGAGAGGAGAGGAGAGGAGAGGAGAGGAGAGGAGAGGAGAGGAGAGGAGAGGAGAGGAGAGGAGAGGAGAGGAGAGGAGAGGAGAGGAGAGGAGAGGAGAGGAGAGGAGAGGAGAGGAGAGGAGAGGAGCTTACAACACTACCCTTTGGCGGCAGGTAGATTAGGTATTGCACTACATGCCAGTGAATTTGTTGTGTCGCAGGTTCTCACGACTGTATCAATAAAGTGTTTTTCTTTCTTTTTTTCTTTCTAAAAATAGACCGCTAAATCCTGTTCGCAACCCTCACTGTTGAAGTTTATTCAACTGCCTCTCGAGGGGGGTAATGGGTGAGACGGGGAAATCGGGCAAGATGTCAACGTGTCCATTCTATACGTAGTATTATTACATATTCTCTGGACTGGTACACTACCACCAATAAACAAACAGTCTATCATTAACAATATGCTCCAAAAGTACTGATTAAGTTAAAATTTGGTGCACTTGTGTTAATCAGTGACATTAAACATAGACGTGTAACTTAAGGTTTTATATGCAGCGGTGGTGCCAAACTGGCGTGCAGTTCACATGGATGTTAAGTGTTGATTTTGAAGTGTGCTACAATATAGGGTTCTTCAAAAATGGCGTCAAAAGGGTCCTTCAGGGCTGGCAGCGCGTTGGCAACTCCCCTGCTGTTGCAAATGTTCATAGGCGACGGTGACCACTTTCCATCAGGTGGCCCGTCTGCTTGTCTGTCAACCATCAGACAAAAAAAATATTGTATAACGCCATAACTGCCACAATACGACAGTCTAAAGACAACATAGCAGGAAACAAATATCTATTCAAGTCGCACTAGCTTACCTACAGCTTAAATATTGTAATCCCCAGAGATGTTATTACGCAGCGTCGACTTTTTCATCGTCCCATCAAGCTCATAATAATATGTGAATTAATTAATTAATGTTTTTATATGATACTAGCGGCCCGCCCCGGCTTCGCCCGCGCTGCTCTGCTCCTATTAGTCATAGCGTAATGTAAGCTATCCTATCTCTCAAGTTGGATCGAACTGCACATGGTGTGCGAATTTTATTATAATCGGTTAAGTGGTTTAGGAGTCCATTGAGGACAAACATTGTGACACGAGATTTATATATATTAAGATTTTAGCCTACGTTTTGTGAAACCTTAATAGCCTAGTGACAGCAGGCCGCTACTACTAGGCTGTGGTCCTGTTCGGGTTCAATCCCGGGTCGGGGGCTACCAGAGATAGCGGTGTATTTTTCCCATTTTCTGGAAGTTTCCCAGTAACTTACTGGTGGCAGAGCTCCAGTGACAGAGCTCGCGGGTGTAGGCACCACCGCATTACCTAATATACTTGCCGCTAAATGGTAGTTTGCCATTGTTCACATTGATGTTAAGTGATGACTGCAGCCTATAGACACCCATACAAAGACCAAGGTCAAAGTGCAGATGCGTTACCAATCCTGCGGCCTAAGGTGTTACGCCTCTGTGCCGGAAATCACAGGGCCGTACATTACCATCTGACCGGAACACGATAGTACTGAACAGTACCATTTACCAGCAAATATATTAGGTAATGCGGTGGTGTCACCGTCACTGGAGCTCTACCACCAGGCTGCATATTATTATGGCTTCTCCCCTCCGGTCCGCCGCGGCCGGTGGCCCGTGTTGCTCTATACATTGCCACATCATTCGATCTGATATCGTTTATCAGCAGTGTCATCAAAGGGAAGATCCTAGTGTAATTTGAAACAAAAAAAGGGGAACGGAAGAAGAAGGATATCCATTTGAAAAGTAATATTCTGCCCTCCCTGCTAACGAAATAGTTATTTTTATCTGTGCGCTATAATTACTAGACTTTTACATATCTATAAAACAGTCAAAGACCTTGCAATTCTGAGCCCTGAACATATAATCAAATTTTTGAGGTTTGGCAAATGTCCTTTTTTGTGTAATGGAAGTGGTAAACAAGAATACAGTTCACATAAATGTGAAGTGATGACTGCAGCCTATAGACACCCACACAAAGACCAAGGTTGAAATGCAGATGCATTACCACTCCTGAGGCCTAACTATTAGGCCTCTGTGCCGGAAAATACAGGGCCGTATATTACCACCTGACCAGAACACGATAGTGCTGAACATTACCATTTAGCGGCTAGTATTAATAGATAATGCGGTGGTGCCTACGCCCGCGAGCTCCGTCACTGGAGCCAGTAGTAAAATTCCTGATCATTTCATGATAATATTCTTCTGTTCCAGAATCTAAATAATAAATTCCGTGGTTTCCTTTCTCATGATATGAAAGTCGTAAAAAGTGGGCGTGGCAAGCGCGCCGCAACTAAGTATGAACAATCACAGTTCGGCCGAACCATTCGTTCGCCGCTCGTAGTGTCCTGTAGACAGCTTCGAATGACACATCTCTGGGTAAAAATGCCGTTTTGTGTAATTTTAACACGTAAAATTAAAAGTCAGACCTCAAGTACAGCGAGGGGGTATAGTTAAAGATATTTAATACCTGTCTATAGCAGTCAGGACTTAACATCAATGTGAACTGCATGTTTGTTTGCTACCTTCAATACATACACAAAAATTAACCGTTTTTTCATAAAGACAGTCCAATTTTCATTTTGAAATTGGATTCTGTTACAGTATCTAAATAATAAATTCTTCCTTTCAACATTCATGCGAACATAAAATGTAAGGACATAAAAGTGAAACCATAAACCTAAACCGTATCTCTTATTGAAATCGACTGAACCACGATACAAAGTGGGGTTCGTCAATTACATGGGGATATGTCTGTCACCCATGTTAAAGCATTTCCCCATCACCCGATCCCTTATCGGTTATCAGCTGTGACATCAAAGGGTATGACCGCAGTGGGATTCAAAAAAGAAAATAAGGGTTTAGGGAAGAAAAATGTTGGAAGCGCTGTTATCGAAACCATTTTTTTTTTGGTTTGTTTTTTTAATGTAATGAAGGTGGCAAGCAAGCGTGCAGTTCCCTTTTTTATGTAATCGAAGGGGCAAACAAGCTTGCATGCTTGTTTGTCACTATCATTACATAAAAAAAGTAGACTTTCCCCTCTGTCAAAGTACAAGCACAAGTGCTCTTACGCCTGTCGCCAAGATGTTTATATGTGTGTGTGAAATTCTTTAAGTATTTTGTTAAAGACAAGGTGTGAGTTTCGTAGTAATAGATGACTTTTGTAGTGTGTGTATCAAATGTTTTGCATCGGTAATTAACGCTGTGGCTACTCCTCTCCGGTCTCGCGGCCGGCGGCTTGCTATATGTGGCAATACCTTAACATGTGCGACATGCATCGCTCAGTGTTGTTGACACGTCCCACTCTGTTTTGCGATTCGCTCGATCGTAATAAAAGATAAATTTTGACGTGACAACGTCTTAAATTAGGTTGCGGCTCGGAGTCTCTCATAAAAAAGTGTAACGCCCGGTAACGTAACGATGAGACACCGAACGAGAGAGAGGCCTGCCGGACCGGCGAATGCCTTTCTACCGAGAAAAAGACGTTGTCACGTAAAATCTTCGCCCGTAAAACCGACTTTACAGGCAACCAGGTTTTTTATGAATTCACTTTCATATCCTGAGATTGTATTTTTGCGTGAACATTGCCAGGGAACCACATAATATTGTTTCATTTGATAGTGAAACAGGAACCATTTAAAAAAAAAAAAGTTTCTAGATTAGAATTTTTATTAAAAATTGCCCGGTATCCTTGATAAGGCACAAATATGCCCATGTGCTCGGACACCTTTTTCAACATTATTAACTAACATCTAAAAATAATTTCTATCGACCCATTCGACTAAAATTGGGGAAAACCTGTAATAGTACATTTAAGTTCGACAAATAAATAAATAAAAACAAATGAAAAAAATGCCTGAGGTGTCAAGTGGGACACCCAATTGAAACGAACTTCAACTTTTAATGAATCACTTTCACAATCCATTGTTAATTTTTAAAAACAACTAAAACTACATACACACGAACATGACAAAACAATGTATGCATACACAGAAGCGCGTGGCTTGTCATTGTCGAGATAGAGAGAGAGAGAGAACGAATAAGTCGAATCCTATACTCGGCCTGCTCCCTCTCCGAGCGCTACGCACTATTATAGCAAAAGTGTCGTGAGGATTTTTCGTAACGCTCGGCTAGCCCCTTTAGCCAGCGTACCGCGCGATAATGAACTTCGTTCCAAAAGATTGATGTCGACCAAAAAGGATTATTAAATTAACTTAGTTATTTTCACACAAAAATAAGCATAGGTACCCACAATTTAAAACTATCTACTTAGCTAACTAACTACTAAACTAGCAAACATTTTTGTTTCCCAAATTAAGCGATTATAAGCTCCGTTTTACATGAATAATTATCCTGTATGATGAACCAGGTTTATGCTAATTAATATGATCTCATCTCTGATATCGTGTTGTACGTGTATCATTTGTATTGAAATTTTGCCCTTTAGAGCTCATGGAAGGATCAAATTGTTTGTAGAACTGACAGCTTAGTACCCATGAAGAACTATTGTACATCGAGCTTAAGAAAGGAACAATCGGCTAGTTGCGACTTCGTAGAGCGTTATCTCTGCTGCAAACTGCCTATGTAAGCACTGATAGACCGATGTTGGTCAAAACTTGATTAAAATTGTCGACAAATGTCACATAGGTAGGTGGAAAAGAGCTAACGCTCTACAGACCCGAAATAATTCAAGGTGTCCTTCCTATGGTTGATATATTTCTTGTTGGATACTGTAAGTTGAAACTAATTTTCTGGGCTGGCTGCGCTTTGGCAACTCCCCTAGTATTGCAAATGTTAGTTAGGCGACGGTGACGACTTTCTTACAAGTGGTCATAATTTATCAGTCAACCTTTTCACATAAAAAATATTAACAAATACATACACGTATACAGACACACGCATTTATTTCTAAAAATGTTTCATAACCATTTTTAGAAATAATTAGAAATTTAATTTAATATTCCTCGGACCTAATTTCGGTTACGGAATGCCAATCTCAAAGGTGCGTTGTCAACTGCGCAGGAGATAATATTATAGTTTACAAGTGCATGCGCAAACACAGGAGAACTCTATATACCCGCAATCTCATAGCGCAACGGGACGGTAATCGATCGGAACGAGATCGGGCGCAGGACTATGAGGCGGATGCCAGACTGCCGGCTACTACTGAAAACTAAACAGAAAAGTACTAGACCAAACGAATTTTTATTTTTATTACTAGATCATACATTAAGAAAACACTCGAACGAATTGAGAACTCCTCCTTTTTGAAGTCTGTTACACAAGGTCAGGTGAATGCCTATTAGGTGAATATCTATCTCGAACACCATATTATAAAATTGACAAAATACAGCTGGCAAATGATCGGTGTTACGATTGGTTTCTATGCATGAATGCATGCATTTATCTCTATCCATTGAGAAATACAGACTTCGAGTAGGTAATGTTTTTCATTTCATAGGTACAATTCATTGCCTATCGCATCTGCACAAATTCATTCATGAATACAAACTTTACCTATACCGCCACGATAACCTTGAAAACCGCGTAGGGATTGTAGGTACAGCGTCCCATTGAACAGATGATGAGCATTATTAAATATGTACCACGGGTAATCGTGTTAGGAACTAACCTTCTTAGTTATTCACTGAGGTGCTCATTGTTGAAAGGATACCAGCCTAACATACAAAGTAAGTATAGATGGAATACTAAAGATTAATATTGGAGAACTTGTAGGTTTTTTTTATGTAGGTAATGCAAGTGGCACACAAGCATGCAGTTCTCATTGATGTTAAGTGATGACTGCAGCCTATAGACACCCACACGAAGACCTTGGTCAAAATGCAGATGTGTTACCACTTCTGAGGCCTAAGGTGTTATGCCTCTGTGCCGGAAATTACAAGGCCATACATTACCACCTGACCAGCACACGATAGTGCTGAACACTACCATTTAGCGTCAAGTATTATTATTAGTTATTAGTTGTTAGTATTATTTAGGTAATGCCTACGCCCGCGAGCTTGGTCACTAGAGCTCTACCACCACTTATTAGACGACACGGTATTCAGGGTACGATAGTAAGGGTCAGGGTAGTGTAATAACATTTAGGGAGTTTGGGCCTCTAATTAGGGCGACCGGAGCAGCCCGGTCAGCCTAACGCCCTAACTTCACACAGTACAAATATGAACAGTATCGAAACTACGTACAAAACGTTCAAAACTGCACACTCAGACAAAACATGCGCATCGACCGAGGCAGCAGCATCCTGCGATAAAAATACATGCCAAGCGTGGCGATTACCTATGGCATATCCTCCATATGACTTTGGTCCAGCAGTGGACATTTTCGCCTGAAATTCTATAAAAAACAGCTGCTAAGATTTAGACCGAATTAGCCCCTTTATAATGTCACCCTAATCCTCAAATAATGTCGATTCTATCTGAATCTGATATAGAGCTATGAAATTCCAATGCATCGATTTTGGAGGTATGCGGTTGAAAGCTAAATCGTTGAAGCTCCACATTCCACATTTTAGGTATAAAAAACATGTACTTAATCAATAGTTGTGTGACATATCCTCATTACATACCCATTGTTTCTTTTTTTTTACATTTTCGCTTGCTTTAAATAAGAAGTTATTTCAGATGAAAATAAACTTTTAAACTCACAATTGAAAGCACGCCGACAGTTTGCAAATAAATCGGAACCTACGCAACGATACAATGTTATTTTGATAAAATAATTGAAATTATGACGTCATAACCAGTGGTGGTGGGCTTGGAGTCACGTGATTCTTTAAATATCTTACGGCCAAATACTCAAACGTCACTTAAATCTAAGTGGGACTTAAAAGTCTTCTGTCTTTGTAAAACACGTTCAAACGATAGAGATAGCGCACATTTGAGCGTTGCTTAAAATTGAATGACGTTTGAGTATTCGGCCATTAGCAAGTATAACTTTCACTGGCCATATGCGTAATAGCGGTGCAATAATTGAAAAAAAAAAAAAAACTTTTTATGAATCTCTGTTTTATGATACCTATAGATTTTTTCAATAGTTTTTCAAATCAATTGGTAAAATACAATTTATGGTTAAGTTTTAAAAGAAACTAAAAAAATTTTTTTTTTCAACCCAATTAATATTGAATCCATAAGGGTTTAAGATTCTGAGATATTGATTAAAAGTAGATAATGACAAAATTAAAGTTATAAGAGTTATACAATATTATAAAAAGTTTAAGTTTTTACTGGTGGTAGAGCTCCAGTGACGGAGCTTGCGAGCGTAGGCACCACCGCATTATCTAATATACTTGCTGCTAAATGGCAGTGTTCAGCACTGTCGTGTTTCGGCCAGGTGGTAATGTACGGCCTTGTAATTTCCGGCACAGAGACATAACACCTTAGGCCTCAGGAGTGGTAACGCGTCTGCATTTTGACCTTAGTCTTTGTGTGGGTGTCTATAGGCTGCAGTCATCACTCAACATCAATGTGAACTGCATGCTTGTTTGCCATTTCCAATACATTAAAAAAACCGGTCAAGTGCGTGTCGGGCCACGCGCATGTAGGGTTCCGTAGTTACAGAGTAAGAGATGTAATGAAAAAATAAATAAGTATTTTCAATGGAGTTGTTCGAAATTTTCTAGTAAAATACATTTGGTCGATTATTACTCGCAAACTTGTAAAGACAACTTGTGATAGTTTTCCTTTCAATTTAATTATATATTATACTAATTTTAAATTAAATTATTATTATTTTATTATTACATTATACTATTGCCGTAACGTTTGAATTTCTAACATATGCACACTCCTAACAATTTTAAAACACCTATTCAACGATACCTTACACCATACAGAAATCAAAAATTTTAAAAAATATCCTAGCGTTACATAATATTTAGGAGTACCCTAATATTTTTTTTCATGTTTTTATTCTACCATTTTGTTGGCGTTATTAAGGTTTATACTTGTGCCTTGTTTATACCTTTCAAGTCTCTAGTAACAAGAGTTTTTGCGCTAAACCGCGGACGGACAGACAGACTGACAGGCAGACAGACGGACATGACGAAACTATAAAGATTCCTTATTTACTACGGAACCCTAAAAACAGTTCTAATACATCAAAATTTCAAATCTCTTCGATAGTCACCTAAATCCTCAGATAATGATATGACGATTCCATCACTGAACCGTGAAATTCCAATGCATCGATTTTCGAGGTAGTAGGTATATTCGAATGCGGTTGGAAGCCAAATTGATGAAGCTCTATTGGTATGCAGCCTCCACCACCTTCCATAGATTGCCAGTAAGATGGCCGCATATGAGATTCTTTCAAACTACTTTATTACGATTGCATTGTTGCTAAACTATTTTGAATTGTCTAGCCGTATTTTATGAGTTGGAGATATACCTACCTGCATTATAATGGGAATGATTTATATGTGTACTATTTATTTTTCGCAATAACACATGCGTGTGAACTTTAGAAATTAAAGAAAAAACGGAAAGATTTTTTTCCTCCATTTTTTTCCTGCCCGAAGTAAAATTTTTCTTTCGGTTTTTTTCTTTAATTTCGAAAATAACCATAAAGTAAAAGCAAAAATCCAGTAGATAAATAAAAATAACAAGCTACTTTTGCTTGTTATTTTTATTTATCTACTGGATTTTTGCTTTAACTATAAGGTAGGCACCTTAGCATTTGAGGTGATAAGATATCATTAAATATTGTATTAAAATAAAATATTACGTTGACCTTGGTCTTTGTGTGGGTGTCTATAGGCTGCAGTCATCACTTTACATCAATGTGACCTGCATGCTTGCTTGCCACTTCCATTACATACAAAAAAAAACTCGAAACCTGCCGGCAACCTGCCAACTGCACTTGCCTTCATTTATATTTAGAAGGCAGTTGATTGCTTCCGGATGCGCAGCGTCTTTGTTTATATTGTTGTTGCCATGGCAACCGCATTTGTTTCATCGATTTCACGAGGGTTGTTGAACTTAATGCATTATTGAATGTGAATACGAAGCAGGTGCTATTTTCAATTCGGTTAATTAGACAGTCATAATAATAAAGTATGAATCAGAATCAGAAATTAATTTATTCATTTAGGGTGACAGGCACCTCTTATGACACGTCAAAAACAAACAAACTAAAATAAAGTGAATAACAATTGATACAGATGTCAATTTACAAGCTAAAAATATACAATATCACTTAATTAAATCTAAATATAATATAGTAATATAGTACTTGACTAAGCAATTGACGACCCGGTTAGTCCAGCGGTGTGAGATGACCGTTTGATTCGGAGTTTCGCGGGTTCGATCCCCGCACCGGGGCAAATGTTTGTATGGCCTACAGATACTTGTTTCGGTTCTGGGTGTTTGTGTATGTGTTGTATGTGTACAACGGCACCCATGACACAGGTTTATATCTACTTTGGGGCTGTAAGTGTAAGCGTATAATTTTTTGACGTGACAACGTCTTAATTTAGGTTGCGGCTCGGAGTCACTCATGAAAAAGTGTAACGCCCGGTAACGTAACGATGAGTCACCGAACGAGAGAGAGGCCTGCCGGACCGGCGAATGCCTTTCTACCGAGAAAAAGACGTTGTCACGTAAAATCTTCGCCCGTAAAACCGACTTTACAGGCAACCAGTTTGTTTTTTTTTTTAGAGTAACTAGGTATAAGTATATTAGTAGAATGTCTCATTTCCCCTTTTACAAACTGATAACAAAGATAAAGATTAAATACAGAGAAGACACCGGGGACACACACACTGGTGGTAGAGTTCCAGTGAAAGAGCTCGAGGTTGTAGGCACCATCGTATTACCAAAACAATCTGCCGCTTTATGGTAGTGTTCACTATCGTGTTCCGGTTAGATAGTAATGTAACTTCACTCCTGTAATCCCCGAAGGGGTAGGCAGAGGTAAATGCATGCATTCAAGCATACATTCAAACACCCACGATTCGCCTGTTACGTTTTGACCCATGAAACAGGTGGCAAACCTGTCGATTTTTTTTTTTTTTTTTTCATTTTTGGCCACATTACCAAACTTCGAGGTATTGGGAAATTTTCCAGAAGATTGAAAAATCCTAACAGAACCAGAGATAAAGGACTACATGTTTATTTCTGATAGTCCCCTACCCGGGAATCGAACCCAGGACCCTAGCGTAGTAGTATCGGCCTACTACCACTAGGCTTCTCATCAGTAGCTAACACATAACTATTTAACTGCATCCAGTTAGATAGTTATGTGTTAGTAATGTACGGCCCCGTAATAACTTATCACAGAGACACATCAACTTAGGTCTTAGGGGTGGCAACGCATCTGCATTGTGAACTCTGGTCTTAGTGTGGGTGTGTGTCCATCAATAAGCTGCAGTTATCACTAATCATCTATGTGAACTGCATGCTGGTTTGCCACCTCCATTACATAAAAAAAACCTATTGTACGTTAGTAGTGTGTTAAGCCGGTGACATCCTTGCCCGATGGATTTCAACAACGTACCATTTCTATTTGCCTTGTCATTTAGATTTCTGTAGTACTAATCCAATTCTAGTACTTAATATAAAAAAAAAAAAAAGCGCCTAGTATATTTGTGACAGCAATACATCAGTCTGTGGTCGTAGAAAAAATTGTTACAGGTATAAAAATTTACCACCTGTTTGCCACTTCCATTACATAAAAAAGCCTACCTATACCTAATATAAAACTGTGCAGGACGCTCGTGAATAGTGTACAGTGTTTGTGATTAAAAAACAATTTTTATAGTCATCGGCCATACAGTCCTCAATAGTGTATGTTGTCAGCGCGTAGACAACCTATAACAATCACGTTGTGTAGTGGTTGATAGCATAGTACACAAAGGAGACGTCCAAGGCACGTCTTAAAAGATCCGGACGATGAGACCACGTTGGCCATCGCCGCTATGAACAATCATTTACAGAATCACACTGCACAAACCGCCAATACAACGCGCCGACGCGTTTCGCGCCGCGCCCGCCCCTGATCCCGACCCTATATCCGGCCCCGCGAGGCCGATGACATTCCGGTTATCACCAACCGAATGGAGTAGAGCGAAAGTTGCACCGCCCATAATCGCATATGTCTCATATGTCTCTCCGCAACGTCCTAAGTCGAGGCACGGACCCGCATGGGTCACACTTAGGCAGTTGCGCTAACTTTTGGCTTAGGCTGGAGCGCCTTCTGTGCTCGCCGATTGCCCGGTGAAGTAGACTAGTGCCGTCTCGAGACAGGCCGCTTTACACAAAGCCCGAACTAAAAAAAAAAAAAACCTGTTTCGCATGCGATATCCGCCATACGGCGTGCGTCTTCAATCCAGTCCATAGTAAAGTGTGGTTCGCCACATAAACAATGTCAATAAACCACTACAAGGTTTTTGTCTACATTTATATATTATTTGTCTGGGATAACTTCTTATCATCATTATCACTCTAGCCGAAACACGTTCACAGGTGGACTAAGCCTTTTCCAAAGATGCCCACGACAGTACGTCATTAGAAGATATGACATACTAAGAACTGAATATATAGCTGAGACCTGTCTATTATATGGGCCTTGGTATCGTCAAACGTCATCAAATTTGGAGTACCTCCCACCGTCTCACGCTAGTTGCAACGGATCACGCCAAGCCGTTCGAACGTCACAAGTGAGACGTTGTATGCAACCACCTCAAAGCCTTGACTGTCAAAATCAATTGACAACTCAAATCCATGGTGCCCTTTTTAAATCGTTTTTTGTATGAGAGTCCTCTTCTTCCCTCTTGACTGCCTCGTTGGTCCACTAAGGCTTCTTATCGAGATGCCGAAGCCTGGATTCCCTGAATTTTCAGTAGCAGCCCGGAGTCTGGGACCAGTGCCTCAAAAAGCACGGTAAAGCTATCGGTTCAGCGCCCGATCTCTCTCAAGTCGTGTCGGATTGCCGTCGGGCTCTGTTGATGATATTCTCAGACCGCACTACGACTTTACTTCTAGCAAAGTATACTTAGAACTATCGGTAAAGTATGAGTTTGACAGCTCTAAGTGCGATTGGCTATAAATCATAGTGCTTTGACAGCTCTAAGCGTAGTTTGCTGAAAATCGTAGTAGGGTCTGTGAATCTCACCTTGAGAGTGAGGAAATAAGAAGTGCTTTGTTTGCGCATACACTGGTGCACTATAATATATCCTGCGTAACTTGGCTGTAGAGGAACGGGTAGAAGTGTTCGATGAAAAGGGAGGATTCTCAGACCAGGCGAGGTGATAGCGCCTGGCGGGCCGCAGCCCAACGATTGACGTTGGGAAGTTGTATATATACCAAGTCTTGGGAAATCTTCGTCTGTGTGATGTTATTGGATTGACACGCCATCTGCAGTACTAGATAAGTACTGTGAGGTTTCGTCTGTATTCCACTAGTTGGCGCCTTAATGTAGTGGACGCTACATCACTCCCCTCCAAGACCGGAGGTTGATACGATTGAGGCAGCTGTCAGAACTTCTCGCGGTGCTGTGCCAATGCCATATAGTCTCAAGTGCCAGTGAGTCGGGCGCGAAGGTCCTCTGCTAGTCGCCGGATTGGCCGTCGTGACCGAAATTAGGTCTGGAGGACATTATAACTCTTATTCCCAATTACCTACATAATAGTCCGTATTCAATAACCAATAAAAGTCACCTTTATCTCTCCAAGGCTACTCTCATGACCCTACGTGATTGATCATACGAAATGTATTCGTTTGATCACTTTGAATAGCGTGCTACATGCTTCAAAAGACGACGTCTTTAGCCCGACCTTGTCGTAAAATAGAAGCTCAATTTACTATAATTATAGTTCACGAATATTTATGCGGTGTATTAGGGTAATAAGGCAATTAGAGTTTGTTAGATTCATTTAGAATGTAGAATAAATGCTCGGATATGTGGCAAGATGCAATAAGTTCAGTAAGTGTTCTTATTTTTGAAATGTAGGTAGATAGGTATATTGGTTTATCTCTACAGGAGAATGACTTCCTTGACTACAAGTTCTAATACCCATATTCTAAGCCGTAACCTCGACCTTTACTCAACCTCACTGTAACTAAAAACGGCAACTCGACATTCTGCCTCCGTTTGAGGCAAGGAAGCAATTGTCAAACTTGAGGAGTACTTACATTTACGCGATATTCTTGCGCTCAATAAGTTTTTCGTGTCGTAACTGTCTGGAAATATAATTAAATACCACATTTTTCTATTAAAATGAGTTTTCAAGACTTTGTGAATTATCTATAATACTCGTAATCTACTGTCAAAATACGACTAAGAATATGGATTTCGAGGCGTCCTCATAAAATGTCCTCAGCTGAGTATGAGTCATGGAATGTTTCGAGTAACTTCTTAGAATATGGGTGTTAATCCCTTAGATGGGGCAGACGGCGTACACAATGCTTCTTCAGGAGTGCGACCCCCTATCTCGAAACAATGAACAATCTTGGCCGCAATATTACTGGCAAGACGTTTTGGCATTGATACAAAATAAATGTTCTTTCTTCTTCTTCTTCTTAAACATAGTTGCTCACTATTGGCCTCTTAAGAAGGCTCAAAGTCCGTTTCTGTTGCATCAAAATATTCATCAAATTTATGGTTTTTGTCAAATTTAACAGTAAGTGACATTGAAGGGCGCCCACACAAAGCTGCGATGCGATGAAGATGTACCTACCAGTGATGTATGTTACCTACTTGTGCTAAATTTTTCATATCTCTAGTATCAATAGTTTTTGCGCTAAACCGCGGACGGACGGACAGACAGACAGGCAGACAGACAGACGGACATGGCGAAACTATAAGGGTTCCTTGTTTAACTACAGAACCCTAAAAATGAGCAATATATGAAGAAATAAAAAAAACCTCACTTCACGCCTGTTATTTCCGAAGGGGTAGGCAGAGGTAAATGCATGCATTCAAGCATACATGCAAAAACCCACGACTTGCTGGTTACGTTTTGGCCCGTACTTACAGGTAGTGAGCCTGTTGACATATCCGGGCACATTACCAAACTTCGAGGTACTGAGAAATTTCCAGAAAATGATAAAATCCAAATTAAACCAGATATTAAGGACTTAACACCATTATCTCTGATACCCCCTACCCGGGAATCGAAGCCTAGTAGTAGTGGCCTGCTACCACTAGGCTATCGAGACAGTTAAGGAGAAATAAAACATTAAATCTGGTTTTAATTAACAGTAGAATATACAAGTGTTTTCCTACAAAACGTAATAAAAAACTCGGTGCACAATTTGAGATAAAGTTTCCACGGTTATAATTAAAACCCGGTTCATCATTAACACGATATCACCATCTCATATCTCCCGTTACAGATAAAAAAGTACTTCAGTTAATTTATAATAAATTGTCTTGTAATTTAGTCAACACCACAAAGCGAAAATTAATATCACATTAAATTCATATTTGGGTAAACCCTGTATTGACGGCGGGAATAATAGAGCCGTATTTTTTATGTAATGAAGGTAGGTATATAGTAGCAAACAAGCATGCTGTTCACGTGACGATTGCAGTCTAAAGACATTTGTACAAAAACCAGAGGTCAAAATGCAGATGCGTTGCCATGCCTGCCTAAGTTGTTGTCTCTGTGATAGTTATTACGGGGCCATACAAAACTTAGTTTATATCAATCGTATTATAATGAAAAATATAATACAACACATAATAAAAGTCTGTGCATAATTGAGATACTGTTTGTAATTTTATTAGATCATATGTGTCAATAAGGTTAATCATTTTTTGTATAATTTCATTCTCAATGCACCAACATATTTTTTTTCTCAACACAACCCCAAGGTTGACTGGTCGAGAATGCATCATAGCATTAAGTCCGCCTCATGTTCTTGTAAGTCCAAGAAAGTTTAAATAAGTAAAGAAATAAAATTTCCATGTTATTAATTAAAACCCGGTTCATTGTTAACATAGCGGCGCAGGCCCACCGAGATGCATGCTGTGCACGGTCTCGCGGTGCATTTTAGCTGCGTGTATTAATTTGTTTGACAACGTGGCTCAATGTTTCCACTGGAGTACATGAAGACCCACGAATAATGTATAGCGTAGCGTGGCACGGCGCACGGAGGCTACGCAAGTCCCACTGCAATCCAAGGATAGATAAGCGAGCTGTACATAGTCGTGGGCCATATTCTTGTACTTCCAGTGGAAACGTAGACGTTGATAGCGTTGAGCTAATCGCCTATTCGAGCTAGCCACGTATGTGTCAATGACGTCAATTCATGTGTAGCCACTTTGTGGGTTGCAGTGGACACTACCACATACAATTTCATATAAAGCAAAGTTTAATACACGTGCGCAGCCTCTCCGTGCGCCGCGGTGGGCCCGTGCCTTAATACATCACTGAATAACTCCCGTTACACATAATGAAGTCCTCTGTTAATTCATAATAAATGGTGTTGTAATTTAGTCAACACCGCAAAGCGACATTTAAATTCACATCAAATTCATATTTGGACAAGTATTGTATTGACGGCGTGTGATATTAGAACCGTAATTATTTTTAATGGCCCCAAAAGGTTCTATAATTGTAAATGAATAATAAATAAAAATACGCTTACATTACACAAACACCCAGATCCGAAACTAATATCTGTAGGCTATACAAATATGTCCCGGCGCGGGGTTCAAACCTGCGGGTAGAAGAAGAAGAAGAAGAAGAAAAGCTCCAGTGACGGAGTTCGCGGGCGTAGGCACCACCGCATTACCTAATATTATGTATGTATGTATGTATCTTCACGCCAGGTCCCTAACGGGGTAGGCAGAGAGTGTAGAGCGCCAGATATCCCGGTTCTGACAAACTTCTCGTACCTCGTCTACCATTCATACATGCACGCCGATTCCTAAGACTTTTGATCCCACCATCAGACAGAACTCGACCTATTTGGTCATGGTAGGTCAGTCTTGGTCTTCCTGGGCTTCTGCAACCATCCACATTCGAATTGTTTCTGTTTAGTCATTCGCTCATTGTTAAGTCTTGTATAAAAGATTCTCAATAGTGTGGTTCAGCTATGTAAATCTAGATGGCGCTGTACCATTTCACTGAGATCTTTGCATTACGCTGTAGAGATTCTTTAAGCTCTACATGAGTATATGTGTTTGGTTCTAATAAATTGTCTTTCGCTGTGAGAACGTTGTTTACATTTGGGAGGATATCTTGGGATCCTGAACATGGTCCTATCGAGCCGGACGGAACGTATCGAGGAATAAAGTGTGGATACTGGTACAAGTAGTGTAAGTGTTGGACTGCGGACAAACTGTGAGTAACTTTACGTATATTTCAAAGACTTAGAAAAATAGTGAAGTGATTAGTTCAGTGAAAAGTAAAGTGTCAAAGACTTAGAATAATTTACGAAAAAACAGAAAGACGGGGAACCTATGCCCAATTTTACATAGAAAATATTGAGCTCTTAAACACTTAGAAAAATTCTTGGACTTGTAATATTTTGGGTCAGTTTGGAACTTGTAATTTTCTCCGTTCATCTTAGACACTTGTGAAATTTCAACTTCAACTTTAGTAGCAATATTCGAAATAGTTGAATAACAGCGGCAACATGGAAGCGAAATTTAAAGTTCAAAGAGATTTACTTCTACGGATTACAAATGCATTTACTAATTTCAAAAAGTCCCCAAAGGAACGTATAAATGTTTCTTATTTAGAGACAAGATTAGAAACCTTAGAACAACTTTGGGTCAAGTTTACATGCAATCATGAATTCATCATCAGTAATCTTGTAGAGCAAGATCTGCAAAAATCATCTTACATGCGTGATGGCGATTACGATAATGCTGAAGAAAAATATACTGATTATAAGGCTGAATTGAAGTCACACCTACACTTGTTAGAATCTCCAAAGACACAAGTAAAGGTCGACAGTAAATCATCATCATCATCTCATACGTCGATTAAATTGCCGAAAATAACTATACCTACTTTCTCAGGAAACTACAATGAATGGCCTACGTTTAGAGATCTATTTGTTTCTCTAGTGCATTCAAATGAGTCGCTGGATGAGGTACAAAAATTACATTACTTAAAGGGGTATTTAACCGGTGAGGCGGAGCAATTGATACGACAAATGCCTATAACATCAGCTAATTATAAACAGTGTTGGGATCAAATCGAAAAAAGGTTTAATAATAAAAAACATCTTTGTAACTGTATATTAAAGCGCTTGTTTGGTCAAATTTCTCTGAAAACTGAATCTTCAGCAGGTTTAAAAGAACTATTAGATAACACAAATGAATGTTTGCATGCTTTAAAAAATTTAGGTATTGATATTAGTAATTGGGATATTGTTGTCATTTACATTACAACTTTAAAATTGGATACGGAATCTAGGAAATTGTGGGAAGTTAAAATTAGTGAATTTTCAGATACACTGCCTTCTTTAGATGATTTGCGTGAATTCTTAGAACAACGGTTTAGAGCCCTCGAATTCCTAGATACCAAGACAGTAAAGTTTTCTTCAAAAAATGTTAAAACGCTTCACGTTGCCACTCAATCTTGCTTATATTGCTCAGAATTTCACAAGTTATGTAATTGTAAAACTTTTGCAAATCAAAACGTCGATACGCGTCGTAACTTTGTAAAGGAAAATCGACTTTGTTACAATTGTTTAGGAGCTAATCACGCCGTATATTCATGCCGCCAGTCTACGAGATGCCGTATCTGCAATAAAAAACATCACAGTCTTTTACATCCCAAATGTATTCAAACATCGGTCAATAATAGTGAACAGACCGACGATGTCGTCACAGTTGCGACGACGTCCAATGCACAGTGTGAGACCGCTAAAGTCATATCATGCTTTTCGGATATTGAAAGCCAATCGTTATTGGCCACGGCCTTAATTAAGGTCGAAGCTACATCTGGGGCAACTATAGTATTAAGAGCCTTACTTGATCAGGGTTCTCAGGCTTCGTTTATAACGGAGTCAGCCGTCCAGTTGCTAGGTTTGAGAAAGGTTCCGATAAAAGCTGATATATCAAGGTTAGGCGACGAGGAGAGTGGTACTTTACCCTCTAAGGCAATGGTCACAGTTAAATTTCACTCTCGTCTTAACCATTCTATTGCATTGTCTACCAGGGCGTATGTTTTGAGCAAACTTACGTCGCTGCTTCCTGAAAAGAAAGTTTTTCATATTCCATTAACACTCTCAGCAACCGAATTGGCAGATCCATCTTATGGAGTGCCAAATAAAATCGACATGATTTTAGGGACTGCCGTGTATAGCCAGATTTTATTGGAAGGTTTAATCAAGGGTCCCCCCGGGACACCCGTTGCGCAGCGTACCACACTCGGGTGGATCCTATCTGGTAGCATACACGGACCAAATCATGCCGTTGCTGAGAAATGCCATTGTGCCATTGTTGGTTTGCATGTTCAAATTAATCATGACGATGATAATCAGTTGCTCAAAAGGTTCTGGGAATTGGAATCGGACTCCACTCAGCGTCGGAAATATTTGACCGACGAGGAGGAAAGGTGCGAGAAGATATTTTCGGACACTACTGCAAGGGACTCTTTCGGACGTTATGTAGTCAGATTACCTTTTAAGTCGGAAGATCCTCAGTGCCGATATGGTGGTTCCGAAAACATAGCTCGCAAGCGTCTTATGGCTATGGAGCGAAAGTTAAGTCGCAATCCAGAATTGAGAGCTGAATATTCAAATGTAATAAAAGAATATATTGAATTGGGTCATATGGAATATATTCCTATTAACGAAATTGCTAATCCTGGGGTCGTCTACCTACCGCATCATGCCGTTCTAAGGAACGAAAGGGCTACAACTAAGTTAAGGGTCGTGTTCGATGCGTCTTGTCCAGGTTATAATGGCATATCATTAAATGATGATTTATTAGTAGGCCCTTCTCTTCAACCTGATCTGCGGCACATTGTTATGCGATGGCGTCGTCATCCAATTTCGCTGGTTGCAGACATCATTAAAATGTACAGACAGGTTAAAGTTTTTCCAGAAGACGCTGAATATCAACGCCTTCTGTGGCGGGAGGGTCCGGACGCCGACATAAAACATCTGCGTTTAGTTCGGTTGACCTTTGGTACATCTTCAGCGCCTTACTTAGCAGTTAAGGCTTTGCAACAGGTAGCGCATGATGAGGGTAGCGAGTTTCCTTTAGTATCAGAGCGCGTGCTACAAGATTTCTACATGGACGATCTCATGACTGGATGCGAGTCCATTGCTGAAGGCCTAGAAATTTACTACAGTATGAACAAAATGCTTGATCGCGGAGGCTTTCCACTTCAGAAGTGGTCTAGCAATAATAATAAGTTGTTAGAAGAAATTCAGAAAGGACAGGAAGAAATAAAGGATAGCTTAGCAATCAGAACAGACGAAATTCTAAAAATTTTAGGTTTAACATGGGTAAGAGATACAGATGAGTTTGTATACACAGTTAAACTTCCTCCGTTGGAAGCACCCGTGACCAAGCGTCAAGTGATTTCTGATATAGCTAAGTTGTACGATCCATTGGGATGGATCGCTCCTGTCATTATTACAGCTAAGATATTAATTAGGAAAATTTGGTTAGCTGGAATTTCATGGGACAGTGAGCTTCCTTCTCATCTTTTCCACGAGTGGAAAAACTTCCGTAGTCATCTTTGCGAACTTACTAATTTTCGCATCCCTCGTTGGTTAGGGTGTTACAAAGATTCGACTCTCGAACTGCAGGGGTTTTGCGATGCGTCTGATAATGCATATGCAGCCGTTGTGTATACAAGACTTCTAGATAAAGACGGCGTCGTTCGAGTGAGTCTGGTGTCTTCGAAGACAAAGGTGTGTCCCGTTAAGCAGGTGAGTATCCCACGACTTGAGTTGTGTGGTGCGGTATTACTTGTTAGATTGTTGTGTGAGGTCGCTGATACTTTACAAGTTGCCAAGGAAAACGTACATGCATGGACTGACTCGTCCGTAGTTTTGTCGTGGCTCAGAAGTCATCCGAGCAGGTGGAAAACGTTCGTGGCAAACAGGGTGTCTGAGATACTTACACACACCGATACTCACCAATGGTCACACGTCCAATCCAATGACAATCCCGCTGACTGTGCCTCTCGAGGCGTTCTTCCATCTGAATTAAGTGATTTGAAGCTCTGGAGGTCAGGTCCTAAATGGCTAAAAGAGAAAGAGATAAACTATAGTAAAGGTAAAATAAAGGAAACAGATTTAGAAGAACGAAAGGTAAAGATCAGTAGTAATGTACTTACCTGTAACTCCGACGACATTCTTGTCAAATTTTCTTCTCTTACTAAACTTACCAGAGTCGTTGCGTATTGTAGAAGGTTTCTGCGATTGAGTTCTGAAAATAAAGTTAAAACTAGTTGGCTAAATTCGTGGGAAATAAATGAAGCATTAAATGTTTGTATTAAAAGGTGTCAAAATCAATGTTTTAAAGAGGATATAGATTCACTAAAGATATTAGGAAAAGCAAAAAAGAAAAGCAAACTTACTTCTTTAAATCCTTACTTGGACCAGGATGGAATCCTTAGGGTAGACGGTCGACTGCGTCATGCTAACATATCCGATACAATGAGGAATCCTATCCTCATTCCTCATAGGTCGCATTTTACGGAACTAATTATAGCACACGCCCATGCCCGCACAATGCACGGGGGCCCACAATTAATGCTCAATTATTTGAGAACCAAGTATTGGATCGTTAACGCAAAGGGTCTGGTGAGGCAATTTGTGAGGAAGTGCGTAGTTTGTGTGCGTTATTCGGGGCAACCTATTCAGCAGCTTATGGGTCAATTACCGGAGGCAAGAGCAAATGCTTGCAGGCCTTTCGCAAGGAGTGGGGTGGATTATGCTGGCCCTATTGGCATCAGACCGTCGAAGGGTCGAGGTTATCGCTCTATCAAGGGCTATATTTGTGTTTTCGTCTGTATGGCCACACGAGCTATCCACTTGGAGGTTGTCAGTGACATGACGTCACAAGCGTTTCTGGCAGCTTTCAAGCGTTTTACGGCCAGACGAGGTCATTGCGTCGATCTTTGGAGCGATAACGGCACCACCTTCGTCGGAGCTGACAGAGAGTTAAGAGGTTTATTCAGCCAAGAAAGGTCTACGATAGGTGCAGACATAGCAGACTGGTTAAGTAACAATGGCACCAACTGGCATTTCATACCTCCTCATTCTCCAAATTTTGGAGGGTTGTGGGAGGCGGGCGTGAAGTCCACCAAACACCACCTCAAACGAGTAATTGGTAACCACACGTTGACCTTTGAGGAGATGACGACAGTCCTCACACAAATTGAGGCCTGTCTAAACTCTCGACCCCTTTCTCAAATCAGTACTAACCCTGACGATCCGTTTCCATTGACACCGGGACATTTTTTAGTTGGAGAACCCTTAGTGCTTCTTCCGGACAGTAATTTTGAAAATTCAAATATAGGTAGTTTAAGGAGATGGCATCTTTCTCAGCGTTTAGTACAAGAATTTTGGCGTAGATGGTCACATGAATATTTGACGCAGTTTTATCATAGGTATAAATGGTCTCATCAAACTCCAGAACCAAATGTAGGTGATATAGTTTTAGTTAAGGAGAATGATCTCCCACCAGCTAGATGGTTATATGGTATTGTTACCGAAAAGCATTGTGGTCTGGATAGTTTGACACGTGTAGTTTCGTTGCGTTGTAAAAATTCTATCATAAAACGACCTGTATCAAAACTTATTGTACTGCCTGTGGAAAAATCATAAGATGTAGTGTGTTTTTGTTGTTTTCTATATGATTTTTTATAGTATTGTGTTTTGAGTTACATTGTACAACCTTTGTTTTTGTGTAAATTAAACTATACAGTCCATTGTTCTGTTGTTAATTTGTACTTGTCTATAGCTATTTACTATGCTGTAAATTGTTTCACATTCCCTCACGGTGGGCGGCTAACTTAGATTGTTTTAAATGTGAAGAACTTATGTATTATGGACACTATAGGCTGTCCATGGTGGGCGGAATGTTAAGTCTTGTATAAAAGATTCTCAATAGTGTGGTTCAGCTATGTAAATCTAGATGGCGCTGTACCATTTCACTGAGATCTTTGCATTACGCTGTAGAGATTCTTTAAGCTCTACATGAGTATATGTGTTTGGTTCTAATAAATTGTCTTTCGCTGTGAGAACGTTGTTTACATTTGGGAGGATATCTTGGGATCCTGAACATTCTTTCTATATGCCCGAACCATCGGAGCATGCCTTTTTTCATTTTTACACCGATACTATCATTCACACAAAGCCTCTTTCTTACATCTTCATTACGAACGCGATCGGTGAGTGATACACCGCAGATCTTGCGCATGATCTCATCTCGACCGCGTTCAACTTACTTTTGTGCTCTTTCCTGCATCCCCAGCTCTCGCTTCCATATAAAAGCGTTGGAGTAAGTGCAGCATTATGTACGGCTAGTCGAGCCCGCTGGCTGAGATGTTTAGATTCTAGCAGCTTACCCAACGCTCCATTCACGCAATTCCCAGCAAGCACTCTTCTTTCTATGTCAGTGGTGTACCTACCATCCTTGCTAAAAGCACATCCAAGATATACAATTTCATCCACCTGTTCTAACACTGCATCATCTACTACTACCCTTGCATTTGTTCCTAATATTCTTGCCGCTAAATGGTAGTGTTCTGGTCAGGTGGTAATGTACGGCCCTGTGATTTCCGGCACAGATGCATAACACCTTAGGCCTCAGGAGTGGTAACGCATCCGCATTTTGTCCTTGGACTTTGTGTGGGGTGTCTATAGGCTGCAGTCTTCACTTAACATCAATGTGAACTGTATGCTTGTTTGCCACTTCCATTACATAAAAAAAGTGAAACGAAATCGTTGCGAAACGTTAGATTTCCAATAAAGAGTTTTGAATCGTTTGTCGGTAAAATGAACGGGTACGTGAAATTCTGCACGTTGGCACAAAAGTGCATTCCAACTTGTACTTGATATATTTTAAGCCGTCAAGACACGGGAAACTGCCGGCGGCAAATGAACAATTGAAATCAAATTAACATATTTTCTCGCGAGCTGACTGGTTAAAATGACGAACCTACCTATTCGGCTATCGATTGATCCACCAAAATAATCTATAACAACCGATAACAATAAAAAAAACTTCCATCAACAGATGTTCAAAGCATAAAAATACGAAGCCATGCATCATTACATAATTATAATAACAGTTCTCAATACATTATCATTCGATTTTAAATCGTATCTCCCTTGAGATTATTGATAAACAAACAAACTTCGTATGACTCTAGCACTTATTTTAATGTAGTTAAGTTACAAATTGTTTTGTATGTAGTTATTTTATATACTAGCATTATTCTAATCTTGCATATTAAATAGTCGTGATTGTACTGCATAGTTTAAAACGACCTTCAAATCCTCACGCTTGTACAATCGTGATTACAAGTGCTTATGCCCTTTGTACTTAGCTACACGTATTAAAGATTGATTAGTTCCTTTTATAAATCGTTCGCTAGTTAATATGCCTGTTTGCTTATTATGAAAACTTTTAATAATAAAGAATGATCAAGTGGTATTTAAAAAAAAAAATTTTTTTTCATAAATTATTTCTACTTATTAGAACAACTTATACTATTTTTTAGAACGAATGCTGTCAGTAAACAATTTAGAATTATTATTATATTATTATGACAACGATTAACGAGCATAAAGTTTAATTTAATCACAATATAAATACTACAGGCTTAGATATTATTTAGAGGTTACATTGTAGATGTGTTTTAGGTACTAAGATTTTGGTACACCCATGTCAGCCAATTAGTTCGAATAACCCTGTATTAATTGGTAAACCTTTAGTATTTTTTCATAAATGCGCGTATTTAACGCGCTTTTCTGAAAATCTTGATATACAAATAAGTTTGTGACGCTGATATTTCAGCGTTGACAGAGAGCATGATGCTAAAATCACCGGAATATAAAATCTCCTTCAAAATATTGTATATTCACGGCATAATAGGCAAAAAAAAAATCCATATGATGATACTATAAGACGACTTCGAGAGTGTTTCTCTAATTAAATTAAATGTGTGTTAATGTATTATCCACGAAAGTATCCAAACTATGAAAATTGGGAGATTAGCAATTTTGGGTAAACCAACTTTAGCGAGTTTCTAGGCTCGCTGCCAAATCGTATGCATTACCAAAGATAACCTTATATTTAAGACGATATCGAATTCAGTTATACTTAAGTACATACATACTATTTTAATAAGCAAGTTATCTATGTATATAAAAATGCAACCCGTTTCCTTTGGTCACGGCATCACGCGTGAATGGCTGGACCGATTTGGCTAATTTTGGTTTTGAATGCTTTTTGGAAGTCTAGGGAAGGTTTAAAAGGTAAAAAAATATGAAGAAATTGAAGGGAAACAGTAAAAACATTTTTGTTTTATTTTTCCATACAAATAGTCCGTATCTATCAAACCTTTGACACATTATTTCATTCTGAGGCAATACGAAGTTTGCCGGGTCAGCTAGTAAAAAATAAAAATAAAAAATACTTACACTCACAGCTAACTACTACTACTACTACTAGGTATAAACCTGTGTCGTGGGTGCCGTTGTATACACACAACTGCTTTATGCTGGTGGTAGAGCTCCAGTGACGGAGCTCGCGGGCGTACTCACCACCGCATTACCTAATATACTTGCCGCTAAATGGTAGTGTTCAGCACTATCGTGTTCCGGTCAGGTGGTAATTTACGGCCCTGTAATTTCCGGCACAGAGGCATAACACCTTAGGCCTCAGGAGTGGTAACGCATCTGCATTCTGACCTTGGTCTTTGTGTGGGTGTCTATAGGCTGCAGTCATCACTTAACATCAATGTGAACTGCATGCTTGTTTGACACTTCTATCACATAAGAAAAAACAAGCCGCTAAAGTTTCATTCACATCCGATTGGAATATTGATTCGGAAAATCGTAAGGGACAAATATTTATTTTCAAAACCCCTCACTGCCATACACACAACAAACCCACCAAAGTTTTATCGTTATCGGGTCAAAGGTTTAGGAAAGCTTTAATATAGGGAAAACAAATAAAAACAACTTGAAGCGTAACCATATATATTTTTGCATTTTTCTGAGCAGAGTACACATGGGTGAATATTCGTTATACAAGGAGTTAATAGATTGATAAATTCCCGTACATATTGTAAAGTAAGCATAGTAAGTATTCGGAATTTCACGTCAGCTGAATGTGCATCGGCCGGCGGCATCTCAAACTTGTACAAAAGGAGATGTTGCAAAAATGTATGGACCTCCGGCCATGTATTGTACACAATATCATTAACAGGCAAAATCAATATAAAAACGTTTTATTACTGCATACATTCACTTATTTAGCTTTGTTTGCAGTTACAAAATATTATTTGCAGTTAGAATTGCAACTCAAACCAACATTGCGAATATGGCGGGCGATGTCATTTTGACATTTTCATTTTTTAAATTGTTTTTTGTACTTGGAGAAAAAAGTAATATTTTCTAAATACTATCGAAATCGATTGCATGTGTTAATACTAAGAACTTAAACTAATCGATTTCCAATTTAAAGAAGCGTCGGCTGTATCGCCGCCATGAATATGGTTAAAAATGATAAAATCGTTTGAATTAAATGTGGTAGTAACTCTAAAATATATTCTTGAATTAATTAATTGTATTTTTTCGAATTCTTCTTCAATTGACCCGTTTTTTGAGGACGTGTACGAACTAGAGCCGAGCTCGCAACATCTCCTTTCTCAAAATAACCAACCAACTTCTCAAACTACCAGCTCTGTGTTATAGAATAACGTCGTACTTTTGTGTACTCGTAATTCAAGTACGTATATGCAGAAACTTTTGCACGCAGGTGTGAGCCGTAGTGCTATTTCAAACTGAAACAATATTGTGTATTGGCAAAGGCCTGGATAAGTCAGTGACGGCAACAAAACGAGCATGCAGCATTTTAATATCGTGTCGAAATAGACAAATATTTCTAAACTAGTACTAAATTGTGTTGCTTCGAAAACGGCATGTAAAAACAAAATGTGCGAACATTTTGTTTTTTGAGATGGAAATTAACAAATGATTATTATTAACTGAATCAGTTTGCGTTGGCAGATATCTATTAGGAACATCATCATCACATCGCTCCAGCGAAAACACGTCCACTGGTGGACAAATCCTTGCCCAGAGACGGCCAAAACTGTAATTTTCGTCAATAGGGGATGAAAGGCTATAATCGCCACGCTTGGCAGGCGGATTGGCGATCGCAAAGGCGATAGTTCGTTGGCGGGACGCTGCTGCCCATCTCGCATTATTATATTTACTGCCGCCCAATTAGAATGGTTTGGCCGCCATTATACAGTTGACTATTGATAGAAACATGAATCGGCGAAAATTTATTTCAACATTTTACCCTGAGTTTATTTATATGATTTCCAGAGAATACAAAGCAATCGCAAAACAACATTGGAATTATATTGTGAGAATGCGATCAAAATCTACTTCGACATTGATGCGGTAAGACACAATTACATAAAACTTTTTAGCGATTTTTCTGGGGATGTATAATGCTTCAATAACTTTATGATTCTCATATTTATGGGAAATATATCTCGGTAGGTGTTCTAATTACGAATATTTTCAAAGGTATGACAATGCTCCACTGACTTTGGAGGAGTTCTGCCTGTTCTTTCTCAATCAATAACAGACCGTTTTAGGGTTTACAACCTTTTGTTTGTACCCTAAAAGGAATAACTTATGATACGTGGGTTTTTAGAAGTATTAACACGTGATAATAATTTCTGCATTTAACTCGAAATAAATAATGAAGATTAAGTCAATTTCTTATAAGAATTTTGTGCGCGAGCGTACCTGTTCATCAACTACTTTGAACTAAGCTAAGTCAAGTACAGTCGCTGACTTATGTAAGTTGAATGATGAAGTGGCAAAAGGCTATTGTTATACACTTGTGTACTTACTACTTATGTGTACTAAAGTTCTTTAATTTTTTTTTTTTTTTTGTGTAATTGAAGTGGCTAACAAGCATGCAGTTCACATTGATGTTAAGTGATGACTGCAGCCTATAGACACCCAAACAAAGACCAAGGTCAAAATGCAAATGCGTTACCACTCCTGAGGCCTAAGGTGCTATGCCTCTGTGCCGGAAATTACAGGGCCGTACATTACCACCTGACCGGAACACGATAGTGCTGAACACAACCATTTAGCGGCAAGTAAATCAGGTAATGCGGTGGTGCCTACGCCCGCGAGCTCCGTCACTGGAGCTCTACCACCAGTAAAAAACTTTAATGCACTTAAGTTGTGTATTCAACTAGGTTTTAAGGTGCTGGTTTTATATTTATGTTATTTTGAGGCACCAGTTGGTCCTCACAATAATTACGGAACGAGCGGTCGTCAAGGCGGTCAGCGGGCAAAGATACCTACCACGAACGGGTGGGCTAATCCATTCTACGAAAAAGTTTGAAAAAAAAAATTGACTTCAGTGACCACTGGCTAAATAGCCCAGTTGCTCTACTTACTAAGCTATCGGGGGCCCACAACCGAGCGTCGAATTTTTCTACATAAATGTATCCCACAAATTAAAGTGTTCCTCGCCTTTTTTAACATCAAGGGAGTTGCCAACGAGCTGCTAGCTCTGAAGAACTCTTTTGACGCCGTTTTTAAAGAACCTCATATTGTAGTGCCATTACAGATTTAAAGTTCCTTACGTTTTAGTAGGTTTTTTTTAATGTTATGAAGGTGGCACACATGCATGCAGTTCACATGGATGTTAAGTGTTGACTGCAGCCTATAGACAGAAAAACCAGAGGTTAAAAACTAGATTCGTTGCCACCCCTGACAACTTAGTTGTTATTTCTCTGTGATAGTTATTACAGGGTCATACTGCAGGTGTTCATGAACTTCATACATGTACGTAGATATTATGCATGGATGTTATTATTATTATTATTTTTTTATGTAATAAAAGTGGCAAACAAGCGTGCCGTTCACATTTATGTTAAGTGATGACTGCAGCCTATAGACGCCCACACAATGACCATAGGTCAAAATGCAAATGCGCTGCCACTCCTGAGGCATTAGGTGTTATGCCTCTGTGCCGGAAATTACAGAGCCGTACATTACCACCTGACCGGAACACGATAGTGCTGAACACTACCATTTAGCGGCAAGTATATTAGGTAATGCGGTGGTGCCTACGCCCGCGAGCTCCGTCACTGGAGCTCTACCACCAGTATGTAAGTATCTTCACGCCAAGTCCCCCACGGGGAAGACAGAGTGTGGAGCGCCAGATATCCGGTCCTGGCACACCTTCCGTGTTGTACTACGTACTACAATGCATCGATAATAATTTGGAAAAACTCTTGTTCTGATAATTTGATGCAAAGAAAAAAGAAATACGTCCAATAAAATTGTTTGCTAACATGCCAAACTGCGCACGATGTGGTCCGACCCATCTGAGCGTTCAAACGAATGTGAGTTTTTCATGTGCTCGCATAGATGTCACAGTAGGGCTGCCAGATCCAAGCTGATCATTGCCTGAACATTTCAAACAATTCGCCAGCAAAAAAAAAGGGCATTGCCGTATGTGACTGCTAAAATGTTACTTCTACATATCATTCCGGGACAGCGAAGTACAATTAGGTACTGGATACTCAAAATTCCGGGACAATCCCGGAAATCTCGGGCATCTGACAACCCTACGCCACAGTCATATGGAGATCAAATATTTTATAGCGACGTGAAATGCTCGTAAAACTTTTCTCAATAAATTTTTTCTTGATATAATATTTGAAACTTTCTTCTGTTGTGTTTTCTAAGGCTTTGGCGAGCCACGCCCATTGAAGTACTTAGTTAAAACAATGTATTTTTTAATGTAATGGAGGTGGCAAACAAGCAGTTTATATTGATGTTTAGTGATTACTGCAGCCTATAGACATTTACACAAAACCCAGAGGTCAAAATGCAGATGCGTTGCCACCCCTGAGACCGAAGGTGTCATATCTCTGTCTTCTTTTTTACGGGGCCATACATTAATAATGTCTGCCAGACCGAATTTGGGTCACGGCGGCCAATCTCAACGGAGACTAGCCAACTGCGTGGGAGATATTATAGTGCAAAAGTGTATGCGCAAACACAGCTACACTCTCTATTCTTTCACTCTCATAGCCCGATGGGACGGCAATCCGACACGATCGGAGAGAGATCGGGCGCAGGACCGACGGCTTTACGTGCTCTCCAAGGCACGACCAGACTCCGGGCTACTACTGGAAATTTCCTTACAGAAAAAACCCAATAACAGATTTTCCCGACCTGGAGATCGAACCCAGGACCTCAGGCTTCACCATCGCGATTGCAACCACTGAGCCAACGAGGCAGTCGCCATACATTACGATCTAACCGGAACACGATAGTGCTAAACACTACCATTTGGCGGCAGATAGATTAGGTAATGCGGTGGTACCTACACGCTTGAGCTTCTACACTTAGAACTCTACCACCAGTAAATCATTTATCTCGCGTTTATTAATTTAAATGGTTATTTAAAATTAACCCGATGCTTCGGTCGCTTTTGCTTCCTTGGTCTCGGGCAGATATAAGGTGACATTTGTCTGACAACAGTTTGAAAAATTATTACAAGCTACCTCCATCTACTTATTTCGCAAACGTTTTGCGTAGCGTTCATGATTAACACAAAAGTTATATTTTTAATTTGACCTATCACAAGCAAATTATATTATTTCCAAGTAATTAAATAACTCTTTGTTTTTGAGTTTAATTTCATTTTAATACTACTGAGGCAGTTAAAAGTTAAAAAAATACTGAAAAAATAGACAATTTGGTACGCAAACGCGAATAGTCGCGGATGTTTTTCCTCTCGACCATCGCCTAATAGGTTTATATAACACTGTAATTGTTTTTACGTAGACGCGACGTCTCTGCCCGGCACCCGGCAAAAACTATTGCGTCACCGCTTTTGTTCTTGTCTATATGACTTAACTACCTCGGGAGCCTAGTGGTAGCAGGCCACTACTACTACGCTGAGTTCGATTCCCGGGTCTAGGGTTATCAGAGATAATGGTGTAAAGTCCTTTATCTATGGTTCTATTGGAAATTTCACAGTACCTCGAAGTTTGGTAATGTGCCCGGAGATGTCAACAGGCTCGCCACCTGTTACATGGGCCAAAACGTAACCGGCGAATCGTGGGTGTTTGCATGTATGCTTGAATGCAAGCATTTACCTCTGCCTACCCCTTCGGGGATTACAGGCGTGAAGTTCGGCTTCGTTGGAGGAAAAGCAGAAAAATTTTCTGACTGTACATGAAGAGAAATCTTTATCACAACCATGCAATGTATTATACAAGCGTATTCAATTAATTACCTAATAATTCTCTTATACCATGCTGAGTTTGGAACCTTTTTGGACAATTTGTTTGCGTGGAACTGCTTGTCCGAAAAAAACATTTTTTTTTCTTTCTTAGGTACCAGAAACATGTAGTTAATGGAAAGTTAACTCTGTGTAAACAAAGACGAAATTTCACCCGTATTAACATAATCATAAAAAAGTTTCAATTTGCACGTACATCTTCCCATTGCTTACTGCAGCCAGTAACTCTCGTAGAAACCGAAGACAAATATTGATTAAAGTCTGTAACCAGACTGTTCGACTATGTTGATCTTGGTCAAGCTCTCGGCTAAGACGTGACTAAGGATGAGATTCACAGACCGCACTATGACTTTACTTTCAGCAAAGTATGCTAAGAACTGTCAGAAATGTATGGGTTTTGACAGTTCGAAGCGTACTTTGCTCGAAAGTAAAGTTGTAGTGCGGTCTGTGAATCTCGGCTGTCACATGCGTCATACTCGTGAACGGGTGCTGTTGGTGGGGACTGGTCTGTTCTGGTTTGCAGGGGCTACATCACATTTAGTAGATAGCAGTTTATTTGCATCTATGCTATGGACGTTGACATTATTTGATTTTTCACGATAATCTATCTGTACTAGATTTAAACTCTCATTTAAAAGAGCTCTTACTGAGTTTGTTGGGTAGCGGAGTTCTTCTCAGTAGTGACTGCACTTGGAACTCTGCTAAGTGAATAACATTGATCTTGACGAATAAGTTTTTCTTTTTCTTCATTTATTATCAATGAAGGAATTGAAAAATTTTATGATTATTATGTTTTAACCAAATAGTTTAAATTTTAATTTTTAATTTACTATTAATATATGATTTTGCTTTTACTATATGTAATGGTTATTCGCTCTAGGTAGTTTATGATTTATTGACGTTTTGAAAGTATCTGTAAAGATCTATTCGAAATAAAAATATTTTCTATTTCTATTTCTATTTCGCCCTAAGACAACGCTGGTATGAATTACAATCATATTAATATAAGGTGTAGAGTAAGTACCGTATTCAGTATGTTCTTAGGTTTTCGCGAGCTGCACTCATTGAAATAAAACTAGTTTTCGGATTTATCTCGCGTAGGTATATTAAACTAAAATGATTATTTAAAATCGAACCCGACGTTTCGGTCGCTTTTCAGCTTTCGTGGTCTCGGGCAGACTGAGGTGGTATTTGTCTGACAGCAGTTTGAAAAATTATTATGTGCAGCTACCTCCATCTATTTAGGTACTGTATAGAATCTGCTTTAAAACAACGCCTACTAGGAAGAATAAATAGTTTGGGAACCTCCTGTTTCCAAACTATTTATTCTTCTTATTCTACCTTTCTATAGGCGGTGGGATCGTCACCTCCCGGCGCCAGAGCGTCCACAAGTGGAGAACCGCCCTTACTGCATTACCTAATATACTTGCCGCTAAATGGTAGTGTTCAGCACTATCGTATACCGGTCAGGCGGTAATGTATGGCCCTGTAATTACTGGCACAGAGACATAACACCTTAGGCCTCAGGAGTGGTAACGAATCTGCATTTTGCAATCATCTGCAATTTATTTTATGCAATGGAAGTGGCAAGCAAGCATGCAGTTCACATTGATGTTAAGTGACGACTGCAGACTTAAGACACCCACACAAAGACCAAGGTCAAAATGCAAATGCGTTACCACTCCTAAGACCTACGGTGCTGTGCCGGAAATTACAGGGCCGTACATTACCACCTGACCGGAACACGATAGTGCTGAACACTACGGCGGCAAGTATATTAGGTAATGTGGTAGTGCCTACGCCCGCGAGCTCCGTCACTGGAGTTCTACCACCAGTAGAGAGTGCTTGCTTGTTTGCCACTTCCATTACATAAAACAAATAACAACTAAGGTCTCAAGAGTGGCAAAACATCTGCATTTTGACTTTAAGTTGTTGTGTAGGCTATAGGCATATGGATGTCACGTGATGATGCAGTCATATGCTAAGCCAAAAATGTGGAACAGCCTCCTGCGACAAAACAGCCACCAGTGCGATCCCCAATTTACATGTCACGCTTGCCGGCATATTATCCACTTTTTTTTTTTAATTAATGTCATCGCTTGTTATGCATATTTTATTTCATTATTTTATCTTCACAAAGAAAAGGCACTTTCTAGTGATTTATAAGGTCAACGAAGGACTGTCACTGTTGCCCTTATTACAGATTATTTTATGATCTAGTTAGGGTACAGTTGTGACTATTTTATATTTTATATTATAAGCCTTAGATACTTATTCAACATTGTTTCTTTTTTCTTTTTGTGTCATATAATAAACATTTTCTTTTTTTTTTTTCATTTTTCATATTGCCAGTGTCAAGTAAAACGATATTTCGTATTCGTAATACGCAACGTAAATGTCAGAGTCAGTCAGTCAATTTATCAATATGTCAATCAGAGTCACAGTAATTCGAGTAAAGCAATGGCTACTTTACCAGAACATTCACAATTAAGTTTTGGAGACAACCCGAAGGAACGTGTTTTCGCACTATTATTCTATTTCACTATACACGAGCACTGTAATAACCCTATATCATACAAAATGCCACCAACTTTATTTAATAAAACTCAAAAATACAGCAAGAAAATTAAATAAAATAAGAGCTCCACACGCATCTTCCAAGCTTCCCGCTAAAAACCAATCTATTATCCACTCACCTATTTCACTGGTGGTAGAGTTCCAGTGACGGAGCTCGCGGGCGTAGGCACCACCGCATTACCTAATATACTTGCCGCTAAATGGTAGTGTTCAGCACTATCGTGTTCCGGACAGGTGGTAATGTACGGCCCTGTAATTTCAGGCACAGAGGCATATCACCTAATGCCTCAGGAGTGGCAGCGCATCTGCATTTTGACCTCTGGACATTGTGTGGGTGTCTATAGGCTGCAGTCATCACTTAACATCAATGTGAACTGCATGCTTGTTTGCCACTTTTATTACATAAAAAAAAAAAAAAAAAAAAAAAACCTATGAATATGATGCACAACACTGTTGTGGACATGACGATGAACTCATTTCCAAGCAATGTGAGGAATGAATTGAAGTGAATTTTGTAACTGGTTAGTTACAAAATTCCGCTAAAATTTAACACTTCAGTCTATTCACTATACGAGAAACGCATAGTTAATGAAATGTAAACTACTTACACTTATGACGACGAATTCCACCCCAGTTAATCTCAATTTTCACGTACAGTCTCCCATTGCTTGCTTCAGTCGGCAACCAGTAACGGTAAACAAATATTGATTAAAGTCTGGTTAGCCTGTGTTGATATTTATCAAGCGATAGGTTAGACAATGCTGGGATGCATATCATATGAAATGTACGTCTAGAGTTTACTGAAGAAATAGAGAATTTGACTGACCTCGATAAAGGAAACAAATTTTATATTGTGACCTTAGAATCTAAAATAAAATATTAATTTCTGATCCTTGTCAAGCTACAGGAAGGCAACGCTTTTAGAAATCAAATAGAAAAAGAGTCTGATTGAGAAATAAAAACTTTTCAAACCTCGTCACAAGAAACTTTAAATATTTTTACTTCTCCATTCATAAACTTATTTTAGCTAAACGTAAACGTAACGTTACTTCACGCCTGTAATCCCCGAAGGAGTAGGCAGATGTAAAACCGGCGGCACGATTCGCCGGTTACGTTTTTGGCCCAATGTGTTGATATCTCTCCTTTGTCTTTTTCTATCCTGCACATTTGACAATGCAACTGACAGAGACAAAGCATTCTATAGCTAAAACGTATCTAATGTACGTTTATGAATAAGGGGGTCAATTACAAATTATTTAATTACATACAACTATTAGTCAATGTATGAACCAGCAAAATCAAAAGAGTGGCTTTTTAAGTTTTGCACTAAGCGGATAAAATTTACGAAAAGCTACATAACCTAACTTATAGAATATTTTCATCCTAATTACTAATATCCATGCTATGTGACGGTGAATTTGTTGCAAACTTCTACTGCCATTTAACAGTGTAAATGTATTAATTAATACCAGAAATACACAGTTAATTAAACGTAAACTCTGTTTAAACTTAAAACAGCAAATTCCACCCGAATTAACATGATCACAGCTTAATCTGACTTTGCACGTACAGTTTCTCATGGCTTGCTTCAGTCCGCTACCAGAAACGGTAAATAAATATTGATTTAAGCCTGGTTAGCTTGTGTTGATATTTGTCAAGCTATAAGGTTAAGACAACTCTGGTATGAGTATTAAATACATTTTCGTAAAGCTATGGACCTAGAATTTGTAGCTGTATTATAGGAGGTACAAAAGACTCCAAGTATTGTTTGCTTTGTTTTATAATCCACTTATATCAGGTTCATCTGTATGAAAGCTTGATATTTTTTTTTTATGTATGGAAGTGGCAAACATTTTCACGTTGATGTTAAGTGATGACTGCAGCTTATAGACACCCACATCATAATGCAGATGCGTTACCACTCCAGAGGCCTTGTGCCGGAAATTACAGGACCGTACATTACCACCTGACCGGAACACGATAGTGCCACAGTATAGTTACAAACAGTAATGTAACTACGAACAAATGAAACGGCACACTCACACAAACATGCGCATCTACGAGGCCTCTAAGCGGTTCTCGGATTTTTTGGACTTTTAATTTGTTTATACCTCTCAGGCGATACGAAGTTCGTCGGGGCAGCTATTTATTAAGATTGTACTGTCGTAAGAACTATAAAAATCACTCAAGTAATTAGCACTCAGTTTTGTTATTTTTAAGAATTATAATTTGTTAAAATATTTATTAAGCATAAAGTATTTTTTATGTAATGGTTAAAAACAAAGATCTACAAGTTATATCAATATTAAACTGTTTTTCGTACTTAAAACTATAATTATATATATATTATATAATATTATATAATATATATTATATAATAGGACATTAAGTCCGCCATATGTACTTCTCATGTGCATTTAAGTATAAATAAATAAATAATAATAAGATCAAAGTTGGATCATGGGTCTAATACAGAAGGCGGTACTCCTCGGCACGGCACGTATAGTGAGGAGGTTCTTGTCTCTGTGACCCTAACCACCGATAGCTTAGACCCTGTTCCTTCCTTGTATTTTTTAATTTCTTATAGGTATATGTTTGTATGTTTTATAACTACTTAGGTATGTAAAAATATTAAATAAGAACAAGAATAAATGAGTGAATACTAACATAGTAACTTTTGCTGGGATTAATCAACACCATAAGATTATGTACATAGCCTACATATTATTTGTAAACTGTTGTACCGCGGTGTGACGTCATAACGTGCTACAATTTTATATAGGCCGTTTTGAGGCATTTCACTATTCGCAACATTTTGAATCGTTATATCTTAACAACTTTTAAGTACTTATTGACTATATTTTTCAAAGACACATAGTATTTATTTATCCAATACTATTACAGGGTAACCAATATAAAAATAGTCAACATCCCAATACGATTGATTAAAGGTCACTTAATGCTAAAATAATAACACCATTATTTAAAAATATAATAACATCCCTATTGCTTCAATGGAGTGTAGGTAAATATTTTATAAAATGGGCTCAGTTTCCATACTGTTTGTATCTATACTGTAATTGCTGAGCAGTACCATTTAGCGGCAAGTATATTAGGTAATGCGGTGGTGCCTATGCCCGCGAGCTCCGGCACTGGAGCACTACCACCAGTAGAGTTATTTCCGTGAATGCCCTAGAGCTGCTACACTGGAACTCTACCATCAGTACCGCTGCAATGCTCATATGAATTTCACTGGTGGCGGAGCTCGCGGGCGTAGGCACCACCGCATTACCTAATATACTTGCCGCTAAATGGTAGTATTCAGCACTATCGTGTTCCGGTCAGGTGGTGGTGGTGTACATTAATACAGCCCTGTAATTTCCGGCATAGAGGCATAACACCTTAGGCCTCAGGAGTGGTAACGCATCTGCATTTTGACCTTGGTCTTTGTGTGGGTGTCTTTAGGCTGCAGTCATCACTTAACATCAATGTGAACTGCATGCTTGCTTGCCACTTCCATTACATAAAAAAAACTAGCCCATACAAACCCATACGGCATTAAACGGGCTCCTGTATTGAATCGAAATGGTATGTGGCCGTGTGAACGCACTGTTGAGAAGCATTCTTATTTTGTAGGTTTATAATAATGGCAACCCATTATACGTCCCACAGCTGGGCACGAGTCTCTCCCCTTTTGGAGGGAGGCCTGGAGCTTACTCCACCACGCTGCTCCAGTGTGGATTGGTGGAGGCGGGTGGGTTAGTGGCCAACCCGCCGTCGGATGTTTTCAAACCGCCCATAGGGCCTCCGACAAGGTTTAACGACTGCTATCTATGGATAGCGACCGGGACCGACGGCTTAACGTGCCCTCCGAAGCACTGAAACGCGCATTTAATTTGCACTAGCGATCACCCATCACACTACCCGACCGCGCCCGTAGTGCTTAACGAAGTAGATCGCTTTCAATCTACACCAGCCGCGGGGCCATGCGCGCTTGTAGGTTTAATTATAATACAATTTAATTATTTACTCTACTCAATACAATTACCTTCATAGCTCCTAAAAGCAAACATTGAAATTACACTAAATAATAACGAGGGCGTATTCGTATCATCTACTTCACAAACGCTTCAATTAATAATTCAAATCAATATTATATTCAGATCACAGGAAAGTGTTTTGAGGATAAAATAGCGCTTTAAACTCTATCAAGCATTGTGTTCAGTTTTTGTAGCGAGTATCCAACAGAAAACTATATCAAAAACGTTTGTTAAAGCGACCGAGTGAGGCGGCGTCAAAATTACGTCCACTCGGACACGCCTGACGATTTTTGTCAAAGCGCATACGTTGGTGTTATTTCGTTATTCCATTTTTGAGCAATGGTCCTAAAGCTTTTATAATGGAACAAAAGGGCTCCGATATATTCTGTTTTACTATTCTCTTCCATTTTAATTTTTTTTGAGCATTTGTTTTTTAGAACGTAGGTATTTCCTCTCTGAAATTATGCCTTGGATACTTGTAAATTCCACCTATTTTGTAATCATGTTATTCAATTTATGGTGTAAAATAAGTACTGACTAATCATCATCCCTCCCTCCGCGCGTGATGCGCAACAGAGGGGGGGGGGATGGTTCGGGGATCGAGGCTTCCCCATTCCCCGGGCCTATCTGCCCCCGAAACGTCGGGGGCGTGATCATTATAGGGATGCTGGTACACGGGAAACTGGCTGTGGGTTCTTTTTGTTTTTTTTTTTACTCCGTCAGCTATTCCCCCGCGTACCGCTTACAATTGGTTAAGCATCAATAGGTAATAGTTAACTGGTCCATTTTTTTTAGTTTGTAGGTAGATATGTTTTTGAGTAAAATAATTTTCGTTTACTAAATATGAGAACAAACATTGGTATTATACTAAGAAACATTTCATTTTATTTCCACCTAAAACAATCCTATGGTGATATCCCGTAAAAACGTTTAAAGCTTATAAATTCCACTTGAGTTGGATTTTGTTTTGGAATCAGATATCCAACCGGAAGCTATACCGAAAACTTTTGGTAAAAGTGAGCGAGCTAGGCAGCGTCAAAAGGTTGTCGCTTTTTGTCAAAGCGCAAACGTTAGTGTTTTTTTTTTTAATTCAATTTTTGTACAGTGAAACATGCACCTGAACCTGAGTCAAAAAATCGAAACATAATACTCCGTTGTAGTGTCCGTAGGGATTTTATTTCTGAATTGATGGCACGGATTTGTATCTATGATTCTTGGCCGCATTGTAATTATCATCTTTATAGAATTACACAAATGCCATGATAAATACATTTAACTTTGTTTATCAGGGATTATTTGAGTTTTAAGGAGAAGCATGTTTCTTATTTTGTTAGTGGGTATAATTTCATTCTACGTTACAATACAAATGTGTCAATCGATTTCAACTCCAGGCACAATATTGAAGTCGGATCACCCAAAACCGATTTGAAAATAATAGAGAGCCTTAAATTGTAGCAAGAATTGGGTTTCGATTTGTAGTGGGTATCCGACTGGAAACTATACGGATAACGTTTGGTAAAAGCGACCGAGCGAGGAGGCGACAAAAATGCGTCCACTCGGACACACCTGACGATTTTTGTCAAAGCGCACACGTTGCGTTGTAATTTTTTCATTCCATTTTTGTACAGCAATGGACTACAGTGAAGCTTTAATAATGGAACAAAGGGCTCCGTTTTTGGACATTTGCTTTGTTTTATAATCCTCTTTTAGTAGGTTTGTCTGTGTAAAGCTAAGCATGGCTTTTTTGTTATTTTCTTCAACTTTTAGTCACCGAATTATTGAATAGAAATTGACAATGCTAGTAGAGTGACAATATTCGAATGTGATAAACACAAAATAATTTATAAAAATATTATATACTCATAATTATAAACATCATGCTTAATTTTGATTTTCATTAAAATCTCATTGCTTGCTTGAGCCATTAGAATCAGATAATTATTAAATGTTAATTTGTACTAAAACAGGCACGTAACAGTTATATTTCTACCCAAGACACAATTTTGTAGTCACGAAAAGAATTTATACCACAACTTCTCAGCAAAAAACCAAAAAAATGTTGTTTTGAACATCTTTCTTTTTATTCTTATCTTTTTATATTATCTTTCTTTAAATTTTTATGTTTATTAAAATCCTATTGTTTGTTTTAGTCAATAATGAAGATTCTTTTAATATAAAAACGTTCCAATTAATTTCAACTCCAGACAGAATCCTAAATTCAGAACACACACACGTTTTGAGTTTGACCTTAAAACAGCGCTTCAAACTGTAGCAAGAATTGGGTATCATTTTTGTAGCAGATATTCAATAAAAAACTACACGGAAAACGTTTGATAAAAGCGATGAGTTACGCGGGGCGACAAAAATGCGTCCACTCGGGTACGCTTGACGATTTTTGTCAAAGCTCATACTCGTACGTTGGCATTATTTTTTAATTCCATTTTCGCATAGCAATGGATCTAGAGTTTGAAGTTTTAATACTTGAACAAAGAGCTCTATTCTGTGACCTTTGATTCATAATCCTCTCTTAGCAAGTTTATTTTTGGGTTCTTGTCCTTTCTGTAGCAGTTCAAATCATAAGATTCTTTAAATTTTCAAATTAAATGATGATATAATAATTTGAACGTGGCCTAATCCAAAAATTGTGCTAGTGCTGCGCAGTTTTTTTTTTTGCATTTATTTAAATTAAATTCTTTGCTTTAACTAGCACAATGACATAAAGTACAAATCTGTGTTTGCTTTTATTGTACACTAGCTGTGCCCGCGACTTCGTCCGCGTGAGAATGTATGATTGTTCAGTATCTACCCGGACGAAATCGTGGGCGCAGCTAGTATAAAAATAGCCTAAGTTACTCCTTATTACATCAGCTATCTACCAGTCCCGTCAAAATTGGTCCAGCCGTGCCCAAGATTATCCCCGCCAAACAGACAGACAGACAAAAATTGAAAAAAATGTTGGTTTGGTATATGTACCGTGTATACATACTATACATACATATGCATTTATTAAAAAGCGGATACTTTTAATATTACAATCACTCCAATTTAATTTGTATATATATTTTGTATTGTTTTTAAATCAACAAATAAAAAAAAAACATGTAATTTGGAATTATGTTTGGTATTGAACGCATCATTAATTTTGTTTTGTCTACAGTCTGTAAAGAATGTAATTCATAATAAATAATTTAATAACTTTCTTATAAACTTCAGAACGTTTTTGAATTGTAAGGAGGTACATTCGATATTTGGGTTGGATTCTATGGCAGGCGTTGGATTTGTAACAAATATTTGACAGGAAACTGTACTGAAAGCGTTTCCGTTATCGAAAAATCGTTATTCTTATAACAAATTGCGATTCTTTTAAGGACTAAGTATTATAATATGTAACATTTCCTATTTATATGTATGTATATTTTTTATTATTTATACACATATATATATATATATATATATATATAATGTGTGTATTGTATATATTTATATATATGTAGTATATATATATATATATATGTATGTATGTATTTAATAAGTAAGTTTATTATCGATATTTTACTATTTGCTTATTAAATCATATAATATGTCATTATGGTTAGTAAATCTTTTAGTTTATAACTTTATTCTCAATGCACCAACATATTTTTTTCTTTCTCAACACAACCCCAAGGTTGACTGGTCGAGAATGCTTCATAGCATTAAGTCCGCCTCATGTACTTGTAAGTGCAAGAAAGTTTAAATAAATAAATAAATAAAAATACGTCCTATCTAACATGGCTGACGATTAAAGAGTGGAAGTCATAGATCGCACCCAGACTTTATTCGCAATAAGTGTCCAACTATCAGTAAGTTTTTTTTAAAGTTATGGAAGTGGCAAACAAGCATGCAGTTCACATTGATGTTAAGTGATGACTGCAGCATATAGACACCCACACAAAGATCAAGGTCGAAATGCAGATGCGTTACCACTCCTGAGGCCTAAGGTGTTATACCACTGTGCCGGAAATGACAGGACCGTATATTACCATCTGACTGGAACACGATAGTGCTGAACACTACCATTTAGCGGCAAGTATATTAGGTAATGCGGTGGTGCCTACGCCCGCGAGCTTCGTCACTAGAGCTCTGCCACCAGTACTATTTATTTATTATTTTATTTACTTGATCACTTTATTTGGATACACAACTAGAAACACAAATTTACAAAGTTTTTTTATGTAAAGAAAGTAGAAGAAAGAAGATTTTTTTTGTACCTAGTTGTTTTTTTCCCCTATGTTTAATTGCTTAATTAATTTTGTTTATGTTTAGTTTGTTCATTTTTATTGTTATTTTATTTTCTTTGTTTTTTTTTTTGAGTTTAATTCATTTTTATATTACTACTTTTGGCATGTCTTAGGGTTACGGCCTAGGCCTTGAAGACGAAAGTCTTTAACCAGTGCGTTTTACCATTGATGACCTACGGTGCCGAGACGTGGTCTCTCACTATGGGTCTCGTACGAAAGCTCCAAGTCACTCAGCGGTCAATGGAAAGGGCTATGCTCGGCGTTTCCCTACTGGATCGAATCAGAAATGAGGAGATCCGTAGGCGAACGAAAGTCGCTGACGTAGCCACGCAGATTTCCCAGCTGAAGTGGCAATGGGCAGGGCACATAGCTCGAAGAACCGATAGCCGCTGGGGCAGAAAAGTTCTCGAGTGGAGACCACGTATCGGCAAGCGCAGCGTAGTACGTCCACCTGCAAGATGGACCGACGACCTAGTCAAGGCTGCAGGTACCCGCTGGATGCACGTCGCTTCCGATCGGTTGGCATGGAGGTCATTGGGGGAGGCCTATGTTCAGCAGTGGACGTCCTATGGCTGATATGCTGATGATGATGATGAGGGTTACGGCAGATAAATACGTTTTCATTTTTTTACCATTTAGCGGCAAGTAGATTATTTAATGATGACGATCTTCTGATGAACTACCTAAAAAAAGTCCTCCCCCAGTAAGTTTCCTTGCGCGCTCGTCCTCCACCCCATCAGCCCCAAACACACCCCCGACGCCTCGAGGGCAGATAAGCCTAAGGAACGAGGACCTCCTGAAGCCTCAATTCACCACTCCAGGGAGGTGATGAGCAAACCAGTCCTGTCGAACACCCTCGAGCTCATTAATTGATGCTCTGTCATAAGATGTAAGACCGAAACTTATTTCGGATTAAAAAAAACTGTTTTGTTTCGATTAAATGTCTTATTAGTACCTGTCGTCAAATATAGAGACAATACTTTGAATATGTAGCGTGTGATGGGTAAAGTAGGAATGTTTTCAAAATGTCCATTCCATGGCTTTACATTTACTTATTATAATTAACATCATTCACATACAGAAATGATGTTTTTTACATGTTAACATTATTCATTTTGTATTATATATACTGGTGGTAGAGCTCCAGTGAAGGATCTCGCGGGCGTAGGCACCACCGCATTACCTAATATACTTGTTGCTTAATGGTGGTGTTCAGCGCTGACGTGTTCCGGTCAGGTGTTAATGTACGGCCCAGTAATTTCCGGCACAGAGGCATAACACCTTATATAATGAATACATTACATACATACATTACTACTATATCTAAGTGTGATTATAGAAGAAGAAAGAAAAAAAAAAGAAAAATTTTAGACCCTGATTTTCATCAGAGGTTGCAGGTTCAATCACTGCCCAATGTCAAATGTTTCTTTCCATAATGTATTAGGTGTCTATGACTTAAAAGTTAGTTTTAATGGCTTTTTTAATTAATTCTACATTTCTACTCTAACTACAACAAACAAGTGAGTTCAACAAAAAATTCTCGACGTCCTCGATTTGTATTGAGAGGTTTTTTTACACAATTACTCATTGAAATTGTAAATATATCGGCATAAATCATAACAATATGGCTGCATACTGCTATACCTCTTAAGATTAAGTAAATGAGGTTGAAATTTGGTTGGGAACCTTCAGTGGAAGTCCGTTGTTAGGTGTAGTAGGAACACAATTTTTTACATATATATGCATACATAACAAACGTGTTATATGTAAGCACGCATGTGATCTCATATTTATTAATTTGCACTTTTTAACTCGTTTTTAACACGTGACATATATTCGAGGATTATTACTCGTCGTAATACGTAATCTTTTATTACATTTACGGCCACTAATTATTGCTATTAACGAAACATAAGTGATAGTAGAATTTCTATCGCAAACTAGCACGTAGTTCACCATGATCGTAATGGTAAGTAGCTAAATACTATAATCTATTAAAAGAAAACAAAAGACTTCATGCAGATGTGTTGAAACTCCTCATCCCCCCGAAGGTTTCCGCCTAGTCGTGGCGGGGGAGGGCTCAGTAGCCGGTGGTTGTCCCCACACCGAGCTGAAGCCAAGAGAAACCCGGCTAGGGAGCGTTTTGGCGTGACTCTGTCCGCCACTCGATGCTGTGGTAAAGAAACGGCTGGGGAAGGTGTACGGGTATGTCGTTGGCCCTGCACTCTAATCCCGCCGTCAGATAGGGACGTGGTGGGGCCGAAGGGGAAGGGGGGGGGGGTTGAGCGTCGCACTCCTTTGCAGCTCCCGCTCCCCCGGGGCCGAACTGTGTGTCTCTGGACCCCTCCACCCGGGTGGTATAGGACGCCTGGTGTAGAGTGAGTGATTGGGCAGGGTGTCGGACTAGGGGATGTTCGTTACCTCGTTCTTTCGGGTGTTCCGCATGCCACTAGCGTTGATTGGAGCCAAGAGGCACCGAGGAAGGCTCGCTCGGATCGCGGAGGTGTGCGATTTCGTTCCCGTGACCACTGACAGCGGACGAGTTGGAACACACAAGCCTTTTTAGTGGGTAGACGGATGTCTTGTCCCGGAGACTCACATAGCCCACCCCTCTTCCCAAGGATGGGTATGCGTAACACTATTTCCCCTAAAAAAAAGATGCGTTGAAACTTCGTATATTTCTGTGTCAGAATGAAGTGGTGCCCAAGCCCAGGCTCCTTCACTGGATTAACTCCGCGTGACTCCCTTAAAGTACATCCACAACATTCTAATATGATCACTTCAGAAACTTCCACAAGCTCCCAAGATCAAATATCGTCTCTTGAATCACGATAATCTATAGTCAACAGACGCCTTGACCGATCTTCATTAGCAACTTGACCTAGATGTATTGCTTCGAACTTAGAGCTAAGTTTTGTTGATGTTGTAATATGGTTAGACGCTAGTTTAGCTTGGAAGGGCTAAAATAGACAGTTAAACATGACAGAGAACTCACCACAATTAATAAATACCGGCAAACGAGCATGATGTTAAATAAATACTGCATTATATCGGAGGCCTCAGGAGTGACAACGCATCTTCATTGAAATCTCTGCTAACACGTGGATGTTTATAGGCTACAGCTTAACTTTAAACATCTACATCAAAAATAACGTACGTAATTTAATTGTACGGCCCTGTAATTTCCGGCTCAGAGGCATAACACCTTAGGCTTCAGGAGTGACGCATCTGCATTTTGATCTTGGTCTTAGTGCGGGTGTCTATAGGCTACAGTCATCACTTAACATCAATGTGAACTGTATGCCTGTTTGCCACTTCCATTACATAAAAAAAAGATTTCAATGTAGATGCGATGCCACTACTGAGTGAGGCTAAGGTTTAATACCTCTGAGCCAGAAGTTACATACATTACCACCTGACTGACACACGATAACGCCAATTGTTGACCAAAATAATTTAGTTTATTTTATGCTGTAAATATACCTTCCGTGAAACGCGCATGGCCCAACGGCTGGTGTAGATCGTAAGCGATCTACTCGGTTAAGCATTACGGGCACGGTCGGGAGTGTGATGGGTGACCGTTAGTGGCAAATTAAAATGCGCGTTTCCGTACTTCGGAGGGCACGTTAAGCCGTCGGTCCCGGTTGCTATCGATAGATAGCAGTTGGTAAACCTTGTCAGAGGCCTTATAGGCGGTTTGAAAACAGCCGATAACGGGTTGGCCACTAACTCTTATCTCCACCAACCTGCATTGGAGCAGCGTGGCGGAGTAAGCTCCAGGCCTCCCCCAAAAAGGGGAGAGACTCGTGCCCAGCAGTGGGACGTATAATGGGTTGCCATTATTATTATAAACCTTCCGTTCCTTCCTTCCTTCAAAAGTCTTAGGAATCGGCGTGCATGTATGAAGAGAAAGATGAAGGTAGACGAGGCACGAGAAGTATGTCAGGACCGGGATATCTGGGGCTCTACACTCTCTGCCTACCCCGTTAGGGACCTGGTGTGAAGATACATACATACATACATACCTTCCGTTCCTTCTTTGTTCTCTGACTATCCCTTTCAGGGATAACCTGACGTGATAAAGGATCATCCAATCAAATAACTTCACAAACAGATCTCCATAGCTTATCAAACCGCACCCACTAAACCTTTTGGCTGACGCTTTGTGAATGCGTAAGCACTTTTCGGTTGTCGTCCATTCGCCAAAGATCACAATCGAAAGTGATGTAAACGCGTTTGACGGCTAAACTCAATGTTTTTGTATTCATGCTGATTATTATTACCACATTGATTACCGTTCTCGCCATCTTAAGGATACTTTTGACAGTTGGTTCGGACTTCGGCAGCTCTGTAGGTAATAAAACGTGCATGATAAAAGAGACGTTCCAAAATGTATGGAGCTTGGGCCCGCACCATGTACACTATATTGAGAGATGAAGCATAAAATACTAAATCATTTTCAGCTATTCAAATCGTTTAATAAATCTTCAATTATTTGTCGTAAGTACATTTCGAAAACAAGAATGTCATAGTAGCGATATGCCATATCGCTACTATGACATTCTTGTTTTCGATTTACATATTGCTGTCATACAAAAATTACGTAAAATAAATATTTCCAACAAAAAAACAACGATTCAAATTATTTTTTGAGTATTTTTCCATGATTCTGCGTATTTTTCTCTATCTTTTGATATAGTGTACAAGATGCGGGCCCAACGTGGAACTTCTCCTATGACGTTCGGGTGTGGGACTCCGGTAACTCAGTAGGTAGACCGACTGGGCTAGTCAATGGTCGTGGGTTAAAATCACGCCTGAAGTAATTAACTTCTTTCCATTTCTTCTCTAAATACCCTTAAAACTGACTATTTTTTGCATTTGTAATATTAGTAGGTAAGTATTCGTGGGTGTGATACATAGATCATAATCTTGTACTATGGTTATACCAAAATACACGACATCTTTTCTTTCTTTCTTTGATCTCTGATTATCCCTTCCATAGAGACCCTAGTGTCATATTGTGTATGTAGTAACAAGTAACACTTTAATAGGATACCCTCATAGTATTTAATATTATTATGGAGTGATATAAAATGCTTGACACTAATGAAATAAAGCAGTCTAAATCAGAACACCGTTGTATTATTATCTCATAATCTTTACATGGCGCAGCCGGTTAAAATATTTAAATAAGTGTTGATTGAAATTAATAGAAAATGGAAAGTGTACTATCACCACCGCAGGCGTTCAAATTCGATGTCAATTCGGAAGAATTAGTGTCAGGAAACATAAGTGACGAATGGAAGAAATGGAAAAACAGTTACGAAATATATACAAAAGCGTGTGAAATTAATAAAAAGGGCTCTGATGTACAATTAAATATATTGCTTCATGTGATTGGAGAACAATGTCGTGAAATCTTAAATCAATCTAAAGAAAAAGTTTCAACTGTTGAAGGTGTCATAAAAATATTAGACGGCCATTTTAAATCTAAGAAAAACGTTACTGTGGAGCGGCACAAATTTTTTTCACGAAATCAACAAGAATACGAAAGTATCGAACAATATGTGTTTGAATTACGGCGGTTATCTCAGACGTGTAATTTCCACGAAATGAACGACGAATTAATTAAAGACAGATTGGTATGTGGAGTAACCAGTGCTATTATTCGTGAAAGATTATTACGCGAAGAAGACTTAAGTTTACAAAAGGCCCTAGAAATATGTCGAGCGGCTATAATATCAAAGATGTATTCGGAAAACATAAGGAGTGAACAGGATCGAGTTTGCAAGATTGGCAGCGGGTCAGAAGAGGGCGGAGACATATATGCTGTGAAACAACGGAGGGCCTCTGGATATCGGGAGAACATGCGTGGTAACTCATATCGGCAAGTCTCAATGCGCGATGGATACGGGAGCAGCGGTGGCGGTGGACAGCGCGCCGGTTGGCGAGCAGGCGGCGCGGGCGGCGGCGTCAGTCACTCAACGAGACCAGTGATAGCGACCGCGGCCACGAGATACCTACCGTGCGATCGCTGTGGAGTTACGCATAGAAAGTTTCAATGTCCTGCATTTGGAAAACGATGTCTACGGTGCTCAAAAATGAACCATTTTGCCAAGAAATGTCTGTACAACGTCGACAGCTTAGATGAACAGGTACTATTTAACATTTGTAGTATTAATGAGTGGGATCTTAACTTGTTAATTAATGAACAAATCATAAGTTTTAAATTAGACACTGGGGCTGATGTAAATGTGTTGCCGTTAAAATATTTATTGAAATTAGGATTAACTGAAAATGACTTGTTAAAAACGGATAAAAAACTAAAGGGGTATTCGGGAACGCAAATAGACGTATTGGGGAAAATTAATTTAAAAGTATCTTACAAAGACAATATGTACCTTTTAGAATTTAATATAGTAAAAATGCAATCTGTTCCAATTTTAGGTCGATTCGCATGCACAGAACTAGACGTGGTTCGGCGCGTGATGTCTATACAGGAAAACGTGGTAAGTGCCATATCAAGTCCATTGTTAATAAATGAGTACAGTGATGTGTTTAGTGGGATTGGATGTTTACCGGGTAAATATACAATAAAGATAAGATGTGATGCGGTTCCAGTTGTTCATGCGCCTAGAAAGTTGCCTTTTGCGGTCAGGGATCAAGTTAAAAATAAATTAATTGAGATGGAGTCTCAGAAAATTATTGCTAGAGTTGAGGGTCCATCAGACTGGGTTAGTAGTATTACGGTTGTTAAGAAACCTAACGGAGATTTACGAATTTGTCTTGATCCGAAGGAATTGAATGCAGCGATCAAGAGAGAACATTTTAGAATACCTACATTGGACGAAATTGTGTCTAAGCTTACTAACGCTACATATTTTACTACTTTAGACGCTAATTCTGGATTTTGGCAAGTGGAATTGGATGATTCCAGTTCCTTGTGCACTTTTAACACACCTTTTGGCAGATACAAGTTTTTGAGAATGCCATATGGTATTTGTTCGGCGTCCGAAATTTTTCATAAAAAAATGTATGAATGTTTTGATGATTTAGAGGGTGTATGTATGTATATTGACGATATATTAGTATATGGTAGTACCAAGCAAGAACATGATAAAAACTTAAAACATGTTTTGGAACGCTGTAGAAAAATTAATTTAAAATTAAATAAAGATAAATGCAAATTCGGTTTACAAGAAATTAAATACTTGGGTCATCGAATAACAAAGAATGGTTTATTTCCTGATAATTCTCACATTTCGGCCATAACAAATATGCCTTCACCGAAAAATAAAAAAGATGTGGAAAGGCTATTGGGATTAATAACATATGTAGGAACATTTATTCCTAATTTATCGGACAAGACTTTACCGTTACGAGAACTATTAAAAAAAGATACTGAATGGCAGTGGTATGAAAGGCATGAAAAATGTTTTTCCGAAATTAAACAATATTTGTCAACGAGTCCCGTGTTACAATATTTTGATCTGAATAAACCTATACTGATGTCGGTCGACGCAAGTAAAAGTGGTCTAGGTGCTTGTCTATTGCAAAATAATTTACCCGTTTGTTACGCGTCGAAATCATTGACCAGTGCAGAGCAAAGGTATGCTCAGATAGAAAAAGAACTTTATGCCGTAGTATTCGCGTGTGAAAAATTTTATGCATACATTTATGGAAGGTCGGATGTTATCATTGAAACGGATCATAAGCCATTGATTAGTGTTATTAAAAAAGCTATCGTAGATTCACCCGCGCGATTACAAAGAATGTTACTTAGATTGCAACGTTATACATTCAAGCTTGTTTATAAGCCAGGTAAACAATTACACATAGCAGACGCGTTATCGCGAGCGTACGAAGCGCCTGCGTTCAGCGCAGCTAGTTCGGAACACGATAGCTCAGTACATGACGAGATATGCGCGGTGACACGTGACTTAGCAGTGCGCGCGTCGCACCACTTTGATGACGTTCAATTTATAAAATTGCAAAAATTTACAGAAACCGACGAAGAACTTAATGAATTAAAAGTATGCATTATGGCAGGTTGGCCAGACGATAAAAATAAGGTAAAAGACATTATAAAACCATATTGGAATTATAAGGAAAACTTAACTGTAGCTTACGGTCTTGTATGGAAAGATGATAGGGTTGTCATTCCACAAAAATCACGAAAGGATATTTTGAATAAGCTTCATATAGGACATATGGGCATTGAGAAATGTAAACTACGAGCGAGAGATTCAGTTTTTTGGCCCGGTATAAACAATGATTTAAAAAACATGTTATCTAATTGCAGTATCTGTATATCACATAAAAAAAATAATCAAAAAGAGACTTTACAACCCCACCAAATCCCAGATCGACCATGGGCGAAAGTTGGTATAGATTTATTTTTTTATAAACAAGTAAATTATTTGTTAATAGTCGATTATTATAGTAAATTTTTTGAAGTTGTAAAGTTGCATATTACTACTTCATCTCACATTGTTAACTGTTTAAAGAACATTTTTAGCCGTCAAGGTATACCTAACACTGTAATGTCGGATTGTGGACCTCAATTCTCATCAGCTATTTTTAAAGAATTTGCTAATGAATGGAATTTTGCCCATATAACGTCTTCGCCTCACTTTCCTCAATCCAATGGACAAGTTGAACGCACTGTTCAAACAGTTAAAAATATAATGATAAAAACTTCGGATAATAACACAGATTATCGACTTGCTTTATTAGAATACTTAAATACTTCGTTAGCAGAAAATATTCCATCACCAGCAGAGCTATTACAGAGTAGAAAATTACGTAGTATTGTACCTGTTAGCAATAGGTTGTTAAAGCCTCAAATACAGAAAAATATTCAGAATCAATTAATAGACCGTAAATTAAATGAAAAATATTATTATGATCGTAATGCAAAGGATTTAGACGTTTTATCTGTTGGTCAAAAAGTTAAAGTTTTGGATATGTCTAGTCATAAAAGGCGGTGGATTCCTGGAACTATCAAACGTATTTTAAGAAATCGGTCATATGAAATACAATTGATTACGGGTGTCATATTAGTAAGAAACCGTAAACACATCATAAAAGACTCGCCCCATAGACTTGATGTGCCTTGCTATGATTTTGACTGTAATGATTTAGATGTAAACCCAACACAGAGTATAGAGAATAATGTATCTGATATTATACCAAAAGATGCATATGTAACTCGCTATGGCAGAATTGTGAGGCCCCCCGATAGATGGGGCTTTAATTAATTAAATAATAATGAGCTTATGTAAAATAAAATAGTAAATAGTGACCGATAAATTAGTATTTGAATCATGTGTTTCAATTAACTTGAAATTAATAAAAATATATTACTTTATTACTATGTATGTTATATGTCATTTATAATATAAAATAGTAATGTAAAAATCAAGAACTATATTATGGAAATGTATATGTAATGTTGTTGTTAATTAAATAATATGCGGAATCAATAAATAAATAGGTATGTTTATAAAAATTTTTTTTAAATAATAATATGTTTTTTTTTTTTTTTGATAATGTCTAATATGGTCATGTTTCTATAAATATAAACTGTATCGAATTAACTTTCATTGGTAGGTATATATCGAATCGTTTGCATATTTAGAATTATATAACTACAAATTGTGATACCTGTTAATTAAACAATAATGATAGATATTATAACAAAACTTTAAGCATGACAGAGTATTTATTTTGTCTAATATTGTCTTTGTATACCTAATTGTTGAAATAGATTCAGACTTTAATACCTATTTACCAACTTGTTTAAGATAATGGTAGATCTTACCTTAAAGTATTTATACCTACATGAGTGAAGATGGATATTGTTTAACTTTAATTTTGCTTTTATTGTGTAAAAAACTTGTCAGATATCGTTATATTCCTATAATAAGTTTAAGGTGCACGTGCAAACTTAAAATTGTTGAATTAAATACCTATCAATATTACTCAATATTGTATTAAATATCTATTCGTTTAACTTTATAATTTTTACATGATGTTTTTTTTTTATATTTTAAGGAGGATGATGTCATATTGTGTATGTAGTAACAAGTAACACTTTAATAGGATACCCTCATAGTATTTAATATTATTATGGAGTGATATAAAATGCTTGACACTAATGAAATAAAGCAGTCTAAATCAGAACACCGTTGTATTATTATCTCATAATCTTTACACCTAGAGCGAACAATGCTTCCTATCTTCTTTTTTATGGAATGGAAGTGGCATACAAGCATGCAGTTTACATTGATGTTAAGTGATGACTGCAGCCTATAGACACCCACACAAAGACCCAGGTCAAAATGCAGATGCGTTACCACTCCTGAGGTCTATGGTGTTATGCCTCTGTGCCGGAAATTACAGGGCCGTACATTACCACCTGACCGGAACACGAAAGTGCTGACTACATGACTGACACTACCATTTAGCGGCGAGTATATTAGGTAATGCGATAGTGCCTTCGCTCGCGAGCTCCGCCAATGGAGCTCTACCACCAGTAAAATATTTCATTTTCTCCTACGTTAAAACTTATGAATTTGTATCTGTCTCTTTCTACTGTCGCATTTTCGTTTCATTGACTGTCAAATAAAAACGATGCTTAACAAGTTTTCACTTCAAAATGTACGGGACCCCGTGAACGTGAGTCTGACTCACAATTGGCCGTTTTTTGTACCAGAAATAAATAATAATAATAATGGCAACCCATTATACGTTCCACCGCTGGACACTAGTCTCTCCCTTTTTTGGTGGGAGGCCTCGAGCTTACTCCACCACGTTGCTCCAATGCGGATGGTGGAGATACGGGTTGGCCAACCCGCTATTGGATGCTTTATTATTTAACGACTGCTATCTATCGATAGGAACCGGGACCGACGGCTTAACGTGCCCTCCGAGGCACGGAAACGTGCATTTTTATTTGCCATTAGCGGTACATCTGACCGCCCCCGTAATGCTTCACCGAGTAGATCGCTTACGATCTGCACCAGAAACCAGAAATGAATGTCACAAAATATCGACAAATCCGTGCACTTCTTACGTCACTACCCACTAAAAACAGAATCACGTAACACACGCTAATACACAAGAGGACACTTAGATTAAATACGCAAATATTAGAAATCTAATTGATAATGACCTATGCTGAAGGTCGGAAGGTGCTAAACTGATAGCCTCAAGCCTTATTCAAGTAAACATAAGGTCGTTTTTCATTTATGGTAGTGATGTCCCGTGAACCGCGACGCATCGGCTCTATTGATCGAAAACCGTGACGATTATCGATTTCACCTTGCGAATGATTCATTGCCATCGGAAAAGGAATGAGATCTTATAGTTTTTTTTTACTGGTGGTACCTCCCCCTGGATCTGGTACTGCAAACTGCTCATCTAGTCCGGAGCCAATACACGCCACTGCTACTGACAGTAGAACGGAAAGCATAGCTACAGTTCATATCGCAAATAAATACCGCTTTATATTATTTTTTGCAATAACGCATGCTAGTGCAGATTGACGTCACGGTTGCAACTGTTCTTGTGCTATCCTCAATGTTAAAATAAAAATATAGTTGTTTGAGTTAAAATTTTACTGCGTAAAGTTGACTCTCAGTTGGGTTAAATACATACGTTGTGGTACAGTGTCAGTGAACGTTCTTAAGATTACTTTATCAACAAAAATAGTGCATCGGTAACACAGTGAATCGGTCTGCATACCCTCTTGTGTAAGAATATTGACTGCAGTTCGTTTACAGTGCAGAACATTCAGTACCTACGTAATAAGATCTTTAAAGAAAATGGGCAGAAAAATTCAGACGAGACTCGAACTCGCTACCACTGGGAATCTAGTCCAGCAGCTCTTCCAACTGAGATACCGACGTCCGCGCCTGATTTGTAATTTTTTTTTCCTTCACATTTTATGGCATTGCCTTACGGCGGCAGTAGCGACATCTAATTAAATGCTGTTGCCTACAGACATCTACACAATAAATAAATAATGTTGTCTACAGATGCCTATGGAAATGCATAAGAACCATATAATTCCAGGTAGCCACTCCTGAGCCCTAAATTAGTATGTTTCTCTGTCGAGAATTACGTACAAAACCACTTGAACTTTACAAAATAAAGAAAAATGGAAAATTAAAATTTGACTTCGGGCAGGAATCAAACTTGCGACCTCAGGATAACCAGTCCAGCCGCTTTACTAAGCTACCGAAGTCCCACACCGAAACGTCAAATTTCGCCTTCACTTTTTGATTTTTAACCGATTTAGGATCGGTGAACGACATCCATTGATAACCAATGAATAGCTATACAACCAATATGATAGACTGCAGTTTATACAATATCGTTAAGATGTCGCTATGCCCTTAATTAATAATTGCAATATTTTTATATTTCGCAATAACACATGCGAGTGAACTTTAGAAAATAAAGAAAATAAAAACTATTTGCCTGTAAAGTCGGTTTTACGGGCGAAGATTTTACGTGACAACGTCTTTTTCTCGGTAGAAAGGCATTCGCCGGTCCGGCAGGCCTCTCTCTCGTTCGGTGACTCATCGTTACGTTACCGGGCGTTACACTTTTTCATGAGTGACTCCGAGCCGCAACCTAATTTAAGACGTTGTCACGTCAAAAAAATGGGAAAAAAAAATTGAACTCTGTTCTTTATCAGCAAGTAAAAATTGCATAAGGTAATGCAGTGAAGCTTACACGCACGAGCTCCGTCACTGGTGTCTTTACTCATATTTGTACGTCATTCAAGAATTAAAATGTCATAAAGTAACCAAAGACACCCCTCGTCTAATTTCCATCATCAATCACACTAATGATCCTATCACTTAAATAATAATAGGCATAACGGCTGTTGTTAAATGGATGCTATTAACGGCATTCGATTTGATTGCTAATGAAATTAACACAAGTTTGAAGATTTGATTTGATATCTGGGAGGTATATTCTGGTTTTAATCGGTTCAAGTCAGTTGGGTTACAAAATCTTGCATCATAATGAAAATATTTAATGCAAATATCAGGCACTTTAATAAATTCCACCGTTACCTACTGGTTCCTATACATCCCGCATAGAATTTTGATTTTTTTTAATTATACATTTATTGAATTTTGAGTAGTTGCCTTTCGCTAAGTGAGATTCACAGACCGCACTACGACTTTACTTTCAGCAAAGTACGTTTAGAACTGTCAAAACCATACATTTCTAACAGTTCTAAGCACTACGTGCGGTCTGTGAATCTCACCCTAAGCACACCGTGGACACTCCGCCAAAATCCATACAAACGCTTAATTTTGTCCCTATTACACCGACATCAATCAGTTACGTGTATTTACACGTGCACCTATGTGCGTGCTACGTAGAAGATACCAACCGTCGCCCATAAGAAGGGAGGAGGTTGGGTGAGGCATGGCAATCGGGCGGGACGTCGAAGTGTCCATTCTATACGTAGTATTATTACATATTCTCTGCCCTAAGTCACCGTCGATAATTTGCATTGTTTAAGTAAAATTATCATTGTTTATTCGTAGAACCATTTTAAGCTTTTCATAGTGACATGGAAGAAATAAATAGGTAAAGTAAATACGCAACTTCACGCCCTTCAGGGATTCCCCTGAAGGGGTAGGAAGAGGTAAATGCATGCATTCAAACACCCATTAATCGCTGGTTACGTTTTGGCCCATACAACCGGTGGGGAGAATTATTGACCTCATTGACATCTTCGGGTACATAACCAAACTTCGAGGTAATGCAATATTTCCTGAAAATTAAAAAATCCCTATTATAGATAAAGGATTTTTTCACCGTTATCTCTGATATCGAAGCGCGCATGGCCACGCGGCTGGTGTAGATCGTAAGCAATCTACTCGGTTAAGCATTACGGGCGCGGTCGTGTGTGTGATGGGTGACCGTTAGTGGCAAATTAAAATGCAAGTTTCCGTGCTTCGGAGGGCACGTTAAGCCGTCGGTCCCGGTTTGCAGTCGTTAAACCTTGTCGGATGCCTTATGGGCGGTTTGAAAACATCCGACAGCGGGTTGGCCACTAACCCGTATCTCCACCAACCCGAATTGGAGCATACTTTGTAATGGGTTATATTCGGCGGGACCTCTCTCTGACTGCATCAATTGTTAATACAGGCACAGACAGACCCCGCAGAATATAATGGGACTATTGTAATGATAAGTGATTCGCCAAACTTTGGGCTATGTGGGTGAACTGGAGGGACTAGCTGGCTGGGCCTATGGAGTGGATCTCACATTATCGAATCCTACTTTACGCAGGTGGTGACTCGCCTCTCCTTGGTGGGCCCCCAAACAGCCAACCCGATGGTCGACGGGGGGCAACACTTTTGAGAGAGGCTGGGGGTGTCGAGAGGTGTGGCCCCGGTTTCACCATCACGAGCGAGTAATCTCGAGCTCGGAGCGGGCTTCCCCGCTATTATGCCTTTAGACACTTCCACCCCCGAGTGTATGGCTCTTGCAGAAATTTAGACAACAGCCTATTATCTAAATTTCCGCAAATGCCATACCTCCTATTATTATTTATTATTATTATCTCTGATAGCCCCGGACCCGGGAATTGAACCCAAGACCCCAGCGTAGCAATATAAATAAAATTAATAGTAATGTACAGTGCAATTACATTCTACCGTCAAGGTGTACAATGTCAGTTGCCTAGCCTGCAAATTATATTTTACAATATTAAAAACAGTCATCACAATACAGATAATTGAATTAGTGGTAAAACAATAATTATAAATATAATGTTAGAGTCCATTTCAATTAAATAATTAAATTACAATTTATAAATTAAAATTTTGTCAGATGAGTTTGTCAAATGTCATATTTTTGTATTCATTTATGTCATAAAAACAGTGTTCAAGTAACCAATTTTTAATGTATGTATGTATCTTCACGCCAGGTCCCTAACGGGGTAGGCAGAGAGTGTAGAGCGCCAGATATCCCGGTTCAGACAAACCTCTCGTGCCTCGTCTACCTTCATCATTCTCTTCATACATGCACGCCGATTCCTAAGACTTTTGACCCCACCATCAGACAGAACTCGACCTATTTGGTCATGGTAGGTCAGCCTTGGTCTTCCTGGGCCTCTGCAACCATCTACATTCGCATTGTATATCTGTTTAGTCATTCGCTCATTCGACATTCTTTCTATATGCCCGAACCATCGGAGCATGCCTTTTTTCATTTTTACACCGATACTATCATTCACACAAAGTCTCTTTCTTACATCTTCATTACGAACGCGATCGGTGAGTGATACACCGCAGATCTTGCGCAAAGATCTCATCTCGACCGCGTTCAACTTAGTTTCATGCTCTTTCCTGCATACCCAGCTCTCGCTTCCATATAAAAGCGTTGGAATAAGTACAGCATTATGTACGGCTAGTCGAGCCCGCTGGCTGAGATGTTTAGATTCTAGCAGCTTACCCAACGCTCGATTTTTAATCTTCTTTTTAAATATTAGGTTGGGGAAAAAATTTCTTCGCATTTTTTAAGATAATTCAAAACATTTTTTAATACAGTTTATTTAAATTTAACTAAAGTATGTATGTACCATTTTGTTCGATAACCTTTTGCCATCTTGTAGGTAGGACATGATCCCATTGCTATAAAAATTTTGGGACTTCTCATCAAAATACCGCGACAAGTGGATTTGGCAGTCCTCTCGTGATGTTAACCTAACATTGCATAAAGAATTCTGAAGAGACCGAAACAGGTGGAAATCTGAAGGTGCAAGGTCAGGACTATACGGCAGATGCATTAACACCTCCCAGCCAAACTTTCTTAATTTTTGCTGAGTGGCTATAGATGTGTGAGGTCTAGCATTATCATGATGAAACACCACACCCTTTCTGTTGATCAATTCCGGCCGCTTTCTCTCAACTCTCTTGCTTTAATCTCATCAGTTGTTCGCAGTCGAGTTCAGAATCGATAGTCCTGCCTGATGGTAATAGCTCATAATGAATAATGCCCTTCCAATCCCACCACACACACAACATCACCTTATTGCGAGTTAACCCGGGTTTCACCACAGTCTGTGAAGCCTGACCGGCCTTTGACCACGACCTTTTTCGCACGTTCTTGTCGTACGTGATCCACTTTTCATCACCAGTTATCAGCTTCTTCAAAAATGATTCGGTTTCATTACGTCGTAATAAAGAATCACAAATGAGTACACGGTTCATTAGGTTTCTTTCAGTGAGCTCGTGAGGTACCCAAATATCGAGCTTTTTTTTGTACCCAGCTTTTTTCAAATGCGCCAAAACTGTTTTGTGATCAATTCTCAGTTCTTCAGCTACGTCGTAACTACTGATATGTCGATCTTGCTCCACTTTTTCAAAAATGGCATCCATTTTATCCGTAATAGGGCGACCAGAGCGAGGTGCATCTTTGACATCAAAATTTCCGGATTGAAAACGCTTAAAGAAAATTTGTGCTACTCTCACAGACACTGCACTAGGTCCATAAACATCGCAAATTTTTTTCGCGGCTTGCGTTGCATTTTTACCTTTTTTGTAGTAAAATTTTAAAATGTATCGAATTTCTTCATTAGATTCACTCATCTTGACAGTACGAAAAACAAATGAAAATCACACATTTGCCTAATTTGAATTTGGAATTATGTTCTTTAAAATTTTAACTTTCAATGATACCAAAACCAGCCAGATACAAATACTACAGCCAAAGAGATTTTATTACAAGTTCATACATACTATAATGCGAAAAGACTTTTTCCCCAACCTATTACATTTAACGGCAAACTTTTAAATGTGTCAGGTAATTTATTGTATATTGTTATAGCGTGTACATATACATTTCTCTTGTACAGCTTTAAACGGCATTTTGGAAGGTATATTTTATATTTACGAGTACTTCTTACTGAGACAGTTGTTCTGTTTGCTACTTGCGAGTGGCTATTAAAATATTCTGGATACTGTTTAACAAATACACAAAGTTCTTTAATGTACATACAAACTAGTGGCATGATTCTATATTTTTTGAAGAGAGGTTTGCAGCTATCCATTAAATGAGCACCGGAAATAGCTCTTATACATTTCTTTTGTACAATAAATGCTCTATGAATATCTACTGAGTTTCCCCATAGTAATAGGCCATACGATAGGACTGAGGATACATAGCCATGATAAGCACTTAGAGCTGCTTCACTGGATACAGTTAATCGCAGTTTTATGGCAAATACGAATCTAGCAAGTTTGTGACAGACATACTCCACATGTGATTTCCAGTTACAATGTTTATCAAGTCTTATTCCTAGGAACATTGTATTGTCGGCTTCCTCAATTTTTACATTATTTGCGATTATATTAAGATTTATTTGTTTTTTCCTGTGAGTCTGCAATTGCATGAATTTAGTTTTGTTTATATTAACTTTCAAATTATTATTGTTTAGCCATAGGATTATTTTGTCAAGAGTATTATTTAATTCCATTTCATAGGTATTTGGATTCATACATTTAACTACAATGGTTGTGTCGTCAGCAAATAAAATTCTTTTATGCTCAGTTATGTTAGGGAGGTCATTTATATAAATAAGGAAGAGAAATGGTCCTAGTACACTCCCTTGTGGAACACCGGTTCTATTCGTTAAGCAGTCGGATTTGATTTTTGTTCCGCTGTCAACTTTTGTTATTTCTACATATTGCTTTCGGTCTGATAGGTAACTTTTTAGCCAGTCATTAGCTTTTCCTCTTATACCATATTTCTCAAGCTTGCAGAGTAGTATATTATGATTTACAAAATCGAAAGCCTTAGACATATCAAGAAATATAGCTGTAACTGGTGTGTCTTCATTAATAGCTTCTGTTATAAGCTTTATTAAATTAAAACAAGCTAATGATGTAGAGCTGTTTTTTCTGAAGCCAAATTGTTCTTTTTTAAGTATTTTTTTATTCGTTATAAAATTGTACAGTCTGCTTAGCATGGCCTTCTCGAATAACTTTGAGAAAATAGGTATTAGTGTAATGGGGCGATAGTTATTCATATCAGTCCTACTCCTTTTTTAAATAATGGTTTAACGATTGATGTTTTTAAAGTTTCGGGAAAGACGCCTTCTTCGAACGATAAATTCATAAGATGGCTCAAGGGTTTACATATATGCTTTCCGCAAAGTTTAATACATTTGGTGTTTATTTCATCATTTCCAACAGAATTAGTGTTACTCATACTATAAATTATTTTATAGACCTCGTGTGGGTCAGTCGGTTGTATAAATATTGTATCAGAATTGTCAAGATGTATAGTTTTATTTATTTGGTCAATATTAAATTTAAAGTCAATTTTATTTGTCAAATTTACATAACATTTATTAAGGGTATTACATATAATATGTCAAGTTTGTATGTTACCTATTCGATCATTTATAATTTTCCATACAGCACTACATTTGTTTTTATTGTGATCTATATATTTTTTATTTTGTAATTGATGTGATTTATAAACACATTTTTTTAGTATTCTACTGTAATTTTTGTACCTATTTTCATTACTTTTTTTTCTTATTATTACAAGAAAATTTATATTTTAGGTATAAGTACCTTTTTTTAGTAGATGACTTTTTTATCCCCTTAGTTAACCATGTAATCGGCTCTGCATTATTTCTTTTAACCGTAATTATTGGGAAACATAAATTATAAAATAAAACAAATAAGTCATGAAACATTTTGAAAGCTTCATTTAACGAAATCTTGGTGTACATTTCAGATTGCACTGCATTTGGATTCTTGATATGGCTTTCGATTTTGTAAATCATAGTATACTACTTTACAAGCTTGAGAAATATGGTATAAGAGGAAAAGCTAATGACTGGCTAAAAAGTTACCTATCAGACCGAAAGCAATATGTAGAAATAACAAAAGTTGACAGTGGAACAAAAATCAAAAGCAAATCCGACTGCTTAACGAATAGAACCGGTGTTCCACAAGGGAGTGTACTAGGACCATTTCTCTTCCTTAGGACAACGAGGAAATACAGTCATGATTTTTTTTTGTGTTTTCCTTAGAAAAGTCTCTTATTTGTTCAGACCAGATTTTTGGTTTTTGTTTTTTAGTGACGTTAATGGTTAGCGTTTGACCAGTCTCATGATCTGAATTCATTTTTTATGTTGCTCGCTATTTGATCAAGGCACATTGCTTGGCGAATTGGTGACTTAATATGTAATTCCAGATTAAAATTCTTAAGTTGTTGACTATTTTTACTTGGTTTTAAGGTATCAAAATTCCAATCTCCACATATGATAATTTTGAATCGTGTGATCGCTATTCTTGTTAAAAGTTGTTCTAGGTTATTAAAGAAAATATGAGGATTGCTGTTTGGTGTGCGGTAAATGCACAAAATGATGAGTTTTTCAGAAAGAATTTCTATTCCTGAACATTCAAACTCAAGTGTACACTTTAAATCATCTATGTTTTTTAGGGCTCTAGCTTCGATATAAGTTTTTGTTAAAATACAGGCGCCGCCTCGTTTTGAGTTTCGTGAGAAAAAAGCTGCCAGCTTGTATTCAGGTATGTTCAAAAATTGTTCGGTACCTTTATGAATGAAGGTTTCTGTAAGGCATATAACATCTATGTCCCTCCATTTTTGAGAGAGTTCAGTTAGAACTACAATTATTTGGTCGATTTTATTTATAGCACCGGCAATGTTTTGATGAAGAATGGTCAGTTAGCATTCAGATTTGGGGACGAAATGCTGTAAGGTTTTTATTAGATTGTCCGGTTGATTGCTGATTGTTTGTATTTTCATAGTTATTTAATTTGCTGTCTGTCAACGAGTTTTCTCTAAAAGGTAGAGAAGTCCGAAATGATTTGGTTTTATATTTAGAAAGGCATTTTTGAAATTCAATCTGTACATGCAATTACAAACTTGGCATTCAAGTAAATTTTCTAATATTTGATCTTATGATATTTTTACAATTCATGTTAATAAAAGTAAAATTAGAGTGTGTTTTTCCTTAAAAAAATTAACTTACTATTCAAAAAGTTTTCATGCAAATTATTTGAGTTATGTTGTACTGCAACAACAAAGACATTAGAAGGTTGAAGAAGGTACAACGAGTTATTTAAATTAGGGAACAATTGACAGGGATTTTTATCATTTGTACCCATCGACAGTATCACAATATTCCTATCGTTCAATAAGTTTTTAAATGTTTGACAGGTTTTAAGTATTTCACTACTATCTGCATTTGGTTTTATTATTCCGAACACTTCAAAGGTGTGATCATTTTTGTTATTTAGGCTTTCTCGTAATTGTTCTGCCAAAGCTTTGACTTGCTCATCGCCCAATATAAATATCTTCCTTTTTTCTATATGTGTGCTGCCATCTATCGAACGGATTTTCATCTGAGAAGCTTGATGGTTGTTTTGTTGACTTTGGGTCTTTTGTGGTGATGATTGTTGTTTGAAAACATCATCTTCATCTTGAGTCAACTCATCCGTTTTTTTTGTACGACGATTCGGCAGCTGCTGTGGTCTGCATTTTGGTGTTACACTTTGAGATTCAATTCCAGGGCATCTGTTTATGGGTGAGATACGTGATATTTGCATTCGTAGTTTGTTAAGTTTCTTCAGTGGCGGCGTGATAGTTCTTTGCGTCGATGTGGCAGTTAATGGTGTACCAGGGAGACAAGAGCCAGATACAGCTTTAAGAAGGTGTATTTGTCGGTTTTTTTCCGCTAATTCCTTTTTTTAGTTGGGTGCTATCAATGTTCAGGTTAGTTATTTCCTCGTGTGCACTTTCATTTTCACCTTGTAATGCATCAATTTGGTTTTTTAATTCTTGAATTTGTAACATAAATTGCATTGAGATTGACGGAACACTGTTTGTTGAGAGGTTAAGTCCATCTGAAAGTGTAGAATCCAGAAATGTATCTTCTGAGTGTAGGTTGGATAAATCCGTATCAGAATTTCTTCTTTTATGTGGTTTTCTCACAGTGATGTTGTTATTATCCATTATACATCTAATATGCAATGTAATCTTTACAAGTTTTTTTTTAATTATTTTTTTAACCTGCTTCTTATTCAAGAGATCAGTTGCGATCCGGTGACAAATAAATAATGAAACACAAAATATGAATACTTTGTTGCTGGGATTAGATCTTAGGTATCGTTGACGCCTCTCTTTAGTGCCGCGGTTGTATCCACTCGACTACGATGATTGTTACGTAGAGAGTCGAATTTATGAGTTATTAACTAAGCTGCTGTATGATAATGGGTTTGTTAGTGGGTAATTTGGATATTTAAATTGTATCGAGACAACTATTACTTACCACTTAGCTAACAGTTTATCAATTTTTATTTTACTTTTGGTGAATGCGAATCGCACTTTCAATATAATTGGATCACAATCACACGTATTAGCAGTCTAACTTCTAGTTCACAACGTTATTTAACACAAATTACAATGCTAAGTATTTGTTCACAATTTAATTTGACAGAGCAATCGCACGCTCGTTGCCGTCGCGGTGACGTCTCCAGTGCCGTCTCTAGGTCTCTCTAGGTCTCGTCTGCCGTCAATAGTGGCCTGCTACCACTAGGCTACTAAGGCAGTTAAAGTAGTAGAGTAAATACCTACCTCATCACCAACCCGCTGGACCGACCAAATTAAAAACATAACAAAGTCCACCGTAGTCCAGTGCGTACACAACGCCCCTGTCCGCCAAAAGTGGAAGCAGATAACCAAGGCATCCGTATTTGACAAGAACGACATAACATGTTAACTCATCTGCGCAACCACGACCACTCTGACTAGAGTGCTCGATTAAGAAGAAGAAATACCTACCTACAGTATGAATAACAAAGCAAGCTTACACTGAAGCTTGCTTTTCAAATACGTGCTATCGATTCACCCTCGTTTTTCGACCAATTAGCATTTTTCTTACTTAAGTAATTTATCAACTTCACTTTTCTTAAGATGTAAAAAACCCATGTTACAAGTTATCCGCAGCCCTCCAAACTCTATTAATGACGCAACTCACCCTCAACATTTCAATAAAATAGGTAAAAAAGCTTTTTCATAGAGTAAGTACCTTGTTATATATTTTTGTTTCAGACTTAAAAAAAAAGGTAACTTCATATCTGTAATCCCCGAAGGAGTAGGCAGAGGTAAATGCATGCATTCAAGCATACATGCAAACACCCTCGACTTGCCGGTTACGTTTTTGGCCAATGTAACCTGTTGTCATCTCCGGGCACATTACCAAACGCCGAGGTACTGGGAAACTTCCAGAAAATGGAAAAATCGCAATAGAACCAGAGATAAAGTATTTTAAACCGTTATCTCTGATAGTCCCCGACCCGGGAATCGAACCCAGGAACCCCAGCTTAGTAGTAGTATGTATAAGACATCATCATATCAGCCATAAGACGTCCACTGCTGAACATAGGCCTCCCCCAAGGACCTCCATGCCGACCGATCGGAAGCGACGTGCATCCAGCGGGTACCTGCAGCCTTGATCAGGTCGTCGGTCCATCTTGCAGGTGGACGTCCTACGCTGCGTTTGCCGATACGTGGTCTCCACTCGAGAACCTTTCTGCCCCAGCGGCTATCGGTTCTCCGAGCTATGTGCCCTGCCCATTGCCACTTCAGTATAAGACATAAATAACAAAAATAGAGCAAACGCAAGCCTCAAGTGTGGGATAGTTTTTGCTCTATCTATCGATCGTGCTAGTATTTCGATCAAGAAGCATTATTAAACATCGGCAACTAATTTAACTTCACTTTTATAAGGATTCAGAAACCCACGTTACGAGTTAACAGCTGCCCTCTAAACTTTATTAATGAATCAGTAGCTCGCTCGCAACATTTCAATTATATATGTCCCTTGAAGAAAATACACAATTAACGTTAACCACTGTTTCCCTGGAGTACCTTGTTAGATATGTTTTTTTACCTTTGTCGAAATGACTTTACTTTAGATTTGACTGGTGGTAGACCTCCAGTGACGGAGCTCACGGGCGAAGGCACACCGCATTATCTAATATACTTGCCGCTAAATGGCAGTGTTCAGCACTATCGTGTTCCGGTCAGGTGGTAATGTACAACTCTGTAATTTCCGGCACAGAGGCAGAACACCTTAGGCCTCAGGAGTTCCAACGCATCTGCATTTTGACCTTGGTCTTTGTGTGGGTGTCTATAGGCTGCAGTCATCACTTAATATCAATGTGAACTGCATGCTTGTTTGTCTCTTCCATTACATAAAAAGGTGGAGGCTCCTGTCATTATATGACTCTACTTTTTGTAATTTATTCATATTTATTTACCAGCTGACCCGGTAAACTTTGTGAGTCAATGATTTGGCTCAGGTACGAACTAGATGTTTTGGAAAATTTGTATTGGAAAATTTATTATAGGTATTATTTTTTCATTTTTATTCCAATTTATTAATATTTTGTCAGGTTTTTAACCTTCCTTGGACTTTCAAGTTTTCAAACCTAGAATTAGCCAGATTAGTGCAATCGTTCTCGAATATTAGTGAGTCCAACAAGCGTCATTTCATTTTTATGTATAATAATGATAAACTGTGGCTTTTTTGAATAAAAAAGTGTGACGCGATTCAATTTATCTTCATCTATGTGACGTCCATCTTATGTCAGAAGCCCTTTAAGGTTTCTAAACTTTCCGAAACGATGGACGGATAGAGGACGAATTGTTGTAATGTTCGTTTTCTCTCTAGACTAGAAGTGCGGGTTGGTTTTTTTTTCTTCTTTTTCTAAATTACTAGACCGTACACTCCCCTTGTTATAGCGGTTCCAGTTTCCAGGAGTCAATTTATGACACTTTCACATAGTAACATGACAGGTGGCGTGAAAACGTCCGATTGTTCCCGGTGTCTTCTCTAATTCGGTATAAAACCTCATTTATTATTTTCTGGAATCTTGATAATATTATTTAACATAGCCATTGCAAATAAATCAAAGCTGTTATATTGTTGGATTGTGTGTTTCTGATATTTTGATATCGTACTTCTTGAAGATATCTTTGATACTAGTTAGAAATAGTATAATGATGAGTATGATGACAACAAACAACCTCGCGCATCCTATTCTCACCTTCGCGGCCTTGTCACGCTAGCTCACGAGTTTCTGAAGATGTCAATATTCCGTAAACAAGAACTAGCGATCAATCTAGCTTTCAATACATTGTAACCTTTATTTATTCGTAATTAAGATCAGTAATGTAGTAGCTTAGTACCCTTGTATCAATTACTGTATCAACAAAACGATTGTTTTCAGTTCGGATTGAAGCAGCCAGCAGCCCGGCTCAGTCAGTCGCCTCGCGTCGGCTTGACGGCGCGGACTGTTTCACGCCGTGTTTGGTTCACGACTTGACGGAAAAACGTCGCGAGTGGCTGAAATCTGTGCTTTTATTTTTTTTTATTATTTTTTGTGCAGTGCAAGGATTTTATTCTGCCGGACACAAAAGGTTTGTTTTTTCTTTTTTTTTCAAGGAAATTTGCTGAATTTATACGATTGTTTTCTATCAATAAATTCGCTGTCATGCTTTCTGACCGTACTTGTTAGGTTGATGTATAGTTCATTTTTTTTCACGGTAATTCGTCGATTTATTCTATTGTTTTCCGGCTTTTTTATAGCCAGCCAGCTGACTTGATTTGCCAAGTGAGTTGATCTCTCACTTCCTGCAATTACATCAAGCGCGCAATCGAAGTTTAAACTAGACGTGACGAATGTGTCTGGTAAAAAATATTCTTTGTTTTTTTTTAATATGCTTTTTTATTGGTACAGCACACTAATCTATGTTAGATGAACAAAATAAAGTAAAACTAATTTCGATATTGATAATTTCAAATGAAAGTGCACATAACTCAGTTAAGTATGACACAGAATAAACAATTAATAAATTGGTTAGGTTTACAAACACTCGTGTTTGTACAGTCGGCCCGATAAATCAATACACCATTGTTTAGAACCGTAATTGTTTTTTTATCGATTAATGGACGCAGCTTCGTTTTAAAATTATTGTTCGTTATTCATTGTTTTTATGATGCTAGCTGTAGCTGTACACAGTACAGTCCAAGGGTCAAGGAATTAGAGATCGTAGCATAAATTGTTTTTGTACCTACATCTTAATTGCATTGTTGATCTTCAAAGTCGTTATGTTCAGATTAAGTGTATTTTATTATTTGGAAGTAATTAGACATTTAGTATGTACTTAATAATTTATTGGTAGGTTTAATTAAAAATATGATCTTCATATTTTTTACTTCATGTTAGTTTTTACCACATTTTATGGATCATATTAATTGTAGGTACATTATATGCCTGTTACATGCATATAATAAAATTAATGAATTCTTAAGTCTTGCATTTGAATAAACAGATTTAGTTATCAAATTATTTCGTTGTAGGTATTTAAATGTCATAACTCGTATCTACTCGTAAATTAAAACAAATTTAACGAAATAGAATTAATAATAAGTAATGTCATAACACATATCACAGTGACAAAAAACCTGTGACCTCAAGGCTGGGTCACATCCGTGCATCTAGGTCTCCGGTTTTATGTAAATATACTTATATACGTTGCAGTATTCACTTGTTATCAATATGAAATTCGAGTTTTTTTTTAATGTCGCCATCATACCATACATATCTTATACTACAAAACGTATAAGATACTGCAAGTACTTTCTATTCTATTGAAGCAGACGAAGTCGTACATCAACGCTAACGTAAAATAATCCTTAGTGCGTATTTCATTGACTTAATGAAACAAAGGAAAAAGTAATATTTTCTTTATTAAGTCCCCGAACTGAGAATTGCTTAAATCTACTGCAAATAAATTTAATAACGTCGAAGGTTCAAGGACTTTATTACCAAGTTCAAATTAAAGATGCCAAACAAATTTCCAAAGTAGAAGTAGGTATATTCGATTGGAAGCAAAAAACAACTGGATTATAGAAATAAAAACGTTTTTTTGTCGCATCTCGACACACCGACCTTCGCGGAGGCAAAAAAATGTAAAGCTACCTTTTTTGTCGTGCACTGTACTTTAGGTGGCATGGCATTGAAATTGTTCATCGAAGTAATTCTAATGTATTTTATTGCAAGAATTGTTTTACAAAGCAAAGCAAAGTTTTGAAGCAAATCTGACATTTAACTTCTTAGGGTTCCGAACCCAAAAGGTAAAGACGGGAGACTCGGTGTATCAAAAAAATCTTAAAGTCTAATTTACATTTGGGATTATAAGAATCGCTTGTGATAGGTTATGTAATTAATCAATTACTATTTAAAAATATTAAAGTATGGTGAATAACAATAGACACACATGTTACGTCAGTCTACACCAGAGGTTCCCAAACTATTTTTTCTTGTAGACCCCTTACAATTTTTTCTGGTTTCTGTGGACCCCCGTCCTTGCTACATTTATATTACATTCCCATATTTCCAATTTTTATTTACGCCTACGTAGACCCCCATCGAGTCATCCATGGATCACTTTGGGAATCACTGGTATGATGTAAGTAAATTGGTACTATCAGTGTATGTGTTGAGATCCACTATCGTTGACCCCCATTTCTATTTCATGGACCCCCAAATTTTTTTTTCGCTGACGTAGACCCCTTTCAGATTGTCAAAGACCCCCAGGGGTCGATATAGACTTCTTTGGGAATCACTGGTCTACACGTTACAAAAATTGATAATGAAGAAATATATATTATACGTATGTATATCAAAAGAAGGTCTCATTTCCTCTCTTACAAACAGATAACATAGAGTTTGGAAAGGAGTCATTCTTTGTCATTCACTGGTAGGGTTCAAAAAGCGTTATGCATGGTTAATTTTAATTAGCGCATCATCTTGCAGGCACTCTACTTCAATCCTAACAACATTTGTTCTACGACTTTTACCATAATAATAATAAGTACCTGGTTGACCGAGCTTCGCTCCGTAGCGATTTTTGAAAATTATATTTAGTATGAATTGCATATACGACTAACGTTAGTAGACTAATGGTTCTTCTATTCATCAATAGATGGCGTTAGTCGTCGGTTATGAAGAAAATGTATTATTAACTTGGAACCGAGCTTTTCTTGGACCTGGAACCTAAATAAATCGATTTCTTGACCCGAAAAACTACTAATCTGTAAGTTTCAAGAAAATCGTTGGAGCCGTTTCCGAGATCTTGATTCTATATATATGCAAGAATTGCTCGTTTAAAGGTATTAGATAATGGCAACCCACTATACGTCCCACTGCTGGGCACGAGTCTCTCCCCTTTTTTGGGGGGAGGCCTGGAGCTTACTCCACCACGCTGCTCCAATGCGGATTGGTGGAGGTGGGTGGGTTAGTGGCCAACCCGCTGTCGGATGTTTTTCAAACCGCCCATAAGGCCTCCGACAAGGTTTAACGACTGCTATCTATTGATAGCAACTGGGACCGACGGCTTAACGTGCCCTCCGAAGCACGGAAACGCGCATTTTAATTTGCCACTAGCGGTCACCCATCACGCTACGCGACCGCGCCCGTAGTGCTTAACCGAGTAAATCGCTAACGAGCCGCCGGGCCATGCGCGCTTCTTTTACTTTTACCATACAACATTTTTATTTTGCCTCTGACCTGGCATATAAGCGTAGGTATGCCACGCACCTTTGCAGGCATAATATCGTCACATGCAGCGCCGAGCGGTGTTGTGGGGAGACGCAGCGGCGGCAATGGTCTTTTGAACTCTTGAAATATTATTTTTATTTATTTTTATCTTTGACTAGCTGACGCGACAAACTTCGTATTGCCTCAGAATTAAATAATGTGTCAAAGGTTTGATAGATACCTACGGACTATTTGTGTGGGAAAATGAAATTGTGGTTTTTACTATTTCCCTTCAATTTCTTCATATTTTCTTACTATCAACTATCAAAAATATCTGGGCGACAGGCATAGGACCATTTGGTTTTGTACTTTGACAGAGGGGAAAGCCAGCATATGGCTACTCCCATCTGGTCCGCCGCGGCCGGTGGCCCGTGTTGCTCTATGAAGTAATGCGATAGTGACCAACGTCCTCTAGTCCCTGGAAACTCTATCGACAGTGAATACGTTGCCATCTAACCGAAAAATCATTGAGCGGAACACTCCAAATTGAACTGATTGATTATGTAGGAAATTCACTGTTTTTTTTTTTATGTTATGGAAGTGGCAAACAAGCATGCAGTTCACATTGATGTTAAGTGATGACTGCAGCCTAAAGACACCCACACTAAGACCAAGGTCAAAATGCAAATGCGTTACCACTCCTGAGGCCTAAGGTTATGCCTCTGTGCCGGAAATTACAGGGCCGTACATTACCACCTGACCGGAACACGATAGTGCTGAACACTACCATTTAGCGGCAAGTAAATCAGGTAATGCGGTGGTGCCTACGCCCGCGAGCTCCGTCACTGGAGCTCTACCACCAGTAGAACTGATGCTCTACTATCCATACAAGCTGCAGTAACTTTAAGTAATCTCAACTTTCAGTATGAAAAGAGATGGTCCAAAAAAGTATGGAGTTGTTCCCACTTAATGTACAGTTCGTGAAATAATAGTTAAAACTATTCTGAATAAATTTCGACTATTAATTCTAGTTAATGTTGTGTAGTTTTTTCGTTTAAAAATAATTAAGTTTACACAAAATGGTAAAACAAAAATATGGCGACGGCGATTGACAATTCTTTTGACAAGTTTGTCATCTCATGTCACTAGGTTCTTGAGTGTACAAATTGCGATAACCAGTAAAAAAGAACTCGATTAAACAATTACGTCTTTGTTTTGATCCAATTAACTTTATTTTTCCTTATATCTTTGAAATATTAGCTTTCTTTTGATGTACTGTACAAAGACTAGGAACACCACGTTACAACTCCTTTCAAACAAAAAAAAAAAACAAAAAAGCTCGAACAACCATTAAAAAAGTTTAAAATGGGAATTCCTTCGTCCAGTATCTGCACATAGACACTCGTACGTTGTACTCTATTATCATTTCGTAGATGTAAGTTTTAACTGAATTTTATGGTTTAAATTGTTTTGATAACTGTCGGAGTGCTACCGTACGTAGTGGTCAACGGGCACAAAGACAAGGAATTTTCACGTTAACTGTCATGTTACTATGGGAAAGTGTGGTAAATTGAAACCAAAAAACTGGAACTGTGCTACCAAGGGGGGTGTCTTGGCTAATACTTTCATCATATCAGCCATAGGACGTCCACTGCTGAACATAGGCCTCCCCCAATGACCTCCATGCCGACCGATCGGAAGCGACGTGCATCCAGCGGGTACCTGCAGCCTTGACTAGGTCGTCGGTCCATCTTGCAGGTGGACGTCCTACGCTGCGTTTTCCGATACGTGGTCTCCACTCGAGAACCTTTCTGCCCCAGCGGCTATCGGTTCTCCGAGCTATGTGCCCTGCCCATTGCCACTTCAGCTTGGAAATCTGCTTGGCTATGTCAGCGACTTTCGTTCGCCTACGGATCTCCTCATTTCTGATTCGATCCAGTAGGGAAACGCCGAGCATAGCCCTTTCCATTGACCGCTGAGTGACTTGGAGCTTTCGTACGAGACCCATAGTGAGAGACCACGTCTCGGCACCGTAGGTCATCACCGGCAAAACGCACTGATTAAAGACTTTCGTCTTCAAGGACTGCGGGATGTTTGACGAGAAAACGCTCCTTAACTTCCCGAACGCTGCCCAGCCGAGTTGGATTCGGCGAATGACCTCTTTCTCGAAGTTCGACCTGCCTAGTTGTATGGTTTGTCCTAAATAGACATATTCGTCGACAACTTCGAGGATCGAGTTCCCAACGGACACTGGAGTGGGCGATACAAGGTTATTGAACATGACCTTGGTCTTATCCATGTTCATTTTAAGGCCCACTCTTTGGGGATACTCGATTGAGGTCTTCGAGCATTGTGCTGAGATCTTCCAGCGACTCTGCCATGACTATAATATCGTCGGCAAACCGAAGGTGAGTGATGTATTCGCCGTTGACATTGATGCCTAGTCCTTGCCATTCCAGGAGCTTGAAGGCGTCTTCCATTGCATTGGTGAAGAGCAGGGGTGAAATGACATCTCCCTGTCTTACTCCCCTCTGCAAAGGAATCGCCCTCGTGAGCTATTATAACTCGTGAGCGAGAACGTGAGAGCTAATACTTTAGTACGTATAAATCAATGGTAGTAGTCTTTAATGTTGTAGCACTAGCTGTCCCTGCAAACGTCCTTTTCTTTTTTTTTATGTAATGGAAGTGGCAAACAAGCATGCAGTTCAAATTGATGTTAAGTGATGACTGCAGCCTATAGACACCCACAAAAAGAAGAAGGTCAAAATGCAGATGCATTACCACTCCTGAGGCCAAAGATGTTATGCTTCTGTGCCGAAAATTACAGGGCCGTACATTACCACCTGACCCGAACACGATAGTGCTGTACACTACCATTTAGTGGCAAGTATATTAGGTAATGCGGTGGTGCCTACGCCCGCGAGCTACGTCACTGGAGCTCTACCACCAACTCCGCAACTAGTACTCTATGACCAGTAAATAGATCTACTATCTGTATGTATATGTATATATCTGTTATACACATACTAAGTAATGTTTATTATTTTATTAAGAACCTCCTAAAATTATTTTATTTAATCTAGAACATGCACGTTTCTTGCGCTATTTTTTGTGTCATTTTAGCGTCACGTTTTCGTACTCGAAACTCGTAAAATATTTTGGCGTCTTAAAAAAAAAAAGACGATATACGAAAAACGTCATTTAATAAAACCAAATTAACACTGCCATGTCTCGGAATACATACAAAAAAAACTGAAACTATATGTAATTTGTTTATGTAGAGCCATGGCAGATAAGTAGTATCTGCTGTATCTAATTCTATAGTCATTAATTAAAAAAAAAACATTGTTATTTTGTATCTTCTTAATACAATACCTACGAGTGAATATTTATTTTAAACTTCTATCATAATTTTCCTTAAAAGTATGTATGTATGTATATTCACGTCAAGTCACTTACGGGGAAGGCAGAGACTGTAGAGCGCCTGACATCCCGGTCCTGACATACCTCTCGTCCTTCTTCTACAGTCATCATTCTCTTCATAACACAACACAACAGGGAGTTTTGGCGGGAACCTTGAAAGAGGCGTACATCGATAGGTTCTGTTGTCGCTGGAGGCGTATGATGCTTTTATTTTATTTCATTTTCTTGGTGTATTTTTAAGTTATATTGAATAAAGTTGGTAGCATTTTGTTTGATATAGGTTTATTACAGTGCCCGTGTATAGTGAAATAGAATAACAGTGCAAAAACACGACCTTTCAGGTTGCCTCCAACACTTCATTGTAAATGTTCTGGTAAAGTAGCCATCGCTTAACTCGAATAACTTGACTGTAACTCACTTGACTGACATATTATACTTAATAAATAATTGACTGACTATATTATACTTACATTTACGCTGCTTAAATCTATATACGAAATATCGTTTTAATTGACACTGGCAATATGCGTAATAGCGATGCCATAATAATAATAAAAAAAACAATGGTCTCCAAATGGTAGTGGTCATCATTATATCGCATTTCATTAAGATGGTATTTATTACCTTATTTCTGTCACAAAGGCAGAATATAATTAAACCTCAGTAGTGGCAATGCATCTGCATGAAGACCTAGTTCTTTTGTGAATTTCTATAGGCTTTTTGACCTACTGTCAACATACACTGCCCGCATGTTTACCAATTTGGTTACAATGTCATCGCTGATATATATTTTTTTATATAATGAAAGTGGCAAACAATCCCGCAGTTCACGTTGGTGTTAAGCATAGAGCAACATGGACCAACGGCCGCGGCGGACTGGAGGGGAGTAGCCCTAGCGTTTATTACCGATGCAAAACAGTCTGTCATTTTTTGCGGGGGGAAATGCGTGCGACACACACGCACACTACAAAAGTCGTCTTTTACTACGAAACTCACACACTTGACTTTAACAAAATATAGAAACAATTTCACGCACACATTTAAACATCTAGGCGACAGGTATAGGCCCATTTGGGCTTGTACTTTGACAGAGGGGAAAGTCTGCATATGGCTACTCCCCTCCGGTGTTGCTCTATGGTGTTAAGTGATGACTGCAGCCTATAGACATCTACATAAAACATATATTTTATTTTGTTGGGGAGGTAGAAAAACAGAGATCAAAATGTTGATGCGTTTCCTCGCCTGAGACCTAACATGTCATGTCTCTGTGATAGTTATTACGGGGTCATATATTACCATCTAATCGGAACATGTAATGTAGTGACATGGAACACGATAATGCCAAACACTATCATTTAGCGGCAGATAACTACGGTAATGCGGTGGTGCCTACGCCCTCGAGTTCCTACACTTTCTCACTGGCGGTAGAGCTCCAGTGACGGAGCTCGCGGGCGTGAACATGTCTTTAAACAGGTCTGCATTGTCTCATCTACCTGTCACACGTACTCAGCATAATCTTGGTCGATTTAGATCAGTGATTCCCAAAGTGGTCTATATCGACCCCTGGGGGTTTATGACAACCTGAAAGGGGTCTGCGTCAGCGAAAAAAAGATTTGTGGGTCCATAAAATGAAAATGGGGGTCCACGATAATGGATCTCAACACATACACTGTATCAATTTACTTACATCATACCAGTGATTCCCAAAGTGATCCATGGGAGACTCGATGGGGGTCTACGTAGGCGTGAATCAAAATGGAAATATGGGAATGTGATATAAATGTAGCAAGGACGGGGGTCCACAGAAACCAGAAAAAATTGTAAAGGGTCTACAAGAATAAATAGTTTGGGAACCTCTGATTTAGATGGTAATCTAATAAAGGCTCTGTAATTTCTCTCGCTGAGGCTGATTGAGAAAGTAGATTAGGTGGCAACGCATCTGTATTTTGACCTCTGGCTGTATCACTTGTTTACCATCTTGATTACATAATAGTCCTATAGATAATAAACATGAATCAAGATCATTATTAGAAGTATTCATTTGTTTTGTGAACTTTTGTGTCATGTGACAAAAACGTACCTATAAAAAGAAACAGGTAAAATGCGACAGCCATTTTGAAATCCCGGCGACTTAATTAATAATATTTCGCGTTCACGTGTAACTTAATATCAGGTTTGCTTTGAAATTTGAATTTTTCTGGAAATAAAACGGACAGGATTAATGAATTTACCTAATGTTTTCAACTCGGTAATAATTTCATGTTTGTATCTTGTGCTTCAAAAAATAAGGCAGATTTGAAGATTTCTTCTCCGCTAGTAGGCAGTGTCAGTGATGTGTCACGCTCCTTTGCCTACTTGACAACTCAACGGCTTGTCTACTTCACCGGCTATACTTCGAGCGCAAAGGCTTCTTAGCCTAAATATATTTACACGACTGCCTAAGGGAGACCTGCAAGACTGATCCTCTTAGGGCGTATGGTAGACGGTAGCGTGTAAGACACGGGTCGTAAGGCCGGCCGCCTATCGAAATAACGGTGATCATTGTCATTGCTGTCAATGTTTCAAGTCGATTTGTGGTTCCTTTAAAAGCAGTTGTGATAATCTGACTGCTGTTCTTGCTTTCGTGGGTGATAAACAAGCGATAATGGTAGATTATTTTGATACTGTCTCTCGTCAGCACGGGGTCCAATTTGAACCCCGGACCTTTGTCAGGCTTGCGCGGGGACATGGGGAGTCCAACACGTAGAGGCCCTTTCGAGAATTTTGATCTACTTTGTAATGGGTTATATTCGGCGGGACCTCTCTCTGGCTGCATCAATAGTTAATACAGACACAGACAGACCCCGCAGAATATAATGGGACTATTGTAATGAAAAGTGATTTGCCAAACTTTGGGCTATGTGGGTGAACTGGGGGGACTAGCTGGCTGGGCCTATGGAGTGAGATCCGGCACCTGCCTATATTCAACATCTCACATTATCGAATCCTACTTTAGGCAGGTGGTGACTCGCCTCTCCTTGGTGGGCCCCCCAAACAGCCAACCCGATGGTCGACAGGGGGCAACACTTTTGAGAGAGGCTGGGGGTGTCGAGAGGTGTGGCCCCGGTTTCACCATCACGAGCGAGTAATCTCGAGCTCGGAGCGGGCTTCCCCGCTATTATGCCTTTAGACACTTCCACCCCCGAGTGTATGGCTCTTGCAGAAATTTAGACAACAGCCTATTATCTAAATTTCTGCAAATGCCATACCTCTAGCGCCCCACTCTGACCGGCCAATGAAGGCAAGCCAGAGGTGAGAGACCTGATGCTCTGTCCGGCCGTACCTCTGTGTGGCGGACGAGGCGGAGCCCAGTTCTCTCGGAGGAACTCGAGATGATGGTAGGGGGTGGTGTCGCTACTCACCAACAGCTCGCCACAAGCTGCTCTGCCCCCTATTTTGATTATTGTTATTGCTATAATAGTAATTGTCATGAAAAATTGTTAGTTACGACAATCGGGCGCAGCACGGAACACGGCGCCTTCGTCTGGTGTTGTTCATGGGGTGTTGTATGTGATTATTCATCGCAGTGATGGTCAACGTGGTCTCATCATCTGGATCGTTAAGAACGTGCCTTGGACGTCTCCTTATGGCGCCATCAAAGGGAGTGTAAATCGCGGCAGCTCTGACGAGCGGGTTCGGTGGTCACTCGCGATCTCAACATTTCTTAAGGATGCTCTTTTCATGAACTGCCATGATGGATGGCGCGCCTATGGTAGGTACGTAAGAAAACTATTTTGGATTGCTCGACAGCTATGGTATTGTTTTGTTAACTGGTCAAAGACTGGCGACGATATAGGATTGGCCTCAGGTGGTAAATACGAAACCAGCAAACACTAACCCCCTTATTCATAAACGTATTTTAGCTAAAGTGTTGCTAATCCCTCCTTTGTCTTTTTCTATCCTGCACATTTGATGATGCAACTGACAAAGACAAAGCATTCTATAGCTAAAACGTATCTAATGTACGTTTGTGAATAAGGGGTTTAGTTTTTATTATTATAATCTTGTACGGAACCAACAAAATCATCTTTATAAAAATAAAACAATACGCCATATCGGTGTAAGTGTCATTTGTTTTCGATTACCATAACACAGATGAGCTAAACCTTTGGTTTTCTTCATAACGGATTTATTTTCTCTATGGAAATAAGAAACAAGTTTTATGTTATAAAAACGCTTGCTTTTATATTTGCTGTCTGCACTTGGGATAAATATGTTTTGTTTAAGAAATATTCGATCCTAGTGTCCTAAATAAAGAACATAAAGTTCCGTATGTTGCATTATTTTTGTATGTGATAAGATAGTACACGTTCATGTTTTTTTTTTTAATTTAGTTATAATTTCTTCAGATTTTAGAATACATTAACATTAGACACATTATGCACTTAATTTCACAACATAAAATTTATAAAAAGGGTTTTTTTATGGTTATTTAAAAAGGCTCTTTAAATAAATATGAAATCTTAACGATATTTCAGGTACAACTTGTCTTGTTTTAATCAATTTTAAAATCGACCCGCCCTTAATGTAAAACCCTATATCAAGCTTAAATTTTCGTTTATATTTATTCGTATAAGGATTTAGAAACTAAAAAAAAGTTAAAAGAAACATTAGGGAGATAAGGAAATGTCTACGCTGAGCTTCTACACTGGAACTGGTAAAATAAATTAAATTATAATTGTGTAAAGATTTATTTGCATGTATTATAATACTAATGAATGCAGACATAATTACGAAAGAGGGACCGTGCACGAGTTCAGCGCCACCTAGCGTCCGCAACTTTGTGGGACCGTTGCTTGTCTAACCATAATGACATATTACCGCGAAATTTGGATAAAATAATCGAAAATTATCTATTAATCTTCTTCCAAAATTACTCTGATACCTTAACTTTGGTGGAGAAAGGGTTGTGAAACAATTTTTGATCATTCAAATCACATGAGTTGAGTAAAATTTATTCAAAAAGTCTGTTTTATTCCGAATATATGTCAGGGTTTGTTTAGTTCATTTTTAATTGTAGGTTTACAGTAAAACAAGACAATATAGCTATTTTATGGGATACTTGCAATAATTATAAACATATAGAATTGTTCTTGTAACGCTAGTAATAAATTAATTGTCGTTTTCAAATCGAAATGAGTATTATTTTAGGATCCGGGTTTGTGAGTATCACATACTATAAAATTTCAACCACAAACATTGATTTCTGCTGGACATGTCCTTGATATAGAGAAATTAAGAAGAAAACAAGGACAGAGATCAGTAATTCAAGCTGGCATCATAAGACAAACATGTAGGTATTTTGATATCTTACAAAACTTCTTTAGGTATAAACAATTAATCTCAGTTTGAAGTCAGAATCAATTTGATTGGGTTGTAATAGACATAATATTTAAATAAAATGCAGCGTGAGTGTGAAATTTTAATGTAATTGCGTGTTTCGTTTATCAATTTCTTGAATTGTTCAATTTTCCAATCAATCGTGTATAGTAAACTTGCGTTTACTACGGCGGGTGGCTCTCTTACCTTTGAATGGTCGAGGAGAGCAATGGTCATGCGCTATACTCGTGAACGGGTGCTGATGGTGACTGCCTGTTCTGATCTGCCGGTGCTACATTTCATTGTGGTGGATAGTTGTTGATTTCTACTTATACAAATGGGTACATATATTATGCTATGTACGTTTATATTACTAAATTTGAATGACTATCTGTATTAGACATAAGTTATAAAATTAAATGAGCTCCTACTGAGTTTCTTTGGTAGAGGAGTTCTTCTCAATAGTGACTGTACTTGGAAGTCCGTTAGGTAAGTAAAATAGATTTTGATATTGACGAATAAGTTTTTCTTTCTCTTCTTATCTAGTTTTTAGAAGGAAGGAATAGAAATGTTTTTATCTAACAGTAAGTTTATTTTATCCCTATTTTAATTTACTTAATTATCTGTTTTACTTTTACTTTATGTATTCACTTTAAGTTATTATTGACTTCTAAGGACTATTCGAAAACGGTTGTAAAATTTTACTCGAAATAAACATAGTTTCGTTCTTTATTTCTCCCTTACTACCTTTACTCTTATTTATAACTGATATTTTTGCCGTTTACAGCACAAAAACTGCTGTTTACCATCTTGTCGGCGGTTAAATGTGATTATGAAAATTGCATATCCCAGTCTAAACAGATTACTTTGAGATGACAAGTCCCACATTATTACTACTTTTCGCCACCATGGGCGCTGCGATCGATTACATTACCCCCACCTAGTACTTCGCACGGTCCCTATAGGTATAGGAATATTTCCGTCATTTCATATAAGTGGAAACCGTTCAAACGCGCTTAATGTTAACATCTGGAAGGTCGGTTACACGACGTCGTTTAGCCTCTAACGTTACAACAATTAAGATAAAAACAATGTTTTAACTAATTAACAATCTGTGGAAAATAGTTTGTCTAATCTGTACCTACACTTTCTTAACGTACGATAGATAAAAAAATGTTTATGTATTTTAAGGGTCCCGTTACTCTAAACGTTAAAATTTAGGGTTACGTAATCTTATTTTAGCTTTACCAAATTCGTGAAAGTTGCTGGCTAAGCAGAAAATGAGTTACTTAATTTGATAATTGTTAAATGACATCATAACTTAAACTTCACTCTAACCAGTGGAATAAATGTGAAGAAAAAATTCGACAGTCATGTGTAGACTTCGGTAGCTCAGTCGGATTACAGTGGCGCGGGTTCAAGTCCGCCTGAAGTCAAACTTATCTTTCCATTTTTCTTCAAAAATATTCCTCTCGCATGTGCTATTATTGCAAATAATCCAATAAAATAGAAACCCTAAATACATTAGGAGGTTCTAGATTAGATAACACAAAACAAGGGTGTCTTATGTCCAAAACATTCCATTCCAAACATTTTGTCATCATGACAGGACAAATGATACTGATGTAAGCTAGGGAGATGCAAAGTAGTGCATAACTCATTAACCTAAATCCCTTCAGCTTTGTTACACTCCGGCCATCTCCAGACTGCATTTGTATTAGATGTTTAGACAAGATTTTGCTTTTTTATCTTAGTTATGAGATGTTCAACTTAATGCTGATTAATTTGGTTAATGCTCGTGAGTCTAATGACAAGAAACAAACACTAATTTAATGGTCAACACCAGACGAAGCGCGTGGGGGTAGGCACCACCGCATTACTTAATCCAATCCTTCCGGCACAATGCAAATATGAACAGAGTGGAATTTACGTACAAACCTTGAAACGTCACACTCACACAAACATGCGCATCGACGAGGCCTCTAAGCGGTTCTCGCGGTGCTGCAGTACTGAGTCACTCGCTACATCGAGCGTCGATGCGCATGTTTGTGTTAGTGTGCCATTTCGAACGTTTTGTACGTAGTTTCCATACTGTTCATATTTGTACTGTGCTTCCGGTCAAGACGTCGGAATGTGACGACCCCATCGTTCACTTTAAATTATTTTGTATAATTTTGTTTTTTTTCATAAGCGGTACTTGTAACCCTCAATGGATAAATGAATTTTGTCGTGAATCAATGAAAATCATTTTCATCATATGTCATTTTTATTTTTCGCAATAACACATGCGAGTGAACTTTAGAAATTTTCATCATGATGCTGATTCTGATTCATCGCCATCTACTCTTCGCAATTCTTCCCCTGTTGCAATCAGTCAACCGCACAATGTGTTCAAACCATTTCATTCCAATATGGGAACCCGCGACTCTTGAGAATTATAGTCCAGCCGCTCTCCCAACTGAGCTACCGAAGTTTTCCTTCATATTTATTGCAATTAGCAATAGATGTTACTGCCATCCAATACAACGCAATAAATGTGTAGAAAAACTTCAACAGTATGTGGCGAAGACATGCAAAATGTATTAAAACTACAGGAAATATGCCAGTGAGGGCTTTTTGTGGCTGTCGACAGTGGCCCCTTAAAAACCCAATAACGAGCGTAAAATTATCAATAATCACACAAAATTGTTTCGAATGAAAATATTAAAATTTATCGAACGATTGCCATGACTCGATAGAGCCAATTGCGGTGGAAATGTAATGATCGTTAAAATGAAATTAGTGTCGTTGGGTTCGATGCTGCCGACAGTTAAATATGGAAGCAATGTGTAATATTCGGCATTGTTTAAGGTTTAAAACTGGTATTTGTCTGATCATTTAATATCCTAAGCAAAATTCTATACGTTCATGATTTTTTTAATTTAATGCTTTGCGATCACCTATCCGCATAAGCTTCTTTGGAGACTTTTATTCAAAAATTGACGTTTTTTGGTTGAAGTGATTGAAAAACTATTTTGCATTGGCTTGGATCTATTGTTGCGTTAATCGTCGTTGAAAGATTATTCGCACAACCATATTTTACTTCAAAATTAAAGTTACACAGCCGTAAAAAGTGGTTCATGTGTAGCAACGTATCACATTTTATGGTCCTTCGAGCCGGATCCCAGAACGCTTCAGTAACTCGCAACTTTCGACATCACTCACTGGATTGTATCCAACTCCACAATTTGTTGGGGGCATTCGGAAATTATCCCGCCAATCCTCCGGTCTTAAATCCGTTGACCTCTCGATTTACGAGTCTTGAGGTCATTTCAATGTCTGGGGGGTGGAATCGGACAAAGTGACGTTGGTGGATTCGTTTTGAGAGTATTTTATTTTACATACATGCTAATGACATAAAAATTGATCCAGTATTTTCTGAGAAAATCAGCTGTGGCAGACGGACAGACTGGCAAATGCACGAGTGACCTTATTGTGGTACCTTGAGGTACGGTACCCTAAAATCGAATAACCTAAACGATATCACATTGGACGGGAACCTTGAAAAGGGCGTGTTGTGCCCTGAGTTTATTTCATTTTCTTAATGCATTTTTGAGTTGTATTAAATAAAGTTGGTGGGAATTTGTTTGATATAGGTTTTTTACGATATACCCCGTGTACAGTGAAATGGAATGTGCGAAAACACGGCTTTTTCATGTTACCTCTAAAACTTTATTGTAAATGTTCTGGTAAAGTAGCCATTGCTTTTCCCGAATTATTGACTGTGACTCATTTGACTTAAATAATAAATACTTGACTGTTTCTGACTTATACGCTGCTTATATACGAAATATCGTTTAATTGACACTGGCAATATGCTTAAAAGCGTTTTCAATATGATCCAATTGTAAAAATATGCCTAAGAGATATTTTTAAAAGAGCCGACTGAGTTTTTTCCGGCCAGTTTTTCTCAGATCATATTGGCCTTTGGAACTTTGCCGGTGAATGACAAAGAATGACTCTTTTTATTTTCTTTTTACTCTTTGTTATCAGTTTGTAAAGGGGAAAAGAGACATTCTACTGATATACTTTTACATTAGTTTATTACATTTAGTTTTATCTTAGTGATATTCTTGATTTTACATATATTTTTTATCTGAAATAGAAATAGAAATAGAAAATATTTTTATTTCGAATAGATCTTTACAGATACTTTCAAAACGTCAATAAATCATAAACTTCCTAAAGCGAATAACCATTACATATAGTAAAGAAAAATCATATATTAATAGTAAATTAAAAACTAAAATTTAAACTATTTGGTTAAAACATAATAATCATAAAATTTTTCAATTCCTTCAATGATAATAAATGAAGAAAAAGAAAAACTTATTCGTCAAGATCAATGTTATTCACTTAGCAGAGTTCCAAGTGCAGTCACTACTGAGAAGAACTCCGCTACCCAACAAACTCAGTAAGAGCTCTTTTAAATGATAGCTTAAATCTAGTACAGATTATCGTGAAAAATCAAATAATGTCAACGTCCATAGCATAGATGCAAATAAACTGCTATCTACTAAATGTGATGTAGCCCCTGCAAACCAGAACAGACCAGTCCCCACCAACAGCACCCGTTCACGAGTATGACGCATGTGACAGCCATTCGTTTGACATGTATATCAATTGTTATTCGCTTTAATTTATTTTGTTTGTTTTTGACGTGTCATAAGAGGTGCCTGTCACCCTAAATGAATAAATGAGTTTCTGATTCTGATTCTGATCCAGTATGGTTGAATGTTCTACTATCACAGAGACATAATAACCATGGTCTCAGGGGTGGCAACTCATCTGCATTTTGACCTCTGGTAATTGAGTGAGTGTCTTTAGGCAGTTATCACTTAACATCAATGTAAACTGCAGGCTTGTTAGCCACGTTCATAACTTAAAAAAAAAAAACATCGCCATAAATTCTAATAAAGTTTTAAACACCAACTCACCACAGAACAACAAACCTCATTCACCTCTCGTTTCCATCCATTAATATATAATTGGATCACATTCCGACTAATATGAATACTTGATGAGGCTCTCGATTTTAGCTCTTACACATCCCGAGGGTGATCAGTTATTTAACATGTTTAAAAATTGATGTCATTATGTGATTATCTATGTTGTTTACTGTTTACCATAGAGCAACACCGGAGGGGAGTAGCCATATGCAGGCTTTCCCCTCAGACAAAGTACAAGGCCAAATGGGCCTATACGTGTCGCCTAGATGTTTAAATGTGTGCGTGAAATTGATTCGGTATTTTGTTAAAGTTAAGGTGTGAGTTTCGTAGTAATAGACGATTTTTGTAGTGTGCGTGTGTGTCGCACCCATTTCCCCCCGCAAAAAATTGACAGACTGTTTTGCATCGGTCATAAACGCTATGGCTACTCCCCTCTAGTCCGCCGCGGCCGGTGGCCCGTGTGCTCTATGCTGTTTACATTCGACGCATATTAGTTACGCTTAAGTTCAATTTCCTATGAATACCGAAATGTTCAAATACCTATAAGTCTTTCACTTAATGTACTCACTAACTTCGCTTCGCTTGCTTCCCTCTATAATGATCGAGGAGAGCAAACGGCTGCCACATTCTTTATACTCTTTTTTTTTTTTTTTATGTAACCGAATTGGCAAACAAGCATGCAGTTCACATTGATGTTAAGTGATGACTGCAGCCTATAGACACCCACACAAAGACCAAGGTCAAAATGCAAATGCGTTACCACTCCTGAGGCCTAAGGTGTTATACCTCTGTGCCGGAAATTACAGGGCCGTACATTACCACCTGACCGGAACACGATAGTGCTGAACACTACCATTTAGCGGCAAGTAAATCAGGTAATGCGGTGATGCCTACGCCCGCGAGCTCCGTCACTGGAGCTCTACCACCAGTAAAACTCTTACGAGTACTGATGCTGTTGGTAGGGACTGGTCTGTTCTGGTCTGCTGGTGCTATATTTCATTATAGTAGAACGTTTACATTATTTGATTTGAATGTCTATCTGTATTAGACATAAGTGAAAAGTTTTAAAGAGCTCCAACTGAGTTTCTTCGGTAGCGGAGTTCTTCTCAGTAGTGACTGCACTTGGAACTCTGCTAAGTGAATAACTTAGATTTTGTAAAGGCTGCAGTCATCACTTAACATCAATGAATTAACTGCATGTTGGTTTGTCACCTTACATAAATAACCTAATTAATAAATTTTAATAAAACACACAATTCGTCAATTTTGGGTGTACATACATTTATTTAGTTTTGGAAATGCAAGCCTGGCGTTGTTTTCATGATGTTGGTCTTGTATTAGCACACGTTTGCCAAATTTTGAACAAAAATCGTTCTGCGGTTTGTTGTGAAAACATTACAAACAGAAAGAAGGTTAAACAGTAACTTTCCTTGCTTTCAATTTTAATGTAATAGACCGTAAATTACATTATGTTAGAAACTAGCATGATTCCGTAATTTCTGTCAAAAGGGCAAAACCACTTTGACCACGGTAGCAACGCATTTACATTTTGTCTTCTGGTTATTGTGTAGACGTAAGTTACATTGCAAGCGAAGTGCGCATGGCCCCGCGGCTGGTGTAGATCGGTCGCGATCTACTCGGTCAAGCGATTCTACTAGGTTAAAATATTCGAAATAACTGCCTCGGTAGCCTAGTGGTAGCAGGCCACTACTACTACGCTGAGGTCCTGGGTTCGATTCCCGGGTAGGTGGTTATCAGAGATAATGGTGTAAAGTCCTTTATCTCTGGTTCTATTGGGATTTTTCAATTTTCTGGAAATTTCCCAGTACCTCGAAGTTTAGTAATGTGCCCGGAGATGTCAACAGGCTCGCCACCTGTTACATGGGCCAAAATGTAACCGGCGAATCGTGGGTGTTTGCATGTATGATTGAATGCATGCATTTACCTCTGCCTACCTCTTCGGGGATTACAGGCGTTAAGTTACGTTACGTTTTTTAAAATATTCGAATTCGCCCCTAGCTTTAATAGACTTCTAAGCCCTTATTTTTTGACGTAATTAACCAATACATGTGACTGATCCCACCCCTATCGCGCCTCTAGATTGCGCTTAAAATGCAAAATGAACTTAAATATTATGCTTGTTTGCTACCATCATTACATAGGTACTTATAAAACATGATATGTTTTTAGGTTTTCGCGATGTACACTCATTGAAATAAAATTATTTTTAGGGATTGTTTTTTATATTATTTCGCATTAACGCTTGTAAAATATATTTTTTTAAAGAAAAATGGAAAGAAAAATTTGACTTCAGGCTAGACTCGAACTCGCGACCACTGGAAATCTAGTCCAGCCGCTCTTCCAACTAAGCTACCGAAGTCCTGTCTTATTTGTCAAATCTATCCTTCACATTTATTGCATTGCCTTATGGTGGCAGTAGGCAAGCGATATAATAAACTTCGCAGTTTATTAAATATCGCACAGAAGTCGCGTTTACCCTTAATAATTGAAGGTAATTATTAAGGGTAAAAGCGACTTCTGCAATTATTAAGGGTAAAAGGTATATTGAAATTAAACTATTTTTACGGATTTATCTCGCGTATATTAAACTAAAATGATTTTTAAAATCAACCCGACGTTTCGGTTGCTTTTCAGCTTCCGTGGTCCCGGGCAGACTGAGGTGACATTTGTCTGACAGAAGTTTGAAAAAATTATATGTAGCTACCTCCATCGATTTCGTAAACGCCTTGCGTAGCGTTCAGGATTAACACAATAATTACTTATGGTATCTTGAGGTCTTGCAGACTGCTGCGGCTGGGATTTAATCTTGCTAAGTATGGGATCCCATGATGTTGATAATCGCCATCCATCTTCTCTATTGAAATTTGGGTGTTTTTTAATTTCAATAGCCTCGCGTACCATTCGTGGAATGGGTTTGTGTTCTCTAGCGAGTATTTGAATTTTATCAAACCGGATGTAATGGTTCGGCTTATCCGCTATGTGTTCACAGACTGCAGACCTCCCTGTTCTTCGGTTTTTGACATCAGCAATGTGTTCTTTAACGCGGGTGGATACAGCTCTCTTCGTTTGACCAATATATGAGAGTCCACAATCACAATCTAATTTATAAATGCCAGAATTTTGTAATGGAATATTACTTTTAATGGGTCTTAAATACTGATGAATCTTTTTATATGGTTTGAAAACTGTTTTAATGGATCATTTTAGTTTAATAAACGCGAGATAAATCCGTAAAAATAGTTTTATTTCAAAGAGTGTAGCTCGCGAAAACCTAAGAACTTAATATCATAAAAGGTATGTTTTTAGGGATTTATCTCGCGTATATTATTAGCGACCGAAACGTCAGGTTGTTTTTAAAAAATAATTTTAGTTTAATATACGCGAGATAAACCCGTAATAATAGTTTTATTTCAATTATATAAAAACTGTTATATATATCGATCCAACAAGCATTATTTTCATGTATGGAATCCTTTGAAATGAAATGGGAGAATGATCCCTCCATATTTGCAAGCGGACGCTAGTTGGAACGGCATTTCCAAGGCTTCAATACGTATCAAATTTGGTGTCGTATTCAGAATCGGAAATAAAGGAGACTGATTTGATGTGCGTGTCAGAATAAGCCCGTTATTTAGATTTGAAAGGAGTTATTATTTCGGTAAATTTATAAGAGGATATTTTTTACTGGTGGTAGAGCTCCAGTGACGGAGCTCGCGGGCGTAGGCACCACCGCATTACCTAATATACTTGCTGCTAAATGGTAGTGTTCAGCACTATCGTGTTCCGGACAGGTGGTAATGTACGGCCCTGTAATTTCCGGCGAAGAGGCATAACACCTTATGCCTCAGAAGTGGTAACGCATCTGCATTTTGACCTTGGTAGTGTGGGTGTCTATAGGCTGCAGTCATCACTTAACATCAATGTGAACTGCATGCTTGTTTGCCACTTCCATTACATAAAAAAATTGATTATCATAATTTATTGCAGTTAATTATGTAATTTTTAGGAAATTTATTTTTTTACTTGGGTTACTCAATACATAGCATAGAAGTTAGGATGCAATAGCTCCACCACAACAACGAACTTTGCTATGGCACCCACCCTGAAATCAGAAAAAAATCTGTTGCTCCATACAAAATATTAACTATCTAGGACAAAATGTATCTGATTTACAGAATTGGCCCCATAGTAAATCTATACTAATATTATAAAGCTGAACAATTTGTTTGTCTGTTTGTTTGCTTGAACGCGCTAATCTCAGGAACTTCTAATCCGATTTAAAATATTATTTCAGAGTTAGATAGCCCATTTATTGAGGAAGGGTTTAGCTATATAACATCACGCTAATATGAATAGGAGCGGGTAGGTAACATTGCAACCGCGCAAAGCCGGGCCCGTACTTGTTTATAATGATGAGAAAATAACCCGTTTAAGACGTACTTAGATAAAATATATCTTACATAAATATAGCTTATAAATAAAATAATAAAACGTAACTTCACGCCTGTAATCCCCGAAGGGGTAGGCAGAGGTAAATGCATGCATTCAAGCATACATGCAAACACCCACGATTCGCCGGTTACGTTTTGGCCCATGTAACAGGTGGCGAGCCTGTTGACATCTCCGGGCACATTACCAAACTTTGAGGTACTGGGAAATTTCCAGAAAATGGAAAAATCCCAATAGAACCAGAGATAAAGGCTTTTTTCACCATTATCTCTGATAACCCCCTACCCGGGAATCGAACCCAGGACCTCAGCGTAGTAGTAGTGGCCTGCTACCACTAGGCTACCGAGGCAGTCTGCAGAGGCAAAATAATAAATATAGTATATATTACAGTATTCACCTAGATCAGTGAAAACACTGTACCTTCATTTATTTTTTTCCTGACATAAACTCAATTACATAGTAATGTGTTCCAATTAGCTTCAGACAGATGGACAAGAGTTCGACAAACACCTGTTTGGGTTTTTCTTTCATAATTGTTTATCTTTTGTTTCATCAGCCACATGTGTTTCATGTCTATTATTAAAGTGACTATATTGCTTCGACTTTGGGTAATAGTAAAGTACAACAGAATAGGCCTTATTTGAAGGCCTATCTACTGCCTACCCCATCGAGTCCCTACACTGGAACTTTACTAAGGTCCAGTTTAGGGACTCGAGGGCGTAGGCACCATCAGATTACCTAACCTATCTGCCGCTTTAATAATAATAATAAGCCCTTGACCCAGCCGCGTTGGGCGTCTGGGTGAAGGGCTTGATGCAGAAGGCTGTACTCTTCGACATGGCACGAATAGTGAGGAGGTTCCCTTCTCTGCGTCCCTAACCACCGGCGGCTTGGGCCCTGTTCCCGCTGCCGGCGGCACACAATTTTTTTTATTTTGTATATGTATTTGTTGTTTTTGTATACTTACTAGCGGCCCGCCCCGGCTTCGCCCGCGCTGCTCTGCTCCTATTAGTCATAGCGTGATGTAAGCTATCCTATCTCTCAAGTTGGATCGAACTGCACATGGTGTGCGAATTTTATTATAATCGGTTAAGTGGTTTAGGAGTCCATTGAGGACAAACATTGTGACACGAGATTTATATATATTAAGATATATATGCAAAAAAATAATAAGTAAAGTTAATAATAATGGCAACCCATTATACGTCCCACTGCTGGGCACGAGTCTCTCCCTTTTTTGGGGGAGGCCTGTAGCTTCCTCCACCACGCTGTTCCAATGCAGATTGGTGGAGGTGGGTGGGTTAGTGGCCAACCCACTGTTGGTTTAACGACTGCTATCCATCGATAGCAACCGGGACCGACGGCTTAACGTGCCCTCCGAAGCACGGAACCGCGCAATTAATTTTCCACTAGCGGTCACCCATCACACTACCCGACCGCGCCCGTAGTGCTTAACCGAGCAGATCGCTTACGATCTACACCAGCCGCTGGGCCATGCGCGCTTCCGTAAAGTTAATAAATAAGTGAAATAATAATAATAATGTCCTCCAGACCGAATTTCGGTCACGGTGGCCAATCTAAACGGAGACTAGCCAACTGCACGGGAGGTATCTGCTAATCCGGCCTTAGCCATATAGCAGGAGTAGCAAATGCTACGGGCCCCGTGCCATTGGGGGCCCCGTGCCAGGGCCCAAAAAAAAACACAAATATGTAATACACCTTAGCTATTCTCAAAGGGAGCGTTGACCACTAATTATATAAGTACCTATATTATTATGTTGCAAGTTGGCAATACCACAATACTTACAGGGGGAATCCCCTAAATTTGTTTTCGATTCCTTTTCGTAAATGTTGTTTTATTTACATCCTAAATTTCAGTACATTCGCTACGGGTCCCCGCACCGGCTTTATCCGGCACTGTGCACAAGTGTATGTGTAAACACAGGTGCACTCTCTATTCCCTCATTTTCATAGCCCGATGGGACTATCTTTTTTTCTGCGGTGTGCCACCACCACCAGCTGTCACTGGATCCCCAAAAAGTAGACGGACGCAGTCACGTATCCCGTCTTACGCATTTTAGATCAGGGTCACGTGTCCTGACGAGAGTTTAACGTTTATTACCCACTAGCTGTTGCCCGCGGCTTCGCCGCGTGGGGATGTCGTTTTTATAAATAATTAAGCCTATGTTCTTCCTCAAAGGCAACTCTATCTCTGTACCAAATTTCATTAAATCAGATCAGTCGTTTTTTTTATTTTATTATTTAATGAAAGTGGCAAACAAGCATGCAGTTCACATTGATGTTGCCTATAAACACCTACACAAAGACCAGAGGTCAAAATGCAGATGCGTTACCACTTTTGAGGCCTAAGGTATTGTGCCTCTGTGCCGGAAATTACAGGGCCGCACATTATCACCTGACCGGAACACAATAGTGCTGACACTACCACTTAGCGGCAAGTATTTTAGGTAATGCGGTGGTGCCTACGCCCGCGAGCTCCGTCACTGGAGCTCTATCACCAGTAAAGACGTTTGGACGTGAAAAGGTAACAGACAGACAGACAGACAGAGTTACTTTCGCATTTATAATATTAGTAGGGATCACAAAGAGTGCACAACGCCGCTAAGGAAGTAAACAAGCGTTGCCAAGCATAATTTTACAAAACCTCACTCAACGTAATCATTTCTCTCCTTCGCCCGAAAAATATCATATATGAGGTGTGTTTTTTTGCACCACCATTTTGGATTGAATTAGGCCTGAATAATAAATAACTAGACTCTATTCCAGCTGATACCAATATGTTTTTAGTTGATCACTGGGATGATAATGCAATAAATTATGTAACGTGACGTCATTGCTTATATTACGCTTTGTGGTTACATGAAAATGTGAGATGTTTTGGCAAACAAGCAAACATATTGATGGTGAGTTAATCATCACTCTAGCCGAAAGACATCCACTGCTGGACGAAACCTTCCCCAAAGACGCCCACAACAGTGCGCGTCATAAGGGGAGAATATGCCAGAATCACCACCCTTGGCATGCGGATTGGTGATCGTAGTGGCGGTAGTTTTAAGGTAGAACGCTGCCCATCTTGCGTTATTGCACTTGCCGCCCAATTGGAATGGTTTGACTGACAGCGCTTTTTTTTTTTTTTGGTCGGGCTTTGTGTAGGCGTCCTGTCTCGAGACGGCACTAGTCTACTTCACCGGGCAATCGGCCAGCGCAGAAGGCGCTCCAGCCTAGAAGACTGACTGCGCTAGTAGTTTTCTTCTACTAGGAGAGAATTCTGGTGGGCGTGAAGTGGGTAGTGGGGTTGCGTCCGGACGCCACTTAATAACCATCACTTACTTATTATACTTAATGAATATTTATCGTCTCTCTTCTTCAGTCTTCAGGATCATAAACAATAATTTGACCGGATTAGTCCAGCGGTGTGAGACAACCGTTTGATTCGCAGGGTCTCGAGGGATTCGATCCCCGCACCGGACAAATACCTATTTGTATGGCCTACAGATATTTGTTTCGGGTCTGGGTGTTTGTTTATGTGTTGCGTTTACAACGACATCCACGACACAGGTTTATACCTAGTATGGAGCTGTGAGTGTAAGCATATATATTTTTTTTAATTTATATGTAAACACTCATAAAAAAAATTTTTATTCAGTATGGAGTTCGATGTTTTTAGTCAGAACATAGATAGAAATCTATGATTCGAGAGTCGTGAACAAGTTCAGACATGATTGGACCAGATCTAATCTGGAAACTAACTCGATTTTAGGAAATGTTGAATGAAATATGACATTGCAGCATTTGAATGGTCCTTTCTAATATTGTTCAGAGTGACAATGTTAGATTATTCTGATATTGCGTTTTGCGCTTTATATTAATTTGATTGCAGGTTATTATTGAAATAATCATATTGATAGAAGTTATGTTATATACTGCCAAATAAATTTAAATAAAAAAATGTAAAAACAGGTGAATCATGGTTGATGGGACCCTGGTCAACAGGGTGCTCAATAATCGATTCTCGTCCAAAACATGTTATAAAAATAGGTGCCCTTAAAATAGGTAGGTAGGTCCCTATTTGACTGCTGCTGATCTACAGGCTGCAGTCATCACTTAACATTCATGTGAATTGCATGCTTGTTTACCACCTTGGTTACATAAAACAATCATCACAATATGTAAGATGTTAACACGTGAAATCAAGTGAATTTAGAAATTAAAGGAAAAATGAAAAAAAGATTATTTTTCAGGCAGTAAAGCGGCTGGACTGATTATCCTGCGACCTTCCTACCCGAAGTCAAATCTTTCGTTCCATTTTTTCTTTTATTTAGAAATTTCCTACAATAGAAGAAGAAATGAATCTACGGCTGCGGTTCCTAAACTTTTAAGAATTATCGTTTGAGAACCACTGCTCTACATAGATCAAAGGGTGTTTCCATGACCTATGGTTTCGAGACGGCAACAAACCTAGACATCGAGATAATCCTTACGAAAGTCCATAATAAGTTTAACCTTGCGGTAGGATAATATCGTACTTCAAAAATAATGATGTTGCGACATTACAAACAACGTGAGTTTTTAATGAGAGACTGTGGTTTCGGTTTTGTACAAGCCGTATTTATGTTTGTCATGCAAATTTTACGATTCGAACCTTCGAATTTCGAATTATTTGATGTCTTTGACTACAGATACCTAAATGTAATATTTTTTTTAATTTACTATCTTAATATATATAAATCTCGTGTCACAATGTTTGTCCTCAATGGACTCTTAAACCACTTAACCGATTATAATAAAATTCGCACACCATGTGCAGTTCGATCCAACTTGAGAGATAGGATAGTTTAAATCTCAAATTATAGTCGCAATTTTAATTTATTGCTAATTATTTGTCTATTATTATTAGACAGTCACAATTATCTGTTAACTCCAAATGATTCTAACAGATGTCGATACCTTTCGACTGGGTTGAGTAAGTAATCAATAGATGGCGCTGCTATGGTAAATCTACAAACATGTCATATTAGCTACATTTAAACAGCATAATTTTTTTTTTTAAACAGCATAATTACTCCGTGTTGTTGACGCCATTTTTTTTATTTTGTACCTATTGATTTCTGCTTAATATCAAGTGTAAGAACATTTTAATTAATTGTGTTCAACGTACTTCCCCTTCAAATCTCAATCCAGTGAATTTGTATACCAACATCAACATTTTCGTCTTTGTTCGTAAATAATTTCATTGTATTAAAGGGTTATAGTAGTAGAAAGTCAAATAAGATCACCAATTTTTTTTACAAATACCATCTGTGTGAAAAAGCATAGTGGACTCCGTGACTGATGTTCTCTTATTGTTCCTCTTAGATTGTTTACTATAATGTAATATAACAAAAACTTTAGCCACAGCAACGCGTGGCCGGGTCAGCTAGTTAATATATGTTTTTGTTTGGCGCGCATGGCCCAGCGGCTGGTGTAGATCGTAAGCGATCTGCTCGGTTAAGCACTACGGGCGCGGTCGGGTAGTGTGATGGGTGACCGCTAGTGGCAAATTAAATGCGCGTTTCCGTGCTTCGGAGGGCACGTTAAGCCGTCGGTCCCGGTTGCTATCGATGGATAGCAGTCGTTAAACCTTGTCGGAGGCCTTATGGGCGGTTTGAAAACATCCGACAGTGGGTTGGCCACTAACCCACCTACCTCCACCAATCCGCATTGGAGCAGCGTGGTGGAGTAAGCTCCAGGCCTCCCCCCAAAAAAGGGGAGAGACTCGTGCCCAGCAGTGGGACGTATAATGGGTTGCCATTATTATTATTTTATTATTATATGTTTTTGATTTTACTATATGTAATGGTTATTCACTCAAGGTAATTTACGATTTATTGACGTTTTGAAAGTATCTGTAAAGATCTATTCGAAATAAAAATATTTTCTTTCTTTCTTTATTATAATTATTATTCATTTTTCTCAAATGGGTTTAAAGTAATCGCTTATTTTCATACTAATGTGCAAAATAAATGTGGTACTTATGAATATTATATTAAAATTTTAATAACACGCTTTCAAAATATACGCGTATCAACGAATCATCATATTCAACATCAGAAAAGCATTTTCAATATTAATATGCACTCTCATTTTATGAAATCAAATAATAATAATCTGCATTATTGAAATGTATACGTTCGACTCATTGACTTACAGTATTATGTACTAAAGGAGGAAACAGGAGGTCAATTTACCACTTTCACGTTGTATTTGCTGGCGTCAGGACATGACGACCTCACCCCCCACTAGCGGAAGAATTTTCTTCCACTGGAAGAGAATGCTATGCAGTCAGTCAACCGAACAATGGCGGTCAAAAATTCTAATAGGGCGGTGGTAAGTGCATTAACGCAAGATGGGCAGCAGCGTCCTACGATAAAACTACCGCCACTGCGATTCCCAATCCGCATGCCAGGCGTGGCGATTATTATAATAGTAACACACGACCGGATTCGGCCCGGCTGACCCATAGAGCAATGCGGGCCACCGGTCGCAGCGGACCGGTGGCCCGCGTTGCTCTATGGGCGGGCCGAAATTGGCCGACCAAATCCAGTGTCGCTACACACGACCGGATTTGGATACCAAATCCTGACGTGAGTTAACATAGGACTATAAGCCATAATAATAATAATGGCAACCCATTATTCGTCAGTAGCTTAATAATACCGCTTCTGGACCACCGGAAGGAGTTCGCCACTAGTCGTACATTTGAGCGTGCTGGTAATGTGTTATTAGTATGGTAAAGTGTGTTAGTTCCATTTAGTGCCGCATTTTATAATTGTACTGTACTTGCCACTGCTGGGCACGAGTCTCTCCCCTTTTTGGGGGGAGGCCTGGTGCTTACTCCACCACGCTGCTTCAATGCAGGTGGAGATACGGGTTAGGGACCAACCCGCTGACGGATGTTTTCAAACCGCCCATAAGGCCTCCGACAAAGTTTAACGACTGCTATCTATCGATAGCAACCGGGACCGAAGGCTTAACGTGCACTCTGAAACACGGAAATGCGCATTTTAATTTGCCTTTAGCGGACACCCATCACACTTTGAGGAAGGCTTTGTCTAGCAGTGGATGTCTTTCAGCTGGAATAGAATAGAATATTTGTTTATTGTCGAAAATTGTGTACATTTAGCAGATAGTATTGCTTAAAATAAGTACTTAACAACAATTTACCACGCTGGGCATACAATATGTTTTAAGATTTAAAGTTAGAGCATAATGTACTTAAATTAATTACGATATTTTTACATAAATGTCAGATATTTTTCAATTTAAATGTCAATAAAAAACAAGCAACAAACAATTATAATAAAATAAGAACAGAATAAATGTTAGTTAAATTAATAACAAACAATATTACATTAATAAATTAACAATATTACAAATAAATTTATCAACCCGGAAAATGTTTAAAATTGCAATTGAAGAATTCGTTGAGATTATAAAATGCCTTATTGATTAACCATTTTTTAAAAGTTTTTTTAAATTTCAATCCATTTAACATCTTAATATCAACTGGTAAATGGTTGAAAATCTTTATTGCTGTGTTGAACGTACTTTTGTAGAAAATGCAATTCTTGTACCTCGTATGACAAAGATCGTACTGGTAAACACTACGAAGTTTTCTCTTCGACTATTCCTTAAAGTAAAATATTGCATATTATATTTCACAAAAACACATATTTCTAATATAAAAATTCCAGTCAATGTCAATTAATATTTGTCCTTAAAAATTAAACGTAAAGATTCAGTACTGTGCATTCTATAGATTGTACGAAGACATTTCTTCTGCATAATAAAAACAGAGTTAACATTTACTGAATTGCCCCAATAAATTATTCCATAAGTTAGTAGAGGATACACATGACCAAAATATGCACTGCGCGTAACTCCTTCCGATGTGACCCCTATAAGGACCGACAACATATAACAGCAACGAGACAGTTTATTATTAATTTTGTTGATGTGACTTTTCCAATTTAAGTGTTCATCAAGTGTTACACTAAGAAAATTTGTATCATTCACAATGTCTATTTGCGTATTTGATTCTGAAATATTAAGATGAAATCTTTGCGTTCTGTCATTTCTTAGATGCATTATTTTGGTTTTAGAAGCATTTACACTCAAATTTAATCTTTTTAACCATTCTACCAAACTATACAAGGTCTGGTTGATCGCATTTTCAAATTCATGAAGAGAATGATTTTCTCCTGAAAAGAATATCGTGGCATCATCAGCAAACATCACACATAAATGGTCAGTAACATTCGGAAGTTCATTAATATAAACCAAGAACAGCAGGGGTCCAAGTATGCTTCCTTGGGGCACACCTAGCTTTACCAGTTCATAATCGGATACTTCTTTCAGTGTTTTTTCTTTACTATTATAATATTCAATAACAACTGCTTGTTTTCTATTAGACAAATAACTTTCAAATCATTCTAAAGCAACACCTCTGACACCTAAGTATTCCAGTTGGTTAAGCAGAGTTTTATGAATCACACAGTCAAAAGCACGTGACATATCTAGAAATAAAGCAACAGCAGGTACTTTGTTGTTAATGTTATCCCAAATATCTTCAAGAATTCGAAAAATTGCCGTTGTCGTCGATTTCCCTTTTTGAAAACCAAATTGATTCTTATGCAAAATGCTACATTTAATTAGAAATTTTAGTAGGCTATTATACGAGTACATTACCATTTCAAAGATTTTAGAGAAAGCTGGCAGTAAAGCAATAGGCCTATAATTACATATATCCTTTTTTAATCCTTTCTTGTAAATTGTTTTAACATGAGCTATCTTTAAGTCATCTGGGAATATTGCACTCTCAATCATTAAATTTATTATATAAACAAGCGGTTCAGCTATAATCTCTAAGCAAGCTTTGATCAATTGAATGGGAATTTTATCATTGCCTGAACTTTTTGTATTTCTCAAATGCTTAACAATTTTAATGATTTCAAACTTATCGACAGGGTTCTAAGAAAATACTTTTATTATTTCTTTGCAAGAAACATGGATTAATCTGGTCTGAAGAAATGTTACTGGTATTTTGCTTAGTAAAATAGTTATTAAAAGTTTGAGATATATCAATGGGCTTGGTCTATCTACTTCAATTAATTCAATAGTGGGTTTGATATTGTTTGTAGAAGTCGATTGCTGTTTTATAACTCCCCATGTAGCTTTAGTTTTGTTAGTACTTTGATCAATGAGTTTACTATTGTAAATTTTGATAGATTTTCTAATAACTTTTTTTAGGAGTTTACTATAATGGGTATAGAGTTTGTACTCAGTATTTTCTTTTTTATTCGGTAGTTTATAGGTTTTCATATATAAATGTCTTTTAGTCTTGCAGGATCTATGCAATCCCTTAGTTTTAGACATAAGTTGTTTTTTGTAAGTTAACTTAATCATTTCTGTTGGAATACACAAGTCAAAAATTAATAAAAAAAACGAATAAAAGCCCCATAAGCAAGATTAACATCTGTCTCTTTATAAACCTCTGAAAAGGGTACTTGTGATAAATATTTTAAAAACACATCCATGTATTTATCAATATGTCTTTTTGCCACGAACCAATATCTCTCTTTGAAACCCAAAGTAGAAGAAATAGCCAAACATTGTCCAGTATGGTCTGAAATGCCTAAGTTTAGTATTTTAGCTTCATAATTTTTATAGTTAGTTATTATATTATCTAGACAAGTGGCAGATGATTCATTAATTCTCGTGGGTTCATTTATTGAAAATTGCACATTATATTTACTCAATAAAGATCTGAAAGTTTTCGTCCACTTGTTAGAAACAAGAATATTAATATTAAAATCACCTGCTATAATTAACCGTTTCTTAGCTTTAATAATACTAGATTTAATAAATATTTTTTTCAATATGATGTCCAGCATTGATATGAAATTTTGTAAGTCACCTTCCGTTGATCTGTATATCCCTATCACAATAACATTTAAATCAGGCAAAGAGATTCCACAGCTTTCAAAATGCACCTCAATACTGAATTTTGATATCCATTCAAGATTATTATATTTTATTTCATTACCTATATAAATATACCCCACCTCTAGAAATCTCTTTTCTTGAAAAATGTGATGCCAGCTGATAATTTTGAAAATTTTATGAAACCTGGACTGATGATGATGATCATTTGAGAGGGTGTCACCTCCAAACGGGTGGCAATCGGTGCGGGCCGTTCTCGCCGCCCTTCATAACTACGCCACTGGTAGCAACGCATTGAAATCTCTGGTATCATATAGATTTTTTTTTATAAAATGAAAGTGGCAAACAAGCATGCAGTTCACATTGATGTTAAGTGATGACTGCAGCCTATAGACACCCACAGAAAGACCAAGGTCAAAATGCAGATGCGTTACCACTCCTGAGGCTAAGGCTAAGGTGTTATGCCTCTGTGCCGGAAATTACAGGGCTTCATAAATATTGCATTTCACCTATTCATAAATATTGCACATCGACTTTTGAAAGCAGACTTCGGCTTATTTCGGGTCTGTAGAGCGTTATCTCTTTCGTATGTTTCTTATGACGTTTGTCGATCATTTTGATTAAGTTTTGACCAATGTCGGATTATCATAGCTACGTAGGTATAGGGTAGGATCCCACAGCAGAATCATTTCGTTCATCCAGATATGCTGCAAACCTAAGTTTTATGCATATTTATAATCTAGAGAGTATACAACGTGTAACAGGATTGAATGTACAACCCACAACTAGTTTGTTCAGAATCGATAACCGAATCAATATGAGGCATTTTTGATATAGGTAACATTTTGTCCCAAAATTAATTACAATGATCGAAATTATGGTCACCCATTTGGTGAACTGTCAATATAAACGAAACTGAGACTAACGTCTATCCAAAATAAAATGCTAATCTCAACAAGTTTATTAGATCTCGAGACGTGCATTTTATTAATTATAATAATTTAAGAAATAAAATAGTGAAATTGAATCTTATTACTAGCGTAAGTTAAATAGGGATAGGTACGCAGGTTACGCTACATCACATTGCGACAGTGTACGTGTGTGTGTTGGTTTGTGTTTTATGTGCGGTCGTAAGTAGAGGTAGGGTAAGTATGCATAGGGTGTCCATACTGTTCGTACAAATTAAGGACAACTTGTTTCTTAAATAAAAGATATTAAATACTTAAACATGTAATTTCAGTTCATATTATGATAATAACTCGATTATTTTTATATTGTAAACGGGACTTAATCGCGTACTATTTTAATCGAAGTATTTACCTCGACACTCAGAGTGTCGAGGTAAATACTTCGATTAAAATAGTACGCGATTAAGTCCCGTTTACAATATAAAAATATGAATACAAATCGTGAAAGTTTAAAACAATTAAATAACTCGATTTTCTAATCGAGCTGTTTAAGAGTGTGATTTATTCCCGTTACATGTTGTATATCCACTAGGATGCCTATCAAAATTTGTGGCGAATGAAAGAAAACGCCATACCTACCTATTCTCATTCAAATTAAGGTTATGGCTTTGAATTCGGCATAAGAATTTTAAACTGGTGGTAGAGCTCCAGTGACGGAGCTCGCGGGCGTAGTCACCACCGCATTACCTAATTTACTTGCCGCTAAATGGTAGTGTTCAGCACTATCGTGTTCCGGTCAGGTGGTAATGTACGGCCCTGTAATTTCCGGCACAGAGGCATAACACCTTAGGCCTCAGGGGTGGTAACGCATCTGCATTTTGGCCTTGGTCTTCATGTGGGTGTCTATAGGCTGCAGTCATCACTTAACATCAATGTGAACTGCATGCTTGTTTGCCACTTCCATTACATAAAAAAAAAAAGACCAGTTCACAAAAATGCCATGGGGAAAAGTTTACTCCGGATTTGAAAATATTTCGTGATATTTTTCCCATTTCTTTCTTTCCGTAAAAACCTAATTTTGAATATAATGAACAATTCAAAACGGAAAGAGGCGAGAACTCCTCGCTGTTTTCAAGTTGCGCTTCCCAAAAAAAGTATTACATTTTAAAAATATACAAAATATGCTTTTTGTATTTTATAATACTAGCGGCTAGCCCCGACTTTGCGCGGGTGTAATTAATGTTATTTATTATATCCTTTGTCACTCAGTGAAGACGCCGCTTCCTAATGGTGAAACAATTTTTGAAATCGTTACTGTAGTCTTTGTGTGAAACTGTTTCAAACATACATACAAAACAAAAACAAAATAGATGGTTGTATTTGTACTATTTATTTGTCACAATAACACATGCGAGTGAACTTTAGAATTTACAGAAAAAAAGGAAGAGAAAAATTTGACTTCGGGCAGGAATTGAACCTCCGACCTCAGGATAACCAGTCCAGCCGCTTTTACCACTGAGCTACCGAAGTCCCTTCGGTACGGAGTATTTCCTGCCTGAAAAGATTCCTGCCCGAAGTCAAATTTTTCTTTTCGTGTTTTTTTTATTTTTAGATGTATTTTATGTTTGAAAACCATGTTGTGACATTGAAACACGGAGTAGTATGGATGACAACTACATTATTCCAAAAAGTATCTACTACAATAATCATTTCTACAAAAATCTACATTTAACTCTGGTACACTGCCTCGGTAGCCTAGTGGTAGCAGGCCACTACTACTACGCTGAGGTCCTGGGTTCGATTCCCAGGTAGGGGGTTATCAGAGATAATGGTAAAAAAGCCTTTATCTCTGGTTCTATTGGGATTTTTCCATTTTCTGGAAATTTCCCAGTACCTCAAAGTTTGGTAATGTGCCCGGAGATGTCAACAGGCTCGCCACCTGTTACATGGGCCAAAACGTAACCGGCGAATCGTGGGTGTTTGCATGTATGCTTGAATGCATGCATTTACCTCTGCCTACCCCTTCGGGGATTATAGGCGTGAAGTTACGTAACTCTGGTAGCTTCTATCTATCTATCATACGAACATTTACTTATTGTTGCTTTTCCAGCATGATTTAATGCTGCTGCTTACAAATTTGTTGAGGCGCAAGTAACTCGGGATGAGCAGGTAGTCTACAATTTAATCTACGGCCCATCAATAGTTTTGCAGGAGAGTCTATGTCCAGTTTAGGACTATAATTACTGTATTGAAAGACGCAATGCAACTCACCAAAAAGTTCTGGAAGACCACCTTTTCAGTTATATGATTCAATAAAGTTCATTAATTAAACTCCGTTTTTACACAGACACTTCAGAGTCATTGGTTTTAGGCTTTTACTTAATAAAATGAAAATTCACAAAAAATGCATCTCGAATTGGCGGCAATTTTCAGATAAGTAAGTGTTTTCTCTCGACGCCGCTAGCCGCGTGGCGCTAGTGTCGCCTCGACGTATGAAGGTGCAACGAACTCCTTGGTTTAGGCACGACACGGAGCTCGATGGCACGTGAATTTGAATTCGCGCCGCGGTGGTGGTTGGTGATAGGATTGGCATTGCTTATGAAAACCCAACCATCTAAATTGTCACGTGGCGTATTTCTATAACTAAGCAAATTTAAGTGAAAATCTGAACCGCTGTTTATAGATTTAATAAGAATATTTTTAACTGTAAATTGTAATTGTTTGTACTGCGCGTTCACTTTTTCCATTTGACTGTGCATCATTCGGGAATGACGTGGTGTGTTCAAAACCCAACTCTAAAGCAAATTTCCTAAAATCACGGCTGCAAAGCTGAAAAAAATGGGGTTGACATGTCGTGGGACAAAACCCCTTTAAATAGATAGAATAAAAAAAAATAGATGTACATTACAACATGATTGCATCAGAATGGGTTCAATCTGTTGTTAATATGATCGGTGGTAAAGCTGGCGGCAAAGCAGAATCGGTTCAAGCATCTGGAAATAATCTACAATGTTTGAAAGAAGCTATCATAGAGGCACGCGAACTTGCCACGTCTAAAGTAGCTTAAATATTAATAAATGTTTAATTGCTTTACGAATTTATCATATACACGTACACGTAATTACACATATTAAAATTATTCGCAAAATATACAATGACCTCGAACTTCTTCGTTTGTTATTATTATGCTACGATTGTTATTGTTAAAAGGGGAAATGAGACGTTCTACTGATATGCTTACCTACATTAGAATATATATTATTTGAATGATATCATCGACCAAAACGATATTCTTGATTATATTTCTTTTTTGTTTGGAAATTATATCATTTGTTATTCGATTTATTATCACAGTCTAAAGACCTTAAGAATACATAGTACTATATTAAAAAAAAAATAATCTCCATAATTAAAAAAAAAGTTAAAATATAATTAAAAGCTTAATAATATTTACATATAAAGTTATACCTAAACTAAACACAACATGCGTCTAAAAATTCCGCACTGCCTTCCTGTGCTATGGTACCCAGAACGCTGGCAGCATTGCCTCGTTGGATGGCAATCCTGCCAGCGATTTAATTTATTTTGTTTGTTTGAGACGATTCATAAGAGGTGCTTGTCACCTTAAATGAATATAAATTTCTGATTCTGTTTTAATTTGCTGTAAATTAAATTTACTGGAGGTAGAACTCCAGTGATGGAGCTCGTAAGTGTAGGCACCACCGCATTACTTAATCTATCTGCCGCCAAATGGTAGTGTTCAGCACTATCGTGTTCCGGTTAGATGGTAATGTATGGCCCCATTATAACTGTCACAGAAGCAAAAGATCTTAGGCCTCAGGGGTGGCAACGCATCTGCACTTTGACCTCTGGTTATTATGTAGATGTCTATAGGCTGCGGTCGTCGCTTAGCATCCATGTGAACTGTGTGATTGTTTGCTAGCACCATCATATTAAAAAATCCCGCGCAAAAAAGTAATCTTCAACAATTTATTGTTCTTTTTTTTTTTTGTTTACTAAGAATTACATTTTATCTTTCCTATTTCACTTTTCTCTTCACCTAAATAACCGACGCATATTTTTTCACGAAGAGACCAGAAAAAGGTTCTAAAAAGATCATTATCAACTTTAATCACGTTATCCATCAGGGACCCCTATTCTCTGCCTAATCTAGAATTACTACCAGGACATTAATAAATTTAATGCCTAGGGTACTGCTGTACTAATACGGATAATCGTTTCGGGTTTAGCTATCTGTATTGGTATGTATATAAGATGTGTATAAACCAGCGTTTCCCATTTGCCGGGTCGCGACCCGGTACCGGGCCACCAAAACAAAATACCGGGTCGCAACATCCCCGCCTTGTTTTAGAAAATATTGGCTGCTATCGATTGACGCATTGTAAATATTAATAAATGTGTATTTTTCCCTATGGAACCAGCTTCGGTTTAAAAATATTATGCGGGTCACGAAGGGGCAGTGTGATAATTACCGGGCCATGACAGAACAATGTTGGGGAAACACTTGTATAAACCTAACGTGCACAAAATGTGCGTAAGATTTATATTATTATGAAAACATTAGCATGAATATTCTTCTTGTGGTACGTAGTGGTGGTAATGTACGGCTCTGTAATTTCCGGCACAGAGGCATAACACGTTAGGCCTCAGGAGTGGTAACACATCTGCATTTTGACCTTTGGCCTTTGTCTGGGTGCCTATAGGCTTAAGGAATGAAAGCAAAAACGGAAAGAAAAATTTGTCTTCGTTCAGGCATCGAACCTGCGACCTCAGGATAACCAGTTCAGCCGCTTTACCACTAAGCTACCAAAGTCCCACGAAGTGCCTATAGGCTGTAGTCATCACTTAACATCAACTGCATGCTTGGTTGCCACTTTCATGACATAAAAAATATATATATATATATTTTTGGCAAATGCACCTAATAGTACGTACGTACGTAACTTCACGCTTGTAATCCCCGAAGGGGTAGACAGAGGTAAATGCATGCATTCAATAATACATGCAAACACCCACGACTCGCCGGTTACGTTTTGGCCCATGTAACAGGTGGCGAACCTGTTGCCAACTCCGGGCACATTACCAAACTCTGTGGTACTGGGAAACTTCCAGAAAATGGAAAAATCCCAATAGAAGCAGTGATAAAGGATTTTAAACCGTTATCTCTGATAGTCACCGACCCGGGAATCGAACCCAGGACCTCCAGCGTAATAGTAGTGGCCTGCTACCACTACGCTACTGAGGCAGTTTACCTAATAGTAATCATATAATTGTTGACGCGTTGTTTTCTTTTTTTTATTTTTTTTATAAATTTGGCATACGTAGTCTTGATCAATTAGTTTATAAAAAGTTATGTTTCATTCATTCATGTTCTATATATTTAATACCAATATAATACAAACAGCTAAAACATATCAATCTTCGTGTAAAAGAAAACTTAATGAATTTGTATCAAAACAATTGCTCCCGCAAACGACACAGCGGGCCATTTTTCATTGTAGGTAGCATTGTTAAGATGGCACGGGGGAAACTAGTAATTCTCTGACGTGTGGTGCAAGTAAGGAACATAGAGCAACACCGGAGGGGAGTAGCCATATGCAGGCTTTCCCCTCTGTCATACTACAAGGCCAAATGGGCCTATACCTGTCGGCTAGACGTTTAAATGTGTGCGTGAAATTGTTACTGTATTTTGTTAAAGTCAAGATGTGAGTTTCGTAGAAATAGACGATTTTTGTAGTGTGCGTGTGTGTCGCACGCATTTCCCCCCGCAAAAAATGACAGACTGTTTTGCATCGGTAATAAACGCTATGGCTACTCCCCTCCAGTCCGCCGCGGCTGGTGGCCCGTGTTGCTCTATGGTAAGGAAAGATAGAGGTAAAGGTTCGTAAATCCGAAATACATTTCTAATGATAGTAAGTATACTTATAGTAGTGCCAACCAGCACTTGAAGTGTCTATAATATTTTTATTTTTCGCAATAACATATGCAAGTGCATTTACAAATTAAAGAAATAAAAACGTTGCTTGAAGTCTTTTTTTTTTCTTTAATTTTTGAACTATTTTTTTTCATGATTTTTGGATTTCCAAAAAGATAAAATTAGGAACAATACATTAATTTTTTTGTGTACTTACTCTATTACTTACCTACTATCTTGATCGAGTCTATATCGTCGATGCAAATAATTAATAGTTAGAAAATTCTAAAATTCTGAATCATCAAATAAATTTTTTACAAAATTAAATTTGTTTTATTTTATATCTGAAATAAAACAAAACGAATTTTTCTCACAAAAAAGATAAATATTCAGGATATAATATTAGCACTATGATGTCGTTAGTCAGCTAAATACACATTCTTTACCACAAAAGAAAATAAACAAAATAATATCTCTCATGACTTGCTCCATAGGAATATGCCACAAAAAAACGTATTCATTTTAATTTGTCCTCCGGAGAATTTGCGTCCTTTTTGAGTCTTTAAGGCTTGATTTATTGCTTTCACCATTGCTAGATGACCCTTGAGGACTTCAATAGGCAATGTTGAAACTATTTTGCTGAAACTTAGAAATTTGTTTAGTTTTTAAGGTGTAAGTCAATTTTAGCAGGAGCAGGCCTTACATGCTTTGTAGCCGGCTACCAGAGAATATGTAATAATACTACGTATAGAATGGACATTTTGACGTCCCGCCCGATTTGCCGGCATCACTCAACCCCTTCCCCTCTTATGGGCGACGGTTGGTATTTTATACACAGGCGCGCGTGTAAATACACGTCACTGATTGATGTCTGTGTAATAGAAACCAAATTAAGCGTTTATATGGAATTTTGGCAAAGTGTCCGCGGTGTGCTGCTACTGCTAAATTTTTGTTTCTTTATATTCCGCTTAGAACTCTTTTATAGTCTTTTCTCAGTAATGACAAAGAATGTCCCATATTCTTTTGTTTAGTCTTACCTTGCCGTTTGTAAAAGAGAGTATGGAACATTCTGTTGATACCTATTTTTATTATTAAGTATTTTTGGACCATTATCAATTTTATTGTTGTTATTCGCCTTAATTTTACATTTGTAAATTGACCTATCACAAGTAAATTTTATTATTTCCAAATGATAAAATAAATTTTTGAGTCTGAGTTTGAATTAGCGTGACAGACAGTTCACGACCCAATTTAACGGCAGTGTTACATTACGCTAAATTACAATATATTATATGAATCGCAATTAGATCTCCCGTTCCATTGAAGGGTCGATAAACCATCCATTATATTACGGACCAAACCGTAGTCAAGTTTTTTAGGTGTAGCATGAATATAACGTGCCTGCCTAGAAATAACTTTGATATAATAATGGCAACTCTTGATACGTCCCACTGCCGGGCACGAGTCTCTCCCCTTTTGGGGAGGCCTGGAGCTTACTCCACCACGGTGCTCAAATGCGGGTCGGTGGAGATACGGGTTAGTGGCCAACCCGCTGTCAGATGATCCAAACCGCCCATAAGGCCTGCTATCTATCGACAGCAACCGGGACCGACGGCTTAACGTGCCCTCCGAAGCACGGAAACTTTGATATAATAGGTGAAAATCGATTTCCTAACGGTAACGTAACTTCACACCTGTAATCCCCGAAGGGGTAGGCAGAGGTAAATGCATGCATTCAATCATACATGCAAACACCCACGACTCGCCGGTTACGTTTTGGCCCATGTAACAGGTGGCGAACCTGTTGCCATCTCCGGGCACATTACCAAACTCCGGGGTACTGGGAAACTTCCAGAAAATGGAAAAATCCCAATAGAAGCAGAGATAAAGGATTTTAAACCGTTATCTCTGATAGTCCCCGACCCGGGAATCGAACCCAGGACCTCCAGCGTAATAGTAGTGGCCTGCTACCACTACGCTACTGAGGCAGTTTTGTTATTTCCTAACGGTGATAGTATAATTACAGTGACAAACACAAACAAATGACAGTGTGACATTACGTTAAATTACATTATTAGAATCGCAATTTGGTCTTCCGTTCCATTGATGGGTCGATCATCCTTCAGCCCTTATCTTACAGAGCAGCCCTTTATGGTCGTCCCACGCATAAATTCTCAGATGATGGATTAGACATGACTTTGGGGTTCCGTTGTTCAAGAATTGAAACTTGGAGATTGTGATATACGCAGTTGGTTTTTATTCGTAATGCATTTTTTGGTTAAATAAATGCAACAACACAAAGTAATTTCAATAGTATAAAAAGTTAAGCTCGATTTTTTAATGTAATCACTGCTAATTGTTTCCTTAAAAAAAATTAAAAGGTTCAATAAAAAATGTGTCTTAATATATTATGCGAGTATAATTTGTATGCACTACTTACCTACTATTCTAGGTGTTAGGACCGAATCTGGTTCGGAACCGAGTTGGGATATTTTTGACATATTAATTTATATTTTGCGAAATAACACCATGCTCGATGTTTTTTTTTTTAAATTATTGGTTAAAGATACAGTTAGTATCTTTTTCGAATTTTCAAAATGTGCCCAGAAAATGTAGCTTTATTGAATAAAGTTCAAAAAACTGATAACAACAACTACTACTACTGTTACTGGTGGTAGAGCTCCAGTGACGGAGCTCGCGGGCCCCACCGCATTTATACCTAATATACTTTCCGCTAAATGGTAGTGTTTAGCACTGTCGTGTTCCGGTCAGGTGGTAATGTACGGCTCTGTAATTTCCGGCACAGAGGCGTAATACCTTAGGCCTCAGGAGTGGTAATGCATCTGCATTTTGACCTCGGTCTTTGTGTGGGTATCTATAGGCTGCAGTCATCACTTAACATCAATGTGATCTGCATGCTTGTTTGCCACTTCCGTTACAAAAAAAAAAAATATGTTATAATCGCACATTTGGAATTTCATAAAGATAATTATTTTAACATTTTTATTTTTAACTGTAATCCAAAAACATCTGAACGCAGAACATGTCATAGTTAGTGTCGTTAGGTTAACTGGTTCATGTTTTCTTTTCAATAAGTTTTATAATAGATTCTTTTAATTTCAGGTAAAAAATAAACGTCTGATTGTGAGTCATTGGTGTATGCATGCATGTAAGTATTCACTTCAACCTCAGTCTTGTGCTGCCAGCCCTGAAGGGCTCTTTTAACGCCCTTTTTTGTAGAATCAGCACCAACAGAAGAACTCAGAAGGAAGTTCGTTCCACATTTTAGACTTTGTGGACAGAAACGACCACGAAAACCACCAAGTTGAGCAATGCCAGGTGTCCAGTCGGTGAGGGTGGAATTTCTCTCTTTGGGGGGTACCCCCAGAAATTTCAAATAATACTACCGTGTAATGTTGATAATGACATGGTGATCGAAGCGTTCAACAGAGCACTCACCATTGTAGAGACTCCCAATGTCTCTGCGTAGGTTCAGATGTCCGACGCTGTTGGACCTAGTAGTGAGACCTTAATCCTATCTACGAAGGGTATTTGACAAGGTGACCAAGCTGGTATTTGAGGGCTCTTGCCCACAAATGTGAGCAGTATTCCGGGTGAGGTCCACTTAGATCGTATAAAGCTGTAGTAGCCCCAAACCGAAATAAATACTGCCTAGCTTTATTAAGATCCCTACCTTTTTGGATGCCAAATTGGTCTTGCACTCAATGTGACTTCCAAATTGCACTTCTTTCGGTATGTCAACGCCCAGGATACCAATACTCTTACCAGCGGGCTAGCGGAGTAACTTAGAACTGTAATGTAGCATTGAATGGGGTTTTAACGGTGAACGCGCAGACATGTCGTCTTCTATATTTATATTTATTTCTATCTACTGTATTTTAAAAATTTAACAAAAAAGCAAAATGTAATCGAACCTTTTGCCTTTCTCCAACTCGGACTGTGCTGCTTTTTTATTAGTTACGCCTGAGACAAGGTTATGTAGAAAAGGGATTAGGGAAGCCTCGGGTTTTATCATTAGGGTTTAAAAATGCTGTTCATTCTGTTCACACTCATCATCATTAACCGAGACTTATCTTTCATCACGTTCATTCTTTATCAGTCTCTCTAGTCAGTCATTAATCTGTATGATAATTATAACGTTTACATCACAATTGAATGAGAATTTCAAGACAGTAATTGTCTGTTTTATCCGACTTCACTAGACGGAGAGACATATTTTTCGAAAGCATGTCAGTGTGGAGTTCCAGTGTAATCTATCTGCCGTAGGCACCACCGCATTACCTAATTAACTTGCCGTTAAATGGCAGCGTTCAGCACTATCGTGTTCCGGTCAGGTGGTAATGTACGACCCTGTAATTTCCGGCACAGGGGCAAAACATCTTGGGCCTCAGGTGTGGTAACGCATCTGAATTTTGACCTCTGGTCATTGTGTGTCTATAGGCTGCAGTCATCACTTAACATCAATGTGAACTGCATGCTTATTTGCGACTTTTTTAACATAAAAAAAAAGAAAATCCAATTGTTTTCAGAAACCATTTGCTAACTAATACAATAGGTAGCGAGATTAAGATTGTTAGCCGCTTGTAGGGCCATTGAAGACGGGCGAGGTCTTCTAAATATAGTCGCAGTATTTTAGTACGAACTTAAAAACGAAGACTTTTTATTCATAAAATAGCTTTCCATTTTGAATCTCAAGCCTAACAAATGAATATTATTATACTTTACTTCTTTGTGGGGGTCGAATTCCAGTGCAGGGACTCCAGGGGTGCGATCGCCCAACGACATTGCTATAGTCGTTGTCATTGCTGTCAGATATTAATGTCGATTTTTGCTTAATATATTATAGGCTGCAGTCGTCACTTAACATCCATGTGAATTGCATGCTAATTTGCCATCTTTGTTTCATAAAAAAGCCAAAATAAAATTATTCATAAGTTCAAAAAAGTTTTGCCGTCGCTGTCACCCCGAAACCGCCGCCCGGGCCCACGTGACGATATTTTGAGCAAGGTGCGTGGCATACCTACGCTTAGAGTAAATGCCAAATCAGAAACAAATACTTAATAGGTACATTTTGTGTAGGAAAACTCTAATTTTTAAAAGTCGTAGGCTGCCTGTAATTGTTAACGCGCTAATTTAAATTAACCCTTAAAAAAAACGTTACTTCACGCCTGTAATCCCCGAAGGGGTAGGCAGAGGTAAATGCATGCATTCAATCATACATGCAAACACCCACGACTCGCCGGTTACGTTTTGGCCCATGTAACAGGTGGCGAACCTGTTGCCATCTCCGGGCACATTACCAAACTCCGGGGTACTGGGAAACTTCCAGAAAATGGAAAAATCCCAATAGAAGCACAGATAAAGGATTTTAAACTGTTATCTCTGATAGTCCCCGACCCGGGAATCGAACCCAGGACCTCCAGCGTAATAGTAGTGGCCTGCTACCACTACGCTACTGATTAACCCTTAATTTACCCTTAATTACACAAAATGTAGTATACAGCATGTAACGGGAATAATGTACACTCTTAAACACCTCGATTAGAAAATCGAGTTATAATCATAATACATGAACTGAAATTGCATGTTTAAGTATTTAATATTTTTTATTTAAGAAACAAGTTGTCCTCAGTTTGTACGAACTTTATACACACCCTATGTATATTTACCCTACCTCTACTTACGACCGCACATAAAATACAAACCAACTCACACACTTACACTGTCTCAATGTGATGCAGCGTAACCTGCGTACCCCTATTTAACACTCGCCAGTAATAAGATTCATTTTCACTATTTGATTTCTTAAATTATTATTAATAATAAAAAATGCACTTCTCAACGAGTTCTAATGAACTTGTTGAGACTAGAATTTTATTTTGGATAGACGTTAGGTCATTTTCGTTTGTATTGACTGTTCACCAAATACCCTTTCCTCAATTATAATTAATTTTGGGACAAAATGTTACCTATATCAAAAATACCTAAAATCAATACGGTTATCGATACTGATCATACTAGTGTCGGGTTGTACATTCAATCCTGTTACACGTTGTATATATGTATACTCGTATAAAGAAAAAAAAGATCAAATTCTATTTTCACGTTCGTAAATCCGCATATTTTTTAACAAATAATTTAAAGCCAACCAAAACAAATGCAATAAACAACCCGCTGAAGCCGTCAAAAGCAAAAACTAAAAACGTTATTGTTTGGTTTATGGAGTGCTTTCAATTAACTTCAGATGTTGGATTTGCAAGCATTTCCAGTTATTTCATTAGTTTTGGATGGAAATAAATTGTTGTTAAATTGAAAGAGTTAAATCGAAAATTGAAAATGAAATATTTTTATCTTTTACTGGTGGTAGAGCTCCAGTGACGGAGGTCGCACGCGTAGGCACCACCGCATTACCTAATATACTTGCCGCTAAATGGCAGTTCAGCACTATCGTGTTCGGGTCAGGTGGTAATGTACGGCCCTGTAATTCCCAGCACAGAGGCAAATTACCTTAGGCCTCAGGAGTGATAACGCATCTGCATTTTGAACTCTGATCTTTCTGTGGGTGTCTATAGGCTGCAGTCATCCCTAAACATCAATGTGAACTGTATGCTTGTATGCCACTGCCAATATATTAAAAAAAAATGAAAAAAAAGGTGTTGCTGTAGAATTTGAGGAAACTTATTTGAAGGACACGTTCCACTTTGGGCCCGCACCTTGTACACTATATCAAAAGATAGAGAAAAATATGAAGGATCATGGAAAAATACTCAAAAATAATTTGAATCGTTGTTTTTTTTGTCGTTAATATGTAATATATGACATTTATGTATCATATAGGCCCACCAGGCGCTACCACCTCGCCTGGTCGGAGGATCCTCCCTTTTCGTCAGAGGAACATTTCCATCCGTACCTCCACAGATATTTGTTTCGAGTCTGGGTCTTGTATGTGTACAACGGCACCCACGACACAGGTTTTTACCTACTGTGGGCTGTGAGTGTAAGCGTATTTTTTTTTTATATCTGGATAAACGAAATGTTTCTGCAGTGGGATCTGAACGTATTAAATAAGAGGCGTAAAGTAAAATTACAGTGCAAATATGATTAGTGTGGAAACTTCGCACAAAACCTTGAAACGTCACACTCACACAAACATGCACATCGACGAGGCCTTTAAGCGGTTCTCGCGGTGCTGCAGTACTGAGTCACTCGCTATATCGAGCGTCAATGCGCTTGTTTGTGTTAGTGTGCCATTTCGAACGTTTTGTACGTAGTTTCCATACTGCTCATATTTGTACTGTGGTAAAATCATGCACCTTGACCTTGTAACTTGACACTTGTCACTTATCAAATAAAAACGTGCTTCGTCGCACCTCCAACGCTCATTGTTTCGAAACAACCGCGCTTTATCTGGTGTTAATAAACAGCGCTTGTAAATAACAATTGTTTGTTTACTTATCGGATAGAAAGAGACAGTGGCACGTATTGATAATAACAAAGAACAACTCGAAACGGAAATTTATTTTTACTAATTTTAACTGGTGGTAGAGTTCCACCGTATTTCCGGTCAAGTGGTAATGTACGGTCCTGTAATTTCCTGCACATCGGCATAACACCTTAGGCCTCAGGAATGGTAACGCATCTATTTATTTGTATTTATTTATTTAAATATAAGGAGTACATACAGTATCGGTGTAAAAATGAAAAAAGGCATGCTCCGATGGTTCGGGCATATAGAAAGAATTTCGAATGAGCGAATGACTAAACAGATATACAATGCGAATGTGGATGGTTGCAGAGGTCCAGGAAGACCAAGACTGACCTACCATGACCAAACAGGTCGAGTTCTGTCTGAAGGTGGGATCAAAAGTCTTAGGAATCGGCGTGCATGTTGCACCCGTTAGGGACCTGGCGTGAAGATACATACATACATACAGCATAAAACAAAACGCACCATAAAACCTGGAATAGGTTCTAATAATTCGTAACATCAATGTTAACTGCATGCTTATTTGCCACGTTTATAACATAAAAAATAGGTAACTGCTGCATGGGTGCCTGCAGGCTTGCATGCATTTAGTTATCTTTGCTTACCCTTTCGAGGAACATAGGCGTTACATTAAGACCAATACAGCAATTATATTAATAAGCCAATAAATTCTATTCAACCAAAAGAAGCTAAGATCCGTAAATATTTATTAGCGGATAATACGGCTAATGGCGAATTCGTATCTATTTGGGCCGGCTCAACGCGACTTTACGTGCCTTAACGCGGCTCAACGTTAAGCCGACGCCACACGGAACGCATTAAATATAAAATTTTCCTTGAAGATATACGTTAATTTCGCTCGCTCAGGATTATTGTGCGTGAATTTTGTTTCCATTTTCAGAGTGTATTTTAATCTCGATTTATTTTTCTTATTCATAAGAATTGTGCGTACAATGTACTCAAGAAAAACATTGCTTAGACACATTTAAGGACTTTTGATGTAGAATAAACAGCTCCTATACGTATATAATTCAAGAATAATTCGTTAGGTGTTGGCAGCCGTGTATATTTAGAGTCTGACTCTAAAAAACCACGCTATATTGCCGTGAAGTGAAACAACAATGTTTGAGCAAAACAACAAATGTGAACAATATTTCATTGAAAAAAGAAGTAAGTGTAGAAAAATTGTCTTAAAAAAAAAATAAAAAAAAACTTGCAAGGCAACTTAATGATATCCACTAGGTTGTCTATCAAAATTTGGCCGCATATTATATTCTCTAGATTATAAATAATTAATTAAATACGCTTATTGATAATTCATTAAAAAAAAGTAAAAAAAAATCTCCAAAAAAAATACTTGAAGAGTATTTAAGAGTCTTAAGTACATAGGTAAACCAAAACTTTATATGAATATTTTGGTACAACCAAACCTAATACTAAATTTTTGTTTGATTTTGACGTTCCAATGCCAATTTCACCAACCGTATCTACCTATAACAGAATTATTTCCATCATTATATACCTACAACGTTACTAGGTGTTGCATATTATCAAAACCGTCACGTACAGTAAGCTCTTAAGTGCATACATGTAATCTGAATACGCGAGTGTTTGGAAATGCCTCCAGAGCATTAGTTTACACGCATTACTCGATGCTATATTTTCATTTACGTAAACGTGTTTGTATTTATTTGTAGTAGAGCTCCAATTGACAGTATTGAAGAAGTAAGCAATACGTTTTAAGTGTATTAATTTTATAATAAAACAATATAATAAATAAATATCTGTGAGATTTTTACAATAAGGCCTTACGATACATCACGTTACATAGATTTTTTTCTTCATCCCCAATTATCCCCATAAAGTTGCTCATATGTTTGATGTTCACTTATTTTTCTAACATTTTGACGTGACAACGTCTTAAATTAGGTTGCGGCTCGGAGTCACTCATGAAAAAGTGTAACGCCCGGTAACGTAACGATGAGTCACCGAACGAGAGAGAGGCCTGCCGGACCGGCGAATGCCTTTCTACCGAGAAAAAGACGTTGTCACGTAAAATCTTCGCCCGTAAAACCGACTTTACAGGCAACCAGTGTTTTTTTTATGTCATGGAAGTGGTAAACAACCATGCAGTTCATATTGATGTTATGTGATGACTGCAGCCTATGGATACTTACACAAAGACCAAGGTCAAAAATGCAGATGCGTTACCACTCCTGAGGCCTAAGGTGATATGCCTCTGTGCCGGAAATTACAGGGCCGTACATTACCACCTGACCGGAGCTCTACCACCATTAAAAACATTACATCAGTGACTCAAACACGAACATCTCACAAAAATAAGTGAACTTCAAACATCTATATCTATCGTTACATAGATTATTTTTTTATTCGTTCCCCAATTATCCCCATAAAGTTGCTCATGTGTTTCAGGTTCACTTATTTTTGTGACATGTTCATGTTTAACACGTTAAGCGCGTTACCGGACAAATATGCCCGGTATTGACCGGACAAATATGCTCCACCGCGGTGCGAACGCCAATAATTAGGTTTCCCCGCTCGTGTGGACTCGTGTTAGGTACGATGTACTGTGAGTAGAAAGGAGACAAATATATATTATTGCTTTATACTCCAAGTCGATTTTATTAACATAGATAAAAGATACATAGCATTTTTGTCCTGTACGGACTAAACGAAAACACTTTGCGTTCAGTGCGTTACCGGACGAATACAACTTGTAAGTCATATATGTCCTGTATCGCACCAGCGGCGATGCAGTATGTGTTAGTGTGGATCTGGACTTGATTACCGTTAAACGGTTGTCGATAATATTATGTTCGCAAGCACTTTATTTACGTAATAAGTACGTTTTGAATTCATAATGACGCGTTCTCGAAAATTGTTGACTAGTTGTTTTGACGAAAAAATTGAAGACAGTAATATCATATCCGACATAAACAAAAATGAAAATAAGTTCTCTCCGGATAAGAAAATCAAAGCTTTAGATAATATAATAATTCCATCGTGTTCAGTAAAAGCTAAATCTCCTGGGACATATTGGTGTAGCAGAAGATAAATTTACTTAATAAATATAAACAAAATCGATAAATATTTGTGTACCGGACACATTAGCCATGTTTCGCACCAAAAATATATTTAGTACATAGCAATATGGTCCTGTACCGCAACAGTGGAAATACTGTATTTTTGAACTCCGCAGTCAACGTGTTAAGTCACTGACTTACATGTGTGTACCGTAACTTGTACTATGTACATTCAGTGTTCGTTGTACTTTCGGTGAAAGTCACCTGTGACAAATGGACAGACAAACACACGAGTGATCTTATAAGGGATTTATTTCTTTCTTTTCTCATTACCTTAAATACATATTTCCCAACTACAACAATAGTACTACATCCAATTTAAATAAATTAAAACGTACTTCTTCTGCTGCAGATGTCAGTTGGAACAAGTCGACAACGGTTCAAATTTAATTAAGTTTTTTGCATCAGCCCCCAACCTACCCTTATCTTGAGTACTTTTGTTGGATTAGATTTATCTCGCAATGTACTTGATAAGAGACGTTTCACAAAAATATACAAATATACATCGCTTTGAAACTTATTACTTTTTTTATTTGTTATATTTACGCAACTTAAATAGTTTTGAGAACGAGTTACACGTGATATTTTGTTTTTATTTTGTATTGATAATTGCACAGAACCATTCGTGTGCCAGTCCAACTCGCACTGGGCCGGCTTTTTTTGGTAATTGCATGTGTTGGCATTATTTGCACATTAAAAACATCACAAAACCTAATCCGTTTTTTTCATACAAACTCATTGTTCAAACGTGGTTACATAGAGAATTCGAGCGATTTTGCTCGCTCACAAAGTGGGATAAAAACACAGATTACAGGCGACATCTTAATGCCCACAATATTATGAGCGTCTGGCCCGGTTATGATATCGTGTTTACTGTCTTCTGAGATGTTTTTCATACAAAATTTCTTGTTATTTTGCAGACATAAGATTCTGTGCTTACCTATACTAATTATAATATGTAAGTATGTATATATTTGACACTTTCTTCATAATAATAATAAAACGCACAATTCACCCTACGCGATGGGCAACAGAACAAAGAACCTTATCCGTATTGTTAATTCAAACCCATATTTCAAACCTGGTTACATAGGGAACTCGAGCGATAGTGCTCGCTCACAAAGTGGGATAAAAAACACAGATTACGGGCGACATCTTAATGCCCAAGATATTACGAGCATCTGGCCCGGTCATGATATTATGTTTACTGTTTTCTGAGATGTTTTTCATTTAAAATGTCTTATTGTTTTGCATTCATATTAGATTCTGTGCTTACCATTAGTATAATATGTAAGTATGTATATTTTACACTTTCTTCATAAATATAATAAACCGTACAATTCATCTATTTCGATGTGCAACACAACAAAGAACCTAATCCATTTTGCTCATTCAAACTCATATTTCAAACATGATTAAATAGAGAACTCGAGCGATATTGCTCGCTCACAAAGTGGGGTAAAAACACAAATTACGGGCGACATCTTAATGCCCACAACATTACGAGCATCCGGCCCGGTTATGATATTGTGTTTACTGGCTTCTGAGATGTTTTTCATACAAAATTTCATGTTATTTTACAGACATAAGATTCTGTGCTTACCATTAGTAATTATCTTTAATATAAAAATAAGTCGGGTTTTCCTTCCTGACGCTATAACTCCAGAACGCACGAACCGATTTCCACCGTTTTGCATTCGTTGGAAGGGTCTCGGGCTCCGCGAGGCTTATAGCAAAGAAAATTCAGGAAAAATATTCATTAAACGACATCCACCGCGGCGAAGCCGCGGGCAACAGCTAGTTATGTATATATTTGACACTTTCTTCATGATAATAATAAATCGCACAATTCACCCATACGATGTGCAAAAGAACAAAGAACCTTATCCGTATTGTTCATTCAAAACCATATTTCAAACATGATTACATAGAGAACTCGAGCGATATTGCTCGCTCACAAAGTGGAGTAAAAACACAGATTACGGGCGACATCTTAATGCCCACAATATTACGAGCATCCGGCCCGGTTATGATATCGTGTTTACTGTCTTCTGAGATGTTTGAAATCTCTTATTTTGCATTCATATTGATTTACGTCTAAAACAAATAAATTAAAGCGAATCAAACAATTTAAAATCATCCATCAAAAACGGACAGAGAAACGTACAGTGAAGTCTTAGTAATAAGATCCCTATTTGGCTTATCATCATCATCAATGTCGCGCTCTTCATTACTGAAGGTCGTGCCCGTCTTGAAGTGTCTTGGTGGCTTTGGTCAGCAGACTCTTCCAATCTAGCCTGTGTACGGCCTTCTTCATGGCTTTTGTTATGGGGAGGCCAGTAACTTTGGTGACTTGGTCAGTCCATCTGGTAGGAGATCGGCCCCGAGGTCGTTTGCCTTCTACCTTCCCAACATCTATTAGTTTTTCCAGATTATTTGGATTCCTGCTTGCTATGTGCCCAAGCTAGATTAGGACTCTCTGGTAGCAGATGGTGGAGAGTCTTGTTTTGATTCTGAGCTGTTTGAGAATCGACACATTTGTCCTTTTGGCCGTCCAAGGGATACGCAGCATTCGTCGCCAACACCACATCTCAAAAGCATCTCAAGTTTTGACTTAAGGAACCCTTAAAAGAAGCCGACAATTTCGAGAATGTTTGTTACGACAAATAATAATAAAAACCCGAAAGTACTGCTCATGTCAATGGGAGTCTGACACGCACTTGGGCCATTTGTGGATCCAAAGATCACTGTAATGAATGAACGAAGGCCCATGTGGTAATCTGACTTTATCAAAACGCAACTTCACCCGCGAAGGGGTAGGCAGAAATCAATGCATACAATCAAACACACAGTCATGCTAACACACACGATTCGCCATTTACGTGTCGTCCCATGTAATAGGCGCCTATTGCAGTATTGGCCTGCTACCACCTACATGACCTACAACTAACTTGATTTTCCCAAACTTCCATAATGCTACTTCTCAAGTTTTGTCAAAAATTCCCAACAAAATTTACTCCGAGAAACGAACCCGTTACCTAAAAGGTACCGGGTTCGTTCGGTTATAAACCAAACAAATTTTACTGGTGGTAGAGCTCCAGTGACGGAGCTCGCGGGCGTAGGCACTACCACATTACTTAATACCTCTACTTGCCGCTAAGTGGTAGTGTTCAGCACTATCGTGTTCCGGTCAGGTGGTAATGTACGGCCCTGTAATTTCCGGCACAGAGGCATAACACCTTAGACCTCAGGAGTGGTGACGCATCTGCATTTTGACCTTGGTCTTTTTGGTGTCTATAGGCTGCAGTCATTACTTAACATTAATGTGATGCTTGTTTGCCGCTTCTATTAGGTACAAAAAAAAATGTAATCGTTCAAAAGATATAATCTGTTTACAAATTATTATTCAAAGTTCGTTACATGAAAACATGAACGATACAGCTCGCAAACAAAATAGGGTAAAAAAAACCCAAATTATGGGCGACATCTTAATGCTTACAATATTATGAGCATCTGGCCCGATATAACAAGATCGTGTTTACTGTCGTCGGAGCGGGTTTTAATATGATTTCTTTTATTTTTCCTTAAAGAGAGGACTTTATTAGAATTTTAATTGCCTTGTGCCATAAATGATCGGGTCAATAACTGGAAAAAGATAGCACAAAATATTGATGGCAGTTTAGGTCTTTGGCACTATCTGCGCTTGAGCCCCACCCCTAATACTCTACAATCAGTTATTTTTAAAAGTGATTCTAATTCTATTTACTGGTGGTAGAACTCCAGTGACGGAGCTCGCAGGTGTAGGCACCACCTCATTACCTAATTTGCTTGCCGCTAAATGGTAGCGTTCAGCACTATCGTGTTCCGGTCAGGTGGTAATGTACGGCCCTGTAATTCCGACACAGAGGTATAACACCTTAGGCCTCAGGAATGGCAACGCATCTGCCTTTGACTTCTGGTAATTGTGTAGGTGTCTATAGGCTGCAGTCATCACTTAACATCAATGTGAACTGCATGCCTGTTTGCCACTTCCATTACGTAAAAAAGTAGTAGAGAGTAGTTTAATTTTTATTCTTTGTAGACCTATTACCTCCATTTAATTCAACTTTTTTTTTTTGCTAAATGTTTTTTTGTGTGACAGTTCTTTTATTTTATTTTATTTTTAAAATAACTTATTGTTTTGATTAGTTATTGTTTATTTTTTTTTTGTTGTTAAATCTTTACATAACTTTAATTATGCCTCATACAATATTGTTTTTAGGTAAATGTAACTGTAAAGTTTAACGCTTTCTCCCAGTGATCAACCAGCAGGACTGGCTCAATCTGATATTTTACAAAATTGTGTTTTTTTTTTAAGTTATATTTATAACACTGTACTTTATCTTATTTTATCTCATTAATATAATAATATATTTTTAGTATTATAGTATCATATTATTTATTTATTAGAATTTTATGTTTATGTAATATTACCTATTTATTATGTCTGATGATGATTCATATTATTCTGCTTGTACCTTTAATTTATCTTGTGATGACTCTTTTCAGGATTTTGAAACTCTAGGTAATTTATTGAACAACACCCTAGGAAATGTGAAAAATTCGTAGAGTATTATACCCTCTCACTATAACGATTTCCTAGAAACCTTTTCTTCTCATTCTAAAATAGACGCTGTTTTAATTTCTGAGAGCTGGTTCAAGCCATCTCTCTCAAGTACGTCTTTTGGTCTCCCAGGGTTTGTCTTGCTGAGGAATGACAGAACCGGGAAGGGTGGAGGCGGGGATGCCATATATCTTCGAAGTAGCATTCCACACACTATTCTCTCTTCTTCACCTTCCTTGTACAACGCTTCGGCGGAATATCTGTTTCTAGAAATCCAAGTGCATCACGTTAAGGTTCTACTTGGCGTGGTGTACTGTCCTCCTGGCACCGATTTTCATGCAGATCTTGAGCTGGTGTTGGATTCTTACTGTGCAGATTACACACATCACATCGTCATGGGTGATTTCAATGGGAATCTTTTAAATGTTACACCACAATCCTCCAGGCTTCAAAACATATTCGAGTCAGTCAATCTTTCAATTCTGCCTTCTGGTCCAACTCATCATAATCTCAACATTTCTGACACTTGGCTTGACTTGATTGTTACGTCTTCTCTAAGTCGCGTAATCAAACACGGTCAAATACCGGCCCCTGGTTTTTCTCTTCATGATCTTGTTTATTTTGCGTATAAGCTTAAATTACCTACACCTAAGCCAGAAATAGTCTGGCTGCGGAATTTTAGCAGTATTAATTATGACTGCTTAAGAGCTGATGCTGCTCGCTTGGACTTCTTACCGGTTTATGATGCGTTGTCGGTTGATAAAAAACTTTCACACTTCAATTCTCAAGTTCTGAAACTGTACGACGCACATGCACCGGTAAGGGCAGTCAGGTTGAAGCGGCCGTCTGCAACCTGGATAACAGCGGGTGTTCGCATGGCGATGAGGCGTCGAGATAGAACTTTCCGGGTCTTTAAGCGTGACAGGTGCGATGATAACTGGTGTTTGTATAAGGCTGCTAGAAACCGGTGTAACCAAATGGTGAGAGCAGCCAAACGTCGATTTTTTGATAAAGTTGCAGATTCCTCTACAAAAGAAATATGGAAATTTCTGAACTCTCTAAGTTTCGGCAAAGCTGCCAAGCCTGTGGACGTTAACCTTTTTTCTCCCAATACTTTAAATTCTTATTTTTCTCATGTCTTTCCCCTTAACTCTTCTATAAAAATGAGAACTCTGTCGGATATTTCTCTCTTTACTCAAACTTCCACTGACTCTTTTATATTTTCTAAAATCGATGTAGAGGACACCCTAAAAATTATTAACTCCATAAAATCCTATGCGGTAGGCAGTGATGACATAAGTCGAATGATGATTATGCCTATACTCCAGTTCATTGTTCGCCCTTTAACTCATATCATTAATTATTTTTTAGAGTCGGGGGTCTTCCCTTTGATGTGGCAAAAAGCTTTTGTGGTCCCACTTCCAAAAGTTAATAACCCCCGCGAATTAAAGGAGTATAGGCCTATTTCAATACTACCGTTTCTCTCAAAGACCCTCGAAGCTGTTGTCCATAAACATGTGTCATCTTACGTGCATGCAAACAATTTAATATCTTCGTTTCAATCCGGTTTTCGACCTGGGCACAGTACCACCACTGCACTTCTTAAGGTTACAGAGGATATTAGGACTGGCATGGAGGATAAAATGGTCACTATTTTGGTACTTATAGATTTCTCAAACGCATTTAATATGGTAGACCATGATATCCTCCTTGCTATTTTGAAACACTTTAATTTTGTCCCTGTAGTGGTTGAATGGTTTTCCTCTTACCTTAAAGATAGACAGCAAGCGGTTAGGGCCAATGGGGTGTTTTCTAATTGGTGTAATCTAAGTGCGGGTGTTCCCCAGGGCGGCATTCTGTCACCCTTACTATTTTCATTGTTCATTAACATTCTTTCGACTATTTTGGACTGCTCTTACCATTTCTACGCTGATGACTTGCAACTATATTGTCAAGCGAGTGTAGTAAATATTGATAGTGCTGTTCATAGGATTAACAGTAACCTTAATAAAATTAGTTCTTGGTCACACAAATATGGCATCCAAGTTAATCCTAATAAGTGCCAAGCCATTATAGTTGGTAGTTCACGCCAACTAGGGAAATTAAATTATAGTACCATCGCGCCTGTCCTGTTTGAAAACCAAATAATTTTACTTTCTACAGCTGTTAAAGATTTGGGTTTATATATTGAGTCAACGCTAAGTTGGAGAGTACAGATCAGCGAGGTAAGTCGAGCCGTTTATGCCGCATTACATTCCCTGAACCGACTTAGAAATTTTCTGCCCATTGATACTAAGATTCGTCTTGTTCAGGCCCTCATTTTTCCCATTATTGATTATGCTGATGTGTGTGTGTGTTATTTGGATCTGAATGAGACCTTCTAGACAAACTTGATAGATTAATAAATAATGCAATCCGCTTCATCTTTTGTCTTCGTAAGTTTGATCATGTCTCTTTATTTCGATCAAAACTAAATTGGCTCCCAGTTCGACAACGAAGACAAACACGGCTTCTTTCTCAACTCTTTTCTATTCTTTCAGATCCTTGTACTCCTTTTTATTTAAAGTGTAAATTTCAACATCTTTCATCTTCACACTCACTACTATTACGCTCTAGTGATTCTAACATCCTTTCCATCCCTCTTCATCGCACCGGCTTTATATCCAGGTCATTTGGCATTCAAGTAGTACGTTTTTGGAATGCTCTTCCGGAGGATATACGTCGACTCACTTCAAAGGCTGCTTTAAAAAAAAGAGTCAAAGCATACTTTCAAAAATAGTAAGTATCAGCAAAATCATCATCTATTATAAGCATATGTATATATCTATATCTATATATTTATGTATTATAATTTCATAATTTTAGTATTATACATATTTATAAAATTCAGAATATTATTTAGATATGTATTTAAGTATATTTCATTATAATATGTACGTACTGTTGAGTGTATGTATGAAGTCATTTTGTTTCCTAATTATTCATGAATTCCGCCAACCAATTTTTCTACACTAACAATGGTTGACTGGTAGAGAGCGCTTTTAGCGTTAAGTCCGCCATTTGCTCATATATTATGTATATTGTGGCAATAAAGATTAAATAATAATAATAATAAAAAGTACACTTTAAAAATAATTTTACAATAATCCATACAAAGAACACAACTTAAGCCTGTATATTTTCAAATTCCTCTCCAAAAATCCCGCTGACTCCTAACCCGCATCCCAAACGGGGACAAGACGACAATCTTAGATTGAAACGTTCATCAACCGACCCACAGGATGCGCCCATTGCCGGATATTTGTTCCTTTATGATCTTCAATACAGTACAAACCTAGCTATTGTTATTTTACGTACTCCTTATACCCCTCCCATTCCCTCTTGTGCGACACAGATGGCGTAAGACAGAGAAAGCTGCGGGAATAACGTTGCGTAAGTTATGATTTTGGGACAAGCCCCGGTCAGAGATTAAATTAAATTTATTCCTTAGTAGCTGTGCCCGCGACTTCGTCCGCGTGGTATTGAACAAAATTATTGTTCAGTATCTACGCGGACGAAATCGTGGACAGAGCTCGTATCTATAATTCTTTACTAATATAATGTTATAAAGCTGAAGAGTTTTTTTTGTTTGCTTGAACGCGCTAATCTCAGGAACCACTGGTTCGATTTGACAAATTATTTCAGCGTTAGATAGTCCATTCATTTACGTATGCATTTAGTAAAAACCGGTTATTTTTATATTACAAACAGACAATTAAATTTCATTTATTTGTATAGATGTATGGATGAAAATGGTGGTAAGTGATGGGCTATTACAATCCAGCTACAGGACAAAGGCGTGCTATTAGACAGTTGAATTGACTGCGGAATTTCTTAATTTCGGTTGGGTTTAAAGTTATTAATGAAGTGCGGTGTTTAAACGTGTGTAATATTAGAGGAAGGTTTAGGGCAGAATTTGTGTTGGTAATAACAAACATTTTATTGAGGTTTTCATTGTGTTACTTAACTTCGAAAGAGGTTGTGTTCAATAAAATAATTTAATACAAGTTAAATCTAATCTAAAATGCTGTAACTTCTTTTGTCCTAATCAGCAATTTGTCCGAAAGATGATTTGCCCGAATTTCGTGTCACATAATAAAATACGCCATAAAACAGCAATCTTAAGTACTACAATATGCCCTATTTTTGCCGGGAACTTCTAAATGGTCTTAAGTAGTTTTAGTTAGACTGTATATAAGCATATATGACTGTTTGTTCTCCTCAAGAAAATAAAAATAAAATAAAATAAAATAATTATTGAATTCAAGAATATTCTTAAGACAAATCGAGATATTCGATAAGACTTTTATCGAAAACGGGTTTAATTAAAATTTTGCCCGTTTTCGATAAAAGTTGCAAATCCTATATCAAATTAAACAATTTTAGACTTTGTTATAAACGGAAATAGATGGTTTATGTTTATAATAATTTTTCAAACTGCTGTCAGACAAATGTCACCTCAGTCTGCCCGAGACCACGGAAGCTGAAAAGCGACCGAAAAGTCGGGTTCGATTTTAAATAATCATTTTAGTTTAATATACGCGAGATAAATCTGAAAACTAGTTTTATTTCAATGAGTGTAGCTCGTGAAAACCAAAGAACATACTATAAAAGGAAATAATCAGTGAAATATAAAAAAAATGAACTAAACACTACCATTTGGCAACAAATAGGCGATGTGGTAGTTATTATTTCTTTCGTCCTCGAGCTCATATACTGGAACTCTACCATCAGTGTACTGGAAATCTACCAAAAATAACATACGAGTAGTTAATGTGTTTATTTTTAGAGTTACTTAATTTTTAACCGTTCTTCAAACATCATGGCAATCGCGTTCGATTTTTTCTTTTTAATGTCGCGTAGCTCTTAACAATTTCGTTTTCTTTGATAATATTTGACGGCAAGATTTACGGAGAATGAAAAATCTTAGCTTATTTTATCCGCTTTATTTTCCTTGCTTGAAGTGTTTCGTTGCTATTTTGTTTAAGCGAATATTGTTTGTTTAAGCAATGATTTTGATTCATTTTTAGGTTTCTATTACCTTTTTTTTATGTTATGAAAGTGGCAAACAAGCATGCAGCTCACATTGATGTTAAGTGATGACTGCAGCCTATAGACACCCACAGATAAACCAAAGCTCAAAATGCAGATGCGTTACCACGGACACGTGACCTGAATTGCGCCCGCTATTATTTTTGGGGACCCAATGACAGCTGTAATAAGCGCAATCATCGTTGTCAATGCAGCAGTTGGTCTGCGAGTGAGTGGGTGAGTGGGTAAGTGAGTGGGTGAGAGAGTGGGTGAGTGGGTGAGTGGGTGTGTGAGTGTGGGAGTGGGCGAGTGGGTGAGTTGGTAAGTGAGTTTACAAAATTGCAATAGTTCTGAATGTATCTATGTATGTTTGTATCTTTACGCTAGGTCCCTAACGGGGAAGGCAGAGAGTGTGGAGCGCCAGAAAAAATAAATAAATTATCATGTTTGTAAGCGATAGCGCAATAAATTAATATTGTATTTTACCACATAAATAATAGTACTTTTTATGCTGATAAATTAAAGCAATTCGTGTAAAATTATTCCCCACCCCAACCATTGCAAAAAACAAAAATTCACTACGTTAATATTCAAGTTTTCACCGGCACTCCCGGAGTGCAACCTCTATTACTTCACAACATAGGTATAGGGCAATGTTTTCTATCAACTTCCTACCAAACACCCGAGTCATCGTTCAATTATGTTGATGAGGTGGTATGAAAAATTCTCGACTGATTTATCGCGATCTTCCACCGGTACTTAGGGATTCTTCCGTAATTACAAATATCTCTGTCAAGGAATTTAATTATATGAAGCGAATGTGTTTGGCGCGTTAATGACAGACTTTTGTTTTATTTGGATGACTGTAGATGAGGATATACAGTACTCAACAATTAATATTGCACATCGAGCCTGCGAAAGAGACGATCGGCTTGTTTCGACTTCGTAGAGCGTTATCTCTGTTGCACACTGCCTACGTAAGCAGTGACAGGCCGGTATTGGTCAAAACTTGATGAAAATGGTCGACAAACGTCAAATAGGTACGGTGCGAAAGAGATAACGCTCTACAGACCCGAAATAAGCCGAAGCCTCTTTCCTATGCGCGATGTGCAATGTTTATTGTTGAGCACTTTAAATGTCGGTACGTGACAACCCCACCGCCCACTGATGGAGTTCCGCTAGTGTGGTCAGTCTACCGAACTATGGCGGTTAAAGCTGCGCGTTATTCGCTACCGACGGCGACGGCAACGTGCCACTGTACAAATATCAACAGTATGGAAACTACGTACAAAACGTTGAAACGGCACACTCACGCAAACACGCGCATCGACGAGGCCCGTAAGCGGTTCTCGCGGTGCTGCAGTAGCGAGTCGCTTGCTACTCGAGCGTCGATGCGTGTGTGCCATTTCGAACGTTTTGAACGTGGTTTCCATACTGTTCATATTTGTGCTGTGGACTTGGAGAGCGGAATTACAGCGCAGATTTTGCTCAGGTATTTTGTATTCCGTGACTAGATTGGAACATAGTCGCGGAACTACATGTTGGTACCGCTCCCCATACATAATTATATAGGAACCGCTCTCCACGTCGATAGCTAATAACGCGCGTAGGACTTAAACCATTAGCGGCAGCAGTAAATGCAATAACGCGCAATGTGCAACAAATAACGTCCGATAGAACTGTCGCTACTATCGCCAACCCGTTCGCCAATTATGGTGTGGCGATTTTTTTTTCTGTTATAAAAGTGGCAAATCAAGCATGCAGCTCACATCGATGTTAAGGGATGACTGCAGCCTATAGACACCCACAAAAAGACCAGAGTTCAAAATGCAGATGCGTTACCACTCCTGAGGCCTAAGGTATTATGCTTCTGTGCCGGGAATTACAGGGCTGTACATTACCACCTGACCGGAACACGATAGTGCTGATCACTACCATTTAGCGGTAAGTAACTATGTATTTGTATTGTGGTGTATTCTCCCCTCATGGCGCACAACCTTGTTGTAGGCATCGTAGGGAAGACTTTTGTCCACCAGCTGGACAAAAGCCTTCTCTACGATGCCCATTCTTCGTCTATCAGTTGAAGTGATGATAAAATATGGATAAAGAATGGTAGTATTAAACATACATCGGTATATTTTTTTAAAAACAATTAATTTTATGATTGTTTTATGGGATTGTGACAGGATTTCATTTCCTTCAGTTTGAGAGTGTAATATTTCTCATTAGATAGTATCTCAAAAAATTGTTAAGGAAAATATGGTATCGTGTTTTGCAATTTACGACCCGTGACCCAATTCCCGATAATTGAAAATTTGTATAAACAACGATATTTTTCGTGATACCAAATATCAATTATTTTTGGTTTGGAATTTCGGATTCGAATTCAATATTGTCCATGTACTAAAGAGAAGATGGGTATTATTCTATTGTCATCATAACTGCTTCAGTAGCCTAGTGGTATCAGGCCACTAATACTACGCTGGAGTCCGATAGGGTTCGATTCCCAGGTCAGGGCTATCAGAGATAATGGTGTAAAATGTAATGTCTGGTTCTATTGGGATATTTTCATTTTCAGGAAGAAGTCAATACGTCGGAATTTGGTAATGTGCCCGGAGATGTCAACAGGCTCGCCACATGTTACATGGGTCAAAAACGTAACTGGTGAATAGAGGGTGTTTGCATGTATGCTTGTATGCATTATGCTACCCCTTCTGCGATTACAAGCGTAAAGTTACGTTTTTTTCATCAAAATAATGTATAGTTCTTGCAATTAACGAACGCTGCCGGCGCTTTGTTGTGGTTAGACGAGGCTATGTGTACATTTACAGTGCGGGAATGTGCGTGCCCTATGGAGAATCCATTGGCGCGTCACACATATGCATTAACTCGAATACAGACATGCCTCTACTACAAGCAAGCGTTCATCGCGTCCGTGAATCTTTACGTGAATTGAATCTTTCCTTACTTTCTAATGGGTTACTGTTTGAAGTTATCTATTAGAGTCCATCGTCTATTTTTCTTTTAATGCAAACTAGAGGAATAAAATACTGCAAGCAAGCAATTTACAATTTAATTGTTTTGTGGTATACAATGCAAATGCGAGACGAGTAAAATACTGTTGATTAACAATTATTTAGCTTCTTAAATAACTTAATTTACGATTAATTTCTAATGACAATAAATTATCTGCAGCATTGAGAACACATCATAACTTGTACATTTTTTATTAATATTTATTTAATCATAAAAAAAATAAACATTTTGTGCGCCGATGTTGCTTCACATGCTCCATCTCGAAATTCACCCGCGGAAGCTTATTTTCAATATTCAATTAAAATTATAAATAACACAGATATAGTTTTGGACGACAGTAGGTACCTTATAATTGGAAATTGCCTCCTTTTTAAATGGCTTTTGTTTGAATTTGTTAATTTTTTACGGTTTTTGCAAATTTCTAAATATAAACAACATTTGCCACCTTTTAAGCGCTTCAAAACGGTTTTATTCTAGACATTATTCCGTATCGAATGAACCATCGTACATATTGTAACGACCATTATATTTTTCACCATTTTCAACTTGTGAACTAAACTAAAATGAAGTCTGTATTTTTGATTTCGCATACCACAAACATGCAATTCATGTTGGTGGTATACCGCTTGTTTCTAACAAAAAAAATATGCTTCCTAGCAGCTTTCACAACAAAAAACATGTAATTAAATGATTCAACAGATGTCAAAAGCCTAAAAATGTTTAATCTTGACCAAATGATACATGAACTTGAATACCGGTTGCATAATCAACAGGTTCTCTCGTTGGGCCGTTGACTTATCTATTGGGACACAAAACGCCGCGTTTTGTGATCGAGATGTCGACTTATATAATCGACGTGAACGAATTTAGTTAAATAGTAGTTTGACAAAACTTTTTACTGATGGTAGAGCTCCTGTGACGGAGCTCGCGGGCGTAGGCACCACCGCATTACCTAATATACTTGCCGCTAAATGGTAGTGTTTAGCACTATCGTGTTCCGGTCAGGTGGTAATGTACGGCCTTATAATTTCCGGCACAGAGGCATAACACCTTAGGCCTCAGGAGTGGTAACGCATCTGCATTTCGACCTTTGTCTAAGTCTGGGTGTCTATAGACTGCAGTCATCACTATAAAAAAAAAATTAAAAATGAAGGGAACATTTTTGTGTCGAAATTTGGTACACCTAATTAGATACGTAAATAATTTTATCGTGAACATCAATTATTACGTAGAGGGTGGTAACAAGCATGCAGTTCACCTCAATGTTAAGTGATGACTGCTTCCCATAGACATCTACACAAAAACCAGTGGTCAAAATGCAGATGCGTTGCCACCCGTTAGACACTTGTTCTTACGTCTCTGAGACAGTTTGGTGTAGCCTCTTAATTTTGGTACTTCATTTTGTCCCTCTGGATTGAATGCCTAATGACTGATGTGTATCGCTTGCACTAACTTGATTTCCGAAGTTATCGTACCCCCCGAATAAGCTGGTGGAGATCAATTTATGGTCGAAGAAGACGCCGGCGTCGAGAAGTAAACACCAAACCTGACCACGTGCGTCGACAAGAACAATAACCAGATCTGCGGTTGCCATTATTATTATAAAATGTAAACTGTATGCTTCTTTGCCACTTAAAGACAAAAAAAATCATTTTTGGGATGAACACTAAAAGAAACTAAGAAATAGGACCCTAGTTCGATTTAGATGACAGAGTTCACCCAATTTGCTGGCAGTGCAGCGCACATCATTAATTGGAGGATGTCTTAATCCCGCTACACTCACGCATGCACTAGGATCGCTGTGACCTACAAAGTAGCCTGACTAACGACAGTCTAGAAGTCTAGACGAAATAAAATTCTTTTTGGCAAGCAAGCACGCAGTTCACATTGATGTTAAGCGATGACAGCAGTCTATAGACACCTTACACAAAGACCAGAGGTGAAAATGCAGATTCGTTACCACTTCTGAGGCCTAAGGTGTTATGTCTCTGTGCCGGAAATTACAGGGCCGTACATTGCCACCTGACCGGAACACGACGGTGCTGAACACTACCATAGGCAAGTATATTAGGTAATGAAGTGGTGCCTACGCTTGCGAGCTCCTTCACTGGAGCTCTACCACCAGAAAAATGTAATAGGGATTACAGGCATAAAGTTACGATACGATTAAATTGACATAGTAATCGATGAACATACATAAAAAAAAATGTTTTATTATATTTCGCAATTGCACATGCTTATAAAAGAAAAAAACGTAACATCACTCGAGCATACATGCAAACACCCACGATTCGCCGGTTACTTTTTGGCCCATGTAACAGGTGGCGAGCCTGTTGACATCTCCGGGCACATTACCAAACTTTGAGGTACTGGAAAATTTCCAGAAAATGGAAAAATCCCAATAGAACCAGAGATAAAGGCTTTTTCACCATTATCTCTGATAACCCCCTACCCGGGAATCGAATCCAGGACCTCAGCGTAGTAGTAGTGGCCTGCTACCACTAGGCTACCCAGGCGGCTTATAAAAGAAATTAAAAAAAAAACATAGATACAGCCGAATAGGACATCCTTCTTTGAAGTCGGTTAAAAATAAAGAAACGGTTGAAAGTATACAGTGCCAAAATATTTGTATGATTTATTTTTACCCAACCCAAGAATAATTTAATGTTATAACTTACAATTTTTTATTTTATTTTCAGGTAACAACGACCTCGCCGTCGTAATTATTGGAACGGACCGGTATGCCACCTTATTACAATGCTCTAAGGTCCTTTGTTTAATAATTTATTATTAATATTAAGGATGCACCGACCTTTGCATCACCTTTTACAATTTGTTATTATTAAAGTCGGTATTATCAGTAATATAATCAGTATTAATAATGTATATTTATGCTGCTTTATCAGCTTACTTTTTTGCATAACGTAGCTTATACTTTTTTTATATAAGAGTTTTTTTTTGTATTATTAACCCTTAACATAGATTTATTTTTGTTTTGTTACGTACATTTTAAATGTTTTTTCTTTTCCTTTTTTTTCTATTACTTTTTTTTTGTTATTTTTATGCAGTACCTAGTAATGGAATGTCGGCTGCACCAGTAAAATGTTTTTCCTTTCTTTTTTCGTTCGTTACAAGGAATCTTTATAGTTTAGCTATGTCCGTCCGTCTGTTTTTTTAGTGTACTTCCCGTAGAAGTAAAGATTGCATGATTTATTTTTCTCACACAACCTACGAGTATAGTGTAAGGTGTCATCTGTGGTCTTTGAATAACAAACGTTATTTGAGAACACAGTTTCTTGATTTCGAAAAGCGTTTGTGAAATATTAAGCATTTAAATGCATTTTTTTGTTAAAAACAAGTCCCTCTACCCTCTGTCGCCTAAACTCAAACTCAAAAATTTATTAAATTACTTGGAAATAATAGACTTTGCTTGTGATAGGTCAAATAACAAATTTAAAAATTAAAGTGAATAACAAAAACTGATACGTTGTGTCGGCGACGACCAAGGACAATCAGTGTCATGAGGTAATTAGTGAATATGTTTGTGTGACAATGACCAAAAGTGCAAGTGTACGTCAAAGTAGTCTTCGCGTAACGTTTGTAGAAAGTAAATAACATGTATAGATGTATAGCTATGTATAGACAAGCCGTGCACGCGAGGATAGCCGGGGTGAGAAAAGATTATGCCTCATATAGCTAAAAAGCTCTCACAAAAAAAAAAAATATATATATATACAAAAAAAAAACAAAACACAAAAAAAAAAAAAACAAAAAACCCCTGTGAGTCTTAGCATGCACGGCCCCCTATCCAAGAAAAACGATTCACGCCCTCGCTTAGTCGAGGGCAGGCCCGCCCGGGCAGGAGGAAAGTGCCTCGAGGCCCGCTCCGCCGCTGCGCGCTCGCGCGCGTTGCAGCGACGACAGTTAGTTAGTTAAAGTATGACATGGTCTCCAACAAGTGAAAACAAGTGAAGTAACAAGAAATAGGAAGAAAGGAAAATAGTGAACCTGGAAGACTGGAAGACCCCAGTGGTTCTACTGTAGGACTAGGTCGTCGGGGTAGGGTTACCACCAAGGCTTGACTGGCCTGCGTTTTCGGTCATATGTAACCGATTGTTTCTTTGTTGAAACACCCCTTCCCCGCACCTCTGCCCCTCACACTGGCAACACTACGAGCGGGCATCCGGCGCCGGACGGACAATAGGTCCGCCCGTACATTCTAACGCCCGCACATTACGGTCGTGGTGGTTCGCAGGTGCAGTGGCACCACGTATGCCACTGCATCATAGCTCAACCAGAAGAGCGCCCCACGACACGTTGATTAATATGTCAAAGTTAACAAAATTAAATAAATAATGGTCCAAAAATACTTAATAATAAAGATAGGTATCAACAGAATGATCCATACTCTCTTTTACAAACGGCAAGACAAGACTAAACAAAGAAGAATATGGGACATTCTTTGTCATTCACTGGCAGAGTTCCAAAGCCCACATTATTGAGAAAAAAACGATGGCATTTGACCGCCACCAATCGTATAAGTCTTATGTGTCTCTCCACAAAGCCCTAAACCGAGGATCGAACTCGTAGAGGTCTCCTTTAGGTATTTGTCTAAATTAATTTAGGCTGAGAGCCTTTTTGCTTTCGCCAAATGAGCGGTGAAGTAAACTAGTGCCGTCGCAAAGAAATAAACTTTTAATGCGGTCCTTCATTTTCCCTTCTTACCTCTTCGGGAGATCTTTGTTTTGCTTCAGAACATCATATCCCAATATTTTGAACATAAATGCGTAAAAATTCTCACACACAATCAAAAACGAGCTACAAATCAATGGAACATGTTTGTAATAGATTATAGATTATTTATACTGGTGGTAGAGCTCCAGTGACGGAGCTCACGGGCGTAGGCACCACCGCATTACCTAATATACTTGCCGCTAAATGGTAGTGTTCAGCACTATCGTGTTCCGGTCAGGTGGTAATGTACGGCCCTGTAATTTCCGGCACAGAGGCATAACACCCTTAGGCCTCAGGAGTGGTAACGCATCTGCATTTTGACCTTGGTCTTTGTGTGGGTGTCTATAGGCTGCAGTCATCACTTAACATCAATGTGAACTGCATGCTTGTTTGCCACTTCCATTACATAAAAAAAAAAAAAAAAAATTTATCGTTTCTGAAACAAGTTACTTCCTCGTTACGTACACGTTACGTTATCGTTATATACAGTGATATATCGGTGAGGTACCTATCTAGATATTACCAACAGTTATTTTATAACTTCCGTGGGAGTATGTAATATTAACACTTAAGATTATAAGCATCAAATGAAAGACTATTATCGTAAGGATAACATCAGAACTTTGTATTATTGAACTAACCTTCCCTCGACATTTATTGCCCTTTTTTATTGATAACTAAAAAAAAAGCACAGTGATAGTACATATAATGATTTTAAAAAGAAAACTTTTACGGCATACTCAACAACTTTACAATTAATTTTAAAAAAATTAACATTTGAAAACACCTTAGGCCTCAGGAGTGGTAACACATCTGCATTTTGACCTTGGTCTTTGTGTAATTTTCTATAGGCTGCAGTCATCTCTTAACATCAATGTGAACTGCATGCTTGTTCAGCCACTTCCATTACATAAAAAAAATATGGGGCCAAGTCGTGAACAACAGCTAGTTAACAAACACTCATTAGCACCTTTTGTTTACCTTTATAGACATTCAGTTTTCAGTACATTTATTTCAAAAATAATTAATAATTAGTGTCTTTGAAATTCAGTGAGGTGTTTGGTACTTGAGGATTATAGATACCACAATAGCTTCACTAGTGTCTCCACATTTTCGTGTATCTGAGGATTTTTTGCTAACAATAAATAAAAAAAGGAACCCTCATAAGAGTAATCTTCTACTAGTAATAGTCCGTTTATTTGTCTGTCCGACTTTTACAGTCGTATGAACACACAGTCTCACAGTTGATTTTCTACGAAAGCGCGTAACCGATTACGTTGAAATTTGATACACTTAGAGTTGCAAAAAAATTTAAAGAAAGGGAAAAAAGAATGAATAAAAAAAAACAAAAACCAAAAAAAAAGCTAATAAAGCCTAAGCCTACCTACCCTCTTCGTACTGTCGATGCGTGCTTCCTCCACCGAATCCCATAAATAACCTAAGGTTCCCCAACCCCGGGCTGCATGGCAGGCCAGAAGAAACCGCAGCAGAGGGGGGCAACACCGATGCTGCTTCCACGCCGCGAGCTTCGCGCACGCGACGGTCTATTGACACTTAGGCAGAATATATTGCCCTGTTTTAAGAATCTCAACTCAATTTATTAATATTTTAAGAGAAAAAGTTTTGAATGGATACAAGAAAAGAGACGAACTTATTTAATGGTCTGTTTATTCAGTTTATTCATATATTTCATATAATTAGGCTCCTGGAGAGCACTTTTACATCGTCGTTATGCTACCTATAGTGAGTGAATTTGATGTGCCAGAGAGTCATGGAAATCCTCCTATTGGGCTTTTACCACCAACGAATAATTTAATCTTTTCCTACACATTTTCAATTACACAGTTCGTGTCTAGAAAATATGTAAAAAGAAAAACTGAAATAGTTGGAAAAAAGTCACAAGGTCGCACCGACCTCGCGTTGCAGCTCGCTGCGCAGTAATCTTGCTTTGTGACGATCTCGCTAATAACCCACTTGGGGGCGACCGAAAAAATATAATTATTATGGCATTTTGTAAAGGTAGTACATACCTACGGACGGTGTTATAAATTATCGAAATAGTATAATAATAATAATAATGGCAACCCATTATACGTCCCACTGCTGGGCACGAGGCTCTCCCCTTTTTGGGGGGAGGCCTGGAGCTTACGCTGATCCAGTACGGATTGGTGGAGATGGGTGGGTTAGTGGCCAACCCGCTGTCGGATGTTTTCATACCGCCCATAAGGCCGCCGACAAGGTTTAACAACTTCTATCTATCGATAGCAACCGGGACTGACGGCTTAACGTGCCCTCCGAAGCACGGAAACGCGCATTTAATTTGCCACTAGCGGTCACCCATCACACTACCCGACCGCGCCTGTAGTGCTTAACCGAGTAGATCGCATATGATCTACACCAGCCGCGGGGCCATGCGCGCTTTAAACTACATGTCAATTATTTTATGACAAACATTTTAAGCCTGGTTTAAAATCTGTTAAGTATCAAGTGCGTGTGACAAGTGTTAGTTATAAGTGATTATGAGAAATCTGTTTATAAAAAGCGAATTTGCGATTCTTACTGCTACCCTACATACTTACATTTATGCCACTAATACAATAGCACTGAATTGCCGCACTTTTTGTAATAGACTTGGTAATGCCATGGTAATATGTCCTTGAGCTGCTCCTCAGCAATTACCAACAATACACATGTGCCTATAGGATAATAACAGCATGTACCTATGTTTTGTATGCTATTATAATTGATGCTAGAGCTCTAATGACGAAACTTGTTGACAAACGAATCACTGCATCATCACAAGCGACAATAGACCGACCGATCGATAGCATATGCCAAAATCGCCACAACTACTGCATCATCACTTCAACCGGCAAAAGACCGACCGATCGATAGAGTATACCAAAATCGCCACAACTACCTAGTGCATTATCACTTCAACCGGCAAAAGACCGACCGATCGATAGAATATGCCAAAATCGCCACAACTACTGCATCAGCACTTCAACCGGCAAAAGACCGACCGATCGGTAGCATATGCCAAAATCGCCCGCTTGGTACAGGACTTGGTGTAGTTTTGTCATAGGACGCTGCTGCTCATCTCGCGTTATTATATTTTCTGCCGCCTATTGTGGTTTGATCGCCACTGTTCAGTTGAGTGACTGCAGTTGCGGAAAAATGTTCCTCCACTGATGGTCAATCCATTCAATGTAATAATAATATCAGTAATTCGATCTACTAAATTATTGAATGGATACGTTTATTACGATTGTCTTGAATATAATAAAACTGAAATTAATAAATTTCCCTTTACTTTAATAACCATAAACTCAATTTCCAAAGATTATATACAAAGGAATCGATAAAATTATCATTTTATCCCATTTAAGCACTGAACATGGTCGCCGTACTTATTGGGAAATCTCATTTAATTTGTGTATTAACACTTGAATAAATCCGTTTAATTAACATTCCTGTTACGGCGTAATTACCTGACATTTTCTCATTTTCTTATAATTTTGCACTCCATTTTAAGGTCGATTTACATCAGACGAGAGAATGCTCATTCTATCGCCACTATATCAAATTCTTTTAGCCGCGTGGTTTACCGATTTTACAGTTTAATCTCTCCAGACACGAGAAAAATATGACAATTGAAATTCAATTGTGTCTCGCCGCCGGTGGCCGTACGATCCTTGAAGGATTAATATGCAACCGCTTGGTCTGTATAGTGCGAACAATAACAGGCGGTTGCATAGAAAACTGTAACTGTAAAAGCGGCTAGCCACGCGGCTACCCGCTCCCGCGGCTAACCGCTAGTGCGTTAGGGCGCTTAGTGTGTTCGCAGAGATACTATGGAATATTCTAAGAATGCTCCCATCGCTCGATGTAAACAGCGCTATGGAGCGCGCAAACAGCTGCTTAGAGCGTTCTCTTGCGTGTTCGAACGGGCTCGCGTCCCTGAGCGGTCTTTTCTTTTCAAAACGTTCTTGTTCTAGCGATTGTATATAATATATATCTTATCGATTCAATTGTGGATTGGTCTAAAGAAAATCGTTAATTAATGATAGAAGCCTACCAAAATTGACCACAATGAGCACAACACGAATGAACAAAGAACATTGGTTCAGAAGATCTAGCTTTCGTTTACGCTAAAAGATTATGAAAAAAAGAATGCTCTTGTTCTAGCTCTAGCTCTGTGTTCGTTTGATGTAAATCGACCTTTACACAATTTTGGGGAAGTTTGCTCTTTGTTATTGAAAGTGGGTGGGACCGACTGACGTAGCAGATTTCGAAGTTTCGGAAGTAATTTACTCTTTTTAAAAAAGGGAAAATTACTTTAACGTGAGTTAAGAGAATATTTTATAAGGTCGAGTATAATTAATTGCTGATTATGTAGATTAATAAAACTGTGGCTAATTACGGTTCGTAATTTTTACTCTGAAAAGGGATAATAGGTATGTATATCTAGAGAAATATGTTAATTCCATTACAATATACGAAGTAATTTACATAATGTGTCTTATTTTTTAACTGACTTTTTAATGAGCTGAGCTCTAGTGACGGAGCTCGCGGGCGTAGGCACCACCGCAATACCTAATATAATTGCCGCTAAATGGTAGTGTTCAGCACAATCGTGTTCCGATCAGATTATGATGGTAATGGACTAACCTTCTACAAAACTATCCTTCGACGAAGGTTGTATCGAGTTATAATGGTTTTTATGTTGACCATCGCACATCATAATATTTTATGAGTCTGTCGTAATGTTTATTTGTTATGTCCCATACAATGGAAGGAAAACATTGCGACATCTTGACACTGTCGTAAAATAGTTCTAGAGTTACTTTGGATCGACGTAAATTGCACGTCAATGTATCGCTACTAACTAATAATAATAATAATATCTATTATCACTGACAGAACTATTGTAGCCAATAAGCCTGATATAGTGGTAATAGACCGCTCGGAGCGCCGCGCAATGATCATCGATATCACCGTCCCTCATGATGGGAATCTCGTGAAGGCCGAAAAAGACAAGGAAATCAAATATCTTGATCTGGCTCACGAGATTGTCGCCATGTGGGATGTGGATTCGGCCATCATTGTGCCGATAGTCGTCACGGTCAACGGATTGATATCAAAGAGCCTCGACCAACATCTCAAGAGGCTCAAATTAGGAAGTTGGATCAAGGGTCTGATACAGAAGGCGGCACTTCTCGGCACGGCACGTATAGTGAGGAGGTTCCTGTCTCTGTGCCCCTAACCACCGACAGCTTGGACCCTGTTCCCGCTGCCGGCGGCGCACTATTTTTTATTTTTTTATATATATTTGTTTTTTTTTTTTTAACTTATGTATGTAAAAAAATACTAAATAAGATGAAGAATAAATGAGTGAAATAATAATAATATAGTTGAATAGTATACTTGCCTCTAAATGGTAGTGTTCAGCACTATCGTGTTCCGGTCAGGTGGTAATGTACGGCCCTGTTATTTCCGGCACAGAGGCATAATACATTAGGCCTTAGGGGTGGTAACGCATCTGCATATTTTTTAATGTAATGGAAGTGGCAAACAAGCATGCAGTTCACATTGATGTTAAGTGATGACTGCAGCCTATAGACACTTACACAAAGACCAAGGTCAAAATGCAGATGCGTTACCACTTCTGAGGCCTAAGGTGTAATTCCACTGTGCCGGAAATTACAGGGCCGTAAATTACCACCTGACCGGAACACGATACTGAACACTACCATTAAGCGGCAAGTATATCTATTAGGTAATGCGGTGGTGCCTACGCCCGCGAGCTCCGTCACTGGAGCTCTACCACCAGTACAATGCATTTTGACCTTGGTCTTTGAGTGATAGGCAGCAGTCATCACTTAACGTTAATGTTAACTGCATGGTTGATTGCCATTTACATTACATTAAAAAAAAAAATTGAAGTTTAACTCAGCCAAAAAAAATGTCCTATGCTATGAGACACATTGTAGGCGGGGTATATATTGAACACACCGCAGCGCGTCAGGCTATTGGACGTTTCCTTGTCGCTCGGCGAATTAATAACAATTCTAATTCCACCATTTTTGTGTATAAATAATTTTAATTAATTTCTTACATGGGAACCAATTTTACAATAATAACTTTTTGACAAAAATAATCTCCGCCGGAAAAAGAACCTGAAAAATTAAAAATAAATTAGAGATTTATGGTAACATTTCAGATCCTTCTCTAACTTAATGAAATAAATGAAATGCTAAATTGTTGCCCATTTTAAAATATTTATTTTTAAAAATAAATATTATAGAACCCTATGCACGTTTGCCAGAATCGCTCTCGACTTGTTTTTATTCCATATACTTGAGTAATATAGGTCGCGCCAGGTAAAAAGAACGCTGGCGGTCAAGCTGCGCAGTAGACGATTTATCGATCTATTTGGTGGTATATCTGCCTACCAATACACGAAACCGCAAGCGAAAGCGAGATCAAAAATAAACCAATAGGGCTAGTACTTACTGGTGGTAGAGCTCCAGTGACGGAGCTCGCGGGCGTAGGCACCACCGCATTACCTAATATACTTGCCGCTAAATGGTAGTGTTCAGCACTATCGTGTTCCGGTTAGGTGGTAATGTACGGCCCTGTAATTTCAGGCACAGAGGCCATAACACCTTAGGCCTCAGGAGTGGCAGCGCATCTGCATTTTGACCTCTGGTCATTGTGTGGGTGTCTATAGGCTGCAGTCATCACTTAACATCAATGTGAACTGCATGCTTGTTTGCCACTTTTATTCCATAAAAAAAAAAAAAAAACTTTCGTGCGCGAGTGTACCGATGCGCGAACACATCCCTTCTACTTTCTTCCAGCGTTCTTTTTACGTGGCGCGACCTATACTATCACACCATCAAGTCAATAAAATGGCTTCACCAGAAATAAACAAACTTTTACTTTTATTTTGAATGCCGGATTGACTGCATTCAACGCACGCAAGCGCCATCAATGATTAGGATAACAGTATTACAACTTATGACAAAAATATGTAGTAGAAACCGGTCAAGTGCGAGCCCGATTCGCCTTCACTGGGTTCTTTAGAATTGACGAATTTCAAATGTTATCATAAATACTGTAAACTTTTTATAGGCGTTCCTGTAATCTTAATTAAAGAACTATAACAGATTTTTTCTAAATTTTAGGACTATTGGTTTCGAAAATAAAGGGGAAATTTTCAATATTTGTTTATTTTATTGAATATCTTCGAAACCATTTATGTTAAAATAATAAACGATATATTTCTCATATCCTTATAACAAGCCCTGTCTTGCATCACGGAATACAGTTCGATTTATTATTCTGTAATATTGCTTATAAAAAGTGGCTCCATGTTAATATTAATTTCGTTACACTTCCATGTTTAATTAATTTATTTTCTTAATATATGCGTAACATATTTCAATTAAATCCGTCCTTTAGTTTTCAAGCAAAATGATAGGGACGGACAGACAGACAGGTAGATGGTGTGTGATCATTTAAGGCCTCCATTTTTCCCTTTGAACGGAACCCTAAAAATCATTAGAATTCTCTAAAACAGTTTGACGGTGACGGTAAATGTACGTGAAATAGTCTTTCCTTGCTACGTAACACCGTGAGGCGGTCACGCGTTAAAATTTGTTAATGTTCTGATACTGTCTTAGTTAAAAGAGAAAGGCGAGACGTGTTATTTTTAAAAATACAACTGTTCCTTGGGGGCCGTCCATAAAAACCGTCACGCTAAAATTAGCCTTTTCTGACCCCCTACCCCTTTATTGTCACGCTGTGTCACACTATCTGAGACCCCCACCCAAAAATTTTACGACACAAAAACTAAGACCCCCCTTGAATATGCCATTTTTTAAATCAGGAATAGTGTTATGCCTCTGCGCCGGAAATTACAGGGCCGTACATTACCATCTGACCGGAACACGATAGTGCTGAATACTACCATTTAGCGGTAAGTATATTGGGTAATGCGGTGGTGCCTAGAGCTTTACCATCAGTAAAAATATGCTGTGACAATAACATCTATATCGCACTAGCTGATGCCCGCGGCTTCGCCCGCGTGGATGTCGATTTATAAATATTTTTCCCTGAATTTTCTTTGCTATAAACCTCACGGAGCCCGAGACCTTTCCAACGAATGCAATACCGTGGAAATCGGTTCGTATGTTCTGGAGTTATAGCGTCAGGAAGGAAAACCCGACTTATTTTTATATTATAGACTAGCTGTGCCCGCGACTTCGTCCACGTGAGAAAAAATATGATTGTTCAGTATCTACCCGGACGAAGTCGTGGGCGCAGCTAGTATAAAAGTAACGTAAGTTACTCCTTATTACATCAGCTATCTGCCAGTGAAAGTCCCGTCAAAATCGGAGACACTCAAATACTATTTTTTTGTATGTAGGTATGTATGTATGTATGGTTGTATGAAGATAAAAGTAGCCTAAGTTACTCCTTATCAGTTCAGCTATCTGCCAGTGAAATTCCCGTCAAAATCGGAGACACTAAAAATTTTATTTATTTGTATGTATGTATATATGTATGGAGATAAAAGGAGCCTAAGTTACTCCTTATCACATCAGCTATCTGCCAGTGAAAGTCTTGTCAAAATCGGTCCATCCGTTCTCAAGATAAGCCCCGCCAAACAGACAGACAGACAGACACAAAGACAAAAATTGTAAAAAAACGTTGTTTTGGTATATGTACCGTGTATACATACATTGCATTAAGTAAAAAGCGGTTATTTTAATATTACAAACAGACACTCCAATTTTATTTAGATTTATTATGGAAGGTAATATACAACATAAGACCTAAAAGTTCTGTGAAAATTATAAGCGTCTACTTGCTACCGTAAAAAACACGTTTATTGTATGTCCCCTTGGACCCATTAACATTTTAATTTTCTTATTTTTAGTAATTAATATTGTTTTAATAGCGGTAACAGAAATATATAATTTATGAAAATGTTAGCTTTCTAGCTATCACTATTTATGAGTGACAGACATGCCTGGTGACAGACAGACGGACGGACGGACAGACAGACAGACAGCGGAGGATTAGTAATCCGTAGAGTCCGTTTTTACCTTTTAGGTACGAAACCCCCTAAAAGATAGAACTAAGATACAGAATAGCCTAAAAATATTCGATATGATTCTTTAAATTGACATAACTTTTTTATTTCTGAACCGATTCACATGAAACAAACACTAAATGTTAAGTGAAACGTACCACAACATATTAATGAAAAGTGCAAATCGAATAAGCCGTTTCTGGAATTAGCGTGCACAAACACACAGACAAACATACATTTTTGTGGGATAAAAAGTACCCAGTGTTGTGCGCCAAAGGTTAAAGTATAATCATACCAAGTTTCATTGTAATCGGACTGGTAGTTTTTATGTGATGCTTGAACAAACAGACAGACAGATAGACAGACAGACAGACAAAAAAAATTCTAATCACATATTTGGGTTCGGCATCATTCTAGTAACATCCCCTGGTATTTATTTTTTCAATATTTTTAATGTACAGAATTTACTTCTACAGATTTATTATAAGTATAGATAATGATGTAGATAGACGAGGCACGAGAGGTTTGTCAGAACCGGGATGTCTGGCGCTCTACACTCTCTGCCTACCCCGTTAGGGACCTGGCGTGAAGATACATACATACATGATGTAGATTCATTATTATGCGGTATATATGATTCTTCTATCTATATTGTTGTTGGCGTCCAATGACGAACACTTTACTTCACTGCCCGCCATCCACTCATATCTTGCACCACATCTGTGAACGACGAAGAAAGTGTTCCAGTTGGTCGACGCACGTGCACCTCGGTTTCCGATACAACTTGTTACCTCACTGCACCCATTTCTACTGATACTTTGAAATCAAAGTTAGGGGACTCGTTCGACGGTTTCGGTATTAGTTATTTTTATATCATTAAGATGACAGACAAGCAGACGCGCCACCTGAGTGAAAGTGTTCACCGTCACCTATGGACATTTGCAACACCTGCTACAATTACTAATTTGAAATTAACAATATTCCTTCCTTCTATATTATATACATAAAAATCAATAGCTGTTCGTTAATCTCGCTAAAACTCGAGAACGGCTGTACCGATTTAGCTAATTTTGGTTTTGAATGATTTTCGGAAGTCCAGAGAAGGTTTCAAAGGTAAAAAAGATGAAGAAATTGAAGGGAAATAGTAAAAACCAGAATTTCATTTTTCCAAACAAATAGTCCGTATCTATCTTTGGACACATCATTGTGAGGCAATACGAAGTTTGCCGGGTCAGCTAGTCTATAATATAAAAATAAGTCGGGTTTTCCTTCCTGACGCTATAACTCCAGAAAGCACGAACCGATTTCCACGGTTTTGCATTCGTTGGAAAGGTTTCGGGCTCCGTGAGGTTTATAGCAAAGAAAATTCAGGATTATAAAACGACATCCAAGCGGGCGAAGCCGCGGGAAACAGCTAGTTTTTTATAAATATATTCCCTATTGCCGGACTCATACTTTCTCATCGTCTCTAGCAAGCATTTATAGTGCGGGAGACCCCGTACAAAGAGAATCACGTTCTGTTTAATTCATAACTTTGTTGAACGATACCTGTATTAACAATAGATAAATACTAATTAGCATAAAGAATGCCTTTATTACAACCAGATCAACATTTACGTCGGCATAGCTCTTTTGCTGCATCTAAATCCATCAACAACGATTCAGTAAAACTAGATTTAAACTACAAATAGTGTTCAACAGACTGTAATTTGTAGTATTATTGCGTATCCACAGCTGGTTACAAAACATTCAGATAATGTAGCCAGCCGGCTAACCAGATAATGTAGCCAGCTAAAGAGCGTAATCCACTGGTTGTAAATTGTCATTAATGCACAACGTTCATTTCCCTGGCTAAAATGAAAGCGGATACACATGTTTCACTGATTACATAGAGTAGGCTTACAAACGTAAGCGTCACTAGGAGGGCATTGATATACGGATTTTACGTTTATGAATGTAGGAGGGTCATTTTTTTTATGTAATGGAAGTGGCAAACAAGCATGCAGTTTACATTGATGTTAAGTGATGACTGCAGCCTATAGACACCAACATAAAGACCAAGGTCATAATGCAGATGCGTTACCACTCTGAGGCCTAAGGTGTTATGCCTCTGTGCCGGCAATTACAGGGCCGTACATTACCACCTGACCGGAACACGATAGTGCTGAACACACTTACTTAGTAAATTAGGTAATTACGTGGTGCCTACGCCCGCGAGCTCCGTGACTATGGCTCTACGACCGAGTAAATCTTTTTACTGCTAAGGTTAATAAACAGAACGTTGAGTGAAATCGTCGACGACTGCCAGTAAACAATAGACTAAAAGCCATTCCAATTAATCTGCAGTTAACCAATCAGCGTATAATTCGAATATGGCGTGCGTTTGGCATCATGCAATGTTCTGTTATGTAATTGTATGCGATTTCAAGCCCCAATTCTTTATATTTTTGAGATATTTTGAAATATAGTAAAGATGGATCAAGGAACTTATCTGTTAGAATACCTTCCAACAAACGGATTTTTTATGTAATGGAAGTGGCAAACAAGCATGCAGCTTACATTGATGTTAAGTGATGTCTGCAGCCTATAGACACCCACACAAAGACCGAGGTCAAAATGCAGATGCGTTACCACTCCTGAGGCTAAAGTGTTATGCCTCTCCCGAATTAAAGGGCCGTACATTACCACCTGGCCGGAACACGATACATAAGGAACGTACGTTTTAGGATTTATAATATTAATAGGATAAGTCAGAGCAAAATCAAAGCCCGATTATCAGAAATGACAGACCCGATGTTATTTGTGGAATCTAGTTTACAACGGAGGCTCGTTTCAGAACTATTTGGTAGAGGTTTAGAACTTTAGGTAGGTTGTGCGAAGATTGTACGACTATTGCCGAAGTACGAAACACAAGCCTTAGAATTAGCATGGCTGAATAATTATTATTACGGTTGAGAAAACGATCTGTAAATTATAACGATAGGTAGCAAATAGGTGTTTATTGCGAAGATAAAAATGTATGCTGGTACGTAATTTAAAGATTTCCAGGTTCCAACTCATTGCATTAGAAAGAAAAAGAAAGAAAATATGTTTATTTAATGCGCGCATAAAACCAATTATTATTTTTATTTCCTAGATTGATATCAATTTTCGGGTCCGCAACTTCCATTTCACCCAGTTTTTCCTATCTGTTTCAATTAGTGTGTATTAATTACACTTACCAAGCATCGCGTGTATACACACCTCATTAGTGGGACGTCCTTCCGACAGCAAAAACACTCGTCTTCCGCAAAAACGCCTTCCGCGACTTCTAATTAACTTAAGTCCGGTCTTCGACGTTACCAACGATGAAAATTGTGCTTGGAAAATCGTTGAAAGAAAGTCTTACCGCATTTTTTTTTCTCCTGTTAGCCGCCTTAGATAACTGCATTATTTGATTCATCTGTTACTTGTAGAGAGTGTAGAGCGCCATCTGTCTGGCGCTCTACACTCTCTGCCTACCCCGTTAGGGACCTGGCGTGAAGATACATATCTGTTACTTTATAACAGTACTCAACCGAGCGGGTTTCGCTCGAGTATTTTGTATGAAGTTCCGCGACTAAAGCGGAACATAGTCGCGTAAATTCATATGTATACAGCATCACCATGTGGATAACGAACAGGTCTGAATAAGGCTTAAAGTAATAATTGTAACTGGTGGTAGAGCTCCAGTGACGGAGCTCGCGGGCGTAGGCACCACCGCATTACCTAATATACTTGCCGCTAAATGGTAGTGTTCAGCACTATCGTGTTCTGGTCCTGTACGGCTCTGTAATTTCCGGCACAGAGGCATAACACCTTAGGCCTCAGGTTACCACTCGATAAAGCATCTGCATTTTGACCTTGGTCTTAGTGTAAGTGTCTATAACCTGCAGTCATCACTTAACATCAATGTGAACTGCATGCTTGTTTGCCACTTCCAATCCATTAAAAAAAATACTCTAAGGTCTGCGTCATATGATCGGAGAAGGTGTGTTGTGTCGTCGATGGATCGACCACAAGGTTCATCCGATCGATATTGCAATGTTGTCCGTTTGTTTTTTATTTCAAAAAGGCCTTGACATTAAACAGCAAACAGCCGGAAGAGTCAATCAGACACCGACAGTACAATAGAGCATTAAAGATAGTGAGCGTTTGTTCGTTAGATGATTGATGCCACAAAATTAAATGACATCGTCACGTGGCTTTGGCGTGACTATTTTATCAGTACCCATTATACATCCCACTGCTGGGCCTGGAGCTTACTCCACCACGCTGCTCCAATGCAGGTTGGTGGAGATACGGGTTAGTGGCCAACCGGCTGTCGGATGTTTTCAGACTGCCCATAAAGCCTTTTAACATGTGCTCCACAGATGACTCGTGGACTATCGGACTGCCAGCATGGCTTCACTCGAGGCCGGTCGACGGTGTCCGCGTTAAATACCATAATAAACGCGGCGCGTGGATGCTCGTCGAAGTATTTGCAGGCGATATTTATGGACATCTCTGGGTGCTTCGACAACGTTTGGTGGCCCATGATCATGCTGATGTCGAAACGGGGTGGCTGCAAACTGAACATCTTCAAGATGTTAGCAGACTACTTCGTGAATCGCCGTATCGGTGGGAAACCTGGTGAAGTGGAAGGCAGCAACGATGGGTTGCCCGCAGGGATCGGTGTTGGGACCCTCGCTGTGGAACTTGCTTCGACTGCCTCTCCCTGGGGGGATCAGTATCGTGGCATACGCTGACGACGTCACGCTGTTGGTGGAGTCGAATTCCCGGGTATAGAGGCGTCTGCCTCTACGGCATTACTATTTGTTTTTTTTTACAAAAAGGCCTTGACTTGTTAATGTTTTCGTTCTTTGTTGACGTTTAAGCAAACAGTCAATTTTCTCCGAAAGAACGAGATCTGAATGATGTTATAAGGGTTTTACATTTTAAGGTAAGGAACTCTTAAATAATACGTCGTTCTTTATAAATACAATATGATACTCAACCAATGTTTAAAAATAAAATACTGTATACAATCCATGTTATGAGAAACTGGGTTTATTTTCGATTTCCGCATCGGGATTCACATCGAGGATAAAATATAGGTATGTTTTGATTGTAATCCAAGAGTTTCATATCTGTCGGCCGTGTCATCAAATATTTTAAAACAATTGGAAATGTTGAGATTTTCAATTATTCATAAGTAAATTAACGTTTTTTTTTTTTCAGTGAACTCGCGGCCTACTGGGAATCTAGTCCAGCCGCTCTTCCAATTGAGCTACTGACTAATAGTCAGTCAGAGTCAGTAGCTCAATTGGAAGAGCGTCTGGACTAGATTCCCAGTAGGCCGCGAGTTCGAGTCTCGCCTGAAGTCAAATTTTTCTTTCCATTTTTCGTTAAATAAAATATATTTCACAAGCATGTGTAAATGCGAAATAATGTAAAAACAATTAATATGCTTATTATTATTGAATAGCGAAATACGAGTCTCACGATTGTATACGACTGTCCTTTTAAATTATTTTATAACCGGTTTTTGGGACGTAGATGTTTTTTGATAACGTTCGAATGGACTACGGTCTATTCTTTTCAGTCCGTTCAGACTACAGACTAATTATCGTCGAAGGTTCAGACCATCGACGACGCAACGCAGTTCTAAGTACCCATCATTTCACTCAAACACAACCAACGTTTGCAATTCACACAATCAGTATTCTGAAGTTCAACTAATAACAAGTTACACCACAGTATAATTATATAATTAATCACGATAAAATCAAATCGCTCCGGTTTTGTAACACAACGGAACTTGACACACTGTCGCAACTTGAGAAGTTTTGTTGAATTTTAATGGATAATGTTCAAACGTTGTTTTTGACATAATTGATGTAGTTTGTTCGAGACCTGACTTGACTCCATGTTACTCTGTGCTGTCATAAAAATGTGCATACGCTTGTATTTCTTTAATAGGTAGGCAGATGTACCTAAATACTTTCATACATGTATGCAAATTGTAAAGAAAAACTGAAAAAAAATACTTGCCGACTCCCCAAACGTTTGGGCATACAAAACCATGAATCCATGGCCGTCAAATAAATTTTTAAAATCGAAAAGACGGGACTAACTTCAAATGTTTGACAGGTAAGTATAATAATGGCAACCCATTATACGTCCCACTGCTGGGCACGAGTCTCTCCCCTTTTTGGGGAGGCCTGGAGCTTACTCCACCACGCTACTCCAATGCGGATTGGTGGAGGTGGGTGGGTTAGTGGCCCACCCGCTGTCGGTTTTCAAACCGCCCATAAGGCCTCCGACAAGGTTTAACGACTGCTATCTATCGATAGCAACCGGGACCGACGGCTTAACGTGCCCTCCGAAGCACGGAAACGCGCATTTGCCACTAGCGGTCACCCATCACACTACCCGACCGCACCCGTTTAGTGCTTAACCGAATAGATCGCTTATAATCTTCACCAGCCGCGGGGTCATGCACGCTTCGAATATGTACTTAATCAAAGATAAAGACAAACTATCTATGTTGATATACCTAATGCACGAATTGACCCATCTTCAACTCTTCTAAGCACATCCCTAGCACCAACCGCGTCATTTATTCAACCTCATTCCACGTTAAACCACTCTACCCTCACAAATCCACGTAAATCCATAAATCCATAATGTATGGATTCAACATATAAATTGATGTAACTATCTTTTTGTCAATAAACAAATGTATTTAATATTTATACAGATCAAGACAATCAGATATGTAATCAAAGACTCAGACCAAACTGATATCCGAATCTGATCGTGTGTGCTCAGCGTAATCGCGTCACAGGCAAGCAATTATCGGGTGTAATTTGCTCGCAGTCCGTTCATAATAGTGCTCGTCAAAATTTACATTTTCGAGTACAAATGAGTTTTTGAAGTTTGCGTTCCCAGTCACACTATGGTAGTGTGTACCTTTATGTAAACCCCTGTAAATAAACTCACGGAAGCGCAACATGTTAAAAAAATAGAATAATTTTTATTGCTTTGTTTACAAGAAATCTCATCATAATAAATAAAACTGAAAATGAAACAAAATCATTTTTGCCACGCAATTGCATTTTCGAGAGCGATCATCGAAAGACGACAAATATAGTGAAACAATTCAAAATTAGATAATGTTGCTCAATCTTACCTCAAACGTAAGATTGTCATTGACATTCATATAAATGTCAAATAACGATCAGACTACTCCCTAAGGCGTCCCCCAAGGAAGTGTTTCAGGCCCAACTTTGGTTTTAATTTACGTTAACAATCTGTTATTTAAAGATAACAACGGCATATGTTTTCGCAGATGACTCCTGTTATTTACTACGAACGATGAAATCAACACAGAACAGGTTTAATAAAGGTTTTCAAATGACTTAAAGTAGGTAAATCTTCTTATGCTTAACTCCAACAAGACTAACTACCTACATGGATATTGTGACTGAATAAACAATATTTATTATGAAATGCAACACCAGATCTACTGCTTATTATTATAATTCTACACTCAATCCAACGACATTATAAGTACCAATTAACGCGACACAGACAATGGTGCGTACAATTATATGCCAATCTCATAGTTGGCTCCTCTCCAATTGCTATTGACACAGACAAAAGACTTCCTTGGATTTTACCTTTTGTCGGTATTTCTTTTTCTATTGAAGTGGCTAAGATAATGCGGTTGAGAGGTTTGAGATCGTACATTTTTATTACAGTTGCATTTTGTGTTGATGGTGTAATCTAAAATTTGCTTTGGTTGATGCGAGGGTTTGCGTTTCTAAGAATTGAAGCCCGCCATATTCGTGTGTTTTTTTATCTCATGTAGATACAAATAAGCAAGTAGTTCATTTTGATGGTGAGTAATAGTGTAGCCTATGAACATCTACGTGAAACCAGAGATTTCTATGTAGATACGTAGTCACTCCTGTGGCCTAAGATGTAGACCCCGGGACCGCCGGCGGCCTGATTTGCCTACACCTCTTGGTGGCTCAAAAGGCCATGAAAGGCCCATCCATATTTGGCCTGTTATTTTCTACTCCTAGGGAGGGTAGATTTTTTTTGATATTTTATCGGTAACATTTTCATTTTCGGTTGATAAAATTTGCTCAATTAAAAAAACCGTAGCAACTATGCCGCTTATTCCTTTTATTTTTTATTTTTAAATATTTTAGGAATAACGACCACAAAAACTTTTTTGTTTTTACCACAGCCACCATAGAAATTCCACAAATTAACATCATACATACAATCATGCCGACATTGTACATTTGTACCATGTTTTGTACAGGCATGCAATGCACTAACCTAAAATCAATCAATTATAGCTTTTATCACCAGTGCATAAAGGTCCCATGTGGTAATATAGCCAGTCCCCTGATAGTGCTCATAGTTCATTGATTAATTATAAACAATATACTGTGGAATACATTACATTCCAATCAGTTATTATAGGCGTAAAGCGTAAAACAGCTTGTATTACGCAGTGCAAAACATAATCGACAGATGTTTGCATTCATAAATCATGCATACTTCGTAGTGTGTAGCTCGTACTTTATGGGTAAGTTAACTTCACGCATGTATTCTCTGAATAAATAGGCAGAGGTTATTACATGCTTTTCATTACATTCATGCAAATTGACGACCCGGTTAGTTCAGCGGTGCGAAACCACCGTTTGATTCGAAGGGTCGCGGGTTCGATCCCCGCTCCGGAACAAAGATTTGTATGGCCTACAGATATTTGTTTCGGGTCTGGGTGTTTGTGTATGTGTTGTATGTGTACAACGGCACCCACGACACAGGTTTATACCTACTGTGGGGCTGTGAGTGTAAGCGTATTTTATTTATTTATTTAAATACCTACGTTATATACTAAGTCACTTACGATTCCATCAGAACACCAGCGCTGTAGTGCCAACTACAGCAATCAGCTGAGATGGGTACCATTTTTTGGTCCACATACATTATACCGTTGTGTTAAGTTGTCTTCTCTGTCTTGTTTTAAATTATTTTTTATTAATATTTATTAAGCACTTAGTAAAATAACTATTTCTTTCTTTCTTATGCTTCATGTATCTTTTGTATGTTTAAAATAAAACTAAAAACGCTTCCATTCATAGCCCCCACACAAGGTTTAAACCTGTGTTGTGGATTCCGTTGCACACAAACAGTCCCAAAACAAAGAACTGTCTGAGGTGTCACATGTGTGACACCCGTAGTTCCTCTTCAACTTCTAATGAATTACTTTCACAATACATTGAGTAATTGGTGGTAGAGCTCCAGTGACGGAGCTCGCGGGCGTAGGCACCACCGCATTACCTAATATACTTGCCGCTAAATGGTAGTGTTCAACACTATCGTGTTCCGGTCAGGTGGTAATGTACGGCCCTGTAATTTCCGGCACAGAGGCATAAGACCTTAGGCCTCAGGAGTGGTAACGCATCTGCATTTTGACCTTGGTCTTTGTGTGGGTGTCTATAGGCTGCAGTCATCACTTAACATCAATGTGAACTGCATGCTTGTTTACCACTTCCATTACATTAAAAAAAAAATAATAATAATAACTAAAACTACATACACACGAACACGACAAAACAATGTACGCATACACAGAAGACGCGCGCGTCGCGTGGCTTGTCACTGTCGAGAGAGAGAGAGAGAGAGAGAGAGAGAGAGAACGAATAAGTCGAATCCTATACTCGGCCGGCCGTCTCTCCGAGCGCTACTCACTATAGCAAAAGTGTCGTGAGGATTTTTCGTGACGCTCGCCTAGCCCCGTTAGCCAGCGTACCGCGCGATGAGAACCAAAAGTTCCAAGACTTCGTTCCAATATCTGTAGGTCATTACATATTTGTCCCAGTGCGGGGATCGAACCTGCGATCCTTGGATCATTCGGTTTACTGACAGTAGAGTCTGGCACTCTACCGTACGGTGGTGCCTAATCTATCTATCGCCAAATAGTAGTGTGCAGCACTATTGTGTTCCGGTAAGACGATAATGATCCTGTTATAATTATCAAAGAGGCATAACAACTAAAACCACAGGAGTGATAACGCTTTTGCATTTTAAGTTTGGTTTTTGTGCAGATGTCTATAGGCTACAGTCATCACTTAACATCCATGTGCACTGAATGATTATTTGCCACCATATGTATCGAAACATAATAAGAATACCATTAGGTATAGGTACCTATTGAAGCGAGCATGGCGCGGCGGCTGGTGTAGATCGTAAGCGATCTACTCGGTTAAGCGATACGGGCGCGGTCGGGTGTGTAATGGGTAACCGTTAGTGGCAAATTAAAATGCTCATTTCCGTGCTTCGGAGGGCACGTTAAGCCGTCGGTCCGGGTTGCTATCGATAGATAAGCAGTCGTTTAATCTTGTCGGAGGCCTTATTGGCGGTTTGAAAACACACAGCGGGTTGGGCACTAAGCCGTATGTATCTCTACCAACCCGCATTGGAGCAGCGCGGTGGAGTAAGCTCCAGGCCTCCCAACAAAAAGAGGAGAGACTCGTGCCCGGCAGTGGGACGTATAATTGGTTACCGTTATTATTATCATACCTGAGTAATTCTTGTTACTATGTGATGACCTTATATGTAAACCTTACTGGTGGTAGAGCTCGGAGCTCGCGGGCGTAGGCACCACCGCATTACCTAATATACTTGCCGCTAAATGGTAGTGTTCAGCACTATCGTGTTCCGGTCAGGTGGTAATGTACAGCCCTGTAATTTCCGGCACAGAGGCATAACACTTTAGACCTCAGGAGTGGTAACGCATCTGCATTTTGATCTTGGTCTCTGTGTGGATGTCTATAGGCTGCAGTCATCACTTAACATCAATGTGAACTGCATGCTTGTTTGTCACTTCCATTACATAAAAAAAAAGCTACATAATAATATAATACTTACAATTATGATTAAATCGGTGTAACTAATACTTTGTGACATAATGCGTTTATGGAGAAGTCAGTTGATGTAATCTATTGACCATGGACTTTTTATTCTTGACTGCACTAAAGGAAACATTAAACTTGTTAGGTACTTTATGTTATTATGTAGGTACATCGAGAAGCGGAACTCAAGTGGCAGTGGGCAGTGCCGGATTAGCCATATAGCAGGAGTAGTAAATGCTACGGGCCCCGCGCCATTGGGGGCCCCCGTGCCTGTGCCCAAAAAAAAAAAACACAAATGTGTAATACACCTTAGCTATTCTCAAAGGGAGCGTTGACCACTAATTATATTACCTATATTATTATGTTGCAAGTTGGCAATACCACAATACTTACAGGGGGAATCCCCTAAATTTGTTTTCGATTCCTTTTCGTAAATGTTGTTTTATTTACATCCTAAATTTCAGTAGGCAATGTAACTCTAGGGCCCCATGGTCACATTTGCTACGGGCCCCGCACCGGCTTTATCCGGCACTGGCAGTGGGCAGCACATAACTCGAAGAAATGACGTCCGTAGGGGCAATAGAGTTCTAGAGTGGCCACCGCGTACCGGAAGACGAAGCGTAGGCAGTCCCCCACGAGATGGACCGACGATCTGGTGAAGGTTGCGGGCAATCGCTGGATGAGGGCGGCCCAGGACCATTCGATGGCAATCTTTGTGGGAGACCTTTCAGAGAGATCTAGCAGTGGATGTCTTTCGGTTAATATGATGATAATGATAGGTACCTATACAGGTTTTTAGAGTTCCGTATCCAATGGGTAAAAATTGGACCCTATTATTAAGACTCCGCTGTCCTTCCGTCCGTCTGTGTGTCCATCTGTCACCAGGCTGTAACTCATGAGCCGTGCGTGATAGCCAGAGAGAATTTTCGAAATTGAAATTGAAATTTTCACAGATGATGCATTTCCGTTGCCGTTATGACAACAAATACTAAAAACAGAATGAAATCTGCGTCCGCCAAGTCGAGCAAAAAAGCGCCATGGTCGTACCATCCAGGGGGCCGACCGCTTAAAGCACTTCTAGCAGACATGGAAGCTTCGAAAGAATACAATAATGCTGGGTTGCACCAAGATATTAGTTTTTTTTTATGTAATAGAAGTGGCAAACAAGCACACAGTTCACATTGATGTTAAGTGATGACTGGCAGACCATAGACATTGCAAAATATATTAGTTTTTCCTTGATTTGTACACTAAACACATCTATGTTTACTGGTGTGACGGAGCTCGCAGGCGTAAGTAAGAAAAAAGCAAACGCAAGCTGCGTTGTGTCGTCAATAGTAAGGAGTAACGCATCTGCATTTTGACCTCTGGATTTTGTGTAGACATCTATAGGCTGCAGTCATCACTTTACATCATGTGAACTGCTTGCTTGTTTGCCACCTTCTCTACATAAAAAATGTGAACTACCTTATTGTTTGCTACCTTTGTTACTTAAAAAAAAACTAACAATAAATACAGACTTCAACAGAAAGCCGTACATGCCGCAGGTCAGCGTATGTCGGTCATGGTTAGACGCTGTAAATAATATAATATGCCTTGTACTTACTTAGCTGCATATTAATAGAATGTTGAAAAAAAAAAAACGTAACTTCACGCCTGTAATCAAATGTAGGCAGAGGTAGATATTTTTCTGTATCTTTTGATATTGTATAAGGCGCGGGCCCAACATGTCCTTTTGTCAATTCTCCAATTGTTTGCTACTTTATCAAAACGCCCTCCAAAAGTAAAGCCAATCCATGATATAAAAATTCAAATTTATTCCTTTTCAGTGTTCTGCAGTTAAAAGCCCATCAACCTGTCATTCTTTATTGACAGTTGACAGTGTAGAGATGACGAGATTGACAAGTCAGATTGAAAAGTCGATGCGATATCTATTCGATATGTCAAACTGCTCTCCAATTTAAACGGATGGGACCAACACAATAAGTTACGAATGTTACACTATGGTTTACCGATATGTCCCAGAATGCACCTACCTATCTCTTATTTTTTATTGTTGTTGCCGTTTCGAAACGGCGTAGTCTATTTTACCGGGTAATCGGCGAGCGCAATGGGCTTTCAGCGTTCAGCCTAAATATTATTATTGAATTTAATATGTAGTACTTATTTTTTTTAACTGCACCTAATTTATAAATATTAAATTTTATTGAATGTATACTAAGGTGCATATATACCATATATTATAGGAGCGACATAACATTTTACAAAGCGGGCCGTCTTAAATAACACGTAGTATAATGGAATTGAATACCTAACACAAATTGTAGTCCAATAATAAATTGAATGAATATTAATGAGTTTTGGGAGTGATTTCTCATAATCAAATGTAACGGTCATTATAATTAAAATAAAAACATGTTACTATTTTGTAATCAGGTCTTTTGTTGTTTATCTGCCATACAACATTGTATACTGTGACGACATCTCCACGTGGCTTGCATAATGACACCATCAAAGTAACACTTGTTCTATTACACAGATAATCGTTTTTTTACTACCACGTAAATCTATGTAAACTGCGGCGACAAATACTGTAGAGTATCTCCGTAGATAAATATTGCTTGGATGTAAAGGAATGAATCCTCAATTTATAGACTGAATTTTAAGAAAAAATCGTAACAGACAGTAAAATTTAATTAATGGCTCCGTATGCTGCTAATATAAGCACATATTGTTGTAATGACGAAAAAAAAAGCAAATGTTTGTTCGTAATCGAAACACAAAATGGTAAAAATATATTTAAAGATGATTTTTATAGTCTGTGTCTTGTCTAACACCACATTTTTTGTTACAGATAAACATTCCCCTGTAAACTAGTTTCATCATTAATGTAAGTATTGAACAAAATTAAGATGTATTACGTATATTCCAAATACAGACCAGAACACAGCTAGGTGGAAAATTACGATTCACCCAAAAATGGAGGAGGATGGAAGTGAGAGCTGGGTATGCAGGAAAGAGCATGAAAGTAAGTTGAACGCGGTCGAGATGAGATCTTTGCGCAAGATCTGCGGTGTATCACTCACCGATCGCGTTCGTAATGAAGATTTAAGAAAGAGACTTTGTGTGAATGATAGTATCGGTGTAAAAATGAAAAAAGGCATGCTCCGATGGTTTGGGCATATAGAAAGAATGTCGAATGAGCGAATGACTAAACAGATATACAATGCGAATGTGGATGGTTGCAGAGGCCCAGGAACACCAAGGCTGACCTACCATGACCAAATAGGTCGAGTTCTGTCTGATGGTGGGGCTTAGGAAAAAAGCCTTAGGAATCGGCATGCATGTGTGAAGAGAATGATGAAGGTAGACGAGGCACGAGAGGTTTGTCTGAACCGGGATATCTGGCGCTCTACACTCTCTGCCTACCCCGTTAGGGACCTGGTGTGAAGATACATACATACATACATACCCAAAAATAGATGATATTTATTCATAAGAAAACAAAGGACAACGTATGATAATACTGTATAAGTAACCAATGTAACCAATATAGTTTTAAAAAATAAAAGGGTTACATATACAAAGCAGCCACGGAATATCGTAACGCATGTGCACAGAATTTTCAATGTGGGGCACCGAATACAAAGTTTTGGAACGTTCAAAGTTTTATGGGATGACTCCACTAAACTGGTGGTTTTATAAAACATCACTATTCACTATCCATTGTTTTTAAAAAAATATATGTAATCTTTGGATCCTCGACCTCGCAATTGACATTGACAATCTGTCACTTGGCGCCAATACGCTCAATGGCACAGATTAAAAAGGAACCGTTTTCGTGCATGTGAAATTGCGCATCGTTAGAGCTATTCATACCGGTTTTCGTGTGAACTTGACATTCTTATTTTGAATACAAGATACGTAATGTTTTGAGAATACTTTTATTTGAATAAACAAATAAAATTTAAAATTTGCATTTCTATGACGAATTTTAAGGTTCAACGTATTATGAGAAGTAATTATTCTGCGGCTATGAATGTAGATATGAAGTCAAATTTTTCTTTCCATTTTTCTTTAAATAAAAATATATTTCACAAGCATGTGTTAATGCGAAATAATATAAAAACTATGAATGTAGATACTTAAATAATTATATTTTAAGCGTTTTTAGACAGTGAATAAGCTACATAGGTAATATGAATACTTTGGAAAAATTTAAAGAAAAATGTTGACGTCGGGCACGGATCGAACCTAAAACCTCAGGATAACCAGTCTAGCCGCTTCAGGCTTTACTACCACTAAGGGAAAAAGTATGAGTCAGTACTAAGCGTACTTTGCTGAAAGATATGTTGTAGTGCGGTCTGTGAATCTCACCCTAAGCCACCGATCCCTGTCCGAAGTCAAAATGTTTCATTCTATTTTTTCTACTTTAATTTTTAAATTCGATCGTATGTTAAATAAAAATATGACAATATAAATAATTGTTTGCTATTGAAAAAGCAAACTATTGAGCGAAAAATAAATTGCTGTATGGAAGCCCCCTTAAATATTGATTTTGTTCTGTTTTTAGTATTTTCTATTTTAGCGACAACAGTTACATCATCTGTGACAATTTCAACATTCTAGCTATCACGAGTTTATTCACGAGATACAGTGAGATACAGAGTATCCAAATACTAGTGAGATACAGCGTGGTAACAGACTAATAGTCGGACAGTGGCGTTTTTGCAAAAGGGTTCCGTTTCTATCCTTTGAATATGGAACACTAAAACACATGATCTGTGATAATTGAAAGCCACGCTTTTATCATCTTTTCTTAATCTATTTTTAACATTAGGTAAATAATGACACTCAATAGTCTCTTTACTTTTTTTTCTATGAACATTAAATAAATTCCACAGATAAACAATAAAACGTTATGGAACTAGAAACAGCGACAGGGATGATCCGACCGGTTTTATGTCCTTAACACCAACAACCGGATTGCATTTCAATATATATTACGCAGTAATTACCTATAATCGTATGTCAAACGCAATATTAAATTATGAATTGTCCATTAATCAGAAAGTAATGGGCCACGCTTAAGCGGCGGTAATTTAATAATGGAGCTAATTTTGTGATGCTAAAATTAATTTTAAAAGACATAAATCATTCAGCCTTCTAATTTTGTTGGTATTATCTGCCACAGTCATTAGTCATTTAGGCATTACTACTCTATATCCATAATTTTATTATGAAGTTAACTTTATTTTAATAAGTTCTTACCAGGTAGTTTCTTACGTGTAGTTATAAATCATAAAATATGGAAGTACGTTTAAATTTACTGACTAAATTTATTTTATTTTATTTTTATTTGCCTTGGTTAAGACTACAGTAGTTCGAAGAGTTTGTGGAGTGGAAAATTCGACGGCGTAGGCACCTCCGCATTACTTAATCTGTCCGCTGCAAAATGTCATAATTGTTAATCTATATTAATCACTACGCCATCTTGATATATCTGTCATTCAATTTAAAAACGGAACCGGATGTTTATATCCAGGTGCCCAGTGCCATCTTTATTTTTATTCTAATAGGTTAATAAAACCTCATTGAGTTTGGCGGGAACCTTGAAAGAGGCGTGTGGTGCTCTTAATTTTTTTTTTTTTGTGTATTTTTGAGTTATTTTTAATAAAGTTGGTGGCATTTTGTTTGATATAGGTTTATTACAGTGCCCGTGTATAGTGAAATTGAATAACAGTACTAAAATACGGCCAGTCAGGTTGCTTCCAAAACTTCATTGTAAATGTTCTGGTAAAGCAGCCATCGCTTTACTCGAATTACTGACTCACTCGATTGACATAATAAATAATTGATTGACTGACTGATTCTCATTCTGAAATTTCGTTTTACTTTACACTGGCAATATGCTTAATAGCGATGCCATTTCGACTTAAAAAAAAAACCTCATTGATATAATGTAATACCACAGTCTAAAGAAAACGAACGTGGTTAATGTAATACGATGCGTGACGGTGCCGCCTAACTTCGAGTTCCGACCCGGAAACCCAACCACCAATAAAAAGCACGAAATAAAATTGTTAATGAAATAGTTACCTACAATTAAATGTAGCTTCAACAATAATACCCAGTAATAATATACGAAACATAACAGCTCCATGATCGTGATAAAACGAAGATGCTAGGTGAAGGTTGAATACTAATGGAATAACCTGCTTGTTGTCAGAATCACGAGTCTTACGTGCACATCATTAATATTGACCTTCCATATTACCTATGACAACTGTCTCAGCTGAGTTTTGGCGGGAACCTTGAAAGAGGCGTATGGTGCTCTTATTTTATTTCATTTTCTAGGTGTATTTTTAAGTTATATTGAATAAAGTTGGTGGCATTTTGTTTGATATAGGTTTATTACAGTGCTCGTGTATAGTGAAATAGAATAACAGTGCGAAAACACGACCTTTCAGGTTGCCTCCAAAACTCCATTGTAAATGTTTTGGTAAAGCAGCCATCGCTTTACTCAAATTACTGACGGTAACTCACTTGACTGACATGAAAAATAACTGACTGACTAACTATATATAATTACTAACTTTTACGCTGCATAAGTAAATACGAATAGGAAATTGTTTTACTTGACACTGGCAATATGTGTAACAGCAATGCCATAAAAAAAACCAAAAAACAAAAAAATTGTGATAACTGATAACATGAGAGTTTTGGCGGGAACCTTGAAAGAGGCGTATGGTGCTCTTATTTTATTTCATTTTCTTGGTGTATTTTTTAAGTTTTATTGAATAAAGTTGGTGGCATTTTGTTTGATATAGGTTTATTACAGTGCCCGTGTATAGTGAAATAGAATAACAGTGCGAAAACACGACCTTTCAGGTTGGCTCCAAAACTTAATTGTAAATGTTCTGGTAAAGTAGCCATCGCTTTACTCGAATAACTTGACTGTAACACACTTGACTGACATATTATACTTGATAACTTATATACTTGATACTTACATATTATACTTGATGACGATATTATAATAACTTTTACGCTGCTTAAATAAATGCGAAATATCGTTTTACTTGACACTGGCAATATGCATAATAGCGATGCAATATCCAAAAAAAAAAAAAAACAAACTGTCTCAGCAGTCTTTGTTTTTTTTTAATATATAATGAAGGTGGCAATCAAGCATGCAGCTCACATTGATGTTAAGTGATGACTGCAGCCTATAGACATTAACACAAAAACTTGAAGTCAAATGCAAATGCGTTGCCACTCCTGAAACCTAAGTTATGACGTCTTTGTGATAGTTATTACGGCTAACCGAAACACGATAGCAGAGAATATGTTATAATACTACGTATAGAATGGGCACTTCGACGTCCCGTCCGATTTGCTCGCAACCTCCAACCTCTTCCCCTCTTATGGTCGACGGTTGGTATTTTGTACGTGCTACGCACACAGGTGCGCGTGTAAATACACGTCACTGATTGATGTCTTTGTTATAGAAACCAAATTAAGCGTTTGTATGGAATTTTGTCGGAGTGTCCGCGGTGTGACGATAGTGAACACTACCATATGGCGGCAGATAGATATGGTAATGCGACAACGCGAGCTCCGTCACCAGAGATCTACCATCAGGAAAGTCTAATGGCTACAGGACATTGGGGTCCTGACTTCGTTTCCTAAGTCAGGGCCTTTCAAAAATAACGGTCTCAATTTGCTTAAGAGATGTCAAGAGTCTCACCACCTGTTACATGGGCCGAGAATCGAGGTTATTTGTTCCCGGTTTTTTCGTCAATGTTCAAAATTATGTTTCATTGTAGAAACTAAATTTGCGGATTTTCTCGCGTATGAAATACTCCCAAACTTCTTCTTCTTATTCGACGATGTTCAGCCTGGTGTGGTATTAGTCTGCCCGTGACCACGGTAGCTGGGAAGCGACAAAAACGTCGGGTTTAAGAAAAAAATTGGGAGTATTTTAGGTATACGCGAGAAAATCCATAAAGGAGATCCGCCACTTTGTATGGGGCATTGGTATATAATTTTACAACAATAAAACTTGTACGTCTTCAGACATTAGTTCATATACTACTATTTAAAACATATTTGACTTCGTTGACGAATTGGGTTCGTGAGATATAGCAGTTTAAAAAATGTATGAATAAAGTCGTTTTTCCGCCAATTTTTTTTTATTTTCGTACTTATTAATAATTAGCGCTAATTTGAAATTGACGGTTTGTAGATTACTAGGAGAAAGTGACTTTTACAATAAATAATCACGCTTGTATCCACAAATACGTATGAATGCTTTTAAATTGCATTTCACTGTACACCGAGCACTTTTTTGACAAACTCCAGTCTACTTTTGCAGATTATATGACTTGAACAGAAACCTCTAGCGCTACCTACGTAATCCAAATCGCAAGAGCACTCAAATCCGTTTCACAACAAGCACAAAAACTAGCCAGTAGTCAAAAACACAGAGAAGTCACAGCACAGATCACTATACTAGTCACAGAACGCCAACAACAAGCCAACAATATCCAACGAGCAGAATCAAATGAATGACGTCAAACGTCAATCATCAATGACATCACCAAATGACAGACATAAGGTGACATATCAAAGCGTCAAAAAGTGATGTGTCAACATAGGCGGCTGTCATAAAATATCGATGTTTAAGAATATCGATTCATTGATCGAATACTATGGCTTTTGTGTTGATTTTAAAACCTAAATGAATGTATTTCAATTAGTCTTCATCTGATTGTTGGCACCTTAAAATTCATCAATCAACAATTAGATTTCATCTAACGTGTTTTTTCACTTATTTTTCTATTCATTATGTAACCGATTTTTTTTTATATGATTAATCGATACTTTTTGATACAATAATTATATCCTACGCCATTACATTTCGTTACGTTTATCATAAATATCAAAAGTACAGATTTTTTCAAAAACTGTTTTAAATACTTTTCCGGCGGATTTCAGTTTAATATTATACTGAAAAATTTACAGCTTTATGCGCAGAAATTTTATGTAAAGTGTTTGTTCATGTACAATCTATGTACCATTTTGGCTGATCTCCTTTAATTTCTACAATGTATGAAGCTCGCGAAAACCTGCGAATACGTAATTATGATTCATGTTCTATGCCTCTGATTTATTTATTAAAATAATAAAAATACTATTACAATTAAAAAAAAAGCTTACACAACAAAACACAAAATTTTTCATTTCACTATTTTCACAATGGAAAATCTCTGATAAGAGACGACCCGGTTAGTCCAGCGGTGTAAGACGACCTTTTGATTCGAAGGGTCGCGGGTTATGTGTTGTATGTGTACAATGGCATCCACGACACAGGTTTATATATTATGTACCTAATGTGGGGCTGTGAGTCTAAGCGTATTTTTTTTTTACTTCTCAACGGATCACCCTATTTACCCCATTTCTATACGTTCTAATAGGACTTAAACGTATAGGACACACGCTACTGGTGGAAGAGCTTCAGTGACGGAGCTCGCGGGCGTAGGCACCACCGAATTACCTAATATACTTGCCGCTAAATGGTAGTGTTCCGGTCAGGTGGTAATGTACGGCCCTGTAATTTCCGGCACAGAGGCATAACACCTTAGGCCTCAGGAGTGGTAACGCATCTGCATGGTCTTCATGTGGGTCTTTATAGGCTGCAGTCATCACTTAACATCAATGTGAACTGCATGATTGTTTGCCACGCCCATTACATAAAAGAAAAATAAAAAAAAGGACAACTAAAATTAACCTACCAAATGAAATTTTAGACAACACAATAGGCATCTTCATAAACAATAAATCATGTTTTCAACTTACGTAATATTTGATGGCGTGAATTTTCCTTACATAGTGTCAGTCGCGCACGTAATCGACTGAATCCGACCGAGATACCGTGCCGGTGAGCGGTGTCTATGTGTGCGTTCCTCGAGCGCGCTTTGTATGTAGATTGGCTTACGCCACAGAATATGTAATAATACTACGTATAGAATGGACACTTCGACGTCCCGCCCGATTTCCCCTCATCACCCAACCACCTCCCCTCTTAAGGGCGACGGTTGGTATTTTCTACGTGCTACGCGCACAGGCGCACGTGTAAATACACGACACTGATTGATGTCTGTATAATAGAGACCAAATTAAGCGTTTGTACGGAATTTTAACGGAGTGTCCGCGGTGTGCTTACGCTTAGATCTGCCAAAACCTATATGTTTTGAACAATCATCATCAAAGTAAAGTCGTAGTGGGGTCTGTGAATCTCACCCATAATTTATCAATATCTTTACATCAGTATATCATGCTTGCGCAATTATTCATCCGATTGCGTTACAATTTTGAAGAATTATTACCCATACCGATAATTATTGCGAAAAAATATGAGCCTCCGATATAGCTGAGCAACCCTGATGGATAGGCAAATATAATTGGTTAGATATCTTCTTTTGTATGAATTTTTTACTCAATTTTTTACAAATTTTCAAGTTGATTAAGAAAATTGACGCAAAATAACCATTTCTCTGTATTAATTTATTTTTTAACGCATTTTTTTTTGTTAGATTTAACTAGTCAATTGTCTCTTTCGAAGGCTCGATGTGCAATACTACTTTCTCTTATGTGTGAAGGTTGACAGACAAGCAAACGGGCTACCTGAAGGAAAGTGGTCACCGTCGCCTATGAACATTTGCAACACCAGTGGAGTTGCCAACGCGCTGCCAGCCTTGAAGGACTCTTAAAACTTCTTGCTGCGCACTGTACACTCACTGAAATAAAACTGTTTTACAGATTTATCTCGCATATATTAAATTAAAATGATTTTTATAATCAAACCGTCGTTCCATCATTTTACTCCAGTGTAGGAGCTCAAGGGCGTAGGCACCACCGCATTACCTAACCTATCTGCTGCTAAATGGTAGTGTTCCGCACTATCGTGTTCCGGTTAGATGGTAATGTATGGCCCCGTAATAACTATCACAGTACTTAAGAAATTGAAGAAAAAAGGTAAAATTTGACTATGGGCAGGAAATGAACCTGCGACCTCAGGATAACCAGTCCAGCCGCTTTACCACTAAGCTACCGAAGTCCCACACCGATGCGTCAAATTTTGCTTTCCGTTTTTTCTTTAATTTCTTAAGTTCACTCGCATGCGTTATTGTGAAAAATCAATAGTACAGCTATCACAGAGACATAACATCTAATCTAACTGCCCCAGTAGCCTAGTGGTAGCAGGCCACTACTACTACGCTGGAGGTCCTGGGTTCGATTTCCGGGTCGGGGACTATCAGAGATAACGGTTTAAAATCCTTTATCTCTGGTTTTATTGGGATTATTCCATTTTCTGGAAGTTTCCCAGTACCTCGGAGTTTGGTAATGTGCCCGGAGATGGCAACAGGCTCGCCACCTGTTACATGGGCCGAAAACGTAACCGGCGAATCGTGGGTGTTTGCATGTATGCTTCAATGCATGCATTTACCTCTGCCTACCCCTTCGGGGATTACAGGCGTGAAGTTACGTTTATAACATCTAAGAACTCAGGGGTGGCAACGCATCTGCATTTTGACCTCTGGTCTTGCTGTGAATGGATTTCTAAAAGCTAATAAACTCACTTCGTATTAATGAGATGGGATGTAGGAAACATCCAACGCTATTGGCAGCACATTGTACATCCATCAATGTTTCCGCATACATCTGCCCACGTTTGTTGCATTTCAATGAATGCGCTGCGCACGCGCACACGTTTTCGTATCATATAGTGTCTGACAATAATATTGTTATTTTTAAAGAAAAATGGAAAGAAAAATTTGACTTCAGGCGAGGCTCGAACTCGCGACCTACTGGGAATCTAGTCCAGCCGCTCTTCCAATTGAGCTACTGAAGCCTGTTAAATTTAAATAAACTATATTAAAAAATATTTTGAATTATCTTAAAAAATACGAAGAAACTTTTTCTCCAACCTAATATTTATAATTCACAAAATATTCATGGTTATTGTCCTTATCAACTTCCTTGTCTCATGAGCTGTATGTGATGCATTTGCATTGTTTAATCTATTGTGTCTGCAATAGGACAGGGAAGTGGTCATGTATAATGTTTTGTAAAGCAATTGATATTGTAATTAAAAATAGATTAAACTCATAGTACTTTTTTGTGTCCAAGACTCACAACTTGGCCATAAGAGCTATATCGTCAAGTAGATTAGGTAATGTCGTGCGTCGAGCTCAGTCACTAGAGATCCACCTATGAATGTCACTTCATTACTCTTCGTATGCAGTGCCGGATAAAGCCGGTGCGGGGCCCGTAGCAAATGTGACCATGGGGCCCTAGAGTTACATTGCCTACTGAAATTTAGGATGTAAATAAAACAACATTTACGAAAAGGAATCGAAAACAAATTTAGAGGATTCCCCCTGTAAGTATTGTGGTATTGCCAACTTGCAACATAATAATATAGGTACCTATATAATTAGTGGTCAACGCTCCCTTTGAGAATAGCTAAGGTGTATTACATATTTGTGTTTTTTTTTGGGCACAGGCACGGGGCCCCCAATGGCGCGGGGCCCGTAGCATTTGCTACTCCTGCTATATGGCTAATCCGGCACTGTTCGTATGAGCCATCATAGAGCAACACGGGCCACCGGTCGCGGCGGACTGGAGGGGAGTAGCCATAGCGTTTAATACCGACGCAAAACAGTCTGTCATTTTTTGCGGGGCAAATGCGTGCAACACACGCACACTACAAAAATCGTCTATTACTACGAAACTCACACCTTGACCTTAACAAAATACAGAAACAATTTTACGCACACATTTAAACATCTAAGCGACAGGTATAGGCCCATTTGGGCTTGTACTTTGACAGATGAGAAAGCCTGCATATGGCTACTCCCCTCCGGTGTTGCTCTATGGTATGAGCAAACAAACAATCAATGAATGAATAGAAAACAATCGTTCTCGATATCACATTCGACTCATCAATTTGGCAACGTCACGGCCCACTTGTGGCCGACACGTCGATTGGACCCGAATGGTTCCGATTTGTAACATGTTGGCGCAACGTTCTTGCGTTGGAAACTTATTGTAGATTTCGATATGTGCGAACATTTGATGTGTGTAAACTAGATGGGTCACGTAGTAATGGCAACCCATTTTATGTCCCACTGCTGGGCACGAGTCTCTCCCCTTTTTTGGGGGGAGGCCTGGAGCTTACTCCACCACGCTGCTCCAATGCGGATTGGTGGAGGTGGGTGGGTTAGTGGCGAACCCACTGTCGGATGTTTTCAAACCGCCCATAAGACCTCCGACAAGGTTTAACGACTGCTATCCATCGATAGCAACCGGGACCGACGGCTTAACGTGCCCTCCGAAGCACGGAAACGCGCATTTAATTTGCCACTAGCGGTCACCCATCACACTACCCGACCGCGCCCGTAGTGCTTAACCGAGCAGATCGCTTACGATCTACACCAGCCGCTGGGCCATGCGCGCTTCGTTCTAATTTCTATCTACATAGAAATAAAACTTTTACTGGTGGTAGAGCTCCAGTGACGGAGCTCGCGGGCGTAGGCACCACCGCATTACCTAATATAATTGCCGCTAAGTGGTAGTGTTCAGCACTATCGTGTTGCGGTCAGGTGGTAATCTACGGCCCTGTAATTTCCGGCACAGAGGCATAACACTTTAGGCCCCAGGAGTGGTAACGTATCTGCATTTTGACCTTGGTCTTTGTGTAAGTGTATATAGGCTGCAGTCATCACTTAACATCAATGTGAACTGCAAGCTTGTTTACCAGTTCCATGACATTAAAAAAAAGTAATTTACAGACAGTTTATAAGGGATGTGATGTGATTTGCAGTCCCCTACAGCCCTTTTGATTCTAGCCTCGGTCTTCTGTTTGTGCAAATTCTGATGGAGCAACCAAGCATCTAGTCAATTAATGATCAACCAAAGAAACTTTAGTAGGTAATTAAAAAATAACAACAAAACAAAAAACACTGATGTCTTAATACTACGTTCTGGGGCTCAATTAAGACGGCGTGTATAAAGATAGAATGAAACAAAGCATTAGAGATTCGGTTTACGACAATCTTAAAATCACAAAAAGGTCATAGCTCCCTTCTGTTTTATTTTATGATATGGAAGTGGCAAACTTATACATATTATAAACTTGGAAGATTTCACGCAAATTTAATAAGTAAATTCCTTTTTTTTTCTATCTCCAATGTCATTCTTTAAACAATAGACATAAAAGTAAACGGTATTCAAGTAAAGAAAGACCTTTTGTGTACCAACCTTAACTGGGAATCAAGATGACAAAGAATAATCTGATTTCAGAACGGACATTGAATTATCGACCTTTTGTGCATGACATTGAACTCATTTTTCGTAGACTTTATTGAATTATGAAGATAAAACTTCGGCTTCCTATGGTTTCGTCTGTGCAAAACCTTATTTCGTGTCCAGTATCTCATTTCTTAATAGCAGTATTAGTAGGTATCTCCACTTTTTAATCTATTAGGCAATACGAAGTTCATCGGGACAGCTTCTCCAAATTCCTCTAGCATTGATATTATAGATAAAATATCCTAACGTTGGTCTCTATTAAATACTAGTTTTAAGTTTTGCCAAAAATGTTTGTGAACAGCAAACAAGTTTTGTAAATATTTAAATCGGGTATGATAGGTTAATAATCAACGTGAGAAAATATGCATTCGGGAAACGAAGGTTTTTACCAATATGTTTTTAAAAATCTTCAAGGTTTTTACGAAAATTACAACTCTAATATTTACTTAGTATGCGGATATGTACCTATTGTATATTTAAAGTGGTATTTCAGTTTCGTATAAGAATAGAAGTGTATGTTTATGGTATCAACAAGATTAAAGACTAGAATCATAAGTATATAAATAAAGATATGTATATTTGTGCTCCCCTATTTTATACATAACAAACCATATGGAAGAGGTATATATAAATTAAATGTCATGTCAACTTCGTAACAACTCACAGAGGCTTAACGACTTAGGTCTCAGGGATGGCAATGCATTTACATTTTGACAATGGGTTTACAAAAAATTATAATATTATAGCTTAAGGTTGGCAGCGCGCTTGTAACTCCGCATGTGTTGCAAATAAATGTTCATAGGCGACCACTTTCCATCAAGTGGCCCGTCTGCTTGTCTGTCAACCTTTAGACAAAAATAATATTATGAACTCAATCTATCCCTTACCGCTAACACAGGAAACCGGGACTTAACAAAGAAATTATAATCCACGATTTTAAACGACTTACGCCTTTTCTTCGCTCCTAGGATTTTTTAATTAAAACTAACTTCGGAATGAATTTTCAAGGGAGAACTCTGCAATGACCTGTCGGTTTATAATAAAAAGTAAATTATTTCTTATTTATAAATCAAGTTCAGCTGCGACTGTATGCGCGGGGCATATAATAAAATGATGTTTAAAAATTTAAATAGTTAGGTATTTCAAATTCAATTTTCGATCATCTTTTTTTTAATTAAATTGTTTTACCGCTATGGATTCAAGTCCTTTGCATTCAATCTGCATTAATTTTCATATCCTTATTTTTTTCTTTCCGTATGGTGGTGCCTATGCCCGCAAGCTTCGTCACTGGAGCTCTACCACCATCTTATCACCTCCATGTGGATTAAGATTAAGGCGGCCAACTCCCTGGTGATAGCATGCGGGACATTTTGTGAATAGATAGTGTATGGTGATTATGAAGTTTTGTCAGTATACGTACTTACCTATGTACCAAAATAACATAAAAACACAAAACTTACATACTTAAGTCATTTATTTTTAAAATAGTATTTATCACTAGAGTGACACTTTTTTACAAAAATGCAAAATGGAACAAAGCGATCACATAAACACACACGCAAACAGTTTTCAATCGAATTCACACAATGCGTGTAGATATCATTGATATACAAAGGTTTTTTTTATATCAATGGTTGATATACGTAGATGCTCCGCTGTTGTTTGCATGTGTGTGTGGGTGTAGTGTAGTGTATGTTTTGTGTGTGTGTGTGTGACGGTGTGGTTATGTAGTAACTTGAAAAAAATAGGCATGGTACGTCAATGCATCCAATGCGGGACCCATTCAACGTTTTGCGGGACTATTTTTGTTAATTCTTGCAAAGCGGGATTACATCCAGCATTACGGGAAGGTCCCGCAGCATCCGGGATCCGGGTTGGCCGCCTTAATTAAGATGTAAGAAATAGAAATTGGAACATGACAATGAGTTGAAGAAATGATTTTTACATGTACCTACTGGCATGAAGTACAGACGTCTATTGCCGTACCTAAGAAGAAAAAACAGTGATTACATTGAAATCAGGTTTCAATGTACTAAAGTAGTCATCAAAACTTACGAACTATTAGCAAATTGTGTATGTTTGTACTTATATGTACACACCTCAGTAGGCTTTGAACAAATACAGACTTAGAGTTATGTTTATTTACTGTTTTCACCCAAGTTCTCTGTTTATAAGCTAGCTGACCCGGCAAACGTGTTGCCATACAATAAATGTTAGAGCTAAGTATTATTGTCGTGCAAAAAATCAAAAAAAATAATCGGATCCCATTTTCAGCGTAAGAAACGAGTTCAAATGCGTATTTCGATGTACGCTATTTTTTACCACTACTTCTAAGATATTAATTATAATAAATATGATGTATTTCATGTACATTATTAAACAATTTTTTTTATACTATGGAAGTGGCAAACAAGCATTCAGTTCACATTGATGTTAAGTGATGACTGTGGCCTATAGACACCCACAAAAAGACCAAGGTCAAAATGCAGATTCGTTACCACTCCTGAGGCCTAAGGTGTTATGCTTCTGTGCCGGAAATTACAGGGCCGTACATTATCACCTGACCGGAACATGATAGTGCTGTTATATTGCATGATAGTGTAGTAACACTACCATTTAGCGGCAAGTATATTAGGTAATGCGGTGCCAGCGAGCTCCGTCACTGGAGCTCTGCCACGAGTAAAATTATAATGAAACATTATTATATTGTTAAGGTATGTAACTGTGGTATTTAAAATGCTTAAAAATTACGTTTGTTGTATGGGAGACCCCTTTTATGTTGAAGTGCTTTTTTTTTATATTCTTTAATTTTAAGCGTCTACCTGCTACCGTTTATTAATATTGTACTAAAATAGTCATAGTCATTTATTTGCTAACTAAGTTGATACATTAAGGTCTTAAAATTAGGTTGCTTAGCTGCCATTTTCTGGCCCTGCAAAATTTTATTCAATTTTTTAAAAATTAATTTCCTACTAAAATGTGTGATTAAAAAAAAAAATAAACACGTATTAGTTGTTATAGAAGCAACGGAAATACATAATTTGGGAAAATTTAACAAATAGTCAGCGGCGCCTTAGGAATGGGGTCCCGTTTTTACCTTTTAGGTATGGAACACTAAAACTACGTTGCGAATCTTAAAATCAACAAGTCTAGTATTTTTAGAAGCATTTCGCAAAAGTTTTTTAGCAATTCAAATGTCAATCGGGTCTTTGACTTCAAAACTAGTTTAAAAGGTCATATCTGATTGTTCACAGCGTATGGGATGTCCGTCCGTGCGTTGAACTTGTTGTTATATTGATATTATTCGTAATATTGTTATTAATCCGAAATTCGTAACGGTTTATATATTTGAATTAATTTAATGAAGTGGTTCAACGTTCTGTTTTAAAGAATGTATATATTTATTTTAGTTTTCTTTGTGGCCGGATACCCGGTATGTTTTTTTTTACGGAGGTTGCAAACAAGCATGCAAGTGGTAACTGCAGGCTATAGACATCTAAACAAAAACCAGAGGTCAAAATGTATATGCGTTCCCATCCCTGACACCTAAGTTAGGTCACACCGCGGTCACGCCGCCAAAATTGCATACAAACGCTTGATTTGTCTCTATTACACAAACATCAATCAGTGACGTGTATTAGCACGTAGAAGTACCAACCGTCGCCCATAAGAGGGGAGGAGATGCGGGGAAATCGGGCGGGACGTCGAAGTGTCCATTCTATACGTAGTATTATTTATTACATATTCTCATAATATAATTAAACATCACGGAGACATCTCCGTGATATTTAATTATATTACGAGGTCATACATTACCATATCACAGGAATATGATAGTGCTGAACACAACCATTTTGCAAATTGGTCGAATTATATTTGCGGATTATCTCGAGTACACAATACTCCCAACTTCCTGTCTTACCCGACATTTCGGGAAAATCCGCAAAGATAATTTCTACAATGTATGAAGCTCCCTAAAGCCTGTGAAAAACGTTTTGCAAATTATATTGTGTGCTATATCAAATAAAAGGTCTAGTTGTCTGGCTGTCAAACATATTTTTGAATAAATATTATCCCTCACACCGGCAGAAAAATATGACAATTGATTTTTTATTGTTAATGGACCATACAGGGTCCATCTGCTGCTTCAAGGATTTAAAAAATAAAATATATAACAAATGTAACATTTGTTATATTTCAACATACTCCATTAGCCGGGTCCACACAGTCCGCGCTCGCGCCTTGAAAACTTATAGACTCACAATCAAACTAATTAAATGCTCTAACATCGGTGTTATAATTCACAAGCAATGCAGTTAACCTTGATGCTCGGAATACAGATGGATCGATCGCCGTACGAGGAAGTCCCGCGACCCTTTACGGTGGCGAGGACTCGGTCAGATTGTTGTGAACAAAAGGCTGTTATAATAATATAGACATGTATCTAATATGTAAAAATGCGGTCAAGTGCGAGTCCGATTCACGCTGGCAGAATTTGTATAAAGAAGTCTACGGTATGTAGACTTATTTTTAAATTTGAGCTCAGTAGTAGCGGAGATATGGAGTATTTTGTTTATTAATTAATTTTTTTTTAATTGTTTCATAATGTGTATGAGAGCACACCGCGGACACTCCGCCAAAATTCCATTCAAACGCTTAATTTGGTTTCTATTACACAGACATCAATCAGTGACGTGTATTTAGGTACGCGAGCACCTGTGTACGTAGCTCGTACAAAATACCAACCGTCGCCCTTAAGAGGGGAAGGGGTTGAGTGATGCAGTCAAATCGGGCGGGACGTCGAAGTGTCCATTCTATACGTAGTATTATTACATATTCTCTGATGAGAGCCTCACAACAAGATCTTTTATTTGATATAGCGCACAAAGGAGAATCATACTGTTAATGGCTATAAAATAAATCATTTAAAAATTCGGGCATTTTTTTAATTGCCAGTAATTGAAGTATATTAGGAAGTATATGATCAAGTAAAATTGGGTTGGGTTAGATTGTTATATTTTTACTATATAACAAAACATACCTACTGCGTAATGGGTTAACCAGTAACGATTTTTCAGGCCCAAAATTTCCCGTCTCTTTTAATTTCCAAAACGTTTTCGCAGGTTTTCACAAGCTTCATACATTGTAGAAAAAAATTATTTGCGGCTTTTCTCCACCGAAACTTTGGGTAAGAGAAGAAGGCGTTGAGTATGTGATTTTTTTTTAACTTTTATTATAATTAGTACAAGTTAACAAAAATTTAATTAAGTCACTTAATGTGAGCGTTAGGAAACCATTAAGGTTTGTATGCAGACTTACATATATAATAACGGCAAACCATTATACGTCCCACTGCTGGGCACGAGTCTCTCCCCTTTTTGGGGGGAGGCCTGGCGCTTACTCCACCACGCTGCTCCAATGCGGATTGGTGGAGGTGGGTGGGTTAGTGGCCAACCCGCTGTAGGATGTTTTCAAACCGCCCATAAGGCCTCCGACACGGTTTAACGACTGCTTTCTATTGATAGCAACCGGGACCGACGGCTTAACGTGCCCTCCGAAGCACGGAGACGAGCATTTAATTTGCTACTAGCGGTCACCCATCACACTACCCGACCGCCCCCGTATCGCTTAACCGAGTAGATCGCTTACGATCTACACCAGCCGGGCCATGCGCGCTTCATACATACATACAATAACGAAGACCTTAAATAACAATTATTTTTAAATGGAATATATGATTCCACATTACACATAATTTTATTGCCGTGTCGGGCGAGATATTTATTTATTCTTTATTGCCACAATATACATAATATATGAGCAAATGGCGGACTTAACGCTAAAAGCGCTCTCTACCAATCAACCATTGGTAGTGTAGAAAGATTGGTTGGCGGCGTTAATGAATAATTAGAAAAAAAAATTACTTAATACATACACTCAACAGTACGTACATATTATAATGAAATATACTTCAAACTCAAACTCAAACTCAAAAATTCATTTAATCACTTGGAAATAATAGAATTTGCTTGTGATAGGTCAAATTACAAATATAAAATTAAAGCGAATAACAACTGATACGTTGATTAATATGTCAAAGTAAATAAATTAATAATAGTCCAAAAATACTTAATAATAAAAATAGGTATCAACAGAATGTTCCATACTCTCTTTTACAAACGGCAAGATAAGACTAAAAAAAAAACATATCTAGAAAATATTCTGAATATTATAAATATATATATATAGGTATATATATAATACTAAAATTATGAAATTATAATACATATATATATATATATATATATAGATATAGATATAGATATATGATATTCAGTGGATAGTAACGGCGTGCAGAGTAAGAAACTTGATTATACAAGAGATTTGATAACATTTTGACAGTGCGAGCATTATGAATTTGTCTTGCAATATTTTACATGAAAAAGTTTTTGGTAGGATGGTTTTGATTCCAAACCAAAAAAACGTTGCCGAAGGCTCGAAAACAAAACTGGAAAAACCGAATGCATAATAACATACTGCCTATCAGTGCCGAATAAAGCCGGTGCGGGGCCCGTAGCAAATGTGCCCATGGGGCCCTAGAGTTACATTGCCTACTGAAATGTAGGATGTAAATAAAACAGAACATTTACGAAAAGGAATCGAAAACAATATTACGCGATTCCCCCTGTAAGTATTGTGTGACCAACGCTCACTTTGAGAATAGCTAAGTATTTTACATATTTGTGGATTTTTTTGGGCACAGGCGCGGGGCCTGCCAAGGCTCGGGGCCCGTAGCATTTGCTGCCTCCTGCTATACACATAATTTTGTAAAATACAGTGAAGTTACAGAATTAAACTCATGTTTTTTTTTTTTTTTTATAATAAAAGTGGCAAACAAGCATGCAGTTCACATTGATGTTAAGTGATGACTGCAGCCTATAGACAACCACACAATGACCAGAGGTCAAAATGCAGATGCGCTGCCACTCTTGAGACATTAGGTGTTATGCCTCTGTGCCGGAAATTACAGGGCCGTACATTACCACCTGACTGGAACACGATAGTGATGAACACTACCATTTAGCGGCAAGTATATTAGGTAATGCGGTGGTGCCTACGCCCGCGAGCTCCGTCACTGGAGCTCTACCAAAAAATCCAGTCCATCGTAAAAACATAATACCCGTATATCCGCGCATATAAACATTTCTGTATTGTATAACAAATGAAGAAAAAAAAACAAGCTGAATACAATCCATTCTTTAATTAAAACAACGTAATTAGCACGTGATTGGCATACAATAATACGTCGTCTTTGTCAATCGATTGATGTAAGCGCAATTAATCATAGTGTGTACACACCTGGGTGAATGTAGCGATAAATGCCTAGTGAAGAAATCTCGATGTCTTCTTGTCACACCAAGGTCTATTCGGTTTTATAATTGCTATCCAATTACAAACCTTATAACTTTAACCTATACCTACACACCATCTAAAGAAACGGATCTAAATCTATAAGTCGGAAATTGAGAGTGTAAATTACCTTTTAACTGATATACATTTATAAATAGGTACCTACTTACTCAATTGTTCAATGTATAAATATACATTATGAAAATTTAAGTAAAAGAATGTTTATTGCTTTAAACTTAAAAAAAACCATAAGTGATTATAAATACTGAAAGATTTGGAGACTAAAATAGCTAAAACAACTTTATCTTGTGTTATGCAGTCGGAAAGCGCGCTTTTATTTTTCCAGTACAAAAAATATATTCAACTATCATACACGTAATTCAAAACCTATACCTAACTGTAGAATTGAAAACTGATTGTAATAATAGTATCTTATGCTGCCCCAATGCCTACGTACTAGTGTAAAGTTATTTCAAGTAGCATAATTATACCAAAATAGACCGCAATCGTCAAAGTCACGTAAGTGTGTGCTAGTTGTTATGCAAATATGTGCATAATGGCCGCCTTGACCCGCTTCATAGGTCGTTTGGCCCCTGGAGATGATTTGTAACTATATTTGTCAACCATTGCAATCATTGTTGTAGGTTAAGGGTGTTAGGTGTGTTTCGCACTTGTTTAATTGATAGGCCTTGTTCGCATTGCATAGGGACGTAGCAATGGTAATAAAAAGCAAAATACTTTGTATCGTTTCTTTTTTTGGTGGTCGGATGTTTTCAAACCGCCGATAGGCCTCAGACAAGGTTAAACGACTGCTATTTATCGATAGCAAACGGGACCGACGGCTTAATGTGCTCTCAGAAGCACGGAGACATGCATTTTAATTTTTGCCACTAGCTGCCATCTATCACACACCCTACCGCGCCCGTATCGCACAACCGAGTAGACCGTACTACCCATGTACTACCGCAATACCTGAATAATAGTGTTCAACACTATCGTGTTCCGCTCAGGTGGTCCGACACGGAGTGGCAACGCATCTACATCGAAATCTCTAGTTTCATGTTGATGTTTATAGGTTAAAGTATTACTTACCATCAATGTAAGCTGTACGCTTGTTTACCACCTCATAACATAAAAAAAACATTACCTACATATTATTATAGTAAAAGTAAATTTTATTTTTAACTAGCTGTGCACAGCGCGCGAGACTTCGCCATCAACTAAAAAAATGACAGTGGCGCCATCTGTCGAATTTGCCAACTCAAAAACCTTTGTGGGCTCATGCACAACAACTTTGCTACAGATCATCACATGATCAAATGCGTAATTTAAGATTCTATATAAGACATACAGACAAACATTCATTTTTTTTATTTATTAAGAAGACTTTACTTTATATTTCACAGTTCTACGTCACTTTTAAGTTTTTGTATCTCATACGATTCAACTCCATTTTTCATATTTTTTGTACCTTTATATCCCACTAGTTTTTGCCCGCGACTGCGTCCGCGTGTACTTTTAATCATTGCAAATTGTAGCCAAATGTTATTCCAATGTTTAACCTATATAAGTGTAGTTTCGTTCAAATCCATCCAGTAGTTTTTTTGTGAAAGAGTAACAAACATCCATCCATCCATACTCACAAACTTTCGAATTTATAAACCTTATTACTTACTTTGCCTGGTGGTAGAGTTCCAGTGTAGAAGCTCAAGGGCGTAAGCACCACCGCATTACCTCATCTATCTGCCGCTAAATGGTAGTGTTCACTATCGTGTTCCAGTTACATGGTAGTGTATGGCCCCGCAATAACTATCACAGAGACACAGCATCTAAAGTCTCAGGGGTGCCATCTGCATTTTGACCTCTGGTCTTTCTGTGGGTGTCTCTATAGGCTGCAGTTATCACTTAACATCAGTGTGAACTGCATGCTTGTTTGCCACCTTAGTGAAAATAAAAAAAATCCTGTTACCTAACAGGATTTGCTAGTTGCTTTGACATGAAATGGTAAAAAGTAGTATGTATGTATGTATGTATCTTCACGCCAGTTCCCTAACGGGGTAGGCAGAGAGTGTAGAGCGCCAGATGTCCCGGTTCAGACAAACCTCTCGTACCTCGTCTCTCTTAAAAAGTAGTGACTTCATACTACTTAACATACCCATGGTACCTATTTACCTTTTTCATTAAAATAATGTTTTATTTAAGTTCAAAACACATCACAATACAATATTATACCGCAATGCAAATTTGTATAAATACCAAATGAATACAATACAAAATGAACCACTTTGCAGTCATACAAATGTTATCGAGTTTAATTAAATATGGAAGCATTTTTGCGATCCTGTTAGATGTTTATAGGTAGCCTCGTAACTCAGTTTATGGGGCATCAAATGTGCCTGCGGTCGAGTCGGAGAGTAAGTGATATTAGGGTTATTGGGGTTCCGTGCCTCAAAAAGAAAAAAAAACTACTCTAAAAGGAGCACTCGTGCGTGATAGTGACCGTC